>JALXJV020000008.1:29298109-30642412 GCA_024633595.2 Lepomis macrochirus
TAGAAAGACATCTGTTGCCATCAAGTCGATGTATCTTTCCAGGACATGCTTATTTCAGCAGGACAACGCTAGGCCTCAGTCTGCACAGGCTTACAACAACATGGGCTCGCATCACACAGATTGCGTGTTCTTTAAAGGCCTGCTGCCGGTCCAGATCTGTCTCCTATTGAAAATGTATGGTGCATCAGAATCAGACAGTGGCAACCACAAACGTTTGAGCAGCTGAAGTTTTGAATAACAAAATTCCAATTACAAAACTGGCACAATTAGTATCTTCACTTCCCAAATGATTAGTTGTTATCCGAGGAAAGGTGAGGTAACACGATGGTAAACAAGCCTCTGCCCCAACATTTATTTGCAGTGCAACATTTATTTGAATGCATGAAATTCTAACTTTGTTTATATTTACAAAATACTGTTACATTGATCAGTAAAACTACTGAAAATCTTTTCTTTGTACTTTTGTAAGTTAAATAAAGGGTCATGTGAATTAATCCCAGATTATTATTTATTTTTAATTGGAAAATATCACAACTTTTGTGGAAATGGGGTTTGTAGATGGCGTTCATGTGCTTTGTTCTTGAGGTCGCTTGGCTCTATCTGTGGTTGTTTCCAAAACCATCTCTTATATCTCTTTTCTGTGTCTTTATTTTGCCCTCCTCCACCCTATTCTTCAGTTTTTCCCTCTCCTTTCTCAGGAACTCCACCCTCAGCTCAGGCTGGCTATCAATTTTTTCACCTTCTTTTTTGCTACTCCCTGTTCCTTCTCTTTCGTTCTTCCACTAACAGCTTTTCACTAGCCATTATGGCCTAAAATGCATTGCATTCAATAATTGCATCCAATGCATCCAATGCATTTTAATCCAACACCCTAACTTTTGATACCTATTAAAATAGGTTAATTTTGCATTACTTTTAATTCTTTTCAAGCTATTATATTGTAATACCACCTGCTTCCGGACAAGGACTTTTACAGGCACTGGTCACATATTACATCATTTTTAATTAAAAAAAAAGTGAAAACATGAAATAAATAATTGGGTGTGCTAAAGTTGTCTTGTTAGTATTCTGGCTAAATGTATGAATAATTTTATGTAAATGTTTTACCCAAAACTGTGTTTTATCTGGTGGACATGTTTTGTCCCAGATCTCAAGAATCACTGGCTACATATATTTTTTTGTGTGGCCATTCATGCCATAAGCTAACTAGCTACAATTTGTCTAAAGCTGAACGTAACAACTGGCCATGTAGCTAATTGCTAACGGCAGCTAACGCTTAGTGCAGCCTTTAGTTATCCTTACTAGCCTTTTATCTGTCTGACATGAAAAACACTTCAAGGTCCACACCAGCCTTCATACAAGTGTATTTCTAATGATTCCTCGCTCCAAACGTATCCCTGTAGCAGCATTTATTCTCATATCTATTTCTTTACCTAGAGTAAAGAAAGTCCAGTTGAAATTTTCGCAATTTTTCAAAATGGACATATAGGAAACATGAGCATAAGATTCTGAACATTTAAAAAAAAAAAAGTAAGTCTCTACCCCATTCCTGTGAGGAGTTATGGCCGTTTAAAGAAACCACCGAAACGAGCTAAAATGGCTAAAGCTATCTATGTAAGCTAGTGGAGAATGAATGCTGCTGCTGCTACAGGGATACGTTTGGGATGAGGAATCGTCAGAAATATACTTGTTTGAAGACTGGAATGGTCCTTTCAGTTTCCATTACAATATCCATATTACCATTCTTTTCCCAAAACGCTGGGGTTTCATGCCAATAAAGCAAAATTGAATTGAATTGAATTGAATTGAATTGAATTGGGGCACTAAAGTCACTGTCACTTACCACTGACAATGATGAGCAGCTTCAAAGTCCGTTGGTAACCGTTGGTAACCGTTGGTTTGTTGTTACAAACTCATTTAAATTACTAAGATCATGGGTGTGAGTGTGTAGAGTGTGCCATGATGTTAAATATCCAGTATGTCTTTCGGAATTTTGAAAGTAGTCAAAAATTAGATTGAAGTTCTGAGCCTGTTGATCGCCAACTAGTAGTGAAATCATCACAGATCCATTGATTTTGGTTGGATTTTTATAATTTTTTCTGTGGAATGAGTATACTGTTTGGTGAAAAGAATGGCATATTGACTGATGTCATAACTTAGGGGAATAGTTGATTGCCAATGAAGTAAAGATGAAAATATTGAAAAAAGTGAGAAAACGCCTACTTTTTTTGCATGAAATTGATGCAAAATCATGTAGAAATGTGTTTTAAGAGTTATTTTTTCAGTGGATGTTGTCAGCACATGAGTTCTGTGTATCTGGAATGCATTTATTGACAGCCTACCCAATCAACTGAGGATTTGAGGAAAAAAATAATTTTTCACATTTTTCTGATAAAAAATAAAGGGTGCATACACTAAAATGGCCACAATTTTTTTTCGCGATATTTCCGGCAGAGCAGACCCTCCAATTATTGGTTCTTAGGGTCAAAGTTAACAGAAAAAACACAAATAAAAAGTATGACAGACCATGTCAGGTTCAACCCATTTCTGAGACTTTGGCTCCCCGACTATTGGAATGAATTGAAAAAAGACGCTGGCGTCAGAAAAAAACGCTTTTAGGCCCCGTGTCCACCAAAGCGTTTTTTTCTGACGCCAGCGTCTTTTTTCAATACATTCCAATTGAAGCGCCGCGTTTTTCCGAGCTGCTAAAAACGCCAGGAGCGTGACGAGGCGCTGAGCGTCTTTTCGCGCCGGCGCCGACCGTTGAGCGTTTTTTTCACGTCGCCAGAGTTGAAAAAATTTCAACTTTGGGGAAAACGCTGCGCTCGTCACTGTCACTTTTCACCCAGCCGTCCAATCACAGTGCAGGAGGGGCGGGACAAACAGCGCACCGAGCACATCCGATCTTGAACGAAACGATCTGCCTACTCGCCGAGGTGTTTCCTCGGCCGCAAAATCTCATGAACACACGTACGGAAAGGTCTGTACTCTCATGTTTCAGCCTTCTTTTCATGCAGAGGGAGGGCCAGAGCAAGCAGGCCTACGTACTTTGTGGTGACATTTTTACATTCAGTAAATTAAGTAGGCTACTCTACTTGCAGCACATCGCCTCCACGGAAAGTATGTATCATAGCAACCACAGCTTCTCAAAAATAAACACTGCGCCTCCAAAACGCACCCCAGCGCTGGCAGCTACGCGTTTTCAGAGCAGCAGCTGGCGTTTTCAGCTGGCAAAAAACGCTTTGGTGGACACGGGGCCTTAAAGTGTCTTATTTGTATTTTGTTTAATAAAAATATGTTCTTTGTTGATTAAAGGTCATCTTGCCTGTAACGTTATAAACGTTATGGAACGTTGGTAAATTGAGGACAGCAACATCTTTGTTGTTAGTAGCTTTCAGAACTATTGTGATAAACAGTTTATTTGGCCTGTTAATATAAAAAATGTTTACATTCCCTGTCAGTATGTTAAAAGTTTACATTCCCTAAGACCGCCAAGACCAACGGCAGCAAGTTTCCAATGTTGTTTTTATTTCTCCTGTTTTACAGGTTTTATTATCTGTTCACATGCCCTGTGCCTGGGGCCTGTAACACATGCAGTCAGAGTCATGAGTAATTGAACTGACACTTGTTGTCCATCAAGGAAGCACTGTTATTTTAGGACACTTTCAAAATGTTATATTTCTTGACTTATTTAGCCAATGCCAACCATACTAACAACTCTTTAGGCTACTGTTTTGGTGAATGAAGTCCCTGGCAGCTATGTAGACTCTCTCCTCTCCAGTCATAAGCTATGTTGTTATTGGTGGACCCTTGGCAAATCACTGCAACAGTGATGGTGATTGAAGAGACATATGTCATGCTGAACAGTTTCTTTCCACGTGCCATAAAAGAACTAAACTGTCACAAACAGTGAAGCGAACTTGGCACTGTTGCAGTGTCGTGTGTCGTGGCTGAGTGAGATGATGTCCAGCTGGAACTTGTGCAATGTATTTATCTATCCATCGTCAACCGCTTATACAGGACACCTAAGGAGAGAACCCACGCAGACACGGGAAGAACATGCAAACACACAGCAAGGCTGAGAACCCATGAGGCAACAGTGCTCACCACTGCACCACCGCGCCACCCTAAATGTTTTTATATTTTATATGCATGAGTTAGTTTGTGTTTTTGTCAGCATCATCACAGCTGAGTGTATACTGATACACTGACTATGCATCTCTCTTTTTATTACTGCTGATACAATTTTTTACCAGTATAGAAATGTCTGTCTTTTCTTTTTTTTACCTTTTTAATCTATATTTAATTGCACATTGAGAGGAGTTGGTCCTAAATCTTGTTGAACTGTGTTCAATGACAATTAAACGTTTTGATTCTACTGTGTTCTCTTTCTTCCTCTCTCCTCTTTTCTCTCTCAGCTCTCAGCCCACCCTGAGAACCTAGGTTCTGCTTGAGGTTCCTGCCAGTTAAGAGGGTTTTTTGCCATTGTCGACAAGTGCTTGCTCATGTTGGGTCTCTGTTAATAATGTTACAAAGAGTAGGCTACAGTCTAGACCTGCTCTATATGAAAAGTGCAATGAGATAAGTTCTGTTATGACTTGGCGCTATAATTAAACAGTAGTTGATTTATCTGTAGTTTTATTGAGCTATTCCAACACAGAAGCCACCTTCAGAGAGTAAATGTGTCAAGATACACAGAAATGAATATGGGGAGTTGTGATAAAAATGTAAATAGTTATTTTTTTTAACCTGAGTCATTGGGCTATAAATGTAACGATGGTAAACTTTTGCACATAGTTTGTTGCACATGTTTGTTGAAAAAAGTTGTTGTAAATGTTCATTCCATATTTTTGTCATGCTAGTATAGCTGGATAAAAAGGCATGGTTAGAGATAAGTTGCATTTAAATCTGCATTTGCACTTTACTTGACATCTGTCTTTTAGGCTTAGTGGTGATAGTAGGGCGAATGTTAAGTTAGATATTTCAGCTATTACAATTTTACGTTATATTCTGTTTTCTACTACACGTTTCTGTGTTTAATATAATTTGTCTGGGGGTCTGTCATTTTGCACTAATACAAAATAATACTAAAATACAAATACAAAATAAATAAAACAATGCTCAATGCCTTCTATGCATGTGTATGCTGTTCTTACCTGCATCAAACCCTGCATGGGGAAATTTGGACCAGCAGCAAGAGATACATGTGTTGCAAAAGCACTGTGGATCCACCATTGACTTTGGATTTGTCAAGAGTTAGGACTCTGGACTAGGCCAGCGCTCACTCATCACCGAGCTTCACATGATCTCGACATGTGGGCTAAACCCTCCCGGTCAACCCCAAGAAGTACAAGCGCACCATCTTCTGACTTGATAGTGTACTACCACCTAGATATCGAAATTGACTTCTAAATAATTATCCAAAAAACAGACAGGCTACAAAAATAGTTTGCTTTTCTCAGCCTACAACGCTGTATTTGTTCCTATTTCCTAAAGAGGGGATCTCGTGTGAATATAGAGGCCTATAGGTTATGCCAAGGTCCTGCTGAAGCTAATCTGAGCCTTCAATAGTCTGTTACACAAAACGTCTTAATAAGTAAGAGTTTATTTTGTCTCTCTTTGTTTTTCTTTTATTTTGATATTATATTTATTTTGACTAATTCAGACTGTTCAGATGCTGAGAGGTCATATTCGAATCAGCTGATTGTTAAAAAACACAGAAAGGGATATCTCCGGGTGGCGATGGGGAATAATTAATGCACCTACTAACTCTTTCATTGTACTCATAGTAGTGGGAGTAGGCGAATGTTTTGAGATGTAGAGGGATGGAGGGTGCGGGGTGTAGGGACGCTGTGTAAAGAGGGAGAGAGAGAGAGAGGTAGCGCGATAGAGAGAGACATTCTGAGAGGTAAAGAGACCTAGTATCGTTCACGTACACCGTGTAGGCGACTAGTCCGGCACCCTGTTGATGTGGATGTGACTGCTGGCCGTCACGATTTCTGAAACGTCCGTTTCGCCATGTCCTCATTCTCCCCGTGTGGATCCCATGCAGACGCAGGTTGGTGTTTGCCCCAGCGGTGGAGCCACACAGCAGCGGGATCATGTCTCCGCCACAGCCAGCCCGCCGCCTCCTGCTGACGGCAGGAACACAGCTGAGAGGTAACTCAATGTAGCCCATCACCAGGCCTGGAGGGAGCAGTGTGTCTCCGGTGGTCAGCGATGAAGCGGGCCTGTGGATGTGGTGGGCATGGCAGCGTAACATCACACACAGCAGGAATCTCTGATAGAGAAAGACATAATGACAGAATGGTTTAGCTTGTGCAATGTTGTGCTAATAAAGGCTACTGTCACTGGATTATTCGATAGATAGATAGATAGATAGATAGATAGATAGATAGATAGATAGATAGATAGATAGATAGATAGATAGATAGATAGATAGATAGATAGATAGATAGGCAGTCTATAATACACTGCTCAAAACAATTAAGGGAACACTTAAATTACACATCAAATCTAGATGAACAAAAAAGTTGGAAGCTCAAAATCTTTAGAGTAGGCCTACATTGTAGCTATCATTCATTTAGAACAAAACAACGGTCAATAGGAACTGTTTGAGGGCTGGATTCAAAATGACACTGAAAATCAAAGTAAACAACTGAAATCAGGTCCAACCTGCGTGACTTTCATCAGGGCAACTCATAATGTCACTTAGTGTGTATGGCCCCCACCTGCCGGTGTGCTTTCCAGAGAACGTCATGGTATGCTGCTGATGAGACAACAAATGATGTTCTGTGGGATCTCCTCCCAGACCTGGATAAGGGCATCAATGAGCCCCTGGACAGTCTGTGGTGCTACTTGGCCGCCTCAGAAACACTGATAGAAGAAGAAGAAGAAGATACGTCTATTGTCCCAGAGGTTCTCAATTGGAGTTATGTCTGAGGAATGTTAAGGGCAGTCAGTGGCATCAGTGCCTTCGTCATCCAGCAACTCTGGCCACATGAGGCCGGGTACTGTCCTGCACCAGGAGGAGGATGTTGTGCCATCCTCCAAGGATATGCCTTCCCAGAAATCACTGAACCACCACGTAACGGTCATACTGAATAATGTTGCAGGCAGCATAACGTTCACCACGAGGTCTCCAGACTTTCACGTCACATGTGCTCAGTGTGAACCTGCTCTATCCTAGTGTCCCCTGGTATCCCCTCCATGCTCTTGAGACTGTGTTGGAAGACACAGCCAACCTTCTTGCAATGGCACATATGGATGTGCCAGGTACCACCTCATGCTACAAGTTGTGACAAGGACACTAGCAAAACACAACAATCAGTCAGGAAGGATAAGGAGAGAGCAACTGTCTGTGGCCACCAGCTGCAACTGTTAACACTTTCTTTTGCACCAAAACAGGTGACACTTATTAACAATAGCTTAGGCTTCCTTATTGGACTGATTGATATCCCTGAACTTTAACTGACATGATGTTACACTGTGATTAAGTGCTTCCTTAATGTTTTTTGAGCAGAATAATTAACCCATTTGATTAACAAATTAAATGTTATTTATATAAGGCCAATTCATAACATAATTTATATCATTGCACTATTCATATCAGGTCTAGATTTATATGTCCTATACACCCAATGAAATGTGAAGTTGATTTCCACCATTTTATTTAACTTTTTCAACTTTAAAAGCTGCCTGTTCACACATCTAGCAGTCACAGAGCCACATTAGCAGGGCCAAACCTAACCAGGTATTTGAGAATCTTCCCTCCAGGAAATGTGTCATTTCAGAGACTGTTTTGTTGCATTCCAGGGAGTCTAGAATAATTTAGTTGTTGAAATGCAAGACATAGATTTTGTGTTGACATTTGAGAGGACATATTACGTGGGGGTTCTGGGGGTCGTCCCCCAGAAAATTTTGAGAATTAAACCCTTTAATTCCTGCATTCTTGGGAAATTTTCTTCACTTCATTTCTGCATCAATTTATGGTGGAAATATCTTTATGTATACAAACGCAAACAAAATTCAGGTGACAATTCAAAATACAAAAATAGAATAATGTAGGAAGAAAATCCTGGAATTTAATAGCTCCTGTGTTTCACCAGGTTTTCTGCTCATTTTCAAAACTTTCTTCACATTCAGAATCTCTCCCACATATCTGTGTTCTGACATGGCGAGAAAACAGTTGTAATATTTCGAGACTAATGACAACTCATAATATTTTAAAGTCTACCTGCCGTGTACTCTGTTTTGCGTTTTTCTGCGTTATTGGTCTTAAATAGTAACCCCCCAGTCTGAGAGACACAGAACTGTTTGGGACTGTATGGGATGAGACTAACAAAACTAACTGAGAACACTTCTAATTAGGCATAAATCTCACCATAAATGTGAGATTTTTTCCTAACAGAAAGTTTTTTGGTTTGGTTTTAAAATGTTCATATCGCAAAACCCTACTACTAGCTGTCTGTGACTCAAAGCACCAGAGTGGGTCCTTTTGATTACTTTCACTGCATTGTCTGTTTAGCTGCTAAACACTCCACTTTGTTCACCAGGCTAGTCTCTACCTTTGTCTGCTGTTTGGTGCTGGGCAGGTAGTGTACAGTTGGTTTATCAGCTGCCTTGTGCTGCTGGAAACATGGAGCAGTAAGAGTAAACCAAAACAGTGAAGAAAACAAAAGGCAACAGTCTAAATATCTCCTCGTCTCCTGTCCTCTTTCTCTCTTTGACCCCTTGTTTTGCAGACAGTGCTGTTGCTACCTGCTGCTTCTGTCCAGCCACCATGCAGTGTTCTTGGAAGTTCATGGTGCTGCTAGCATTGGCGTCTATAGCCATCCAGTACACGGCCATCCGCACCTTCTCCGCAAAGCCTTTAAGCCTGCTGTGCTCTGTGGGTCTGGCTCCCGCGGGCCACTCCATCAACTGCACCCTCAAAGATCTGACTCGAGTGGGCCGGGAGACACTCGACGGCTTGGACCAATGCTGTGATGAGATCCTCTCCCACATGCCCTCCTCCCCCTCCTTCTCCCTCCCCTCCTATAATGGCAACAAAAGAACCCACATCCTGATTCTGGCCACCACACGGAGCGGATCCTCATTTGTGGGTCAGCTGTTCAATCAGCATCCAGAGGTTAGATTGTCATATGGATATGACCTGTTTCATATCAATCATACAATTGAAAAAACATCAGCCAGCACTGTTTGCTATTTCAAAAACACTGAACTTGCACATGCTCTTTGCTATTATTTGCTAATGACTTCAGTGTTAATTAAACATTTAAGATTGTATTTAGAACCATTGCTTTCACACTCCACACTAATATATCCTGTTTCTTTTGATCATCTCTGTAATATGTATAAAACTTGATTGGAGTCTGCAGTGGCAAATTCAATTCACTGGACATGATCTAGAAAGGCCTATCTATTATGTCCAATTCTGCTGATTGGTCCGAGTCACCCTTCTGTCCTTTAGGAAGGCACAAGCAGAACTAAATTGTGATTTGCCAAAGGAAGGGCCTCATATCTGTCCCAAAAAGGGCCGTACACATGGTCCAGTGTGTTTTCACCAGGCTTAGGACAGCTGATGTATTGGTGATATCTCGGCAGGACGTTCCACCAGTTGACGCTGTTAAAATTCTTGGCCACAGTAAATCCAAGGAGTGAGTTGAATTTCAGTTTTAGCTGATAATGTGCTTAGTGCCAAACAACCTCAGCCTCAAAGCGGTGTGGTAGCGTCCAAACACATTGTTTTAACATATATTCATTAAACAACTTAAAGCACAAATTTGAACATGTTTGAAGAACGTTCACAACAGACAGTGGAGAGAAACAGGAGGATGCACACAACAAGGTTCCCGAGCTGGATTTAAAGTGGTGATCTTTGCAGTCACAGGGTATCTTTTCTGGGACCACTAGGCCACCGGAAAAACACAGGGTATATATTTAATTTAGTTATTTATTTTGTGGCAGCAAAGCACACTAACCATTTTACACGACTCTCACTGACTTCAGTACAGTACTTCACTATGTATCTGTAAAACGTAATCATTATGAATTTGTGTGCTGCTGATTAGTATGTCACAGTGAGGATGAAAAAGGATTACCTTTTGGGAAGGCATTTCATGCCTCAGGCCTCTGGGTGAACTGGGTGTCTTTTGGTTTTACAGGCTGAATTATGAATGGTCTGTGAGAAAGTTTTGAGTCAAGTATTGCAAAAATTGTGCCGGAGTACTATTTGACTAAATATGAGATATTGGTTTTCAAAATTAAGATGATGCGATCAATGGTAATGCTCCAGCCAGATTTAGATTGATAAACATTTTACAATGGTTTATAATCCAGCGCTCATATTAAGTACTCCAGTACAATTTTTGCAATACTTAATACTTTAGTCAAATATGAGATGTAAACATTTAGAGCTTTTGGCATGGCCAAGGTTATGAAAAATGCACCTTATAACAACAATTTAAAAAAAATAACATGGAATAGAGTATCAAAACAAAATGTAATAACTGCTGTGCAGCTCGGTCCATCCATCCCTAATTTGTTGAGTATGTTGGATAAATGTGGTATTTTTTCTGGATACAAATTCAGGAGTATTTTATTCCCTGTTAATCAGGGATTCCCACTCTTCTTTTAAATACGAGAGCACCTAATTTATATATGTGGGAGTCCAAGTCACTCGCTCACCTACAGGCCTGAGCAAATATAATATTAACATATTAACTGAGAAAACAAAACAAGATTTTATGAAATAGTCACCACTTCCAATAACGTTAGCAGGCTGGATAAATATGGTAAAGATGATAATCTTGCTCAGATTTCTGTATCATTTTTCAAATGATCCCATTATTCATACCACGGTCAGCACTGAAGCAATGAACGGACTAATATCCTAATTTATTTGGATGACAATGATATATCTGGAGGTTTCTAAGAATTAAGGCGGTCTGGGCCTGTCTAACCTTATGCACTATTATAGGGCAGTAAACTTTGCAAAATTACTGTTTTGGCTACATGCCTATGATAATGGCCAAGGCCCAGACTGGGTGCATATGGAACTACAGTCCAACCCAATATCCATGATAACTTCCCCTCTGCCACTTACAAAACATGAACATGTCTTAAACCCAAAGATAATGACCTCAGTAATAATATGGACACAGTTTAGAAGATATTTTGGACTAAAGCAAACAAGTGGCTTTCTACCTAAAACTAATAATTACATTTTTCTAATTTCTTGGTGACCTATCCATAGATCATAGTCTACCTGGCTCACAAGTATCTCCAAATCCGCAATTTTGCCAAACAAATGTTTCCCGCTTTTCCTCACTAGTCACCTTGGAGTGAGTTGGATTCTGTACTATCATTCAGAAACTGAAACCGACCACATGGGAAAGGACAAAAGAGGCTTGGGAGAAGGATTTAGGAGTTGAGCTTTCTGAAGATGATTGGCACATTAGTTTGGCTCGAGTGCATATCAGTAGGATATGATAACACCTATTTTATCCAAAGATGCACTAAAGTTGTATTGATTGCACCTGCATCTGTTCCACAGTTTAGAAGTGCACTGTAACTTATATATTGTCTTTGATATTTTTCCATGTCCAAGGTCTTCTACCTGTTTGAGCCTCTGTACCATGTCCAGTTGGCGCTGCTTCCTCGGTGGACGCAGAGTCGGAGCCTGGCTGAGAGGAGGGTGATGCTGGGAGCAGCCAGAGACCTGCTGAGGTCTCTGTACCACTGTCACCTCAGCAGTTTGGAGAGTTACATACGACCCCGTCCTCCCAACCACTCCACTGACAAGCTGTTCAGAAGAGGAGCTAGTAAGAGACCTGTGTCAGCACTTTATCACATAATGATATTGAAACTACAGCAATGTTTAATTTATGTAACTGCTTTTGCATTGCATTTTCCTTGTGTTACAGTTTCTCATGTTGTATGTGTGCTGTCTTTAGGCAGGTCTTTGTGCTCCCCACCTGTATGTGAGGCTCCTCTAGGCCCAGAGGAGCAGAGCGTGGTGCTGGCTGATGAGGGGGAGTGTGTGAGGAGGTGCGGGCCGCTCAATGTGTCGCTGGCCGCTGATGCCTGCAGAGCAAAGCGCCATGCAGCCATCAAGACAGTCCGGATTCCCCAAATCAGTGACCTCAGAGCGCTGATTGAGGACCCAAGACTGAACCTGAAGGTAGATAAATAGTTACAACTATTATTATTATTATTACATTTAGTATTACAGTTTTGTTCATTCAGATCAGAGCTGTAGACTCCCAACTTCAACTGTTATGAGATTTGACTTGACTTGATGGCAAAACACTGAGGATGTAACAGCTCAAAAACCCAGAAAACACAGGATTGAACCTGAAAGCACAATTTCAGAGGCAATAAGACTAATAACACGTTTTACTTGATAAACACAATGTGAAGGTGCTCACAAATATAGTTTTTGTCCCCATTAAAAACTAAAACAAAGCATGTGGGAAATGGAGTCAAGGCTACATAGGGTTCTTCTTATGAGCATATTTAAAGTGCTCACATTCACACACACCCTTTAAATAAGATGTTTTCAAACTTCAGATTTTGTCTCATTCAAAGCAGTAAATTAAATTTAAACCTGCAGAGTTGAACTTTTTTCTCCTTGTCTGGCAGTTAAGGTAACTAAACAAACTACAGGTGAGCTCGCCCCAGGCTCTTGGTCTGAAATACAGACATAGCCTGTGGCTGCCCTCAGTCCCTCCTTTTCTCTCAGTGCTCCCGGAGGAAAAGTGAGGAAAAGCTACACCAATGCTTTATTCTTGCTGTCAGTTGCTTTCTTTTATTGACTGTGCTCCTTCCTCTGAATGCTAAGTTCAATTTCTATCTGCAGCATCAGAATATTTTCTTGGGCACTTCTTAGGCCATACTCCTAGTTGTTGTAGCCCACTCTGTCGCTGGGGTTGCTCCAGAGCCATGTAGAGAGAGAGTTACATCGTCTCTGTTCAGTTTCAATTCCAGTGGCTTTATCGGCATGACTGGGTACATTTTGGTGCCAAAGCATGTTAGCACAAACTGCGCAATCATAATAAACAATGCCATAAAACAATGGGCCTTTTTCCAGCAATGGCGGATTGTGGAGCTGTTTAAATGGCTCTGGGCTGCACCCCCCTTTCAGCTCTGGCAAACCAATAATTACTGGTTGACGTAAAACACATCACCACCATTGTGCCAGTGGGGAATGACACCACAGACACTGATTTAAAAAATTTCGTATACTGCTTTAAAGCGATACCTTTTCACACATTCACAAAGAGCAGTGAACAGGCGTCTTAGAGTGTCCTAGATCCATTAAGATATTTTATGAACAACAAAGCAGTGACAGCGGGTTATTATTTATCAGACAGGCACTGACACTTGAAAGCTTTGCTTTGCTTACACCTTAATATAATTGTCTCTTTTCTCACTGAGCAGAAGAAAACAAAACAAACCTTGGGGGGACAAGTGTGTTTAAATTGAAACATTTAAATTTAACATTAAAGTTGCATGTCGCATTATTTTCAATTGTGGTTATATAATATGGTTAAAATGTAAATAAGAATACTTTGACTTGTGTCAGATGTTTAACAAAATACTCTTCCTCTCACTACCACCACTGTAGTGCTACAACAGGGATTACTGCTGCTATCACTATTAATATTTTCTCTACCAACTATCACCAGTGGCAGGTTACTATTATTAATGGGAGCACATCCAGAAACCTTAAAACACCAGATGGTTTATGGAGACAGTCTGAGACATCTGTACTGTTGCTCATACCACAGTGTACTCCTGGTAATGTTTCCGCATCATTCCTTACGATCAGGTTGTCCAGCTCGTTCGAGATCCACGCGGCATCCTGGCATCTCGTATTGAGACATTTCGAGACACTTACCGGCTGTGGCGTCTGTGGAGAGCAACCGGACGTCGACCCCACAACCTGGACCTAGGGCAGATCAACACAGTGTGTGAGGACTTCCTAAAGTCTGTGTCCGTGGGCCTGGCCAGACCTGCATGGCTTAGGGGGAGGTACATGCTGCTCAGGTGAGAAGGATAGGGATGATATTTGCTTGTGACTAAATTCTTGATGGCAATAAACGACCACTAAAGATGGCAATGAGACAATAGTGATGATAGCCTTACAGCACGTATTTTTACATTTTTATGACAAGCAACTTCTTGTGGTTATGGAATAATTTCTGTCCTCAAAGACAAAATTTACTGAATGAACTTTCTCCCTTCCCTGTCTTTGGTCAGGTATGAAGACTTGGCCAGGTATCCTCTCCAGAAGACCAGGGAGCTCTACAGCTTCCTTGGTCTAGTTCTGGACCACAGTGTGGAGGAGTGGATCATGAACAACACCCGGGGCAGCAGTGATCTGTCATCCCGGCAGAAGTTCACCACAGTTCGGGACTCTGCTGCTAATGCCGAGAACTGGAGGGTGAAGCTGTCCTTCGACATGGTGGTTTACGCTCAGACCGCCTGCCAACCTCTTCTTGACCTTGTTGGATACAAGACAGTCTTTCATCCCCGAGAACTGAGGAACCTCTCACACTCTTTGGTGGAAGACAGGATGTTCCTCCCCTTTTTGTAAACAATGGATGACTTGCATAGATCCAAACTAGACAGTACAGCTGTGTCCATTCATTAGTTTCAGTTCAATAACACAATATGAAATTGTCCAACTACCAACCTACCTGAGCAATCAGCTACCTCACTTCCAGCCCTTATGGTAATCATTTGGAGATGAAAATGAGCTTTCAGCCGTGTCTCTGGATAATGAGAGAGATTTCAAGTACTGAAATTTACGTTTATTATGTGGGGTCCCTTTCAAATAAACTTAAAAAACTATGTTTAAATCAAATTAAACAATCTTATTTAAGCTACAGCATGTAAATTGACATTCTATTGTGATTATTTAAATAGAGCACCATGTTTGACCATGTGGGCGTTTTGACAGTGTAGTGTGGCCACCACAACAAAATAATATTTCCTTAGTTTGTCATTATAATAAAAGTGTTTACATGTTGTGATAAGGTATCTTCATGTAATAATTACATATTCTTCTTGTTCTTACTACATGACTAATTATGTCATAAGAAGCAACTTTTGCCATCGTAACAACATATTCCATATTAAACAAAACTAAATTAATTAGCAGAAAATGTATTTTTGGTTTTATGATGATAAGAAACTAAACTTGATGTGCTACACTGGCACAACTGGCACTTGGCCCACCATCACCACATATCCAAATAATGTTTCTCCATTTGATTGTTGATTATGTCAACGTTGACATGGCCTTTATGTAAAATGTCATGGTTTGTTTTACACAAATCTGTCCATCAGGAAACTCAAGAGTTGAGGAAGAGCATCTGGAGGACATCACAGGGAAGACTGGAAAATATTTTCTCCATAAAAGATGATCCACTTTCACCCAAATCAATGAATAAAGTTGTGTTTTTTATAGTAATCAGCGAGACCTGACCAGTCCCCAGAAACATTCTGCTCTAGCAGCATCATAAAAGTTTGAGAAAGCATTTCATTGATTGGATGCAAAATAAATATACACCCCAGAGTTCAGCATGAGTCTTCGACATTTTTTATTGTTTTCCAGGAAATGAAAAACACTAAAATGCCATTAAGAATACTTACAAAACAACTTTTTTGTCATTCCTTGGCCAGATATTGCTGTAAAGTGATTTATAGCACAAGATATGTAAAAACACTTAAACACTGATTCTGATTTCATGGGGACTTCAAATCAAAAAATCAAACTATGTAAACTATCTTTGTAAGTTTCATTTATTACAATAAACAAACATAAAATGTTGGGGAGAGCTTTGTCTCTGGAAAACCGCCTGTCTCAATCCATGTACCATGTTCTGTGTTTTACTATACATCCAACTTGTAGCTACTGGTTATCCTCTGTAATCACTGTACCACCTTCATCTCAATCAATTTCCCTGTTCTAAAATGAACATTGCTTTTTTAATAATGGTTTTGTCACAGAATTTGAAAAAATGAATATTTTTGGAGGTTGGCATTTCTGACACAAAGTAGAATTTTTAAAAAAGGCTCTAAAGACTGTTAAAAGTCTGTTTTTTTTATATAAGGAGGCCCTACCTAGGTTAATATTAACCCTAACTCTTCGACATTATTAACAGCTACAACATTGAAAGTTCAGTTACTATATACTAGGCTGTGCCTAGAACACTCAGGTGAATGAATGTCTCCTGTTGGTTCTTGTCTAAACCAAGCCAATCCACATGTACAATCTTATTTATTGTTTTTTTTTTAACTGGTCAGGGAGGGCATTCCAAAGACGAGGGGCAGCAGAACAGAAAACCCAATCACCCATCGCTTTTTGAGACTGCTTTGAGGTTTGGTTTTGGTCACTGTGGTTTGGTTATTGCCTATTATTCATTAATCCTAATTAATCATTTAGGACATTATTACCTTTATTAACCATTCTAGAATTTATTTTAATATTCAGCTAATAACTAAATAATACAATACAATACAAACATGACAACGGTGCAACTCAGGGCAGCAAGGCGTTTTGTTTGTGCACTGACTGCTCCTCTCCCAAAGTGATTTTAACTTAGCTAACACCATCATTTTAGAATACAGTTTTATTACTGATATGTAACACTTTTAGTCCACTTATTCTAAAAATCTGATGCCTGGATTATTGTCGAGAGCCATCTACGCCAACTCAGAAAACAGAGCTTCATACCCTGTTGGGGTAAGTTTAACATCCAACTTTCTTCAACGCCCTATCAAAGCCATACCAGCACAGTAAGCACATACCCTGCCTGTAAGTGTCCATGCACTTCGCTTTGTAGCGACAGCTAATATATAGATCAGCCTTTCTACAACTGCCTCCCTCTGTTAGCCCTGCCCATCTTCGGCCGATGTAGGCCAACACATGAATGACGCCTAATGGGACCTGCCAGGACAGCGAACTTCTGCGAAAGGCAAATAAAAAGATCTCTGACCTTAAATCAAGCTTGATTTAACGTTATATGGCGTAGTGCTACAGAGTCCACTGTGTTGACTTTTGCTGGCTGAGCAGGCTAACTTCCAGTTTAGCCCTCCGCTAACGTGAATGGGGGTAAAATTGCATTAATACTTTTCAAATGTTATTGACCGAATGGATCACATTCTGATATTAAAACGAGTCATTTGCTTGGGTTGTGACGGTCAAATATATTGATCCACCGTGTTACAGCCGCCGTTTTGGCCGCTAGTAAAAGTAATTTGAAAGCACGGGGCACTTCCTGTCGGCTCGGAGGCATTGCGAGGCTACCCAGCTGACCAATCAGCGTAAAAAGTAACTTAAAGGAACAGGCACTTCCTGTCAGCTCAGAGGCATTGGGAACCATGTTGCGAACAGGGCCAATATGTCTGTGATAACGGCTCTGATTGCGAGGCTACCCAGCCGACCAATCACAGTGCTACGGTCCGTGTCGACTCAACGTGTAGTTACATTTTTGAAGAGGTGCATGTCAGGTTACGCCGTTGGTGACAGTGTAGGGTAGGGGGCTATGCAGAGGCTACGAAACACAAATTGCACTTAAGGAAGACATCAGTTGGCTCTCAGATGAACTGCAGAGGAAGGACTCCCTGCTGACCAGCTTCTCGCCTCCCACTTATTTCCAGCTTCATGATAGCAGAGCACTCAAAAAAAACAGCTCAGCTCAACCAATCAGGACACCATCCTATGGGATCCATCCATATCAGCCCTCCAGCTCAACCCCAAACCAAGGGACAACATGGGCTGAGGTGGTGATCAGGGGCCGTAAGAAAAGCACGAAAGATTCGACTCTCTCCCTTGCTTGAGCCACTCCAACCACTATGCTTCACTGGCTGTTTCCTCCATCCAGCTGATCCATCTCTGCATCCCCCTGCCCCTGGTCAAGTCCCATCCACACCGTCTGCCAAACCTGCAGCCTCCTCCCCGCCGGTGGCTGAGAGCTCTGACACCAAAGGGTGGCTCGGGATCCCACCGAAGAACAAACCCCGCAGCATTCCTCCTCAGCCTCGATCTCCCCAACCCGGCGCAGGATTTTGAGCAGTGCTCCGACGCTCCGGCAGCCTGGAGCTGAAGCACCTTGCCGGAATTTGGCTTCCAGCCCGGACACTACAGGTGTAACACCAAAATCTGTGACCTATCAGATTCTGTGACTACACCCAAACGACGATGTTTTCTTAACCATAACCAAGTACTTTTGGTGCCTAAACCCAACCAAGTGCTTTTGATGCCTAAACCCAACCAAGCCCTGCCAAACAGCAAACGCCCTCATCATTCCTCACTTCGTCCCCTTTTCGCTCCTACCGCTTTGATAGCATTACCAAGAACACCCATTTCGTCAACGTCACCACACAGCTGTCTTGCTGGAGCCACAGTCCCGACTCTGCTGAGCAAACTACCTTAACTGTTGCAGTCACTCCCGTAAACCAGGTGCTTGTCCATATTGGCCATAATGACACAGCTCGCCAGGAATCTGAGCAGACAAAAAAGGATTTCATTGAACTTTATAGCCTTTTAAAAAAGTTGTGGTAAATCGTTTTTTATCAGTGGTCCCTTACCAACTCTGTCCCATGGCTCAGAGTGCTTCAGCAGACTCCTCAGCGTCAATACCTGGCTCCAGGCCACCTGTCACGCTCACAACTTTGGTTTTATTGAACCTGTTTCTCTTTTTATAGGACAGATGGAGCGCACCCCAACCGACTTGGTAGCTCGTTTTTAGCAGCCAACCTACAACATGCTGTTCAGTCTGCCTCACATGCGTGACTACTTACACCAATATTATGTAGCTGCAGTACCAGAGGCTGCAGTTTCAGGACCGCGGCAATCCTGGGACCGCAGTTCTAGGACCGTAGTTCTTTTGTGACAGCGGCATCTAGTGGAGTGGTGATAATGCACAGCAACACAAAGGAGGTGCTGCTGTTTGTTATTTTGTTATTTATATGGTTGCCCCTTTTGCTCTTATGTATTTCCGCACCACATTTTTATCTACTGTTCATATAACTTTAGATTGTGCTATTTATGTTTTATGGTTTATAATCTCTTTTAAATGTACATAACTTCTGCTTTTTCTGTAAAGTGTCTTTGAGTGTCCTGAAAAGCGCTATAGAAATAAAATGTATCATTGTTATTATGTAGTATGCAAACCTCCTCATGAATTGCTTGCACATAGGACTGGATGATATGGCCAAAAATGTTATCATGATAAAAAGTTAAAACAATTATGATAAAATATTTGTCGACAAATATGCATGAGTTAAATTAAGTAAAAACATTTTTCAGTCCTTTTTCCTCAACAAAATAAACATGTTAATAAAAAAAAGTATGTCATAATTCGTGTATGATTCAAGTGAATAAAATCAAACATTTGTTGAATATTTATTGAGCATTTGTTACATTGTTGAAAAAAAAAATATCGCGATAATTATTGTTATTGTTTTATTGTCCAGCCCTACTTGCACATTTTGTTGTGCATCATCATCACCTCAAAGTTTGGAGTTAGACCTGAAATACACAGCAACATGGAAACATGGTCATGTATCAAATCAAATGACATTTATTTGACACTTTACTTTGTACACAGGTATAAAGGTGAGTGTAAGTCTTGTGTGCTTGCTGTACAATATATAACAATAGTTTATCTGTATAAGGTCCAGGGCCCAAGGTATATTTATTTATGATTTGAAAACACAGTTGTGTAGCTGGATGAATTTATAGTTCCCTTTATGCTAACCTAAGCTAGGTGGACAAGCCACAGAAATAGGATAGCAGGGTGAACAAGCTGTGGCTGGATGGGTACTGTCTTTGTGTGCCTTACGGGCCCTGCTCAGGCATCTTATCTCAGTTGCTGGGGAGATGGATACCAATGATCTTGTGCGCAGTGTTAATTAACCGCTACAGAACCCTCTGGTCCTGGGACGTGCACATCCCATGCCAGATAGTGATCCAGTCAGGATGCTTTCTATTGCTCCTCTACGAAAGTTAATAAGAACATGGCACCATGGCCTTCTTTAGAAATACAGGCGCTTCCGAGCTTTCTTCAATAGGGTGGAAATGCGAGATGATTACCGAATACACTGTAGTCTAAACATAATAGGCCTGATTTAGTACAGGGATAGACTGAAGCAGTGCTGTGTTTGAGGTTAACACAAGCTCCACTGTTTTTCTCCACTGGCATGTCCTCCTCCTTGCAGACAGAGACAGAGACAATTCACCTGAATATCACACTGAAGGACTACTTGGTGTCACAGCTTTGGATCAGTCGTCTGCCACAGTGTTTCCAGATGTGCTAACTAGGTCACAGTAAGCTGGAAGTTATATACACAGCTGATTTTGTTCTGTAACCACTCAATCAACTGACACCACTAGACTGAAGACTCACTGACACTTTATTAAAGTCTGGTATTTTATTTTATCTTTTTACATGGCCTATAATTACATTATTTTATTTTGGTTATTGTATTGTATGTACTCCCTGTAATTTATTTATTTTATTTATTTAACTTTTATTTAACCGAGAGAAAGCCCATTGAGATATAATCTCTTTTTCAAGGGAGAATTGGCAAAGAAAGGCAGCAAAACAGCATTTAAAAGTTACATTGAAACACACAATGGCAATACAATACATAAAACATCTTCCAAGACACCTTTTTACAGCCTATGGGAAACATTTACACTCATCCTTAAAGACATCTGCAACCAGGGACTTGAACTCCAGCGGTGGTACCAGCACCTCTAACTGGAGAATCCATTGAGTTCCATGTTGAGGGTACACAATATGAGAGGGTAGTTTTTCCTGACTTTGAATCAACCCTGGGCAAATTTGGGTCTCAGTTTATTTTAAAGGATGTTCATATTACGTATAAATCTATTTTTCAGGACCATGCATTTTTAAAGTAGTAAACACAGAGCATTATTAGGATTTAGCTCCAGCTTCAGCTTCAAACCACTTCAGAACATTCTCCTTGTTCTCTTTGATCCATTTTATGTTGCCGGTGGTTCTCTCAATGGATTGATCCAGTGCCAGGGTCCCAGAGCCAAAACCGATCTCTGCATTATCTGCCTTGAACTGCTCCAGCTGTCATAAGAAACAATACAGTATCTTGTTTAGAGAGGTGATACAGCCATCTAAAAGTCACGTGGAACAAATAACAGAGAAACACTGAAAATGATTATGTTGAGGAGGGGGCTGAATCTTGAAAAAAAAAGTAAGACTTTCCCCAACCTTATTTATATTTTTCTTGGACACCCTACACAATCCCCATACATTTCACTGTACTACATGTAAATGGACAGAATTTTTTATACAGAGTTCCTAAATAAATTGGTTTACAACCACCGAATTTGTGAACCGTGAACAGGCTCCAGCTATGTGACTGATGAAGGGCTTAAGTGCCACAATATTTTTACTCCACACTAAATTCCAACAAATAATCTTTAAAAAAAATGCATTAAAATCAGATGATGTTGTAGCCTGATGGGAGAAGCCACAACCTCCGGGTCTGAAAAGTGAAGCAAATGCAGAAGTGCCTTAAGCCTCCATTCCTTGTAATGGCCAGCAGGGGGCTGGTTTCAAAAAGAAGACTGATTGCATTAGAGTCAACCCTACACCCTACTTCTTACTTGATTTATTACCTCAGTAAACACTTTTCTAACGAGTTCATGGTCTTAATTGCTAGTTTCAAATCTTCTTCAACAAAGCATGATGTTCATTTAGTAAACTATGGTCCAATTTACAGTAAAATAGATGATGACGCAGGGGATGCTTTAGGGGATGGCTACCTTTTGATTGACAAGTCGCTTCCAAGGGGACCTGTCAAATGCTTCATTTAGTCTATATAACTATTTACAGCGCACTGATTCACACAGACGATTATCACTGTCGCATAACACACTTACACTGTGTTGTCAACCATGGGATGAGCTTGAGGGATGCTGGGCAGCAGATTCAACCAAATCTGAGACACTATACTGTCCATATAAGTGGTGTATAACTGTAGGCGCTGTACAGCGCTGGCACTGGTTCAGTAATATGTACCGTAATGACAAGGACACCCCAGAGAAGGAGACCCACATTGTAAATATGGTCATTGCAAATAACTGCATCACACGCAGAGAAGTACAAGAGCATATAGTGGCAGATAACACAATGTTCCAAAACATCAACAGAGTTTCTCTGCATTGGGTGACACCGTTGTACAGAGTCCCCTTCAAAATAAACCTGTAAAACAAGCAAGGAGCCCACATCCATTCTCTACATTCAGACACCTGCGTGTATGTGTTTTATTGTACTACATGCATGACAAAACTTTACTGCAAACTGTTCTGCCCTACAAGTGTTTTTCATTTTTACTATAAGTGTGTATTTGCTGCTTCTTGTGCTAGCTCAAAGATGTTTGTGTGCTCTGTATTGATGCAAAACCCAATTTTTAAAAGAGTTTGCAAGAATTGTTTGCTTTTGCAAGAGATGTGTAATGTTTGGTTTTTTTTGGGTGGAAGGTTTTGTGATTAGAGTTTAGAGTTTTGCAGAAATAGCCAGTAGTTTTGAAAATTGTGCCTTAGCAATAAAAAACTGTAACGTACATTATGATTGCTAGTTGAGATAAAGGCTAACAAAGGTAAGGCACAATTCTTAGTGGTAAATGCATCAACGTGTTTGTTGTACTCGTTCTCTGACTGGTTAGTTCGTGAGTTTGGGTTGTCATGTTACAGTGATATGAGTTACACAGCTGATCCCTGTACAGGGGGTGCCAAACAATAGTATCAAAAGTATTTCTTATCCAATTACTTGATGAATTGACAAAATAATCTGTTGAATACTTAATTACTAAAATAATTGAGAACTGCAGCCATAACTCCAAGGAGTCAGCTGTTTTCTCTAGTAAGATTTTGTGTTAAATGTGTGTTTTGCCAGCCAAAATTATCATCCCAATTAATCTCACAGTTACTGTGACTTACGGATGCACCTTACTAACCAAGCTTGCTAGCTCCATCCTCTCATCCTTATATGCCCCTTCTGATTCCAACAACCCAAGATGTTGAAGGCCAAAATGCCAAACTCAAGGCTTCAAGATGGTATTCAACAAACCAATGGGTGACATCACGGTGGCTACGTCCACTTCTTTTATACAGTCTATAGTATGAGACTAGGGGCCAGATGTATTAATAATGTGTACACACAAAAACCAAGCACAAACCTTGGCTTTATGTACAAAATTCTTAAATATGGTTGCAATCCAATTTAGCACTTTTTATATCCATCAGACAATGACTTCAAAAGTTTGTTAACCAAAGTGACAGGTTTCCTTCGGGGTCATCTACAAATGATATGTATCAAATTTGTTGAAGATTACATGAGGCAGGCAGGTAGCCGACATACACTCATACACACAATAAGTGTATAGCGTTACTAAAATGATAAGGTGGTATCATTCTAAAACAATCCTGTTTGGCTGCTTTGAAAGTCGCTGTTGGAGCGACTTGAACTTTGCATCAAATGACTACCACATAAAAGAAAAAAATGCCACAAAAGCAATAAAGCTTGTTTCATTTCAGACTTTAAACTGATGCCTTGAGGCTAAAGAAAGACATATGACTTGGTCACACCTGCTGTTATCTACATCTGATAGCGTAGCATAAAAAATGAACCAAGGGCAAACCATAACCTGGAATGACGCTTAAAACATAAAAAATATCTAAAAGAAGAGATATTAATGTGTGTGACAGTGGATACAGCTGGACAAAACTCTTTTTTATTTATTCATTATGAAAACACTGTCGACAAAAAGCATAGCTAACCTGTTGAAGCTCAAATTCAGTTGAGAAGCGCTTGGTGACTCCATTGATCAGGTTGGAGAAGGAGAATGATCCACCACCATACCTGTGAGAGAAAACAAAACCAAAACGGGACTATCAGGGTAATTTGTATACAGATTAATAGACAATTATCAGGATATAACATCATTTGTGAAAAATCTGAAGCAATGCCACTGAATAAATCCTGCAATAAAGAATATCTACAGCAACTAGTGACTGCTCTTGGTGGGAACTGTTAGGTTTCTGTAAATTCTGTAAAGCGCTACGAGGTAACTGTTGTTGTGAATTGGTGCTATGTAAATAAAATTGAATTCAATTGAATAGATCTTGAGAATATGGTTTCAATAAATGTGACTTATATCTTGAGAAATATCAATAAAGATTTGGAGATTTGAAAAACCTGCGACTGCTGCTTTGGATTGAAATAGACACCTAATTTATTTTATCAGTCCTCTCCCACTTCACTTTGAAAAGGTTAAAGAATTTTTGCTTTCATTTAGAATGGCAAGAGAGCAAGAGTTTGTGTTAACGAACTACTACTTGATTGGGACCAATAATAATATTATATTGCAATAAATTCATGATACCTCTTTAAAATGGGCTTACAACCACAACATAGAATTAACAATGTGGGAAGAAATATAGGAACAAGAATCCTGACTACTAGTAAACCTCAAGTATATCTTAAATCAATGTGGTTCAACCCCAAATACACAAACACATCATAAAATGTTCCCGTGAGATGGTGAAATGGCTTCCATCCTTGCATTACTGCAAGGATGGAAGCCATTTTTTTGTTTTAATATTCTACAGAATTTGTTGACTTGTGCCAATTTGAAGATAGTTGGTGGGGATAAGAAGACAGTACTGCTGTATAAACAAGTTAAGATTTTTTTTCTTACTACTTTGCATTAAGAGCTTCATTGAAGTCCTCATAAAGACCAACATGCTCTGGCTTAAAACTGGTTTCCCTCTTTACTTTGTCATTTGTTTCCGTAACGGTCTAACTTTACAACAAAATCTGTCAAAGATCTTTACTTTATGTTGTGTGTGCAGTTAAAACAGAGATAATAGGTAAAGATAATTGGTTGTTGCACTAGCTATATTTGTCTATGATAATAATTAAAAAAAATCTACATTTGAATAACATTAGCTACAAGAACTACTATTTTAAATCAACTGTAGTGCAACTATACTCAACACCTGTGGCATGTCTGTTAAGAGAAGGCCTGAATGAAATGATCATGTTGCAGACAGACTGCAATGCTAAGCGGACTTCTATTTGAAAAATGTATTGTTATGGACCACAAATATGGCGTCTTTTTCATTTTTCATGGGAATGTAGTGATGTTAGCAACTAAAATTTATTGGGTTGTACTCACTGAGTGAAAATGAGTGACCACTGAGCCCTGACAAAGTCCCAGGCCAGAGACTGTCCAACCACATTGTTGGCAATGTAGACAATGGTGGAGGTGGCATCCTGCTTTCGGATCTTGGATGGATCCAGAGTGTACTCGAGGTACCTGAAAAGGTACAAGCAGAACAGCGGGCAGAGTAAATATATCTATATTGGTCCGTAATCCTCAGTTATACACCGTAGTGTGTGTGTAACAGTATTGACAAGGCTGTCTGTGAGCAGACCTGTTGAGCAGCCAGGGTTGCCTCGTGCAGGCCAGGGCAGAGCGAAGTTTTTCAGCTTCGGTAGCAATGGTTGTGTTAATAAACTCTGACCAAGCAAACTCCCACTCTTTAGCTCCGCCTGCTGCGATGGCGTTACAGTACACAGTGGAACGCAGGTTGGGGTGGATCCTGAACAATGAGGACATCTTTAAAGTTCAGGACTATGATGATGGACAGATGAATGCATTTTAAGTACAGTAAAATAGTGGACAGTAAATAAGTTACACACTCACGGGTTGATGTTACTGGTCATCCACTGTCTAAACCATGTCGTGGCCAAAGTTTGGCATTCCTCGAGGCCTGTCCTGCAAGCCAGACTGATGGCATTTACCTGATTATACCTGTGGAAAGGATAAACATGAACAAGGTGGAGGATGACATTCTCCTGCCTGTCCCAGACCAAAGACAGGATGCTGGGGCAGAATGAGTTTTTGTTGTTGTTTGGTGTGTTGTACAGTACAGTACATCAAGGAATAAAACATGTGCAAATGTTAACATTTGTTATGTTCATCATGTGAAAAGGTTTCTGAGGGGGAGAACCACCAGCAACATTACTTATTACCAGTGTGTGTGTGTGTGTGTGTGTGTGTGTGTGTATGGTTGAATGGTTTTGAGTGGAGAGCTTCATTTTGACCTGAAAATAGAAAGTATGGGGAATTGGGTGAGAAGTTATGGATTTGTGTTTAGAGTTTGAGAAAAGGAGTCATCCTTTCAAGAAATGTGTTTAAGCAAAAAGGGAAAAACTATAACAGGATCCCAGAAAAATATGAATAATGACTAAGTAAAACAAGGGTGTTCGCACAGTGATCTAGAGGGAGCAAAAGTAACAACTGGGTGGCAAAGAAAGGCAGCTGTTGCCCAGGGGGTAGAGCAGTCGTCCACTTATCAGTGTGGATGTGTATGAATGCATATCCGTTTCTGATGACAGGTGGCACCTTAGCCTCTGCTATTTAGTGTATGAATGTGTATACTGCAATGACAGTCACCCTAATGGGGTTAGTTATAGCTATTTTAGATCATTCATCTCAACACTGACTACTAAAAGCCTGTGAAAATGCTAGTGTCTCAGTTCAGAACATGTATACAGCTAGAGAGTGATTGTTGGCCAAACCAGGGTTTTTACAATGGACTAACGTTACTAAAATAATGCTAACAAGGTTGGAAAACCGTAAGTATACTAAATTGATTAAATGTAGTAGACCGTTGTTGCCTAAGAATTTATGACCTGTTACATGCTCATGTTTGTTACAACATCTGAAAGGTTATTATTTTATGAAGTAACATTAGTAATGTATTTAAATTGCAGACTAAAAAACATTCTGTTGAAATATTTGGGTGAGGGTTAAGTGCGTTGTGCCTCTCTCGTGTCATTAAAAGCGCTGGCCACACTTCCTTACACATCGGAACAAGGGCCCTGTTTCCTAAAAGCTAATGCTAAGATGATCTCAAGTGTGGATTTTACCATTACATAATAAGCCAGTGGTTCTTAATCATTTTCACGTCTGATGAGAGTTTTTTACAGAAAGTGAATGAAACCCATGACCAAAATAGTCACACCTTCTGTCACTGAGTTAATTATGGATGCAATTATAGAGAAAATATTTTCTTTTTTGCTGGGGAACCCTGGAACCCCCTTAAGGACCTCTGGCAAGCAACTGCTTAGGGAAACCAAACAACTAAGAGGGCACATAGTTGACTTATAATGGGTCAAATATCATTGTAATCTTAACCTGATTTGGGGACATGGGGCCAAGGTCCATTACCCTCAAAAAAGGAAAAGGGTACATTTCCCCTTCCTATCTGTCTGACTGTCTTTACGTTATCAATGGCATGCTAACCCAGAATGGACACATAATGCTGTTCACTTTTTCATTTAAAGAAATGGAGAGGCTCAGTTGTTAAGACAGATAAACTGTATATAAAGTGTAACACTGTTCTTTAGTGTTTAAATCACTAATTTGCAAATGTTACACTTGTAATTGGTTTTCTTTAAAAAAGTGTGATCTCCAGGACAGAATACGTCCACGTATCTCTCTTTACTTACTGGTCCATGTGTCCATTAGGTACTCTGCTCCAGTCATCAGTCAGTTTCTTGTAGTAATCAAACAGAGGGGTGACCTGTTTCCTCAGGTAATTCTAAAAACAAGGAAGACAGAGCAAAACATATGATAATCCCATAAAATTTAACAAGTAATTTATTAATGTTTTGGCTCTTGATTTTTATGCTGATATGTTTTGCTGAAAGAAAGTACACCTGCATGAGACCATAAATCTCGCTGCGGTCAAACATGAGGTAGAAGAAGTCCAGGTTGTTCAGGGCAGACTGCCAGGGGATATAATCTCTTTCATTGTTCAGGTACTTAGTGGTACTGAGAGCCAGTTCTGTAGAGATGATCTTTGCTCTTTGGGGTTAGAAGATAATAAAAGATTAAATTAATAGGATTTCCTAAGTATCTCCGTTATTGATCATTATCAGTCTTGAGTGTTATATATATATAAATATAATAAAATAAATAAAATATATAATAAAAACCCTGTTGTTTATGTAACAAAGAGGATATTGCTGCCTGGAACATCCTTAATAAAGTTTTTTAGCTTTACTGAAAGTAACAAACAAGTTAAAGGTCCAGTGTGTAATATTTAGGAGGATCTATTGACAGAAATGCGATCCATAACTATGTTTTCAGTGGCGTATAAAGACCTTACATAATGAACCATTGTTTTTATTACCTTAGAATGAGCCATTTCTATCTATATATCCTCTTACATGGACGTTGCCATGTTACCATGTTTCTACAGTAGCCCAAATGGACTAAAGTCTCAGATTAACAGAGCATGTTTTGTCACTACATTCAATACGTAAAAAGAAGACGTAGAAGTAATATTAGCAGGAGTAGTAGTAGTCGACTGGTTTATTAGAAGTAAGAAAAGAACAGAAATTTGGACAAATGGAGGACCAGAGCATGCCGACCACCGTAGCTTCTCCTAAGTGCTTGAAAAGGGAGGTGTGAGCAGTGACTCCTGGTGCATTCGTGTGGTGTCAGAATAATCAGAATATTTTTTTTATCTCCTTAAACCTTTATTGCAAAAAGATAAATAAAGTGTAGAGGTATACAGAACTTTGATTCATGAAAAATCACTTATTGCATATATATATATATATATATATGTATATATATGTTTTGCAAACATATAATTTGTAATGTGGTTATAACGGTTAATCTGTCCATGTAGAGTGGACTAGATGTCTGCATGTTGTTTATACGCTCTGATAATGCTAATCCAACACATATTTGAAGTAGCGTCCATATTGATTCCACATTCTGACTTAAGAGCACTTGAACACACACTGAAGTCTGAAGAACAGCTTCACAACAAGGAGCATGTGAATACACTCGTTGCAATTTGCAACCCTCACCACAAGATGCCACTAAAACTTACACACTGAACCTTTAAAAGTATTTTTTCTCCATGTTTTTCAGTACTGACATTGTCTATATAGTGTTCTGTACTAGCAAATTTACCTGGCCAGGTTGAAGGCATCATCCACCAACTGAGCTCTGTTGATCACTGGAATAAGCTTAGAAAACAAAAAATATATCCCTGTTACTACAACTAAAGACACATGTCTATAATCTGCGCATGACAGCAGAGGTCACACATTATTCTACGTTTCCCAAAAATGTGCAGGTAATATCAGCGTGCATAAGACAGCAGTGTCTTACCTGATGATTGTTGCTCAGAATTTTAAGGAGTCTGTCCCAGTTGGCCTGGTCATAGTTGACTCTATAGTAACCCACCATGTTGTGGTTGGCCAGCACCCAGTCATCTCCCGTTGTCTTCATCGCATCCATTGTGACTACAGAAGAAAGGGAGGTCAGAGTTAGTCATGATAGATACCAAATAAATTTTGTTCTTTTAACAGAGTCCGTGTATTATTATTATTCTGCTTCTTCGTCTTTGTGACTTCTCTCCCTAATGGATTGGGCCAGGGGGGTGTGAGGGGCAACTGTGCCTGTGGGCTCGGCCAGCTGGACTCTGAAGAACTGAAACAAACTTTGCGCTTATTAAAATCTCAGCGCCTATGTGGCCACAGCACGCCAAGCCAAGTGGGTGCGTGAGAAGGAGAATTCACTGGTCATTGCTAAAATTATCCAATGCTACTAGGGGGCACCGCATGTACGAAAAGTTTGTATCTTGTAATCGGCTGTATGAATTCATAAATAAAATTGGTTTGCACAAATTTCAGTCTAATATATAAAATGTAGTAATGATTGATTATGAGACCTTCTCCGAGGATGTAAAGGTCAAGGGTTGATTCCGATTCCGAGCCTGTGAAAATTTCTGTTTTTTATTTTTGTGTGCTTAAAATAATGAAGTTTAAATTTTCTCAATTATCTTGAAAACAGCTTATTTCATCATTTCATTCATTTAAAATTAATTCACTTCTTCAGAATCTTGTCAGAAACTGCTGGGCCAATCAACCCAGAACTTCATCATCAGGATCACCTACAGACGTCACTGACTGTAAGTTGTTAAATACATTTCGATACATTAATCTGTTCCAATTATAAAAGGGTTTTATTAAAAAGCAACAAATGCAGTTTTGTGCAACACATCTTCACCAAAAGTAATAAGCTCTGTCAAATGATTCTGAAAGTAGATGTATTTACTTCAACAGAGTATCAGTATATAGCGTTATGAAGACATTTTCACAGCAAACATGTTGCCAAGTCCTAAATTAGTTCAATTCAGTAAATTTCACCTACTTCTAGAGTATTTTTCTCATCTTCTCTAAGTGTTTAAGGTTTGTTATTCTTGGTTAGGTAACGTTAGGTAGTTCTCTTTGTATTTTCAACAGCCGTTTTCATTAGACAAAGCCTCAAGATTTTTCTGTCTTTAGTCTTTTAATGCTTACTTGCAAGTCAAGGAATTTGTAAATCCCTGACTTGTCTTGCCCTGTAGCGTCTTTCCATATATTCCCAAAACCACTTTCTCTCTCCATTCACCACATAATAAACTGTCAGTCTGAAGTAATGTCAAATTAATGGTATTGTTGGTGTCTATGCATCCTACCTGATTTCTCCTTCAGCCATTGTGGTGCCTGGATGACTCCAGTCTTCATCCACTTGATTGGAACAATCCATTGATAGCTGCAGGATAAATAACTGTATTATTAAATCTAAATTTATTTCTTTTTGCTGTTTATTTGTTTTGTCTTTTAGGATAACACTTTAATTATGGTGTCATTGAAATGAAGCATTATAAATTAATAAGTAGGAAAAACAACATCTTAGTAATATAATTTTAGTAATAGTAGTGCAGTAGTATAAGCAGGAGTAGCAGCCAAAGTTGTAATAGTAAAAGTATTTGTAATACTGTATTCATACTGGGAAAAAAGGCACCAGTATTACATAAAAATATAAAAAATTGTGGGTGTAGGGCAGAGGAGGGATGAAAGAAAGGCAATGTACATACTTGAAGGGAGATGGAGCTATGACTCCACTGGAGTCTGGATCCAAGAGAAAGTGAGTCTGGGATACATTCCCAGTTTGAGTAACTATGGTAACCACAGGAAAGCCCATCTGCAGCACCCAGGTGTTCATGATGTTATTAACAGTGTCAGGAAGTTGAGTGCCAGCATTATTTACAGCCTGTGGAAGCAACATGTAACAGTAGGTTGGCATGCAGTGGAGATCCTTTTGATTAAAATATCCTTTTGATTAATGAATGTAAAATCTAAAAAGTGTATAGAAAAGTATACCATTTGCAGATGCTTCCACAAGTCTGTGTAGATTGCATTCCCAAACGCAAATTCATCCAGGTAGGTCTGCAGGATGGACAGAGAAAACAGAGAGCTATATATACAGTATATATCATTTTAATTGTGGTGGTGTTGTTGAGCCACCAGTGTTCTGCTAGCTCTTTTGCTGCCACACTGCTCAACTGACAGCGCTGCCTCTACGCTAGCATGCATCTGTTGGCTTTGAGCCTGCGTTCTCCCCACACTTCCTGCTGTGCTGAGTTAAGTGTTTCCTTGTGGAAAGTGACAAGAGGTGCATCTCAGTTCTCTTAATTGTATCCACATTTCCCTAACTTGTGTCTTTTCCTTGTGTTTTAGTCCCTCCCACTGGAGATGCGGAGAGCTGCAAGAAAACCACGCGGGTCAAGAAGAAATGAGGAAATATATTTTTAGAGAAATGAGACGTCCTTTCCTCTGAAGCACCATGTGAAGCTACGTCTGTTTCTGATGACAGCTGTTAGAGCAGATTGACAGCTGTGGAGGAGTTGATGGGACTTTGTGTCTGTCTGTGCACTGTACTGATATTAATAAAAGCTCACAGTTACCAGTGCAGAGCAGCAGTGTTTTCTCTCTGTAGCTGTTACCTGTTCAACACCTGCACATGAAGAACACCCTGCATTTTGTGTTTATAATGTGTACTGCATCCTGCTCAAAGGCACAGGATCATTCCTACTGGCAGAGTGTTTTTCTATTATTATTCATTACTGAATAACCCAGAATATGATATTGGTGTCTTTTGAACATCGGAAATTATTTATTAGGCTAAATGTTTCAGGGAAAATTTAAATGACATAACTCAAATCAAAGCCGATGCTCAAGAATTATCAGCCTCACGTGTGACTGAATGGAAAATGGATAAATGATGAAAAGAAAAGTGTTTCATGGAAACTTGATCTGTTATCTGTCTTCATTCCATTAGGAAACTCCAGTGATGTTGTAATGGATAAGGCAGCATGCCAGCCAGCTAAAGACTTCTGTGAATGCTGCTCTTGTGTATTCTCACTCATGGCAGCTCAGAGATCCCTCACAGAAAAAAGCTTTGGGACGCCCTGCAAGATGCCGGACCAGAACAACTTCTGTTTCAAGCAAGGATCGAGGAAAAGTTAAATTGAGGTGTAGGTCAATAGCAACAGTCCATGTGAGTTGGCTGATTTAATTTCAGTTACTGATTGATGTTGTTGTTCTTGTGCCACATTTATACAAAATCCACCTGCTGAATGGATGATCGCAGTGCCAGATGAAATTCCTTCCTTCCCTCATCTGCCCTGCAATAACCCCATTCACTCCAGTCCTAGTCACCTGACCTTCTCCACCCACCGCTCACCTGTTCCCACATTCTCCTCAACAGCCCTGCTGTTGTCTAGGCCAAGTTCAAGCTCTAAATCTTTTGCACCAGTTTAAGGTCCCCAGGTTGAACAACATGTATTGTCAAAATGGTGTGCAAAGGTGTGCTTTGGGGTGTGTTTTCTATCGTTTGGTGAGTGTGTCAGAGGCGTTACCCAATCAGCAGTGAAATGTATATAAATGCTGCCATATTAAAAAGGAAGTTAATAACATTGTGCATGCGTACACAACAGGGTGTTCTAGGCACCCCTGTTTCTGTTGAAATAAATGTTTTGCTACTTTTTGTCGGGGATGAACTCAGCCCTGACCCTCCCTGACCTTTCACTCACCTGCTTCGCATTTCCCCTTGATCAGCCCAGTAGGACATACACCGGTTCCACCACAATCTGTCAGTTTGTCATAGTTGCTTTGTTGTTGTTTTTTTCATTTGGGCTGTTTGAGTTTGTGTTGCCCGAACCTCTGCCTGCCTGTACCTGCCTGTAAGCCTTGATGCATCATCATAAACTACAATTTATTATCCTGCTGCTTCTGTCTGCACTGGGGTCCAATCGTGCATTTCTTGACTTGTGAAAACATCCTTACCCTGATTCCCATTGTGAAGACGTCCTCAGTTAGGAAATCTGACAACATTCTCAGAACAGATGCTCCCTGAGGATGAGAAAACACATTTTAAAAGTTGGAATAGTGGTTTGATCTTAGGATCAGGGATCCAGAGGAAAGTGTTCTGCTGCTGTTTAGGCTTGAGTGTATAAGGTTACCTTGCTGTATGAAATTGCATCAAACAGCTCGCTGATCTGTGATGGTGTCTGGACGTCCTCTTCTTTAGAGGACAGAGGGTGAGAAGAGGCCAGGGCATCGATGGCAAACACCCTGTGCATGTCACTGAGCACAATAAGGTCTGTCTATTATGAGACAAATAAAACAGTATGATCAAAACCCCACTCGGCACTGTCACCATCATTCTCCATGGATTATTGAGGTCACGAGGTAGAAGGGAAATCCTTACCACATTCCACTCTGGTTCAGCATTGTTTGCACCCAGGTACTCAACATAGGATGCGAAGCCTTCATTCAGCCACAAGTCATTCCACCACCTCAGGGTCACCAGATTACCAAACCACTAAAAGGGACAGCACACAGAGAAAATGTGTGAATAATGGCAATAATATCTAAATAGTATGCATTAACAGGACATGGTCTCAAATATGTTACAAACACTCCACACAGCTTTGAAAGGAAAGTCTAATTTCATGAATCCAACACCATGTTATTTTAAATGGCAGCCTACAGAGACCTACATGCTGCTTGCTTCCTAACAGCACATGTGACAGGACGTGAGCTGTATCTAAAAGACAAAACCCCCTCTGACAACACTTAAGATCTTAGTAGGCTTGACATGACTCAAAACTTCACTTGGACTTGCCCTCAAGGACATGAGGCCTGCCTTAAAACCTGAGTTGACCTATTCATGATTATGCAGAAACATTCCAATATATTTTCTTCAATACTTAAAGTGATTAAAGAGCGACTACAACAGTGATCACCCTATAGTACACATTGTGAATTGATATAGATTGCAGTGGTAAAACCTAACCATGTGAGCCAGTTCATGAGCAATAATTGTAGCAATCCTCTCTTTGTTGGAGTTGGAGGAGAACGCTTCATCGTAGAGCAGTGCTGTCTCTCTGTATGTGATCAGACCCCAGTTCTCCATGGCTCCAGCATTAAAATCTGGCAGAGCGATCTGATCTACAACAGGAAAGAGATTATTTGTGGTTACTACTGTGGTACTACCTACTGCTTTTAAGTTGACCCAAACAAACTAACTACACTAGTACATGTGATCTGGGGAGAGGATGGCCTAGAATAAGACATTTGGGGATTTGAGGGTGCTGTAACAAAATAAGGGAATGTACTGTACTAGCAGGCCAACAAAGACTGGCTGACGATAGAGCTACGAAAGAATGTATAAAAATCACATTATCAAACTTTATCTGTTAATAATTAACACTGTATGTGATCCTCTCAGATCCTGTTCCCAAAACCACATCATAAAATTGACAACTGAAAGATACTGAAGGATCAATGAACAATAAAAACAGAATGAAGGGCAAGAATTTATTATGGTTTTCGAAATGGCTGACAGAGGCATTGCACTGGTAGTGACAGCCAGCGTTATATAAAAATGGTCATAAAAATGGACGTGATGGCAATAAATGTCAAAAAACGAACTACCACTGAGGGAAGTGGAACAGTTAAATCTTACATGTAATGTCAATGTCTTGTTAGGTAGGTGTACTGTATGTACTAAACACACGTGGAGCAGACAAAGTGTTCAGACGACAAATTTGTTACATTTAACAAAGATACTGTATGCACAGGAATGATAATATGAATTTAAAGTATGACCTCAGAGAAAAAAAAGTGCATTGTTTTTTGTACATGTAGAGAAAGTGTGTGCTTGCGTAATCATTCACACACATTCGTACGCTGATCTTGCCCAAGGACTTTTACAGACAGAGTGGAGGAGCCAGGGATCGCTAACCTTCTGATTAGTGGGTGAACCGCTTTACCTCCTAAGCCATAGTCGTGGTCAGTGTGACTAAGGGTCTTGGCTAACTTTAAACTCTCTATTTCCGCTGTAGAGATTCAGGAAACAGATTTCAAATTTACAAACAAATTTACATTAATTATTCCAAATGCTTTTTAAACACAAAACTTTCTTTCAGGGAAACCTGCAGCCTTGTTCCATTGGCCTATATTTGTCTTAAACCAAACTCACTCATATCCAGATCATCATGTGTGGTGGTGGTGGACTTACCAGACTTCGGTAGAGGGTAGCTGGAATTGTAATATTCCTCAAAGAACTTAAGGATGGGTCCAGTTTTCTCAAGGGCATACTGTCCTTGCCCAGCAGCAATAGCGGGCCTCCGGGCGAAGATACGGATCTAAAGCCACATCAAACAATATAACACAGTCTTATGATGCACATTTCTGTTAGCCTGAAAATCTCTGGTTCTAAATGGCTCCCATCTTAACTACATGTTTTTAAAGTCATTAAAGATTTGTAGGATATCAATTTTTTTAGAGACTATCACTGGATGGCGACAGTCAGAAATATTTAAATCTTACACCTATGGCTTTAACATGCTTTTGTCTGTGTGCCTCTCTCCAAACCATGCTCAATAGAGAACAAGAACCAAACTTTTGTTTTACTTGAAAGGAGGACTGTTTTGTTGTAAGAAATGTGGGTAATTATGGATAAAAAAACAACTGAAAATTTGCTGATGATTAAAATTAAAGTTGCAACATGCACAAAGAGTGCTATTTTTCTGTATAACAGTACCATGGTGTGTAACTTTAAGCCGTTCAAACTTTAAATGTATTAAATTATTTAATTCTTAATTAAGGGAGAGCAACTATTAGGGTCTAACATATAAAAACTTATTTTCCACTTGCATCACAAATGTCCTCGTAACATCTGGAACCATCTTGGTGGTCTATTGGGAAATTGTCAGTATACAAATACTTTAAATGGATAAGAAGGCTAGGGGCAAAAAAATCCATTCAGTAACATTTATTAAAGAAGCTGAACCAATAGGCTAATTTATATGTTTTAATGTGATGTGAAGTAAAGTGGCAGCTCAGTTATGTACCTTGTAAACAGGTTAGTCTATCAAACCTACTGATGTTAAATGTTGAATTGCAACATACGCTTACTGTAGTCAGAATTAACAAAGCTTCTACTATATGCAATCCACTTTATTTACAAGGCCAGGTTTGTTAGCTTGCACCATGCTTTGCTCAATAACAAGCAAACACCTGAACACAAAATGTTTCAATTGGTTGTGTTGTCACTAATGAAAATGTCACTGTAGGTGCACAACATCTGTCGACACCAGGATGTAGGATTTGAAAATTCCTATGAATATCAAGACCCTGTGGAAGATTGCTCACCTCTAAGTTTCCTGGATATACAAATCGTATTCATGGAAAAGGAACAAAATCACTTTGGGGTTCAATTACCAAAACTCCACCAATGGTGTTATTGATGTAGGCATAGTCACTGACGATGAACGCCAACAGGTAGGTGGACATTTTCTCAGTTGGCTCAAAAACTGTCCTCTGCACACTAACACCTTCAATGGTGACGCTGTTTGATTCTGCAGAAGAGATGTAATAAATGTAATAGAATTTCATTAGATTTTCATTATTGATATTACTGCTTGGGGTCACAAAGTTATACTTATTTTTTAAAAGGTTTTCTTATTCTTCAAATTAAAACATTTGTCCACAGTCTAAAATTCAACTCAGAACAAAAGGACCAGCATTGTCTTCCTCAAACACCCCACTGATTTTGTCTAAAACTGCAAAAAAAAGTCCTGTCCAATTATCATTTAAGTGCAACAAACCTTTTTCGGCACCATTGGATAGGGCTACAGTTCCACGGTCGTGGATCAGCGTGATGAAGAAAATAGCTTTCATAGCTGGCTCGTCAAAACAGGGGAAAGCCTTCCTGGCATGCGTCGCTTGCATCTGAGTAGTAGCAACAACCCTGACAGGAAATCGACAAATGAATCTTGGTTTTGTTTTAAAGAAACATACCAACATGGACAGATGGAGGGGGGCTAGTTGGAATGCTAGCTTGACTCTATAGAAAGTGAAGAAATAAACTTTCCAAAGTCTCAACTGCAGATTGTGTGGTTTTACAAGATTAGAAATCTAAACGTTAAAATGAGACTGTTGTTTTAGGACCAGTTAATGCAAGGCTTTCAAACCATTTCTCAACCCACAATTATTAAGCAGAGTTGCTGCATGTGGAGTCTCAAGAACCAACCATGCACTTGAACAAAATCCAGGTGAGGTGGTGACTACTTTGCCAGCAAACAAGATGGAAGATGTGAATATGTGTCTTTTACGCTAGGCTAAAGCTAGCATAGAGTCTAAAGGGATGAAGTTAAATCTAGTCTACATAAGATCTCCCCCTTTTCTTCTAAAATAGCAAACAATTGTCTTGCATGAGAACTTATTTGAGACATTTCCTATTGGTCATGCTGGCTACTGAAGTTCTGAATCTTTCAGGACAAATATTTCCTAGTTGTGTTTCAAAGCGTATCATCTGACAACAAATGCACATACTTTCTCACTCCATCCTCGTCGTATTCGCTCCTATAGAAGCCTCCCAGGTCATCAGCCAGCTCTCCAGTAAACTTAGTGAGGAGGTGGTACCTGTGGCCCTTCATCAGTTTACCATCCAGCTGTAGGACCAAGTACTGAGTCACTTTCTGGAGCCAGGAAGACTTGATTGAAGGGGCTTGGACTCCAGTGACTGAGATGAGACTCGCCAAGTGGCCATTCCCCTGTGTGGTGTAGTTCAGCTTATTGGAGTGGATAAGGATCAGGTCAGTCTCCTCATCACACTCAAACTCCACACTGGACTCACCTGAAACAGCATCAAATAACTTAAGCTGTGATCAGCAGTAGTACAAAGAAACCTTAGCTCGACTTAACCCCAACCTATTTGCTGAAACGGGTTGGGGTTGAATTTTCTTATTCCAGTAACTGACACAAATGGTGGAAATTGGAAATCATAATAAATTATTTACATAATTCTTAAGCCTTATGAGTCCACTGACAAACCACAGCACTAGCTGTATATTTCAATAAGTTGTGAGCAGTTTTGGATAAGAACTAATCTAATAAAGTACTGAATGCACAATGTCAAATCAAAATAAAGCTACAGGAACTACTGTAACTTATATAGCGCATGTTTGGTGATTTAAAATGTTTTATAATAACATTTTATTTTAAGGTATTCTTAATGCTATGAGAAAACTCTCCTTCATCTAGGCAAAATAAACCATTAAAAAAAACATAATACTACCTGAAAAAAACGCTGCCAAAAAAGCTAAAAACAGAGCTGCTTTTCTTTGTTCACAACGAATAATTTTTGAAATACATTTCCCATAGCAACGTAATTTTTGAGGAAGTATATTGTGTAATGGAAATTCCAAACATATTGCATGTAACCCTGGACTCAGGGAGACTCGTGTGTGATGTGGCACTGAATCTGTGTACACATAACAGCCGAAATATCTCTGTTCTCTGTGTTATCCAGACTCAAGGGACAACGTGTTCTGTAGGATTATATTATTGACCCTAAAGCTGGATAATTAACAAGCCCACTCAGCACTCCTCACTCATTCGAGCATACATGTATACAGTGTATGTATGCTGCTGTGAGTTCCTTCTGCAGAAGTCTTGAATAAAATTCACAGAAAGACAAGTGCTTGCCTGAGCTGTTTATTTGATAAATTGAATTGCCATCACAATTTTGGCGTTGGCAGGATCACACACTTGAGAGGACTTGGACGCTCGGAGCTTGCAACAACGATTCTCGCGACCTAACAGGGTGCGCCAGCGTGTAGTCCAGTAAATCTCCACAACAAGCAAGTAAGGACCTTGAGATGAGTTGTTCTGTCAACTGCTCATTCTAAGAACAAGAGTGAACTTGTTGTGTTGTGCTATACTTTTAAAATAAACACTGACAGAAGCAGGTTCTTTCCCATCATTAGATCAAATATCTGCAGTTCAAATTGGTATGAAATACCCATGATCCAATTTACTTAGACGTTCAAGTGTGTGACAGCAAATTCAAAGCCCAAGCGCATGTACACCCAATGATTTTGGCTCAGTTAACCTCTTCCAGACTGTCTGAGTGTTTACAGACTATGTATGTATGACTATGTAAATGAAGGGCAACTGGAGCTGGTAGAAGATACTTGAAGATGTTTCACCTCTTAGACAAGAGCATCTTCAACAGGACCAGTTGCCCTTGATTTTAACCTTCCTTGGAAAAACATGACCTGGATGAGAATCTTCAGGACATCTTTACAGACTGTTACACCTCCATCAGCCTCCCAGGTTAGTGTTGTGACCATAGATTTTTATCTTGTACAGTATATTAAATTGAATCACCTTTTGAAACTTGTAGGATTGCACTCAACTTCAACTAAAAAGATTTAATTCACAAACTTGTATTGGTGGATCAGGTGTGGACATGGATTGTAAAATGTGGTTTTTTTATATATATATATTTATATATTTTTATGTGAGTATTTATTTCTTTGTTTCTTTAATAGTTGAATGCAACTACTTTGTAGGAAAGAAAACCATCTGTCTGCAGTCAGTATTACACACACAGTGCCTTACCAGTAAAGATGTAGAGTCCAGTTGTCTCTTGTGGAGTCAGTCGCGGCCACAGGGTGAGGTTGTAGTGGTCTGGCACCAGGCTCTTGGGCAGCCGGTACTTGTCCCAAGGTTCATTGGACGGGGCAGGTGTAACGGATGTTGTTCCAGTCGTTGACGGGACAGGTGTGGGCTTGGATGTTATTCCTCCATCCGTTGGTGAGACGGCATTATTGTTTTTAGCCTTTTCCTCGGAGTAAACAACAGACAGCGCTATGATGGTAGCCAAGGCCCCTGCACACAGGATGATACCAACTATCCCAACAGCTTTACTGATGTAGAAACCTTTCCCCATGTTGTCGGCCTGCGTTAGAGCCCCACACTGAGACAGCACATGCAAGGGTGGAAGGTGAACCTCTATTATGTAGCCATGGGTAGCATCTCTCCTCCCATTCGTTGTACAAGGTGATACATTAACACTAGGATTGTAAAAAGCAGCCTCACCTGGCGAAGACAAACCTTACTGTCACATAGCTTTATACTTATAATTACTGGCTTTTAATTATAATTTTAGTGAAAATATTGGTGGGGAAAAATGTTTTACTAATTAATTTGGATCTTTTTTCATTTTTCAAGGCTAAAAATGGTCAAATATAAGGATGGAGAGTCTATTATACTAAAATCATATAACTGTACTTCAGGTCTCCATATTCGCTTTAATTAATGGTAGCTACAGTCCTTTTAGAAAGACAAGACCACATGAATCTGTGGAAAAATCAAACATTAGAGGGTTGTGGTATTTAGGCCAAAAGGAAGCTAGACGGCAGATACTTTCTTTGTATTGAAAAGCTACATCTGCATGCTTTCCTACGTTGAGAAAATGTAGCAGAACATCTTCATGAATCTGTAACTGAACTGAAATTGTAATTGAAACAAGTAAATGTTGAAATGGTGAAGTGCAGCATTTCATTCATTCTTATGTAAGTCTTAAGTAAATACTAATAAGAATATGACTGTTCCCTTCATTCTCCATGATCTCTGTCATTTTGCATTCTGTAGTTAAACTTTAACAGAGGGGCACTTCTCCATAATCCTACCATTTTATGATGGTATGTCATTTTATAGTCTCACAGCTGTAAAGCATAGTCATTATAAACAGGAAGGGAGAAGAGTTATGAAAGATTAGACCCCTTTTACTGCAGCACCTCCCAGTTAGAATAATACTTAGCAGGGATATAGAGACACTAATAGTTTAAATATTAGTCAGATACTCTTCTATTTATTATTAATTTATATTGACCCACACAATTACTTTCTCAGATGTTCATACTCCTTTAGATCACCTGACGTCCAGATGACGATTTGCCCTGGCTTTATCTGATGTCATTATCTGTCTCCTTACAACCATATTTTGTTGCTAGTGTAGCTGAGTTTACACATCAGCCATCACAGTTCTCCGGAAAAGGGGAGTGATTCTCCGCCATGTCCCTTTTGTGTAGTAGACGTCAATTCAAAATGTGTTTTCAGTATTTAGTACACTTTGATGTATTGCAATACCAAAGCCCTTGGATGTTTATGGTTTTTGCTATAGTGACAGTGAGAAACACACAGGGTCAGCTGCAGTTCATTGTCCTTTTCAGGCCTTAAGTGGCAATAAATAGAGCAGTCGTCCACTTGCCATCTGTGTATGAGCGGGTGTGAATGGGGTGAATATGATGTAGTGTAAAGTGCTTAGAGTGGCTGGAAAGACTAGAAAGGTGCTATCATTTACCAGAAATGGCCCATGTTTAAAACGTTTGTGACATGACTCAAACTGTCCATTGCGATAGACTGCATTATTAAAAGCCTGCCAAGACAAATCTTTTCAGAGCTTCAGATGGTTTTAATTGTTTTATAGGTTGTTGTTAAAAAGTGTTTACAACAGAATCCAGTAAGTGAGCATGAACAGACAAGATTTTGATTTTATAAGAAAAAGCCAATAAAATATCACCTTGGCTATTGTGATACTATCTCTGGCCTTGTTTTTATCTCTGTAATACTGATAAGAGTAGGCCTCTATCTGACTTTGATTGTCAGGTCAAAGTCAGAGTTCACTGATTAGATATAAGTTGAAGCTTTATTAGTTTCCATGAGGTTTGAAGACACAACATTATGTCATGGAGACCCTTTGACTTTGTGATTTAGGGTCTTCTAACGGTACTTTTTAAATAGCATCTGAAGGCAGTGTCATGTCCTTTGTCTGCCACGTCCTAACAGCTGGATTCCACCGGGCACGGCTGCATGCAGTTCCTGCTGCAATGTAGTTTTCTTCCATCCTCTGCACAGCTTCAAACCCCACCAGAAGTTTTCAGAAAGCAGAGCGTTTTGCCTGCCGTACTTTGTTGACAAGTTTTTCATTTTTCCTTTTTGTGTTACTACTACCAAACACTGCTCTTTTTTAGTTATTATGATTTTACTTTACTTTTATTTTTTCAGGCAAGTTATTTGAGCTGGTTTTGTCCTCTGCAGGGCCACAGCAAGCATTTTAAAAGCAGAGCATTTTGCCTGCCTGATTTTGCTTAGTTAATTTGGTAATTAGTCCTTGATTTTTGTGCATCTACCATGGTTATGTACTACTGTACATATTTTTTCTGAAATAAAGTCCCTGTGCACAAGCCACCTGTTGCTGATTGGGGCAAACAATGTTGTGGGGAAGGTCTACTTACTGCTCCATCTACAGAACAAGGCTGTGGGGAGAAAACTAGATTTTCTTGTGAGAGCACACACAAAATGGAGAACTGGCCAACCGTGTGGAAATAGTCCATGAACTTAACAAAGTGTATTGGATTACAATACCGTTAAATTTTACCTTCAGTAGAGGAGCACATTGCCAAGCCGGTAGCCTATTTAGTGCTGGTGCAAGAGAGTTGTAAAATGTTTATTTTTATGACCCTGGCCAGCCTAATTCAACCATCAATAGCCTTTAAAAACAGCAGTAGGCTAATATAAGGGTAAAATGTCATGTCATAGGAGGAGGAGCTGCACAAACAAAAAGGTGAAGGGCAGAAAGTTTAATCGCGCATTTAATCATGTTTAACTAATTCAATTTATCAATCCAAGACAAACACTTACATTTGTAAGCCCCCGCCATGATCTGTATACTCAGCTGTGTGTGTGTCACGCCTGTTTTATAACTGAAAGGTGCCGAAAAGACAGAAGCTCGCGACATTTTTGTTTCCCGGGATAACGGCCATGGAATGAAGCGCTCGCCTTATTCTGTCTATGATTGGCTAGTACTGGTTGCCTTCATTGGATGGGTTGGTCAAGAGGTTTAGATGATTTCAGATGGTTTAGTCAAGAGGGCCATGCCATAGCCGTCGTAATAAAACTTATCACCTGCCGCTAAATCCTCTCTCCTCTCTCCTGTCTCCTCAAGACGCATGTTAGGAATTGATACGCCCTTCAAGGTGGTGGAGAAATGAGAAGAGCCTATGTATAATAACAACTCCGATTTTCCCGATAGACATGAATGCAGCATGATGGTCACCATAGCAACGAGACGCCGCGAGGCTGTAGGACCAGCTGAAACATTCACGTCTCATCTTCTTTTGTGGCAAAGTTAGTTTTCACCCAACTATATCTAAATATTTGCGCAATTAGTGAACTGCAGTTGGAGAGCCGCCATTTCTATGTAGCTGCTGGCACAACTTACAAACAGAGGTTGACACTCAAGGTTAGCTGTGCCGAAAATGCCTTTGCTAGTGACCGACTACTCGTGGACACAGACAGATTCGACGGTTTATGTAAGTGTGCCTTTAAAAGGAGCGAAAATCGGCAAAGTGGACATCCTGTCTACAGACGAATACGTCAAGGTAAAGTTAGCTAAGACCAGTAGAGTTGGTGTGTATGTTGGTCTCACTCACTCCATTTTATGTGACACTGTCTACGTAGAAATGGACGACTAAAGAACATAAACGGACACAACATAACTATGATAGCGTTCATTTAGATTTCTTGGCCTATTTGTTTAGCTATAGCACACACAACGTCACATTTCAGTAACATTTAACATGCATTTTTACAACTGAGCTACACTCGTTGTATTTCAAACTTTGTAGATCAATGACATAGTTTACTTAGTTCTCACCAATCTTAAGTGCACGATTTTAGAAAGAGACTGTTCCCCCATTTAGTATCTGTAAGATATTTTCCACTTTATTTGCTGCACAGGTCCACTACCCACCATACCTGTTTGAAGCCTTCCTGTTTGAACCTGTTGATGATACCAGAAGCACAGCAAAGGTTGGAAATGGATGTGTAGTGCTCAGTTTGCCTAAGAGGACCAACACAGTGTGGGAGCATCTGATGATCGCTACAAGTAAGAGCATCCAGCTGACCTTGTAGTCATTTTACTAAACTGTTTAAATTATACACAAATTCACCGAGTTTTCCACCAACATGTAAATACATCATGCATTTGTTGATCTGTGTGGAGCTGGACACCATCAAAAGATTCTCAGACACAAGTGTAACTTGATCCATGCTCACACGTTTGCATTAACGGCAAGCTTTAGATCTGTGATGCTGAAGTTAAAATATGCTGTATGTAAAATATGAACATTTATTCAAGTTGTGATGTGTGTATCAGTAAAACGGTTGACATGAGTTTAAAATGCTTTATATTTGACCATATTTGTGTGTGTGGATTAAGCGCAAATTTTTGTATACTTTTGTAAATCTTATTTTAAACTTGTAGATTACGTAATACACATTTGACTTCATTTCATCATCATGATTATCATCTTTACCAGGGACAAGATGGCTTCTGCTACATCGTTCTGCTTTTTGACAAATTTAAAGTTGCTTGAGCAGAAATACATTTGTCTACTCATTCTGTGATATGGTCTGCCACCTCGTGAATCAGGGTGTTGGAAACAGTTGACAAGTCTGATCAAAAACAGACCCATGGTACTAATAGGCATATATAATAGCTGTTTTTCAATACCGAGTTCGTCAAGTTCGGACTTCTGTACTTGGAAGTTCGGACTTGGCAAGTTCAGCTTGAGAGTACAAACTTCCAGGGACAGGAGCACGCAGACTGTCATTCAGCAATTGGAACAGCAGTGGACTTGATGATGCCAGGTCCCGTTATTGAGCAGTAGCTCACATTTCTGCAAACGTTGTGACAAATTTTCAACTGAGCTCTATCTTGAGAAATCAACCACAAATTTGGAGTTTAAACAACTATATTACAGCATAAAAACTCTTAAAACTGCATTCTGTGACACATTCTGGGATATTTGGCTATCCACACAAGTCATCACCTGATACTCGGTAAAACGGGCGGAGAACACATCCGGGTATTTGACTGTACTTGGCTAGATGTGGGCTTTTGTGTGTTGTGTTTAGTCAAAATAAAACCGTTGGGTCAGGGGTGTCCAAACATTTAATGGCGGTGGCCACATAGAGAAAAAACTATATGGTCGTGGGCCAACTCGCTACATATGGAGGCTTGGTTGCTTTTAATGCCCTGGGTACCCTTTTAGCGTCATTTTTGGATGTGTAGGGCTCCACGGCCAAGTGAACAATAATAAATATTCCATTTTACCTCACCTGTCATGGCCAGAGTGTCATCATCTGTCATCATCTTGATTTAAAGTTTCCTATACAGTTAATTAACCATTATGATGTGTTTCAGTTGATAAAGAAAAAAAAAAGGAAGTCAGAGAAAACGCTCTGTTGAAATACCAGGAAAAGCTTTCTTCAGACTCCAGATCCAAGGCAGGAGAAACAGCATGCAGAGAAACAATATGCACTGCAGACAATGATGAAGGTAACATACTCAGTGACACCACACTCTACCCATAAATCACATGACCAAGTGTCCAAAATTACCATTGGAAATCTGCTGCACGATGTAAAAGGACTTGTATGTTTTACTTGATCTCAGCTTGAAAAGGAGGAAAGAGACAGTATCCAGAAAATGAAGGACACTGAGCGAGAAAAAACTACAGCAGAGCTGGCAGCATGGCAACTGAGACAGAACGAAAAATCAGAGAAAGAAGGCCAGCTAAATCTCCTGAGTCAGAGAGACAATCAAAACAAACTGAAGACCATGACAGCGAAGCAAGAAGGTGGATGTTCAGCGGGAGGAAAGGCCAAACTGGGTAAGTCATTTCCTGAGTGATCAGATATGCTCCTACACTAGTTGGTTTTGGTATGCTAATAATCACATTCCTGTGTTTTAGATCATAAATGCAACAGTGAAGCAAAGAGCAAGAAAAAACAAGCGGACCTTCCTGCTCCAAGACTTGCTGGAAATATTCAGGTCACATTTACACCACGAGTTTTCCCAACAGCCCTCAGGGAATCGAGAGTGGCAGAGGAGGAAGAGGTAAGAGTTGCCGATCGGCTTTTCTGCTATCTCATGTTGACATGAGGGGCTGAACAACAAAAAACATCTTACTTTGATGCTCGATCAAACTGACCCTTTAGCTGATCAGCTTGTGGTGACTAACTTTTTTTAAATTTAGAAATACTGTTGTGTAAACACATTTTTGTGTGAATAACAAGTAAATCAATTCCAAAATGTTGGAATTGTCCACATGTTCCATCCAGCATATTCACTTTTTATTTTTTAACAAACCAGTGGCTCAAAAAACAAGCTGAAGCCAGACGTGCAGTGAATGCAGATGTTGAAGATCTGATGGACCTGAAAGAACAGAGGAACCCTGACTGGTTAAAGGACAAAGGAGAGTAAGTTAAGTTTGCTCTTAAAACTATTTAAAAGAGCTTTTTTATTTCTGAACTGACTCTTGGCTCTTTCCTCCAGCAAATGTTTTGTGGCAGGGGACTACCTGGGTGCAGTGAACGCCTACAACCTGGCTATCAGGCTCAACAGAAAGATCCCAGCTCTGTATTCAAACAGGGCCGCATGTCATCTGAAGCTGAGGAATTTTCACAAGGCCATTGAGGATGCCTCTCAGGTCTGTACTGTCTGTGCGGTTTACATTATCTTTATCTGCACTCTGCTGCATGTCACACACTGAGCATGTGGGAACAACATGTTGCAACAGGGTTTATAATACCTGGAAAGTCCGCATGTCTTGCTCACTGCTGTGTAGAGCTCTTTTGTAATCAGAGCCGGACCTTCCCATACGTAAGCAGGGCCCTACCTCACTCTCGTGTCAAAGGTCAAAGGCAGTGCCAGTGTTTACAGCTTTGATGAGAGGAAAAAGAGGAAACGAGCCGATCCTTCTGGGCATGAGAAGAGAAAAAAACTCAATGACAGCATTCAAGCAGTAAACATATGTTCTCTCCAAGGCTGATGTCAGCAGATAAAAGTCCTGTTAGGTTAATGTGTGTCTCTCTACTCTGTCTGTCCTGCTAAGCAGCTGAGCAGCGTATCTCAGTCTGTCTGTGCCTGGGTTTCTTTATTTTTTTCTTTTTTTACACTGTCCTGCCCAGCAGCCTGGTATATAGTATGAGGAGCTAGATACCATATAGTGCTAGACAGATTTTACATTAACTAGAGAGTACTAATATAATCCTTTGCTTTCTTATTTATTTAAATTTATTTGTCAGACATGGGGATGGGAAATAGAAACACCACATAAACAGACAGCACAGACAAAGGACAACATCTGCAAGAGAACAGGGATGGGGGGCGGGGACAACAGGAAACAGCAGAAGGAAACACCAAGAGAACAGGGATGGGGGGCTTGGGGCAGAGAAAAACAAACAACAAACAAACAACAAACAAATTGACAACCAGCCGAACAGCAGCAATAAACAGCTGACATAGGAAGACAATTGAGAGAGAAATGAAAACGAGAAACAGTCAAGCAACATAAACAAACAACACAGCACAGCTGTGAGAGCTGAAATAATAACAATTAATTTAAATAAGTAACTGAAAGAAAAACATGATAATTCTACCAGGGACAACCTTTGTTTGTGTGTGTGTCTATATGTGAGAGTGTGTGTGTCTGTGTGTGTGAATGTGTCTGTCTGTATGTGAGTGTGTGCATAAGCCTGTTACAGGATGTAGTTCTTAGTGAGGGTGGGATGCCACAACCGCGCTGCACCAACTCCACCGACAGGCAGGCAAGAACCCCAGTATCCAATAGAGGTGGTAGAGAGAAAAAAAAAAGAAATTGACTCCCAGATGGATGGCGATGTAAACGCAGAAGACCCCGACCCGACCAACAAGCGCCAAAGACACCGGCCATCCAAATGCCAATCGACAACACAATGGTGTCGGAAAGCAAAAGCGCCTGGACCGACCACGTATCCCGCGTGAGGGCCTGCCTGTGCGTCCCTGGGCCCCTAGGCCACTCCTGTCAACTAAGAACAGGAACCTGAGGCTACAATTCACACAGGCTCACCAAAATTGGACAATAGAAGATTGGAAAAACGTTGCCTGGTCTGATGAGTCTCGATTTCAGCTGCAACATTCAGATGGTAGGGTCAGAATTTGGCGTAAACAACATGGAATCATGAATCCATCTTGCTTTTTATCAACGGTTTAAGCTGGTGGTGGTGGTGTAATGGTGTGGGGGATATTTTCTTGGCACACTTTAGACCCCTTAGCACAAACTGAGCATCGTTTAAACACAGCCTACCTGAGTATTGTTGTCGACCACGTCCATCCCTTTATGGCCACAGTGTACCCATCTTCTGATGGCTGCTTCCAGCAGGATAATGCACCGTGTCACAAAGCTCAAATCATCTCAAACTGGTTTCTTGAAGATGACAGTGGGCCCTGAATGGTCAGACACCTGGGGACATTTATGACCTGCTTCACCCAAATATCAACACTAGGCCATTTAGGTCTTCAAACCAGGGCTTATTGCTGTGGAACGCTCTTCCCTTTAGACTTACGTTCTGCTGTCTCTGTTGATGCCGTTAAAAAACTGTTGAAGAATCTTATTTCAGCTGGCCTTTGTCTTGCATGTGCTGCAAACATGTGTTTTGCAGTCTGTTACTGCCTAAATTTTATTGGCTGACTATTTTACGATTTTTTCATGATGTTGAATATGTTTATTGCTTGATTGTTTTACTGTTTTATGTTGCTGTTGCTTAAGTTTTTATTGATTGATTTTTACGTTGTTCTTGCTTTTGTTTTATTGTTGTCTAATATGGCTTTATTAATTTACGCATTTTGTGACTTTGTTCTGTGAAAGGTGCTGTATTATATAAGCCACTTACTGAATAATCTGATAGTAAAGCTGTATTAAGCTCTTATACAGCTTTTATTTAAAGTAGGAAAAAACATCTGCCCAAATTTTGTTCTGTAGGCACTTGATCTGCTGACTCCACCAGTTGCTGCAAACGCAGCAGCCAGAGCCAGAGCCAGCGTCCGCCGAGGATCTGCTTTCTGCCAGCTACAGCTCTATGCAGAAGGTTTGAACAGCAGCAGTCGTTTTGATTTGGTGCACTGTTACTGTACACCTTTGCATTTAATAATCTGATTTTAATGATACACTCAGATAAAGTATCAAACATAAACGCTTTTTGCCTTGTGTTTAAAGACATAGTGGTATAGTAACGATACATCACTGTAGCGTATTTGTAGTGATGACAGAATGGCAGGTAACCATGTTCACCTACTCTGTGCTGTCAGCTGATCTACCTGTGACATGTTTTCTCAGGGCTACAAGACTACCAAGCTGCTCTAAAGATCAACCCTCATGATGGAGCGCTGCAGGCAGACACGCAGAGAATCAGAGACATTATTCAAGGCACTGCAGCTAACCCTGAGCCACGCTGAGGCAGAGAAAATGTGCTGCATATTATGTATGACTCTTTGTGTTGTATGTCAATTACCCACATTTAATTTATGTGTAACAAATGATAACGGAGAGCCACCGGCTGCTGCACATCGGTAACCATTCAGTCAGATACTAAGTTTAATCCCTGCTGTTTATTGAAGACTAGAAATGTTATATCAGCTTCATCCCTGAAAAAGTTAAGGAAAGTGTTGCAGTGTGTTTTACTGAAGAATTTGTTGTGGAGTGCAAGGGAGACACTCTTTAGAATCGGTAGAGCACCCTCATGTGGTTAAATGTCGCACCTCCTAAAATGAATTGCAAACAGTGGATGAATGGAACTCATTATTTTCAAAATTACGTTACAGCCTCTTCAGTCCTAGTATGTACCTTTACACAGACTCAGTTAATAACTCTGAATTGTGTCAAAATGGGGAATAGTTTTTATAGTTTAGGGAAATGGCTGTGCTTTTTGATGCTATTATAGTTTTGAAATTTTAGTTTAATTAAAAGCCTGGTTATGGTGTGATGCCGTGTGGGATCATGTGTGGGTGTAGCCCATCTCTCTTCCTTGCAGGTGGAGAGCTGAGGCCGATTACAGTACCTCTTGGCACGAGGGCCAATTGCTCTCTAGAGTATTAGTAACTCCTTGTTCTCATTATTAGGAGGCTGCTACTGGGCTGAGGTAGCAGACCTTCCTGTGAGCTGACTCCCCTCTGGCTCTTTCCCCAGGTTCCACCTTTAGTTTGGTTTTCTTTGGTTTCTTGGACTGTTGATTTTGCTGTAATTATCTTGTTTCTTGCATACTAAAACACACACCCATCCATCATCCTGTGCAGACACTACTGAAACCAAGCACTTTCAAACTTCATACTTCAATAACTTTAATTTAGCACACTTCTTAATTTTCCTTAGTTTGGTTTAAATTAACCAAACATGTATTTCCACTTTGTTGTGGCCACTTGAGCCAGATCATAACAATTAGTGTTTAAGCAATCGAGAAAAACTAAAGGATAAAAACTGAATGAATGGGGGAAGAGGAAGAATGAGCCGAAACAGGACTAAGGTGGACATTGGGACCGGTCGTAAAGGGACTTGGTCTTAAGCAGTGGTCAGGAATAAATCAGTAACTGGTACAAATTTAAGGAACCTTTTCTGCTACTTGACTTCTTGTTAGAGGGAACTTTGTACTTTGCCTTTATTATCGTTTTTTTTTTTTTTTTACAGATTAAGATTTACCAGGAAAAAAAAAGATAAAATACATTGCATTGTTAAAGATTAAATCAATGGTTCCCAACCTTTTTGTTTTTTACCCCTTACATAAAAGCTGTGTAGTTTGTGTAGTAAATTTTTGCACATTGTAATATTCCATGTCTGAGTTTTTAGCAGGTTCATCTGATTTCCAATCATCAGATTGTTTCATTATTATAGTCAAAAGGCTCAAATTAGGGAATATTTTTATTAAAAAGCAAAGATAAGAAAAATGTTTAAAAACTTTAATTTGTGTAGAATAACTTTGTTTTTGTAACCCATTGTAGGGTAACGTAGTTAAAACTTACACATTGATGCATCAGTAGTAACACTTAAAATACACTAATAATTTCATCCATCCATCCATCTTCAACCGCTTATCCGGGGTCGGGTCGCGGGGGCAGCAGCTCCAGCAGGGGACCCCAAACTTCCCTTTCCCGAGCCACATTAGCCAGCTCTGACTGGGGATCCCGAGCGCTCCCAGGCCAGCGTGGAGATATAATCTCTCCACCTTGTCCTGGGTCTTCCCCGAGGCCTCCTCCCAGCTGGACGTGCCTGGAACACCTCCCTAGGGAGGCGCCCAGGAGGCATCCTACCAGATGCCCAAACCACCTCAACTGGCTCCTTTCAACGCAAGCGAGCAGCGGCTCTACTCTGAGCTCCTCGCTAATGGTCGAACTTCTCACCCTATCTCTAAGGGAGACACCAGCCACCCGCCTGAGGAAACCCATTTCGCCGCTTGTACCCAGCGATCTCGCTCTTTCGGTCATGACCCAGCTTTCATGACCATAGGTGAGGGTAGGAACGAAAATTGACCGGTAGATCGAGAGCTTTGCCTTGCGGCTCAGCTCTCTTTCGCTACAACGGTACGGTAAAGCGAGTGCAATACCGCCTCGCTGCTCCGATTCTCCGGTCAATCTCCTGCTCCAATCTCCCTCACTCGTGAACAAGACCCCGAGGTACTTGAACTCCTTCACTTGGGGCAAGGACTCATTCCCTACCTGGAGTTGGCACTCCATCGGTTTCCTGCTGAGAACCATGGCCACAGATTTAGAGGTGCTAATCCTCATCCCAGCCGCCGCACTCTGCTGCGAACCCATCCAGGGAGAGCTGAAGGCTACGGACCGATGATGCCATCAGGACCACATCATCCGCCAAAGCAGTGACGAGATCCCAAGCCCACCGAACCGCAGCCCCTCCTCGCCACGGCTACGCCTCGATATCCTGTCCATGAATATCACAAACAGGATTGGTGACAAAGCGCAGCCCTGGCGAAGGCCAACCCCCACCTGGAACGAAGTCCGACTTACTGCCGAAGTACTCGGACACAGCTCTCGCTTTGGATGTACAAGGATTGGATAGCCCTAAGAAGGGCCCCCTCACCCCATACTCCCGCAGCACCTCCCACAGTATCTCCCGAGGGACCCGGTCGTATGCCTTCTCCAGATCCACAAAACACATGTAGACTGGATGGGCATACTCCCAAGCCCACTCCAGGATCCTTGTGAGAGTAAAGAGCTGGTCAGTTGTTCCACGCACCAGGACGTAAAACCGCATTGTTCCTCTTCGATCTGTGGTTCGACAATCGGTCGAACCCTCCGCTCCAGCACCCTGGCGTAGACTTTACCGGGAGGCTGAGAAGTGTGATACCCCTGTAATTGGCACACACTCTCTGGTCCCCTTTTGAACAGGGGAACCACCACCCCAGTCCGCCACTCCTTGGGCACTGTACCCGACTTCCACGCAATGTTGAAGAGACGTGTCATCCATGACAGCCCCTCCACACCTAAAGCTTTTAGCATCTCTGGACGGATCTCATCAATCCCCGGGCTTTGCCACTGTGGAGTTGTTTGACTACCTCAGTGACCTCCTCCAGGGAAATTGACAAGAAACCCCCATCAGCCTCCAGCTCTGCCTCTACTAGAGAGGGCGTGTCAGTCGGATTTAGGAGTTCCTCAAAGTGTTCCCTCCACCGCCCACTACCTCCCCAGTTGAGGTCAACAGGGTCCCATCCTTACTGTACACAGCTTGGACGGTTCCCCGCTTCCCTCCTGAGATGGCGGACAGTTCTCCAGAAACACTTTGGTGCCGACCGAAAGTCCTTCTCCATGTCTTCTCCGAACTTCTCCCACACCCGCTGCTTTGCTTCTGCCACCGCAGTGGCTGCAGTCCTTCGGGCCTGTCGGTACCTTGTAACCGCCTCCGAGTCCTCCGAGACAACAAATCCCGGAAGGCCTCCTTCTTCAGTCGGACGGCTTCCCTGACCACCGGTGTCCACCACGGTGTTCGAGGGTTACCGCCTTGAGGCACCTAAGACCTTGAGACCACAGCTTTCCGCTGCAGCTTCAGCAATAGAGGCTTTGAACATTGCCCACTCATGTTCAATGTCCCCAACCTCCACAGGGATGCCAGAAAAGCTCGCCGGAGGTTTGAGTTGAAGATCTCACGGACAGGGGCTTCCACCAGACGCTTCCCAGTTCACCCAAGCACTACCCGCTTGGGCTTACCAGGTCTGTCCAGAGTCTTCCCCACCCCTGACCCAACTCACAACCAGATGGTGATCAGTTGACAGCTCCGCCCTCTCTTCACCCGAAGTGTCCGAACATGCGGCCTCAAATCAGATGAAACGATCACAAAATCGATCATTGATTTTCGCCTAGGGTGCTCTGGTACCATGTACACTTATGAGCATCCTTATGCTCGAACATGGTGTTTGTTATAGACAATCCATGACTAGCACAGAAGTCCAACAACAAACCCCCACTCAGGTTCAGATCAGGGGGGCCGCTCCTCCCAATCACGCCTTTCCAGGTAACTCCGTCGTTGCCCACATGTGCGTTGAAGTCACCCAGCAGAACTATGGAGTCCCCTACTGGAGCCCCATCCAGGACTCCATTCAGGGTCTCCAAGAAGGTCGAATACTCTGAACTGCTGTTTGGAGCATATGCACAAACAACAGTCAGAGTTTTCCCCAGCTACCGAGGCGTAGGGAGGCGACCCTCTCGCTCACCGGAGTAAACTCCAACGTGAGCGGCGCCAGCCGGGACTTGTGAGTATCCCCACACCCGCCTGGCCTCACACCTTGAGCAACTCCAGAAAAGAACAGAGTCCATCCCCTATCAAGGAGCACGGTTCCAGAGCCAAGACTGTGCGTGGAGGTCAGCCCCACCAGATCTAATTGGTAGCGCTCCATCTCCCGCACAAGTTCCGGCTCCTTCCCCACAGAGAGGTGACGCTCCACGCCCCCAGAGCCAGCCTCTGCCGCCTGGGTCTGGTCCGCCGAGGCCCCTGGCCTTCACCGCCACCCATGTGGCAGTGCACCCGTCCCCTGCGGATCTTCCGATGGATGGTGGGTCCAAGGGATGTAGGAGGGGGCCACGTAGCTTCTTCGGGCTGTGCCCGCCGGGCTCCGTGGCAAACCCGCCACCAGGCTCGCCGACGAGCCCTCCCTCTGGGCCTGGCTCCAGACGGGGGCCCCGGGCTTCCTCCGGGCCGGGTTATTCCTCCTCTTTTTTGGTCTACCATCAGGGGTTTTGTGAACCATTCTTAGTCTGGCCCCTCACCTGGAACCTCTCTGCCTTGGGAGACCCTACCAGGAGCACTAGGCTCCAGACAACACAGCCTCCAGGTTCACCAGGGCACGCAAACCTCTCCACCACGATAAGGTGATGGTTCACCGGAGAGGTAATAATTTCATATGTCAGATAATTTATTAGTCACTGGGGGTATTTCTCTGCAAAACAAGTTTTACTTTTGATAATTTAAGTATACATTGCTGATAATAATTATTAGCACTTTTACTTTAGTAGGATTTTGAATGCAGGACTTGTGCTTGTTTTGTTTTTTTGTTTACAATAATGTTTTGGTACTTGAGTAAAGGGTCTCAATACTTCTTACACCAAGAGCACAGCTGTGTTCGATGTTGAAAGACAGAAGAAAATTAACAGATATGTGAGTATTCGTGGTCATCTGACCTCCATTATCGGAGACTATTTAGTTCACATCAGACTGCCCCTCCTCACTCCACCCTACTGACTCTACAGTATTTTATGACACCGATTTCTGAAAGAAGGAACTTTGGAGATTATGTTTTTCTTTGTAAAGAACAACCTTCTGTGAAGATCTGTTTTGCCGTGTTGAAGTGCAAATTGAGGTCAGCTGATCAGACCTCACAACAGGTCAGAAGCCAGTGCTGCTGGGTCATGGGAAGGCCAGTGTGAGTCTCCAAATGATTCTGTTGAATGTGTTGGTTTGGTGCTTTAGTGTAATCCTCCAGCTCTGTTATTAACTGCTGGTTCTAACATTACAGACCCTTCACAAATTCCTTTAACATGACTTAATACAGCCTCATAACTCATTGCAGGTTAGTAGTCTACAAAACAGAGTATACCAGCCACTACCATTGTCAGCCCACTGATCTAAGCAGATCACAGCTCCAATTCTGTGAGTGTGACTGTGAAGTAGCACTTAAAGACCTCGACCACACACCCTGCCCTCTCTTAGCGGACACAACTGAAATCCGTAAACACTGCACAAAGCTGCTTTACTTATTTTGTGCTCCTACCAATTTTCAGTTTTTACTAATCTCCTAATCAAATGTGCCAACAGCTTCCCAAAGAATTACCAATGGTTGAAATTCAGCATCAAAAGAATGGCATCATTAAGAGGCTTTGATTTGTAATGAAGCTGCATTGTGGCAGGCTGTGAGTGATTGTCAGTGAATTACTTCTTCTAAGCGTTTCAGCACAATTCCAGCATGCTTAGACGTGCAAAAGAGTTATATATAAGTGTTATTACAAAAGATTAATGCAAGGGCTTTGGATGGAGCAAATGGAGACCCGTACACAAGCTTCTGCTCAGAATTCACTGGTTCACGGGCCAGGCCTACACACACAACATGTTCTCCTTCTACAAAAACACACACACACAGAAGAACATGTTGTGCGTGTAGGCCTGGCCTGTGAACCAGTGAATTCTGAGCAGAAGCTTGTGTACGGGTCTCCATTTGCTCCATCCAAAGCCGTTGCATTAATCTTTTGTAAGACACAGAACTAAAACACAGAACCAGGACCACACTCTTAAGACATTGAACTAGGACCTGACAGGGGATGAACAGGGATGGTGAAAACAACATAAACAAGGCATAACAGTAGAAACACAAGACATGGAACCAAAAAATCCCAAAATCCCCAAACCATGACACATTTACTGCAATAGAAACGGCAGACTGACTTCTCTTCAGCTCCCCAGTTCTTAAACAAAACTTCCTTCATGTTAGAAGTGTGGAAACATGCCATATATTTGCATGCTCTAATCAAGCTCTGACAAATAGCTCAGCTGATCGCACTTCTGCCATGTAAAGGGTATTTTTAAACTTGGACCCTATTTTCACATATTTTGATGTAATCTCTTGTGTTGGACTAACGTGATGAAATGGAGTCTTGCTAGCTTTACCTCTATGTTTACCACAAACTCATCTCCATCGTCTCCGCATGAACTGGCCTTCCATGAGATTTCAGAGAAAGTCTTCAGTTTCTTGTTGTTCAAAGTGTGTCACAGAGAGTCACTGATAGGGATCCTTTACACGATGTTGTCAGACACCTGGTATAACAGTCTGAGCCTGTCCGTGGCAAAAAGAAGCACTTTTTGTGGATGTCATTTTGACGGCACAATTTCGCCAGAGGAAGACTCTGCAGTTGCTGCAGCTGGTTCACAGCTGTCCGCTGAAGCCATCTACGGATTCCAAAACTTATGAATTTTAGTTTGAAATATGGTTTAAAAATATAGAAATGATCCTTTAAGGCGGGAGGTTCTGAGTTCAATGGCAAGTGTCCGACCATCGCTTCTGTGTCAGGTGGCAAGGTGTGCAGATTTTCCATTGGAAGTGAATTCATGTTGTGGTTGAAATTCCAGAAAATTGAAAAAAGGGACCTGTTGCTGTGGATTGTTGGCTGCAGATACTTGGCGTCTGACAGTGAATCCAGTTTTTTTGGATTTCTTAAGCACGATGTTCAAAACAGGGCCCGTGTTTTCAAAACACTGCACACAATTAGCACAACCACACACCCAAACAGCAAAACACTACAGATCCTTTGCATAATTAAACACTCTTGTAAAAACTATACACTTCTGTTTAAAAACCACACTTTGTTACCATATGAAACACACACGATTCACATTACTATACTTTGCACGAGTTACACTCTGCTGTGATAAACCTAAAACACTTTTAGCACTTCTACTTCCCTATGATTAGAGTAGGCTACCATCAACAAAGTACAAATATAATGTAAATTCACCAAACACTTCACAAGACCAATGTTGCAGACTGAAGAAACTCATTTATTTCTCAACACGCCCAAAATGTTGACATGAAGATTCATAATACTGTAACAAAATGTAACTTTACATATTGTACTGTAAGTTTACTGTAAAAAAAACAAACAAAAAAACTAGACATTGTCTCTTCGCCTAGCTGGATCTGGCCAGAGAATTTCATCAACATCGCAGGCAATGTGTCATTAGCAAGACACCTTGGAAAGAAACGTCCTGAATGACGAATCCATCCTTGCATTGCTGCTACCTCCATCTGGTCACAGGCCTCCTCCATGGCTTGGATGAGGGGTACCTCAGCCTGGAGACGGACGTCATATACCTTCCACCGCCATGCCGAGAAAAACTCTTCTATAGGGTTGAGGAATGGAGAGTATGGTGGAAGATATAGGACGGTGAAATGTGGATGTTGCTGAAACCAGTTCTGAACCAGAGCAGAGTGGTGGAAACACACATTGTCCCAGACAACAATGTGTTGCATATGATCGATTTGATTTGCTGCTGTTATGTTGTGCAATTGGTCCAAGAATGAAAGTATGAGTGCTGTGTTGTAAGGGCCCATATGGGCATGGTGGTGGAGGACCCCATTCTGTGTAATGGCTGAACAGAGTGTTACATTACCCCCACGTTGCCCTGGGACATTGACTATAGCCCTGTGGCCAATGATGTTTCTTCCCCTCCTTCGTGTCCTCGTCAGGTTGAACCCAGCCTCATCTACGTAAATGAACTCATGCTGGATCTCCTCTCCATCCATTTGTAAAACTCTCTGAAGAACAGTGTCAGGCAAAATTGTGTAGTTCAGTGTAGATCTAGTATACATATTACAGTACAGTAAAAGATTATGAGACAGTATGCAAGATCACGCTGCTAAAGTGAATACATACCTCTGCATAATCATGTCGCAGTCGTTTCACCCTTTCAGAATTGCGCTCAATAGCGCATAAATTACAGTACTGTAAGCAGTTACTGAAAACGTGCAGATGTTTTTGATATGATGATATTTTTACAATACCTATTTTCCAGTCGAAATGTTCTCATCACACTTGCTGTGTATCGGGTTAGATTTGGCTGTACTCGCAGTCCAGCCTCCCTCAGCGTCAGGCCGTGGTTGACAACGTGGTCAACCAGTGTTGCACGGATCTCATTTGTCAGACCCTCTTTGAGCACCTTCTTGTCTTCCTCTTCCTCTGTTGATTCCTCCTCTGTTGAGTCCTCTTCCTCCCCTTCCTCCTCCTCCTTCTCCTCCTCCTCGTTCTCCTCGTTCTCCTCCTTGTCTTACTCTTTCTCTGACTCTTTCCATTGTGCTTGAAGACCGATTAACTCACCTGCTGCTTTTTATACTGCTTATACACCTGATTGGTGTGTCTACAATTACGCAAACAAGTGTTTGCACACCTGATGACTGTGTTGAACCAATTGGTTGGACGGTGCGGTAATTTGACAGTCAGTGCTTTGGTATTGCAAGGAAGTGACTTCATGATAGATTTTTGTGTGTTAAGTGTGTTAGTGTTTTGCAAATCACTGTGTGTAGAGTTTTGCAACAAGTGTGAGGTTGACAATGTGCTTATAGTTGCGCAAATATGGGCTGATGTTTTGCTTCTTAAGTGTAAGGTTTTGCTTATAGTGTACTACTTTTAATTTTAGTGTGCAAGCAATCCAAAAAAACTGTAAATTGCCCCAGTTGTTGAATTCTTAGGTAGTTTGAATACAAATCTGTTTGAGGAGTTTTGCTCCCTTGCCTGGGTCATGATGTCTATGTCTATGTTAAATATATATGTTAAATATATCCTATCATGTATTAAATCTGGGATATGTAATCTTTTCTGTGTCAGTAAGCCTCTGCCAAAACGTGTGTTTCTGTGTGTGTGTGTGCGCGTGTAGTGTGTGTGTGTGTGTGTGTGTGTGTGTGTGTGTGTGTGTGTGTGTGTGTGTGTGTGTGTGTGTGTGTAGGTGTGTGTGTGTGTGCGTGTGTGTGGCAGGCTCAGGCTGATTCCCTCCTATTGTTGTGTAAGCTCTGTTTGATTGGCAGGTGGTCGGCCCTCCTGGCTGGGTGTTGGATCTGACTGACCAGTACCATATGGAGGCCTTTATCCCTACACGCTAAGCAGGACACACACTGCTGCTTCTGGACACCACTCTTTAACCCATTTAACACACTTGAACAAAGGAAGTGGACCCCCATGTATATATGTTACTGCACCATAGAACAGCTTTTGCTGCAGAATTTAACCAGCTCCTGATTTCCAAAGTTAGGGTCAGTTGGCCCTAAGAAGGAGAAATGTGATCAAATTAAATAAAGAAATTGTTCCCCATTAATATAAATGATGTAAATTTTCCAATTTTTGTTAGATGCGTAGTTGTTTTATTGCCTTCCATCTTTGAACCTCCATGACATCCTATGACCTCTTCAAATTAATATCATGTTTGCAAACTATTGTCTATTTTCTTGTCCAGCTGATACAGAGCAACATTTTATTTATTTTTTTGTCGAGTTGTGTTTGTGTCCACCTGATGAATGTAATTCCAATATTAACTCTCCTTTAAGCTCTGGTTTGTTCTCCACCAACATCTTGGAAAAGTATCTAGACTCTTTAAATGCTAAAGGCTCCATAGGTGTCATTTACACTGGGGACACTGGGCACGTGTCCCCACCACATTTTGAAACAGCTGATTTTGTCTCTACAACTTTTTTAAAGTAAAAATTGTTTTAAAAAACATGCTTAAATATAGACTGCAGCTAAATAACAAATGAAAATGCCTTTAGAAAGATTTATTTACACATTACGAAAACATGCAATGCAATTAAAATATAGAAGAAATAAATGTGCATTGTGCAAAAAAAGCCTTTAGCCAAACATAAGCCAAAAAAAACAAGCTGCTAATTATAAAATGACCCAAAAACGTGCATACATCAATCAGTAACTTTTGTGAACCTAATATTGCGTCTTGTGACTTCTCGCAAGCTAATTGTCTCTTGACACCCCTAATCGGAGCCCCTATGTCCCCACCACTTTTTCACACAAAGTGACGCCTTTGAAAGGCTCCACTGTGCTCACCAGCTAGTTGCCAACCTTGTCTGCTGTTTGTTGCTGGGCAAATAGTGTACAGTGGATATGGAGGACCAAAACTGCTAAAATCAATAATAAATAGCACACATAAATTACTACTGAAAATAAATAAATATGCCATTAAATGCACCAAAATATAGCCAGTAATTCATCTATAAATGTGACTTAAATTGATATTTCTGTTTTAATTAGCTTTTTTATTAATCCCCCCACTTAATGACTTTCTCATCAAATTTCAATGTATTTATTAATTTATTCATTTTAAATGTATTTTATTTATATATCTATAATTTTCCCCTTCCCCTTTTCTCTCTATTTATTTAATTCCCCAAAGTTATTTATTTCTGTTTTTGTTTTTTACAGTTCTTAATCCATTTCTGCTTCCTTATGCAAATAAGGAGGCTGCCATTAAAGGTGTGTCTTGGCACAGCCTTTAAATCTGGTGGCCCTAAGCAGCATCATTTTGGAGACCCTGCCTCAAAGTATTCATATACTGTGTGTTATAACCCTTCTGCATAGTATTTGTCCCTATAGCAACATGATGGGCTGCAGTTCGTTTACTTCTATGTATGTATTTGTTGAAGATATACTTTTTTGCCTTGTTGTTCATTGGACACAAAAGAAGATAGAAAAGACTTACAGACAGCCGTGGTGGCAGAGCACGCTGCAGTCTACATCTGCAATTACCAAGCCTCCACATTTGTTTACAATTTTTGAAGTGTCTTACTAAAAATGTGAAGTGTTTTGTGGCTAAATGTTCATGACCTGTTAAATATTATTTTACTTATCATTGTCTTATGCTGTTTCTTTCCTTCATCAATCTTCTTTTTGCACCCCATGGGTATATTCTTTCAGACATTTTCACCTGACTCACAAGCCATTTTCCGAATTTTTTAGGATGTGGAAGGCCTGAGCAGCCCTACTCTGTTTCGTATTGACTGGTACCCATTGCTTTTGTTGATTGGGTTGGTTAAGTTTAAGCAAGATAATGAAGACAGATACGCTCACCACAGTTGGTGGTTCGATGCCTTGCTTCTCCAGTCTGCATGTCGAGGTGTCCTTGGGCAAGATACTGCAACCTAAATTGCTCCTGTTTCCTGTCTGATAAGCAGTTGGAACCTTGCATGGAATCAGCATATGAATGTGTGAGTGAATGTGATATGCACTGGAAAGCACTTTAAGTGGTTGGTTAAAATGGACTGCACTATTTAAGTGCCATTAAGGACTTTCTTGATGGACAGATAGAGTTAGCTCTACTTTTTGCTAAAGTAGCCGCTAACTAAAGCTGCCATCACCTAGTTAGCTCAGTTAGCAGCAGATTGTGCTGCTGTTCAGTGAGATTTTATATTATTTTAGTGTATTAGATATTAATAATGTATTATTTTATGGTCGTTTATATTTTTTAGGTATTTTTTCCTGTAGAGTATTAAAAAAATCACTGTAGCTTCAGATTTAAGGGTAAAGTAAAGATGTGCAACAGACATGTTACTGGTTTCCATGTCTTTATTTTCTAATAACACATCTTTTTAACTACTAACACCCATAATGATGAAAGAAACAATCAAATGATGAACAGTCATCCTTGGCAATTGAAACAGAGTAACAGCTCAAATAATATTAATCCACCAAGAGAATGTTAACCTTGCCACATAAAGAAGGCATCATGGGCCATGGGTTTACATTGAAGCTTAAAATGTCTAGTTATTTTTTCCAAATAGTGTTACACTGAAATTGTTGTCTTATTTGAATGAACAACAAACACAAGTTCCACTCAGATCTGGATCATCCTTCCTCTTCCCTCCCTTTCTGCCTAGCTGAATAAACACTAAAGGTAAATTAGATCATAATGACCCTGCACCATCCATACAAAACCTGATTAGACGCGCAACCCTCTGCCTAATGAGCTGAAAAACTGCTGTGTGTGTGTGTGTGTTTCTGTGTGTGTGAAATGTCTGAATTTTGCTCCTTTAGTCACAGCCTGTGTGGTATCCTTAAACACACGCAGTAACCATGTAAACACATACACACACCAGAGACCATATGTTGTTGCATGTACCATACATGTGTGTATCAGTGTGTGTGAGGGTTGCAACCATCACTCACGCTGTGTGTTTGTGTATTCTTATCTACCTTAATATTCTTGAAGATGCATTAGCTTAATCAATTCTGGGACAGGACCAGCTACCAGAACCATGTCTGGTTTTAAAAGTTGTCATGGTTAAGATATTAGCAAGCAACTGCCTGTTAAATCCTGACACGGAGCCACATTAGCATTTATTAGGAGTGGTGTTTGTGTTCACCTGATTAATGTAAGTTCAATGTTCACTCTCCTGAATCTCTGTTTTGGGTTCTTTAGGAGCTAGAACTAATCTGCACAGAGTATGCAAGACAGAGTGAGGGTGTAACACATATTCAGCGCTACTGGCTACTGCAAACATCAATCAGTGTTTGCGACAAGTCCCTCCCTGGCTTTGTGTTTTAACAGGAAACACGTAAATATCCGTAAGGAAATAGCACTCTGGTGTCCATTTCGTGGGAACTTTAAGTACTAAATTGTACTAGATATTTTGTGTGAATCAGTTGATGTGAATAAAATTTAAAATGAGAGTTATGTATAGTAGTCACAGGAGTAGCAAAAGTAAACCAAGGAACACTATTTATGTTTTGCTGCCCCGGAACACTTTGGTTTTGGTTGTTGTCTACCTACAATCGGTAGTTTTGCTTTTTGTTTGTCTTTGGACTTTGGGAATAATACCATGCCTTATTTTGGATGTTTTCATTATTTGGATTTACGTGTACATTCCTGCCATCTTCCGTAAGATCTGTATATGTTTTGTATAAATAAATCAGTAAAGTCATCCCTGCCTCTTTGATTGGGTTCAAAAACCTCTTAAATCAGTGCAGTAGATGGCTTCCAGGAGACATTCTTCAGAAGACAATTCTCACTCTAAAATCTCGTGAGACACATTCAACACAAACACACAGCAGGCACACTTTGGCATCACAACTCTCTCAGGGATTATTTAGTAGATTTTGGTTAGGGTTGATTGGTAAATTCAAAATAATGGCATGATAATGATGTTTGTTATGGGCTACAATTCTCCCCTGGATTGCACTTCAGTATGTAAAATGAATGTGCAGTTTAATAGCGAGTGCTAAATGAGCTGTCACACTCAAGAAAAACTACAAACTAAACCTTGAGGATAAATGTGTTTATTTTTAATAAATTGTATGGATTACATGGATGTTATGGTGGTTGTTGTTTTCCCCCCCTGCAAACATTAAAAGGTTTCCTTGTTTTAAGTGTAAGCTGGACATGCTAAAGTAGAAAACTGTAAAACCATAGAAAGTAGTTATTTAGATTTTTATTTCAACAAGGTGTCTGGCAAGAATTTTATGACTTGCAGGAGTCAATGAAAAGGTTTAGCACTCATAAAGAGTGAATCAATGACAGTAAATTATGAATAAAAGTGGGTGTTATTTCTTTCTTAATGTAGAACTTGATTTGCACTTCTCAGTGTGGTGTAGTGTTAAATATTAACTTACACTCTAAATGTTCAGACTTACTGCTGACTTTACTGTGTAGCTAACCTTGCAGTATAATAGAGACCGTTAATTCACGCAGTGGCCTCGAGAGTGAGGCTGCTGGCAGACTTGCTGCGGGATGTGGCCGACCAGCTTGAAAACAGGAAGTTTCAACTGTTACATCCAGTGCTTGAATTGAAAAAGTAGTTGCCATTACTCCTCATTCACATCTTGGCATGTGTATTGGTTGGTACACACAAGGAGGAGGCTGGCCAGAAGCTTGAAGGGTAACATTAGCACAGTGACATCCTAACGCTACACTGCAGAGGCACAACCTGAAGGAGTAACTAGTATAGTGTGTAAGTATAATGTTATAGCATTAAATAAAAAGTATACTGGGAATATATGCAACAATGCATTACTGTGATTATGCATTTTGACCAGTGGCCTTGTTGCCCCAACCACTGTCTTTAGCGCCCCTAGTGTCATTGACTCCATTGAAGTCAAGACAGTAATAGTAGATCTGATCACATTGCTATAACCAATCCTGCTTCAGACTGATGTTGGCACCACCCACTCAATTAGCATACGCACAAGGCATAGATAAATGTGGAAATGTGGAAGTACAGAAATAAATAAATGTGGAAATAAATAACTAAATATATAAATAAATGTATAAATAAATCAATGTAGAAATACATAAATAAATGTAGAAATACAGCAATGAATGCTTGTAGTAATGCATAAATAAATACAGAAATAGCTTTTTTTATTACAAAAAAACATTTAATTTTAATTTATTTCTGCATTTATTTATTTTTATTTATTTATTCATTTTAAGATATGTAATTTCTGGTCCTTCATCAGTAGTCATATCAACATCAATAAAAATGAACAATAAGAAGAAGAAGAATATTATTTATAATAAGGAGTAATAACTATAATTGTTGCAATGTGTCAAGCAGGAACATAGGGGCAGCAGGCGATGTTTAAAATGTTTATTTTTGAATGTACCGTGACAAATGATGAATATATTTTCTTTGCAGTTTTTCTATTACTCAAGGCTCTCTAGCCCCCATGGATCTAAATTTTGCTCTTCCTATGGATTGTTGCTGTTAATGTTGTTAATGTTCAAGTTGAAGCTTATTTTGCTGCTTTAATTCACTATTGAAATCAATTTACAACTTCTGTTTTCCTTTTCTTCCCCTCCTTCCCCCTTTCTTTTTGCCCTCCTCCTGTCTTCCCCCTCTCCTCCATCCTCCCTTCCTTAGTGATAATGAACTGCTTGTCTTGCCCCTGTGAATCTGTTCAGAGAGCGTGTGTGAGTGTGTGAATGATAGACTTACTCTTTTCTGATTTATAGACTCCTAGGGGTCACCCTGTATCCCCAGGGGCCCATTGTGATTGCCCCACTCACAGCCTCTCCCAGCTGCACTTGACGGCCCATTGGTATGGTGTTTGTGTGTGTGTCCTGTGTTTCCTCTCAGGTAGAAAAAGCCAGCAGATCACTCCCTGTCCTCCAGCATGCCTCAGTGCCTCTTTTAAAGAATCTCTCTCTCCTACTGAAAGAAGCCAGGATACTTAAATCCAACTGCTACCCACTCCCACTAACTTCCCTTCTCACCACATTTTCCAGGGAAGTGAGCAGCACAGTCAGGGGAGGAGAAAGAGACGGGGAGATACTGGAAGAGAAAGAGAAGAACCGTGTAGGTGTGGAATAAAAGAATATAATTAAAGACGCCCCCCACCCCCGAGTGTTTGTTTCCCAGTGTTTCATATGATTTTCTGTGGATTCTGCCTTTTTACTGGACTTTAGGCCCCATCCACCACTACTTTGTTTTAGTTAACAAACAGAGAATTAAAATTAATATGATCTACGCCCCCACCAGCGTTTTAGCGGCGTTTTGGAATTGATCTCCGTCTATATTAAAACAACTGAAAGTGCAGATCTATTGGCTGTTCAGGTTCAGGTTATCTGCACGGTACACAATATTTTAATAAAAAATACCAACCCAAAAACCCAGTCAGTAGTATTGTGTTTCTGCTTTGCATGACTTCCAAGACCCAATCAGAGAGCTGAGCGTGAGCAGCTGCGTCATCATTTCTAAAGTCCTGTGTTTTGGCCCGTCTTCACTACAAAGCCCTCCGGAGTTTTGAAACACAAAAAAGGGTCGGCAGCGTTTCCAAACTTCTCCGTTTTAGGTCTTCGTTTTCGCCGTTGTAGTCTGAATGGGAGGTGCAAACGTAGCAAAAGTAGTGTAGATGGGACCTTAGATTCTTTGCTCTACTCTTGTTAGAGTTGGAGTTGTTTGCCCATGTGAACTGCTTGCTTGGATTTTTAGATTTTGTACTTCGCTTTGTGCCTATTACAGTGTTTAAGTAAATCATTGAACTGCACCTTCTCTGCCTCTGATGTCTGCATTTGGGTCCAAACCTTTGTTATCCCTTCACTCCATCTCACACCAATCACTGCCCAAAATACTACTGGAGATTTCTTCAGGGCCTAGTTTAGCTACGTTTAGCTTTAGTTATGCGCTAACATCTGGCAAAACTAATAAAGAATGTTACAACAAGCAGTTGTCTTTGTGCTATTATTTATCAACACATTATTTCAGCTGGAGGACAGAGCTCTAAACACTGTGGTGTATTCAGAGAGTCTGGGAGTATTAGGGAGGCCTTTAGCAAAAAGCTTTCTCAGCCTTGGGCCTAGCTGGCAGAGAAAGAACCCCATCCCTAAGAATGGAAACCTCCCTCTGCCCCATGCAACAAACAATCTCACAGGAAGGAGTTGGACTAAGGACACTGGTGCACTGCAGGTCATATGAATCTCACAAGATAGCACAAGATAGAACAAGTACACCAATTCCCCCTTTGACCATTATATGGTCACATATACAAAATGTGTCATTACAGTACATGCTCTCATCTGACTGTTTTGACAAACAGAAAATAGCCTCATCTGTTTGTGCAGACACAGACGTTCCTGAGTAATGAGCAAGTTAATAAAAGGATATTTGCACTTAAGATGTTTGTCTAAAATCAACCACGTTGTCAATTTGGCGTGCTACTGGTGGAGGAGGGCACTGTTTCACCCCTCAGTTTTAGGGCTGGTTTCTTCAGTCTGCCATTTCTGTCACGCTCTTTATCTCTTCCTGTGGTGTTGTGTTGATCACCTTAGGAGCAGCGATGTGCCTACACTGCCGAAGAGTCCTTCAGGAGCATCTTGTGGTGACTGTGGTTTTTGGTGAACATTTAGGCTACTGATGAGAGATATTGCACTGCTTTGACCGGGCAATGGGCGAGAAGGCATGTGAAGTGAGAGCAATCCGCAAACTGATGCAAACGCTCATTTGTTAAGGAGACACAAGCGTTTTTATATAGTGTTACCGTGAGATAAGCTGGATTCGCAGGCAACAACAACAGTATGCAAAGGATGGTTTTTATTATCAGTTATCATGTTTGTGATAGGCTGTTGCTGACAGCACTGGTTTGAAGGATTTTTTGTGGCAACAATGTCTGTTACTCGCATGATTCTTTTTTCTTCAGATTGAACTTATCTGACTTGATTGGCGGGCCAGAGTTGGCCCAAGGGCCCCCGGTAAAATAGCCCTAGTGTAGAAAAAGTGGAGTATCTGAAGAGTATTTATAGAGTTTTGAAAATGGCATTAGCATATACTTGCATACATAATTAAGCAGCATTTTGACCAGACTCAAATTTGAAAAAGGCTGATTTGCCCATACAAGTACTGTTGTTGTTTTTCCAGACCTTTTAGTACTTCTCTATTCTGCAACCATATTATCTTCACAAGCCGCCCATGGCCTTTTAAACATGGAGTTAATTAGTCTTTTCATTAACCATGAATGAGTTAATTGATTAACGAGAAATTGTAATGGCTTGATCTGTAAACAGCCTCTCATTTGCTTTCAGCATCCTCCTCTTTGACTCCTCTCTCGGCCGTCCACCATTATAACCCAGACAAGTTTTCCAACACATTAAGCTCTGAACTCAGAGAAAGAAAGAGGAGACTTGTTTAGAATTCCTCAGGATATTTTAATTAAAACCCAAGAAAGGAGCCTGGATACTTATTACTAGCACTCTCTTTCAGCCTCTCACATCTCTGTACTTTGGTCTTACCCCATTTACACTGGCCATACTCCTTCTCCAGAGCCACTTCTCTCTTCATCCTGTCTTCAGAGTGGCAGAAGGAATGGTCTTATCCCTCCTTCAGGGATCCCTTGTGGCCTGACAGCTCTCACAATAAGAGCCATTAAATACAATGAGAGAGAAAGACGGCTCTCTAATTTAAATCCCCTCCTCCCCTGCCTCTTAACATCATTATGGTATTAGTTGTGAGCAAGACAGGGACACTGATAGAGAAGGGAGAGAAGAGAAAGAGATGGATGAATGTTGGACTTCAAAGTCCTGCTGCAGCGGCAGCACTTGAGGGAAATAATCAGCCAGGCACTTTAGTGGCAGAGGCTTGTATGTATGGAGCTCTGTGTGGCTTAGCAGGGCTAAAAATCTTCATCAAACTACAGTGGATAGGCAAACAGAGAGGGAAAATGAAAATAAGGTGAAGTGCGTTTCATAGCAGGTTCTGCAGTGTTGACTAAAATCCTCCATATACAATGGAATAAAACTTTTCTGCTTTTACATAACAAAGAAATAATAGTTGCGCAACGGGAGGTATTTTAGATTTTTTACAATCTTTAAATTCCCATATTTTATATTCTTTTTACAGTTGCTAAGTCACATTTCTCTGTGAAAGTTCACTTTTACACAACTCTTCACACAGTCAGCACTCAGCAGAAGTCAGTGTGAACTAAACGCTGGATCGCTTTTCATTGCTTTTACACAAAATGCATTCAATGACCTCATCTTTAAAATTTCATGAACTGTTTGTTACAGTGTTGAAAGGAGGAGCCAAGCGCATGCCACAGACAAAGAGGTGAGGTGAAGACTCCAATCATGCGTTTTCCCTGTTAGAGCTGATTGTTTCTAACTTCTAATGGGCACTTATAAGTGAGCACTTTTTTCACACTAATTGTTAGGACAAATCAGAGGCATCTTGTAGAGAAATGATTTGGAGCTTATTACTTCGGGATCACTGTCACACACTTTTTAGTGGACTTTAATGAACTGAAACGTACATGGAGCACAAGCCCAGCATTTATCACTGCCTACACCATGTGGTCATTTAGAAAGCACTAAGCACTAAGTACACTCAAATAAGTTGAGCTCAATTAGGACACAGCTACCCAGGTGGAAACACAAAGTGTCATAACTGAGGAGGTGGAGAAGGAATACGGAGAGGAAGAAGAGGTAGAGGAGGAGGAAGAATAGGATGTGCACATGTTAACATTTGTTGTGTCTTTTGTTGTGTTCATCATGTGAAAAGGTTTTGTATTATTGTTTTGAATTTATCTCACCGCTGTGTCAGACTGGATCGTTTTGTGTGTGTGTGTGTTTGTGTGTGTGTGTGTGTGTGTGTGTGTGTGTGTGTGTGTGTGTGTGTGTGTGTGTGTGTGTGTGTGTGTGTGTGTGTGTGTGTGTGTGTGTGTGTGTGTGTGGGTTAATTGGGTGAGAATTTATGGATTTGTGTTTAGAGTTTTGAGAGAAGGAGGCATCATTTCAAGAAACGTGTTCAAGCAAAAAGACAAAACTGTGATGAAGTTGGTCAAAACAGTTTCTCTTATAGTTTATGGTAATTCCTGTGACAACAACTTTGGGAGATACAGAAGGGATACAGCCATGCTAATCTTCCTAAAAAGTATCTGGAATTGAACATATCATAAACTGTCTATAAACCAATATCAACTGTAAGTAATACACTAAAATGCAGATGAAAATGATTGGTTATCATGGTAGCTAGTTATGAAGCAAACAAGGCCTCTCAATGAATTATACTTTAGATGTTTAACAAAACTTGTTTTTCCTCTCTGGGGTGAGAAACGGAGATGAGGGAATTATCTCAAAATGCAACTGGCCACAAAGGTTTGCCCTTCATTCCTTTTTCTCTTTTCGATCAGAAAAGCAACAATTACCTCAAGACAAAAAGATGTTGTTAAGTAAAACGATGGGAATGATAATTTGAGGAGAATGTAGCTATCTGACATATGGCAAAGTGGAGCAGGCGGGCCAGGCTGGTGCTTTTCATGATCTTTACTCTATTACAGGGATTAGAGATGTAGGGAGGGCAGGCCACACACACACACACACACACACACACACACACACACACCACTTTCTTTCACTCTCTCCCACACACACACCAAACCTGTAGTCAATCGTTTCTACCTCAGACATACTGATAAATAAATGCATTTTCTATAATGTACGGGTCAGAGTGGTTAATCCCACCAAGTTTCCAGTTAATAAAATATCAGTCTGTTACTGTAAAAGATATTTGGAGGGAATACGCTCTTCTAAAGGAGTGTAGTAGCACATTAGAGTCCCACTTTTCCACCACATAAGTGTGCATTATCCTGTCGCCCAAATTTCCGTGTGGAACATTTTAAGGTTTGAAAGAAGTTTGTAGTTGGACAAATGTAATTTATAGTTTGAAGTATGAATAAAAAGATAAGACTTGAAAATTGCTTGAAAACCTGTGAGGAGTTCTGAGCCCTGTGCGTGCGTGCGTGCGTGCGTGCGTGCGTGCGTGCGTGCGTGCGTGCGTGCGCGTGTGTGTTAAACAGTGTGTGTGACAGAGAGTGGCACGTGAACGTATCTAGACATTTGCACGGGTTGATATGTCATCTGTTCATTCTTTTTTTTACTTACTGTCTACCCCCTTCCCCCCTAAGACCCTCTCCTGGGTCTCAGACCTAGCCATGTATGACAGATATGGTTGATTGTGAGTTGATCAGAGCAGATCATTGAGGTGAATGGCTTCAGTGAAACCTCTCATTCAGCTCATAGTCAAAGCTTTCAAAGGAGCCCTGATATGGAAGAAATGGGGATATCCTCCTGGCTGTTCCTTTATTCTAGTGTTTGAGTCAGTGTGTGTGTGTGTGTGTGTGTGTGTGTGTGTGTGTGTGTGTGTGTGTGTGTGTGTGTGTGTGCGTGCAAGGTGTTGTGAGCAGGCTGCTGACTTTGGTCCATGTGAAATTATCAAACAAAGCTGAAATAGGAAGTAGAATGAATAGCACTCATGCTGGGCACTATGGCCATAATCTGGTGTGTGCACAGTTGCTGTATGAGAAAGGATGGCTTGACAGTTTTCAAACAGGAAATGAAAATGTTTTTATCCTTTTTTTGATGTGCAGTTTTGAATTCTGCCTTTTGAATTTTTTTTCAATGTTAATTGGCACAATGCTTTTTTGAACTATCAAAGGTGATTTTCTGTGAGACCGTCTGTTTGTTTTTCTTAGAATGGATATTTAAATGAGTCATTTCAATTCTGACAATTGGCTCTTTCAAGTTTGTAAAATCCTGTATTATTTACCAAGTAATAAATAAAAGATTTTCAGTTTAACAATAAAAAACTGGATTAAAATGAATGTCTGTTGGCCTGTCATGGAATGATGGAAGTACTTTTTATCTTGATATAATAGTTTCTTAGTAGTAATATGCAGAACGTGAATCTACCAATTTTTAATATATTTTCAGGCCCACTCCAGACAGATGTTTTAATACATATAAAAATAGCGTTATTGTCTGTGTCTGATATCTGGTAATTTACTCTTCGTCCTTAAATATCTGCTCCCTCGGGTAATTTAAAATACTAGACATAAGATGTCACTGAAAAGTTTCACAGGAAACAGATTTCACATGTAATATCGGAAATTGGCACTTCATTTTGGTGGTTAGCTTTTATAGTTTTGTGTGCCTGGGTATTGGAAAATGTCTTGATAGCTCATCTAGATGTGGGAAATTTAGAAGGCAGATTTATAATCTTCAGACTTGAGGACATCTACATGCCACTGATGAGTTATAGTCATTGCACCACCCACTGGCAACAGGAAGTAAGCCTTGTGTGACAATCATTGTTTGATCCACATGAAATTGTCAACACTTGATGTACTGGAATGTAACGCATAATTAGTTATAAATTAAGTAAAATTCATTTTAATTTATTTAAAACTTACAGGAACATGACGTACAATTGGTTTCAGGAACCTATTGTTTTTGTAGATTTTTTTGCATATTGTCAAACTTTTAAAGATCAAAATAAATTACCCTAGGGAGCTGATTTTTTTCTTCAGCACATCAACTAATGTGTGGCAAAATATTGTCTACATACAGAGTATCAGCATATAGTGATGACCACAATAAATTCTTTTAAAGAAATTTGAGAGTTTTGCTTCTCGTCACGCATCCAAATGGTCATTATCTGCTTGGACCCCATCACTGCCACTTGCAGCGGTATTTATTTAACATTTTTTTATACTCATCTTTTTCACTTAAAGGATTGAAACAGCATTTGCCTTACCCTCAACAGAAACCAAGCTGGAGATGTGATTTTTATTTATTTATATCTTCCATTGCAGAGATTATATGAGCAGCAGATCCCTGACTGGGTTGGACCTGACTGGATTAGTTGTTTCCTGCCCCGGCACAAAAGAGTCCACCAGGAAACCAGATCAAACCACACACACAAACATACATGTGTAGACTGTGCATATCATAACATGTGCGTGTGTATTTGTGCGTGTGCATGCAGGGAGCAAAGAGCTAGGGTAAAGGGCCGAAAGCCAACAAAGAACAAGAAGAGAGAAGCAGCAGGAAGCTGGCTAGACACTTTATCCCTCTTCTCTCTATCACCCCCCCACCCCCAAATGGGCAGATGGGATCAAGGGAGAAAGTTGAAGTTAAAATCAAAGGTTGAACCAGGGATTAGTCCTGAGTAGAGAGGGGTGTTGGGTTGGTAGGGGAGGGTTCATTTTTAGAGAGAGCAGTAGACGTAGAGTGAGGATGATTTTCAATACTTAGGTTACCTTGTCTGTTTCCTAGTCTGTGTGCCTGTCATCCAAAGACAGAAGGAACAAATAACCATTACTCTTATTATTGTCACTTGTTAACTCAGTATGTCAGTCATTTTGCACCTATTCATTAGTATGTTTAATTGTGTTTTGGCCCATCACAGTGGACAGGTGGAGATATTACTTTCTTAAAATATATACACATCCAGCTGCACATAGATTTATTCACATTTATTCAGTGAAAACATTGTAAACAAAGAGGCCATGCTCATGATGAGTCCCCATCAAAGTTGTCTGTACAATTTTAGCAAAAATCCATAATATATTGTTTCCCCTAAAACAATTCACAATATATTTTTCAGTCTTGTCAAGTAGATAATTAAAGGGAGTGTTTAGTTATTGTTAAAATGCAAAAGAAAATCTGCCACTGCCACACAGAGATGAGCTTCTTTCCCCTCAAATTAATTTAAAGGGTCAGCCTGTACCAAATAAGCCAAAAAGTAATTAATTAATTAATTAATTAAATGAAAGTGTTAATCTCCCTACTTGTGTCTGGCCATTTAGATTAGATTCAATTTGAGCTATCTATCTATGAACATGTTATTGATACAATGGCGGTGAATGGAATAATGTTTGTAGTATAATTTGAGAAAGTTATATTCATCAGTAACATTACTTTCCAGAAACAGTGCTATCTTTTTACTATGGACAATCCACATTCACAGAACCCAGTGTCAACAGTTGTCATTAGAAAGTTTACAGTTCCTTGTGCACAGACACGTAGAGACTAACTAGTGTGTGTAGTGTCTTCAAATAATAATAATAATAACTTTAAATAAATGTCAACTAGATGCTCTTATACAAAATGAACAAGGAATATAACCTGGTACTTTGAAACACAAATGTGTAAGGGGAAAGGACTAACTCAAATAATGAGTTGGTTTTATATATTTTAACAAAAGATTATAAGCAGCCTATCCAGCTACTGGCAATAGAAGTATGTAATGACATGTAATGCAAGCTTGACATTTCTGCTCGCTATTGAAAGTAAACAATGGCAGCCCATCTGAGTGGAATATTGTTGCATGTTTCAATCACAAAAACAAATGCATGTGCTTTGTACCTGTTCTTCAGGGGAAACAAATTTTGGCTTTGGATTATACAAAGGCAAAATAGTAAGGTCCCACTTTTTATGCTTAGACCATGTTCCACATTAAAATCACAATGCGCACAGGCTAGCTAAACCAGCTACACTAGCTAACATTATCGAGCCCTATTCACCAACCTGAACTTGAAGATGGGTTCTGATGCACAAAAAAGTGGTATAATTGGTTTCATCTGTTACATGTAAACTTACATTTTATTAAACCATTTAAAATAAAACTTTGACTTTTCATTTTTTTGTATTAATTTCTTTAGTTAGTGCTGGGCTTACCATACATGTTTAAGGTCGATTCATATTTCCCTGTTTATTTACATTTAACAGTATCAGTCCAAATTGGGCACAGAAAGAGCTTATATTTTTGAAACCTTTTTAAAATCCTACCTAAAATCAATCTGGCCCTGGAGCGATGGGGCATTTGGCATAGCTTTGATTTATGTGGGTCATTGGTGGTCAGATAAAGGTTTAGAACAATAAAAGGATGAACAAAAGGTTTTGAAGGTTTCATTGACGCCTGACGTCAGTGATAGCCAAAACATTCTCACTCCCAACTTGTCACATGCTTGGTCATGTCCCTTTGCCATTTTTGCATATGTAGGGCTCCATGGTCAAGTTGGCAAAAGCAAAAAATGTCCTGTCAAGTTAGCAATAATAAATATGCAACATCCAGTTAGACTTTCAAAGTAAAACTACTGGTTAATGTTGTGAAACTTTGCAGTTTAGTTAGGTTTGGGCACCAAAACTACTTGGTTAGATTTAGGAACAGATAATAGTTTGGGTTAAAATAACTATGTTACTTACATTGCTTAAGGTTTAAATCTACGTTTGAGTTCAGGGGATGGACTCACAGCATATTGCCAGTTTATATTGAGAATATTCAAGGTATTTCTTGCATGTTAATTTTATGCATTTCACTTGAATAAGCAGAGCAGGAAATTATTTTTCCCTGCAAGTATGTTTTCAGTGTTTCCTAGCAGTGAGTATAACGTGAAACTCTGTTGATTATTAGCTGTGAAATTGCCTATGGAGGTTAACATGAATTCAGTGTCAGATGTGTTGCCAGTTAAGAGAAGAGGGTTGAACCTCCAGGGTGATGAGCAATGTGGCTTGGATATCTATACAAAGAGGTACAAGATGGGAAATGACAATTGTGACAATGACAATGATATTCAGTGGAGGTTACTTTAGAAGTAAAGCTGATGATACACGTGGCAACTTTTTGGGCAATGCTGCTGGGCAATCTTGCTAGTGGCAAGTCCGACTATGTTTTGAGCGGATTGCTGTGTTGTGAGTGGTGCGGGAAGGGGATTACGGTAGTAATCTTTACTCATTATCATTGACGGCAATGTTGCCCTGCAGGATTGCTCTAAAAGTTGCTCTGTGTATCATCAGCCTAAGAGTGTTATCAATAAAAAAAGTAGTATACATGCATATGACTGTTGCATCCAGAAGAAGGAAAATTCTTTTGTTTGTTGGTTAGAAAACCTCTAGCTGTCATCACACCTGTTTTTAACCAATAACTCTGAGAGTGCTTTGGACGTGGAGGATTGAGTGAATATGCAGGGGTTTGATTGATCAAGTGTTGGGTTAAGTGACAAAGTTTAAATCCAATATTCCCAATTTCTGGGTGCATAGAAGCATATCAGTATTAACATGCTTACAATAATCAGTTATCTGCTGTTTTCTGCAATAACCTTAGAAGAAAATAGGACCCTTTTATAAATTAGTATAGTTACACCTGTGGCTTTAGTATTGACTTTAGAAATAGAAATGTAGAAATAGAATAGAAATGTTTCTGGCCCATGGGCATGTGAGCCTAGCACAGTCTTTATTACGTAAAAAGGTTTCTTGTAAAAATGCTATGTTAGTATTAAGGTATTTCGGTGATTAAATATTTATGATCTTTTAACAGAATTACCCATGACTTTAATATTCCACCTTAAAAATTTAATAGAGGAGCCAATGCCTGGGTTTTCTGGAGTTAAGTTTTAGTCATTAAGGATATCATCTGGTCTCTACTCTGAAACTGTGTTTTAAATTAATGAATTTCCAATGAAAGCTGATTAACTCAGATTGGCAAATCTATTGCTAAATCTGAAAGCGATTATTTAAATGAAATATCTCATTAATTATAAGTTTCTGTGGAAAAAGAGTTGTGTGTTAGTTCAATGCGTAGATTGGGAGTAACAATGGGGAGATGTAACTGTGTCACGCTGTGTAGAAATGCCATCACATAAATTATTTGAATCTATGGATAAACATCGGTATGCATGAGTACACAACAGAATCCCTCTGTCTGCTGATCCGTGTGAGAACGCTTGTCCTTCAGCATATGCATATATAAGCCTACTATACACTTTCAATTACAACACTGTTTCTCTCTCTCTCTCTCTCACACACACACACACACACACACACACACACACACACACACAAACACACAGGGACACTGAAAAGGCAGAGTCCCTTTTCCCTGATATGCAAAAACGGTTTGAGTGAGAATTAAACATGAATTAAATGAGGCTTGGCTCTTTTCTCTCCATTCTATCTGAATAAGGCAAAGTCCCGTCACCATGGGAGATCCCCACGCCGTTGCCATGCCTGTTATGGGATTGACAAAAAGAGAAGTGACATAAATACCATGGCCGGCGTTCAATCCAATTATGCGGCGTGGCCTGCTTCAATACCTGCTAGCCATGCAGTGCTGCGCTGGCGTCCTTGTATTCAACCCGCCTCAAAAATAAGACTGGCCGTATTCATCATCAAGCCTAGCTCTAACCTTGGTCTCTTCACCTCAGCTAGCTCTGAGTCTCTCTCCTCAACCCTACGCTCATCAGCCCAGCTTAATACAAGCCTTTAGACAACATGCTTCCCCAGGTTGTCTAAAAACCCTGGGGCTAAAACAAAATCCACTCTACCCAAAGACCCCAAGCTAGCAGTGGAATAAATAGCTATTGATAAATATATATCTATATCCATAGATAAATATAGATGTTTCTGTGAGTGACTGAAGGTTCTGCTGAGTCAATACACATATTTTTACATATCAACAACGACCTCAGTAAATCAGATCCATAAGATAGGGTGACCATACCTCCTTTTGTTCTCGGACATGTCCTTTTTTGGGGAGCCAAAAAGTGCATCAGGCTGGGATTTCTAAATCACCCACCCGCTTTTAGTTTTTATTGTGCGTATTTGCATTGCTTTGACCAGTGCCAGGTGTGACACACCGGCACTTCTCACTAAGCTGCCAGTAGGTTACTCTTGTCTGCCATCTCCACTGGTGCAGATAGAGTAAGGAGAAGATCAGGTTTAAATAGCAGGAAAATGCTGTGCCATTGACTTTAGACCAGGTATATTGTTGGTCAGTGGCCTCAGGATAGTATTGCGGGACAACGGTGCGCCTGACCCGCCTCATTTTTAGACACTCCTATGAGCGTACAGATGGGCACAAGTACATTTGCTACTTACACAACATGGGTGCTGGGCGTGACACTTGCGTCACACTTGGCACCACTCTGCACAAGACAAAGCCCTAAAAGTATGCATAGTATATAAATAACAGATAAATACAAGTAAGGAGGTGGTTGGGCAGGACGGGTGGGTCAGAAACCGGACTCATTTTTAGTTATGCTTACGTAGGTTATTTATTAATGCAACTGCCCTTATGTAACTTAATTTATGTAAGTAACATAGTTATTTTAACCCAAACCAGGATCTTTTCCTAAACTTAACTAAGTAGATCTTTCCATAGTAAGAATAAATCAATACATTTTCCCATCCTGTGTCTCTAAAAGGAATGATGGATCTCTTTTTCTCTACACACATTATAGCACTCCATTTCTTTTATAGATGTGACGCTAGCAGACGTGGAAAGGGACAGGAGTACTGTAGTGCGCAGCTTGTCATTATACCGTTGGTCTTCGTTTAACAAAAGATTAAGATAGGTGAAGTTCCCAAGGAATAAAGAATAAACAAAGACCTCATCAGTAATGTTATGATAGAAGATGTGAGTTCTCACATAAAAAAGTAAGAATGACAGTGAGGACTACCCTTAAAATACTGACGTTTTGGTTTTACTAAGCTGAATAATGAAGTAGGGAGACTGTTAACGTGTGTTAAATTTATTATCTAGCCATTTTTGCCCAAAGTTTCAGGGAATATGGGATTTTAAAATCCCCAACACGTAACGACAAAGTACAATGAAGTTAAAGTGCAAGACAACGAATGTTGAATATGAAATGTTGCATTTTTATAGTCTGTGGTTACATTTCAAATCTGTATTTATTTTTAGCTTTGTTGACAGTAAAATGTGGTTGTGCAATTGAAAATATTAAATAATACAAACTGAATGCGTTAGGGTAAGCTTTGAGTTCACTCATTGATATAGTAATAACTGTGTTGAGGCATTTAAAAATTTATTTCCGGCACTTTTCCAAGCACACAATTGAATGATAACTACAAATATGTCATGCGTGTCTGACCCTAAATATAGCTGTCTGCTCTAATTTGAGGAAAATGTACCTTGGACAGAGGTTTGATAAACAAACAAAGAAGTACCAGTGGCAGCAATTTTTGTTTTATTTGTTGTTAACAAAAAATTGGGTCATCCTTTGATCATAAATGTGCAGAATTTCCCATTGGCCCCCCACCTATGTGTATGAATGTTAATTCCATTCTGATGTGCAGTTGGCACCTTGCAGCTCTCTTTCTGTTTCTCTCTGGAGCCGCTGGAGCTCCTCTTTAAGCCGCTTCACAGCGTCGTCTGGGGGGTCAGATGGCCTGGCCTGGGTTAGCTCTTTGAATTCAGCAATGCCCAGCTCCAGCAGGGCCATACTCTCCTTCAGCTGGTTGGTGGAGCTGGCAGGTGTGGGAGGAGCAGAGATAAACAAGGTGGTTCCGTACTTAGCTCTCGTCATCTTCACTGTCAGAGGGGACACTGATCCTCTTGATGTCCACCTCAACTTTCAACATGGGGAATGCCTCTTCAAAGGACTCCAGATTGGAGACTCCCATGGACCATGACCTTTACTTTGCATAGTATGTGATAATAAGGAAAGGGTCACCCTTGTCGAGGTGCTCATCTTTACAGATTTTTAATCTGCCTCCTGAACTGATGCCCACACTGGTTACATATGGATAATTGTGGCACAAAGTGTCTTGTGTGGAATCAAAAAAGAATATGAGGTTGTTTTTCTTATAGCCTCATTTGTGCTCCCACAGTTAGCCATAAATGCACATAGAAACACCCTGTACCACTTATATTTATGATATTAGATATTTATGCCCGCCTGACCTCTCATGAGACCTGTTAAGACATGAGATCACGCAATGGATGGATGAACGGCAGAACTGCAATTTCACTAGTTGTGCTGGCAGAACTGCTGTCATTACACATGACCATTATGCACGGGTATTTAAAGCACCTGTATCGCTAATTCATCACTTGTATCTCTAAACTATCATCAGTGGTGATATTTCAGTCATTCATTACTTATGATCAGAAAGATGATCAACAATTTTTATAGGCTTCATATCAAAACAGTTCATATAAAAAGAATGACAACATATATCACTTAAATTTAAGTTAATAACTGCACCTTTGACATTTTACAGATCACTGTGTAGATTGCAAAATAATAACAGTCAAATTGTCAAACGTCCGAACAAACTACATCTCTTACATTCTATGCAGTGATGGAAGTCACAAATTACATTTACTCTCATTACTCTAACAAAGTTGTTTGTGTGTACTTACTACTGTAAGTACTTTTTACAAAGACAATAGAAGTGTCTGAAGATAACAGTACCATAATGCAAAACTATGCAGTAAAATGAATCATTCATCATTAAGGGTTAAGGTTAGAGTTATTGCACCTTTGCATGGCTAAAAAAGAGGTACTACTTCAAATAATCCCTGATTTAATGCTCCACCTGGCCAGCACAATAAGTGACTCAAATCAAACACACCCACAGTGTTGCATTACCAGCAAGTGCATGTTGGTCTTGCTAACGTGCTAAATGCTAAAATGCTCATGTGGACTCCTGCTTCCACACAAGAACTTTTACCTTAAGAGAGGTCTTCATTTTGTTGTCGTTTTTTCTCTCTCAGCTTAAAATGAAAAATTTGAGAAGCATATTGGGAACAGCAAATTTAAAAAGACATTGTATTGAGAATGAACAAGCAGATTGTGGGGGACTTTTGTTCTATTCAGACATGCGAGTTCATCAAAAAACTAGCTTACTGTTGTCACTCACTCTCCAGATGAGAGCATCAACAACTACTATGTTGCCTTGCAGCGTAGCAGTATTGTATGCGCTACTTGGTGTGCAAAAACTGTTCAGTATCTCCTTTAATATGTCTGACTACTGTTGTTTGGATATAAGTGCTCTGTGGCATGGTGTTGTTAGTGTATACTTTTCCATTTAATGCCATTCATTTTGGCATTAGTTTTGGTTGCTATTAAAAGGTTCAAGGAAATACTGAACCTTAGTGAAGATAGTTGTTATCTGTGACATATTTGTGGTTGAGTTCGACCTCCTTTCCTGTTGCAATTTCACATTGAGGTTGATAATAACTTAAACAAAGCTGTGATCCAGAGACAGCTAAATTAGCTCAAACTCACTCAAGTTCACTCAAGGAGCTGCAGATTAATGTGATAATTCTCGATTCATCACTACGAGCAGCCCCGCTTAAATTGTCACATTGTTTACATATTGTCATTTGCAGGCCATCTTTACCAGAAAAACAGTTGTGTAGGTCGATAATCACATAGCTTATTACAATCCCTATTTAGGTTTTTAGGTAGACCACAACCTTTAGAGGCAGAAGAAGTCAGGTGACATAGTATGAAGATCGACAGTTGAGTCCATGTAAGGAGGATGTGCGGTGGATGGATGAGTGAAGTAAACCCAGAACTTTGAGTCTCATGTAGAAGAAAGGCAAAGTTGACTTGTTTTAAGTTAAATGTTTTGTAGATGACTTATCTCAGGTGACTCATGTAATGTACTTATTTGAACCAAAACAACTATCTTTTCCTAAGCCAAACCTAACCAACCAAATATTTTCCACGAGTTAAACATCATGTGACTTAGGTCGCATGACTTACGTAACATACTGAAGGTTCGACGAGCCCATCGCTGGACTGATGTACACGCGTACATGTCGTTTTGGGGAATGGTCACAAATGTTGTATATACTGCATACTTTCTATGACTGCTGTTGGAACATATTGAGTTATTTAATAATGTGCTATTTTCAGTATATTTGTGCAGTGATTACCCGCGGTCCACACCATGGTTCTGCGCTTAGTCCAAAGCACCATCTGAATAGCACAACAAAACAACAGAATTAAGTAAATTGAAGCAACAGGTTGGTGAGAGAACTAGGTCCCTTTCTCTCTCCCCCACTCCACTGATAAAACTGACAAAAATGTAAATTGGACTTGACAACCAAATCGGTCCCCCTCCCCTCTGCTTGGCTTGTATTTGGGCCCCAGAGCCCATTTTAACCACAGGCATTTACAAGCTCCCCTCTTAACAACCTGCCAGGTGCTTTAAGCCTCCCGCTAAAAGGCCGCAAAACGTTATGAGACTCCAATAAGATTAGAGCAGAATGGGCTGTGAATGGAAGAATGGAAGCTCTTATAATGGGAAAGATTGTTAGCACAGTGATGTGTTGCTCTGAGCTCCCATGACCAATCTGCAACTAATGAGCATTCAGTGAGCATGCTCTATGTCACAAGTGTCCGGAGGCTATGATGGGGACACTGAAGCGATCAAATTCTCATATTTGTCAGCAACATGGGCTAATCTCTTTGGTCAAGTCTTACATATATTGTATGAATTCAGTATACTAAGGACATTCTCACACTCTTCCACTGCTTGATGAAAATTCATGGGGCTGGACACTGGCAAGTGACCAGCCCCATTTTGTAGTGAGATGTTAATTTGAGATTCAGTTTTGAAATTCTAGTTTGTGCTTTACATGCTAAAATCAAAATACTCTAAAATAATTTCAAGTTGTAATATGGTTTGATTTGTAACATTGTATTATACATACATACACATTTGCATAATAACTGTAATTTTGTTGCATGCATTTGTAAATCCACGTTCAGCCAGCGCTGGTCTTTTTTGGCAAAAATTCTCAGGCATCCAAGTGATAGATGTGGGTATTTAGGATGAAAAATAGCTCTGTGACTAATAGAAACAAAACTAAGAGTCTACAGCCATGCTAGCAGCACTGTGATGCTGTGCTTTGAGCTAAATGCTTATGTCAGCTAACATGGTCATAATAACATGCTAGTAGTTGTTCAGATATTTCAGTCCAGACCAAGGTAGTGGACTGTCTGACAGACTGATATTGTCATCACCAGATCCAATGTGGCTATAAAGCACATTGACTAAAGAAACTCCATCAAGTGACCAATCAAGTCCTCATCTCTTTTTCATTTCAGCTGATCCCATCTCCTCTGATGTCGCCTCATCTCTCATTTTAAGTCTCCATATAGATCTGGTTTGGGCTCCAGCAACCAACTGCTGAGAAAAATATCTGGTTCTTGGCAGGTAGTTTACAATAAGGGCGTGATTGCTGAAAACAGCTGCCTGCTGCTGCTGGAAACTAGGTTGACGAGAACGGTGAGGCTGACTTTCTGAAACTCCAATCTATAGAACATCTTTTTTCATAACATAACCATTTCTTCATTAGATAACTGTTTAAATGTACTTTTATTGAGTGCAGTGAAGCAGACGTCTCAAAAACTTGAGTTGAAGAATTCAAAAATGCAGATGCTCACTAGGTTCATCACTAGATCATATTAAATATATTATATTTGCCAGAAACTGCATGAGTTATATTCACAATGGATGATTTCACTGACATATCTAAATGTACAATGTTTCAGTATTAAGTGAAGTATTGTTTTGCATTTTAAAAAGTACATTTGGGGAACAGGTGCATTTAAGGTGACACACATACATACATAACACACACACACACACACACACACACACACACACTCTCTCCCTCTGTGTGTCTTAAGGAGCTTTATCTGGAGGCCTGTGTCTCTCTCTCTCTCGACAGAGCGATGTGATGTTTAATGGAAAGTTAATATGGCTTTAATGCTTGTCGCCGCACTTCAACACTGAAGGCCCTGCTAATCCACTCTGTTCCACACTGCCTAGAAACAGATGCTCTGGCCGAGAGAGACTGAGAGAGACAGAGAGTGAGGGAGTGGGTGCAAAGAAGAGTGAGAGAGAGGATGTAGAAGATACTGTTGGCTATAGTATTGATTTATTGAGCTAGGTACTGGAAAATACAGTATTTTCACAGTTTTTACTGTAAGCATGGATCACTCTAATACTATAATTCCCTCCTGTCCGTAGTAAACATGGGACTTTTCTATTTGTAAGCTGTGGCAGAAACTGCCAGTGTTGTTGCAATTTCCCACTTGCTCCCATTCAAACGCTGATCAAACTGACTCATTACAACTGAGCCAGGGCAAATTTTACATGCCACAAAAGTAACATCAAAGACAGAATGTGTGTTCTCTTTAAATCTTAAAATAGGATAGATATTTTAGATGTGTCGCTACATTAAATGTTTTTAGCTATAAGTTAGCTTTGGTCGCTATTAATAAGCTACACATACACCACTGTTTTATTTGAAGCATAATATAACAATCTGTACACACATTTTTTTTTTTTTTTCTCTGTGACACCTGCCTCACTTTGTAATAAACAGTTGTTCCCCCTCTTTTGCCTCAGGTGAGTAAAACAACAGTAGCTGATGCATGCAGGGATCTGTATATTACAAGTTCATTGTCGCATGTTAGCTAAACAAATTTGCTGGTACGAAGGTAAAATTGTGCAACGTCTTTCTTTGGTTGGATGTTTATGCTAACTGATAACAGTTAGTCATATGTTAGAGGTTTTAGAAAGGGATTGTCAAAGAAATGTCATAAATTATTATTTTATTTAGACTCACAAAAAAACTAACAAATAAGTTAGCTAACTGTTGATGGTATCAATATACATGTGCTAGAAATACAGTACACAAACTTATATTCCATGATTTTTTTAAAAATAAAGACAAGTTTATTTAATACAAATAATTACCCAATGCAGCTGAAACTCAATATAACGATGTGCTAGTTCAAATAAGTAGTCTTTAAATATGCCATTTCTTGAAAAGCACAATCACAGAAAATCTTAAATCAAGCTTAGTCACAGTGTTGGTATCAATGTTTAGTCTGTCGAAGCTTCCTTTGCAACATTTTACTGTAATTATTTAATTTCACAGTAACAATTTTTTGTTAAGTCTGTTTTTTAATCTTACTGGTGAATACTGCCTGTGGTCCTGTTACTTATGTGAAAGACAGTTGAAGGGAGACAACTTTAACAGAAATACAGGACACAGCTTCTTATGAAACATTTATCAGCATCAGTTTGAAAAGACTTATAATCATCTCTCTTATTCTTACATTTGAAAGTGTTCAGTTCATATACATGATGATATCTTTCTTTTTTTCTGTTTGTTTATTTGGGACATGTTCATTAAGACTTGAGAAGCTGTGACATGAGTCTTAACTAGTTATTACTTCACCACACAGCATTAGTTGTTTTACCCCTCTTTGCATGTGTAATCAATTCAGGGAGGTAGGTGGGGAGGGTCCATGTTATAAGAGGCTAATAGCTTTAAAATGAGTCTTAACTGGTGTTTAATTCCAACCAACCAACAGCTGTTGTGCTGGTTAAGAATCGAGCAGCGGGCCAGTCTGCCTGTTGGACCAACAGGAGAAATTAGTTCTGCTGATGCCCATATTCCTCCCAGGGAACCATCTGCTCTACTTACAATAGAGGGATTTTCTGAAGGAATAAAATGCTTTGAACGTAACAATTTCTCTCTCTCTCCCTCTCTGTCTCTGAGAGGGCTTTGGTCAAGGTGTCGTATTTCCCGGCAGGACTGCCACTCAGCAAATCTGTCGCACATTTAATGATTGGTTCCTTTTGTTGAAGAGCGGATCATTTCAGCACATTTCCACATTGCCAATTTTAGTTTAAAATGTTTTCCCCCAATTGTTGAGGGCACATTTAAAGGGTTTGTTTTATTGTTTAAGTTAAAAAAAAAACAAAAAAAACCCCAGCTTTTTTCCAGAAACAGTATCTCTGAAACAATGAACAGTTTTAATTGGGACCATTTCTTCAATGTAAGTTCCAATAAAAAAAATTTACAGATAAGTTGCAGTCAAATTATTAATATAACATATTCTAAGTTTGGAAGCAGAAATCTCCAAGGCAGATATCCACAAATCTGGACAAATAAAACCCAAACTGGATACTGTCTAACAGAAGTAAGTAAGAAAATATTTTTTTGTAATATGAGTGAATTTACTAACGGGGAGACAAATCATTTGGCCTCCAAGTAGCTTGGCTTTTCAAAAGTAATTAATATGCTATCCAGCCATAGTTTATTCAACTGTTCATGTTATTCATATGGTTACTGTATGGCAGCTACAGTGTAAACCTGTTTGCTATGTATGGGGAGGTAAACCGTTTGCTGGTGCTGCAGAAGCCATAGGAAATAACAGCGAGTTTGTGCTTTATAACAGCTATGGTTTGTTGTTTTGTTTTGTTTTTTGATTGTTAGCAAATGATAAATGGTATGTTATACCACAATTGACTGTCCTGGTTGTAACTCCCACAGCATTGAAAATATAGAATGGACTAGGACCAGAAAAGTCAGAAAATGTCAGGTTTGGGGTGTGGTTAGCTTCCTGTCAGTGGATGTAGATGAGAGCGCTGCTCGCAGAGAATTTGGACCTACTATATTTGGTTGTCTGGTTCGTCTAAGTCATGCCAGGTTATTCAGATATTACTGGCTCCGAAATCTTCACTGCTCACTGAACATAATGTTGGTAGCACTAGAAGATTAGTGCGATACCTGTTTCAGTGATATACATGGAAGATGAACATAGAGGGGAAGAGCAGCACATGGTGAAATGCCATTAGTCACAGGTCTTATCATGCACCCTCAGGGACTTACTTCGTCACCCCTCAGGTCCCTAACCAAATCTTCTTTATCTCACTTGTCTTTGTGGAATCCACTGCAGTTGATGGCCCTGTTGTCAGAACAGCACTACACTGACAACCTGTTTATTACAATTTGATCCCAAACTACGTGCAACAACCATAAAAAAAAAACATGTGAATCCATAGTAGGCTACTTTGTTTTCTGGAAATTATTAAAAGTGAGTGTGATAACAAACCAGCAACACTAGCCTAACTCTAAGTATTTAGAGAAACATAATAGTTGCCAGTTTGTAATCAGCTACAGCCTTATAGCCTGTATTATCAATTTGCCAGTTAGTCTATTGGGTCTGTTGGTTGGTTTGGAGGCAAAGGGGGGCAGAGGCATGTTGTGCTAACTAGCCTATGTTAAGGTCATTCAGCCAACATTTGGTCTCATTTTTCCAGAGCTCACTGGCTGCTTGCTAACACGTTGATCATTTAGGCTAAACAAAAGAAAAACTGACTTCTTTTGACTGACTTTGAATGACAAGTTTCACCATTTGAGTCAGAGCGCGCAGATCAGGGACAGGGTGTTCTGTGCGTCTGAACTTTGACTCATTTTACACTCATTCAAGTCAAAGCTGAACCCCGTGATCAAAGGCGACCAGAACAAAGCTGACTTTAAGTCTCTGCCACTTGAAGTCGTTTTAGGCGGAAAAGGCCACCTGTCTGTCTGCCCGACGTGTGGACTGACTGACAGAAAAGTGGTGACGTTACAGGGTGACGACAACGATGATGATGCAACGCGGAGATAAAGAAGCTGGTTCATGTGAGGAAAAGCTCTGTCCCTAACCAAATGATATGAAAATGATTTAGTTCACATTTGTTTCTCTGTACTTGAGTTATGAAGTGTATTTATCATTCCCACAACAGACAGGAGACATGGCCTAAATAACCTGTTGTAGGATTATATTTAATAGCAGAAATTGTGACACATCAAGCTGGATCATCCAACAAGATACTTTCGCAATGGATGGTTTTAAAGAACCTTTCAGGGTCTGCTCTGACAGACAGCAAGACACAGATGAGAGCAGCTGCTGCTTCATGCTGAACCCGATCAGAAGTGGCAGGCTAAGTTCAGAGTGAATGAGTGTTAATGTGAAGCAGGGTTTATTATTAGTAGTAGTAGCCTAGTAGTAGTAATTTCTAAAACATCTAACACCATTGCAAGTTCTGCATGTTGAATTAAAAAAAGCGGCACAGGTGAAATATAGACCTCTGCTTTTTTCTTTTACAAACATTTTATTTGCATGTTCTCAGACAATAATTATACTATGTTAGGCTGTGTATAAAATATAATGAGCCGCAAATATTTAGCCTCTACCTCTGTCTAGACAAAAATTTTGTATTTGACAAAATGCTGCATTCGTGAAAGTCTAGTCTGGTGGTGCCAAGTTATTTAGAGCGAGACAGGAGGAACATTAAGTTGCCGCCCTGCACAGAGCCAGCAGCGCATTTCTGCCCATCGCAAAGGCCAATAGCCTAATCAAATGATTTTAATGTTCCTTTATGTCAGCACCTTGGACCGCTACAAAAGCTCTGCAGGTGGTGTAGTAGGCCAGTTTTCCTGTTGGTGTAATGGGCCTACATGCATGTAATTTTTCGTTAGTGAAATAATGACATTTTTGAAAATAGCTGCTTGTAACCATAGAAGTAACAGAGATAAGACCAGTAGGACGATAGAATTGTTTTTGGTTGAGGTCCAATCATAAATGAAGCAGTGGACCGCTGACCAATCCCCTTGCCCTGAACTTTGTCTTCAAAGAGCTTCACACTGAGAGATGGGCTGAGGGTTGTAACGTGTGCGCGTGCACATGCTTGTGTGCATCATACAGTCTATGGTGTGCATGAGTGTGTGCAGGAGTGACTCAGTTGTATAAAACTTCTCCAAGAGTGCACAGAGACCCCAGAGTGAGTTTGTGTTGTTAAGGTCCTCTTTATTTTTTTTATCTGAAGACAACAGCTAAAACAGTCGAAAACCTTCCCAGGTCGGACAGCCACGATGTTTCCCTGCAGCGCTCTTCCGCCTCCTCTCTATCCGGGCTTTCTGCGTCCTCCTGCGGCTCTCTCCTCGCCCCTGACCCGGTCACTTCCCTCGGGCTTCCTGGTAGAAGATCTCCTCCGATTAAGCCAGCCTGTCAGCTACGTACATCGGACCTTCTCTGCCAGAAGTCCCGGGGACATTCTCCCGCTCAGCCCCGGGCCGGGCGCCTCTCCCCGGGCGTTGGGACCCAGCACAGAGCGGTCTGTGCTTCAGAGCTCCGGCCAGCCGAGCCGCAGCAGCCCCGGCTCTCCGCAGACCGCCTGTCCGGATTCGGGCTACCTCAAATTCGGCGTGAGTGCGATACTGGCACCATCAACCCGGAGCGGTGAGTAGGAGGGCAAACTGGATGATGATGGATAGCTTATGATTTGTATTACAGCCCTACAGCTACTGTTAATAGAAATTATCCATCATAAGAAAAAATGTATTTTTGTAGGCTAGCTATGACTTTATTTAGGCTATTTATTTTAAGATATACTAGAAGATTCTTACAATAGACAACATCATCCCATTAAGGCCTTCAGCACCACAAATTGATGCTACTCTCACTAATTCTCTCACTATTGTAGATAAATGCACATACAAATCAGAATACTGGATATAGCTAATATTGGAAACATATTGACTCTATTAAGCCTTAAAATTTAAGGCCCAGTATAATAGTGAATTGTCAAAAATGAACATGCATTAGGTTTAAAATTATATTTAGCAGCATGCTGGGGTGCACCAGATTTAAATGTTTTGTTTATTTTTACATGGAGTATTTCCCCCTATTGTTATTACTATATTTAGTTCAATTAAATTTGCTATTTACTTGTAAAATATTATTTGGAGATATTATAATTCCTCAACATTTATCATGTTTATATTCTGGTGTCTGTGGTAATAAAATATGTATCATATGTATCTGTTCAGACTATTTCTCCTGCTTTGAAACAGCACATATGTTAAGTCAATTTTCTTTTTCTTTTTTTACTCTTCAGTCCAGAGTTTTCAGGCTAAGTCCTTCCCTTGGTCTTTCTTTGATGGAAGCCTCCATCCTTTCATCAGAGCCTCCTACTTCACAGGTTTGTGGACTTACAGTGCTATATAGTGGTAGATTATCTTAAATTAGATATTGCGGTTAGTGGATTCAGGACCCCAAGACAGACACTGATTAATGTGTGATTTACATTTCCTTCTTTATAAGAGACAAAACCATCACTTTCACCACTTATTACTTAATGTTGGGCCCCAACCTGAGGATAAATTCCCCATTTTCATTTGGACATTTAGCTGTTATCCACATCTTTTACAATATCACGCACAAACAGGTGAACTCAGCACCACTTTCAGTACTTTGGTATGGAACAAACCCTCCTCAGTCAGTGGAATTTTATTTTCCTTATCCTCGCCCATACCGCCAACTTCTCAGTGATGAGTAAACAAACCACATTACAACATTTTTCATCCATAGAGGAAGAAGAGGAGCTAAAACACAAATCCAAATTTTTTATATATTACATTTTCACTAAATATTTCTGTTTGAGTATAATTAAGAAATCGCATCATGGCGACCCAGATGTACCTTACAGTACATTCTACATATCTGTGGTTCAAGGAACATTTCAAACTGATATTGATTAACATATTAATAAATAAATTCATTGACATATCTGGTTAAAACTGACCATTAGGTGAAAATGATGCGTTTTCTTGGTGGAAGAGATACTCTGTGTTTGAGAGACTTTTATTTTTACAGAGCTCACTTCTGTGGGGGTGAGAAAAATAAATTAAACTAAATAGGCCCTCAAGGCTTCAGTCAGGCTCTAATAGGCAAGCTCGGTCCAAAAAGTTTGTGCTTTACAGCTCCTGAAATCAGATGTGAAATCACATTTTAGCAGCTGATGGTGAGGTCTCAGCCGCCTGTTTGGAGTCGTCGTCAGCCTCTAAGCTTGGGAATATCCCGAACAGCTTGGAATCAGCTCTGCCAATTTGAAGGCCTATTTAGGCGACGCACTGACTGCTGACATTAGCACCAGTTGTCCTAATCTACAAATTAGTCCAGTTTGTCACGCTCTAAATATATTAGTGCCGTTTGTCATGGTCTAAATGTGAGGCGGGTATCTTCCCAGCTCAGGAACTCAGTGCCTCTTCACGCGCCGTCGTTTTCCCACCAAGCCCCTCTGCTTGCCCACAAAGCTCCTAACACCGTGACCAATAGGAGCCAAAACCACACACACACACACATACACACACACACAGACACATGCACGCACACACACGTTTGTTCCTCTGTCCCTGTGGGGACATGTCATTGACATAATGCATTCCCTAGCCCCTTATCCTAACTTAACCTAATTGTAACCCGAACCTTAAAACCAAGTCTTAACCCTCAAACAGTGTCTCTACCCGTGGGGACCTCAAGTTTTGTCCCAACGGTGACATGAGTTCTCATCGGTTAGTGTGCATTGAGGGTAAAGTCCCCACCAGGATATAAAAACATGAAATACACACACACACACTTTGAAGACTTGTTGCTCTCTGTTAAATTCAGTTTGAATCTGGATTACATTTATTTTCCAACATTGATCAGCATATGCATTAAATATATATTTTTGTATATTTAGACAGAATATCTGTAGTACCACTTACAAGCAGTTGTATAACACTGTGGAGCGCCCTAAGCTCACGCTATCGTCTAAAGCTTGATTGAAGACTCTCTAACAGCTCTACATTATACTGACCTGTCTTTAATGGGTCTGTAATATACTGGCCTGTCGACGGCCTTTTCCACTCAATTCATTACAACACAATCACCTTTCTCTATGCATTTGCAGCCTATACAATTCCCCTTCATGCTTCATTAGAGGCAGTGTGAACCGAGCTTTGGAGAGCCCGTCTCATTAGCATAGGCTCTGTTTCCACTACTGGACAAATTGGGCTTAACACCAGATTGCAGGCAGAACATGTATATTACGGGGAGCATGTGTGCCGATGATGGAAACAAGAACGAATGACGCATTCTGAGACAACTGAGAAGTGTTGGATAAACTCACAAAAATTTCAAGTTTAGCAGAACTCAGCATAAAAGTGTCTAGACATAAGTGAAATTCCAGCGTGTATCCACTCAGAAGCAGTCTTTTTATACCAAATACGATTGAAAAATAAAGAAGAGAATATGATGGATGGATTGATTGATTGATCAATTCCTCAGAATGTTAATGTTTTGGACACATTGAAGGGATACAGGAAATGAAAAAGACGCATTCACCTCACCCTCTGGATGGCACTGAACATAAAATAAAACCGTAGCAACTGCTAGTCACTCGCCACAATCACATTTTTATGTCATTGTACATGAATTGACTGCAGGGAAATGTAAAGCATGGAGCAATATGATTCTAAATTGATATTATCTACTAACTCGTGAAAAAATACTAAACTCTGTGATATGTGATTTATGGTTGGTGTATCCTTTAAATGCTGATATGGTCAGAATAAAGTCATATCATAATCTGCACGAAATGCAATGTAATGTCTTTGTGTTAAATATCAGAGTAGGGTTCATAAAGGAAGTTGGTAAAGCAATTATTCTGGTAGCACAGTCAGCATTCATGCATTAAAAAGTTCATCTCTCCTACAGACACATGGAACTGTCATATTTGTTCGTAGTAAATGTTTTACCTATTTAACGTGTAAATATGAAAAATCTATTTCTACATACAGTGTACTGTGTATTAGAATTTGACTGATTTGTTTTTAAAGCGGAAACATCCAACAATAGGCTCCAGCTACAGCCTGAGATACTGTATGTTTTGTAGAGGAATCTGTATCATCAAAGTTGGGAATAGGGACCCAATGAGGGCCACGTTTTATTTGATTTCAACATCAGGTCAAACGAGGCTGGCTACTAAATCTCTATTCTGCTGTTTTTTCCTTCTAGCCTCCTCTACTGCGATTCCTGTCCCGGGGACGTTTTCATGGCCCCCGGCTCCCAGAGGGAAGCCCAGAAGGGGCATGCTGCGGCGGGCTGTGTTCTCAGACCTCCAGAGGAAGGCCCTTGAGAGAACTTTCCAGAGGCAGAAATACATAAGCAAACCAGACAGGAAGAAACTTGCCAGTAAACTTGGATTGAAAGACTCCCAGGTACACACCAAGGAATGTTAGATTTGGTTCAGTTTATTTTAGACAATCCTTCATGTACTGCTCTTATATTGCAAATCCGTGCATTTAAATGTTGGCTTTAAGTGATTTCCTGTTCATTTTGTACCTCGGTCCAGCGGTGAAGTGGTGAGGAGGTCTGTGATGTTGACTTATTGTTCTCTTTTCTGCGTCCTGTGAAGGTGAAGATCTGGTTTCAGAACCGCAGGATGAAATGGAGGAACTCCAAGGAGAGGGAGCTGCTGTCGACGGGCGGCTGTCGCCAGCAGACCCTTCCCACCAAAACCAATCCCCACCCAGACCTCACTGATGTAGGCAGCACCTACTGCCAAAGGCTGGACAGGACTGCACCCGCCGGCCAGGCACAGCTGGCCAGCCAGGAGTCACATCTTCACCACCACCATCATCATCATCACAATCCTTCCTCTCCGTCAGAGTCCAGCAAACAGTCCTCGGAGTCAGACACTGAAGAAATCACAGTTTCATAAGACCAGTTCACAGCAACAGCCCGCTCTGAGACACAGTCAGCTGTGAAGGATGGCAGGACAGAAAAAGAGTTAAAGAAACTGGTGAATGGAAGTATAATACTACGAGTGTTTGACTCTGCTCTGTACATAGCTGTATTTTCTCAGCCTTTCAGTGCCATATTTCTGTACAGTGTTGTTTATATTACTTTTATATGTTGTTCAGTATATCTACATACAGTAAATAAGGTATGCTGAGCTATTTTAGATATTTGTAGATTGAAATGTTTAAAACTCTTCAATATACAAATTTTTCTTTCCACACATATTTGTATTCTTTATATTTTCTCAAATAAATCCTGAAAAGTCTCTTTTAGTATTGATGCGACCTGTCCTAACAAGAAACTGCTGGAACATTAGCTTCAAGCTTCATTAGTAACTCTGCAGGCATCTCACGCCATACAGGATCTTGTGATCTGTTGTTGTCTAGAACTAAATTATGGGGCGCTACTCAAACTTGGGCCCTGTCTAACCACACTTTTGCTAATTTAATGGTGCATAACCATATAAGTGCAAAGTAAGACACAAAGGGGCTGTTTTTAATCTCTGTATTAATAATTGGTGTGTTTTGGTGGTGTTAGGCCTAAACCAATCACTATCATCTGCCGTTCCCTTTAAAGTCGGTGCACCTGCCACATTTCTGTTTAAACGCCGGATGGATCGCACATAAACCATAAAATGGTGCAAATGTGGAGAGAATTATATAAAAAAACCTCTCTGATCATGAAGCTTAATGTTTCTCTGCAGCTCTGTGGTTTATCAGTGTCAGACATACAGACTGACTCTCCTCTCTGAAATGTTTGGATCCTCACTGCGCTGCCTTATTAGAATCTATGATGAACCGGTCGTGGGTCACACCTCTTCTTTACAATGGAGTCTTTCTTCTGTGTTTTATTACTGTATGAGTGTTTTCTTTCATGATTAGAGAGGCTGCTGTCAGTCATCGGTCACAGTGGATGTTTCCATGGGTGCAATAAAGTCACAATAAATATTATGGGGCATTTAAGCAGCAAAACTAAAAAGTGTAGTTATAAACGTGACAGTACCGCACAGAGGAAACTCTCAGGAAGACACAGACTTCAACTTTTAGCTTCTGAAATAATTTGGACCTCTGGATTGGTCAGGAGGACGGCTGCTTTACTCCAGACAGTTTCACTTGTGTGTAGAAGAATACAGAACATGAATTAACATTAAATCCTGACAGATCCTGTTGGCTGTCAGGAGAAGTTCCGCTGCTGTGCCTCGTGCGTAAATGCGCACCGCGTCTCTCTCCAGAGCATCTTCCTGTCTGAATAATATACCAGTTTAATGCTGCGCCGTTGACTTACGACCTGCTTATTTTGTTTGAAAACCAACACTCTTATGAGCGCACAGATGGGCTTAATTCGCTACTTACACAGCACGGGCCGTGAAAATAACAACCGCGTTGGTCGTAAACACGGACACTTGGGCTGAGCACCGCTTTGGTCCGGCTGAGGTGAGGCCCATGTTGTCTCTGAAACCCCCCATTCCTGTACTCAGTGTTCAGACTACACCTGTGGTTTAGTCTAAACCAGTGGTCAACTCTCAAACATTTTCTGCCACGCCCTCCTTTAAAAAAAAACAAAAGATCATTCCTTCACCCCAACTACAGCAAAAGTGGATTTCATTTTTTAAATTTATCATTAACAATTATAAGGGAGACTGAAATAAACAAGATTCAGGTTAGCAATGTAACCTTGGTAGCATCACAGCACTTCTGTTTATGTCACGTGAATCAGATTCATGCAACCTTAGGTCCGGTCAACATCCACGACGTGAAGTGGCTCTGCGCCCCCTATTTATAAACCACTAGCCTACACCATAGAGGTCTAATCCCAGCTACTGTGTCCTGTGGAAATCCCTTAAATGCCACCAGAGGGCGCTGTACCCGAGGTTCGACTTCAACCAGCTGCAGCAAGGGTTAAGACCTACAGTCTATGGTTAAGACCAGTTTGGTAACGTGCTGCCTGCGATTTGACTTTAAAAGACTGCTGCGACATTTTGAACCAACTTGATGTGCAGATCCTTGGGTAATTATTACTACAATATCGTATGTTGCAACTTTCTAAATATGAACAGAAAATTTAGACAAGAATCAAATGTGACAAATTCCTTTGTTCCTCTGAATTGCAAAGTAAAAGCTTTGAAAGAAAGTTCTCTTAAAATAATCATTTCAGCACACAGCTGCAAAGTTTAATGGGGCAAGTTCCTGTTTGCTGAATCAGTTACTGTCAGTAAACTTTAGCTCAGCTGGTCTGATGCTGGGTGACAAACAGCCCTCCCCCCCCTGACCACACAGTAAAATGCTTAAGAAAAAAACACAAAGATGCAGTTGTTTTAGATTCATTCACAACAAAATAAATAAAAACAGCAACTCAAAGATGGATTGTTAAAAAAAACAAGACTTTATTGCCATTGTTCACTATGGATTATACAAGGATAGCTGGAGAGCAACAATGTAAGACTAGGCTACAGAGGAGATGACAGGCAGGGCTGCCGTTGTCGCCATTATTCATCAGAAAAACCAATGTCTTAATTAAACAGCGTTTTATTAATGCAAACTTTATTTACAAGAAAAAATAAAAACACCACTGACTTCATGCCATGCTCTTTAAAGCCTACAAACACAACAGAATGGCTGCTGTTAAATAAGGGAGGTGTTAATGGAGGACATTACATACAGTATTTACAGCCACATGTCAACACAGAGGACAGTCCAGCACACAGCTCGGCTCGGCCTGGACCTGAATGAAGCAGCACAGTTCGCTATAGGAAGGAACACATTCTCAATCCTGATTGGCTGAAAAGCGACAGCGGAGTGGCGCTAAATTGTGCCACTTCTCCAAAATAAAAGCAGTAATATTCTTTAACCCTGTCCCACCTTCAGTCTGCAGGTTTTAAATAACAGCCAGACACTACAGTTGAAAACCACTGATTTTAAATGCTTACCAAAAGGCCATGAAATGCTTTTAGGAATTGGATTCCCTATGTGACCCTGGTTAAAACGGACAAAGAACTTCCTTCAGCATCAGCACAGCCTCGTCCGTTTGAACCCCATCAGGGACAGACAAAAGACAGAGGGGCTTGATGTCATGTGTAAATGCAGATCAACTTATTTTGTGGCCCTACAGACAAGCAAAATGTCTGAAATGGATAGATATCAGACACTTTGTTGATTAAAGTAAGAGCAGGAGGAAGCCCTACTGCTCCGTTACTTTATGATTCAGACATAGCCAACGTCTCTGCAGTTCCTCCAAATCACTGGACGCCCCCAGCATAAACAGGACTTCAGCTGAAGTCACTGGGAATCGCAAACTGATACTCTGATTACTGACAGTGTTCAGCCATGAGGGGGCAGTCTCGCGCTGCATTTACACAGCTGGAGATTGGACTTGAGCTCTTTACAGCTGTGTTTCTCCATCCAAACAAAGCACTAGTAACATGGCGCATCATGGTAGAACAGGAAGAAACAACATTTATTGACTTCTGTTTTTTCCTGCAACCACGTGAAAAGCTCTTCATAACAGTTAAGTGGTTAAAAACCTTTAAATATGTACAAACACATTGTGCTGTGATACAAAGACAGGGAGGGGGGGGCTTCACTATTCCATTATTATAATCCAGTGAAAAGTGTATGCAGGAAAGAGGAGGGCACCCTGAACGAGACGGCTGTCGAGGGTGGGTGTAACGGTTTGCTCATCAAGATGAAACTGTACAGAACTACAGCTGAAACTCTTGGACTCAGCTTTTTTTTTGCCCTGATGGTTAATATTAAAAACAAAAATGACTTGACGTCTGTTTAATATTAGCTTAAAATGCGTAGATGGTTTCTTCTGTGTGTGTGTGTGTGTGTGTGTGTGTGTGTGTGTGTGTGTGTGTGTGTGTGTCTGTGTCTGTGTCTGTGTCTGTGTCTGTGTGTGTGTGTGTGTGTGTGTGTGTAGAGGCTAAACATCCCAGACAGCCTTAGTTCAATCTGAATGTACTCAGCTACAATCAGATTAGGGTGCGTTTCATTCCTAATGAGTTACAGGCACAGTGGGTGGAGTCAGAATCAAACAGTAGGGTGTTGCTACCTGGTAAGAAAATACTGAGCAGTGGGCTTTAGTGTCAAAGTGCTTTCTATTTCCATCTTTCAGAACATGGACACAAACAGAGATGGAGTTAAAAAGGAAGTTGTATTTTCTACCAGCTGAACTCCACAGGCTTTGCGGAAGGAGAATGGAGGATGAGGGCGGGTGGGGTGGGGGTGGATACGGCGCTCCTTACTGCCGATTGCTCTTTATTCTCTCCAGACGTTTCTTCAGGTCGTCCAGGTTGGCTGCGGGTGAAGCTGAGCGGGGGTGTGTCGGGGAGTGTGTGTTGTGTTCCTGCTGGTACAGCTCTCGGGACTCTTTGAGCTGGGACAGCTTGCTGTGGAGCATGTCGGTGGAGGAGGCCACCGACGGCTTAGAGGACAGCAGGGAGGAGATGGGAGGTCGCTGCTGAGGCTCGTCCTCACTTCCCCCGACACCCTGCCACAGGTGGAGAGGGGGAGAAGGTGAACAGATACGTTAGCTTCTGTTGTGTACACATTCAGTGTTACTCAGATTTTGCTGTTCAAACTGTGCAAAGCTAAAAGGCTTTAAGAGCAGCTTGCAGGTTGGAGACCCCAAGGATTCAATGTTTAAAAAAAATGAAACTACATTTCCAAAAATATAAATACACTACAGTGACATCTGGAGTTGTAACTATGGATCTCCGTGCTATTTGACACTTTTCATATGTATTTGACAGACCACAGATTTAATAAGAGAAGGTGCTTTTTACCAGCAGGATTCCCTTTACACAGTAGCAATAAAATATTTCTTGTAAATCTCAACTTGAACATTAATGTAATCAAATCAAATATTGAACCAAATCTATTTGCCACTGCCAGGGCTTTCCCTTTTATCTAGTTTTTTTTTCTGAACAGGTATTTGCAGAAACATTTTTTCTTTTATCAGGGGAGCAGCAGAAACACTCATGTTCAGTGCTGTGATGTTGATGTTCAGCAAGTGTCCCTGTTAAGAGTGACGTGAAGTGGTCGCCTCATGCACACGCCCGCCCTGCCGAAGTCGAATTGTCTTGAACTTTTTGGACGCTACACGCAGCACAAATCATTGTAAGAGAGACTGATCCTAACTGTTTGTGAGTTTCCAGAATCTATTACTGTTTGTTAAAAAGTACATCAACATGAGGGAATTCGCAGGGCAGAGCATCCCTGCAAAACTGGATGAAGGCCTATCAAGTAAAGTTATGCAGCACATAAATTTAACTTAGTTAAATAGGTTACAGCTGTATAGATCACAGAAGCGGTTGTCATGGTTACTATCCATAGATAGCCGTTTATTCGCGGGCCACTGTCTCGCTTTCTGATCACCTGAGAGAACCCACGGGGCCAAGAGACTACGTCGTGATTTTAAGAATGTTCCTAACACCGACATCTTCCTCGATACTAAATCAGCATGCAGTGAGTAGCTCTCCACTTCACTGCGGCATTTGCTTTGTCTACTTCTCCAACACGCTGCATCTAACGCAGTCTGCCGAAGCCTCCCTCCACTGCTTGTTTGGGTGGCTGAATTGCAGGCTGATCAACATCCCGCCCCTCCCGTGACCCATGGTTTGACTGTATGTGTTCAGAGCCAGTGAGCAACGGACTTTTAAAATAATAATAATAAAAATAATAAATGCTTTAACGTGCCCAGCTGTAGTATTATTTAATATTAATTTATTTTTTAAAGAAAACAAACATCAACAACTAAAAAGTACTTAGTATATCTGGGATAAGCTAAAATCAGCCAAACATATGAACCATGTTTGAATGTACTTGAATGCAACAGACTGAAGTAATATCATAAATGTGTGTGTATCAGAGTGTGTATGAGTAAACTAACCCTGGAGGTGTTTTCCAGGCCTTGTCTCTGTCTGAGGATCTTGAGTCTCTCATAGTAAACAGCTGGTTTCAGCTCTTCGTTGTTACTGCTCAGACTGGAGTCCACGCCGTGCTGCGGGATCACTGCAGAGAGAGACACACACACGTCAGCGTTACTACACACCGCTGACCACATTCTGACCACAGCCCACAGTGACAGCCTCCAGTTGTACCTGCTGAGGTCTGGATGCGAGTCTTGCCCTCTCTCTCCGACTCGATCATACGCAGGCCTCTCTCCACATAGCTCTGGAAGAACTGGGACGTGTTTTTGAGGAAGGGCTCCAGGTCTGCATCTGAGTACTTCTGTTTATACTCGTACAACTCCGTCAAACCCTGAGAAGAAGATTGGACATGTTATTAAAGCATTACTTCTGGTTTCCAGGCTCTTTGTCCCAATAAACCTTTTGTTTTCTGTCTGTGAAGTAAAAAAAAAAGGCAGTGAAAATGTTTTAAACAAACGGCACACAAAGAATAATCTGAAGAACGGAGCTGACCTCTTTAGTGTTCTCCTTGGAGCCGATCTTCTTAAAGATCTCAGACAGAATGTCACTGACCTTTGCCTTTGACATGCGATCTTCCTGGTAACGAAACACACAAGACATTTTCACGTTACATCTGTCATTAGAATTATGCAACAGAATGAATTAGATACAATTTGCGTAAATTCTTGACAACATGATAAAATGCCACTAATGTGCTGCTCACCGTGCGCAGACCAGTCTTCTCGTTGCCACGGTCGCTCTTGAGTCCTGCCAGGTTTCCAGAGTTTTTGACCGACCGCCTCAGATGGGCCTCCAACTCTGACTCATTCCGATTCTCTATCATTGATAGGTGGTCCAGGATCTGTTTCAGGGCATTAATACATAGATCAAAACCAAACGAGTAAAAAAGAAATACTTCACACAGCAGGGCAATAACTGTAACCCACAGATTTATCCGCTTCAGAGAATGCAGCTCAGAATATGATTAAACACAGTGTGTGTGTGTGTGTGTGTGTGTGTGTGTGTGTGTGTGTGTGTGTGTGTGTGTGTGTGTGTGTGTGTGTGTTACCTTGGCCCCAGTGAGCTTGCAAAGTGTGTGCAGCAGAGTCTTGAGGGTTCTGTGGGGGACGTCACTCTTGAGCTGCTTCAGCTTCTCTTTGGGGAAAACCTTCATGAAGTTGTGGACGTCCAGTAAGATCCGATCCAGGTTGATGCTGTTGATGGTCTCTGGTAGAAAGCGGATCATCCTCCACAGACACTGAACACACAGAAACACAGGAGAGTCTGTATGAAGTGTGCGTGTCGTGGCGTTTTAATGGCGTCAGGACAAGTAGGATGTAGAATGTGTCAGGCCCTCTGCTGTGACACCCCTTACCTTCATGACCAGTTCAGAGAACATGGGGGGACCAGCTGTTGTGACTAAACTGTCCTGAAGCAAAACCAGCAGAGCACTGTAGAGAGGAAGGAAGGGAAAGAGTCAATGGAGCAGGTTTATTTAGTTTCTTCTGGAATTATTTTGTTATTCTTGTCAGTCTGCATGATGGACAAGCCCAAGTCTCATAAGTGTCGGTAATAGTAAACACTAAACAGTGTGATTGTCAAAATAAAGCACAAAACAGTGGCAGTTTGCATTTAGGAAGCATTTCTTACTATAAAGAGAACTCAACACTATATTTCTTGTTTTGCATTGACATTACTACAACAGCATTTGGGTAATTAATGCTGAATGTGAACAACTTTTGTTTGTTTACAAGGAAATAATTCCACAGGTCACTGTTGTTGTTTTTTGACCTTTTTAGCCTTTGTTGGTATGGGACAGAGAGGTAAGAAATGAGGGAGCGAGACAGGGGAAGACATGCAGCAAAGGGCTGCAGTCTGAAATAGAACCCGGGTTGGTCGACACGACGACTCCACCAACTAAACTACCTGTGCCTCCACAGGTCCCCTTTAGATGGTTCAGTGTGTAAGTTTTAGTGGCATCTAGTGGTGGAGGTTGTGAATCACAAGCCGAGGATGACTGCTGCATTCACATGCTCAAGCCAGAATGTGGAATCAACATGGACGCTACTACAAAGATGTGTTGGATTAGCATTATCAGTGTATAAACAACATCTTATATCAATTTCATTTCTAAATTCCGAAACAGAAAGGCAGTGAAAACTGCCAACATATGGCCCTCTATTCATATCTTTATATAATATAGACGACCCCTGGCAAAGTTTTTATTATTTTTATCTTAAATATTTGTACTTTTCTGTATATTTCTTCATGTCTCACGTTCATTTTATTCCTCTTTTTAAAATAAAGATTTGAGGTGGAAAAATCTGATTATTCCGACACCATATGAACGCACCACCTTTCACCACTTCCCCCCTCCATTACCAAGCGCGCAGGAGAAGCTACGGTGGCCGACACGCTCTGTGGACTGTTGTGCTAAATAATACATGCGGTACTGCAGACACATGGCGGCTCAACATGGTGATGTCCGTGTAAGAGGAACGTAGATAGAAATGGCTCATTCTAAGGTAATAAAAACATAATGGTTCATTATGTAAGGTCTTTATATTCCACTGAAAACACTTATGGATCTTATATTGCATTTCTATCAATAAATCCTCCTAAATATTACACACTGAACCTTTTATACAGGTACATATTTGTGTGAAATAAACACTAAATATCATTATTCGAACAGTCTTGCAATTTATTCCAAAAGCCCAACAATGTTAGCGTCCTGAGCAAATCTGAGTGGAATTTAATTCTGAGTGAACTGTTTCTTTAGACTAACCTGATCATGTTGGTCTGGTCAGACTTCTCCAGAACTCTGATGACCAGCAGGTTGACAGATCTGATGAGCTGCTGTCCATCTTCTATGTCCTCCACTCTGCCGTCCAGCATCAGTGTTATCACACCGTGCATCAGGTCCTTCAACACACCCATAGACGCCTCTCTGGCCAGGGACTCCATAGAGAACAACTGAGAGGCGGACAAGACAGGGTTCATAAAAACATTAGTGTCGCAGAGGTTCTTAATAACCCTCACTGTGTTACTGAAATATCATGGCAGAGTAGCGGTGACTCACAGACAGCATGTTTCCTATGATGCAGCTGTAGAGTTTGATGATGTCCTTCTTGTCCAGCCGATCGTCAGCCATGTGCGTGCTGTAGATGAGCCTCAGCTGCATGAATGTGGCGATGAGGAACTGATCAATGTGTCCTGACATGACTTCTGCTTTGTCCTCCTGCCGCAACACCTCGTCAATCTGCGAGGGGGGAAAGAAAGCCACGCACGTTTCATCTCACCTCAAAGCAGCTATAATAGATAGTTATAAAAACAATGTGTCATGACAATGTAGATTCGACACTACGAGCAACCCCGACACAGGGTTATCACTAGACTCTAGACGAGAGTGAGGTTCAGCTCATTCTTTAGCCGTCCTGTCCACAACTTTACGGTTTTGCTTCACTTTTACAGAATCATTTTCAGCAGACAGCTATAACATCGGAACGTACGCTACCTGCTCAGCACCCAACAGCCCACAGACACAGTGCAGCATTTAGCAGCTAAAGAGCTAGACATTTCCGCAGGAATGAGCCAAGATCACTGAGCTTTGGTCAGCAGGATAACTTTGTTAACTGCGATCACACCTAACTGCAATCCTAATTTCAAATGTGTCAGACCAAACCAAACCATTCTGACATTTCTATGCGTGTGTGTTTTACCTGAGCCAGTGCCTGTATGCTGGTGTTTATGTCACCACTAGCCACCTGAGAGATGACAAAGTTGATGGTGGAGGCTGTGCTGTTGTGGAGGTCATCAAAATGCGGAGAGACAGAACGCATCCTTTGAACACATAAAACACAAGCAATGTTAATCACAGAATCTGTTTTTACAGCTCCGCCCTCTATCTGAACTGTGCATGTTGGACGTTGTGTTTCTGAGTGCGTTTACTTGGGTTCGGGAATCATGATGGGCTCCAGCAGCTCATCCAGCTTGTGTTGGACGAGGTCCGGCAGCTCACACACTCTGCTCTGGTCCATCTCAATCATGTCCAGGTCTAACTGGAACTCCTTGGGGATGGATGGGTGGGAGGACTCGCTGTGCTGTGCGTTCTGACGGGCTTGGCTGAATGGATGAAGAGATCGAGGGATAGATGGTGGAAATGGGGTGCGGGGGTGGACCAGACAGTATATTTAGTGCAGTGTATTATCGATCAGTGCCATTTAACTCCAGTTCTGAGAGACACAAGCTTTTACTAGTTTGAAAATATTTGACAGCATGTAGATGTACATGTGTTGGACAAGCTTTTTCTTCAAAGCTGTTGACCACAAATGCCTTTGCCAAATAAAAAAAAAGAAGCTTTGACTTAAGTATGAACTCAGTCAGATGGTCAGGGCTGAGTTTTCTAAGGAGCACCACACAAAACACTTTTTTGCACTATATACACACATCATCTCAAAGACTCTTGTTGGCGATGACAGCTCAGCATTGTGATGTCTGTCAATCATCGCGATGGACGATGGCATAGTCTATCGGCCCAACCCTGAGATATATACATATACAATAACGGTAATGCAATAACACGGACAATCTACAGACAGCAGCACCAGCGCTGCAAAGTTTCTTGTTTTGATGATTGTAGCCAAAAGTATCTAGAAAGTGAAGTGAATATTGTAGCTTTCATGGACCCTGCCAGTGAATTAAAACTGATCAAACAAAAGCAGGTTGGTTGCTGATTCCATGCACCGATTTATTCATGTTGTCACACATGATCTCTTCTGGGTGTTAATCAGCTGTGAAAGAACCAACTATTCCTGCTGGATGTTAACAGTTCAAAGGTAGAATGTTAGAACAGCGTAGCAATGGAGTGTGGCACAGTCATTTGGGCTCTAGTATCACCCGCCACTCTGCACACCATCTTGGAGTGACTAGGGAGAATGTGGCTCAGGGGGTAGAGCGGTCATCGGTGCATGTCAAAGTGTCCTTGGGCAAGATACTGAACCCCCAAGTTACTACTGTACTTACAAATACTGCAGCCAGGGCTGAAGGTAAATGTAATGTGAACAATCTGACTGCAGGGAGTTCTGCGCGCTTGCTCTCACTGATGCGAATATAAATCCATAAAGTAGCCACCCTTCACATCCTGAAGTAAGCTGTGGCAACCTATATTTGGCACTCCATTTTAGCAGTTTGACGAGAAACAGAGAGATGTTATCTAGTATTATGTTAAAAGCACACACGGTGGCTATTTTCCAAGCACAGACCAGGTAAAGCAGTGCAGATGTCTTTCGATAACATCGTTAACAAGCCAGCTCCACATGCGGCTCATTGCTGCTGTGAAAACTGGAATCGCGGGTGGAAAAAGAAAAAAAAATCTAAAACAAGAGCTATGCTTTTTGGGCAACTTTGTAAAACATCCTGCTGATGTTGAAAGTCAACAGAGCAGACAGATACAGGGAGAGTAACTGAGAGACAGAGGTGTGTGTGTGTGTGTGTGTGTGTGTGTGTGTGTGTGTGTGTGTAGGGAAAAGCAGGGTGAGCAGATTGTAAGTAAGATTGAAAGCTGTTTGTGAGTAAACTAACTTGAAGAGGGAGAATTAAGTGGAATTAAAAGAAATAACCTTCTAGAAATAAGATAATGTATTCTTTCAAATAAAATCTACAAATAGTAAGAATAGCCAATGCTTAATAGAATAGCCTGGTGCTGATGGGGGACGTATTCAAGAAAGAATTTTCCATGAAAGAAGTCACCAAAATGCTTATGTATGAATCTGTTTAAAAAAAAAAAAAAAAAAAAAAAAGAAAGAAAGAAAAATCTGAATCGGCCAAAACTAGCAGGTCAAACTTAAATTGGAATCAGCCAAGAAAATTGCAATTTTGAACAAAAGTCTGTTGCTTTACCTACCATGTGACAGCGGAAAAGAACAAACCCTTATTACCTACTATGTGAAGAAGCATGACTCAAACTCAAATGTTCATTAGTTTTATGAATGAGTTATTACATTGCAGAATAGAATTCTTAAAATGACATTATGTGGAGAAGAGGGGCGAGGAGGAAGAGGTACTCACATCCTATACGTGCGATACATTATTCTGCTCCAGAACGGAAGGCAGGCAGAACAGAGGAAATCACACAGGAAGAAAAATGAAGGGTTAAGAGACAGACTGAAGGCAGGCAGGCAGCTGGCACGCCAGCCAGCAAGAGACACATATACACTGAGGTTGACTTCACAGATTAAATTTTCTTTTTCCAATTTTCTTTTCAAACAAAAGCATCTGTGAGAGCAACCCGACATGCAATGACCTCAGTAAAAACAGGACAAGAAGAGAAGGACAGAACAGCTGCAAGCAGAACACAAACATCCAAGAGATTTATGGCATGAATCTAACTACAGTCAAGCAGCATGTAGAAATGGGTTATGGATCAGACAGATTAAAGAGGTGGTTTGTTGATAGAATCAATGAACAACATGATTATGAAAATCTGTTGGAAAAGTTTGGTTTCTCATCACACTGCAACCTGAATAATAAAAAACTAACTGCATTAGTTTGGAGGCATACTAGCATATGATCCCCTAGAGCCAGTGAAACACCTTGTTATCCACAGTGACGTGCACACAGGAAACAGACTGTGGACAAAGTTATTTTCTTCACTTAACCAGGGTTGGCTGGAGGTTTTGTTGTGCAGTGTATGTGAGTTGTCAGTTGAATTCTAAATCTTCTGTCAAACGCCTTTTGAAAAGACGTGATTAATGTTGTCAAGTAGCTAAAGCTTGGCTAGGTGTAGGAAAAGACTGAAATAACTACATTACATGACAAGTCCCATATGTAATGTTATGTTACCTAAAACTTTAAATTAAAGCTGCAAGCAGCGTTGGTCGGGCCCTCGCATGTGTAGCAGCATCGAGGTTTGAGGCAGCCCCGTTTTGTCAGAAACACCTCACTTCCTGTTACCAATACGTGGTGCTATGACGTTGAGTGAATATTTTTATGTAGATGTGTTCAGGACGGGACAGTTAACGACCATGTAAAGTCTGGTACAGATCGGAGCATGTACGCTAAAGTTATAATAACTTCCTGTTTAATGGCAAACAACTGATCTTTTGATGCCACGGACACGCCCATCGACTAAAACTCGCAGATAGCACAACTTTTTATCATCAACGCCTTTAGAATGCACAGTAGAAAATTTAAAATCGATCCGATGAATACCCTAGAACCTTGTAAAAGGCCGTAAATGCACATTCAACGCCTCCGGACAGTTATTTCGGACTAATGAGACCAGTCTCCTATCTGAATTAATAAGGAAGAGAGCCAGAACTGCACTTTCACTGGTCACCAGGACATAAAAAGTATATGAATAGAATCAGCATTAAAGTCTGATAAAAATCGCTGAAAAAGTTTGACAACTTTGCCCCAAAATAAGGTTTAAATAGTGTTTTCCCCAACTGGTTCTACTTCTACTACGCATGCGTCACCACTTCCAGAAGTGGTAGAAGAATAACGGACCCTTACGTCAGTGGAACCCCACGATGGCTGAAATGTGTTTCCCGCTTGGCTGTAAAAAGCAGACGATTGGCTTTCTAGCGGGAGGGGCGGGATAACCGCCACCTTTGCCGTTACGGGCTTTCCCTATAGAGCTGTGTTGAGAATGTGATTGAGTGGCGTGAATCTGAAGTCTGTCAGATTAATTCTCTAGGAGGATTCTCTTCCTGTTGCATTAAGGGTCCTTGAGGCTTCTTTGTGTGTCTTGATATGATTCATGTCCCCAAAAACTTTCGTAAATGTAGGTTAAACGTGGCTGTGGGGCTAATTTTTTCCAATGTTGTCAGTGGCACTTGTGAGCCATTTTGCCATGTCCACTATGAAATACGTAGTTTTTTGCCACTTCTGACATGTGTGCAAAGTTTGGTGAGTTTTTTAGCATGTTTAGGCTGCCAAAAATGAGCTTACTTTGCAGTAAAAAAAAAAAAAAAATCCTTTCAGTGTCAATAGGACCTCATCCGGTTTGTGCTCAGGCCCTAATAAGTCAACTTTAACTTTTGGTTCCGTATACTATGTCACATGACATGGATGGGTTACATTAGAGTTAGCTGAAAGCTTAGACCAAACCTACACTATTTGACACCCTGGAATGAGAATGGGGTTGAGGTCATAAGGTCATAGGTCTTATTTATTTTCTCCAGCATCCTTTGCACTATGCTCTTTACTATGATTATTTACTTGAAGGTAAATGTTTACCATTAAATCACAAAGACACAGATGAGTGACAAATGAACGAAATGAGCAGCATGAAGCGTCTGAGTATGGAGTCAGGCTACCACGAGCCTCCAAAACAGCTTCAGTCTGTGAAACTCAGCTGGAGGCAAGAACACCAAGTATTCCCTTAAATCCACCACCTTAAAATTAAGTTAACCTCATTGAGACCTGAGAGTACAGCAGACCCAAACACAGCCAGACATAGCGAGACGTCAGAGACAGACAAAGATAAAAAGACCTGAAGATCAGAGTTTATATTCTATCATTTGGTGTTATAGATGGTGGCTCTAAGGGCTGCAGCATTTTATTCACTTTATCTTCCTACACAAACCATTCAGTGAGCATCTGAGATATTTCTGTATCCTTTATTCAGGCTTCTCCTTAAATTCTTCCTCCATCTTTATATAATAGGATTCATTTGTGCAATATTGTCATTCCAGCTCAAAATAATCCAGTCCAGAGATGATCCAGACAGCTGAATCTGACAAACTGCCTTCATTTGTTAAAAAAAATGGATGGCCATGTGCTTCCAAAGATATTTGTTTTCACTTGGCTTAAGCACTTTCACCATATGCTTTCATTTGGTATTCTCTATGATGTACAGCATATAAGAGTGTGGTCGCATATACGCAGAGACAAACACTCTATAGCATATTATTATGGCTGCAGTGATAGGCCGCCTGAACGCTGTGAGGAGGAGGACTCGCCTTCCAGTCTGTTTTTGCCTTGTCCCACTGACAGGCAGATATGGGTGATTTCTGATTGACTTTTGGCACTGAGACAGTCTTTCTCAGAGAATCGTGATGAAATCAATTTTTCCCCACACACGTGTCATGTTACTCTGTTACTGTTAATTATATGAAGAATGTTTTGATAAATTTTTTCACCTTAAATGTGGCCAAATATGTTACCAGAACAGAACAGTAATGTTTTAACTTCGTTTGAATAATGATGTTTTGTTCATTTACACTAGATGAATTGTGTTAATATCTTGCATCTATTTAGAATCTAACTGGCATTCATGTTCTTCGGATATGAATGTGTTGCTTATACAATGAAGTTTTGTTCTTTAATAATAAGTATTTCTTGGTGAGTAAGTATTTTTGGCCCCTTTACTGGTCTTTCTTCAGCTACGGTTAACTTATCCCACAGCCCCGAGTCAGCGGTGACCTACTTGAGTTTGTTGGGGTCTTCCTGTGCAGGCTTGCGGAGGAAGGTGGCATTGGGGTTAGCTGGATGTTCTCTCTGAGACCTCTCCGTCACGCTTGGCTTGGCAGGAGCTGCAGGAGTCTTCTTGGCGGAACGCTTGATTCTCTCTTCCAACATGCTCATGTCTTTCTCTGACAACTGGAAAGGACAGGGTTAAGATTAAAGTCAAATTACACAGATATGCAGTATACATTTTAGGGCTGACTCTTACGAGAGACACACACAATAAAGATAATTCTTACATTTCCTATTAGTTTGTAGACCTGGTCCCCACAGGTGTTGTAGACTGCAACCACAGTGTTGAGGGCAGCATTGCGGACAGATGTGTCTCTGTCACCAATGTGAACAGCTATCTCCTTCAGACACTTGGCTGCAGTAGGTTGGCATACATTCATCCCATAGCCCTCTATCAAACAACCCAGCTCCTCCAGACATTCTGAGGACAGGGAGGAAACCACAGAAACAATGTTAGTACAATTGTTTCTGACAGAGGACAGAGTTTGGTGCAGCTTTAGCCAGTTAGCTCGCTGTCTGTGAAGATCCTACCTGATCTCTGTTTGGAGTTCTTAGACTTGGTTCCTTCCATGAGGAAAGGGAAGACCTTGGATGCTGGGTATACTTTACACAACATGGTCAGTATGGTCCGAACATCTTTGCGAACCACATCCTTTGACTCTCCAACCTGAAGAAGAGAGGAGAAACTGTGAGCAAGAAAAGTTCTTCAGTGGCTTGTTCCATCACTGTGTGATGTATGCTCACCTTGAGTATGAGGTAGGGGACGAAGGAGGTGGCCTCGTACTCAGTCAGCTGATAGTTTTCTGCGTTCAACATGGAAAACAGCAACTTTAGATACTCCAGCACCTTCATCAGGACTGTGGTGTTGGTGTCAAAGAACCGCAGAGTGAACCACTTCAGAATCAGGTCCAGACAGCCGATGGTAGCTTCCCTCTCACACTCCAACCTCTGTCAAACACAAACAGGCTTTATTACCAAAACTAGCCTCCTTCGAATATATGTAATACACAAATATCTAATTAAACCAACCACTACCTCAATCATGAATCCTATAGCCTTGACGTGTCTCTGGAAGTCAAAGTGAAAGAGCTCATCCTGCAGCCACTTAGCAAAGCAGGTGGACATCTGAGTTTTCAGCTGCTCCACATATTCATCTCGAGGAGTAATAAAGTTCCACTTCAAAATCTACAAAAGAAACATTGTGTTAAAAGTGATCAGAAACCCTGTTCACAGTTTGTGCGATAGACAAAGGAATTCTATGCTGAATTCCTTTGTCGGCTACTGACAGCTCTGTTAGCTGAAGAGCTGGACAGAGCTGTCAGACAGCCGTCACACTGGATGGACAGGAGGAGGTTGTAATTAGGGTTTAAACATGTGTAGTGGGTTTCATTGTATGAAGTAGGCTACGTAACTTTCACTTAGCAGTCCACCAACTCTGGTTCTGAACAAATTTGAGTTGAGAAATGAGCCCTCCAGTTGCTGAATCTACATGGCCTAATATAAAAGTTTGTTCTGACATTCTGAGGCAATGCACTTCCTATTAAGAAATTTCCTATAGAGGTTAGCGAGTTAGCTAACATTAGCTTGCAGTTTACTGCATACAGTCTGCAGTGCCCATGAGCCACCAGTGGTCAAATAGCCATGCTATAGCTACTTATAGCTAGTTGCTGATTGTCCATGTACGGCTATATTATATTCAGATAATCATGATTTATTCCTGTTAAATCCTCCAAACAGCAGGGGTGATATCTGCTTTAGAGGGGCCCGAGGAGGAGGAGGAGGGGAGAAGTCTGGGAGGGGCCTGAGGAGGAGGGGGATGCTTTTTTGTTTTTTTTTTTAAACCAGAACTGGATTGTTTTCCTATTTTAGTAAATCTGATTTCACCACCACCAGTCAGCGGACTCCCAAAGGAACAAATAGTCTCCTCCACAACATGTGTTTGTGTTTCAGCTAGTCAGGTACCTTAAGATGCTTCTCCTCTTTGACCCTCTGGTCCTTTGCACCGGGGATGAGGATGAAGATTGGCCCTGACTTATCTTCATCATCCTTTATGCTTTTGGCTGCAGGCTTCTTTCCGGCTGCGCCCTGAGAGGTGAGGAAACGCCACAGTGTGAGGGAGGGCGAGTGAACTGATATGCTCTGCCTGTGGATGAGTACTTCTAATGGGGCATAATCGTGTTTTCTCATGGGATTTTGTTTGTTGAGTGATTTGGACGTTATGCTGAAAAGGTCTCAGTGCAGGTTAACACAAACAGAGTGTGACAACAAGAGGGTGAAATTATTCCAAGCATGAAACACACAAAGTGACACGGACCCTCCGCAGGTTGGTGCTTCATTTAGCATGCATATACTGCACCTTTTGATTCATCTCAGGTTAGTATGCTGTTACATATTAAAAGCTTAAAACAGATGTCTGCTGATCTCGTTTCACCCAAAAACTCTGTGTCCATGTGCATCTGTTTGTAGTGGCAGAATTAGTGATTAGAAAGAAACAGGATTAGACGGAGCAAAGACCCAACCAGGTCAAAGCAGAGAGAAGCTGTCAACATCTGTCAGGCCAACAAGTCTCCCCTGAGAAACTCTGCCCACATCTGCTGCTCGTGTACTCCAGAGCTCACAGCTGGCTTGAAGAGGAAGCAGCATGTAGATGAAGTGTAAAGACATTCTGGACCGAGTTTCATCACAAGGACACCTGCTGCACATCTACCTGTTGACTGCCAGCAGCAGACTTCCCTTTGCCGGGGCGCTTTTTACTAGCATTACTGTCCTTGTCCTTGGAGGGAGGGGGAGGAACAGGTTCCTCGGGAGGGGAGGGAGGCTGGGTGAGTAGAAAAACCACATTATGTTTACATGTCACGATCATGAAATGACAAAAACCAAATGGACAATGTGTCAAATGTACATGCTTAACAGGGCTGACAACAACTGAAGAACAAATGGTGGGCATGTGCTTTTTTTTTAAACAACCATTGATGACATTTTAAACCACACAACTGAGTCAAACTGGATATGTCCTTCTCATTATTCATTATTGAAATGAAACAAACCCAAATCCAATCCCCCTTCAGCCAGACTGCATTAAAACGTATATTAGGCAGCATAAAGATGTGCTGATCCAGACAGACATACCTTCTTAGCAGCTACTCCTCCTCTGACCTTCTTAACTTCAGGTTTACTGTCACAGTCATCACCAGCTGGCTGGGACCTGGAGGCTGCAGAGGACAGGGCATGGGTCAGGTTTTCATTGTTATTGAAATAGAGCTGGAGTTATGGTATTTTTTTGCCCTCACAGATGATTTTTGACTCAGTATAGACACCAGCCTGGTGAATGTTTACATTTCATTTCAGCCATTAAGGAGTTAACATTTAATAGCTACAGCTGATACAATCTGTCGCCTGTGATGTCTGTCAGCTGGTAAAGGTCACAGTCAATGGCGGCTAAAAATAAGACGTGTGCGAAAAATAATTGCTAAAAAAACAGCGAGGTGAGATAAAAGGATGGGTTTGTCTTGAAGTTTAGAGAATACAATTATTTTGCCAAATGGAAACAGGATCCAAATTTTCATCAGCTATCTGAACCCAATCCTACTTTAAATTAAATGTACAGCTACTACAAAGTAGCACAGAAATGGTTTGACACTGTGGTTGAACATACAGACCTGAAGCAGCTCTGCTTGGCTCACCAGAGCCTTTCCCCCCTCCAGCTTTGGCAGGAGCGGCAGGTTTAGCCGGCATCACCGCTCTGGCCTTTTCCAACATGGCTACCACCTGATCCTTAGAGGCAGGCTGCAGGGAGAAGGAAGAGGACAGAGAGCCATTAATTATTGCAAACAAGACGTCTACTGTACGTATCACCGTCTGGGATACGGCACTGACAATGTATTCAGTCATAGCCCCATATATCGGTTCAGTACTTTGAGTTTCCCAGTGGCCTTGGTCATCTTTTCGTAACCCAGGTGCATCATGAAGGTGGGCAGAGCATCCTGAGCCTTCTTCCTAACATCTCCATTTCTGTCCTCTAGGCAGGTGTAGAGCTGAGGGATACACAGCATCAGATCCCCAGGTACGGTCCTCAGGGTGGGCAGCTTCTCTGCTAACCAGCCTAGCACCTGGGTGATAAAGAGTTTCTCTGATCAGCATCCTGTGTAAGTTTCAGTTTTGTCTCTAGAAGGTACACGCTGATTAAGCAGTAGAGTTTGTTTATCGGAGTGTACCTCCTGTCGTAGGAAGGGATTCTCTCTCTTCAGCTCCTCTGACAGGTCTTCTCCCTCCAGCCACTCCTTCATTCCAGTCTGCTCCACCCAGGCCTGCAGAGTGGTCATGGCAGCCGTCCTAACATTAAGCTGCAGAGGAAACGAGAGATATGTCCATCATTACCATACATTACTTTAGTCAGCCATACTGTGTACATAAGCTCAGGTTGCAATGCGAAAGAAACTGAAAGGTTGTGTGTTGTGTTTGCTGCCACGGAAAAGAAATAAAAAGTCCTGTCTGCTACTCTTCATGGCAAAGTTGGACCAGACTGAAAAGCTAGCTAGTTAGCAACAACGAGTCAGGCTAAAGTCAACTAAAACTGCTTAAAACCACAGGAATCACAAGCCGCGGTACAATAATTAAACCTACTATTTAACCTATAACCTAAACTCGACTAATTCACATTCTGTTTGTTGAGACATCATGCTCCCCTGGGATTGGAATTCCAACAAGCCCAGCTGTACTATTATGTTAGTCAATTAACATTTGTTGCCCTCACTCTATATAGTTTTATATTTTCATCACATTTTGTTTTGATCTCTCCTGTAATATCATGAAAACTAATAAATGAATTAAGCACTATTTAAATAGGTAAGACAGATGTATGCATTGAAATGGTGTTTCTAATGTGAGTGTATGTTCCCAGTACCTTGCTGTCTCCCAGTACAGTGATAATGGGGATTCCCAGTGCTTTAACATGCTGCTTGAGTCCAGGTCCCATGGCTACAGCCAGCTGCTGCAGGATAGTAAGGGTCTGCTGGACCTGGGGACCAAAGACATGAGGGTTAGTTTAGCTGACATTTTACACACCATATTTTAAAATCCTATTGTAGTGAAGAGTGGTTAATAATCCTACTCTAGAACAAAAAATAAAACATTGATAATAAATTTGATGGGTCATTTCATAGCACTGCTATTTCAGAATTGTTTTCCTGCTGTACCAAAAACCTACAGAACCATGACCCCAAAACCGAGGTACATCCACAACCGTTGACCCTCCTATTTAGCTCAAATAAGACTGACTGGAACAAGTGACAAAATGTCCAATAAAGGCTCGTCGTTTCAACTGTCTACACTGTCTCTTACTGACCAGGATCTTGTTGGAATCGCCGAGTCGTCCTTTCAAGGCCAGAGGCAGCTCTCCGACGTTGGCTGTGATGAACTTGGCCTCTGAGATGATGGCTGCAACCTCATCCAGCCCCTCCTTCCTGATCTTCCAGTTCTTATCCTCAATTTTAGACACCAGATCCGATGTGATCTTGTCACTTAAAGACCAGAGAGAATAGAGAGTGAAAACAGGCACAATACTTCACAGAATCAATGTGGGAGCAGAAAGATCAACTTAAGTTTCTTCCAACTAGAGTAAAAGACAAAGCAATGGGATATGTACATATACTCAGTAGCATCTATAAATTGCATGACAAAACTTCTTAGCTGAACTTTTATTTCAAGGATTTAAGTCTTTATAAAAAAAGTTACTTTTGTATAATGTACATGATATTTTATAAACAAGCATAACAGAGTTGCTTTCTAAGGTATTGGTATTGGGCCATCATACCCATGTTTATATACAGGGTTTCCATGCATTCATTTATTTTTGGCGGCCCACCACAACATCAACGCTGACTGGCACTGATTGATTTTCAATTATTATTTTTATTTTTTTTTTTTTTACTAGGCCTATTTAAAAATCGTATTTGATTGCAGAGCGCCGTAGCGCATTCGCGCAGCACTTCCTCTCGCTCGTCCCTCTCTCTCACTCACACACTCGTCCTTCTCTCTCTCCCTCATGAAACACCGCTGCACAAATCAGTCCAACAACGCAGTCACTGTCAGATACCTAGCTTAAAAAAGTTATTAGCAAGCATGTAAGGAGCCTCGCTAATAAGGAGAGTTAAGTTAATGTTAGAAAACACCTGGGTTTTTTGACGCTAGCACGCTGTATATAGCTGGTAGTCAATATCGATCTGTTTGCATTGGCACTAATGTTACTCAAAGATGGGCGCGGTTAGCTCACCTGGTATAGTGCGCGTCCCCTACACAAGGCTGAGTTCAGCCTGCGGCACTTTGCTTTGTGAGGTCCTCTCTCTTTCCCTGTTTCCAGATGCTATCCATTGTTCTCTCTCTCTCAAAAAGGCAAAATATGCCCCAACATCTCTTTAAAAAGTTACTGAAAGGTATAATATTGTTACATAAACACCCTAAATGATCTAATGCTTTTTGCTGTAAATCACTGCGCTCCAGTATGCAAATGCTCATCTGTGGCACAGAAAGGCCATTACTCACGTTACTCTTTTAAATTAGGTCGTTTTAGCAGAAATTGGATAAAAAAAGTTTTATTTAAATATTCTGATACTTTTAACAATACTTAATAATATAGCCAATAAAGGGTCCGCCCCCTAGTTCACATCATTAGTCAATTAGTGTTTGTGTATTAGTGCAGGGGTCCTACACAGCCAGTGTTCAGTTACCTGATATCAGTCCTGGGCAGTAGGTCCATGATGTCGTGTCCTCCTCCTCCTCCTCCGCCTCCATCTTCTTCCTGCTCCTCTCCTTCATCACCGTCCTCCTCCGCTGCTGCCGCCTTCTTGGTGAATCTGGTTGGAGCTGGTGGAGACTGGCCTTGCATCTGTGAGGTGAACGCAAGCAAATAGAGATCTTATTTCCCTCGTCATGTCTGTCATTCCCTGCACACAGCGATTTTTGTCAGGATGAACATGTGGTGAGACGTCCTTATTTTAGGAGTTTTCAAATCAACCCAGAAGTCCCTACTTTCTCAAACTCAGCGTCTATCTGTGCGAGGAGAGCAGGCTTCTCGTCTTCAAAGAACATGCGCAGAGGAGCTCCCATATAGAGGTGCATGACTCCAAGCAGGGTGATGGCAGCCGTCCGAACAGCAGGGTTAGTAGCTCCAAGAGCTGTCTTCACATTGTTGATGAAACCCTTTACATTGATACTGCAGAGAGGGGAGGTAAAGATCAGACACCCATAAGCTGCACTTTCAAAATGTATCATTTTAAACATAAACATTTATTGAATGGTTCAAAAATGAAAGTAAGTATTATACTTATTTCTGTAATCCTTCACTATAATAATGAGCATTACAATAAGCACTGTAAATTACCCAGCAAAGCCAAACTCCTTCATGGCATTAGCCAGCCAGTTGAGAGTCTCTGCCTGGTTTTTTGGGTTCTTCTGTGCAAATGCCATAGACACAACCTGACAAATAAGATACAAACAGATTAAATACAGGTTATCATCATCAAAGATGAAATCCAAAGATGAAGTTTTGCCCTGTCCAGAGTAATGGGCTAAAAACCTGTTCTGCAGTCCAGGGCAGTGAGCAGGCCTCTCCAATAGCAGTGAGTCCCTCTTTGGCATTTCCGCCACATTTGATGTCTCCGACCTTATCCACCAAGGCTTCCAAAACCACAGAGGCAGATGTCTTTGAAAACTGTCCTCTCTGAGCTATAAGAGCCACAATGTGCAGCTTCATCTGCATCACCTATACAGGAAGAGAGGAGAACATAAAATTAGAACTGGTACAGCCCAATCCATTATTGATCTTTGCTGGAAATGGTTCAGGCCCGCCATCACAAAGGCTGTTTCAGTGCTCTTATATCTGCACTGAGGAGGCATGAGCAAAGATAACAAGCTCAAGTGTATTACTGTGAACTTGTAGATTTTATTTGTTAAGTGAATTGAAATTAATGCATTGTTGCAGTATATGTACTGTGAATTGTCCTCTAACAGGTTATTACTTGACAGCCTCCATATGCTGCTGCACACGGTATAAGTGAATCTAACTCATGTGGGCACGAACTCCTTGTTTACAAAGCAGAATGTCTGACCCGCCCACACAGACATAAAATCTAGTGTGTTTTATATTTTACAATTTTGGTTTATTATTTCATCACTAAATCCACTTCTGAGAAGTTTTGAGGCGAGAAATCAACTCTGTAGATTTCCAATATTGGCAGTGTTACAAAAATTTATGGCAAATCAAAAATGTGCTTAAAATTTTCGGAGTTGAGAAGCTCCACGAGTGCCGGGGGGTTTAGCCCCAGTCATGCTCACAGAGCCCTCTGTTCCCACAGTCACACAGACCACTGCAGCCAGTGCAGCTGACGACTCCAGCAACAACAGCGAAGGAAAACACAGCTGGAAGATTTTCATACCATTATTCTGTCTGTCCTGAAACTTAAAATCAAGAAACAGCTGGTTTGTGTGTGTCGTTTTGAACATTATGTCCTGGTAGTTGTGTGCACCGTCGCTATGACAACCAGCTACATTGAGGGGCTACTATCTGCAATGAAAAAGCAAATTGACTGGAGGAGAGTCGGGACTAGGTGAGCTGCGTACCAGCGGTGGAAAAGGGGCTATAACAGCTGCAGTCGCATCGCTTCTGGACTCTGTCTATCAGCACAGACACACTTACCTGGAAGTTGGTCTCCTTCCAGCCTGGTTTCTTGGCCAACATCCTGACTAAGGCCTGGCAGGGCATGTCGGCCTTATCCATGGTCTCTACAGCCTGGAAACATACATGGATCCACATATTAACATTCCTGCATATTACTGTCTAACAGGTACCAGTATCGTCAGTATGAGCCTTTTCTATGGCATCAACCAGAGTCAACATGCAATGTAGATATTTAAATAGTTCACACTGAAAAGTTCATAGTAAAAGGATTCAATCAACATGAAACAGGAACATGGGTTCCTTTAACATTAATTCTTTAATGAAATATATATATTTAGAATATTTACTGTATTACTAAGTAATAATTACTGCCATTATCGATTAACAAGGAGATTATTATTATTATTTTTATTTTATTATTATATTAAGGTAAAATTGCTTGTTTTATTAGACCAAAAGGTCCAAGATCTAAGATATTCTGTTATCTTAAGATATTCACTAACAAAAACCACCACAATGACTCATTGATTATCTAAATTGTTCATTTTCTGTCGATCGACAACTCAAATCGACAAATCATTGAAGCACTAGAACCAAGTATAAAAATTTGTGTCTTTTAAGACAACTGCTGGAATATGACAGGAACCGTAGTTAGTGTAATAATTGGCCATCATCACCAAGGAAGAAGAAAAAATAAAAAGACATTACCCTCTGGAACTCTTCCATACTAGCTAGTCTCTCCTTCCAGTTGGCTGAGTCCAGCTGCTGTAGACAAATAGCAGGAAGTACACCTGCTGCCAGCTCCTCAGACACCTCAACCTGACATGACAACACACACACTTTTAAATAAATCAGAAATAAAACAGACTCCCTCTGAGGGCCACAGTGGTAGGTACTCAAATGATAATGAAACAGTCAACTGGTATTAAGTAAGGATGTAGATAGTTCTGCCACCACTGCAATGCATTTGTTGTGATGGAACGCATGATGAAAAGCAACAACTAAATAATAAGTGTGTGTGTGTGTGTGTGTGTGTGTGTTGTGTGTGTGTGTGTGTGTGTGTGTGTGTGTGTGTGTGGTATTTGAAAAAATGAATAATTGCTGTGTTTAAAGGAAGAGAAAGTGATTCTGCAGATAAATTATTGGTATTTGAACTCAACTCTCAAACAAATCCACCCCTCCCCCTTCAGTGCTGCCTCAGGAGCGCCGCCCCCAAATTTCAAATCTCAGAGGTGTCTCGAGCGTTGAAACGACTTCGCCCTTGCCTGGTCAAATAAATTTCTTCAGTTTCTACTGTTCAGACCTTTTCCTCTTTGGCTTGTTTCTTGGCCAGCTCTCCTTCACAGAGCCCTGAGTCCAGCATGTTCCAAAGTGCCAGTGTATAGAACTCTCTCTGCCAAAATCAGGATTCATCTTAAAACTAGACTGTTGTAGAATCGCCCTTTCCTGGACTGCGTGACAGATTATGGTTTTATTCTTCTTTATGAAATCACATGTAATTTTTAAAGAGGTAGTATTATGTTTTTTGGCTTCCCCCCCCTCTCCTTTTATTGAGTTATACATTTTTTGTGCATGTAATTAGGGATGTCCTGATCAGGTTTTTTTGCCCTCAAGTCCGAGTCATTTGATTTTGAGTATCTACCGATACAGAGTCCCGATCCGATACCCAGATCCAGGATGTTCCTTATTTGTTATTTAATTCACCTTATCTTAACATTCAACAACTCTGTTAACAAACAGACCACATCTGTGAGGTAGCTTGAACAAGCAAGTAATAAATAACAAATTCTTAATTTTGGACTTTAGTGCAACAGTAAATAAAAATATGAGAATATATATACACACGTGATCAGGCCCGATTTCCGATCTCGAGATCGGATCTGGACATCCCTACATGTAAAAGGTATGCAAAGTGAAAAAGCCCAAAGTCCACTCCAAAGGGAGTTCCCATCTCCTACAGAAAACTCTGCTCTGAACTGCCTGAAAACAGCTTGTTTGTAGTCCAGCCTTTACTTCCCTTTCTTGTGATGTCACAATGAAAATACATGTCATAATGCTCCCTGAGTGACTACTCTGACATGCCCTCAGAAACACCGGTGGAAAAACACTGAGCTGCAGCACACATCTTCCTTCCAAACACTAGCCACCCTCCAGGGAGTCAGTGGACATAAAGTTGTTACTGTGATAGAGACTAAATATTTTTGAACCTGAAAATGAGCATAATACCACCTCTTTAAGAGACATATTGTTTGCTGGGTTAATATACCAGGGCGGCCCATCAAAGTACAGTCTGTAAGTGGAGGCTTCTGCATTCATTTTGCTACGAAAACACATCATAGTTTTCAGTCACGTGAAATGCACGGTGACCTGGAGGGCAAAATAACAGACTAACATAGCAGCTCACACTGTGACTCTACCGCAAAGAGAGCAAAAGCAGTCAAATTTTATTTGGATCAACTTAAGAAAAATAAAGATATGAACATAAAATGCAAGTGTTGGGCACTTCCGATCCATATAACATTTCTGTCGCATTTCTACCATTAAAAACTGCCAGGTCCCTGCTGCCACTCGACTGCGGAAATGTTTACATTTACCTTCTGGGGAATCCCTCACCTAAGCACAACAACCATCCAGCATTTTGCCAACGCAAAACAAACTCAAAGTAACAGTGTATCACTTGCTTCCTGGTTGGTGCGCAGCAGAAGATAAGTTATATGTAACTTATATAACTTAAATATCTTTTTTGCCCTCCAAGGAAGCGTTTTCCTTGAATGTGACGTCATGTGAAAACTATGAAATGTTTGTAGCCAGACAGAACAGATTCATCCATCAACCAGCCAAGAATTCACATTGTCACATTTGTCAATGTCATCAAGGATCTCAAGAAGACAGCTAAAAAATGACAGAGGAAATCATTCTGACAGCTGCAAGAGCCTGACAGGAGAGTGTGAGTATGTGATGAAAGAGAAAACTTTACGGATGGCAACTATCTTCTCTTTGGACTAACATTATCTCGGGGGAACTCTTCCAAACCAGACTAGTCTGAGAAAATGTTCCTCAAACTTCAAAATCAGGGCCTATACTGCGTGCACCCATGGTACTGCACCACACCAAAAAGCTTCACTTGAAGGGTAAATGCTTGCACACAGACTTACCGACAGTTCACTCTCTGTGAACTCTTTGCTGTCAGGGGTCTTCTTGGTTTTTCCACCAGCTGCAGAGGTTGGTTTGCCTTTCTTAGATGGACCTGCTGACGGCTGCAGAAAAGAGACAGAAAACCGCTCAAGTCCACCTGTAGACGGTTAATGCCACCTAATTCCCTTGGGTTACGCAGTCCTTAACCCAGCAAAGTTAGGGAACAACCAGTTGACAGTCTCTTTTTTTTTAATTTATAAATTTTAGTTTGCTCTGAGTATACCTTGCTGGCAGCAGCAGACTGGGTCTTTTTGGGTGGGGCAGAGGACTTGGATGGAGCTTCAGCAGGGAGAGGGGTTTTAGCTGCTGGCTTCTTGTCCCCCCCTCCACCGCCACCTGCACCCTTCTTCCCTCCAGGGAGCTCCACTTTATCAGCAGACTCCTTTATCTGTTGACATATTAAAAAAAAAAAAAAAACAGTTGTTAGCAGTAAATGGATAAAACGGGCTGATGATGAACTGATGAACTTCATCTCACTTCATCCTTCTGGTCCTTACCTTGTCTAGTTTAAGTTTATCCAAGTCAGTCAGGAAAGGGTTCACCGCTTTCTCTCCCACCACTTTCATGGCCGTCCCCAAAGCTTCAAAGGCAGCATCGCGTACCTCTGGAGCAGAGTCATTCACTTGCTGAAATGGGGAAAGAGAAAAGTACAGGTACACTTTTAAAAGACATCGTTTGAAAATTTTGAATATGGGAGCTAAATGTCTCTTCTTTTTGTTTTATTTTTTTATAGCTCTTTTTCTTATCATCATGTACAGTATTAGTAAAAGAGAGGCAGTAGAGCTGTTAAGATATTCCACTCAGGGTATGAGTACCTTGATGAGAGCAGCACAGAAGGGTTTGAGGACGCTTTTGGGCAGCGTGGCCTGTACGCAGTGTCTGAAGGAGCGAGCCAGAAACAAAGAGGCCTGCTGCTTAATAGAGGGGTTCTTATTGTCCATCACAGCCAGGATGTCCTCAGACAGGTTCTGGAGAGTGGTCTGTAAAAAGTTTTTTTTCTCTTCAGTATAACATGTATGTTTGTATGTAGATACATGTATGCACACCAACACTCAAAAGTGAAATCACCCAGGAGAATAAGATATAGGTATACATAAGATTGTATAAGAAAGGCCTTTGACATTGTGGCATAACTTTCTCTCTCTCTCTCTCTCAACAACAAAGTTCAAAGCATAAAAAGTTTCCTTGCACAAAATTCAAGTTCATGTAAAACACAGTGAGCTGTACAATAAAGGGTTTGACAATGTATTTTTGCTGTACTTTTCTTTTATTAGACTAGATTGCTAGGTGAAGACTGCACTTACTGTGAGGAAGATGGCATCAATAGCTTCCTGCAGGGCCTGGACAACCTGAGGTTTCTTTTCTTTGAACTTCTCCAGAATAGTTGGGACCACCTGAATATACACACACACACACACACACACACACACACAGCATTTAGCACTAAGTAATGCCTTGTACTGTCACTCATCTGCTGTTTTATTTGAGTAAAGCCTCAATGTTATATTATAATGTTAGCTTTTATATGATGACGGCAAACTCTGCTGTCATTCATTCATTTCATTTTTTTGTTAAAGGGACCACAGTTAAATCTGTATTAGCAATTGATTATATACTGTAAAAAATTATGAAAAGCAGTTACAATAACTTCCCAAGTAGCAAAGGAGTGTTTGACACTGTAAGAAATAACTAGTCTAAACCGCCATACAAATTTATGTCAACTGCTGTAAAATGAATAACGAAATACCAACGAGTACTTTGTGCTTCTGCTGATGTTGAAAATATATGTAACTGTGATTGTTTTCACTGATATTTTAATATAATTTGTGATACTAGAGGGAATGATCATTTTTCAGTCATTATTCTCTTTGTCACTGAACAAAATTTTAGTGGATTTTTGAGGGGATCTGTACAAAGATGTTTTCTTATGTCAACATTATTTAATTTAAAAATGGTATTTTAAACACACATATCACTTTACAAATTTTTCCCATGGAATTTGAAAATTGCAGTAGGCCATATTTCAATTTCAATAAAATTTGGATTCATTTTTCAGCTCTACTTTGTGCCAATGGCTTCACTGAAATGACAAATTTATACAGACTTAACCATGAAATTGAAACATCGTATCATAATAAGGTCACAAATGGTCTGTGATAGCATAAAGAGACTCCTTTAACTTACTTGTCCTGCATATGTTCCAAACTTCTTCCTGAGACCAGAGGCCAGTCCAGCCAGACATTTAGCTGCCAGTGACACCAGCATCACATTGGCATCTTTCCCCACAACCTGGAACATAGAAATAGTAAGCACTATGTAGTGACACCAGACCCCCTCAGTCTAAGTCTTGTTAGCACAAACTTTTTTTTTTTATGATGAGACATTTTTATTATTTGTCTTACATGTCCCTAGTTAGATCCTAACCTACTACCAAATATCTGAAAACGTGGAAAGTACTTCTGTCTTTACCTTCTTCAGTGCTCTGACAAGGTCTCCATAGTCTCCATTCTCTAGTTTGGGGTTCTTAATCAGAGCCTCTATGGCCTCCAGAGCTTCTTTCCTCTCCTGCCACTTTTTAGCTTCCTGCGGGAATATACAGAGCAAGGTCACACATCGCAACATTCAAAGCTAATTACTAAAATTAATATAGTGCACACAGATTCCCTATACTTGTCTGAAGATATATTGTAGTCCACTATTTTGCTTTTGTTTTGTTTTTCCTTTTCTGGATATATATCTTCATTTACAAAAAGACCCAGCAACATCCGGATGAAGCTGGATTAAAATTAATTGCAGGCCACTGTGTGGCGTTTTTAAACTTGAGCAGGCTTGTAGCCAGTGTTCAGTGTGTTTTGTTTCTTACAATCAATGCACTCAATGCAATTAAAGTTTCGTCTTTTTTAAAGGAGAGGAAAAAACCACCTTATTTAAAACAGCAATGAATCGCCTTACATATGCATACATGACACACTGAAACAGGAACTCAAAATGTTAAATCAATGCACATCAGATACATAGTGAGGTTCACAGGAGGCTCACGGGGGCTGCACTGGCTTCCTGCTCGAAACACACCATTTATTTTTAGAATACTGAATTTTATAATTTGTGGCAGTAGTCTGGACACAGGTATTTTCCATACTCCATTTGTTTCATCTTCATCCAGACCTGGAAATGACTAAAATTTAATTCCACGCTGTGTAGAAACCCTGTGCACACTCTACCGAGTGCTACACGAGACTGGACCGGATATAACTATGTAACTATATATACATAGTTAGAAAAACTTACTATTTTATCATAGAAGTCTTTGGGTATCTTGCTCAAAATATCCACAGCTTCCAGCAGCTCATAGGGATCCACTGCTGCTGCTGTTTCTTCCTCATCCTCTTCTGAAAGAGGAACAGAAAAAGAGATGGCACCAGACTATGAGCCTACAACTCAACATCAAAGGAAAGCAACAAAAGCTAAATGGTGTATGTATAAACCTGTTAGTTGTTTGCTACCTAGTTAAACCTACCATCACACTGTTCTCCACCCTGAGCATGTTGCTGTTCAAACTTCGCCTTCAGGTCCTGCTGTGAGCGCAAAAACCTGGTTTGCTTGGGAGGGGCTGAAGGCAGCTTCACCCACTCCTCCTCCAGCTCCTTCAACTGCAGAGACAAACTGGCACAGTTTAGTTTACCCTGATTGTGAAAGCTGAACTTTAAAAGCTGGATGTGCAAATATGAGTGTGTCCCACCTGTACAGAGTTGATGTGTTGCAGCGGAGGTCTCAGAGCATCTCTGATCCATTTGTAGATCTCTACAGCAAGAAGCTTGGCCTCGTCTCTCACTGCCTTCTCTCTGGACTCAAACTGCTTGGGTAAAACCTTCACCACTGGCTTCAACGGCACTATCTTAGAACCAAACTCACTATGGGAAGATGACAACAGACCGAGAAGTGAAAAACAGTTGGGATCATTGGCAGGAGAGTGCCGTACTAATCATAAGGGTGCTCTAATCGATCAGTCAGCGATCGTAATCAGCCGATAATGACTTTAACAAGTTTGATCGGGGGTCTCTAAAAAGGCAGATCAGAAAAGCCGATCAGATGATGCCATACTCGCCAGACATATTTTCAATGGCAGCTAAAATGGTTTCACTACATGATCTGCCAGTAAAGTAGGACTGACCTGAGAGCCTTCCTCAGTGTCTCGAGGCAGACCACCACTATCTTTGGGTTTTTGTTGTCCAGCCCTTTGAGTAGCTCATCTTGAACCACCTCAGCCTTCTCTATCTCGATGTACATCAGACAGATATCCATGCCCAGCTCCTTAGCCCGGGCTTTTGGCTGGTTGAACACTTTGGTCACCACGCCGGACACCACCTCACCTGTCGTCCTGCAGCAAAGGGCAGAGATACAAACAGCCTGTCAGAACACACCGGACATCTTTAAGAATACAATATTTCATATCTTGACATCACTGACAACAAATCCAGGTAGCTGTTGCCGCTCATTCATGTTCATACAGTGTTAAAAACTTGGAGAGCTGAAACTTACTTCGATAGGTATAATTAATTGCAATGAACAACTGTGTCAGATTTTGGTTGTGACTGTAATGCAGTCCAGATTTTACAAATGAATCATCAGAGGAAACAAAAGCAGACAACGCTGAACGTGATGGATTTTCTGAATCTGGATTGAAGCGCGAGTCTTTGCAAGCTGACCGAGTTATTTCAAGATAAAAAAAGGTGAAAGGTTTGGGAGAAAATCAGGCTCACCAGATATTTAGATTTCTGGACAGTAATGAGCACATTAAACAGCAGGCTATGACTATGCACTGGCACTCCCCCACATATACTGGGAGAGACACTAGAGCAGCTACAAAACAGGTACCCTCACAGAAACTCTCAAAAAGGGGCATAAATAGGAGGGATGGGTATCGCCACTCGCTACCTTTCTGTTATTGACCGAAACATCCCAGTATATACAAACAGTATCAGCTGTGTCTCAGGCATGTTTGTCACTGTTGCAAGTTTATCGCCACAAGCTTGGCTTTCTGTGGGTTCCATCCTCAAGTATCCTTTAACAGTACTCACTACACTTTTATTTGCTATTTACATCACCTAACACTGATCGATCGCTGCATCTCCTCACATCAATTGTGCAATCAGCTGATTTTACTCATGGAGCCTCCAGCTGCTTCAGGTGTAGTTGGTTTGATCAGCTGGACGTGCAGCTTCTCTTTTCCTCTGTTTGAGAGTCTTGTTTAAACAGACTCCTTACATGTTTTTTTACATTTGACTTTTGTTTTTGGAGGTTTGCAACTCACCAATAAAAGGAAAAAAGCAAAGATCTTCCAATTCATTATACTTACTGAACATTACCTAAATAATTTTTCTGTTGTTTACTTTGAACACACATTAAAAAATTACCTTAAATTAGTTTCCTACAAGTTATTTGGTCACTAACTACTTCACTCCTCCTCCCTAATTTAAATATATAAAGAAACTCCCAAGCTGTGGTCTTTCTTCATATAACACTACCCGTGAGGATGAACTAATTAGGATGAGAAGCGATCTGATACAGTTTCTCCATATTTTTCTGCAACAGTTACTTAAAAGAATTCAATTGATTTCATGTGATTAGTGGTAAATGCATTAATATCACTGATGTGGCACAAACACAAGAAAACATTAGGAATAGTAAAAAAAAATTATGATTGCTCATTGGACTCTACATAGTTGAGAGGGATTATTAAAAAACAGATCAATCAAAACTTTAATATGTTAATAACTGGCCTGACTTCTTTCTAGATTGGAGGCTCAGCAGGATTACTGCTATGTATCACTGACATTGAGGGTTCAAACGTCTGACAGGCTCATTGCTCTCAGACTTTTCTCACGGTGGACCTTTTGACTTGACAAACAGCTGTGACTCATGTAATAATATCTCAGTTCCGGTGTCCTTGTATCAATATTGTCATACGTTGCTATAAAAAAAAAAAAAAGACCTATTGTCTTGCAAGTAAATGGTGGGTGGGGCTGTGCCGTCAGTGCAGCTGGGAGCGCTTAATGCTCCCCGCACTATAGTTTCTTTCCTCAGAGAGACTGGCCATACTCACATTCCTCTTCATCCACTCACGTCACTTTCCTAGCAACTAGTAGCGTAACTGATTACTATTTCCAAAACAGTTTTATTATTACAGTTACTAATCCAAGCAGGGCTGCGTTACTGCACATACAATCCTTGCCATGAATGCCTGACTGCGTGGCAGTGTCGCAGTCTAAGATGCAAAGAACGTTGTGATTTGCTGTAAACTTTGTGCGACCAGCAAAAAGCTTTCAACCGTAATTCTACAACAAAATTCTATTGCAAACGATTCTACACCGAATGTATTGAAGCATCTGCTAAAGCAGGACAGCAACATGAAACTTAGGGGAAAAACCAAAAAAACCTCTGGCGTTAAGCAACATTTTATGTTTTGAATACTCTTCTCCTCCAGCCAGCGGCGTTAAGTTTTGTAAAAAAAAAAAACATACTCCTTGTAGTTGTTACTAATATGCTTAGTTGAAAAGTCCCAAGAGACGGCTTTGTTTTGGGGAGGTAGTGAAAGTAACATAGTAACGTAACGAGTACCGTAACTACTTACTTTTATCAGCCAGTAATAAGTAATTATTACTTGTTTGAGTAATAAGTAACTAGTAACTTATTACAAAAAGTAAATTGCCCAACATTGTGATCACCACTAGGGTTGGGAAATAAAGTCCGGTTCCAAAATAGAAAAGATTCCTAAATGTCAAGAATCGGGTACCAGTAAAAATAGTTTTATTTTGATTCTCCTTATTGGTTCCTAACAGTGTTACCCTGTATGGTTGCAAATACATGCTGCCTTTCTTCAAGGCAGGGCTCCAGACTGTGACCAAATGCTTGCATTTTCCGACCATTTTTTGAGATGGTGTGAGTATTTTTTACAGCTATGTGCACATGTGCACCTACAGAGCCCCTGAAGTCCCGTAAGATTATATTTTTTATCTTGTGCGCATGAGATATTATGTGGTTATCTTGTGTGCAGAAGATAATTATCTTCTTCTTGTGTGCACAAGATAAAGTCTTATGGGACTTCAGGGGCTCCGTAGCAACCTGCATTTTTTTGTAAATTTTATGTGGAAAAACAAGGGTGCAAATCTGCACCGGGACATCATTTCCTGGTGGCCTGAGGGCCATTTTGGCCTGCAGTTAACTGTTAACTTGACCAGCGGCTGCGGCGACATACCAAGCTTTTTTTTTTTAATTATTATTATAATATTGCAAGCAGGAGAATCCACGCATCCACCGTGTCCATGTCTCTCTCTGTTTCTCTGCCAAATATGGCGACCGTTAATAAGAAAAGTATTTTTGCTTAGGAAGGTTCTTAACGGAGTGAAGTGATCCGGAAGTATTTAAGTGGCAGCCATGATAAAAGCTGTTTGAATTCTCTAAAAGCTAAGGAAACGTGCCTCAATGCTTCCTTTCATATTTCCTTTAGTACACTGGACCATCCTTTACGAAAGGAGAGAAAGCCGTCCCACAATTCCTTGCGGCTGCAACATTTAAAGCGACGCACTTTCTCAAACAATAAAATCCACTGAACACATTTAGCAAGGTCCTTGCAATAAAGACACACATTATGATACTTGAATAAGACTCAATTATGTTCTTTCTTTTGGTTTGTTTTATTTTGGCTTTTTGTAATCTAATACTGTTTCAATACCATTTTATGTTTCGGGTTGTTGAAACAAGCCATGAAGTGTTTTCTACAATTAAATAAAAAGAAACCACTGACCAATGACAGATAAAGGATGCTGATCACCATGGAAGTTACCATTGGCTATTAAGCCTTTTCTCTCTTATGCCATAACTTGCTAACATGCATGTCTCTTCAAATCTCTGTCAGTACAACTGTATTTTCTTTATAGGCTAGAACTCATGAACATATATCTTCTAGAAATAATCGAAAGATGGATGGGTTTATTTTTGTGCCGTTTGCTTTCTGGACACCAGTGAGTGAACACTTTGTGATACTTTTGATACAACTGATTAAGATAATCATTTGAACATTGGAGCAAACTCTGTATATTTTATTATCTCTAATTAGGGGTCCAAGCCCGAAGTGGGCATGGAACCCGCGATTGCAAGGCATCGCGGGGGCCATACCACGAAGTGGCATGGAACCCTATTGTTTTCGCTAAGATTTTTATTAGGGGTCCAAGCCCGAGTGGGCTGGGAACCGCGAATGCAAGGCATCGCGGTTCCCTGTACCAGCGGTGCAGGAACCCTATTGTTTTCGTTAGGATTTTTATTAGGGGTCCAAGCCCGAAGTGGGCTGGGAACCCGCGTTTAGGCAACGCGGTTCCCATACCACGAAGTGGCTGGGAACCCTATTGTAATCGTTCTCGCTTTTATTATTTTTTTTCTTCCGTAGCTAAAACTCATACTGCAGCCTAGAGGGTAAGTGCCAGGGACGCCGAAACTCACAGGGTAGGTGCAACTCTTGTCAATGACCTCAGGCGCAAAAAATCCGCACACTTCTACCACTAGGGCGCTATAAGCAAGGTCAACGCGTTTGGGCTTGGAACTCCCGCCACTGAGCGTATATCAAAACCTTATATCCACGCTGTTCGGGGATCCAGCTGAATCTCGTGGTATAGGCCACGCCCATTTCCGCCTAGACTTTTTTCGAGCTACATCGCAAAAACTGAAAAACCTATTTTAATTAACTCCTCCGAAGCCGCATGTCCGATCGCCACGAAACTTGGCACGGATAATCTCTGGACCGAGCTCTACAAAGTTTGTAGAGGGAATTTTGATATCACAAAAAATGTCGCAATTATCCGCTAACAAACGTTTGCGAAAAACGCTACTAACAGCAAGTGAGGCGATAACTCCGGATTGGAATGGCCGATTGACACCAAATTTGGACCATTCATTTGGGACGCCCCTGAGGGCCTCTGCAAAATTTGGTGCAACTCGCCCTAGGTGGCGCTCTTTAATCCTGAAAATTAGTTCCTCTATAACCACAAGTGACATTGACATGAAACCAGTGCCCAATTGTTCAGCATGGTCCCCTGATGCCAGGCACCAAAGGGGACCCTAATGTGCCTATAGGTGGCGCTGCTATTGCAGATTACAGACGGGAAAAAAATTCCCATTGACTTACATGCAATTTATATCTCCATAACCATAAATCCGATTGACACCAAATTTGGGTCAATTGTTACCCATGGGCCCCTGATGACACCACAAAAAATTTGGTGCAGTTCGGCCAAACGGTGGCGCTGTAATCTAAGCTCAAATGCCCCATTCATTTCAATGGGATTTTCAACCACAGCACATTTTGCCTCATAACTACGCCCTAATACATCGCACATTCATAACTCTTATGTCTACGTGTTTGGGGGATGCAGCCGATTCCGACGGTATAGGACACGCCTCTGTGCGATGACGATTTCATTTTGCGAAATCGCAAAAAACGGAAAACTTATTTTAATTAACTCCTCCGAAGCTGCAACTCCGATCGACACCAAACTTTGCACAGACCATCTCTGGACCAAGCCGAAGAAAGTTTGTAGAGGGAATTTTGATTCGACAAAAAGCGGCCGAATTACAGGCTAACAAATATTTGCTAGAAACGCTAAAACACGAAGTATAACATAACTCTGGTTTGGAAAGGCCGATCAACATAAAACTTGACGACCTTATCTGCCCTGGCCCCTAGAAGGCCTGTGCAAAATTTCGTGCAATTCGCCGCTAGTTGGCGCTACCCCGAAAAAATCCCATTGACTTTACATTCATTTTATATCTCCACAACCACAAGTCCGAATCAAACCAAATTTGGGTCAATTGTTACCCATGGGGCCCTGATGACACCACAAGCATTTGGTGCAGTTCGGCCTAAAGGTGGCGCTGTAATCTAAGCACAAATGTCCCATTCATTTCAATAGGATTTTTCAGTCAATTACATTTTGCCTCATAACGTCGGCCTACTACATCGCACATTCATAAGTATTATGTCTACGTGTTTGGGGGATACAGCCGATTCCGATGGTATAGGACACGCCTCTGTGCGATGACGATTTCATTTTGCGAAATTGCAAAAAATGGAAAACCTATTTTAATTAACTCCTCCGAAGCCGCAAGTCCGATTGACACCAAACTTTGCACAGAGCATCTCTGGACCAAGCCGAAGAAAGTTTGTAGAGGGAATTTTGATTCGACAAAAAACGGCCTAATTACAGGCTAACAGATATTTGCGAAAACGCTACAAACAGGAAGTATAACATATCTCATGCTTAGAAAGGCCGATCAACACCAAACTTGGGGACCTTATGCGGCATGATTTCCGAAGGCCTGTGTCAAATTTCGTACCAATCGACCAAACGGTGGCGCTGTTCATCATATATTAAAAAACTCCCATTGACTTACATGCATTTTATATCTCCAGTACCGCAGCTCCGATCGACACCAAATTTGGGTCACTTCTTCACCAAGGGGCCATGATGACAGCTGAGCGATTTGGTGCAATTCAGCCAAAGGCGGCGCCGTATCGAAGCTCAAACGCCGTCGCTAAGCCCATTCATTTCAATGGCATTTTCAAACACGCCGCTTAGCCTCGATTCGAGCGGCCCGTCGAGACCTCACTCGGGGACCTTACGCTGGACGCCGGCGAGCCGGGACACTTCAGCGCCCTCGCGGCTAAGGGCGACTGGCGACAGGTGGCTTGGACCCCGTTTACAACTGCTCGCGCAGTTCTAGTTAGGGGTCCAAGCCCAGGTGAGCTGGGAACCCGCGTTTGCAGAGTAACGCGGTTCCCATACCACCAAGTGGCTGGGAACCCTATTGTAATCGTTCTCGCTTTTATTATTTTTTTTCTTCCGTGCATAAAACTCATACTGCAGCATACCTCATAACTGCTAGGGACGCTAAACTCACAAGGTAGGTTCAGCAGCCTCAAGAGTACCTCAGGCAAAAAATTCGCACACTTCTACCGCTAGGGGCGCTGTAAGCAAGGTCAACGCGTTTGGGCTTGGATCTCCCGCCACTGAAGGCACATATCAAAACCTTATATCCACGCTGTTCGGGGATCCAGCTGAATCTCCTGGTATAGGCCACGCCCATTTCCGCCTAAACTTTTTTCGAGCTACATCGCTAAAACTGAAAAACCTATTTTAATTAACTCCTCCGAAGCCGCAAGTCCGATCGCACACGAAACTTGGCACGGATAATCTCTGGACCGAGCTCTACAAAGTTTGTAGAGGGAATTTTGATATCACAAAAAATGTCGCAATTATATGCTAACAAACATTTGCGAAAAACACTACTAACAGGAAGTGAGGCGATAACTTCGGATTGGAATGGCCGATTGACACCAAATTTGGACCATTCATTTGGGACGCCCCTGAGGGCCTGTGCAAAATTTGGTGCAACTCGCCCTAGGTGGCGCTCTTTAATCCAGAAAATTAGTTCCTCTATAACCACAAGTCACATTGACATGAAACCAGTGCCCAATTGTTCAGCATGGTCCCCTGATGCCAGGCACCAAAGGGGACCCTAATGTGCCTATAGGTGGCGCTGCTATTGCAGATTACAGACGAAAATTTTTTTCCCATTGACTTACATGCAATTTATATCTCCATAACCATAAATCCGATTGACACCAAATTTGGGTCAATTGTTACCCATGGGCCCCTGATGACACCACAAAAATTTGGTGCAGTTCGGCCTAACGGTGGCGCTGTTATCTAAGCTCAAATGCCCCATTCATTTCAATGGGATTTTCAACCAAAGCACATTTTGCCTCATAACTACGAGCCTAACACATCGCACAATCATAATTCTTATGTCTCCGTGTTTGGGGATGGTGCCGATTCCGATGGTATAGGACACGCTTCTGTGCGATGATCGATTTCATTTTGCTGAAATCGCAAAAACTGGAAAACCTATTTTAATTAACTCCTCCGAAGCCGCAAGTCCGATCGACACGTAAACTTTGCACAGAGCATCTCTGGACCAAGCCGAAGAAAGTTTGTAGAGGGAATTTTGATTCGACAAAAAAGGCCGAATTACAGGCTAACAAATATTTGCGAAAACGCTAAAAACACTAAGTATAACATAACTCTGGCTTCGAAAGGCCGATCAACATAAAACTTGAGGACCTTATCTGCCCTGTCCCCTAGACGGCCTCTGCAAAATTTGGTTCATTTCGCCGCTAGTTGGCGCTACCCAAAAAAATTCCCATTGACTTACATTCATCTCATATCTCCATAACCAGAAGTCTGATTCTAACCAAATTTGGGTCAATTGTTTCTGATGGGGCCCTGATGACACCACAAAAATTTGGTAAACTTCGGCCTAAAGGTGGCGCTGTAATCTAAGCGCAAATGCCCCATTCATTTCAATGGGAATTTCAACCAAAGCACATTTAGCCTCATAACTACGGCAAACTATATCGCACATTCATAAATCTTATGTCTACGTGTTTGGGGGATTCTGACGATTCCGACGGTATAGGACACGCCTCTGTGCGATTACAATTTCATTTTGCGATATCACAAAAACTGAAAAACCTATTTTAATTAACTCCTCCGAAGCCGCTAAGTCCGATAGACACGAAACTTTGCACAGACCATCTCTGGACCGAGCCGAAGAAAGTTTGTAGAGGGAATTTTGATCCGACAAAAAACGGCCGAATTACAGGCAAACAAACATTTGCGAAAACGCTAAAAACACAAAGTATAACATATCTCAGGCTTGGAATGGCCGATCAACACCAAACTTGGAGACCTTATCCGACATGACCTCCCGAAGGTCTGTGCAAAATTTGGGGCAGTTAACCACTAGTTGGCGCTACCCAAAAAAATTCCCATTGACTTACATTCATTTCAGATCTCCATAACCGCAAGCCACTTTCATTTACAAATATGGTCTTTTCTGCTCCGCAGGCCCCGTCTTGGCTCTGGGGCCCGTCATTATGGCACAATTAATCATGGCGGGCCTGGACGACTCATGCAGCCGCTCAGGCGAGGCTGACTGGCGCCAGGGGCTTGGACCCCGTTTACAACTGCTCGCAGTTCTAGTTATTTTTTTTTTCTTCCGTGAAGAAAACGCATACTGCAGCCTAGACGGTAAGAGCTACAGACACGAAATTCACAGGGTAGGTCCATCTCTTGTCAATGACCTCAGGCGCAAAAATTTGCACACTTCTACCACTAGGGGGCGCTACTACATCTCTTTGAAGTTTAACGCCCTGTAACTCCCACGTACGAAGTCGCATATTCAAAAACTTTATATCCACGCCTTCGGGGGATCAAGCTGAATCTCGTGGTATAGGCCACGCCCATTTCCGCCTAAACTTTTTTCGAGCTACATCGCGATAACCGAAAAACCTATTTTAATTAACTCCTCCGAAGCCGCAAGTCCGATCGACGCGAAACTTGGCACGGATAATCTCTGGACCGAGCTCTACAAAGTTTGTAGAGGGAATTTTGATATCACTAAAAATGTCGCAATTATAAGCTAACAAACATTTGCGAAAAACGCTAATAAAAGGAAGTGATGTCAGATCTCAGGTTAGGAGTGGCCGATCAACACCAAACTTGAGTACCTTATATAGGAGACCCCCCTGAAGGCCTCTGCAAAATTTCATGCAATTCGCCGCTAGTTGGCGCTACCCCAAAAAAATCCCATTGACTTACATTCATTTTATATCTCCAGAACCACAAGTCCGAATCAAACCAAATTTGGGTCAATACTTCCCCATGGGCCCCTGATGACACCACAAAAATTTGGTGCAGTTCGGCCTAACGGTGGCGCTGTAATCTAAGCTCAAATGTCCCATTCATTTCAATGGGATTTTCAACCAAAGCACATTTTCCCTCATAACTTCGGCCTACTACATCGTACATTCATTAATCTTATGTCTACGTGTTTGGGGGATTCTGTCAATTTCTATGGTATATGACACGCCTCTGTGCGATACGTTTTAATTTCGCTGAATCGCGAAAACTGGAAAACCTATTTTAATTAACTCCTCCGAAGCCGAAAGTCCGATCGACACGAAACTTTGCACAGACCACCTCTGGACCGAGCCGAAGAAAGTTTGTAGAGGGAATTTTGATCCGACAAAAATCGGCCGAATTACAGCCTGACAAATCTTTGCGAAAACGCTACAAACACGAAGTATAACATATCTCAGGCTTGGAAAGGCCAATCAACACCAAACTTGGGGACCTTATGCGGCTGGACTACCCGAACGCCTGTGTCAAATTTGGTGCCAATCGGCCAAATGGTGGCTCTGTTCATCATATATCAACAAAAATCCCATTGACTTACATGCATTTTATATCTCCACTACCGCAGCTCCGATCGATACCAAATTTGGGTCACTTCTTCACCGAGGGGCCCCGATGACAGCTGAGCGATTTGGTGCGATTCGGCCAAAAGGCGGCGCCGTAATCGAGCTCAAACGTCGTCGCTAAGCCCATTCATTTCAATGGCATTTTCAAACACGCCGCGTTTCACCTCGGTTCGGGAGGCCCGTCGGGACCTCACTTCGGGGACCTGACGCGGACGTCGTGCGCGGGACGACTTCAGCGCCCTCAGCGGCGAAGAGGCGACTGGCGACAGGTGGCTTGGACCCGTTTACAACTGCTCGCAGTTCTAGTTATTAGGGTCCAAGCCCGAAGTGAGCTGGGAACCAGCGTTTGCAAGCAGCAGCGGTTCCCATACCAGCAGTGGCAGGGAACCCTATTGTAATCGTTAGGATTTTTATTATTAGGGGTCCAAGCCCGAGTGGGCATGGAACCCGCGATTGCAAGGCATCGCGGGGCCATACCGCGAAGTGGCATGGAACCCTATTGTAATCGTTCTCGTTTTTATTAGGGGTCCAAGCCCGAAGTGGGCTGGGAACCCGCGTTTGCAAGTCAACGCGGTTCCCATACCACGAAGTGGCAGGGAACCCTATTGTTTTCGTTAGGATTTTTATTATTCTTATTCTTCCGTGCCTAATTCCACTACTGCAGCCTAGACGGTAAGTGCTGGAGACACGAAGTTCGCGGTGTAGGTCAAGTTCAGTGCACGTAACTCAGGCGCAAAAATTCGCACGCGTCTACCACTAGGTGGCGCTGTGACAAATTTTTCGCGTTTGGGCTTGGCACTGCCGCCTACGAAGGCGGATATGGAAAACCTTATATCCACGCGTTCGGGGGATCGAGCTGAATCACGTGGTATAGGCCACGCCCATTTCCGCCTATAATTTTTTCGCGTAAAATCGCGAAAACTGACTAGCCGCTCAGAATTAACTCCTCCGAAACCGCAAGTCCGATCGACACCAAATTTGGCATGGATCATCTCTGGACACACATCATACTGGCTTGTGCTCCCCAGATCGATACTGCGAAAACTCTTCCGGATATAAGCTAATGAATATTCACGCAAAACGCTACTAATGCTAACTGATGGCATATCTTGGGTTTGGAATGGCCGATCGACACCAAACTCGGAGCACTTATGTGGGACGTCCCCTTGAAGGCCTGTGCAAAATTTGGTGCAACTAGCCTCTAGGTGGCGCTGTTTAACGCGAAAAATTAGTTCTGGTATAACCGCAAGTCGCATTGACGTGAACTTTGTGCCAAATTGTTCAGCATGGTCCCCTGACCTCAGGCACCAAAGTGCATCCTAATGTGCCCATAGGTGGCGCTGTTATTTTCGATTAAACACGAAAAAAAAAATCCCATTGACTTACATTCATTTTATATCTCCAGAACCGCAGGTCCGATTGACACCAAATTTGCGTCAATTCTTCCCCATGGGGCCCTGATGACACCTGACAAGTTTTGTACAATTCGGCCAAAAGCCGGCGCTGTAATGGAAGCTGGAATGCCAAGAATGTCCCATTGAAATGAATGGGACTTCAAACCACACCACAATTTGCCTAGGTTAGAAATGGCCGATCAACACCAAACTTCAGGATCTTATGCCGCATGACTTCTGGAACTGCTGTGTGAAATTTGGTGTCAATCGGCTAAAAGGTGACTATATAAATAATTTATGAAAAACACTCCCATTCACTCCCATTCATTTTATATCTCCAGAACCGCAGGTCCAATTGACACCAAACTCGGGTCAAATCTTCCCCATGGGGCCCCGATGATACCTGACAAATTTGGTACAATTCGGCCAAACGGTGGCGCTATACTAGAAGCTGAAAGCCCTTCAGAAAGCCCATTGAAATGAATGGGACTTCAAACCACACCACAATTTGCCTAGGTTAGGAATGGCCGATCAACACCAAACTTCAGGATCTTATGCGGCATGACTTCTGGAACTGCTGTGTGAAATTTGGTGTCAATCGGCTAAAAGGTGAATATATTAAAAATTTATGAAAAAACACCCCCATTCACTTACATTCATTTTATATCTCCAGAACCACAGGTCCAATTGACACCATATTTGGGTCAAATCTTCCCCATGGGACCATGATGACACCTGACAAATTTAGTGAAATTCGGCATAAAGGTGGCGCTGTAATTGAAGCTCAAATGCCGTCAGAAAGCCCATTGAAATGAATGGGATTTCAAAGCACGCCACAATTTGCCTAGGTTAGGAATGGCTGACCAGCACCAAACTTCAGGATCTTATGCGGCATGACTTCTGGAACTGCTGTGTGAAATTTGGTGTCAATCGGCTAAAAGGTGAATATATTAAAAATTTATGAAAAAACACTCCCATTCACTTACATGCGTTTTATATCTCCGGTACCAAAGGTCCAATTGACACCAAATGTGGGTCAAATCTTCCCCATGGGCCCAAGATGATACCTGACCAATTTGGTGAAATTTGGCCTAAAGGTGCCGCTGTAATTGAAGCTGGAATGCTGTAAAAAGTCCCATTGAAATGAATGGGATTTCAAACCACGCCACAATTTGCCTAGGTTAGGAATGGCTGACCAGCACTAAACTTCAGGATCTTATGCGGCATGACTTCTGGAACTGCTGTGTGAATTTTGGTGTCAATCGGCCAAAAGGTGACTATATAAATAATTTATGAAAAAACACTGCCATTCACTTACATGCATTTTATATCTCCGTAACCGCAAGTGCGATTCATACCAAATTTGGGTCAAATGTTCCCAGTGGGTCCTTGATGACACCTGACAAATTTGGTGCAAATCGGCCTAAAGATGGCGCTGTAATCGGCGCCGAAATAGGTCGATAAATCCCATTCGTTTCGATGGCATTTTCAAACGCGGGACGTTTTGCCTCTGATTGGAACGGCCCGTCGAGACCCAACTCCGGGACCTTGCGCGGCACTGCTGCGGGGCTGGACTCTAGCACCCTCAGCGGCTGGGGCGAAGTTACGCGGAGGCTTGGACCCCGCTTACAACTGCTTGCAGTTCTAGTTAGGGGTCCAAGCCCGAAGTGGGCTGGGAACCCGCGTTTGCAAGGCAACGCGGTTCCCATACCACGAAGTGGCAGGGAACCCTATTGTAATCGTTCTCGTTTTTATTATTAGGGGTCCAAGCCCGAAGTGGGCTGGGAACCCGCGTTTGCAAGGCAACGCGGTTCCCATACCACGAGTGGCTGGGAACCCTATTGTAATCGTTCTCGTTTTTATTATTATTATTTTTTTTCTTCCGTGCACGATTCGCATACTGCAGCGTTCGCTGTAACTCCTAGGAACGCACATTTCGCGGTGTAGGTCAAGTTCAGTGCACGTAACTCAGGCGCAAAAATTCGCACACGTGTACCACTAGGTGGCGCTGTGACAAATTTTTCAGCGTTTGGGCTTGGCACTCCCGCCTCGAAGGCGGATATGGAAAACCTTATATCCACGCGTTCGGGGATCGAGCTGAATCACGTGGTATAGGCCACGCCCATTTCCGCCATTAATTTTTTCGAGCTACATCGCGAAAACTGACTAGCAGCTCAGAATTAACTCCTCGAAACCGCCAAGTCCAATCGACACCAAATTTGGCATGGATCATCTCTGGACACACATCATACTGGCTTGTGCTCCCCAGATCGATCGCATAAAAAACTCTTCCGGCTATAAGCTAACGAATATTCCGCATAAAGCGCTACTAATGCTAACTGATGTCATATCTTCGGCTTTGCAATGGCCGATCGACACCAAACTCGGAGGACTTATGTGGGACGCCCTGAGGGGCTGTGCAAAATTTGGTGCAACTAGCCTCTAGGTGGCGCTGTTTAACGCGAAAAATTAGTTCTGGTATAACCGCCAAAGTCGCATTGGCGTGAACTTTGTGCCAAATTGTTAAGCATTGTCCCCTGACCTCACACACCAAAGTGCATCCTAATGTGCCCATAGGTGGCGCTGTTATTGCCGATTAAGTCGCGAAAAAAAAATCCCATTGACTTACATTCATTTTATATCTCCGGAACCGCAGGTCCGATTGACACCAAATTCGCGTCAATTGTTCCCCCTGGGCCCCTGATGAAACCTGACAAATTTGGTGAAATTGGGCCTAAAGGTGGCGCTATAATGGAAGCTGGAATGCCGAAAAAGTCCCATTGAAATGAATGGGTTTTAAAACCACACCACAATTTCCCTAGGTTAGGAATGGCCGATCAACACCAAACTTCAGGATCTTATGCGGCATTACTTCTGGAACTGCTGTGTGAAATTTGGTGTCAATTGGCTAAAAGGTGACTATATAAATAATTTATGAAAAATCACTCCCATTCACTCCCATTCATTTTATATCTCCAGAACCGCGGGTCCAATTGACACCAAACTTGGGTCAAATCTTCCCCATGGGGCCCTGATGAAACCTCAAAAATTTGGTACAATTCGGCCAAACGGTGGCGCTATAATTGAACCTCAAAGCCCTTCAGAAAGCCCATTGAAATGAATGGGATTTCAAACCAGGCCACAATTTGCCTAGGTTAGGAACAGCCGATCAACACCAAACTTCAGGATCTTATGCGGCATGACGTCTGAAAATCCTGTGTGAATTTTGGTGTCAATCGCTAAAAGGTGACTATATAAATAATTTATGAAAAAACACCCCCATTGACTTACATTCATTTCATATCTCTGGAACCGCAGGTCCGATTGACACCAGATTTGGGTCAATTGTTACCTATGGGTCCCTGATGATACCTGAAAAATTTGGTACAATTCGGCCAAACGGTGGCGCTATAATTGAAGCTCAAATGCCACGAAAAAGTCCATTAAAATGAAAGGGATTTCAAACCATACCACAATTTGCCTAGGTTAGGAATGGCTGACCAGCACTAAACTTCAGGATCTTATGCGGCATGACTTCTGGAACTGCTGTGTGAATTTTGGTGTCAATCGGGCGACTTCAGCGCCCTCAGCGGGGCTGGAGGCGAAGTTAAGCCAGGGGCTTGGACCCGCTTACAACTGCTTGCAGTTCTAGTTATTATTATTTTTTTTCTTCCGTCGTGCGATTCCACTACTGCAGCATACCCGTAACTGCTAGGGACGCGAAACTCATAGGGTAGGTCACATTCAGTGCACGTAACTCAGGCCCGAAAACACGCACACTTCTACTGCTAGGAGGCTATAAGCAAGGTCAACAGCGTTTGGGCTTGGAACTCCCGCTCATGGCGGATATGGAAAACCTTATATCCACGCGTTGGGGATCATGCTGCATCTCATGGTATAGGCCACGCCCATTTCCGCCTAAACTTTTTTTGCGCAAAATCGCGAAAACTGTCTAGCAGCTCAGAATTAACTCCTCCGAAACCGCAAGTCCGATCGACACCAAATTTGGCACAGGCCATCTCTGGAAACACATCATACTGGCTTGTGCTCCCCAGATCGATACTGCGAAAAACTCTTCCGGCTATAAGCTAACGAATATTCACGCAAAAGCGCTACTAATGCTAACTGATGTCATATCTTCGGTTTGGAATGGCCAATCGACACCAAACTCGGAGGACTTATGTGGGACGCCCTGGAGGCTGATGCGAAATTGGTGCAAATAGCCCCTAGGTGGCGCTGTTTAACGTGAAAAATTAGTTCTGGTATAACCGCAAAGTCGCATTGACGTGAACTTTGTGCCAAATTGTTCAGCATGGTCCCCTGACCTTATGCACCAAAGTGCATCCTAATGTGCCTATAGGTGGCGCTGTTATTGCCGATTAAACACGAAAAAAAAAATCCCATTGACTTACATTCATTTTATATCTCCGGAACCGCAGGTCCGATTGACACCAAATTCAGGTCAAATCTTCCCCATGGGGCCCTGATGACACCTGACAAATTTGGTGAAATTTGGCCTAAAGGTGGCGCTATAATGGAAGCTGGAATGCCGAAAAGTCCCATTGAAATGAATGGTTTTAAAACCACACCACAATTTGCCTAGGTTAGGAATGGCCGATCAACACCAAACTTCAGGATGTTATGCGGCATGACTTCTGGAACTGCTGTGTGAAATTTGGTGTCAGTAGGCTAAAAGGTGACTCTGCTAATAATTTATTAAAAACACCGCCATCCACTTACATGCATTTTATATCTCCGCAACCATGAAGTCCCATTCATACTAAATTTGGGTCACGTGTTCCCACTGGGTACCTGATGCCACCTGAAAACTTTGGTGCTAATCGGCCTCACGGATGGCGCTGTTTTCGATGCTGAAATGCATCACTAAATCGCATTCATTCCGATGGCATTTTCAAACACGGAGGTTTTGCAGCGGTTGGGGACGGCCGATGGAGATTAAACTTCGGGGACCTTATGCGGCTGGCGCTGGAGCGCCGGGACGACTTCAGCGCCCTCAGCGGGGCCAGAGGCGAAGTTACGCCGGGGGCTTGGACCCCGCTTACAACTGCTTGCAGTTCTAGTTATTATTATTATTATTTTTTTTCTTCCGTGCGCGATTCCACTACTGCAGCATACCCGTAACTGCTAGGGACGCTGAAACTCATAGGGTAGGTCACATTCACTGCACGTAACTCAGGCCGAAAACTTCGCACACTTCTACTGCTAGGGGCTTATAAGCAAGGTCAACGCGTTTGGGCTTGGAACTCCCGTCTCATGGCGGATATGGAAAAACTTTATATCCACGCGTTCGGGGATCCTGCTGCATCTCATGGTATAGGCCACGCCCATTTCCGCCTATATAGTTTTTTGCGCAAAATCGCGAAAACTGACTAGCCACTCAGAATTAACTCCTCGAAACCGCTAAGTCCGATCGACACCAAATTTGGCATGGATCATCTCTGGACACACATCATACTGGCTTGTGCTCCCCAGATTGATACGCGAAAAATTCTTCCGGCTATAAGCTAACGAGTATTCACGCAAAACGCTACTAATGCTAACTGATGTCATATCTTCGCTTTGCAATGGCCGATCGACACCAAACTCGGAGGACTTATGTGCGAAGCCCCCCCGAAGGCCTGTGCAAAAGTTGGTGCCACTAGCCTCTAGGTGGCGCTGTTTAACGCGAAAAATTAGTTCTGGTATAACCGCAAGTCGCATTGACGTGAACTTTGTGCCAAATTGTTAAGCATTGTCCCCTGACCTCACACACCAAAGTGCATCCTAATGTGCCCATAGGTGGCGCTGTTATTGCCGATTAAGTCGAAAAAAAAATCCCATTGACTTACATTCATTTTATATCTCCGGAACCGCAGGTCCGATTGACACCAAATTAGCGTCAATTGTTCCCCTGGGCCCCTGATGAAACCTGACAAATTTGGTGAAATTGGGCCTAAAGGTGGCGCTATAATGGAAGCTGGAATGCCGAAAAACTCCCATTGAAATGAATGGGTTTTAAAACCACACCACAATTTGCCTAGGTTAGGAATGGCCGATCAACACCAAACTTCAGGATCTTATGCGACATGACTTCTGAAACTGCTGTGTGAAATTTGGTGTCAATCGGCTAAAAGGTGAATATATTAATAATTTATGAAAAAACACTCCCATTCACTCCCATTCATTTTATATCTCCAGAACCACAGGTCCAATTGACACCAAACTTGGGTCAAATCTTCCCCATGGGGCCCTGATGATACCTGAAAAATTTGGTACAATTCGGCCAAACGGTGGCGCTATACTAGAAGCTGAAAGCCCTTCAGAAAGCCCATTGAAATGAATGGGACTTCAAACCACACCACAATTTGCCTAGGTTAGGAATGGCCGATCAACACCAAACTTCAGGATCTTATGCGGCATGACTTCTGGAACTGCTGTGTGAAATTTGGTGTCAATTGGCTCAAAGGTGACTATATAAATAATTTATGAAAAACACTCCCATTCACTTACATGCGTTTTATATCTCCGGTACCAAAGGTCCAATTGACACCAAATGTGGGTCAAATCTTCCCCATGGGCCCAAGATGATACCTGACCAATTTGGTGAAATTTGGCCAAAAGGTGCCGCTGTAATTGAAGCTGGAATGCTGTAAAAGTCCCATTGAAATGAATGGGATTTCAAAGCACGCCACAATTTGCCTAGGTTAGGGATGGCTGACCAACACTAAACTTCAGGATCTTATCGCGGCATGACTTCTGGAACTGCTGTGTGAATTTTGGTGTCAATCGGCCAAAAGGTGACTATATAAATAATTGTTGAAAAAACACTGCCATTCACTTACATGCATTTTATATCTCCATAACCACAACTCCTATTTATACCAAATGTGGGTCAAATCTTCTCCATGGGCCCAAGATGATACCTGACCAATTTGGTGAAATTTGGCCAAAGGTGGCGCTATACTAGAAGCTCAAAGCCCCTCGGAAAGCCCATTGAAATGAATGGGACTTCAAACCACGCCACAATTTGCCTAGGTTAGGAATGGCCGATCAACACCAAACTTCAGGATCTTATGCGGCATGACTTGGAGCGCGGTGCGGGCCGGGACGACTTCAGCGCCCTCAGCGAGGCGAGGCAGTTTAGCCAGGGGCTTGGACCCGCTTACAACTGCTTGCAGTTCTAGTTAGGGTCCAAGCCGAAGTGGGCTGGGAACCCGCGTTTGCAGTAACAGCGGTTCCCATACCACGAGTGGCAGGGAACCCTATTGTTTTCGTTAGGATTTTATTATTATTCTTTTATTCTTCCGCCGCTAGTTCCAGTACTGCAGCGCTAAGCTGTAACTCCTAGGAGCGCAAACTTGCGGTGTAGGTCAAGTTCACCGCACCGACCTCAGGCGCAGAAATTCGCACACGTCTACCACTAGGTGGCGCTGTGACAAATTTTTCAGCGTTTGGGCTTGGCACTCCGCCACTGAAGGAATATATGGAAAACCTTATATCCACGCGTTCGGGGATCATGCTGAATCACGTGGTATAGGCCACGCCCATTTCCGCCTATAATTTTTTTCGCACAAAATCGCGAAAACTGACTGACCGGCTGAAATGAACTCCTCCGAAACCGCAAAGTCCGATCGACACCAAATTTGGCATGGACCATCTCTGGACACACATCATACTGGCTTGTGCTCCCCAGATCGATACGCGAAAAACTCTTCCGGCTATAAGCTAACGAATATTCACGCAAAACGGTAGTAACGCTAACTGAAGTCATATCTTCGCTTTGCAATGGCCGATCGACACCAAACTCGGAGGACTTATGTGGACGCCCCGAGGGCCTGTGCAAAATTTGGTGCAACTAGCCTCTAGGTGGCGCTGTTTAATCGCGAGAAATTAGTTCTGGTATAACCGCAAAGTCGCATTGACGTGAACTTTGTGCCAAATTGTTCAGGATGGTCCCCTGACCTCATGTACCAAAGGGCATCCTAATGTGCCCATAGGTGGCGCTGTTATTGGCGAACAAAAAAATCCCATTGACTTACATTCATTTTATATCTCCAGAACCGCGAAGTCCGATTGACACCAAATTCAGGTCAAATCTTCCCCATGGGGCCCTGATGACACCTGACAAATTTGGTGAAATTCGGCCTAAAGGTGGCGCTATAATGGAAGCTGGAGTGCCGAAAAAGTCCCATTGAAATGAATGGGTTTTAAAACCACACCACAATTTGCCTAGGTTAGGAATGGCCGATCAACACCAAACTTCAGGATGTTATGCGGCATGACTTCTGGAACTGCTGTGTGAAATTTGGTGTCAATCGGCAAAAAGGTGACTATTAATAATTTATGAAAAATAAATCCCATTCACTTACATTCATTTTATATCTCCGGAACCGCTGGTCCGATTGACACCAAATGTGGGTCATATCTTCCCCATGGGGCCCTGATGACACCTGAATATTTTGGTACAATTCGGCCAAACGGTGGCGCTATAATGGAAGCTGGAACGCCGAAAAAGTCCCATTGAAATGAATGGGTTTTAAAACCATGCCACAATTTGCCTATGTTAGGAATGGCCGATCAACACCAAACTTGAGTATGTTATGCGGCATGACTTCTGGAACTGCTGTGCGAAATTTGGTGTCAATCGGCTAAAAGGTGAATATATTAAAAATTTATGAAAAAACACTCCCATTCACTTACATGCGTTTTATATCTCTGGTACCAAAGGTCCAATTGACACCAAATGTGGGTCAAATCTTCCCCATGGGCCCAAGATGATACCTGACCAATTTGGTGAAATTTGGCCTAAAGGTGCCGCTGTAATTGAAGCTGGAATGCTGTAAAAAGTCCCATTGAAATGAATGGGATTTCAAACCATGCCACAATTTGCCTAGGTTAGGAATGGCTGATCAACACCAAACTTGAGGATCTTATGCGGCATGACTTCTGGAATTGCTGTGTGAAATTTGGTGTCAATCGGCCAACAGGTGACTATATTAATAATTTATGAAAAAACACTGCCATTCACTTACATGCATTCTATATCTCCGTAACCACAAGTCCCATTCATACCAAATTTGGGTCAAATGTTCCCACTGCGTCCCTAATGACACCTGACAAATTTGGTGCAAATCGGCCTAAAGATGGCGCTGTAATCGATGCTGAAATTTATCGCTAAATTCCATTCATTCCAATGGCATTTTCAAACACGGGACGTTTCGCCTCTGTTTGGAAAGGCCCGTCGAGACCCGACTCGGGGACCTTTGCGCAGCTGGTGCGGGCCGGGACGACTTCAGCGCCTCCAGGCTGAGGGCGAGTTTCAGCCAGGGGCTTGGACCCCGCTTACAACTGCTTGCAGTTCTAGTTAGGGGTCCAAGCCCGAAGTGGGCATGGAACCCGCGATTGCAAGGCATCGCGGGTGCCATACCACGAAGTGGCATGGAACCCTATTGTTTTCGTTAGGATTTTTATTATTATTATTATTATTCTTATTCTTCCGTGCCTAGTTCCAGTACTGCAGCATACCCCGTAATTGCGAGAAACGCGAAATTCGCGGTGTAGGTCACATTCAGTGCACGTAACTCAGGCCCGAAAACTCGCACACTTCTACTGCTAGGGCGCTATAAGCAAGGTCAACGCGTTTGGGCTTGGAACTCCCGTCTCACGGCGGATATGGAAAAACTTTATATCCACGCGTTCGGGGGATCATGCTGCATCTCATGGTATAGGCCACGCCCATTTCCGCCTATATAGTTTTTGCGCAAAATCGCGAAAACTGACTAGCCACTCAGAATTAACTCCTCCGAAACCGCAAGTGCAATCGACACCAAATTTGGCACAGACCATCTCTGGACACACATCATACTGGCTTGTGCTCCCCAGATCGATACGCGACAAACTCTTCCGGCTATAAGCTAACGAATATTCACGCAAAAGCGCTAGCTAAAACTAACAGATGTCATATCTTCGGCATTGCAATAGCCGATCGACACCAAACTCGGAGCATTTATGTGTGATGACCCCTGAGGGCCTCTGCAAAATTTGGTGCAACTAGCCTCTAGGTGGCGCTGTTTAACGTAAGAAATTAGTTCTGGTATAACCGCAAAGTCGCATTGACGTGAACTTTGTGCCAAATTGTTCAGGATGGTCCCTGACCTCATGCACTAAAGTGCATCCTAATGTGCCCATAGGTGGCGCTGTTATTGCCGATTAAACACGAAAAAAAAATCCCATTGACTTACATTCATTTTATATCTCCGAACCGCAGGTCCGATTGACACCAAATTTGGGACAATTCTTCCCCATGGGGCCCTGATGACACCTGACAAGTTTTGTGACAATTCGGCCTAAAGGTGGCGCTGTAATGGAAGCTGGAATGCCAAAAATGTCCCATTGAAATGAATGGGGTTTAAAACCATGCCACAATTTGCCTAGGTTAGGAATGGCCGATCAACACCAAACTTCAGGATCTTATGCGGCATGACTTCTGGAACTGCTGTGTGAAATTTGGTGTCAATCGGCTAAAGGTGACTCTTTTAATAATTTATGAAAAAACACCCCCATTCACTTACATTCATTTTATATCTCCGAAACCGCAGGTCCGATTGACACCAAATTTGGGTCAAATCTTCCCCATGGGCCCATGATGATACCTGATAAATTTGGTGACAATTCAGCCAAACGGTGGCGCTATAATGGAAGCTGGAGCAGCCAAAAAGTCCCATTGAAATGAATGGGTTCTAAAACCATGCCACAATTTGCCTATGTTAGGAATGGCCGATCAACACCAAACTTGAGGATCTTATGCGGCATGACTTCTGGAATTGCTGTGTGAAATTTGGTGTCAATCGGCCAACAGGTGACTATATTAATAATTTATGAAAAAACACTGCCATTCACTTACATGCATTCTATATCTCCGTAACCACAAGTCCGATTCATACCAAATTTGGGTCAAATGTTCCCACTGCGTCCCTGATGACACCTGACAAATTTGGTGCAAATCGGCCTAAAGATGGCGCTGTAATCGATGCTGAAATTTATCGCTAAATCCCATTCATTCCAATGGCATTTTCAAACACGGGACGTTTCGCCTCTGTTTGGAAAGGCCCGTCGAGACCTGACTCGGGGACTTTGCGCGGCACGCAGTGCGAGCCAGGGACGACTTCGCGGGCCCTCAGCGAGGCTGGGGCGAGTTAGCCAGGGGCTTGGACCCGCTACAACTGCTCGCAGTTCTAGTTAGGGTCCAAGCCCGAGTGGGCTGGGAACCCGCGTTTACAACGCGGTTCCCATACCAAGTGGCAGGAACCTATTGTAATCGTTAGGATTTTTATTATTTTATTTTTATTCTTCCGTTACGCGATTCCAGTACTGCAGCGTACGCTGTAACTCCTAGGAACGCAAGTTTCGCGGTGTAGGTCACATTCAGTGCACGTAACTCAGGCCCAAAACTCGCACACTTCTACTGCTAGGGCGCTATAAGCAAGGTCAACGCGTTTGGGCTTGGAACTCCCGCCTCTAAGGCGGATATGGAAAAACTTTATATCCACGCGTTCGGGGATCCTGCTGAATCACGTGGTATAGGCCACGCCCATTTCCGCCTAAACTTTTCTCGAGCTACATCGCGAAAACTGACTAGCAGCTCAGAATTAACTCCTCCGAAACCGCCAAGTCCGATCGACACCAAATTTGGCATGGATCATCTCTGGACATACATCATACTGGCTTGTGCTCCCCAGATCGATACGCAAAAAACTCTTCCGGCTATAAGCTAACGAATATTCACGCAAAACGCTACTAATGCTAACTGATGTCATATCTTTGCTTTGGAATGGCCGATCGACACCAAACTTCGGAGCACTTATGTGCGATGCCCCGAGGGCCTGTGCAAAATGTGGTGCAACTAGCCTCTAGGTGGCGCTGTTTAACGCAAGAAATTAGTTCTGGTATAACCGCAAAGTCGCATTGACGTGAACTTTGTGCCAAATTGTTCAGGATGGTCCCCTGACCTCATGTACCAAAGTGCATCCTAATGTGCCCATAGGTGGCGCTGTTATTGGCGAAAAAAATAGTCCCATTGACTTACATTCATTTTATATCTCCGAACCGCAGGTCCGATTGACACCAAATTCGGGTCAAATCTTCCCCATGGGCCCTAGATGATACCTGATAAATTTGGTGAAGTTCTGCTAAAAGGTGGCGCTATAATGGAAGCTGGAATGCCGAAAAAGTCCCATTGAAATGAATGGGATTTCAAACCACGCCACAATTTGCCTAGGTTAGGAAGGGCCGATCAACACCAAACTTCAGGATGTTATGCGGCATGACTTCTGGAACTGCCGTGTGAAATTTGGTGTCAATCGGCTAAAAGGTAACTATTAATAATTTATGAAAAATAAATCCCATTCACTTACATTCATTTTATATCTCCAGAACCGCAGGTCCGATTGACACCAAATTCAGGTCAATTCTTCCCCTGGGCACCTGATGACACCTGACAAATTTTGTAAAGTTCTGCCAAAAGGTGGCGCTATAATGGAAGCTGGAATGCCGAAAAAGTCCCATTGAAATGAATGGGTTCTAAAATCATGCCACAATTTGCCTAGGTTAGAAATGGCCAATCAACACCAGACTTCAGAATCTTATGCGGCATGACTTCTGGAACTGCCGTGTGAAATTTGGTGTCAATCGGCAAAAGGTGACTTTTAATAATTTATGAAAAATCACTCCCATTCACTCCCATTCATTTTATATCTCCAGAACCGCAGGTCCGATAGACACCAAATGTTGGTCAAATGTTCCCACTGGGACCGTGATGACACCTGAAAACTTTGGTACAATTCGGCCAAACGGTGGCGCTATAATTGAAGCTCAAATGCCGTCAGAAAGCCCATTGAAATGAATGGGATTTCAAACCATGTCACAATTTGCCTAGGATAGGAATGGCTGATCAACACCAAACTTCAGGATCTTTTGCGGCATGACTTCCCCAAGACCTGTGTGAAATTTGGTGTCAATGGGCTAAATGCAGACTGTATTAATAATTTATGAAAAAACACTCCCATTCACTTACATGCAATTTATATCTCCGTAACCACAAGTCCCATTCATACCAAATTTGGGTCAAATGTTCCCACTGGGTTCCCGATGACACCTGACAAATTTGGTGCAAATCGACTCAAAGATGGCACTGTAATCGATGCAGAAATTTATCGATAAATCCCATTGATTCGATGGCATTTTCAAACACGGGACGTTTTGCCTCTGTTTTGAACGGCCCGTCGAGACCTGACTCGGGGACCTTATGCGACGCGGTGCGGGGCCCCGGGACGACTTCAGCGCCCTCAGCGGCTGAGGGCGAAGTTACAGCTGGGAGCTTGGACCCGCTTACAACTGCTTGCAGTTCTAGTTATTATTCTTTTTATTCTTCCGCCGCTAGTTCCACTACTGCAGCATACCCTGTAAATGCCAGGGACGTGAAACTCACAGGGTTGGTCAAGTTCACCGCACCGACCGCAGCCACAAAAGAACGCACACGTCTACCGCTAGGGGGCGCTACAAGCAACGTCCAACACTTTTTACATTCAAGTCGCAATAACTCCCACATACTGAGCGCATATTCAAAACCTTATATCCACGCGTTCGGGGATCATGCTGAATCGCGTGGTGTAGGCCACGCCCATTTCCGCCTAGACTTTTTTCGAGCTACATCGCGAAAACTGACTAGCCGCTCAGAATGAACTCCTCCGAAACCGCCAAGTCCGATTGACACCAAATTTGGCATGAACCATCTCTGGACACACATCATACTGGCTTGTGCTCCCCAGATCGATCACGCAAAACCTCTTCCGGCTATAAGCTAACGAATATTCACGCAAAAGCGCTAGTAACGCTAACTGATGTCATATCTTCACTTTGGAATGGCCGATCGACACCAAACTCGGAGGACTTATGTGGGACGCCCCTGAGGGCCTGTGCGAAATTTGGTGAAACTAGCCTCTAGGTGGCGCTCTTTAATCCAGAAAATTAGTTCTGGTATAACCGCAAAGTCGCATTGACGTGAACTTTGTGCCAAATTGTTCAGCATGGTCCCCTGACCTCAGGCACCAAAGTGCATCGTAATGTGCCCATAGGTGGCGCTGTTATTGGCGAAAAAAAAAATCCCATTGACTTACATTCATTTTATATCTCCGGAACCGCAGGTCCAATTGACACCAAATTCGGGTCAAATCTTCCCCATGGGCCCCTGATGACACCTGACAAATTTGGTGATATTTGGCCTAAAGGTGGCGCTATAATGGAAGCTGGAATGCCGAAAAGTTCCATTGAAATGAATGGGGTCTAAAACCATGCCACAATTTGCCTATGTTAGGAATGGCCGATCAACACCAAACTTGAGTATGTTATGCGGCATGACTTCTGGAACTGCTGTGTGAAATTTGGTGTCAATCGGCTAAAAGGTGACTATATAAATAATTTATGAAAAATCACTCCCATTCACTCCCATTCATTTTATATCTCCAGAACCGCAGGTCCAATTGACACCAAACTTGGGTCAAATCTTCCCCATGGGGCCCTGATGATACCTGAAAAATTTGGTGACAATTCGGCCAAACGGTGGCGCTATAATTGAAGCTCAAAGCCCTTCAGAAAGCCCCTTGAAATGAATGGGATTTCAAACCATGCCATAATTTGTCTAGGTTAGGAATGGCCGATCAAGACCAAACTTGGGGATCTTATGCGGCATGACTTCTGGAACTGCTGTGTGAAATTTGGTGTCAGTAGGTTAAAAGGTGACTCTGCTAATAATTTATTAAAAAACACTGCCATTCACTTACATGCATTTTATATCTCCGCAACCACAAGTCCCATTCATACTAAATTTGGGTCACATATTCCCACTGTGTCCCTTATGACACCTGACAAATTTGGTGCAAATCGGCCCAAAGATGGCGCTGTAATCGATGCTGAAATGTGTCGATAAATCCCATTCGTTCCGATGGCATTTTCAAACGCAGGACGTTTCGCCTCTGTTTGGAAAGGCCGGCCAGACTTAACTTCGGGGACATTATGCGGCACGAGTGCTGGAAGCCGGGACGACTTCGCCGCCCTCAGCGGGGCTGGAGGCGAGTTTAGCCAGGGGCTTGGACCCAGCTTACAACTGCTTGCAGTTCTAGTTAGGGGTCCAAGCCCGAAGTGGGCATGGAACCCAGCGATTGCAGAGGCATCAGCGGGGCCATACCACGCAGTGGCATGGAACCCTATTGTAATCGTTCTCGCTTTTATTATTATTAGGGGTCCAAGCCCAGTGGGCTGGGAACCGCTGAATGCAAGGCATCGCGGTTCCCTGTACCAGCGTGCAGGAACCCTATTGTTTTCGCTCAGATTTTTATTATTATTATTATTCTTCCGCCGCTATTTCCACTACTGCAGCATACCCTGTAAATGCTAGGGACGCGAAACTCATAGGGTAAGTACAAAACTGCGCCAAGTAACTCAGGCAAAAAAATCGCACACTTCTACCGCTAGGGCGCTATAAGCAAGGTCAAGCAGCGTTTGGGCTTGGAACTCCCGCTCAATGGCATATATGGAAAACCTTATATCCACGCGTTCGGGGATTGAGCTGCATCTTGTGGTATAGGCCCGCCCATTTCCGCCATTAATTTTTTTCGAGCAAAATCGCGAAAACTGACTAGCCGCTCAGAATTAACTCCTCCGAAACCGCAAGTCCGATCGACACCAAATTTGGCATGGATCATCTCTGGACACACATCATACTGGCTTGTGCTCCCCAGATCGATATGCGAAAAACTCTTCCGGCTATAAGCTAACGAATATTCACGCAAAGCGCTACTAACGCTAACTGATGTCATATCTTCGGTTTGGAATGGCCGATCGACACCAAAGTCGGAGCGATTATTTGGTACGCCCTGGAAGGCCTGTGCAAAATTTGGTGTAAATAGCCTCTAGGTGGCGCTGTTTAACGCGAAAAATTAGTTCTAGTATAACCGCGTAAGTCGCATTGGCGTGAACTTTGTGCCAAATTGTTCAGCATGGTCCCTTGACCTCATGTACCAAAGTGCATCCTAATGTGCCCATAGGTGGCGCTGTTATTGGGGATTAAACACGAAAAAAATAATCCCATTGACTTACATTCATTTTATATCTCCGGAACCGCAGGTCCGATTGACACCAAATTTGGGTCAATTCTTCCCCATGGGGCCCTGATGACACCTGACAAGTTTTGTACAATTCGGCCAAAAGGTGGCGCTATAATGGAAGCTGGAATGCCATGAAAAAGCCCATTGAAATGAATGGGATTTCAAACCAGGCCACAATTTGCCTAGGTTAGGAATGGCCGATCAACACCAAACTTGGGGACCTTATGCGGCATTACTTCCGTAAGGTCTGTGTGACATTTGGTGTCAATCGGCCCAAAGGTGACTTTTTTAATAATTTAGGAAAAAACACTCCCATTGACTTACATTCATTTTATATCTCCGGAACCACAGGTCCGATTGACACCAAATTTGGGTCAATTCTTCGCCTGGGCCCCTGATGACACCTGACAAATTTGGTGAAATTTGGCCTAAAGGTGGCGCTATAATTGAAGCTGGAATGCGGTAAAAGTCCCATTGAAATGAATGGGATTTCAAACCACACCACAATTTGCCTAGGTTAAGAATGGCCGATCAACACGAAACGTCAGGGTCTTATGCGGCATGACTTCTGGAACTGCTGTGTGAAATTTGGTGTCAATCGGCTAAAAGGTGACTATATAAATAATTGATGAAAAACACTCCCATTCACTCCCATTCATATTATATCTCCGTAACCACAACTCCTATTTATACCAAATGTGGGTCAATTCTTCCCGTGGGGCCCTGATTACACCTGACAAGTTTGGTGAAATTCGGCCATAAAGGTGGCGCTGTAATTGAAGCTGGAATGCGGTAAAAAGTCCCATTGAAATGAATGGGATTTCAAACCACGCCACAATTTGCCTAGGTTAGGAATGGTCGATCAACACCAAACTTGGGGATCTTATGCGGCATGACTTCTGAAACTGCTGTGTGAATTTTGGTGTCAATTGGCTCAAAGGTGACTCTATTAATAATTGTTGAAAAAACACCCCCATTCACTTACATTCATTTTATATCTCCGGTACCAAAGGTCCGATTGACACCAAATTTGGGTCAAATCTTCCCCATGAGACCATGATGATACCTGATAAATTTGGTGAAATTCAGCCTAAAGGTGGCGCTATAATGGAAGCTGGAACGCCGAAAAAGTCCCATTGAAATGAATGGGTTCTAAAACCATGCCACAGTTTGCCTATTTTAGGAATGGCCGATCAACACCAAACTTGGGGATCTTATGCGGCATGACTTCTGAAACTGCACTGTGAATTTTGGTGTCAATCGGCTAAAAGCTAACTGTATTAATAATTTATGAGAAAACACTCCAATTCACTTACATGCAATTTATATCTCCGTAACCACAAGTCCGATTCATATCAAATTTGGGTCAAATGTTCCCACCGGGTACCTGATGACACCTGAAAATTTTGGTGCAAATCGGCCCAAAGATGGCTCTGTAATCGATGCTGAAATCTATCGCTAAATCCCAATCATTCCGATGGCATTTTCAAGCGCGGACGTTTTGCCTCTGTTTGGAGCGGCCCGTCGAGACCCGACTTCGGGGACCTTATGCGGCACGAGTGCGGCGCCGGGACGACTTCGTAGCGCCCTCAGCGGGGGCGAAGTTTTGCCAGGGGCTTGGACCCGCTTACAACTGCTTGCAGTTCTAGTTATTATTATTTTTTTTCTTCCGTGCGCATTTCCACTACTGCAGCATACCCCGTAACTGCTAGGAACGCGAAATTCGCGGTGTAGGTCACATTCAGTGCACGTACCTCAGGCCCGAAAAATCGCACACTTCTACTGCTAGGGCGCTATAAGCAAAGGTCAACGCGTTTGGGCTTGGAACTCCCGACTACGAAGGCGGATATGGAAAAACTTTATATCCACGCGTTCGGGGGGATCATGCTGAATCTCTTGGTATAGGCCACGCCCATTTCCGCCTATATCGTTTTTGCGCAAAATCGCGAAAACTGACTAGCCGCTCAGAATGAACTCCTCCGAAACCGCAAGTCCGATCGACACCAAATTTGGCATGGATCATCTCTGGACACACATCATACTGGCTTGTGCTCCCCAGATTGATACGCGAAAAACTCTTCCGGCTATAAGCTAATGAATGTTCACGCAAAACGCTACTAATGCTAACTGATGTCATATCTTCGGTTTGCAATGGCCGATCGACACCAAACTCGGAGCACTTATGTGCGACGCCTCCCTGAAGGCCTCTGCAAACGTTGGTGCAACTAGACTCTAGGTGGCGCTGTTTAACGCGAAAAATTAGTTCTGGTATAACCGCAGTCGCATTGATGAGAACTTTGTGCCAAATTGTTCAGCATGGTCCCCTGACCTCAGACACCAAAGTGCATCCTAATGTGCCCATAGGTGGCGCTGTTATTGGGGATTAAACACGAAAAAAAAAATCCCATTGACTTACATTCATTTTATATCTCCAGAACCGCAGGTCCGATTGACACCAAATTTGGGTCAATTCTTCCCCATGGGGCCCTGATTACACCTGACAAGTTTTGTACAATTCGGCCAAAAGGCGGCGCTGTAATGGAAGCTGGAATGCCAAAAATGTCCCATTGAAATGAATGGGATTTCAAACCACGCCACAATTTGCCTAGGTTAGGAATGGCCGATCAACACCAAACTTCAGGATGTTATGCGGCATGACTTCTGGAACTGCTGTGTGAAATTTGGTGTCAATCGGCTAAAAGGTGAATATATTAATAATTTATGAAAAAACACTCCCATTCACTCCCATTCATTTTATATCTCCGGAACCGCAGGTCCGATTGACACCAGATTTGGGTCAATTGTTACCTATGGGTCCCTGATGACAACTGACAAATTTGGTACAATTCGGCCAAACGGTGGCGCTATACTAGAAACTGAAAGCCCTTCAGAAAGCCCATTGAAATGAATGGGACTTCAAACCACACCACAATTTGCCTAGGTTAGGAATGGCCGATGAACACCAAACTTCAGGATCTTATGCGGCATCACTTCTGAAACTGCTGTGTGAATTTTGGTGTCAATCGGCCAAAAGGTGACTATATAAATAATTTATGAAAAAACACTCCCATTCACTTACATGCATTTTATATCTCCGTAACCGCAAGTGCGATTCATACCAAATTTGGGTCAAATGTTCCCAATGGGTTCCTGATGACACCTGACAAATTTGGTGCAAATCGGCCTAAAGATGGTGCTGTAATCGACGCTGAAATGCTGTCGATAAATCCCATTCGTTTCGATGGCATTTTCAAACGCGGATGTTTTGCCTCAGTTTGGAACGGCCGATCGAGACCTGACTTCGGGGACCTTATGCGCGACGTGACGCTAGCTGGACGACTTCAGCTGCCTCAGCGAGGGCTGAAGTTTACGCCAGGGCTTGGACCCGCTTACAACTGCTTGCAGTTCTAGTTAGGGTCCAAGTCCGAAGTGGGCTGGGAACCGGCGTTTGCAGTAACAGCGGTTCCCATACCACAAGTGGCAGGAACCCTATTGTTTTCGTTAGGATTTTTATTATTCTTATTCTTCCGTGCCTAATTCCACTACTGCAGCCTAGGCGGTAAGTGCTAGGAGACACGAAGTTCAGCGGTGTAGGTCAAGTTCAGTGCACCGTAACTCAGGCACAAAATTCGCACGCGTCTACCACTAGGTGGCGCTGTGACAAATTTTCTGCGTTTGGGCTTGGCACTCCCGCCTACTGAAGCGGATATGGAAAACCTTATATCCACGCGTTCGGGGATCCTGCTGAATCACGTGGTATAGGCCACGCCCATTTCCGCCTAGACTTTTTTCGCGCAAAATCGCGAAAACTGACTAGCCAGCTCAGAATTAACTCCTCCGAAACCGCAAGTCCGATCAACACCAAATTTGGTATGGACCATCTCTGGACACACATCATACTGGCTTGTGCTCCCCAGATCGATACTGCGAAAAACTCTTCCGGCTATAAGCTAACGAATATTCACGCATAAGCGCTACTAATGCTAACTGATGTCATATCTTCGGCTTTGGAATGGCCGATCGACACCAAACTCGGAGGACTTATGTGGGACGCCCCTGAGGGCCTGTGCAAAATTTGGTGCAACTAGCCTCTAGGTGGCGCTGTTTAACGCAAGAAATTAGTTCTGGTATAACCGCAAAGTCGCATTGACGTGAACTTTGTGCCAAATTGTTCAGGATGGTCCCTGACCTCAGAGACCAATGTGCATCCTAATGTGCCCATAGGTGGCGCTGTTATTGCAGATTAAGCGAAAAAATAATCCCATTGACTTACATTCATTTTATATCTCCGGAACCGCAGGTCCGATTGACACCAAATTTGGGTCAATTCTTCCCCATGGGGCCCTGATGACACCTGACAAGTTTTGTGACAGTTCGGCCAAAAGGTGGCGCTATAATGGAAGCTGGAATGCCATGAAAAGCCCATTGAAATGAATGGGATTTCAAACCAGACCACAATTTGCCTAGGTTAGGAATGGCCGATCAACACCAAACTTGGGGACCTTATGCGGCATTACTTCTGTAAGGTCTGTGTGACATTTGGTGTCAATCAGCCCAAAGGTGACTTTATTAATAATTTATGAAAAACACTCCCATTGACTTACATTCATTTTATATCTCTGGAACCGCAGGTCCGATTGACACCAAATTTGGGTCAATTCTTCCCCATGGGGCCCTGATGACACCTGACAAGTTTTGTACAGTTCGGCCAAAAGGTGGCGCTATAATGGAAGCTGGAATGCCGTAAAAAGTCCCATTGAAATGAATGGGTTTTAAAACCACACCACAATTTCCCTAGGTTAGGAATGGCTGACCAACACCAAACTTCAGGATATTATGCGGCATGACTTCTGGAAATGCTGTGTGAAATTTGGTGTCAATTGGCTAAAAGGTGACTATATAAATAATTTATGAAAAACACTGCCATTCACTTACATTCAATTTATATCTCCATAACCACAAGTCCAATTCATACCAAATTTGGGTCAAATGTTCCCACTGGGTCCTTGATGACACCTGAAAAATTTGGTGAAATTCGACCTAAAGGTGGCGCTATAATAGAAGCTCAAATGCCATCAGAAAGCCCATTGAAATGAATGGGATTTCAAACCACACCACAATTTGCCTAGGTTAGGAATGGCCGATCAACACCAAACTTGGGTATCTTATGCGGCATGACTTCTGGAACTGATGTGTGAAATTTGGTGTCAATAGGCTAAAAGCTGACTGTATTAATAATTTATGAAAAAACACTTCCATTCACTTACATGCATTTTATATCTCCGTAACCACAAGTCCCATTCATACCAAATTTGCGTCACATGTTCCCACTGTGTCCCTGATGACATCTGACAAATTTGGTGCAAATGGGCCTAAAGATGGCGCTGTAATCGATGCTGAAATGTATCGATAAATCCCATTCGTTTCGATGGCATTTTCAAACGCGGGACGTTTCGCCTCTGTTTGGAAAGGCCCGTCGAGACCTAACTCGGGACCTTATGCGACACGGTGCGGGCTCGGACGACTCATGCCGCGGACGGCTTCAGCCGCGCCTCAGCGGGGCTGGAGGCGAAGTTTCAGCCAGGGGCTTGGACCCCGCTTACAACTGCTTGCAGTTCTAGTTATTATTCTTTTTATTCTTCCGCCGCTAGTTCCAGTACTGCAGCGTTCGCTGTAACTCCTAGGAACGCAAACTTCGCGGTGTAGGTCAAGTTCACCGCACCGACCTCAGGCGCAGAAATTCGCACACGTCTACCACTAGGTGGCGCTGTGACAAATTTTTCGCGTTTGGGCTTGGCACTCCCGCCTACGAAGGAATATATGGAAAACCTTATATCCACGCTGCTCGGGGATCATGCTGAATCACGTGGTATAGGCCACGCCCATTTCCGCCTATAATTTTTTCGCGCAAAATCGCGAAAACTGACTGACCGGCTGAAATTAACTCCTCCGAAACCGCAAGTCCGATCGACACCAAATTTGGCATGGACCATCTCTGGACACACATCATACTGGCTTGTGCTCCTCAGATCGATACGCAAAAAACTCTTCCGGCTATAAGCTAACGAACATTCACGCAAAACGGTAGTAACGCTAACTGAAGTCATATCTTCGCTTTGCAATGGCCGATCGACACCAAACTCGGAGGACTTATGTGTGACGCCCCCCCGAGGGCCTCTGCAAAATTTGGTGCAACTAGCCTCTAGGTGGCGCTGTTTAATGCGAGAAATTTGTTCTGGTATAACCGCAAGTCGCATTGACGTGAACTTTGTGCCAAATTGTTCAGGATGGTCCCCTGACCTCATGTACCAAAGTGCATCCTAATGTGCCCATAGGTGGCGCTGTTATTGGCGAACAAAATAATCCCATTGACTTACATTCATTTTATATCTCCAGAACCGCAGGTCCGATTGACACCAAATTCAGGTCAAATCTTCCCCATGGGGCCCTGATGACACCTGACAAATTTGGTGAAATTTGGCCTAAAGGTGGCGCTATAATGGAAGCTGGAGTGCCGAAAAAGTCCCATTGAAATGAATGGGTTTTAAAACCACACCACAATTTGCCTAGGTTAGGAATGGCCGATCAACACCAAACTTCAGGATGTTATGCGGCATGACTTCTGGAACTGCTGTGTGAAATTTGGTGTCAATCGGCAAAAAGGTGACTATTAATAATTTATGAAAAATAAATCCCATTCACTTACATTCATTTTATATCTCCGGAACCGCTGGTCCGATTGACACCAAATGTGGGTCATATCTTCCCCATGGGGCCCTGATGACACCTGAATATTTTGGTACAATTCGCCAAACGGTGGCGCTATAATGGAAGCTGGAACGCCGAAAAAGTCCCATTGAAATGAATGGGGTCTAAAACCATGCCACAATTTGCCTATGTTAGGAATGGCCGATCAACACCAAACTTGAGTATGTTATGCGGCATGACTTCTGGAACTGCTGTGCGAAATTTGGTGTCAATCGGCTAAAAGGTGAATATATTAAAAATTTATGAAAAAACACTCCCATTCACTTACATGCGTTTTATATCTCTGGTACCAAAGGTCCAATTGACACCAAATGTGGGTCAAATCTTCCCCATGGGCCCAAGATGATACCTGACCAATTTGGTGAAATTTGGCCTAAAGGTGCCGCTGTAATTGAAGCTGGAATGCTGTAAAAAAGTCCCATTGAAATGAATGGGATTTCAAACCATGCCACAATTTGCCTAGGTTAGGAATGGCTGATCAACACCAAACTTGGGTATCTTATGCGGCATCACTTCTGGAACAGCTGTGTGAAATTTGGTGTCAATCGGCTAAATGCAGACTGTATTAATAATTTATGAAAAAACACTCCCATTCACTTACATGCAATTTATGTCTGCGTAACCACAAGTCCCATTCATACCAAATTTGGGTCAAATGTTCCCACTGCGTCCCTAATGACACCTGACAAATTTGGTGCAAATCGGCCTAAAGATGGCGCTGTAATCGATGCTGAAATTTATCGCTAAATTCCATTCATTCCAATGGCATTTTCAAACACGGGACGTTTCGCCTCTGTTTGGAAAGGCCCGTCGAGACCCGACTCGGGGACCTTGCGCGGCGCGGGTGCGGGGCGCCCGGGACGACTCGCGCGCCCTCCGCGGGGCTGGGGGGCGAGTTTCGCCAGGGGGCTTGGACCCCGCTTACAACTGCTTGCAGTTCTAGTTATTATTCTTTTTATTCTTCCGCCGCTAGTTCCAGTACTGCAGCGTTCGCTGTAACTCCTAGGAACGCAAACTTCGCGGTGTAGGTCAAGTTCACCGCACCGACCTCAGGCGCAGAAATTCGCACACGTCTACCACTAGGTGGCGCTGTGACAAATTTTTCGCGTTTGGGCTTGGCACTCCCGCCTACGAAGGAATATATGGAAAACCTTATATCCACGCGTTCGGGGGATCATGCTGAATCACGTGGTATAGGCCACGCCCATTTCCGCCTATAATTTTTTCGCGCAAAATCGCGAAAACTGACTGACCGGCTGAAATTAACTCCTCCGAAACCGCAAGTCCGATCGACACCAAATTTGGCATGGATCATCTCTGGACACACATCATACTGGCTTGTGCTCCCCAGATTGATACGCGAAAAACTCTTCCGGCTATAAGCTAATGAATGTTCACGCAAAACGCTACTAATGCTAACTGATGTCATATCTTCGGTTTGCAATGGCCGATCGACACCAAACTCGGAGCACTTATGTGCGACGCCTCCCTGAAGGCCTCTGCAAACGTTGGTGCAACTAGACTCTAGGTGGCGCTGTTTAACGCGAAAAATTAGTTCTGGTATAACCGCAAGTCGCATTGATGAGAACTTTGTGCCAAATTGTTCAGCATGGTCCCCTGACCTCAGACACCAAAGTGCATCCTAATGTGCCCATAGGTGGCGCTGTTATTGGGGATTAAACACGAAAAAAATAAAATCCCATTGACTTACATTCATTTTATATCTCCGGAACCGCAGGTCCGATTGACACCAAATTTGGGTCACGTCTTCCCCATGGGTCCCTGATGACACCTGACAAATTTGGTGAAATTCGGCCTAAAGATGGCGCTATAATGGAAGCTAGAATGCCGAAAAAGTCCCATTGAAATGAATGGGTTTTAAAACCACACCACAATTTGCCTATGTTAGGAATGGCCGATCAACACCAAACTTCAGGATCTTATGCGACATGACTTCTGAAACTGCTGTGTGAAATTTGGTGTCAATCGGCTAAAAGGTGACTATATAAATAATTTATGAAAAAACACTCCCATTCACTTACATTCATTTTATATCTCCGAAACCGCAGGTCCGATTGACACCAAATTTGGGTCAAATCTTCCCCATGGGCCCATGATGATACCTGATAAATTTGGTAGAATTCGGCCAAACGGTGGCGCTATAATTGAAGCTGGAATGCCGTAAACACTCCCATTGACTTACATTCATTCTATATCTCCGGAACCGCAGGTCCGATTGACACCAGATTTGGGTCAGTTGTTACCTATGGGTCCCTGATGATACCTGAAAAATTTGGTACAATTCGGCCAAACGGTGGCGCTATAATTGAAGCTCAAATGCCACGAAAAAGTCCATTAAAATGAATGGGATTTCAAACCATACCACAATTTGCCTAGGTTAGGAATGGCTGACCAGCACTAAACTTCAGGATCTTATGCGGCATGACTTCTGTGGAACTGCTGTGTGAAATTTGGTGTCAATCGGCTAAAAGGTGACTATATAAATAATTTATGAAAAATCACTCCCATTCACTCCCATTCATTTTATATCTCCAGAACCGCAGGTCCAATTGACACCAAACTTGGGTCAAATCTTCCCCATGGGGCCCTGATGATACCTGAAAAATTTGGTACAATTCGGCCTAAACGGTGGCGCTATAATTGAAGCTCAAAGCCCTTCAGAAAGCCCCATTAAAATGAATGGGATTTCAAACCATGCCATAATTTGTCTAGGTTAGGAATGGCCGATCAACACCAAACTTGGGGATCTTATGCGGCATGACTTCTGGAACTGCTGTGTGAAATTTGGTGTCAGTAGGTTAAAAGGTGACTCTGCTAATAATTTATTAAAAACACTGCCATTCACTTACATGCATTTTATATCTCCGCAACCACAAGTCCCATTCATACTAAATTTGGGTCACATATTCCCACTGTGTCCCTTATGACACCTGACAAATTTGGTGCAAATCGCCTAAAGATGGCGCTGTAATCGATGCTGAAATGTATCGATAAATCCCATTCGTTTCGATGGCATTTTCAAACGCCAGGGCGTTTAGCCTCTGTTTGGAAAGGCCCGTCGAGACCTAACTTCGGGGACATTGCGCTGGCGTCGGTGCGAGCCGGGACGACTTCAGCTAGCGCTCCAGCGAGGGCGAAGTTTCAGCCAGGGGCTTGGACCCAGCTTACAACTGCTTGCAGTTCTAGTTATTATTATTATTATTCTTCCGCCGCTAATTCCACTACTGCAGCATACCCTGTAAATGCTAGGGACGCTGAAACTCATAGGGTAGGTACAAATTCACTGCACAGTAACTCAGGCGCAAAAATCGCACACTTCTACCGCTAGGGGCGCTATAAGCAAGGTCAACGCGTTTGGGCTTGGAACTCCGCTACTGAAGGCGATATGGAAAACCTTATATCCACGCTGCTCGGGGATTGAGCTGCATCTCTTGGTATAGGCCACGCCCATTTCCGCCATTAATTCTTTTCGCAGCAAAATCGCGAAAACTGACTAACCAGCTCAGAATTAACTCCTCCGAAACCGCAAGTCCGATCGACACCAAATTTGGCATGGATCATCTCTGGACACACATCATACTGGCTTGTGCTCCCCAGATCGATACACGAAAAAACTCTTCCGGCTATAAGCTAACGAATATTCACGCAAAACGCTAGTGATGCTAACTGATGTCATATCTTCAGCTTTGCAATGGCCGATCGACACCAAACTCGGAGCGATTATGTGGGACGCCCCTGAGGGCCTGTGCAAAATTTGGTGCAACTAGCCTCTAGGTGGCGCTGTTTAACCGCAGAAAATTAGTTCTGGTATAACCGCAAGTCGCATTGACGTGAACTTTGTGCCAAATTGTTCAGCATGGTCCCCTGACCTCAGACACCAAAGTGCATCCTAATGTGCCCATAGGTGGCGCTGTTATTGGCGATTAAATACGAAAAAATTCATCCCATTGACTTACATTCATTTTATATCTCCAGAACCGCAGGTCCGATTGACACCAAATTTGGGTCAAATCTTCCCCATGGGACCATGATGACACCTGACAAATTTGGTGAAATTCGGCCAAAAGGTGGCGCTATAATGGAAACTGGAATGCCGTAAAAGTCCCATTGAAATGAATGGGATTTCAAACCACGCCACTATTTGCCCAGGTTAGGAATGGCCGATCAACACCAAACTTCAGGATCTTATGCGGCATCACTTCTGGAACTGCTGTGTGAAATTTGGTGTCAATCGGCCAGAAGGTGAATATATAAATAATTTATGAAAAACACTCCCATTCACTCCCATTCATTTTATATCTCCAGAACCGCAGGTCCAATTGACACCAAACTTGGGTCAAATCTTCCCCATGGGGCCCTGATGATACCTGAAAATTTGGTACAATTCGCCAAAAGGTGGCGCTATAATGGAAGCTGGAATGCCGTAAACACTCCCATTGACTTACATTCATTCTATATCTCCGAACCGCAGGTCCGATTGACACCAGATTTGGGTCAATTGTTACCTATGGGTCCCTGATGATACCTGAAAAATTTGGTACAATTCGGCCAAGCGGTGGCGCTATAATTGAAGCTCAAATGCCACGTAAAAGTCCATTAAAATGAATGGGATTTCAAACCATACCACAATTTGCCTAGGTTAGGAATGGCTGACCAGCACTAAACTTCAGGATCTTATGCGGCATGACTTCTGGAACTGCTGTGTGAATTTTGGTGTCAATCGGGACGACTTCAGCGCCCTCCAGCGGGCTGGGGGCGAAGTTTAGCCAGGGGCTTGGACCCCGCTACAACTGCTTGCAGTTCTAGTTAGGGGTCCAAGCCCGAAGTGGGCATGGAACCCGATTGCAAGGCATCGCGGGGCCATACCACGGCGGCATGGAACCCTATTGTTTTCGTTCTCGTTTTTATTATTATTATTATTATTTTTTTCTTCCGTGAAGAAAACGCATACTGCAGAATAGACGACAAGAGTTACGGACACCAAATTCCCAGGGTAAGTCCATTTCTTGTCGATGACCTCACACGAAAAAATTCCCACACTTCTACCGCTAGGGGGCGCTGTAAGCAAGGTAAACGCGTTTGGGCTTGGAACTCCCGCCTACGAAGGCTTATATCAAAAACCTTATATCCACGCGTTCGGGGGATCGAGCTGAATCTCCTGGTATAGGCCACGCCCATTTCCGCCTAAACTTTTTTCGAGCTACAGCGCAAAACTCAAAAACCGCCTGGAACGTACTCCTCCGAACCCGCAAGTCCGATCGCCACGAAACTTGGCACGGATAATCTCTGGACCAAGCTTGACAAAGTTTGTAGAGGAAATTTTGATCCGACAAAAACTGGCGCAATTATACGCTAACAAACATTTGCGAAAAACGCTACTAACAGGAAGTGAGGGCATAACTTCAGTTTGGAATGGCCGATCAACACCAAACTTGGACCACTCAGTTGGGATGGGCCCCTGAGGGCCTGTGCAAAATTTGGTGCTGCTGGCCCCTAGGTGGCGCTCTTTAATCCAGAAAATTAGTTCCTCCATAACCACAAGTCACATTGACATGAAACCAGTGCCAAATTGTTCAGCATGGTCCCCTGATGCCAGGCACCAAAGGGGACCCTAATGTGCCCATAGGTGGCGCTGCTATTGCAGATTAAAGACAAAAAATTCATCCCATTGACTTACATTCATTTTATATCTCCAGAACCGCAGGTCCGATTGACACCAAATTTGGGCCAATTGTTACCCATGGGGCCCTGATGATACCACAAAAATTTGGTGCAGATCGGACTAAAGGTGGCGCTGTAATCGAAGCTCAAATCCGGTCAGAAGCCCCATTGAAATGAATGGGATTTCAAACCAGTACACATTTTCACAAGGTTTGGAATGCCCGATCAACACCAAACTTGGAGACCTTATCCGACATGACCTCCGAAGGCCTGTGTAAAATTTGGTGTCAATCGGCCAAACGGTGGCGCTCTTCATCATATCTGAAAAAAACTCCCATTGACTCACATGCATTTTATATCTCCAGAACCGCTGGTCCGATGGACACCAAATTTGGGTCAATTGTTCCCCATGGGGCCCTGATGACACCACAAAAATTTGGTGCAATTCGCCCTAAAGGTGGCGCTACAATCAAAGCTGAAATGCCATCAGAAACCCCATTGAAATGAATGGGATTTAAAACCAGCACACACTTTCACAAGGTTTGGAATGCCCGATCAACACCAAACTTGGGGACCTTATGCCTGGACTTCCGAAGACCTGTGTCAAATTTGGTGTCAATCGGCCAAACGGTGGCGCTCTTCATCATAAATCAAAAAACTCCCATTGACTTACATGCATTTTATATCTCCAGTACCGCAGCTCCCATCGACACCAAATTTCGGTCACTTCTTCACCGAGAGGCCCAGATGACACCTGAGCGTTTTGGTGCGATTCGGCCAAAAGGCGGCGCCGTAATCGAAGCTCAAACGCCGTCGCGAAGCCCATTCATTTCAATGGCATTTTCAAACACGCCGCGTTTCGCCTCGGTTCGGAGCGGCCCGTCGAGACCTCGCTCGGGGACCTCACGCGGGACGTCGGCGGGGCACCGGACGACTCGCGCGCCCTCCGCGGGGCGAGGGGGGCGACTGGCGACAGGTGGCTTGGACCCCGTTTACAACTGCTCGCAGTTCTAGTTAGGGGTCCAAGCCCGAAGTGGGCTGGGAACCCGCGATTGCAAGGCAACGCGGTTCCCATACCACGAAGTGGCATGGAACCCTATTGTTTTCGTTAGGGTTTTTATTAGGGGTCCAAGCCCGAGTGGGCTGGGAACCGCGAAATGCAAGGCATCGCGGTTCCCTGTACCAGCGGTGCAGGAACCCTATTGTTTTCGCTAAGATTTTTATTATTATTTTTTTTCTTCCGCCGCTAATTCCACTACTGCAGCATACCCGTGAAATGCTAGGGACGCTGAAACTCACAGGGTAGGTACAAGCCCTGCAAGTAACTCAGGCGCAAAAATTCGCACACTTCTACCACTAGGGGCTGTAACACAGATTTTCGACATTTTGCCCTCTCACTCCCGCATACAAACACGCATATTCACAAACCTTATATCCACGCGTTCGGGGATCGAGCTGAATCTCGTGGTATAGGCCACGCCCATTTCCGCCTAAACTTTTTTCGAGCTATATCGCGAAAACTGACAAGCCGACTAAAATCATCTCCTCCGAAGCCGTAAGTCCGATCGACCACGAAACTTGGCACGGATAATCTCTGGACCGAGCTCTACAAATTTTGTAGAGGGAATTTCGATACGACAAAAAATGTCGCAATTATACGCTAACAAACGTTTGCGAAAAGCGACAAAAGCGAAGTGATGTCAGATCTCAGGTTAGGAGTGGCCGATCAACACCAAACTTTAGTACCTTATGTAGGAGAACCCCCTGAAGGCCTGTGCAAAATTTCGTGCAATTCGCCGCTAGTTGGCGTTACCCCAAAAAATCCCATTGACTTACATTCATTTTATATCTCCAGAACCGCAAGTCCGATTCACACCAAATTTGGGTCAATTGTTCCCCATGGGGCCCTGATGACACCACAAAAATTTGGTGCAGTTCGGCCAAAAGGTGGCGCTACAATCGAAGCTGAAATGCCGTCAGAAGCCCCATTGAAATGAATGGGATTTCAAACCAGCACACTTTTTCACAAGGTTTGGAATGGCCGATCAACACCAAACTTGGAGGCCTTATCCGACATGACCTCCCGAAGGCCTGTATCAAATTTGGTGCCAATCGGCCAAACGGTGGCGCTGTTCAACCTATATCAAAAAACTCCCATTGACTTACATGCATTTTATATCTCCACAACCGCAGCTCCGATCGACACCAAATTTGGGTCAATTGTTACCCATGGGCCCCTGATGACACCACAAAAATTTCGTGCAGATCGGCCAAAAGGTGGCGCTACAATCGAAGCTGAAATGCCGTCAGAAGCCCCATTGAAATGAATGGGATGTCAAACCAGCACACTTTTCACAAGGTTTGGAATGGCCGATCAACACCAAACTTGGGGACCTTCTCCGACATGACCTCCCGAAGGCCTGTGTCTAATCTGGTGTCAATCGGCCAAACGGTGGCGCTGTTCATCATATATCAAAAAACTCCCATTCACTTACATGTATTTTATATCTCCAGTACCGCAGCTCCGATCAACACCAAATTTGGGTCAGTTCTTCCCCAAGGGGCCCCGATGACAGCTGAGCGATTTGGTGCAATTCGGCCAAAAGGCGGCGCCGTAATCGAAGCTCAAACGCCGTCGCTAAGCCCATTCATTTCAATGGCATTTTCAAACACGCCGCACTTCGCCTCGGTTCAGAGCGCCCCGTCGACACCTCAGTCGGGGACCTCACAGCGAGCGTCGGCGGGCCGGGACGACTTCAGCGCCCTCAGCGGCTGAGAGGCGACTGGCGACAGGTGGCTTGGACCCCGTTTACAACTGCTCGCAGTTCTAGTTATTATTAGGGGTCCAAGCCCGAAGTGGGCATGGAACCCGCGATTGCAAGGCATCGCGGTTCCCATACCACGTAGTGGCTGGGAACCCTATTGTTTTCGCTCAGATTTTTAGGGGTCCAAGCCCGAAGTGGGCTGGGAACCCGCGTTTGCAAGGCAACGCGGTTCCCATACCACGAAGTGGCAGGGAACCCTATTGTTTTCGCTCGGATTTTTATTATTATTAGGGGTCCAAGCCCGAAGTGGGCTGGGAACCCGCGATTGCAAGGCAACGCGGTTCCCATACCACGAAGTGGCTGGGAACCCTATTGTAATCGTTCTCGTTTTTATTATTTTTTTCTTCCGTAGCTAAAACTCATACTGCAGCCTAGAGGGTAAGTGCCAGGAACGCGAAACTCACAGGGTAGGTGCAACTCTTGTCAATGACCTCAGGCGCAAAAATCCGCACACTTCTACCACTAGGGGGCGCTATAAGCAAGGTCAACGCGTTTGGGCTTGGATCTCCCGACTACGAAGGCGGATATCAAAAACCTTATATGCACGCGTTCGGGGGATCCAGCTGAATCTCTTGGTATAGGCCACGCCCATTTCCGCCTAAACTTTTTTTCGAGCTACATCGCGAAAACTGAAAACCTATTTTAATTAACTCCTCCGAAGCCGCCAAGTCCGATCGACCACGAAACTTGGCACGGATAATCTCCGGACCGAGCTCTACAAAGTTTGTAGAGGGAATTTTGATCACGACAAAAAATGTCGCAATTATACGCTAACAAACGCTTGCGAAAAACGCTAATAAAAGGAAGTCATGTCATATCTTCGGATTGGAATGGCCGATCAACACCAAATTTGGACCACTCCTTTGGGACGCACCACTGAGGGCCTCTGCAAAACTTGGTGCAGCTGGCCCCTAGGTGGCGCTCTTTAATCCAGAAAATTAGTTCCTCTATAACCACAAGTCACATTGACATGAAACCAGTGCCAAATTGTTCAGCATGGTCCCCTGATGCCAGGCACCAAAGGGGAACCTAATGTACCCATAGGTGGCGCTGTTATTGCAAATTAAAAATGATTTCAAAAATCCCATTGACTTACATTCATTTTATATCTCCATAACCACAAATCCGATTGACACCAAATTTGGGTCAATTGTTACCCACGGGCCCCTGATGACACCACAAAAATTTGGTGCAGTTCGGCCTAAAGGTGGCGCTGTAATCGAAGCTCAAATGCCCCATTCATTTCAATGGGAAGTTCAAAAAGAACATTTTACCTCATAACTACGGCAAACTACATCGCACATTCATAAATCTTATGTCTACGTGTTTGGGGATGCAGCCCATTCCGATGGTATATGACACGCCTCTGTGCGATGAGGATTTCATTTTGCGAAATCGCAAAAAATGGAAAACTTATTTTAATTAACTCCTCCGAAGCCGCAAGTCCGATCGACACAAAACTTTACACAGAGCATCTCTGGACCAAGCCGAAGAAAGTTTGTAGAGGGAATTTTGATTCGACAAAAAAGGCCGAACTACAGGCTAACAAATATTTGCGGCAGCTAAAAACACGAGTATAACATAACTCTGGCTTGGAAAGGCCGATCAACACAAAACTTGAGGACCTTATCTGTCCTGCCCCTAGAAGGCCTCTGCAAAATTTGGTTCATTTCGCCGCTAGTTGGCGCTACCCAAAAAATTCCCATTGACTTACATTCATCTCATATCTCCATAACCACAAGTCTGATTCTAACCAAATTTGGGTCAATTGTTTCTGATGGGCCCCTGATGACACCACAAAAATTTGGTGCACTTCGGCCTAAAGGTGGCGCTGTAATCTAAGCGCAAATGCCCCATTCATTTCAATGGGAATTTCAACCAAAGCACATTTTTCCTCGTAACTTCACGGCAAACTACATCGCACATTCATAAATCTTATGTCTACGTGTTTGGGCGATTGAGCCGACTCGATGGTATAGGACACGCCTCTGTGCGATGACAATTTCATTTTGCAAAATCGCAAAAAATGGAAAACTTATTTTAATTAACTCCTCCGAAGCCGCCAAGTCCCATCGACCACGAAACTTTGCACAGACCATCTCTGGACCAAGCCGAAGAAAGTTTGTAGAGGGAATTTTGATCCGACAAAAGCGGCCGAATTACGGGCTAACAAATATTTGCGAAAACGCTACAAACACGAAGTATAACATATCTCAGGCTTCAAAAGGCCGATCAACACCAAACTTGGTGACCTTATGCGACAGGACTTACCGAAGCTCTCTGTGAAAATTGGTGTCAATCGGCCTCTAGGTGACGCTATTACTCGAAATCAATGAACACTCCCATAGACTTACATTCATTTCAGATCTCCATAACCGCAAGCAACTTTCATTTACAACTCTGGTCATTTCTTCTCTACGGGCCCCGCCTTGGCTCGGGGGCCTAACTTTATGGCACAATTAAACATGGCGGGCCCGGGACGACTTCAGCGCCCTCAGGCGAGGCGACTGGCGCCGGGGGGCTTGGACCCCGTTTACAACTGCTCGCAGTTCTAGTTATTATTATTATTCTTCCGTACGTTTTCGCCTAGTTCCGAGACTGCAGCATACCCCAAAAATGCTAGGGACACGAAACTCACAGGGTAGGTTCAGGCCCATGGGATGAACGCATGGGGAAAAATTCGCACACTTCTACCACTAGGGGGCGCTACAAGCAAGGCCCAAAGTTTGCAACATTCTAATTGCTCTAACTCCCGTATACAAGGGCGTATATCAAAAACCTTATATCCACGCGTTCGGGGGATCGAGCTGAATCTCCTGGTATAGGCCACGCCCATTTCCGCCTAAACTTTTTTCGAGCTACATCGCGAAAACTGAAGCACCGCCCAAATCATCTCCTCCGAAGCCGCAAGTCCGATCAACACGAAACTTGGCACAGATCATCTCTGGACCGAGCTCTACAATGTTTGTGTAGGAAATTTTGATCCGAAATAAACTGTCGCAATTATACGTTAACAAACGTTTGCGAAAAATGCTACTAACAGGAAGTGAGGGCATAACTTCAGTTTGGAATGGCCGATCGACACCAAACTTGGACCACTAAGTTGGGATGGGCCCCTGAGGGCCTGTGCAAAATTTGGTGCAGCTGGCCCCTAGGTGGCGCTCTTTAATCCAGAAAATTAGTTCCTCCATAACCACAAGTCACATTGACATGAGTCCAGTGCCGAATTGTTCAGCATGGACCCCTGATGCCAGGCACCAAAGGGGACCCTAATGTGCCCATAGTTGGCGCTGTTATTGCAGCTTAAAGACAAAAAATTTTTTCCCATTGACTTACATTCATTTTATATCTCCAGAACCGCAGGTCCGATTGACACCAAATTTGGGTCAATTGTTACCCATGGGGCCCTGATGATACCACAAAAATTTGGTGCAGATCGGTCTAAAGGTGGCGCTGTAATCGAAGCTCAAAGCCGGTCAGAAGCCCCATTGAAATGAATGGGATTTCAAACCAGCACACATTTTAACAAGGTTTGAAATGCCCGATCAACACCAAACTTGGGGACCTTATGCGGCGGGACTTACCGAAGGCCTGTGTCAAATTTGGTGCCAATCGGCCAAACGGTGGCGCTGTTCATCATATATTTAAAAAAACCCCATTCACTTGCATGCATTTTATATCTCCACTACCGCAACTCCGAATGACACCAAATTTGGGTCAATTCTTACTCCTGGGCCCCTGATGATACCACAAAAATTTGGTGCCATTCGGCCAAAAGGTGGCGCTGTAATCGAAGCTGAAATGCCGTCAGAAACCCCATTGAAATGAATGGGATTTCGAACCACCACACATTTTTACAAGCTTTGCAATGCCCGATCAACACCAAACTTGGAGACCTTATCCGACATGACCTCCCGAATACCTGTGTAAAATTTGGTGTTATTCGGTCAAACAGTGGCGCTGTTCATCATATATCAAAAAAACTCCCATTCACTTACATGCATTTTAGATCTCCAGTACCGCAGCTCCGATCCACACCAAATTTGGGTCACTTCTTCACCAAGGGGCCCCGATGACAGCTGAGCGATTTGGTGCGATTCGGCCAAAAGGCGGCGCCGTAATCGAAGCTCAAGCGCCGACGCTAAGCCCATTCGTTCCAATGGCATTTTCAAACACGCAGCGTTTCGCCTCGGTTCGGAGCGGCCCGTCGGGACGTCACTCAGGGACCTCACGCGGGACGTCGTGGCCGGGACGACTTCAGCGCTCTCCAGCGGGCGTGAGGCGACTGGCGACAGGTGGCTTGGACCCCGTTTACAACTGCTCGCAGTTCTAGTTGTTATTGTGTTTAGCCTTGTACATGTGTATGTGCTATGATTGGTGTATGCCACGCCTTAACGAAAGAAATGTCGGTTTCTTGAATTCCTGCGATTGTCGGTGGGAGCTAGCAAAGGTGCAGGCGGGCGAGTAGCAGCAACTAGTGAAGCCCTGAGGAAACTGAGTGAGAAAGAGATGAGAAACGTAATGTTCATGACAAAGGATAAGCATGTTAAACACTGTACAAAGTGTGTGTTGAGACTGCAGACCAGTGAAAAACCGGGTGTGTGCACTATGAATAGCTCAGTAAATCTCAGTGCAGTAGCTTATATTGTGTGGTTAGGGTTGCTTTAAGGGTATTTATGGCTAAACAAAAAGTAAGCTACATTAAAAGTAGGGTTGAGTGATTAATCAAATTTTATTATGATCTTTGCTTCAGACTATTATGAAAACAAGATGATAAAGATAAAACAATTGTGACGCATTCCGTGCATTCCGCAATGGTGCTCTTGTTTTGTCTTGTGTTTCAAAGTTGAATCCAGCGCACTCCTTTCTTTTACAGCAGTAAAGGCTGGATTCCACAGGACACGGCTGCGACGTGGCTGCCGGAGCTGATATTATTCTATGCTTGCGAGTCCAAAAGATGCTTCAAGCAGCGCAGAGCAGATAAACCAAGCAGGAAGTCAGACACAGAAACAGCATAGAGAATCCGGTGAGTTTTCAAAATAAAACACCCTGTGCAGACTCCATATCATAAAACAACAAACAGTTAACAGATAAAAGAAACCATTTGACTATGCAGCCTACTTTAACCATGGTAAAAGCACAAACATCAAGGACTAATTTTTGTCCCCTATTAAACAGTATTATAGTATTTTAATATCCTACTGTTACAGTACATTCATTGTAAATTCTCCTTATAAATAACTGCACATATGAAAGACCTGCAAAGTAGCACATCTCGATAGGTAGCATAAATTGTCTGAACACCAGAAACAATCCTTCAGTCAGCACATGATCATCTTCTGATCCAGATTGTGCACAAGAGGGGCTATTCACAGACAGCTCTGTTGTCAGTGCATTTGAGAAAGAGAGCGAGCGAGAGGAGGGGCTTTCAAATCTGTGCTGTGTGCACCTCTACAAGGAAATAAGATTTTACCCATTTAAAAAAAAAAAAAAAAAAAGTAAATGTATTTGTCGCGGTCAGTGTTGATGGTGCGTCGGCCCATCTCAAAATAAATCAATGTATGGAAAACACTACTATCTTATTGAATTGTTGAAAGTGAATTTATCCATCACATGACTACACACTAGTGACAAAACATGCTTAATTTGTAAAAGACAGAATTCAGGAAAAATTTAACAGAAAACACGGAATCTGGTGAAAAAAATTAAATGAACACACACACACACACACACACACACACACACACACACACGGGAATCAATAAGAAGCAGAATTTGAATCACAAAATTCTAACGAGACTCAAGTCAACAGATAACATTTATTTTTCGCAGTTGTGTTTTGTTGATAAGATAGCTATTTAAAAACATCCTGTGTCTCCGCCTTTATTTACTACAAAAAAAGTCAACCCATTATCTCTGATGGTCTACGGTGATTTGGTCAGACAGCGGCATTTCCTCCACAGTGTAACAGCCAGCCTCTGCGCTTACCACACGGCAACATTATTTCTTTTATTTCGATAATTTACTCAGTGAACAGAACATCTCTGTGCTCAGCCAGCTGACTGACTCCCAAAAACAAATCAACATGGTGTCCTGAAAACCTGCAGCACTGGAAGAACAGACTAACTGGAGCTGATGCACACAATATTATCTAAATTAACTGCCAGGCACACCATACACAACAGTGAGCCAGGGTTCAAGTTACTCTCTCTCTGGGCACCTCACAATTCGATTACAATTCAGAGGACTGTGATTTGATTATTATCTTTGCATGTTGATGCATAATTTTTTTCTATACAGGATCTCTGAATAATTACAAAGTATTTCATTTGAGCATTAAAATCCAAAAGAAACCTCTCCTAATTAGATTAAAAGGACTAGTTTGCATCCCTAATTTACTTTATTAACCTCAGCTCCATGGTCCCTCAATTCATTAACAACCAGCTGTCAGACTCCTGAAACCTGAAAAATAATTATCAGGATGTTCAGTATGTGTACAGGATAGAGCTGTACACCTGTTTAGTCTAAGCTTGTACCAGATGTTCTCAACACTTGACTGGCTAATAATGACATACAGCTGATAATTAATATTACTACGTTACTAATTTTAGCTAATGTTACATAAATAAATATTTTTAGCACCTTTCACAGGACCCAATGACACTTTACACATAGTTACAGTGACAGAACAACAAAAAGTCATTCAGGATTGAATGTCTCAGGAAAGTTTAGCAGATTTTTGAAAGTGTCCAGACAGGGAGCGTTTCGAATCTCTGTGAGGATGAGTTCCAGAGGCTGGGGGCTGTGATGCTGAAGGCTCTGTCCCCTAAAGTCTGGTGTGGGGTACAGAGAGCAGGCCCTTGTACAGGGAGATGTTAGCTAGCGCTAACAGCCTTCACTTTTTCAGCTGCTGGGGAAACTACAGACTTATCAACGACACAAAGTACCTACGCTGCACATTTACTACCAGACAGAAACTCACTACTACTTTTCTCCGATAAATTTCACTGCACGTTCTGCCGCTCGCTCTCTGTCATTCGCTAAGACTCACACACACAGGATACATAGAGAGCTGCCATGCGTCGAGTATCACCATGCTCACAGGGTGCGAGTTAAAATCATCACGTGCATAGTGATTGTGTGACATTTATTTATGCAGCGGTGGTGTGCCGAATACAGGCTGTTGTGTGCGCTCCACAGGGCGCTGCACTTCAGCGGGTTCCGCCATTTGCATTCCGTCATCATTACGTTATCAATTAACATTTAAATAGTCAATTTTTAGACATTCCTAATCTTCCACATCTGCATCGCGATGCATTTAAGAATTGACAGGGGACAGCTCTACAGTGGGTTACACAAAAATTTAATTTAAAAAAAAACCCAGAAAGATTTGTAATTAAATGTTGCTTCTTTATACTGTGTGTTAACATCTAATTCCCAGACTAAAACCATGTTACTAAATCTGAACTGTAATTCATTCTTACTGGTACCTTAAAACAACACACCCACCACGCAGACCCCTGCTTTTTTTCTCTCTTTTTTTTTTTAAAATACAGGGCTATTTTTTTGGTCTGAATGCTCGCTATTGCCGGACTTTTAAATAAACTTGGCAGGAAAATTACTTACTTTCCAGCTACATGGGCGTTCTCAATGAAGGCCAGGGCAGCCTCCAGGCCTTTAAGCTGAGCCACAGCATTAGAGTCAGTGACAAACTTCTTTATCAGTCCCAGGTACTTCCCCCCATTCTGGACTCTTCTCATCTCCTATCCTCTGGAACAACTTCAGAGCTTCTTCATAACCATTCAGACGGGCTTTCCACACCTGAAGAAGAGCAAGAGTCAGAGAGAAACTGGTAAAGAACAGAAACTGAAAGGAGGTATACAAAGTTAAAATCAACTGGGGTTTGTTAAACCTTTTCAGTCCAGCTTCTTTGTGTTTCTCAGTGAACACATTTCTTAACAGTTCCTGTATCAAGGTGTGTTCACACTGAAAATTAATCCAGCGTTTCACGGCGCTTGATTACATACAAAGTCTATGCAAAGATGTGAATTCGCTCGGAGAGGTGCGGAAGACGCGTTTGCTGCTTCATTCGATGGTTCACTCAAGTTCAAATTTTTCAACCTGAGCAAGAAATTGGCATGAAGGTATTTTGCGAAAGCCTTTCAGCTATGAGATTGTCCGGATGTTACAGACTGCTTCAGAGTGTTGTTTGGTGAGGACCAGGCAGAGCGGGGGAGTGCAATGCCGCTGCTAAACTACAGGGAAGTGTAGAAGAAAGAGCCTGGAGCAGCGCTGCAGCTTTTGGACAAATAAATACCAGTAGTCTGTCTGGATTATGCTCTGACAACTATGCCGTTTACTCGCAGGAGGACCTCAGAGTTAACTGCTTGTATTAAATTAGCTTTTTACTTTAGATTTTGGGATGACAACTTGATTTATCTTCACTCGAGCTTCTCAGCAGCAACCTTCTGTGTATTTCTGGTTCCACTGCTATTGTTAGCATTGGTTGACACCCAGAGCATGTTTATATAAAAACCAGACAAATCTTGACATTACATGGAGAAAAGAAAGCAAGGAAGTTGAACTACCAGGTGAGTTTAGAAAATGTGTCTGTAACTTTATTCCAGCTATCGGTGCACTATACTGTCAACAAGTTAGCATCGCAAAGCTCTGATCGATCTGAACTCCATTCAGAAAAAACAAACACTTATAAAGTTGTCCTGTTTTAAAAACAGGCATCATATTGTAGTTATTTCGGCATCTGTTTGATCTGTTTATTGGTATTACAGCAAAAAAAAAAAAAAATCACTTTGGGTTCATACAGCTGTAGTAACCTCCGGTTCAGGTTGTGTTTATTTGCTTTATCGCGTTGCGTGAACTCTTTGGCAGATGTCCAGCGATAAAAGCCCTGCGAGAAAAGCGTTGCGAGGATTAAATTCACATTTTATGTGAACACACCATAAGGGACACTCTTAAACCTACCAAGTCTTAAACCTACATTCTTCCTAATGGCCACCAGGGGGGCGACTCTACAGGTTGCACATGTGTCAGATTTTATGTAAGCGTATGAAAAAAATCCCATTTATTACCTCAGTAAATCATGACTTTATGGTCTTAATTGCTAGTTTCAAATCTTCAATACAGCATGATGTTCATTATGTAAATGATGGTCCCATTTAGAGGAAAATAGATGATAAAGCAGGGTATGCATTAGCGCGTGGCTACCTTGTGATTGACAAGTCACTACAATGGCGACCTGTTAAGTGTAGCAAGCCATATTCCCCCACAGGCCGGTCTGAAGACATTTGCATGCAATATTCAGTCATAGCAAGGCTAATATATTAAAGTTTGAGTAAAGGCTAAAACCATTCACTGTAAATAACCAGATCTAAAATTTCTTTGGAGAACAAGGTATATGGGATGGGTGAGATATGACAAACAGCTCCTGTCATTCTTTGACTAAAAGGAAATCTTGCAGAGAACATAGAGGACAAATATCAGTCACCTTGTGTTCACATTTCTGGTCGACGGGAAGCTTCATCCATTCGCTATCGTCCCCCATGGCTGCCACTCGGAGGGGGTGGGCTTCCCCAAAAGGTACTCAACTGGGGGTAGGAAGAAAAAACAAAACAAAAAAAAAACAACATTAACAACATTCCTTAATAACATTCATCTGTGGTTACTGATGGACCCTGAAATTCATCACAGAAATTGTCAGCAGAGCACTGCTTAATAATGAATACTGCTAACTATACTCCAATAATTAAGTTTCAAAATAAACACACACACACACACACTTTAGTGCAATTTCAAAATTTAGAGGCAGGATGTAATCTTGATCAGTGGTTTTCCAACTTGATCCAGTGGATCCAAAAGTAAATAGAACAGATCAACAGATCAGCAAATTCCTTTTTTTAGAAAACAAACATGGGGGATTTCTACCAGAGGCCAATCAATAATGGATTTTTGAAGCAGACACAGCTACTTAATGACAAAAGGCTCAGTTCCTGTAACAGTCTCTTCAATTTCAAGTCCTGTAAGAGTTATTCACCAAAGATGCTTTATTGTCAGAGTCCAAATCGTCTAAAGTAATTCCTTACGTTGCAGCATCACTCACCCACTCCAAGGCACTCACTTACTTCCATCTGAAAGCGAAAGCATGCGATTGTCTAATGCACATTCAGGAAGCGGTTCATATTTCATATTGATCCAACCGAGTCTAGTAAACAAGCTAAAGACATCCACATCTCTGCAAAATACTGTCAGCTTGCAGGCAGCCTTACACAAAAGCAATGCAAACTAACCTGGGATGCAGCCGAGACACATTTCTATTATGAGCAAGAATGGTCAAAACAAAAAACTCATTAATGACGTGTCCAATCATCACACATGTTAGGAGTTATCAATGGGCTACTAATAAGGCTTGGGCGGTCTCAGTATACCAAGGTATTTAGAAATGCAGACGGTATGACTCAATACTGTCAAACTACAGACGCTCCTCTTTTAATTAAACTGAAACGGAGATACTGTATTGAGCATATACGCCCTAAACGTAGGTGGGTAGCACCGCAAGAAACTGCCTGACGTCATCTTGGGATAACGCTAAAGGACAAGTACAGAGAAAAAGGCCTCTGCCTCTGTTTATTAGAGTACTTTGGATTTAGTCCTGGGCTCAGCTGTTCAAAAAGTTTAATCTGGATAAGAATGATCCAGATTTGGAAATCCCATGTTTTGCTATCCCAGATCACGTAACCCCTCTTACTTTTGTTCCGGTTTTTCAAAGCAACATTGTCCCCCTGATCCAGACACAAACGTTTCAGAATTAGCTATTCACCGTTTGTGTAGCGCCTGAGGCTCTGTTCTAACTACATCACTAATGACATTTCACCTTGAAATTACTGATGTTTTATTGTTGAATACAGGCTAGTGATGCACTGATCGCAGTAATCTGCAGCTTGGGTTGACCGGGTCATAAAAAAAAATAATTGACTGATTAACAGCAGGTGGATGAAACGTCTCCCTATCAAGGGAGATGCTATGTACATTTATTTACACACAAGGCACAGCAGCGTAACTTCATTGATGATCTCCCGACACGCCGACAGAGTCAGTCCCGGTCTAAATGTTAATTAATAATCAGATCCAAAAAGGTCTCACCCATAGTCCAGGTTCAAACAGTGAAACTGTCTGGCATTAAGCAGTCGTCCTCCTGATCAATCCTGAGCTCCGTCAGAGTATAAACATGGATTTCAGAAGCTAAAATTTGAATTCTGTTTCCTCTGTCTTTTCTGTCAGGTTTATAACTGTAGTTTTTAGTTTTGCTGCTTAAATGTCACAATATTTGCTGTGACTTTAACGCGCATATGGAAACATTTAAATGAGTGACAACAGGCTCTCTAATCATGAAAGGAAAGAAAGATGGCTTGTCACAGAGCACAAGTAACGCTGATCCTGCTACAAGAGCCAATCACATTGCCAAAAGAAGTGAAAGGCTCTTAATGTCAGATGTTGTTTGATTTCCCCTGTCAGTTTCTTCAAACAGTGGCCTATGACTGTTAACTGCTTTGTGTCAACTAGCCAACCAGTAATGTGGATTAAAATGGAACGCTCTATTTCAGTGTAATTACGTGTTTTTAAACAATTTTTATAAATTAACCATAAGCTATTCACAAAATTGAAAAATGCATTAAAATTTTATTTAGAGATACTGCTAATGAAAAGTGTAAATTATTCTGAGTAACACTAATATTTCTCACACCACTTGGCATTTTCATGCACATTGAGGTTTCCATCCATCCACCGTCAACCACTTATCCTGCGTACAGGGTTGGAGGGGCTGGAGCCAATCCCAGCTGACATCAGGGGAAAGGCGGGGTACACCCTGGACAGGTTGCCAATCCATCACAGGGCCACACATAGACAAACAACCAGTCACACTCACACCTAAGGACAATTTAGGGTCACCAATTTACCTATACATAAATACAAAATGTATTACATTAAATGTTTTATACAAAATGTAAAAACATTTTAACAATCCTGAGGCACGCTTTTCAAACAAGTTTTTGAATTACTCATCTAGACAACCCCTACTTGTCACGGACCCATAGTTCAGAGAGGTTTACTGAGCAATAATGGATAATAATCTGAATCAGCTTTACTGTGTACACATAAAATATCAATAAAAAAGGACACATTTTCGTCAACTTTAGATTGCAATATTTCATCCAAAACCACATGACAACCTGCCACACAGCTATCACAAGACGCACAACTTACAATCAATATATCACTCAGATGCAACGTTAACGCCATTTACAAGTTGTGTTTCAATTGTATGACGTGAGGGAGGAAGCAGCAAACCGCCAGAATCTGACTCAAAGTGTTAACTGCATTCAAGAATGAACACACGAGGACTTTAAAGACCACTGAATTTAGACAAAATAAAAACTTGAAATTTTGAAAACCCATACTAGGACAGCTGTGCACAGTCCATGCACACCATTCGTTCCTCTCACAGTAACCGTATGGTTAAGTTACTCTACGTGCATTCACTAACTTAACGTTAGACTGCACCCTGAAACACAGCCACTCATAATCAATTAGGTTGGCAACCGTTTCCAAGCTGTAGTATCACCTAACGTTATCCATTTCATGGACTGTCCTCAGTGCTGTTTCCAGTTTGCTCAGGCGATGTGGTCAGCATCTTAACTAACTTAGCAGTCGTTAGTTGTTAGCTGGTCAGATGATCGGCATCAACCAGCTAACTTAGCAACTACAGTAACAGTTGCTATGTTAGCACGTCAACCCGCTCATTCTGGTTAAAGCCGCTTCTGCAAAAATACAAGCACCTCGCGTTGACAACCAATATGTAGCTTGTTAGCATTTGCGTTATAAACGTATTAGGTCCTGTAAATATTAATATTTAAACCTTATTGTTTCATTACTAGCAGTCTGAAGCGTTAGCCGCCTTAGAAACAAGGCTACGAGCTAACGTTAACCTTTCATCCGCGCCAACACAGACAGGCCTAACAACGCAGTTCTCAGCGACAGCTGCAGAAACACAACAACCTAGCCTGCTAGCCCAGGCCCAAATAACGTTACGGGTTTTAACTAAAATAAGAAAATATTTGTAAGTCGTTGGAATACCTGTTTGCGTCTTTAGAAGACAATGCGATGCTGGCAGTCCAGTTGGATGGGGAGGATAATGGGATCACTACGGAGAAGCCAAGCTGAGCTTTATACAAGCGTTGCCAGTCCCATCCAGGAGACGAAACACAACATCCGGTTCGAAATAAAACTTGAGTTAGAGTTTTCAGTTAGTACAAATGATCGCATAAATGAACATTTTTTCAGTATTGATAAACATCTTTAGCAAACTAACATAGCAATATACAGTTACATTTATTTATATGTCTTTCTGTGCAATTGAGCCATGCTCCATCATAGACAGACATGTGTCTTATTTTAAAAAACAAATGTATACCAATTTCCGGTCCTATCGCTGTTGCTTATGTGCAACTTGTTGCAGCTTTTTGAAATGTCTCCAAGGGCGGGGAGACAGAGGAGGGGCGGATACACATGGTGCAAGATTGAGTGCTCATTGAATAAAGTTATGGTTATTATAGTGAGAAAAAATAATGCGGCGGTGGGGACAGACTACATAAACACAGTGTCAGTGTATGAAGAATCAAACACAGACTATGAAAGATCAGCACACGTCATAGAATGTTAGGTTCACGTCTCCCTATCGAGAGGGCTCTCTAAAGGGCTCTGATTCCAGTAAGCGCAAGATAGAAAGAGCGCGATGTCATACCATAGGACACCCTTAAAACCTGGAACAATCTGATATTCGCTCCTTCGCATCGCGTCCTGTTACTAGGGCGAGGTTTACATATTTTACATTTTGCTCATTAGCGAAAGTTTAATGTTTTTTCTTGGCACTGATTGGTTGCATTTGAACTATGGCCCGCCCAAAGGTATGTCATTCCTTTGCTGATTGGACGATCACGTACATCGCATATCCCTGGAAAATGTTTGATTGTTTGATGTTCTGAAATTATCTCCTCCCGTAACTATGAAAATATTTTGATTATTGGTCCATAGCATGTATTGACTTTATACATAAGTGATATGACTGGCTTTAGATTATTCTTCTAATACCATGTTTATATCGCTTCATTATTTATGCAATGTATTTGTAAGGCCTTACATGTAGTCCAGACAGTAAAAAGAATTTTCAAGAAAAGGTTCTTGAATATTCATCCATTCAAAACAACTACATTAATTCATTTTAATTTTCTTTCAGCTTGCTGAAAAAACTTCAGGGTTTGAAATGAGCACCATTTCGTTTCTACGGGAATAACACATTCTGTTCATATAGAAATTAAGCTGTGCTTAAATTATTATTATTATTATTATTATTATTATTATTATTATTATTAATAGTAGTAGTAGTAGTAGTAGTAGTATAACCTCAAATAATAATTATTTGAAGTTATATATCTATCTTGCAAGCAAACCTCAATGTTCATTATGAGTCATTTTATTCTCTCTGAAGTCCAGGAACAACACAACTAAGCTTAATTGTAACACACATTACTGAAATAGTAATAATAAGCCTAAAACACAACAACAACAACAACAACAACATTTAAGTCACAACTAACACTAATGATCAGCTAATGAACCTACAACTTAAGGTTATTATTTCCTAATTATAATGATGATTATTATTATGGAAAACAACAGAGGAACCTTTATATGTTGTGTTGTTCGGGGGCATTTAATTAATGTAACTCACAACATCCGGCTGTTTCATAGACAGTAGTGCTATGGTAGCTAGCAAAAGCCCACGGCTACAGAAATGAAGTAATTAAGTGTATACGTAGCTAGACAGTTGTCCGAGTACAGCTACATAACGTTACGTTTTAAGTGTATTAATGTTCGTTTCAACGAAGGACGCTCAGAATGAACCGTTTTAATTCCACCGCTCCCGTTGACGAGTATCTCGGTAGGTTTTGTTAGTTGTGCAGTTTAGCTCTTTAGCTAACTAATTTTTGTGCTCATTTTAATTATACAATCGTGAGATATCTATTGAGCGATCTGTCTCATTCAAAATCAGCGCATTGCCAATCACCTTCTTGAAACTGACAGCTAATTGTTACAGTTGTGTCTTTACATCCGTGCTTGTGTTTATTTTTGTTCCAGCGGACAGCAATGTGTTGTTTTACCTGAATGATGCCGTGACCCAGCTGCTGGAACATAAAGAAGAATACATCCAGTTTGGGGTGATACGCTACTTTGCTGAATAGTATGTTACACTCGACACACGTTCAGTCATCTATCTACATGTACAGTTATAGGGAGGGATCTCCTGTAGGCCTGAACAGCTGACCTGGGAAAACGTTTTGACAGATGCAAGGTTAGGGAAAACATTTAAAAAAAACATACATCCAAAAAGGTGATAGTGGTAAAGGACAGAACATAGTGAAACTGGAAATTCACTACAAATTAACATGCATTTGCATGTTGCAAAGCGCAAACAAGGCCCAAACAGCTTGTCCAATGGTAGGTCTACAGTGTATAGCCATGTTTATTCTATCACCATTGTCGTGGCTAGTTTCCAAACGTATCCTAAACTATTGCTAATATATGATAATGTCTAACAATACATGTTTGCACATCTGATCACACTTCTGTGATTTTCAGAAATGTTCAAATAATGAATTAGATCATCAAATATACAGTTAATGCTTTGTGTATATGTGTAAATGTGATGCACATTCATCTTTACCACGTTTATTCCAAATGTACAGTGTGTAGCTGATGTGATCTAAACAGTAAAACATTCCAAACTGATTACATGGATTTTGAGATAGGGTGGAATTTACTTCTTTTTAATATGTGTGTGTGTGTTTGTGTGTGTGTGTGTGTGTGTGTGTGTGCAGTTTCAGCAGTGTCAAGAACAGTAACCACATCCTCTTTAGAGAGTATAGCTATATCAGGGCCACTCCTCATAATAGAGTCTCCTTCATCAGAGTCTTCTGGAGATGCTTCAGACAGATCGGCAAGAGTGGAGGTGAGTACGAGCCAGAAATAATTAGAATACTACCTTTTCTCTTTGGTTACATGGTGAAAGTAACTGAATAAATGCACTTTCTTTGTATAAGAAGCTAGGTATGTATTATAACATAAGACTCATATCGGAAGTCTTGAAGGATGTTTAAGTGAATTAATGATTTATGATTAATGGAATACACAGTAGTGTACTGTCATCAGTTGCCAAATATTTATTAATTGATTTGCAATCCCTAACATTGCTTAAACATTAAATCAGTGGTTCACTGATGTGTATTCTGTAACTAAATTTAATTTTATGGCTTGTTGTGCTCCAGACTTACTGTCCATGCTGGAGTTCCGGTCTCTACTGCAGTTATTGTGTCCAGACTTCCCAGTGGAGTTGGTGCAGAATGCAGCCAGGTGAGTATAGTGCCATACCACAGACGACACATTACACTGTTCCTCTTTTTTATTATTCAGATTTCCCAATATATACAGTTTACATCAGGGGTTTTCAAAAGCACCACCCCCCCACCACATCTTAAGGTATGTCTATGGGATCATGATTATATTATTTTATCCCATAGACACTCAACGTTTGAGTCAAAATAGCCTAATACTGCTGTTTGACAAAACTTCTGACTACACCAAAGAGTTTTGAAAAAGGGGGGGGGGTGGACAGTTCCCAAAACTACTGTGTCTCTGAACTCTCACACATGTAGGCTATTCTGTGGGATCTCCTTTTCAGAACTAATGCAATAAGTAATGTGATATTATTTCACTTCTATTCACTGAGCCTCCCCTGAAACTGTTTGGAGTCGTCCCCCCCCCCCAGAGGCCCACCTCACACTTTGAAAACCCCTGGTCTATATCATCATATGTACTTTCAGCAACAAAACAAAGAACCACAATCCTAACAAAGCAAAACAAGACAAACAGGGGATATGAAAAGGTTACACACCCCTGATAAAATGCCAGTTTCTTGTGATGTAAAATAATGAGACAAAGATAAATCATGTCAGAACTTTGTCCCGCCTTTAATGTGACCTATAATGTGAACAATTCAATTAAAAAACAAAGTGAAATCTTTGAGGGTGAAAAATATAAATCTTACAATAACCTGGTTGCATAAGTGTGCATACCCTTAGACTAATACTTTGAAGCACCTTTTGGTTGTATTACAGCAGTCAGTCTTTTTGGGTAAGAGTCTATTAGCATGGCACATCATGACGTGACAATATTTGTAAATGCTCTGTACTTGTATAGCACCTTTCTAGTCTTTTCGACCACTCAAAGCGCTTTTTACACTACTTCTGCATTCACCATTTAAGAACTAACATTCACACACATTCATACACTGGCAGAACAGCTGCCAGGGGCAATTCAGGGTTCAGTGTCTTGCCCCAAGGACACTTCGACACGCAGCCTGGGGGAGCTGGGGATTGAACCGCCGACCTTCCAATTAACGGCCAACCCGCTCTACCTCCTGAGCCACAGTTACCCACTCCTCTTTGCAAGAGCGCTCGAAATCTGTCAGATTGCGAGTACATCACCTGTGCACAGCCCTCTTCAGATCACCCCACACATGTTCAATTGAATTCAGGTCTGGGCTCTGGCTGGGCCATTCCAAAACATTAATCTTCTTTAATAATTAAATAATAATTAATTAATAATTAAATAATAATTAATAATCTTCTTCAAACTTCAGCTTTCTAACTGACGCCTGAAGGTTTTGTGCCAAAATTGCCTGGTATTTGGAACTGTTCATAATTCCCTCCACCCTGACTAAGGCCCCGGTTCCAGCTGAAGAAAAACAGCCCCAAAGCATGATGCTGCCACCACCATGCTTCACTGTGGGTTTGCTGTTCCTTGGGTGATGTGCAGTGTTGTTTTTGCACCAAACATACCTTTTGGAATTATGGCCAAAAAGTTCTACCTTTGTTTCATCAGACCATAACACATTTTCCCTCATGCTTTTGGGGGACTTGATGTTTGTTTTTGCAAACTTCAGCCATGCTTATATGTTTTTCTTTGTAAGAAAAGGCTTCCATCTTGCCACCCTACCCCATAGCCCATTCATATGAAGAATACAGGAGATAGTTGTCACATGTACCACACAGCCAGTACTTTCCAGAAATTCCTGTGGTTCCTTCAGTGTTGCTGTAGGCCTCTTGGAAGCCTCCCTGACCATTTTTTTCTCATCTTTCCATCAATTTTGGAGGGATGTCCAGTTCTTCGTAAAGTCACAATTGTGCCATATTTTCTCCACTTGATGATGACTGTCTTGACGTGTTCAATGGTATGTCTAATGCTTTGGAAATTCTTAGTACCCCTCTCCTGACTTATGTCTTTCAAGAATGAGATCTCTCTGATGCTTTGGAAGCTCTCTGCGGACCGTGGCTTTTGCTCTGAGATGCAACTAAAACAATATCAGGAAAATCCTACTAGAACGGCTGAGCTTTATTTGTGGTTTTTCAGAGTCACTCAAAAAAGATGAAAGGTGTGTAATGACGTCTAGTTAACATGAGTTTTACACACAGCCACATACCCAGTTATAAGAGGGCGTGCAACCAGGTTATTGTAAGGTTGAAGATTTCAGTTTGATTTTCAATTGAATTGTTCACATTATCGGTCACATTAAAGGCAGAAACAGTTCTGACATGATTTATCTTTGTCTCATTATTTTACATCACAAGAAACTGGCATTTTATCAGGGGTGTGTAGACTTTTCATATCCCCTATACAACACACATTTATCATATAAAACTAAACTCAACCTCAGTATCTTCATTTTTACTCAACCTAAATGAAAGAAATTAAGTATAAATGAACAGAAACATGAATTTATATCTCTTCAAATCAGTTCCTTCACCAGGTTCAACAATACGAATTCTTTAGAATCCGACCACTTTATTGTCATGTCCCAGGCCTCATTATTGTCTTTCATGACCTGTCTAACATTAAAAAAAGACAATGCCAAAAATCCCTCACATTAAAACCGACATAGCAGGGACCCACCTTCTTCATCTGCTGCCTCAGGTCCTGTGTTAGTTCTTCCATATTATGGAGTAGTCACACACGAAGAGGTGGTATGAATGATGTTTTAGATGATATGAATGACTTCTGCTTTCAATTCCTTTGGGGATAACTCCCAGTAAAGCAACCATTGGTTTATGGGGGGCTTGTGTTTGTAAAACAGAATTGAGAGCAATATAAACCTCTGGATCACATTTGCTCCATGATAATATTATGTTGCCTGTAGCTTCCATTTAAATTCTCTTGAGCTTTTGAAGCAAGTTTCTTGGTGTGATTCAGAACAGATGTCGCCCCAGAGATTTTTTTTTTTCCGAATTGTGCTTCCCACTTTTGTTTCTTGTAAAACTAGTCATGTGATTCCAGCAGAAAAGCTAATTTTCATCTGTAGTCCCTTGGCAGGTCAACACATCATCATATTGCATTAATAAAAAAAATAAAAAATAACATGAAATATAGAAACAATTCAGAAAGAAAAAAGAAGATAATAGAGAAAGAAGCAAATAGAACAATTAAATAAGTACATTTCAAAGAAGGGCAGTGCCTGAGATAAGGTAAACCAACTATTAGTGATTGCAGTGTTGATTATTTTTGATCCATCTCTTTAATGTGAATTTAAAGGATAGATAGCTGGTGCTTTCTCTGAGTTCAGTAGGGAGACAGTTCCAATAATTTGTGGCCTGTACTGAGAAGACTGTTTGGCCAAACTTACTACGTCTAAACGGAACAACACAGTCTCCCCTTGTGGCTGCCCTAGTTGCCCTGCCACTGCTGTTCTTCTGTTGTATAAATTCACCCAATGGTGGAGGTGCAAGCCCGTGTAATATTTTAAAAATGAGACAGGCATCTAAATAATGTAAGAAACTGTTAAAACTGAATAAGTTGTATTTAGTAGTGATATGGCAGTGGTGATAGTTGATTGGTTTTTGATCTAATATTTTTAAAGTTTGTTTATAGAGGGTTTCTATCGGTTTAAGAATTGTAATGTTTGCTTGGGACCAACTTGTGAAACAGTATGATATGTGAGAAAAAATCATGGCATGCATAAAAAGTTTGGCCGCCTCTATGGTTAGATATGGCCTTATGTGTCTAAAATTAGCCAGATTATATCTGATGGTATTAGCCACCTTTTTAACATGCTTTTTAAAAGTTAAGTTAGAATCTAAAATAATGCTGAGGTATTTAAATTCAGACACAACCATAAGTTTTTCTCCTTCAATAAAAACCTCAGCCTCCTGTGCACCTGTAGATTTCTTGGAAAAGAACATACAGACTGTTTTATTAATGTTAAGATGCAAATCTGACATTTTTAGCCAGTCAGAAACATAGACCAGTGCTTCAGTTAATTTAGTTGCTGCCTGTTGAGAACATTTTATTGGTTTCCCCATATTTGTTCAGTAATGGTCTAATTTGTAGATACCTAAAGAAATCAGTGTCAGTGAATCAGTGAAATCAGGGGAGGCCAAACTTCTCCTTGTAGGTGCTGTGTATAGAGACCATATTTTGCCCAGTCAGATATGGATTTGATTGTTGTTGTTTTCTGTATTATTCTCTAGATGTGCACAGTGTTTTCGTCCATATATTTGCCTTGCATGATCTTAAGGGTGTATTTGAGAATGGCATTTGTTCAATTGCATGTTCCCAATTCTAAGTCACAATGTCCAACCATCTATTAACCCAAGCTACCATAAGTTTTAATTGTGCTGCCTATAAATATAATTTTAGGTTTGGAAGAATCACCTGAAGAGTTGTAGACTTTTGAATCTTATTCTGGGCCTTTGACCCTGCAAAACTAAGCAAGATATCAAGCAATACAACATAAAGAATATTGATTTTAGTATCGGAAAAGGGAGCAGTTGGATTACGTAGAGCAATCTCGAGAGGATATTCAAACAGATGAATTCTGCTATGCAGACGTTTGCTATGGCAACCGGCAGCACTTGTAGAAGCAGCAACTGGACTTGGTTCTGCTCTTAAAGATCCAGAGTGGACAGAATGGGACTCATGTTGACCACACAATGGAAATCAGAGACTGTTCATCAAGCACTCGGCAGGTGGTCCATGTTCCGAGCTCAATCAGACTGCCACTGTCACTGTCAGCTTTCTTAACATTTACTTTGTAGCTGCAGTATAAGCCAAATAGATTTATACTTTCTCTGGAAGACGGATTTGACAAGTATGTAATCTGCATACAGTGATATTTTGTGTTTCCCCGCTCCCCCGCCATTATCCCAGATTAGGGCTGGTTTATCTGACTTGATCTTCAGTACCACGCGAGAGTGCTGCTTTTTCCTCAGCTAAAATGCAAGCTCACTGCTTGCCCTTGCTCCATGTCCGTAATATCTTTGTCTGGCATAGCGTAAGGATCCCTCTGCTTATCCAGAGTATAAGGTATCTAGGGCTCTACGGGTTCAGTAAGTTCTGTGCATCACCAGAATGTAAAGATGTATGTTGTTGTTTAAAAGTCTTTGCTTTTCCAATTCTCTTTGTTCTACCTCTTTTTTTTTCTTTCTTTTTAGCACAGGAGAGGCTCATGATACGGCCCCTTAAGTAAGCCTTTGCACAGTGCCAGTTATTAGTGATGATGTCTCTGGATTAATATTACGTTCCAAATAAATTTTCATTAATGCGAGACATATTGTACCCTCCAGCTTTTATTTCCCAATTTTCCACCCAAATCCAATTCACCCAGCACCAGAGAGTGGTCTGACATGGGAAGGGGAGTATTTTGCTGTATCCTATTCTATGTGCTTCTACCTTTAGGTGTAAATAAAAGGTGAAAATGTAATTAGGAAATAGAATGTAAAGTCGCGGCTGTTTGGGTAAAAAAGCTCTGCTCGCTCTGATGCTTGATGTAGATGTTGTTGGGGCCTTGTCTGCTGTCTGGGACATCGCACAGTTCATGTCCCTTCCTTCTACTGTGATGCCTGTACTGTTATCTAAGATGATGCTTGTGATATGCTGGTTTTACCTGTGTTACCGTTCCCTGATTTTTGGCCCTGAAACGTATTTGGCTTCTTAGACTAATTTAGTCTGGCATATATCTCCACATATAGTTTTAGCACTCCAGTGCTGGACAGGGACACATAGCTGATAACCAGCAGGATGGTAGAGAGGCTTTGCGTTGGCTCTCATGCTGTAAACAGGAACTTTAGCAAAGAAAGGAACATTGAAAAGTTTGAAGGTTAGGTGGGATCAAAGATTACATGTAGTTTAGTGTAACATACACTAACAATGAGGTCTGTTGCAGTGCAGTGTCTTGGTCAGGTGTACAGGATCTTCTCTCCCCCTGACCTTCACATTTATCAGGCAATATTTTTTTACATTTATTTTCATGTTGCATACGGGTCAGATTTTTTGGTTCTCTTACACATGCTGGTGTTTCTTTGATATGCGTTCCTGCTAGGATAGTTGGTTCTCTTAATAACCAGATCTGTTGATCTGAACTGTTTTTCTCTTCCTCTCCTCTAGAATTGCTCTGATGGACGACGCCATAGATTGTCTGATGTCTTTCTCTGATTTTCTTTATGCCTTCCAGCTGCAGTTCTACTACCAAGGTACAATAGAAGCTACTGTTTCATATTGGCTATGTAAACTATATCTGTGCTTATATTATACCAGTTAGGCAATAATCCTTGTTAACATGGGTGTGTTAGTCATAAGCATTAGTTTCCTATTATTTCTCAATAGAATCAAGTTTTAAAGAGTAACTTTAAAGGTACAATTTGATGGTCTCTAGTTGGATTCCTATACCAGTATTTTGGGTGGATGCTGTTAAAAACTGATCTGTTCTACTTATGTTTTATAAGACTAACTTTCAATATGGACTGATTATTTAGTCATTAGGGGTAAAACTATCTGATTGTAGATTGAAATTGTTACTCTGTTTAGGAAATTTCTTGTAAACCATACCGGAATGATCTCTGTGGTCAGATATCTGATATAAAAATAATTATTAACTAGCAGTAGTGAGGGGGAAATCTTTACATCAGAAGTGGACCCCATGGAGTTAAATTTCATTTTGGATGAAAGGTAAAGTTTGCATTCAAAACTCATTTCCAGCCACCCTTTGTCCCCTGTGTCTGTAGAGTTCCTGGACAGCGTGCTGATGATCTACCACGATCTGTTATCAGGGAAGAGTCCTAACACTGTGATCGTCCCCACGTCCACCTCCATTGAGCAGCTCCCCTCTGTGACTGCAGAGGAGAACGAGAAGGAGGAGCAGCAGCAGGACGGGGTGGAGCCATCCACCCTGGCTCAGTGTATAGACGCCCTCTGTGACAGGTTCAAACACAGGTGAAAAACACATAAACCAAACAGTCCTCACTCACTGGGATCAGACACCCAGTCTAGAAACCTGCTCTTTACAAGAAACCACATAACTGCCAGAAAATGGAAGTCTAGAGAGACAATGTACAATATATGGCAACAACACACTCTCTAAAGAATAAATTAATAATTATCAGAATTTCAGTAAACATAAAATAGACTTATAATAAATTATTCGGAACTATTAAGTCCAATATATCAAAAGGTATTAAAACTCATTTTCTGATCTACAATTCTTATAACAAGTATATTTTCATTTTTAAGTTTTACAAATTAAATAAATTATTTTCTACATGTTTACTAAAGTCATGTATTCGGCCCTAAATACAAAAAAATCTGTATTTACAGTGTAGCTTTATTCTGCAGTCTTTCTATTCCATCAGTAAAAATGTAAACATTTACTGTTGCTATGGCAACAAGTGATAACTTAGCACATACACACATAGCACATATTAGCTAGCTTAGCTTAATTGTCCAAACTACAAAAGCCCATTACAGTTCGTATTACAAAAATAACAGCTTCAGTCTCTGAGAAACTATGTGAGGTATATATGTGAATATGTGATGGTTGTGTCTACAAGTATGCAGTTAAGTTATAGTTCCCTCAAACAGTGTAAAAAAGCTAATAAAATATAAAGGTGATATTCACCCGCCTGAAAGAATAAAGGAAACGAACGGTGATGTTGCTCTTCAGTGGCTTTACTCTCTGCGTGTAAAGCTGCTTGCACACTGCTCAGAGATTCATTCCACAGTTGGCAGTAGTTGGTTTCACTCTGTAGAAAACAGTTCCACACTGCCCAGACAGAAACTGACCTAATTTTTTCTTATTTAAGTCACAAGGTCAAGGCTGCTGTCACTTTTTTGGCACGTGGAAAACTACCTGTTACTGGGTGTATTGGCACATTAAAGGTATGTCAGCAGGTTGAAAGGACTGGGTGAGCTATAATCACCATAACTCAAATGTAACGCTTCTAATGCTTCGTAGTGAGGTAGAATATTTTTGGCAAGTGTAAAACTGAATTGGCACTGTGTTGACCATTTAAATGTATTCCAACTGGTGATAAGGACTGATTGAGCAATACCTTGTCAATCTCAATACTAAAAACTCCATCAACTGGTAAAGGTGGATTGGTTGGCACAGAGCAAGCAAAATTAATGTCTTAAAGATAAATGCAAGAGAGACCCTTTTATTTTATTTATAGCCTAATCCATCCATGAATCATGTAAATTACAGACTACACTCTGACTGACTGTTTGAAATAAAAGCAGCTGTAGATTTTTAGAGACAGGGCATTAGAGCTTTAACATGCTGTGCACCCTCCCGCAGAGGACAGTCAGTTTTTGGCGGATGATCACTTTTCAGCACGACACCTGTCTGTTCCTCCAGCGCATGTTCTGATTCAGATTGTGCACCAAGAGGAGAGGCTGTTCACAGACGGGTCCGTTGTCAATGAGAGAGAGAGGAGCGAGTAAAGGACACCTTGCTAACCAACACCGACAACAAAGGAAGTCGTGCGCGCTGATGTTCCGCATGGCAGTATAGGCCTAGTTGTCAAGGGAACACTCTCAGAATGTTGCAGTTTGTTGGAAAACGGCGCACATTGGTCTGACTTTCTACAACGCCACCCGGCCCGAATAGACATGTCAAACTCTAAAGACTCCATCCGACTGACACAGACCGACGGCGCAAACTGATCCAACAGTCGGTGTTGGTTGGGGTGCTAGCGTCTGTCTGGACTAGGACACCAAAATGTTCAACAGTGGCCCTGGTCTCATCCACACAAACAGGAGCAGTGTTGTGTGTGTTTTGGCTGACGTGACTTTTTGTGTCTGTGTGTAGTCATCCCCCCAGGTCCTGTATGAGGGAAGCACTGGAACAGACGGACAAAGTCTCTTACTACAGCTTCCTAATGAGCCTGGCTAAACATGAGACAGTCAACCAAACTATTGGTAAGTTTAACATTACACATTACCCTACTGCTGCTAATACCTGTAATGCAACTACTACTGCTACCGAACACAAAATGGTGTTACAATTAGATATGTCCTCATATTTGCTATAATTCTCTGTAGACAAGATGGCGGATTGGTATGATGTGCATGAGTGAGCACTGCACTAGAGCCTGCCTGTCTAAAGTCATACTGAACTTCTTTTTTTTTATACAGGGACAATGCACAATATATGTATTGTACCAAACATAGCTAAAAAGTAATTCTCACCTGCAGTCCCTGGGCAGGGGCCAGTAGTGTGCAGGTTATTAGGATAAAAGATTAATAAATCCAAACCTTGACTTAAAAAAAAATCAAATCAAACCATGTAACAAACTAAGAAACAACTAAGACTCAAATTAACCAATTCTCCCAAAACAATAATAAATCCCCATATAAAACATATCAACAATCCCTATGGTCAGTACAAGAAATTAACCAAGCAAGCACTACCATTACTGGCCACATTCAGTGCCTCACAGCTCAATACCTGAGGAGGAAGAAGAAGCCATACTTTATTAATCCCATAAAGGGAAATTCTCACTGTTATTGTTAGTACACATACATGAACATGCAACAACACACGGAGAGGTGTCAGAGTGACAGGGCTGCCACTCAGTGCCGCACAGTTGGGGGTTCGGCAGTGCCCAGGAGGTGAACTGGCACCTCTCCAGCTACCAGGCCACGCTCCACAACTCTGGTCCAAGCTACTGCTGCCCTGATTGTCCTTCAACCTGATTGTCGTTCAACAGTATTTTCACACTACCTTTAAAATATTAAAAGTACTACATTCTATGAGACTCAGTGGTCATTTGATGACATTAGAATGTGTTGAAAGAACATGTAATATATGAAACAAAAGATTTGAAACAAAACGGTATCCTCCTGCTGTTCCAATCCTACAGAGCTTAAAGAGTGTGTTTTTTGAAATGCTTGCTTGAATCGTCTAACCGTGTGCTAAACAATGGTAGGTGAATTCACAATGGAAAAGCTTAATAGCAATTAAGGACAGCAAAAAAGAAGTCTTTTCAAACCTCCAAAGAATAGAAAAGAAATTTGATACTGCCATGACAGCATAGATATTGAATGCAACAAAGACTGAGTAAAGCCAAAGTGCTCAAAAACTCATAAATGATCAAAAGTGATTTTGAAGATTGAACTAAACATAACTATTTAAATGTGCAAGGTGTGTCTCTGTAACATAAATAACTCAAAGCAAGATGTGGCAGTCAGGGTGGTCATACCATGGTTGACATCTGGATTGCAGACAAGGGAGAAGAGAAAGTAGTTTGCCCAAGTGGAGCTTTATCTCCACTGGACCCGATCAGCAATCACCTCAATAGAACAAAGATGGTTAACAGTCGTGAGGCATCACTCCCACAGAGTGGCCTCACCGGATCACACAGGGGCCGTCACAGAGGTACTAGGAGAATAATATTGCCTTTCTAAAAACGTAAGTAGACTACATGTGATTCTCAGAAAAATAGAATATCGTTGAAAAGTTAATTAGTTAACAGCAGTGGCACCCCAGTCTTCTGCTGCTGTAGTCCATCTGCTTCAAGGTTCCACATGTTGTGTGTCAGAGATGGTATTCTGTATACCTTGGTTGTAACGAGTGGATATCTGAGTTACTATTGCATTTCTGTCATCTCAAACCAGTCTGCCCATTCTCCTATAACATGAACAAAACATTTTCATCCACACAACTGCCCCCACTGGATATTTTATCTTTTTCTATTCTCTGTAAACCATAGAGATGGTTGTGTGTGAAAATCCATGTAGATCAGCAGTTTCTGAGATACTTAGACCAGCCCGTCTGGCACCAACAACCATGCCATGTTCAAAGTCACTTAAATCCCCTTTGTTCCCCATTCTGATGCCTGCTTTGAACCTCAGCAAGTTGTCTTGACCACATCCACATGCCTTAATGCTTCGAGTTGCTGCCAGGGGACTGGCTAATTAGCTTCAAATATTTTTAGATATGGATTTTCGATTTCCATGAGCTGAAACCTGGTCGTCCTTGGCTTTTCTGTGTGGAGTTTGCATGTTCTCCCCGTGTCTGCGTGGGTTTTCCTCCGGGTACTCCAGTTTCCCCCAACCTTCAAAAAACACATTACTTTACATTGACCAGTGACAATGGGAAATATCTGGAATTTGTCGCAGGCGCTGCACAGTGACACTCACTTCAGGGATGGGTTAAATGCAGAGAATGAATTTCACTACATGTATGTGTATGTGACAATAAAGTACCTTTAGCTAATTACCTGGTTACCTAATGATGGTGATGGTGCAATGGATAAGACGCCTGCCTTTGGTGTGAGAGACCCGGGTTCAATCCCCCACCATTGTGTCCCTGAGCAAGACACTTAACCCCTAGTTGCTCCAGAGGCGTGCATGTGCTTTGGATAAAAGCGTCAGCTAAATGTAAAAGGACCTAACTACGTAATTGTTGAATCTGTTAGTGTGTTAGCAGACGCTAACTGACTCAACAAACTGATTCTCAGCTGGACACTGTCGGTAGTGTCAGAGAGGAGGATTCTGTCTAAGCTACATGTTAATCTTGGACAAGGTCTCCCACCTACTCCATGATGTGCTGCTCAAACACAGGAGCACTTTCAGTTCATGACTCATCCCCCCAAACTCTATAACTCCTCCCTTTAAGTGGCTGACACACAGGCCTTTAGTTAGTTATTAAACTGGACCTTATTATCTTGTTTTTGTGCTATTTTAATGATTAACATGCAATATCCTATGCTGATATTCTGCAGCTTTATTCACAAGTACTGTTCTACCATAACAATTCTTTTATACCGCAACATATAAATATATTCTATAAATATTGTACATACCTACGCTCCTTTATATTTTTCTTTATATTTTATTTTTACACTCATATATAATATATTCTTTAGTGTACCCACTTTCTATTATTATTTCTGTTCCTTATGCCTTAATAAGTGTGCAACTGTGTCAAAAGAATTTCCCCTCGGGGCTCCATAAAGTATTTCTGATTCTTATACATGTTCTAACAAATTCTGAGACTCAATACAAGATTATTTACAGACTGTTGATAACCCTTAACCATTTGAAGTAAATATAATGTGCTCTCCATAATGTATAAAATGTACAGGTGTACAGGTACATTCTTAGAATGGCACTGTATTCTCCACGCCTCACAACAAAATGTTTGAATAGTCTGAACGAGCCTCCTCTTTCAGGTTGTTTGATCATTTTTGTAAAATTCCTTGTACGCAGACGACCTTCTGTTCTATGTTTCGAATCCAACATCCTCCCTTCCTGTCATCTTAAACATCCTAGATCATTACAGAACCTCTTGAATCCATACTTGAATCTTCTCTTTCTTCCCTCTGTCTGCAGGAGCATTACCCAGCAAGGCAGACTTGCTCATTGACCCAGAGATGGATCAGGAACTGGACAAACTGTAAGAGCACAGGCTCACACCTGTATCAACAGGCACTTACATTCACACGGTGTACTCAGGGTTCCCACGACTCCTTAAAAAGTCTTAAAAAGTCTTAAATTGAAAGCAGGAAAATTAAGGTCTTAAATTGTCTTAAATTTACCATAAATCTGCTGTAGGTATTAAATTTGCCGATGGTGCGTTTAATGCTGGTGGGAAAATTGTCATGCACAGTTGCCTAAAACACCCAATTAGCGTGTATTTGTATGATTTTCTTTTAGTAATTGACAATGCGAGACCCCGCCATTAATATAACTCATGTTACATTAACGTTAGCTGTCATATTATCGTCAGTCGTGGCAGCAAGATTGGGAGACGAAAGTTAAAGTAGTTGGTGGAAGATCTGATCGTTCTGTCTAGTTCAAACATCTGTAGCCTACATCACGTCCTCCTCTCATTTGCACAGGTCTAAAAAATTATCTATAACTACAGTTAAAATAACTTTTTAAAAGTGTGTCTTTCACCGTGATTCTTTTTCCTCCTTGGATTATTTACCTCTCTTCAATGGTGCGCCTGTGTATTAGCTCGGCCGGAAAGTGAAAGTAACACTTATGTTCGGTACAACATTGTTTTCTTGCTGCCTTCATTATAATGTGTAAGTTACTCTTTTCTGTTAATTTAGTGGTTTATATTGAGTTTAACACAGCAGTGTATGATTAGGGGCTGGGCAATATGAAAAAAATAGTAAAACCATTATTTAATCATTATTTTTATTATTATAAGTTAAAAGGCTGATTTTTGCTCCTGAAGAAACCAGATGGTTAACTGTGCTTTTAAACTTTTCTACGTGGTCAGAACATGACAAACACTTGAAAAAAGCACTGCCAAAACACTGCCAAAAAGCAGCCTGGTATCAAACAGTGGATCACTTCACAGAGCTGAGGTAGAACATCCAAAACAACAACTATGCATGAGAAAAATTAAGTAAAATCTTTTTCAGTCCCTTTTCCTCAACAAAATAAATATTTTGTGCTAATTTGTTTGTGATTCAAATAATTTAAATCAAATATTTATTGAACATTTGTATATTTTTATTGAGGAAGATTGTATCACTATAATTAACATTATTGTTGTATTGCCAGCCCTAGTTCACGTTCCTAAACGGACACAGTCAGTTCAACAAAAACATGAGCAAGATCACTACACTGATAATCTACACTGTTTGAGCACTCTTATGCACAAAACTGAATGGACATACTGTCCAGGCACCTGTCTGCGCTGTCAGACTTTAGGATTTGATTTGCAGAAGACTGCGACCAGTACATATTTCCAGTACATATTTCCTGCGACCATATACATATTTCAAGTAGTAGTTGTATGTGGTTTTCTTTCCTTTTGTTGTGCTGTTCTTATTTCATTGCCCTCATCTCTTTTCTTCACTTTCTGTCTTCCCCGTGTTCTTTTGCCTTCTTTTCTAACATCTTCTCTTCTCTCTCTAAATGTATTTTCATGTCCTGTGCTGTCCAGAATTGCTCAGATCTCTGTGAGTCCTAGCAGCAACAGTAGTGGCAGTGCAGTGGGGGGGCTGAAGGAGGTGCAGAGGAAGGCCTCCCCGAGGAGGAACATCCACCACAGGAGGAAGATGGAGGTGGAAAGCGACGGCTCCACGGAAGAGACGGACTCCTCTGAAAACTGACCTCTGCTGTGTAGTCATGATGATGTGCAAGTCCCGTGTCTGCACGTGGTCATGTGACATGCGGCTACACTGCAGTGTGTTTTGAACGTTACTGTGATCTCTCCAAACAATGTTTGTGTTCCCCTCAGTATTGGTTGGGAGTAATCTTATTTCTGTAGCTGGTAATAAGTATATAACTGAGTTTAGTATCAGCAATAACACTACAGTTAATACTCTCACTTACAATCTTCTATTCTGTTGTCATGTTGGAAAGGCCTCTGAACAACATGAAATGCCAACACTCCCAACAACTTCACTAATAAAGTCGTTTTAGGAACTGTAAGATAGTGGCTGCAGGTTTCATTGGTGGTTTAACAGAGACAGGAATAAAAGATGCTGCTTTAAATCTTTTCATTCAAAGGGTGGCCACAGCGCTGGACATTAACACCATGTTAACACTAAGTTCCCTGAAGAAAGTAAAAAGTAATATAAAACGTCCAGCATTGACCGCAGTGGCAGATAAATGTTCACTGTATTTATTGCGCTAATTTATTTATGAAATTCTTTCATATTAGAACATGTTTCTTTCTAGATGCTTTTATCATAGCCTAAATATGAACACACTTCTACTTTTAATACCCATATTACATTTATTTACAATTGTATATCTTTGAGATTTTAGCCTTTATATTTCTGTTTTCTAATCCTTATTTTTGTACTGCTATGCTCCTGACCTTGATCTTCCATCACGTCTTCTAGAGTTTGCCACTTCCGCATTTCACTGCACACATTTAAAATATGAGTATGTGATAAATAAAACCTTTGAATCTTTGGGGAAAAAAGTAAGGGTGCCAAAGTTTAGTCTTCCAGCATATCCATACATGGCAGTAGTCCTGAAAGATGCAAACTATATCATAAAAATGTAGCAAACTTGCTGCCTTCTATTCTATAAAGGAAGGTCATTTGGTCCAAACTAAGAACATGTATTCTAAGTGCTGTTGTAAACATGATTTATTGACAAGAACCACCATAAGTCTGTGCATCGTCTGTGCGTCTCCATTTAACAACATTGATATCATGCGGTGTTATACCCAGGTTTCGGTCAAACTAACAGCATACAATAATAAGTCCTTTACAAACATACATACAGTCTCTATACAGGATACATCTATATTGATTTGAGTCATTTACAGTAGATCCCCATGGTGTCAAAATCACAAAAGTGGAGTACATAGAAAGGCCACTTTCTGGTGGATCAGAGCCACTTCCTGTGGCAGACCTCAGATGACATGCATGGAAAAGAACATGTGGACAGTACACTGCATGAGGACTTTTAAATAGACTTTTCCTTTCTTCCACGTTGCCATTGATATTCACTTTAATGTACCCCTGTATGGACATCAAACAGAGACCTGAACTTGTTTTGTAATCCATCATAGTGAACTAATCGTCTCTTTATATTTTGCCAGTGTGAATTGTTTTCAAACCTTTCTGAAAATAATGGAGGACAATGGCTGTCTGAAAGGCATGAAATAGTATTTTTACTCAAAAGGTTTGCCCTTTGTAGAGGGTGATACAGGTTTTGGAGACCAATAGCACTATTCTTCAGAAGCTACATGTCTTTTATAGATATTTCGTACCTATAACCATTTTCATGTGAAAATGTGTACATATTTAGCATTTTATGCTTCCTAGGCTACAAAGGCAGCAAGATCATGGGACAAAAAAATATATATATTCACACACACTGAAAATCTCACCAAGATGTTGCATTGCAATCCATAGAAAACTGGTGTAAAATTGGCCAGTTCTATAGTAAATATGTAATCAATCGAACAACATTGGACCACTGACTGAAGGACGATACCAACTGCATACCACTCCATAGCAGCCATCTTGGGTGTAACAAGTTATATCCAGCGATGACTGACTACTCATAAGAGTGTTAGATAGTAGAGACTTTAATATCATAAGAGAGACTTTATTGTCATTCATCTGTATACAGTGCAGTACAGTACATAGAGGAACGAAATTGTGTTTCTCCTGGTCTCCGGTGCAAAACAAAAAGACTGAATGATGCGACAGCAGTTAATACCGAGCACGTTCATCACTACACCAGAAAAAAATAGGCACTGTTTTTTGAACACAAAACATTTCAACATTTCAGGGTCCATTTCCGTTCACTTTACCTGCTCAAATCTATATCCTAGTTAAACTGCTTGTGCTATATCTGCACGAGCAGTTGACTACTAACTTCTGATTGGCTGGAACCCTGATTCTTACAGCTGCATTAACTGATTTTTGGACACTTGGGCTCAATAGGACAAGCTGAAAATACATCACCACATTATAAAAGCATATCTAATGTGTTAGCAAATATTTGTCTCTTTACACATTCAGCAGACATGGGGCAACTTCAGCATTATTTTGTTTCAGATAACCTGATAAATAGAAATCCATTATTCACTTTCTTTTAAGCTCTGGTCTCCACCAATCGCTTTTTAGCTGCTAAATGCTCCACTATGTTCATCTGACAGTCGCTCACTTTGTCTGTCTGCTGTTTAGTGCTCGGCTGGGAGCAGACTGTGGGTTTATCTGAGCTCTTTAGCTGAAAATAGCTGCCAAGCTGCTGCTAGAAACAAGGTTGATGAGAGCATAGTTTGTGTGCTGGAAAACCAAAACAATGAGCTAAAAGAGGCTAGAAATCTGGAGGTAACAATTATCACCAGGAGTGGTTTCGTTACTGTGAGTGAGTCATTTCACATTGCACACAGACATTTGATCCATTGTTGTTAAAAAGGCAGATTGCTGCAGCTTTAAGTCTGGAGCTCATCTTCTAATAGCTGCAAGAACAGGGAGGAAATTTCTGTTTTATAAGTTTCCTCCCTGCACAGAAAATTAATTCTCTGTCTGTTATGTTAGTATTTAGTTTTAAACACATCTCAGCTAAAAAACGGAATCTCAAGAGAAGTAAATACGACCCTAATCTTGATCCTGGATTTGAGCAGGCAATGTGAAAGAAGTGTGAGCTGAAAGTGATTGACTTGACTGACTGTGACATGACTGCACAGTGATCCACCATCCCACCAGTCCGTTGTGTTGCACACATAGTAAATTGCACAGCGTCATCTGGGCCTTGACAGAGTTAAAGGAAGTATGTCATTGCTCAACCAGAGAAACTCTGGTTTCTCTGGAATGAAATTGTAGTTGGAATCACATTTGGAAGAAAAGGAACATCAAGCAGCAAAAAGAGAAATGAGGCACCTTAAAAGTAACTCCAAAGGTCCAAACAGTAGATTGTCAAGTCTGGGGGATATAGGATACAGAATTATACTTGTATACTTTTTGGAAACATCTATCTTTCTTCTGTGCAAAGAAACAAGCAAGTCCATTTTTATTGTATATTCCTTCAAAGCACAGCCTTTTATACTGCAGGGGGAAATTATTGTAAATAAGAAGCCCTTCTTTATTATAAAGTCAAGGATGAAGCTAATTTAAAGACAGAAGATTTACCTCCTTTTCAAAAACATGCAGTGTAGCTTTGTCTTTAGATTCTCATAGCTTAAGTGCGTGTTTATGGTTAGCAGATCTGCCTACCAAGCAGGTGAAATGGGTTTGATTCAAGTCCAATGTATTCTGCAACATCTTCAATTTTAACAGCATCTGTTAAAATGAAATGCCTGTCTCACCTGAAACTAGTTCGACAACACTTAATTCTCAGAGAAATATCTGCAACTGGAATTCTAGTTTGTTGTCTTCAACCCCCGGTAGTTACTTGTTTACCCAAGTGAACACACATGATCACCAATGTAGCTGATCTATGCGTATACTCTCCATTAGAATTAAATTTTGGTCAACGGAATTAATGTAGTTATGTAACTCCATTGCACTCCCACATAATAATTTAGACAGGAATGGATCTATCACATACAAATCTTACATAAGTAACTACATTTTGGTACTTTTCCTACTAGTTAAATTCATGCATGCTTCGATTATAAATGCTCAATGTTTTTTTAAAATTTAAGTCAACATATTTGTCACACCTTTAAATAGAAAAGTTTGCAAACTGGAATTAAAGATTCAGAACTTTTAAGAATGCACTTAGTGTCCTTTACGTTTAACCACGTGATCAAAACAAAAAAGGGCTATACTCCTTTTCACTGAAATGCGTTCAACATGTGAATGCAAATCAAAAATTTAAGTATTGTTGGAAGCAGTTTTATATTTTACTACCTAATCGTGGGCTTAAGAAATGCCAAAAATAGCTCCCAGAGCCCAAGTTGATCTTCAAATTGCTTATCTTGTCTGACCGAAAATCTAAAAACACATTCAATTTACAATGACATGAAAGAGTAAAGCAGTAAATCCTCTATTTTTAGAAGCTGCAACCATCAAATGTTTGGCCTTTTTTTTCGCCCCATTAGCAGTGTGTCAGTTGGTCCAACATTTTTTTCAGACTAAAATATCTTGACAAATATTGGATAGACTGTCATGAAATATTGTAGACATTTATGGCCATGAAAGAAGGAATCTTAATGACTTTAGTGATCCCCCATGTTGAGGTGAGATGTCTCATCAGCCCCTGACTTTTAATCCCATTTGGTTTATGACCTGCATAACTAATGGCATTCCCATCGGAGCTGTACTGTGTTTAGTGATAATTAGCAAATGTTAGCTGCTGACATGGCAAACATTAGCTGCTGAACATTGTCATCATGCACATGTTAGCATGCTGACTTTAGCATTTGCAGTAGCACCGGTGTGCCTAAATACAGCCCCACAAAGCTGCTAACATGGTTGATGATTTGTTTTTTTAATACATGACTCAAATGGTCTACATTGATTATATAAACATTCTGTCATTAAATTAACTCCATAGTCCTGTAGGCTGTCTATATGGTAATCCAATATTTACATGTAGTTACATAAGAGTAATTTTAGACCATAAAATGTATCGATATTTGTGTTTGAGTTTTGGGAGGTCTATGTTACATTTGTTCTCACTGTATGGAACATCTCATGTGATCCTATCCATCCTTAGAGGTATTTATATCCTGACGACATGGCCAATGGAAGGAAAAGCTTGCTGTATCACTAGATGCAGCTAAGAAAAGAAATCCACCATGCAAGTATTCTGACGAATGTATATCTGTGGTCCAGTTTGTGGTGTAAGACCAGGCTTACATGCACATAGTGAGTATTCAGTACATAGTGTGGATGGAGGAGAGGTGTTATTCAATGAAGATGTCTTCAGTGGGACAGGAGTAGCCAATGTGTTCCTTGTAATACTGTTTGAATGCCCTCCTGTGGGACACCAGAGAGGAGAATTATTGCATTTGATCAGTAAACATAATAACAAAACACAAGAGATGACAGCACACATCTGTGTCGTTGTATAATATATGACAAATATAATGGAGGAAAGTATTGTGGAGTATGGAAGCCCTAAGTGGCCATCGATTCAAATATTTTTTTACTCTGTTTTCTCATGAAAACAAAACAAAAAAAAACAGGGGAGACCATTTAACGTTACACATTTCCTGATGGATGATTCAGATATAGCTGTCAGGAAATGAACACACAGTCCTTGGGTTATGAGTCCTGTACCAACTGAGCTAACCAGTGACACTGACAAGTTTTCTGAAATTATCATAAAGAAACGCACCTGTCCACCCATGTATTCAGGTATGATTTGTTATCTCAAGATCATGGAAAAATGATCCTGTTATAACAGGAAAACGGAGTAAAAATATATATATTTGAAAGGTTCTGTGCTGAGATACTGAAATAAAGGTCAGGTACCTCAAAATTTTACTTTGCAATTTGTTACTTTCCAGATATATCCAGTGACTCTGGTGACTGACCTTTCCACTAGCGCAACCCTCAGGTCAAACGTTCCACATACAGTTCACACAAGAATTTTCAAAATCTAAGGCGGCTTGCTGGCCAATCAAATGCATGCAACATATTACTGGTGGATTACTCTGTACTGTCAACGGTGTATTACTGTTTCCTCGCGATTGTCACAACTAAAATAGTTACCACCGTGTTCATTTTACAGAGTTGTAAGATGCTGTATTATAAACTATGCTATTGTGTTTGGTATCTGATAAGCTTTCAAACACATGAATGTGCTACTCAAACTGGACTTCCTGGATTGTATTTCACTGTTACAGCAGTACCTCAAACAACATGATTTTGATTCTGGGGATTTTATCATGAAAACTATTTTTAAGTTTATTCATGAACGCTTTCTTTTTTAGAGAGAAGGTTTTGAGACATCTCTGAGATTTGAGCCTCCATCTCAATATGCTAGAGGTGAAAGGAAGTTAGTTTGAAGTGCTGAAAGCATTGAACAATGAGTATAACATGTCTTTTAAAAACAGTATCCCAGTTTCTCTGGATGATCCAGAGAACACAGTGTCACTGTTTTCACTGAAACTACTTTCTACTGAGAAAATAGTCCCTATGTTGCCTGTTCTGTGGATGGACAGATACCACTAGGGGCAATTAAAAAATGTGTATAGAACATAGAACAGAAAATGAATCAGAATGAAATATAATACAATAGCTCTTACCCTACAGACTCAGCCAGAGGATGTAGTGTTGTCTCTGACATCATCACGTGACAGGCAAAGCGCTCTTGGTCAGGGTGTTTGGTAATGAAACCAAAATACCTGCAGTGCAATAATCAGCATTAGTCAGGAAATCTACAGTTTAGAGGTTTATCTACAAATATGTATTGATGCCAACCTGCTGTAGTAGACAAAGCACTAAGCTTAAATGTGTGAGCGTTACATCATTGGCGTCAAAATGAAATGCCACTAAACAGAGTGTGAGAAAAGGTACAATTTAATATAGTTTCATACATTTCTCATGCAAGTGTGGGACTTGTGGCACTGAGATTAGATCACGTAATCCTGTAAGCAGTTTGACTCACTTGCTGTGTTTTGGATGACAGCCACAGAATGAGATGTTCTTTAACTGGAAGAAATGGAAACACTGGTCCCCCTGACAGAGACAGAGAGAGAGAAATGAAGAGTGTGAATGAGTTAAATACGTCTGTCTTGGTGTGTATGGGGCTGCTAAGTAGAGCTAAACCTGAATAATGTTATTACTTTTTTGTTTGCTTGGTTTTGGCTGTATTGCTAGTTTGAGTTCTACATTATATGTTAAGTGATTAACTTGTACACCTTCCAGTTTAAAGTTAGTTTTCTGCCATGTCTCACAAGCCGGGTCAAGACGAACCGGGGGCTCGTCCAGTCCGTTACGCGATCAGTAAGTCATTGAACTGGCCTGTGAATGAACTGACGTCATCGAGCTGTCTAGTGAGTAAATTGGAAGTTTTGAATGGTTTCTTTTAGAAGGAGGGGTCAGTAGTGGGCTTAGATAAATTGAATGATTGGTTGTGGTTTGTGAGACAGATTAGGTAGAGGGGATTTGATTTGTTTTGGCTGTTAGTCTGAAGCAACCTCCCTCCAAATTATATTGCAGTGATTGTCTCAGCCGTTTTTGGCAACCGGTAGTTTAACATTTGAGCAGCAAATACGTAGATTAGCAAGTTGATTGTGTAACAGTAGGAGTATGACAAAAATGAAAAAAAAGAAAAAAAAGCAGAGAATGAAAAACTGCATTATCAGACTGAACAGGCAAAACTGTATTTCCAGCAGTACAAGCTTGATGGAGTGGAGCCTTCAGAGATGTGTTTTGATATTTAGCAGCAGTCAGAAAATCCCGTACCATATCAGTGATCAGAATGGTAGATGACTATGTTTTAACGTACAAGCGCAACTTTGGGGAATTACGCATTTACAATAACTGTTTTGAGGGGAGTACTGGGTGTGTATTCTCTAAGTTTTGTCATAATAAAGGGTGATCATTATGCATTTAAGGCTAATCCTAGACAGTATAGGGCTGTGGCACAGTCGCGTGCCTGGCTGTGTTTATGTGTTTGCAGTTCATGTAATAAATGATGCAGGAAAAATCTTTGCCTGGTCAACTTGATTGTTTTTTAGTGTGGGAAGTGAGGTGCATGACACTGCTGCTCTTGATTCCTTCATCCAGTCTTCAGTTACCATTTTGAGAGGAGAGTGACAGGGGGTGCTCTGTTCCTGTTTTGGGAATGGGCATGAACATTTTGCAGATCCCACTGCACAATTTTATGCTGCAATCTGGTCTCTATCAGTGACTGCCAATTGAGGAGGAGGTACAAAATAACTCTCAGGGTTATTATTATGCACTGTTTGTAAGAAAATGGATGCATCATGGTAACAGATTATCCAAGTAGTGCGTCTAAATTCAGGGAGTCTGTGTTGAAACTGGCTAAAGATGAATCTGGATACTGGGGTGTCAGGTCCTACGGCATTTCTTCTGGCCCTGTCTGAATAAAGATGTAGCTGCATGCCCCCACCAATGTCCCCTGCACGGGAATTTGTTAAAACCATATTACTTTCAACTAGATCTGGCCCAGTGTTCTCCATAGAACATGCACCTGACACATGTTCAGTGGGGAGTGACTGTGGTTTATTTCCCTCAGGTGGCAGCTGGGATGGAAGACGGGTTATTGTTAACTGGAGTCAAAGTAGGCAGATTTATCTAAACTCATCTTCTGCTTCATAGGAGACAATATACATTAATATAAAAACAATTATAAAAATGATAAACAGAAATAAATCTTTATTCAGTGGAGCTGTGCTGAGGATGAATTTGAACTTAAAAGTCGGATAGCTTGGCGGGAAAAGCTGCTCTGCATATATATATATATGTACATCAATACTGTAGATGTAGGAGATGCTCCGTCAGTCTATAGTTAACCCTGAAAACCGTAAATATTTGTAAGTGAGCTACATGTTATAACGCCAAATAAGACGGACTCACAAGGAGTCATGCATTTCAAGTTACGTAATGCTCTGCCAACATTTCAGAGGCTTATGACCAAAGTTCTGGGGGATTTGGAGGTGTGTACAGGGGTGTAACAGAGCGCACTGGGGCTCTGTTCAGCTGTTTGGCTGAGGGGCATCTCACGTCACGTTTGAAAGTGTGAGTATACATGGGCAACAGTAACATACTTGGGTCGGGTGTCAGGCAGGGTAGTTTGTCTGGTGAAAGAAAAGATCTGTCTGCTGTGATACTACAGAAGCTTTTTTAGTAGCGCCACTTACTGATTTGCTGATGAGAATAACAGCTTTTATTAAGGGGTTGCAGGATCTTGAGACGGAAAAAGTCAAGTTAGTAACATAGATTAATGGGATGGAAGAATGCATACAGATAGAGAGGGAGAGGAGGAGAGAAGAGCCAAGTGCATTATGGGAGGTCTCCTGGCAGTCTAGGCCTATAACTAACTTAGGGATGGTTCAGGACTCACCTGAGCCAGCCCTAACTATGAGCTTTAACAAAGAAGAAAGCATTATTAAAGCAACACTTTTGGACACTACTCCGATCATTATTTCGGCCCCATTAATTAAGTCATTGCCGTAGGACAATCAGATTTTTCTATCAGCGCAATGCATGATGGTATATACGGTTTGGTTAGTGACCATCGGTTGTACACTACTTTTCAAAATGCATTCTGGGATACACTGAGTGGACTATATAGGGTGTAATAATTATCACTATACATTCGGACAGCACTACAAAATGGCGAGCTCACTATATAGTCCACTCTATAATGAGTATTGGGTGATTTCGGACACAGCCAGGGATATTTTTCCTGGTTTCTGTCAGAACACGTGCCGCAGCATTCTGGAACAACTGGAGATTCTTAAGGGACTTATTAGGGCAGCCTGATATTAAGGAATTACAATAATCCAGCCTAGAAGTAACAAATGGACTTGTTTTTCTGCATCATTCTGACACAGGATGTTCCTGATTTTTGCAATGTTACGCAGGTGAAAAAAAGGCGGTTCTTGAAATTTGTTATATGTAAGAGTTAAAGGGCATGTCCTGATCAAAGATAACTCACAGTGGTGCAGGAGGCCAGGGTGCTGCCATCCAGAGTAACTTTGGAGTGCATGGAGGATTCATCACTACATGTACTAACTGATTTGGTTACTGATTTGTATGGATTTGAAAGTGTGACACTCAAGAAGAAAGAACAGTAGACAGGTAGGTAGGTATGTATACGTACCCTGTGAGCAGATTGACACTGGTCCTGGACACTGATCTTCACACCCTTCACACTGACCTCCAGCACACAGGCTGAGGGAGGCTGACCAGCTAACCGCCTGTTACACGCCACCTGTTAGCACAAATAATCAGTGAGTGAGTCAACAAACATTTATGTGGAGCTTTGACTATAAGCACCAGGGCTGGTTTTGAAAAAGATATTTTAAACTGGCCTGCATTGTAAGGGTGAGGTTGTGCTTAATCAAAAGTATAGAGTATACAATATTTTTTTGAATACAGGAACAGTGCACATTTTCAGACAGCGACTGCTAAAACACATGCATAGTATTGCACTGGGTTGTAGTTACGATGCCACATCCCTATTTTTAATCCGGCCTGACCAGTGAAATGTTTCTCCAACTGCTCAGAGCAACACCAGGCATTTTTGAATTGAGCTCATCTAAGATCAGAGGTTTGGACCAAGCTAGATCTTGTGGCCATTAGTGACACTAAAGTGTTAACTTTAGGTGTTGAATTTGCATGATATTATAACATATTTCAAATCATTCTGATGGCATTTATTTAATTTTTTGAAGAAAATTGACACAAAAACATTGGCGTAGGCTATATGTTACTTTCAGCCCATTTATTCTCAGGGTCATCAAGTTAAAGGGGGACAGAAACTGTTGTGACAAGCATGAAAAAGAGAGAAAGTGAGTATAAATCCTGGCTCCTTTTTCAGTCCATTACACAGAGCACACTACCTTGTGTATTCCACCACTGTATGTATTCTCATTTAGAAAGGGGAATAGGGATGAATGTAAGATATAAAGTATAAAGCAGAAAAAGTAGCCTGTGCTTTTGGGCTGGATTATTGCAATTCCTTATTATCGGGCTCCCTGTAAAATCCAGCATATAATTTAAAATCCTTCTGCTTACCTACACAGCCCTAAACCATCAGACACCATCATATCTTATAAAGATAGTACTTTATTACACTACTAGAACGCTGTGCTTTCTGATGGTATTTGTTGGGTTCCTGTTGTGCAATGAGATAACTTCTTTTATGAATTGGTGCTACATAAATTACACCGAAGTGAATGTTTCAACATGCAACCAGTTAAGTAGGTCAATGCTTAGTTACTTACTTACATAACATAGAAGTTGTTTTTGCCATCTCCCTAGCTCAGCTAATGTACACATGAAAACTGACGATAGGACAGGACACCTTCCACTAGCAGCTCAGCCTTTTTTGTTTAATTTTTTCAATATTTTATATATATATATATATATATATATATATATATATATATATATATATATATATATATATATATATATATATATATATATATTCTAATCTAATCATACTATACTTTTGGACAAAAATTAGACAAAAAGGACAGGTTCTTTTTAAAAAGCAGTTGTACTTTGCTGAGCTTTTATTTTCTTACATGATGATCGCCAGATGGAGGTTGTTGTCTTTACTTGTCACTATGTCACAGATAATCAGATTTCATTGTGTGGTTGTACAGTTCCTGAGTTTTTATGTACCTTCTGCATAGCAGCACACAGCACATCGTTGCCTTTGTGGATGGGGACCTGAACTGAACCCAGGAATCGCACTAGGAACTGCTCCGTCCAGCCATCTTTCTGGACTGTGAGAAGAAAGGAGAACAAAAAATCTTTAATGATCAAATGCTGTTGATGATGGTGACTTTGGTGGTGTTTTTACAGTCCAGATCTTGTACCTTGGTTAATATCTTTGGCCACGCTGACAGCGTAGAAGGCAGGGAATATACCGGTAGCGCCAGTCCTCATGTTATAACCCTGACACCACAGGTCCTCAGACTGGTTCAGTATTAATACTGGGTCATCTGTTTCTAGCTTCAGTTCATCTGCATGACGAGGGACAAACCTAAAAAATGGCATAAAAATATACAGATTTCAGCGTAATGTTTATTTGGGGGTGTCACAATTAGTTTGTGAATATTCATGTGTTTTAACCTGTAGACAGCTCTGTGGCTCTGTTGTCTCTCCACTCCATCCAAAACACAGGAGAACACACCAAATGACCCAGCACCTGAATAATATAGCATTGATGTTATACACACAACCAGCAACTTACAGTTTGATTTTGTTTTCTTATTCATCCTGTAGTGAAAAAACATAAAATCAAGTGATCCAATTTTGACGGACATATGCAAGTATGCATATGCATATTTGCTTCTGGTGGTAGTATGAAAAATAATACTGGGGGTGACATTAATGCAAGCCGTTACTTCCAGCCCTTTTACGTGGGGACCCTGAGAATAAATGGACTGAAAGAAACACATAGCCTACACCAATGTTTTTGCCAAAATCTTCCCCAAAAAAAAATAAATGCCATCAGAATGATTTGAAATATGTTAATAATATCACGCAAATTCAACACCTAATTACTTTAAGTTAACACTTTAGTGTCACTATTGGCCAGTAGATGAAGCTTGGTCCAAACCGCTGATCTCAGATGTGTTCATTTCAAAAATGCCTGGTGTTGCTCTGAGTGGTAGGAGAAACATTTCATGGTCAAATTATTGTAGGAAGTAGCATCGTTACTACAAAAAAGACTTGTGAGACTTTGTCTCCAGTTTGTGGAGCTTGTACCATTGACATGATGTGCTGGACATCTTCTCAGTAGCTACTTAAAACTATGATGACTCATAGTCGCTGTTAGTCTCATGTTACTGCCTTACAGATAACACTGTACATAGATTATTCCAGCTCTATGGAGACTTATTGACTGTAACAACAGACACTAGCAATAGATGTACCCACATTATGCCTATTCGCTAGTCACTGTGCTACAGGGGATGTCATCTCTACTGAGCTAAATTCATGAAATACAGTGACAGACAGTGACAGTGACAAATAGAAATTCAGTCTGATTATTAGGCTACACCAGATGGTGGCATATCGTCTCTAATGTCTAGGGTTTTTTTCCACTTTGCAGTCTGGTCTCAATACCTAATTTCATCACTTCCAATGTTGAACATGTGAAGCTGAGAACTGAAGCTTCAATCAATCCGTATACTGATAACCTTAGATCATATTACCTCTCTGTCTTGAGAAGAAGTGAACTGTGATGCATACAGTCTCATTTGATGGACAAAAAGTAACTTTAATTGGTTAGTTTCCTGTGTTTCACAGTTTTGTGGCATCAACAGCATCGTTCCTCTTTCACTGCACCATGTTTACAAAGCGCCCTGTACTCCTGTTGGGCAACGTCATGGATGTGACAGAACACGTTGTCGTCCCAGATGCGGTTGAGTACACTATGACACACTACGCGGGATAAACCCGTTGGCCATTGTCTTTCCTGACCGAACCAGAGACAGAGCTGTCTGAACCTGAGATGTGTCACAGGAGTCTGATTATTGTTTAGATATGTATTATCTACATAGTAATGTTTAGAAACTAATTTTTATTTTATTTTAAATGAATCACACTTTCAGTTTCGAATAGCAGTTGACACCTTACATGGCAGCCTCTGCCAACAGTGTATGAGTGTGTGTGAATGGGTGAATGTGACAAGTGTTGTAATCGGCTTTGAGTGGTTGGTAGACCAGAACAAGTCCATTTACCATTTAAATATTTGGAGAATATACAAACCAGTGGCACTGTAATGGCTGCTGTTCTTGGCAAATAGGTTGAGGAACTTCCTACTTCTGGAAGCTCCGGCCCTTCCTCTGCTGGACTCCTCTTCCTCTGAAGTTGTGGTTGGCGTTACCTTGGACTGCCTAGAGATCCTGGCCACAACTTCCCTCCTCCTCTTCACCTCCTCCTCCCTCCTCCTCTTCACATCCTCTTCCCTCCTCTTCTTTGTCTCCTCCTCCTTTCTTATCTTTTCCTCCTCTTTCCTCCTGTCTTAGAGCACAGAAAAAGGAAAGGTTGTGGTAACCATGCAAGCAGATGGTATAGGTTTGATTTCAACTACAGTCAAGCTGCTCTCCTGAAGCTATACCTGCACATGGTGTCTAACCATTGTCCGTTCAGTTTGTTTCCCTGTGGGTCCTTTACTTTCTTCTGTTTTTACTGTATGTTCCAATTTAATAATATGATGAGAGAAATGATATCGATAGCTGTTGATACGCAGATGACACCACACTTGCCAACCCGGAAGTCTCCTGTTTTTCATCGCCCTCTCCCAGTTTCCTCCTGGGGGTCACAATTCTCCCGATTTCTCATATTTCTCCAATTTTTTAAACCTTTTTGTCCACATTTCCACAATCTATTTCTGGCACTGTACATATATAAGCCCTACAACAAAATAGCAAAAAGACAATCTGCTTTTAGACTGTTAGCCACTGTTGTACCATCTCACAATGCTTAACTGATTTGTGACAGAAATGTGCTCAGCCATACTAAAAATTAATCTGTATCATTACCTTGCTTCCTTGCTTCCTCTGTCCTCTTCCTCTCCTCCTCATACTCTGGGTCTTCCTCCTCATTGGCTGACTGATAGACCGTCTCTGTATCGCTGTCATCATTGTGCTCGAAACCGTGCAAGCAGTCCTTGATGCTGACCAGCTCCAACTGAGCGTGTTCATCGACCACCAGAGTGTATTTAGCAGTGTGAAAACTTAACCCTGCTGTATCTTCACTCTTTGGTAGAGTATGAGTAGCCACACAATTTCCTTCAGTGACAAAGTTGGTGCCATCCACCTTAGTATTATTGTCATCTTTTCTTCCTCCTGCGTCCACCTCTGACTTGGTACAGTCAGTCTCTGTGTTTCCATTACCTGCAAGGCAGAGGTTTGGACCATTCTGGGTGTTCACACAGGCAGTTGGATCTCCCTCCCCCTCTTCTTCACTGATGTCAGGGTTGATTCGGTGGGATAGAGAGGGATGCAGGGGCCCTGGTGGGGGGCCCTCTGTGTCTGAGCTGAGGGACATTCTGTTTGAGCCCCCCTCACTGCTGGACCGAGAGAGGACAGAAGGGTTGTCCTGAGTCCTGTCATGGTTTTGGCCTAAGAACACAAAATATGGACAGTAGGTAGACTTTGGGAATAAAATATGGACAAAGGTATTTGTGAACACCTCATATATGTAGTATTTAGCAGGAACAAAAATCACAGCACTACACAGTTACTACACACAGGTTTATATTTTGCACTTAAGCAAGGCTCAGGTTCCATTACACATGCTTAATGGCCAGTAATCATAGATTAGGGTGGTATAGACTTTTTTTGTAAACTAATATTATGTCCTCTTCCAAAGTTTGTTTCCATGTGACAATCAAATCTTTAAATCTGCACCAATAATTAGTTTTTTCATAGCACAATGGATCAGATAACTTTGTGTGTGTGTTAGTAGTGGACAATTTCTGGCCCACAACTTGACTCTTTTGTTAACCACGATACCAGCAGCAGGCAGCTTTATCTTCTGCCCTCAAGGTGCCAAAAAATGAAAATGAAAAATGCAAGTTGAAATGAAATTACCGATCAGTACGTAATGTTAAATCTTTAGAAATTTTCATTCCCAAGAGGCCTTCCTGTGACCATCATCATGCACAACTTTACATTTTCAGATGAATCTCCTGACCCCCAAGTCATCCACAGTTGTCCTGACCCTTTCATTAGTCACAGTTTGGGAAACCTTACATGACTTACACCATAAGACAGTGTACTAAATACACTATGTTTTTAAATTTATTTTTCCGGGTCACATAGTTCCTTCGGAATTTCCTAGAAACAAACTCATTTGTAGGTGTAATTTCAGAGGAAGGCTCCTGGAAAGTACAGTTATATGGTTATATATGGTAATAATAACGGGAAAGGGGAGAGGGAAGACAGCATTCAATTGGTACACCTGCAATTAAGTTAATTCTTCTATTGAATTGCTAGTGTAATCTACAGAGTGTTTTAGTCAGTGCATGACTGAACATACAAAAAATAAAATTAGGTATTTCCATATGTATTATACAGTTTCCAATTAAATGCATAATTACTTGGGACTACAGCGATCAATGTTAGTTATTTTGTGGCTTTTGGTTTTTACAAATTCTTTCAATCAAATTAATTTATTCAACAACTGCACTATTTCCCTGTTCTGTATTAAAATCCAAATAAAAGAGTTGTTACTTAGGGACTGTGCAAAGATTGCTGGGGCGGTTTGCTTAATCTTATGATTCACTTGCCACATTTTACTTTACTGTAGTTGTTATGATGCAGAATAAAGGAGCAAGTGATAAGCCAGTGAAAATGTCGTTGTTGCTAGAGACTACCATCCCTTTGGCAAAAATAAAAGTTACAATAACCACCACCCTGCGCTCTAAAGACAGGTTTATTACCTTGGTCTTGGGTCTTGTCCTGGTTTCTTGGCGCTACAGGTGTGCGTGGGACCACCATCGCTGTCAGTACAACTTCCTGGTTAGACAGTATATTATTTGGCTTCAGTCCCCCTCCTCTGTTACCCCCTTTAGCACCTACTTTTCCTTTCCCATCAGCCCCCTGGCTTTTCAGTCCATTTGCTTCTCTTGGCCTCTGATGTCCATTCCTCTCTTTCTCCTTCCCCTTGGACTCCTCGCACAGTCTTCCTCCTCTTCTATCTTCCTTCCCTGCTGACACTCCATCCTTTCCTCTGATGTCCCCCAGGTTTCTTTCTCTCATCGCCGTCACTCCTCTTCCTACCCCTCTTCCTCCTGCTACTCGTCCTCTCCTTTGACTCCTCGGTGTGCTGGAGGACTGTGTGTATGTGACCCTGGACACTGGCCTTTCTCGCGGTCGCGCACGTATGTCTGCGGTGGTGGCAGCAGCCTGAGTGTTGGCTCTGCTGTTGGCTCCATTGGTTTTGGGAGATTTTAGGGCCGGGCGGCGCGTGCTGTGTTGGACTTTGTCCTCCGCCTTTGGTTGGACACCCGGTGGTGTAAGATCCCCTTAACACACACATGAAAACAAACAAAAGTATTAGACTATGTATTAAGCAACCAGATCTATACAGAGGGATTATCAGATTAGCATACAGTAAGCAGTTGATCCAGGATATGAGGAACAGAGGAAAATCCACACATTTCAAATATTTCAAGAACCTTCACTCTTTAGAATCTGTTGTCACTGTTATGCATTTGCCTCCTACAACTTTTCATTACAAAACATGTATTTAACTATGTTTGCTTGTAATGATCAACCATTTACAATGTCTTGAATACATTGGTGCACTGGAAATTTCTGTCCTACCACAAAATTATTGAAAGTTGCTTTTGTTTGTTCTCATACACACATGAAAAGGCAAATAGGTTTTTCAAGGTTTTAAAGGTAATCCAGCAGGGGCGCTGCCTACCTCAGTTGGTGGAGCCCTTTACTGCATGTCCTCCCTTCGTTCACCCTTATTTCCTATCTCTCTCTATTTTATCCTCAAAAATGCCACCACACACAACTGCAATTTTCTATAAAATGTGAAACATTGCATTGCGGGATTGTTTGCAAAAAGTTGTACAAATATAATGGACACTTTTTTTCAGGGCACCAGTAAAGTGTATAAATTCCACATTAAATAAAATGGCGGAGGGTAAATATAGTGCACTATATGGAAAATAGGGTGGGATTTTTGGACACAGCTCAGACATTTTGAATTGTCACACACAGGTGTAGCTAATGACTTCCATTAACTGTGTTGTACTGCAGTAATTGCTGGAACAGAGCTATCATTTTTGTTTTGAAGGGGAATTGACCCTTAATGGGTTTGGTGGGAGGGGCTTAGCGGAGTGATTTGAGCCATAGACTGTATATAAGAAATGGACGTAGTCATCGTGACGTCACCCGTTGGTTTGTGGACTGCCGTTTTGAAGCCTCGAGTTTGGCTGATAGGGCGCCGCCATGTCAAGTTTTTGCAACCAGGAAGTGCTCGGAAGTGACGATACGGCAGAGCTAACGGCCGTGTGCTAGCTAGCTTACTTAGCTAGGTGCAACTGTAACTCACGTTAACTGTCATTTTAACTGGGCTGATAACTTTGTCTAGCGAACAACAATCTTAAAACTAAATGTACTCACCAGAGAAAGTGAACAGCCAACTCCTACTAAGCTTTTTCAATGGTGCTGGTTAAATTTACACAGTGCAGAGGTTACTATAGCCTGATTGACAGCTTGTTCCAACTGCAGCTTTAAAGCAACATTATTAATAATTTTATCTTGAAATTCACTAACAGGACCGTGCCAAGTTAGAGATGACTATGTGATCATGTTGCAAGGAGGGGTCGAGGGGAGAGGGATGAGAAGGGGTCGAGAGAAGGGGGGTCGAGAGAAGAGGGATGAAGGAGTCGAGCGGGTTGCTTAGGGTTCAGTGGCCGGAGCGGCTAGGAACCCGAGGGGTCAAGACTCAGGGTGGGGGCTCGTCTTCAAAAGCAGCTTGGTCTTATGAACCCCCCTGTGGTTCCTCTTTAGCGTGCCTGTCTTTCATGGTGGGAGGAAGTCGGAGCACCCAGGGGATGCTCACTCGAGCAGGGCGAACGTGCAACTCTGTGCGGAGAGAGGCCTGGGCTGAGCGAGGTCTAACTCAGAACCTTCTGCTGTGAGGCCGCAGTGCTGCCCATTGAAAGAGGTGAACAAGCTGGGTTTGGGTGGGAGGGATGTGAAAACTGAGAAACGGGAGAGGAAACGGGTTAGACAGCTTATATACGTAAGCGCTTGTGGCTGGAATTGAGAAGCACAAGTGGATGGGATCAGTGGAGTACGGGTGGTTGATTGGAGGTTGAAAGAAGCACAGGTGGTAGGATGAGTGAGGGAGGCGTGGTCCTGTTCCTGATCCTCAGTTTACAAAACTCCATAAACAGCTTCAAAATCCTTTGGATGGTACACTGACTTGTAATAGGGTGAATGACGTCTGTTATTGCACCATGAAACTCTGGAATCTGGGCAGGAAACCTATTGTGAGAGCTGCATAATGCCTTATGGCACTAAAGCAAAAAGTATAGAATGGACAATGTAAGTTCTTTGGAAGATGCTAGCTGGGTACTCTCAGTACCGATATCATATCATTGCAGAGGCTGTGAAGAGACCAAAGAAGATGTTGTTGAAGGAAGAGAGAAAGAGAGAGTGACTGAGCAACAAACCGGACAAGAGTAAATGGGACTGGGTTTTACTTGGTGGTGTGAACTAAACAGAGCTGAAAGGATGCAGGGCCTTCTTGCTGTTGGACTAGTCAGTAGTAACTTCTTAGCTGGCTTGCTTTGTCTTGTGTTGATGCACTTGCTTATGTTTTAATGTTTTTAGCAAAGTTGAACAAAACAGCCAGAACTTTCACAGACAGAGGTTTAGCTAGCTATAAATCTAGAGTTGATGTTAGCAAACTTACTAGATAACACACTTGAACACTGGTAACGTTACTTTAAATACGCCTGCGTCAGTTGCTGTCTAGCTTTGTTGGCTTGCTTGCCACACAAGGTTCAACATAACAGGGCTGAGTAAGCTTTACGGACACTTTACCTTATGGCAGAGGACGTTGGCCGAGGAAGCTAAGAAGAGATAGAGAGAGTGACCGAGCAAGGTCTGACAGATGTTGCCAAGAGCTTTGTGACATAAAATGCTGTGAGAGAGATGCTGAGCTGGCCTTCTTTTTGTTGGGCTAGTCAGTAATATTGCTGTGTCTTGTGTTGACACACTTGCTTGATGTTTGGCTGTGTTAGCAAAGTTGTCGTCTTGCTAATTTTTGGACATACCAGTAATTAATGTAATCATTACAAATGCATTTGTACAGCTGTCTTTGTTTACAACAGCGGTGAAGTACACTCTGAAACAGCAAGGGTGCCAAATCATACCAAATATTACAAAATGTTCCAAGAGCTCTTTTGTTTGACAGTAATTGAAAGTGATGAAATCAGATTATCATAAATGTTGCTGTTGCGTGTGTGTGAGATTATTTAAAAGTCATGTATAACTTTGCTGGTTAAATGTAGTGTGTTTAGTAGTGTTGTAGTCAAGAAGACTGCCCAAACCAAGACCAGGTCAAGACCAAGACCAGAGTTTATTGAGACCCAGACAAGACTAAAACTTTTAGGGGCTGAGACCAAGTGGAGACCAAGACCGAGGGAGGGCGAGAGCGAGTCAAGACCAAGAACAGTTCCCCAAATTACATGACACACAACAAAATGTGGAACAAGATCATAGGTCTTTCTCAATTGATCTGAAAGATCCACATTGAACACCCACATACAAACACTAAGAGCTGAAATCAAATTAACCATCTTTATCCAACACTCCTTTTCCATCCTTTGCCAGGAGTGGTGACAATCATTAATGGTAACAACACATTTTTAATTAGGGTTATTGGTTGCATTTGAAGCAATAAGTTTTACATCCTGTCAAAGTTTGGATGTTAACAAATAAATCAGACAATGCACAAGCAATTTATTGATATTCTCAAAGTTATGGTTTTGACTGATCTTGAAATAAAATCCAGAGTCCTCAGTGTCCAAGACTGAAACAAGACCGAGTACAAATGTGTTCAAGTCAGAGGTGAGGCCAAGACTGTCAAAAAGGGGTCTTAAGAACGATCTCACACACTACTGTTTAGGTTACGCATAATGCTGTTGGACATGCTTGCTGTTTAAGGTTAAAACAATATACTGTTGTCACACTACTTAACAAGGAAAATAAACATACTCTTATAGCTGTTCATATATTTTTACCTTTTTTATTGTAATAGTTATCTCCATGTAAAACAATTCATTTATTTCAAATTGTGCGATCAGGGCCCCCCATGCAAAGTTTACACGGGGCCTCGCACCCCTCCTGCAGTGACTGAACTTAAGCTAGTAAGCTAGAAAAACTGGCAAACATTTTTTGTCAAGAAATGCCTGGAAGTAGGAGAACTCATCTTTATGAATGTGTAAGGGTTTTCTAGTGTCTTAACACAGCTTTGTTGCTGATTCTTTGTAAACCTTTAAATAAATTATAACCCCCGCTATCTTTGCTTTACTAAGTCTTTTGAAGCAGAGAGATGGCATTTGGATCCATTTTGTTATTTCAAACTAAGTATCTATTTCTTTTCAAATTTCTTTTTTATGTTATTTTGTTTTTTCAGACTTAGTTTACTGTCCATACCTGTTATGTGTGGGGAGGAAGAGCGGGAATCCTTCCAGCTGTCCTTCTTGCCTAAAGAGTTGTTGTTAATGGAGTCCTGGAGAGAGTTAATGAGACAGAGCAGCAGTGTAAGAGCAAAAACCAACACACAACACAAACACACACACGCACACACACACACACACAACACACACACACACGCACACACAAAGACACACCACATTTTGAAATATAATCAATACAGAATACTCAATGCAGACATTTAAAAACCAAATGCCAAGTGCCAAATATTCCAAATCTATGGAAGCCCATTTCCGCCAGTAAAATAAAAAATAAAATGAAAACTTAGCCTGGAGAAAAAAATAAAATATCAAATTAAGTCAAAATTATGAGATACTAAGTCAAAATTATGAGATACTAAGTCATAATTATGAGATACTAAGTCAAAATTATGAGATACTAAGTCATAATTATGAGATACTAAGTCAAAATTATGAGATACTAAGTCATAATTATGAGATACTAAGTCAAAATTATGAGATACTAAGTCAAAATTATGAGATACTAAGTCATAATTATGAGATACTAAGTCAAAATTATGAGATACTAAGTCATAATTATGAGATACTAAGTCAAAATTATGAGATCCTAAACACAGTCACAACAGTCAAAGTAGCAGCTCTTTCAATTCTCATATTCAGTTTGACACAGAAATGTACGGAAGCTCATTTCATTCACCAAAGACTGGAAGAAAAAAAAATTGGGAGCCTTATCTCATAATTAGGAGATCAGGATCTCCATATTAAAAATATGTCATAATTACGAGATAAGATTTCATAATTATGGATAATGGTAAAGTTGGAAATAGCCAGATTCAAGCTTCCGGGATCAATAACTCATAAGCAAAACATGTTTAAAACACAAACGACGCCTCTTTATTATCGTAGTTATGTAGACAACAACCTACAAGAACATAAATTTCACATAAATGAGTCTTCCTACGAGCGGCACAAATAACATTGGTCTCTACGTGCAGCTGGCTGTGAGACGAGTGCGCTGGGACCGTCTACAAAGTGCAACGCTGAAAACACATTCTGCAGAGATATTCAATAACTTCACACTTATACAATGTAGTGCCCCAAAAATCACCTTACACATTAATGAGCAACTAAGTGCTGCTTATACTGCAACACTTAGTTTGGGGGAAGAAAGACTTTTGCATACTTAATATTACGTAGGCCTATTTTTAATATTAATTAACTACAGTTGAGGTGGTTTGGGCATCTGGTAAGGATGCCTCCTGGACGCCTCCCTAGGGAGGTGTTCCAGGCCCGTCCAGCTGGGAGGAGGCCTCGGGGAAGACCCAGGACAAGGTGGAGAGATTATATCTCCACGCTGGCCTGGGAACGCCTCGGGATCCTCCAGTCAGAGCTGGCTAATGTGGCTCGGGAAAGGGAAGTTTGGGGTCCCCTGCTGGAGCTGCTGCCCCCTCGACCCGACCCCGGATAAGCGGATGAAGATGGATGGATGGATAACTACACTATTAAAGGCTGTAGTGTGTCAAAAATCACTATTGATAAATTGTGATACTACAACACTTAGTAGTCAGTCAACTGAATATGAGAATTGAAAGAGCTCCTACTTTGACTGTTGTGTTTACTATCTCATAATTATGACTTAGTATCTCATAATTTTGACTTAGTATCTCATAATTATGACTTAGTATCTCATAATTTTGACTTAGTATCTCATAATTTTGACTTAGTATCTCATAATTATGACTTAGTATCTCATAATTTTGACTTAGTATCTCATAATTATGACTTAGTATCTCATAATTTTGACTTAGTATCTCATAATTATGACTTAGTATCTCATAATTTTGACTTAGTATCTCATAATTATGACTTAGTATCTCATAATTTTGACTTAGTATCTCATAATTTTGACTTAGTATCTCATAATTATGACTTAGTATCTCATAATTTTGACTTAGTATCTCATAATTATGACTTAGTATCTCATAATTTTGACTTAGTATCTCATAATTTTGACTTAGTATCTCATAATTATGACTTAGTATCTCATAATTATGACTTAGTATCTCATAATTTTGACTTAGTATCTCATAATTATGACTTAGTATCTCATAATTTTGACTTAGTATCTCATAATTATGACTTAGTATCTCATAATTTTGACTTAGTATCTCATAATTTTGACTTAATTTGATATTTTATTTTTTTCTCCAGGCTAAGTTTTCATTTTATTTTTTATTTTACTGGCGGAAATGGGCTTCCATACAAATCTAAAACGTCACTCAGACAATAAAATTCCAAACTGATTTAAAACCAGAATAATTCAATAAAATACTAAACTGTCACATTTAATGAACATTATAAAAAAATCTAAATGTAATGTCCTCATTCTATCCACTGTTTCACCAAATAAATGCACAAAATGCCCAATGAGTATCTTAAAAAAAGAAGAAATTGTTGGAATGCATCAACACAGTAATAATAAAATAATAATACAGAGTACGCTCTAAACCTCCTCTATATGAAGAATGCAATGAGATGACTTCTGTTATGAATTGGTGTGTGCCGCGGCTCAGTCACCAGTGGTCACTCGCCCCTTCATGCACGTTGGGGCCTGCCACAATTGTAGCCCAGTCACTGGACATCTTTCAAGGCAGCTCTGAATTTTCATCCGTTTTGGAAGCTACAAGAAGAAGTTAAACGTGACTTCCTGTGTCCCCTATGTGGTGCTAGAGAACGCCCGCTAATTATACGTTACGTCTCAGTAGTAAGTGTGGACCACACCGTAAAAATTTCATAAATCAATGGTGAATGTCTTACAGGGCTTACCTCTGGCAAACTGATGAACAGCTGTTCAGTTCACAGTTCTCTTTGAACTGAGCATGTTTTGCTCCCTATAGCTTGGAATCTTATTTAAAATGGCAGAGTACCCTGTGCAGTCTACTCAGACCGGAACTAACAGGTGATTCGAACGCACTCAGGGAGAATCAAAGTATCTCTCTCTCTGTAAAGCACATCTCTCTCTGATGACATCTTTTATCAGCCTGACGTTACAATAGTCTGGTGATTTCAAAGTGCAGACAAAAATCTAATGGAGCCAGTTTTATTGTTCGTCTAGTAAATGCCATCTATAATTTTCTGTCTGATACCCAATAATAGCTGTGATAATGTAAGAATGCAGTTGCGGGAGTATAAAGGGAAAAAATTGGCCTGTTGGTTTATTTACCTGTTAAAACTACTGACGCAAACTTTCCAAACTTTTCTGGTCCAGAAAAACAACTTTTCATGACATCAGCAGAGTTGTAAGCTCTCTTGTTATGTGAGAAGAGCAAACACTTATAGTCACCACCGTCTTAGGGGGCGACTGTGGCTCACGAGGTAAAGCCCACTAACTGGAAGATCGGCGGTCTTATGGGTTGCCTTGGGTAAGTTCAGTATCTTGAAGGCTCCCGATGGCTTTGTAGTTTGTGGTGTGTGAGTGTGTGTGAGTCATTAGTTTCTTTCAAATGATGAACAGGCTGCTATTCATTGTCAATGGGACCTGTCACTGCCACAGGCTGAGCAACAGAGATTTCAAATGTGCCCATCAACACAACAAGTTGAGAAAGGCTCAACCTAAAGGTGGATTAAGCGATTCTGGAGAATCGAACACTGTGAGAAATAGCAAGATATAGAGAGAACAACGCCACACCAAGTAATGTAACCAAAGTTGCCTAAGTTGTGGGTTAGCACACTGTCGCTACAGCTGCTGCTGTGAAGCTAACATGCAGAGCCAGCTTCAGACAACAATACCTAGGAGCAATACTCACAACTCCCTTGCTACCATAGCTAACATCATAACAACAGCATGTCTTGGTGACCTAAAAAGTAAATTGAATGTCAGTGGGCAAGTTAATGCCAGGTGTAAACAGGGCAGGAGGAAAGAGAAAATTGTTGGTTTGATTAATACCAGTTCAGGGCCAATCAGTCAGATAAGGGTGGGTCTCTTGGCAGAGAGTCGAGTTAAAACAACAGTAGCAGCAGCTAAAAAAACCCACCCGCGTCCCCTCTGAAACAAAGGCATATGCAAAAGTACTGACGACAAGAGTGGGAGAAATCTAATAGCCTACTTGACGTGCATCACGCCAAACTGCACAATTTGTCGGCCAGTGTTCTGTGCGGTGCACGGTGGCCTGTCAGATGTGTGACAGCATGCCAAGGCAGTATGATTATTTATTTATTGCCTATTTGTTAAGAAGTATTGTTACAATGTAAATGAATCACATGCCTACATTGTGGTGTGATTTGTTTTTAGAGGTATACAGTCAGACACATAGGCATTCATTTAAAAAGAGATAAGAGAGAGATATTTAATACACATTTAATTATCAAAATATAGTGCCTATATGAAGAATGTAAGCAACTATGTGTTATGCTTATCTATAGAACTGCATCCTTCAATGCTATAGAATTAAAAATAGGCTGAATAAAAACTGAAAAAATAAAAATATATATATATTTACTGACCTATCATAAAAACAGCATTGAATTAAATTTAGAAATGTTTATAGACGTGTTTAATTGTTTGGATGGTATTACTGCAAACAATGACAAATATTATAGCCAAAATCTGTGTTCACACCACCCTTTACAATTCACAACAACAACTCAAGTTCATTTGCAATTTCTCATCCTGTCCATTAGTATATTGTAGGCATGATGCAAGTTAGCGACAACAGGCATAAAAGACAAATCAGTTTTAAAAAGGTTCCTAGGTACTCTACATATTGAATATGTACAAACAGACATAGGGGGAATACATACACTATCTTGGCTGCAGTCTGAATGGAAGCAGTGTGATGCGAATTTGCGATAATCAGCGTTAAGCGGTTAAAATTGATTATGAATTGTCATTAAATGACGTTATTATAATCTCTCTTGTCATAATATTACAACTTCTTTGGAGATTCTGAATGTTCAGAAAGTTTTGAGCATGAGCAGAAAACCTGCTGAAACACATGAGCTATTAAAGTTCAGGAGTTTCTAACTGAATTAAAATGTATGAATGTATCATTGAGGTAAAAAGGTGAAAAGGTGCCACATGTCTCAATCTCGTGAACCCAATAATGCATCTCGTCACCTAGTGAATCGGTTCTAACGATTTTGCTGATCCTCTTACTTTAAGTCTAGTGCCACCAGCAGGTCAAAAATATTATTCAATGAACTCTACATCATGGATTGGCTGGCTCCCAGACAAAGTTGAATAATTTCCCAAACAGTGTAGCATAATCTATTGTTACTTTCATTATGTTACTACAACTATGTTACTTTCATACTTAAATTTGTAAGTATTAAATCATTTGAAATAATACCTACACTAACAGAGCCTTTTCTTTGACATTTACTTATACTTCTACTTGAGTATGGAGTACTTAAGTTACTCCACAGCCACATCGCGTCACCAGGGAGTCGGACAAGAGCAGTGATGGGCAGTAACACATTATTTTCCAGTGTAAGGGATTACTTTTTCAAAACAGTAATATTATTACAGATACTAAACCAAATACACTGCATTACTGCGTTACTGAATGCACCATCCTTGATACTCCGGCAGCTACTGTCAGTGATGCATGCACTCGTTGGGAGAGAGTGGCGTTAAGCTATGTTTTATCTTTTGTAAAAATACTGAACACTGCTCTTATAAGAACATGTGCAAATACATGGTTGCATCATTTTTTTTTTCAGCTGGTGGCGTTAAGAAACGTTATATGTTTTATAAAAAACATACTCCTTGCTGGTGTTATGAATATGATATTCGGGAGAGACTGCTCTAGTAACTCATCCTTACAGTCCCCCATTTGGTATTATTAGGGAAGTTCCTGATTAATTACACACTAGTTTCTTAATTAACTAATCATTAAGCTACTCCAATCCAATTTCATTAGGAGTTTCTTATTACGGTTCACTAGCAATTAGTTCCTCATTTGTTCTTCATTTGTTTCCTGGTAACTAAAAACTTCAAAATGCTGTGTCCCTTATTGTAAAGTGTTTTATTCACTGAGATTAGGTCCCAAGTCTTTACATACTGCTGCATTAAAGACAGTAGACATTCTCAGCAAGCAGCTTATGGAAGAGAGTGAACTGAAGCCACAATAACCTTTCTACTGTATATCTGCCTGTCAGCAGATCGTCTTCCTACTCTGTCAGGTTTCAGTGGATCATTTACTGTGGAATGATCTGTTACAGTAAGATCATTACTGATAACGTCACATTACAGTTAACCTGTGAGGAGCAGCGAACCACTAAAGATGTCCTCTTCACAGAGAATGAATTGCATTTCATACCTGGACCATGATGTACCCGCGATTTAGCTGGTCTATGTTATACTACACATCTCTTTTTAAAAAAAAATACTGCAGTTGAGTTTGGCCATTGGTCATATTATACAGTATCTAACCAGAATATTAGCAAAATCCTTTCCAGTGAAGTTAACATGTTAGCATACAAATGTGTTTGGTGTCAAAGGTGATTAGCCTTCATTCCAGTAGTAGAATGTAACCGAGCTCACCAGTATGTTGTGCGTTTCACTCTTTTTTCTAAGGGTGTCCCTGACTAACAATTTACATAGTAGAATCAGATTGCCTATAATCGTATGGATGATAGTTGAGTAGCTGCAGAGCTGCAGTCTCTATTCATTAGTCTCTGTAACTTACACTGTACATTTACAGCTAAACTGAGGCTTATTGTTGACCTTTTTATCTCGGCTCTGCTCGCCTGCCAAGGGTCTCGTGCAGAGTTGTGTCTCGCCAAGAATTGCATGCACGTCACGTCGCAGTTTCTCACAGGTATATTCCAAGTACTGTAAAAAACATTTAATATCCTTTGTGTAGTTCATCAATGCTGATAAATTAATCGAAAACGTCCCGCAGTTCACGCACAACTCAGGTTCACTGGTTCTGCTGGTGCTCTGTCTCTCTCCCCCTCTTCTACCACACACACACGCTACGCCACACAATGCACACCGACGCCTCCTAACTTAAGGGTTAGGGTCACAGTTCAAAAAAATTTATTAAAAGCTTCTTTTTTCCACATGTTTATTTATATCACTATATGTTGATATTTATGTAATAATAGGCTGCATACACTGAGCATCCCCATATAGCCAAAATGGTATGATCCTTGTTTCATAACATCTCTGCAAAGATTCGACAATGAGATTGGGAGTTGAGTCACGCTCCTCCTATCGAATCTTCGACTATTCGGGGGTCACCCCCATACTTTTTCACTTAAACATCTATTTATATGTCTAGTTCAAACAATTAAAATGTAAAATTATCAGGTAAGGTCCAAACAGCGCTGATGTTATATAGCTAAAACGTTGCAAGAGAGCATGTGTAACAGTGACATATTACGCACTCTGCCGGTAGAACCTAATGGGATCTGTAGGTTTTTGTTACCAAATTACCAAGGGTTTTAAGAGTGCATGCTGTTGTAGAATAAACCCAAGGAATCTGCTTCAAGTTTTCAGAAACGCAGATGAAGGAAACCTTAATGAAGACACAAGCTAGAGGAACAGGCCAAACGTGAGGAGAGAACTTTGATAAAAAGTAGTTAGCCCCAGCTGGTGTTTTTAGTACATATCTGCAGACTCATATGTTTGAAATAAATCTGAAACCACCGAGAATTAACAAAACAAGCTAACTAAATGTTTGCCTGAGTGCTAACAGAACTGCACTATGTGTGCTAACTTTTCCGAAATCCAGTGTCAGGCCAAGCGTGTGTTAATCCCCAGAACAAATCCAAGGCAGTTTCTTTAAATGTCATCAAATTAAACTCATCCAGCCTTAGAGCTTCAACAAGCTTCCACAGTGGTAAGGTGCTGGTTATACAGTAGTGCTACTCCAGGTTTCTTACAAAGTTTGTGAGATTAATTAGGCTACAATCTTACATACAAACAAGTCATCATCACAGATAAATGAAATACAGAAAAGACATGGAGAGAGAGGGGTCAATTTTGCCTTCTAGAGTTAGTTTAGGAGAGTTTCCAAGTTCTGGTTGCCTACATTTGCTAAGTTGTGAAGCCAGCGAATCTCTTCTCAAACCTTTTTTCTCCGACTCATGCTTTCACTAGTGAAAATGACAAACAACATCGATGGCATGTTAACAACAGTAGCTAATTAGCAAATGCAACACTAGCCTATAACCTTGTTTGTTAAATAATATCTGACCATCTATTCTGTATTTCTATTGCATTATTACTGTATTACTGGGCCTTAATAGACAAAAGCTGTCATAACAACAGTGAAATCAAATTATGATTCAATGGAACTGTAAGGAACGTCCCCTCTATGTTGAGCGATTTGGATGTTGATGCTGAAGGGAAACCCAGGTTAGGGTGAAATGACTCTGCTCTGATCCGCACAGACACAGTAAACAGGATGCCATTACTTTAAAGGGATACACCACAATACTACTACTGCTGGCTCCCTGCAGAGAGAACTCATTACTATAATCTAGACTTATTTTATGGAAATATTTCTCTTTTGACTTGGTATTATAGTACCCTCTTCCTCTATTCTCTTACTAGAAGATGCTGCTACAGCTGACCCATTTTAAATATACATGGATATATTTCACAACAAGGCAGAACAGCTTGGAGGCTCTTGTTTTAACAGCGCAATCAGGGTCAGTCCCCACAACAGCCAGTGTTCTCTCAGTGTCCTTGAGCAAAAAAAAACAGCTACATGATGTAGATAGATTTATGACTACTGATATTCACAATATATGTAATTTTTAAAGAATACTGCAAACAGTAGGTAGACGAAACAGGAACCTATTTACTGAAGCACAACAACTTACAGCTACAGCTGAACCATTTTCAGAACTGACCAACTGTCAGCACACATACACACACACACACACACACCTAACAGCATTCACAAACACATATACAAAGCTACCTAATGCTGTCTCATTCTGAAGACAGGATCCTCCCAGGAAACACACACACACACACACACACACACACACACACACACACACCCGCACACACAGTAGTCCATTTATTCAGCTTGATGCCACTGCTGCCTCATTCTAAACACAGGATCCACCCATGATCATACACACACTCACGCACACTGTAACCAATTTCCCCAGCTCTTTTTAAAAACCGGGGATCCTCCCAGCTTCCCTACCTGGGTGCCGGCTTGTGGCAGCTGGGGAAACAGAGCAAGGGTGGTCGGTCTCTTTGGTCGATATTTGTCCATGACAGCACAGGTTGATCTCCCACCAACAGGCGACAGCTTCCTCCCTCCCTCCTCCTCTTCTTCCTCCTCCTCCTCTTCCCCTCCTTTATTTAGCCAACTGTATGCGTTCTTTAGCTTGGACAAGCTCCCCCCCACCCTCCTCTACATCCCTCTCTTCCCCTTCTTCCTCAGTCAGTCTTCTCAGCATCGATCAGCTCCCAGCTCAGCATCAGGACACACCCCTTCCTCTCCCTTCTTGTGTGATCATTGGCTGGCCACAGTGTCACATCATCATCATCATCATCACCATCAATGCCTCGCAGGAGCAGAGTGGAGCGCACAAGAAATGTAGAGAGACAGAGGAGGAAGGAAGACAGAGAGAAAGCAAGAGGTGGGCGGTGTCGAATAGAGATGGGGTGAACGAGGATTGACAGAGAGAAGAAGGCAGGGTGGGGAGACAGAGATGCAGAGATGGAGAGAGAGGGGGAGGAGGAAGTTAGGACCAACCAATCAGAGCAAGGCATGACATCATCAGCTCATCTGCCTGTGGCGTTTTCTGTGGCTAATAAACACTGTGTGTGTGTGTGTGTGTGTGTGTGTGTGTGTGTGTGTGTGTGTGTGTGTGTGTGTGTGTGTGTGTGTGTGTGTGTAAATCAGTCATATAGGATTACACAGTGAGAGTAATCCCATCTCCGACAGACCAGTCAGTAAACCAATCAAGCAGTCACTCAGTTAGCCAACAAGGCAGCCAGTAAACTAGTCATTGCACCATTTAGCGACCAGCTAACCAGTCATTCAGCCAGCTACTCAAGCAAATAACAAACAATATAATCAGTCAGTCAATCACCCTTTTAGTTCATCCTCCAGCCAACAAGCCAGCCAGCAAACTAGTCATTTGGCCATTTATCCATCAACATTCAGTCAGCCATCAGCTAAAAAAGCCAGTCGTGGAGTCAATCAACAAACCACATCAGTCAGCCAGCCAACAAACTACTCAAGCAAAAGGTCATCCAATGAACCAAGAACCAGTCAGTCAGATACTCTGCCAGCTAGTTATATTGGCTAAAATTACAATCAGTCAGTCGGTTAGTCTACCAGCAATTTAGCAAAGCAGCCAGTCAGTTAGCCCATGAAACAGTCAAGTCTTTCACCCTGTGAACCGACAAACCAGTCAGTTAAGTCAGCCAATGAACAAGCCAGCAAACCAGTCGTTTAGCCATTCAGTGAACTAACCACTCAATCAGAAAAATGCAAGCTAGTTATAGGCTGCAGCTAACAGACACGTTAGTCAGTCTCCCAGCCATTTAGCAAACTAGTCAGACATAAACTATTGTTGCATTGGAGGTAGAAATATGAGATGTCTGGAAGGTTATGACACTACACATATTTTTCATTATATACAATATTTTTTATTTAGCTATTCAAATGTTTTTTTTCTCGTTGTTTCTAAGCTACACCAAAGTATTTGTATGCACCATGATTTAAAAAATCATTAAAATAAATTTATTGTGTGTGCATTAGTGAGAGAGTGTGTCAGTGTGTTGAAGGCCAGTTGAGGCTCTTATGATGGGAAATGCCAATTATATATATTAGTCTTCAACATAATATGTTATGTTAGGTTATATGTAAGTTTTCCCTAAATTGACACTGTGTGGTTTATGTTCCTGGTTAAAAAAAGAGACAAAGAGGATCCAGAGAAAAGACAGAAAAGGAGACAGAAAGTTACCAGAAAGGAGACAGAGAGAAAAAAGACAGGATGGTGTCACGGTTTGGTTTTAGTCTGCTTGTTTCCTGTTTTATTTTGTTAACCTTTTTGTCTGGTGTCCATTTCTAGCTTTGTTTCCTGTTATTACAGTAATTCAAACAATGGCAGTACTTGCCTCCTCCTGCTTGTCTCTTCAGCAGGAGGCGCATGCAAAAGAGTGGGGAAGGCCCATTTCATACACAGTCTATGGTCAGGCCCATGCAGCTGCTTAAGAGCTCCAGGAGCAAACCATTAGGATGACGGAGGGCAGCACAAATAGTGCTGAGTGTTACGTATGCTGTTTTAATATGTAAATATAACATTTTCCATGTTCTATTTTTGTATGGTGGTGGTATTATGTAAATATTTATTATGTCATATGACTGCAGTACTGATAGATCTGGCATTTTTATAATCTGCATCTGCCAGTACCTGCACTCAGACTCAAGGTCAATACATCTCACGCCATTCCTGGCTAGTGATATATATAGCCTAAACTGTAAAACTGTTCAATGACATCACTTCTGATAAACTGTACCCCGATCTCCCTTAAACACCAGTCCTGTTCTGAAATCTGCAGCAGAGGTAAATGTATTTTGGGGGTATTTTAATGAAATGGCAGATGATGGCGAAGAAGGTGGTAGAAAAGTATGCAACACCAGTTTCGACTTGTGCTCCAAGTGAAAAAATTGAGAGACAACCTACAGCAGGACCTGGACGACTTTGGAAGGGATGCTGACATTGAAGAGGGTGAACCTGCCAAGGGGCTCGGCCTAGTTAGTCAGCAGACATAGTTTTTGAAATAACATCATACAAAATAAACATCTCCCAGCTCGTGGATGGAGGAGGTGGTCGTTCATTAATCGGTCCATTAATGGTGGTTGTACAAACTTCAAAGTAGCAGCATCTATGACTATGTCCTCTCCTACCCTACCTTGTAGACCTTGCTGTTCTCCTTCTGTATTGCTGCAAAGTTTCAAGGACGGAGACAAAAAACTCACTACTGCCTGTAGGTAGCAATAAATAAGAATACAGCCGCAAGCGGCAATGATCAGGGTCCAAGCAAGTCATGAAAAAGGCGACATTTGACATTTTCAGAGGAGATGACCAGATGCAGATAACTTAAGTGTTTAAAGTGATGAAAGAATTTGGAGTAGAAGCCAAGCTTTTTCTGAGTAAAATAGGAAAACTTTGACTCACTATAATCTGAACACCTTCATGTTGGAGGACTTGGTCACCTGAGGATTTGAACCCTGGAACAGAGTAATCTTCAGATTCTTAGAGTAGGTGACTGACTGAGCTACTGGTGAAAGATGTCCACACACCTGCTCACAAGTTGACGCAGCAACATCACATGTGCCAGACTCTAGGTATTATTATGTTAGTTTAAACTTTAAAAACAGTCAAAATGCTGGTGATAAAATTCAGAAAAAAATCACGCTGCTGATTTTGGGTCTCGTTGGGTGTTGTAAATTATTATTATTATTTTATTTTATTTTTTTATTATGTCATCCAACACTGAGCAAAAAGGAAAATGTTTGTGTTGATTTTGTTTTGCATTTGAACAAAGTCTTGATGTTAATTGATTTAGCATATTCTGTAAAATGCAGAGACTGTCTTTTGAATTGACCATAGGTTGCAGTGAAGCAAACATTTGTAACATATCAGTAGATGTGTCTGTAGGACATATGGGTGATTTTCTTAGATTTTTGAAGTTTGATATTAGAAATGTCTAAAAATTTACATTTGTTATAATGAGCAACATCCACTTCAAGCAATCATTATCAAATTTTATGCATCAACTGCAGGGACGTGCACAGACATTTTGGGGAGGGGCAGGGACTCAATTGAAAAAAGGGGTACTTTTTATGTGTTTGTTAAAATAATTTTTGTTTCACATACAAAATAACCTTCAGCTTCTCACAACCAAGCGACAGAATACTGAATTGTCTGAATACATGTGTATTGATCAAATACATTACCCACACACGTGACAAGGAGTTATTTTCACTTATTTATTGCTGTCTGTATCATGTAAGGATCTATCAGCATACAACAAAGTAATGGAATGGATAGTTATCTGATGAGAAGCCTACGATCAAAATGATGAAGTAACTGTTAATGGCAGGTCACTTTTTTCATGGAGTGGTCAATTTTGAGATGTTGGTCTATTTTGCTTCCATGTCTTCTTTTACTGTAATGGAAAGAAATTTTCCAAAATCCACATTTAATATGGAGTTTGTTTTGCCATCCGTCTGCATCCGAATTTTTTTTCTAAATTAACCAAAACAAACATTTCAGCTGAAACACTCTTGATGTTAGTCATTAACTGAGGAAATTCTGTGGTGGTATGCTTTAGTTATTTTGATTAACCTATCAACCTACCTATCAATGTGGCGATTGTGATGTTATTAGACACAAATTTTACTGTATTCACTTGCAGTGTTTCCATTAAGTAGGTTACAGTAAATTAGCCTGTTATTAGCCATTATATACTGCCTTACCTAAACTTTAGTGAAGTTATTACATTAGCTCGGAGCTCATGAGTCATGCATGTTAGCAAAATAAAGTGGCTAATTAGCTGTAAACTCAAGGCACTAGTAGCTTAGTCTTTTGTTCATCACCACTCACCTGCACACAAGCCAAGAAAAACACAGTTGGGAGGAGCTGCTGCTGCCTGTCTGTGCGATGCTGAGGGAGAGAGAGGGCATCGGAAATCTCCCGACCCGATATTTAAATGTTTTATGTCCACTTACATTTAATCTTTTATTATTATTATTAATGCTGTTGTTATTACTAATTTTGTCATGGTTCATAGATATATATGTTTGCACGTGCCTGATCAACTGAGGTTTGAACTTTTTGCAAGTGTAGTGCCCCCTAGAGGAAGAAATCCCAGGACTGCTCAGAAAGGCTCTGACCGAGCATCCGAACGGATGGTCCAAATTTGCTTACAGTAGCCATTTTAGATTTATAAGCATTGATGTTAAATTGTGCGTAAAGACACAAAATTTAAAGATTATGGAAAAATAAATACAATTGACAAATAATACATTATTTTTATAACTTTTAATCAGCTACGTCTTTGGATCCAACTTTTCATGTCGATTGGCCAGACGGTGTTGGACAAGTTTGCAAAAATAGTTTTTGAGAAAAGTGATTAAAAAAATTGCATATTTTGACATTTATAGAACAGAAAAACATTAGAGCAAAGACACAGATGAATCCAGAGATTAAAATGATTCAAGACTTCATAAACATATTATATACCAGCATGTTCAGTGAAGAGTCATGCTTCTCATGGTAGACAAATGGTCTCAATGCAACGTGTAGCCTAGTATCTGAGTAGTAAATCTGAACCATTCCATATTTATTGATACTCCATACAGTTTTAACATTAATCCTTTTTAAACCTGTGTCTTTAACGTTAGACTAGGCAACACTGGGGAAACTAGCAAGATAACTAGATTTTGAAAGTTTCCAACTCAAAAAATGCAAGGTAGGCAGGTCAGGCTGTGCTGATTACAGACCTGCAACAGATACTGAATTTCTTTATCATTTTTGTGTCAGAGCATTTGATTCATCATGTCAGCACGAAAAGAAGAATTTCAGCAAAAGAAAACTGAGCAGTCTTAGAATATTTTGCATGTAGGGATTGCCTCACATGTGAAAATCTAGTAATCTGGTGACATTTTCTGTGCACAATATAGGTTCATTACTCAGTTGATGCATAAAATTAGTTAATGATTGATTGATTAAAGTGGGTGTGGCTTGTGTTTCAAATTGGTTATAAGGTGAGTCCGCAGCATACTTGACAATCCTCCCATATTCAGTTGCCCTCTCCTTATTTCTCCCAATGTATGACAAATGTTCATGTAATGAAATGTCATGCAAAGCCCCAAAAGTTGTGCTTTTCATAACTCTGTTAAGAAGTGCTATAATGTATAGGCCACCTTCATTTGCACCTAGAACAATTTCCCACCATTTTGGTGAACACATTTTTTTCTTTTGGCACATACTTCATCCAATCTTCACCAAACCTAGGACATACCATGCAGACAGGAGGAGCACAGCTGTCCCTATCACTGTCTTTTTACCATTCTTTCCCAAGAAAATAAAACAGCAAACACATTTTTAAGAACAAAATGACCGGATTCAAATGCAGCAAAAAGGGACATCACTAGGAGTCTCTGCACATCAAAAAACAAAGACATCATTCAGAGTTATATGGTGTTAAATCTAATACGAGTCAAATTGAAAAACACTGCACAGACAGTAGCAGGAAATGTGACCTTCTAACGATATTCTGAAAGAGACTTGAATGAAATGAATGTCAACGGCAGATGACAAAATATTTACAGAGGAGCCACTTCTTGCCCCAAGCATACTCTCTTTCTTTTGCTTCTTGTCCCTCCCTTGTCTGGATTTCTTGCTGTTTATTTTTTCTGATGCAAGTTTGAGATCAGCGACTTGTTTTGCCGTGTTTTCTTTGGTCTCCTCTCACAGCTTCACTTTACCTAGATGAGGCTTGTTGGTGAGGGGACGAGACAGATCCGCCTTCTGATCGAATTTTGACTTCTTTTGTGTCAAACTTTGATCAGAAGATTCCTGTTCCCAGTGAAAACAAATGTTTCCCGGAGTTTATGTGACAGAGAAGGCTGATATCTTGACATTGTAGGCCTCCATCAGGAGTCGGCTTTCGCGGGGTGCTCAACGTCACACAGAGAGACCTTCGAGCCAGCATCTTCAGCAAGGATCTCTATGCTCCTTGTCAGGAGTGTCTTCTGAGAACTGAACATCGCTCTTCCAAGTGGATTGGATGGTATGAATGGATTATCAGAGCTGTGTGTCTGCGTTTGCCCTCAGGTGCTTCTCTATTCAACAATCCCAATCTCACACTCTCTTAAAATATAATCAATTTAGGAACAACTATAGATGGCAAAATGGCTCTCTGCTTGCCCGTTTGTTCCAGGCACCTCTTCTCCCCGTCCATCCTAGAGTCTTTCTGGTATTTGAAAATGGAATGGCATAGGCAACATGAAGGCCCTTTATTTATTTGAGAAAATAAAAAGGCAATACAAAAATATGTTCAAGATATGAACTGGCAAAGATTAATTCCTGCCAGCACGTGGTGCTGTTGTGTTTGCGTGTATCTCGATTGAATCTGCATCCATTCTTTTATGCTGTTTTATGGAAAGCATGTGAGTATTTTCATTCATTAACATTTCTTTGATGTGATCATGAAATGTGCAGCTGTTTTATTTATGTGAATTATCCAAACATGTTTTGTAGTGTTTATTACACAGAATTTATCCATAGAGCTGATGTATTTTTAAGATGCATGTGTAAAGTACACCTTAAACTCCCATTTCAATCACAATGCCTTCAGCAATTTTAATGAAAATAAACTCTTTCTGTACAATACAAAACAAATAAATATCCACGTAGCCCACAGTTCTCAGACTGTCCCTCTGGCACCACAGAGCATCATACTGTTGTTAGTTGGAATGTACAGCAAAACCCAAACACCTGATGAGGGCTTGTGTTGTGTTGAGGCTAAGTGGGAACTGTGAGCTTTTCTGACCTGTGGCCAGTTTAGCCCTGATGGGCTGAAGTGGGGGTTCCACTGGCTGATTAGCCCTTTTACCCTCTAGGATTCAAACATCACAGCTCCCACTAGTTTTTAACACCAATAGTATGGCACCTGCATGGGCCGTGAGGTTTGTCTTTTAACAATCTATGATCCTTCTTTGAGAAAATTTCAACCAATCCAAGCAACATTAACCTCTATTTCCCCAGGGCCAGGAGTGTCTTCTTTTTTGACCCCTAAATCAGACAACAAGAGCGTTCTCCATCACTGTTTTCCTATCTGAATATAAATGACTGCCTCCTAAAGCAGGCCCAAAATGTCCACAACTGTACACTGAACATAAAATCAAGTTTCTCTAAAGGTCAGTACATCTGTCTGAAGCTGGTCAGGTCAGAATACACTGCTTTATCAAGTGATTTTGAGTTACTTTTCTTTCCCAGAACACAGAACAACAGAGTACAGAGAGAGTCTAGTGCAGATATAGGATAGTGTGTTTTGGCAGGCAACATTCAGGCTCCTGCCCAACCTGGTTTCTAAGGAGAGGACATTTGTAGAGAGGTGCTATTGGTAATGGCCACACTATGTTGTATTGCGTAAGAGCTGCAGTACGTAATGGTGCTCCTTATTAACTGTGTGTTATGTCTCAGAGAAGGAACTGTACAAGAGGAGTATACTCATTAATTATTACCATTTAGGATTATTCCCCAAATAAAAATATCTTTTGAATCATTTACAGTATTTCTGGACCGGTTCTGTTCTAAAATGTGCTACTCTTATTTAAATGATTGTCCAGACAGTATTTACATTTAGCAAATGTGATTAAAATGCTTTTTTTACTGCCTCCACTTTTGTAAATGGCAGCATTTACATAGCACTTTTATCCAAAGCGCTATACATTCATCCGATCACACACTCACACGCCGATGACCGTGAGCTACCATGCAAGATGCTGGCCTGAGCATCAGAAGCAGTTTAGGGTTTCGCGTCTTGCCCAAAGACACCTCGACATGGTGACAGGAGGAGCCGGGATCAAACCAGTTAATCAGCTGACGACCCGCTCCACCTCCACTTGCATGCATGCTAATGTACATTTATGTTGTCCAGAACCCCTGTTCCTTGTATTCCTTATCCAGTCCAGTTCTCCGGGATGGACGTTTGAAGATTGTTCTTTGAACTCCACCTGAACGAAAAGCCAGAGAAGAAAACACTGTTTTAGCAGCTTAAAAACGCACACACATATTAGGACTGACCCCAAATAGTTGAAGATTCGATCAATCTCACAGTGGCATGAAATGAAAGTAGATCACGTGTGTGTGAGTGTTGTCACATGAAAAGATATAATCAAATATTTACAAAAATACAAAAATGTGAGGGGTGTACTCACTTTTGTGAGATGCTGTATATTTACATACAGTAAATATGTAAATAAGTAAGATACATCACGATATGGCTAACTATTAATACAAAATGTCCATGAAAAAGTTTGCTATTTATTTACTGCAAATCCAAACTTTTTGAAAACAGCATAATTCTGCTCAGACTGTTAATAAAACTACAGAGTAATTAAAATATGAAAAATAATCCAAACCTTTGGTTATAAAAAAGGCACATAAAATGCAAATTCACTCATCTGTTTTTCTGCAAATACAAATTGCTAATGAACCTAGCCTGTGCACAGCTAAGTCTAATCTGTACATCACATTATATTAATAACTGTTCAGTAACACAGCATTGTGCTGCCCTTTCTCTTCCTACTGATAGCTGTATTTTTAGGCCATTGGGAATATTGGGTTTGAGTTTTGAACCTTTGGGGTTGCTGTAGCTGGTCTGTGTAGAGCGCAGAAGCAGTAGAGTAGCAGATCAAGACGGTGAAGTTAGCAGCTCTTGTTTATTTCACACAGAGCTCAGGAAACATGTACTTTAAGTATCTGCACAGTATCTTACTCAGGATGTTCAGCATGTGAAGCAAAATGTGTAGTTGTGTATGTTAAGATTGTATTTTCACGATGCTAATGCCCATTAGCACATTAATGGAGATTCCCATTATATGTTAGCATTGAGCTAACCGTCGAAATGCTATTTTTTATTGATATCATGTATCAATATGATGGGCTGGAATATTGATACAGCATCACAGAAAAATGTAGAAGGATATATTGACGTATCGATTTATTGCAACACCCCTAGTCTTATAGTTTTCAATTGCGAGACAGCTCTTTTCCGAAACGTATCTTCCAAGACGGTTGGCAACCCTACTGATTTTCCATTAGAGAGAGACAGACTAGCTGTTTAATCCTGCCTCCAGTCTGCTAAACTATGCTAACCACATCCTCTATACTGAACAGACATGAACCTGATATTAATCTTTTCATCTCACTCTTAAACAGGCGTACTTTCCATGCCAGGCTGTTCTTTTTATAATAATGTCCAAACACCAAGGCACTGCTGCCTTTTGTCAAAAACATGTTCACTAGAAAATGTTTAATACATTACACTTATTTTCTTTCTATTTTTTTATAGATGCTCATTGGTAATACAGATACTGTGTGTTGTACCTTGTATTACTGCTGATGTCCTGCAGTCTCTCCAGAAGTCGCCTCCTCCATTCTCTCCTCATCCTGCTCAACGTCCTCCTCCATCCTCTCCTCCCCTTCTGCTTCCTCCCTCTCCTCCTCCTCTGATCTCCTCTCTCCCTCCCTGGCTGCTGGAGTGCAGATCAGTCGCCCTCGCTGCCTCTGGCTGCGCCGGACCTTGCAGGCAAGGCCCTTCCTCTTGGGCCCCAGAGAGGAGTGAGTGGCGGTTGCGGCTGGACTGAGGGACGAGGACAAGGTGGAACATGAGGCGGAAGGGGACGCTGATAGTGGGCTATGAGCTGGTGAGGAGTTGATAGGTGCGGACAGAGGATGGCTGGCAGTATATGTTATGGCTGCAGAGGGCTGTGTGCGTAAGCTTGATGAGGGGCAAGGTGTCTGGGATGTTTGACTGTTCACTGCGTCCTCCAGCTCGGGATATGAGGCATAGGTGGAGGATGCACACGCTGTGGACGAATCAGGCGCTGTAGAGCAGCCAGCTGCTTCATTGTCAGCAGGACCTCTGGCAGGAGAGTCTAGGAAAACACAAGAAAATAAATAATAAGCAGATATTGTGTACAGTTTGACTGTGACACGTGTGCTAAACAATAATTATGCTAATATTTTGTAGATCCTCGATGGGAAAGTAAGAATCTTGCTTCTGTTTTTCCTCCTACCAGGGCCACTGCTGGTCTGCGACTCATCGGTCATTGGTGGCTCTGCCTCCTCTTGGATGGTTGGTACTGATGCTAGTAGACCTGACACACACACAACACACACACACACATATACAGTGATGTAATCCTCCTCCCTACCGTAAGGTGCATCTATATAAAAGTGCTAAACTGACTTCCACTCCAACAAAGGAATCTGTAAACAAAATGTTCAATTTTAATTCAACATTCAATAATTCCTTTTACTGCAAATGTATCTCTTCACAATTTTGTTGAAAGTGTAAGAGAGTGATAAAGGAAAGCAAATGGATCAATGAATTACAGTTTGGCTATGTACCAAATGTACGAAGTAAAGAAAATCTCTGCAAGACCGGAGCAGGAGGAGAGAAACATTGGATATGTGGCTCATGTCGTGCAATATCCTTACTTTTAGACAATCAAATAAAACAACTGTGCTCTTAAGTTACTATTTAACTTTTACATCTTGTGTAACTTTGTATGTGAGGTGCATGTTTAGGAGCGGACATCATACAAGAGCTGTCTAAGCAATCATAATCGCACAGGGTTGTCCCATGTTTAGTCAAAGATCTGTTAGAACAGTGTTACCTCAGTGCCACAGACCACTGAAATATTCACTATGATGTTAAGTGAAGACAACTTTACTGTGAGCACTCATTCTAAATGCAGCCGTGGTCATTAACCTGTGCTTACGACTGACGACTGTTTCAGACGATGACATGGTTTAAGGAAGGATTTGCAGCAGCACAGCAGACAGCAGTAGTAACTACTGTGTCCAGATCCTGCATCACACCTGTTTTCACTTTGGTGAAGGTTTCTTTGTACTAACTTTACCTCGTGTGGAGGCTTTCAGGTCTGCTGCGTGCTATTACTAAAAGGCATCAGGTGAGTTTCAACTAAAAGTAGAACATTTGATCGTATCGCACACGATTTTAGCTTCCCTTCATTGGCTCCCTGTTCATGTCAGACAGAAGTGCCTCTGATGACTAACAAAACAGTATATGCGCTAACACCTTCCAGACGGTTTGATCTCCTAAACCTTATATTCCATTCTGTGTGTGTGTGATGTGTGTAGTCTTGTTAGATGACTTACTGAGTCCTCTGTAATGGGAGAGTTGCTGGTAAACTTGTTTCATTCTCTCTATGTTGAGCCTGCTGCCCTCTGCATGATTAATCATTGGTTTGGGGTAATCCACTCCCACCACACAGTTGGCTGCCTTCTGGACCGACTCCGGGGCATTCCACGGCTCATAGATGTACCGATTCGGGTAGTCCTTCAAGATGGGGATGTAATGCCTGAAGAAAAGTTCAAGTCATATTCAAGCTAACATGGAGGAAGGATCCCTAAGTTTGCAGAGATTTAATATGGAAAACGATGTATTATGGTATGGTAGGAGATATTGTACAGGTGCCGCAATAAAGTCTACCTGATGTAGTCTCCTGATGGGTCAGTTCTCCTTCCAAAGCCCACAGGACAGTAGCAGTGGAAGAACTGCTGGAAGAAGGCACTGCAGGACAGCCACATCCAGCTGCCAGCATTTACACTCCAGTCTGCATCCAGCAGCAGCTCCTCAAACACCTGCAGGAATACACAGATACAGAATGCTTCATGATGTATACCAGGACTATTCAGTTAGGTTGCTTCTGGGCCGGATGTGGCCTGCGAGTCGCCAGCTGAATAGGGCTGATGCATACCCATTTATCAATTCATACTACAGTGAACTTGGCACAAACAGCCATTGATTCCGCCAAAGTAGACGGTGTAAAAGCAAACCAGGTTCACGTGTTCTCCGCCTGTCGGACGTCAGGTTTGTGTTTGAAAAGACTAAATTAAAAACTACCTTCATGCCGCTCTCCCAGCTGATCCACAGGTCTCCCCTGGTGAGGAAACAGGCCACGGCATGTCGGGCCAGGTGGTGGATCCAGCCCTCCTGTCTCAGCTGGGTCATGATAGCGTCAATCCAGGGAAAACCAGTCCGACCCTCAGCCCACTTGGCCAGTGCCTCTGGGTTCTGGTCCCACGGGATCTGGAGACATATGACACACAAGTGTATGTTAACCATAGTATGTACTCTTCTGTCTTTTTACAGGAGTAGAAAAGTCCTTTGTAGCTCCACTTAAGAACTAACAGTATATGTTTTCAATGCTATAGCTGGTTAGAACACAACACTGGTTCTATTTCAGATTATTTATCATCTGGGTATCATCGGGTGAGAACTGCTGCTTTTCGGCACTTCTGCCTCCTGTTTGTTTCCGGCATAAGTGGAAAAATTCCATTGTACGTTCCATGACTGAGAGTCTTTGCAACTCATCCTCAAGTTCCTCCGTGCAAGGTGGACAGTATTACCCTGCACTCAATGCTTCCAGCTTCTAGAATCCTGCAGATTAATACTCGTGTTCTTTTAACAGCATGGGATATCTGGCCTTTATTGTCATTGTCTCGTGTTGACATAGTCACCTTGACAGAGTACAGTACGCGTATTGAACCAGAAAGTCTGTGCCCCCTTTATATCTGAATGAGAATATATCCAATACAGTACTTACAAATCCATGAGTATTGTGGTAAAACATACTGTACTATAATCTTGACAATCTGAATAGTTCACTTGGACCACAGTGCTGGAGAAGCTGCTCTTTATATAAAATGTCTATTTTAACATCTGACTCACGAACGCCCTTCTATAAAACAGCTGCTGGCCTCATATCTATAGGACTTTAGGACCTACTGTAATGGTCTACAAGAGCTGATTGGTGCAAAGGCCCACCTGGACACAGATGGGGTTTCCCTCCATGCGGTCAAAGTTTGGGTTGTTGGTGGCAGCTGTGTAGAAGAACTCCCTCCATAACAACTGGCCAAACAGCGACAGAGGAGGACTGCAACGCTTACGGAGCTGATGGCAGGCACAAGAAAGAAAGAACGACAGAGGAGAGAGAAGACAAGTGCTATTTAAAAAGCTGCGATTCTACATGTCATGGTCAAAGACAGTAATGGATTGTCATAACTGTGAGAGAACAGAGTGGAGTATGTTTGTGTAGCCTGAACTGATATCTCAGAGGTTGAGCGGCAGTACCTTCATGTACAGCTCTCTGAGGTTGTAGTACAGAACCCTACAGGACAGACAGCCGAAGCGCAGGTAGGGGCTGAGGCCAGTAGGACTGGCATACAGAGAACACCTGTTGACCCGAGGATGCTCAAAGTTGGCTACCCACACCTATACGGACAGACACAGTGAGGGCATTCAAGTCATCATCTGAGTTATTGTTATGCGAAAATGATTTTTATCCATATTTTGGATTAAATAACATTAGTCCCTAAACATAGATATTAATGATGCAGTCCTTTATTCCTCTTGTTCTGCATGAACTTAATATATTTTAGTAAGACGCCTTCCCGTTTCCTGCTCATATTTTCATTTGTTGTTGATGATGTTAACGCAATTATGTCGTCTTGATTAACGTACATTGGTGTACCTTTTCAACAGCAACACGATCAAGTCAAAGTCTTGACTCTGTCGCTCATAGTTTCTCTACTTTGCCACTTTAGCTACCATCAGTGAAACCTTTAATGTCAGCTTCTGGTTTACCTTTTTGTCCAGATGTTTGTTGAGTCTGTCTGAGGCCTCTGACTCTCCTCCTCGCCACACAGCTGGAGGTAAACCCTCTGTCCTAAACCCTGGACACATATTCACATGGAGACAAGGTCAAATATAAAGCAGCCATTATCTGACAAACCAAACTTAGCCCAAGCGCTAACTGTTCTCTACTGCACAGAGGAAATATGCTAATCTCCATTTAATAAGGTGGTATTTTAATGTTTTAATGTTTGAATTACTGTATGTCTAAGGATCTGAGGAGTTTATTATAATTTATGGTATTTTACTGCGAAACTTTTAAATGAAATCTAGCTTGATGCAATTGCCACACAGGAGACAAAGACAAACTTTTGGTCTAAACTTCAACTCCAGTTGCTCTGAAAGGATACGAAGACAGTGTGCTAGTGTTCTGTTGCATCCAGCAGTGTGGAATTATTTATCAAATCAAACCCAACAGTAATGAATAAATCCAACCACGTCCCGTCTCCTAGATGTCCCTTTGCCAGAGAACAGCTTAAAGAGTAAAGCGTCCTACAGCACTCATATTCAATTCTAAAAACTGAAATTCAAATTCATAATGAAAAACAATCATGTATACCTAGTTCTTCCAGTGAAGGGATACTGTATAGTTGGTCATGGTTGTCGGCTATTTTAGTGTGACAATTGTCCATCTGCTGCTTGGTGATGGGAGGCAGTGGTCTCCTAGGCAACTCCAGTCTGCTCACAATGGTCTGAAACCGCTTAAAGGTCAGTGGAGGACTGTTGTTGTTCATCTCTATTATCCTGTGACCAATACAGAACATAGAAAAGTATAGCAATATACAGCAGAATTTATGTAACATAACAAGTGCTCAATGGATTAAATGGTATTCTGCCTGATGGAAAGCTATTTATCTTATGTAAAATGTTGACATTTTGTCATGAAGGTTGCACTAGAGAGAAAATGTTTGTGGAGTATCTGAAATGAAAAAGGTTCATAATATTGTCCAAGGGTGGCCAGAATACCAAGACCAGTGTAATTTCTAGAAATTCTTGCCAAAATCTTCTCCATTTTCCCAGGACCAACACCTGTGGGGACCAACACCTGTGGGGACCAGGGATTTGTGGCATCTGCGTGCTCAGGTTTAGTTGCAGTGGTTTCTTTTCTAAAATGGTACTTTACCATTCAGCTGTGTGGCAAAATATTGCTTTGAACAAGTATGAATGTAGCAAAGTACAAGTGCAAGTCTGCAGCAAGTGTTCGACAAATGGATTAATCGGGCAACAAGGCCTCCGACCCCAAACACAAAGGAGTTCAGAGCAGCAGGACTGAGTACAGAAGAAAGCCCTAATTTAATGACTGTTCAACAGCAATGATCCTACGCCTCTAACCACAGAAACAGCATGCTGAAATGGAAGCGGCACACAGTTAAAACCTTAAAAACTTACATTAATAACACTGTTTTCTAAAATCAAACTTTGTTTATTATAAGGAATTCACAAGATACATAGTATTTTGCTGACTTGCTCAGATCTTGTTGATTTCTGTTCTTCTACCATGGTCAGTGGGCTACACAGTCAAATGGTTTCTGTTTTTGTCTGTTTTATTGTGTTTATTGTTGATAAACGAGAGTCTGCACAGGATGTTTTATTTTGAAAATTGACCAGATTCTCTATGCTGTTCTGTGTCTGACTTCGTGCTTGGTTCAAACTGCTCTGTGCAGCTTGACATGGCTTTGGCAGTACTCTACTGTGCTGTGCTGCCTGTTTGAACTTCTGAAATGCATCCAAGAGTGATAGGAAACAATTTTTGATGAAACTATCATCACTGAACTATACATTTACAAGTAACTAGGAAACTGACCCTCTAGTGTATTTCAACCTCCAGGTTGTTTTGCCAGTGCATGTGACAGCAGAGCTCTGTATTTATAGTTTCAACCTTATACAACTCGACTATATCTGTGAGGCCCTTCTGGATCCCTGGTGGAGTTGCAGCAGGGATAGCTTCCTATTGGTCGATTCAGTGCAATGACTTTGATGAGCAGGGTAAGCTGGGCACAAGTCCACAACTACCAATATAAACCCTGCATCTGAGCACACACACAACTCTAAGCTCCCTCCTGTCTAATCCGCTCAGAGTGTTCTTAACACACACCGACGTAATATTTCAATTTGTTATGCAATGCAGTGAATTGAAGTGCTGGTATTACATATGTCATACCTGCAGGTCTGGATGCTCTCTGTGTACAGACAAGACACAGCAAGACATAATTTAGGTGCAACTGCCTCAAAAGCTCAATCACCACAGGTGTTCAGTTATCTGCGTGGGACAGACAAATATAGCTTATTTGACGTAAGAGAGCGACCTGATGAGTAACGGTGAAGCATTTCTGCCACATCTGCAGGAGCCTGACTGAGCTCTCTAAGTAAATGGACACAATCACATCTACAGAGAATTTAGCCTACAGAACATATTCAGCATAAGGGGTCACAGGAAAATGCCAAGAAGTAATTAACATTAAGCTCCCCAGGAGCAAATGTTTGAGGAGTATGAACACTGGATTTTTAGCCATCTCAGTGTGACACACCATAAATAGATGCAGAAGTGCTTAATGCTAAAATTTACAGATTTACTGTTAAAATCTCGTCTCAATTTATTTATTAATGCTGATTTTTCACTTGCCATGTCGATGTATCCCTACAGGTCCATCTACAAATGTAACACGCGACATTCGGGAATGTAGCTTTTGTGATTGTAGCTTAGCCTTTGGAGTAACGTGCAAGTCCACTGCTTTGTGTTACGGCTGCCGGAGCTAATCGCGGCCATGCTAGTCAATGATTCCACAGCGCATCCCAGATTCAGCTCTTCACACCGAGACACAGCGAGTCTATTTTTTGACAGAACGGGCGTCCAGCTGCACAGTGCACATCAAACCAGACAGGAAGTCAGACACAGAACGGTATAGAGATTCGGTCAGCTTTTAAAATAAAACACTCTGTGCAGACTCCCGATCGTAAATCAACAATCAACACAGTTAAAACAGACAAAAAGAGAAACCATTTAACTACGTAGCCTACTTAATCATGGAAGCACAAAAAGAAAGCGCTAATTACCAAATCAACAAAATCTAAAATGTCAGAAACATCTTGTAGGCAAAACCACTCGGCATATGCAGCCAAGCAGACGACGGAACAACACCGGCTCACAGAGAGCTGTTGCCGGTAGGCATTGTAGAAGCACCAAAAGGTGATCAGTCACGTAGTGTGAACGCCACAACAACTTCAAGACTCCCATGACAAGACGGCAAGTCGTGTAGTGTGAAGGGCACAGCGATCGGCCGACGCTGCAGGTCGTGTAGTCTGCACGAGCCACAAGTGTTGAACTAGAGCGGCATTTGCAGGGATACAGCAATTTGTGACTATAACATCAGCGTCTTTGCAGGGTGCTGTTTTGGTTCATGCATGTGCATCAGTGCAACAATTTGAATTCTACTTTAACTCATTTAATGAACTGTCACATCAGATCGTAAAATGTAATACAGTGTTTTGAACATTACTAGATTTCAGGAATAAAACATGAATCGCTGATGTCAGTGTGGACCAACTCAGAGTGCACAATCTGAAAAATGAGTGTGTGTGTGTGTGTGTGTGTGTGTGTGTGTGTGTGTGTGTGTGTGTGTACGAACCTATCCAGGTTGTAGAGGGTGTGCGAGTTTCTGACTATGGTCTCCACTCCAAACTCTTGGGCCATTTTGATGATGGCCCCATCTCTCTCCTTCCCATAAGGCTCTGGGTCATATTCAAATGTCAACCGAGTCACTTCCCACTCCTGCAGCAAGGCACAATAAGAAACAGAAATCGAGAGAGACAGACAGAGAGGCGAGCACAAAACAAGAGAAGGGGGGACAGACAATAAGGACTTGTTAGAAAGACAGGAAGAAAGCGAGGGCAGACTGTGCAACAGTAAACATGTCAAGCCATCTTATTGCACATTAGCCTCTGCACATACTGTACACGGGGATGTCTTTTAAATCTTGTAACTTATTGACTGGTCAGCAAATATACAGTAGTTTAGCTTTTGAATGCTCCACTTTTAAACCACAAAAAAATGCACTTCCACTTGGAAGTAGACCAAGACCCTCTCCTTTTCAAGCTGTCTTGGTTTTTTGGGTTGCCCCAACAAACCAAGTTTGTTCATGTGAAAAAATTGGTAGGGTGATTTATTTCTGTCATGTGTCTATGAAAAAAAAGTGCAGGTAACTAGTCTTCTAAGGGCAAACGGGGCTGGAAGTAGAGCTATTATCCTAATTATTATCTGTTCTAATTTATTAAGCTTAAAAAGGCCACTGATTTAGTGCGGACATATGACACTAGTACAAACATATGATCAAGTAGTGGAGCAGGCTGGAGGGTGAAAGAGGTCCAATTTCTTGTAAGAAGTCTTGTGATTTATCTTTTCATCCCAATCAAACTCTATAGTAGCACATTTATCTGACCAGTATGATGTGTTATTGGCAAAGCTACGGTGTTAGGTTGGATTGAAAAACTGCAGACTATTGGGTTTCCATTGCATATAACGGAAAACCAGCAGTGTGTTATGTAATCGCTGTTGTATAGAGATGGTCAATTGGTCCTCCTTGTCTGGAACTGAATCCCCACAGTGAATCTCTTCCTAAATGTTAACACCGTCTGTAGCTGCTGTAACGTGGTTTAGTGCAGTGTGAATGTGCACACTATGTAAAGTATATACTGTATGTATTGGGTGTTAGCAGGTGCGCATTGACATTCAAGTCATTGAAATAACTGTGTGCTTAGTCACACAACACACAATAACCATGTTTCTTGGCTCCAACCCAATTTCAGCTTTTTAAAGTCACACAGAATGCCTTTTGATACCTGTATCACTGTCATACCAGTCAAAGTATGAATGTATGATATAGTAGCAGTAGGGGGACATTCGAAGAGAGAATGTGAGTGTGTGTGTGTGTGTGTGTGTGTGTAGCATGGCTCCTACAGCTTAAGCAAGTTAGATGTAAGACTTTTTAATGCCACATGAAATGACATATAAGACCAATGTTACGATAACAAAAGCCGAATGGAAAAAAACATGGACATGACATAAAGTAGGGAACATTGCGTGCAATAGGTCTTCTAATCCCTCACTTGACTTGTATTATTGGTGTTCAGACTTTAGAATCGTGTTCATCGTAATCACAAATCAAGTTATGCAATATTCTCTACAGTGTTTTGAAGTATCAAACAGATAATCTGCAGCTTTGGCAAACATTTTAATGTATGGTATGTTATTGTCTGATATTCACTTAAAGTACAAACTTTAAGTGAAAATATCACGCAAGTTCCTGCTTCACCATGGTCACTGGTCTGACGTGACGAATGTGTAGTCAGGATAACACATAGCTTCAGTAATCTCTACAGTATTACTTTCGTAATTTTATTAGGCGATTAATGTTTCACATCTTTTATTGCTTCACATAGCACTTTCTACAGCACATCCTGATGAGCCTGTTGAGTCTGAAATGAGGGAGACTTGAGTTTTCCATTCCAGAAAGAGGGTTATCTTAAAACTAGAAAACCTACTCGCTGGATAGAGATTAGTTTGTTAACCAAACATGATCTTCAATATGATCCATCTGTCATCTGATGTCGGACTGTGACTGTACAATCATAGATCCATAAATAAACTAGATCTTACCCGTTTTATCCACATTTTCAAGTTCAGTTATTACAACAAGCATTTTGTCCCCGTCAGGTTACAGCTGAATAAATATATATTTAAAAATCCAATGAACATACAGTATCAGATTCCATCATTCATGAAGGAAATTGATTTGACTGAATTCTGATCAGCTCCTCTGGCACCAAAAACTCGAGAGTTTGCCCGCGTTTGGAGACAGTGGGCGGTGCCAGAGGATGAACAGAGAGAGGTGCTGCAGAAATGAACAGGATGAGAAACTAATGTGTTGTTTGAACATTAAAGCATGTAAAAGATTCCTAATAGTAGACTTTCAGAATAAGAGTATGAAACTGAAAATGAGCATTATATATCGAACATTTAAGAAAAATCAACCAATGTTAACATGAACAAGAGAGCCGCTGACAACTGTGTGCATGTACTCAGTGTCACTATTCATATAGCTGTGTGTTTGCTGCATTGTTGGCATGAATACTGAGTAGAACTGTGCTGAAAGCATAAAATATTTATTTCAGGCATAATCAAAGCAGGGTAATGCTATTGTTCTACGTGAATACAGTAGTCATGAGAGACAGGTCAAGACTTTTTTGCTTTAAAAAGTCCTCAGCCTGTGTTGTGTGGTTCTTTTGGTCGGGAACCGTTGATGTTTGCGTGGTGTATGTTTTGGTAGACAGGAATACAGACCTTTAAAAGCCTTGGGAAAACATCAGTAGGCTGCCCTCTGACTACAAACAATCTGGAGTTGAGCTTCTTCAGACTGCTGTCCAGGTCTTCCAGAGCCTCCAGCAGAAACCTGCACACAGACACATAAGAGAAATGTAATTAGTAAGAAATATGACATACCTACAAGTCAGCAGGATGTGCAGCTGTGTTGTTATTGATTGTTTTTCAGCATTGTGATGGGACAGCATACCATTTCAGTCTGTAATGTGTTTTTCATACAATCCCCGCTCACCGGGTGATTATTTATTAAAACTGACAGACTCAGGAATTCTGCTTCTATGGGGACAAAATGCTGAATCCAGCACCACAGCTGACTATCAGTTTCTGTGATCAGAGGCTGTGGTCACAGCAAAAACAGCACAGATAGAAGTTTGCATGTTTTGGTGAAGTTTAGGAGGTCTGACAAAATTTTACACCTAAATGTCCAATTGTAGACTTGTATACTTATGCACCAGTCTTTTACTAAAATATTGTCAGAAGCTTTTGGACAATTAATTGTTAGTCATCCTTTCAAAAAGAATTCTGGTTCCAGCTTTTTCAATGTGAGCATCTGATGTTTTTTCTTGTTTAAACCATTGTAATATGACTGTTTTGGAGTTTAGGATTGTTAATTCGACACAACAATCAATCTGAAAAGAATTTTCTGACCTGACATTTAATAAAGTTACAGGCCAGACAGTTAATTGATTCATTGAAAAAAAAAAATAACAACAGCTGAATCACTTATGAAACTAGTTGTTACTTGACTAAAACTGCCTCACAATAGGCCTTACCTTATAGGCTGGCTATATATAGAAGCAGCATGAGGTTGGTTACATTTGCATTAACAAATTGCTGCTGCAACAACTGCACTTCCAAGCACAGTTTTCTACCAGGAGTTGTTAATGAGAGAGTGACCATTGGTCGACATTAAAGGGAAATAAAGCAATGATGATGGTAATGAGCTCAGCCCTGAGGCGTAGCAGTACTGCAGTATTGCATGAACCATCCCAACACTGGTAGGCTGGTCAGAAAATCCTTCAAGTGGTGGTTCCAGGTAAGGGGGCACTGTGTCTACAAGCGTCCATCTTCCCAAGGAGTCTCCAGTTACTTTACATTTATTGATCCCCTTAGAAAATGTTCTCTCTGCATTTGATCTCTCTGAAAAGCAGCAAATATTTATTTTGCTGTAGATCAATTTATCTCATTTAATATGATACCTGCTGAGCCAGCACACGTTTAGATGTGATTTGTCTACCCTCCTTTTTTTGTTTCTTCTAATCGGCATGTAGCACCTTTTCACTTCATTGACAGGTTAAATGAATTCATTGTAATTTGGTTAGAAACTCCTGGACTTTTAATAGCTCCTGTGTTTCAGCAGCTTTTCTGCTCATGTTAAAAACTGTCTGCACATTCAGACTCACAAATGTGTGTTCTCTTGACATTGAATGTAATATTTTGCGTATAGTGAGTCAACTGTCACAAGTGTTATGTCGCATTTTGCATGCCTGCCGAGAATTGTATGAAAATGCATTAAAGTTCTGCTTTTAAACGCTATACTATTCTTTGTGGGGTTCCTCAGTCGTTATAAATGATCAGTATATATTTTATGAACGTTAAGACTCGTTAATATATCATCACACGTCTTAAAAACACCATTTCTTGAGAGAAATTTGTATCCACCTCTTTTCTCAGCATAAAAAGAGCGTTGTATGCAATTCACGACAGACATGCAGAATTCGGCACAACACCTGCGCTGCAAAACGTCACTAGACCTCATGGGAGCAAAGCCTGAGATTGTTCTCAGTTCACGAAGTCTACCAGAGGAAGATTGTGTCTGACTTGACGGCACTGTTTATATTTTCCTGTCTATCAAGTCGGCGAAAATGAGCCAGTTATCTCAAATGCACCTGTTGACTTCCAGTTATACAGCGTGCTAACTTCGACAGCTGTTTTCCAAAGTTAACATAGATCCTTATTAGCTAGGCTCCTTAAATGCATGTTTGTGAGGTGGTGTTTATGATTATGATTGTTTATGATGAAAGAGAGAGAGAGAGAGAGAGCATGGGTCGCCAAGCGAATATGCGCTGCACTGCAATTAAAAAACAATTTTTAAAAGGGTCGCTAAATTTACTTGGACGGCTGTTAATCTACCCAGGCGCCCCGCCCAAGTAAAGCCTATGTATGGGACACACTGTAGTATCTCCTTCAGACTGTCTGACAGGCAGAGAACCATTTGGGACTGCACTGGAGAAGTGTGCAGCTCTTTATTACAGGTGGGAAACTAACACAAACTGAAAACACTTGTGATCAGGCAGAAATCTCACCACAAATCCACACAAATGTGAACTTCACTATCTCTGATAAAGTGTCGCTCACAGCCCCTTCAGTGGGAAGCAACCAGGAGCAGAGAGACAGACAGAGCAAAGGGGTCTCTAACCGAGGGGGATGCAGAGGCAATACAACACAGGGGAAGGAGGTCAGAGGAAAGACCACACTGCAGTCCAAACCTTTTCTGGTCTAATGCTGCGTTCCATTTACCTCGGAAGTCGGAGGTCGGAGCTGGGAATGACGTCACACCCAAGTTGACGGCGTTCCAGTTACAACCTTGCTCGGCCAGCTGTTTGTTTACAACTGGCCAGGTTAGCTACTGATACGCCGGTTGATTAAAAAAACACATTATGCGGTATTTACTCACTAAACACTGTAGCAACACGTCCACAGACAGCTGTTGGACAGCACTTTGCGTATGAACATTTATATGAATCACAAGTACACAGAAGTGCTAATTAACAATATAAACTACAGCTTCCAGTAACTGTTGATACCCCGACAGCCATCTTGGATCACGAAGTCAGGGTAGTGCGGGTTGTCTCGACTTCCCGAGTCATAAATCCGACTTCAGGGGGAGTTCCAGTTGAAAGTTCCAACTGGGAACTCGGAAATTCCGACTTCCCATGTCAACTGGAACGCAGCATAAATACCTGGGGACTGCAGGAAATACTAACACAGACACATATGACTTCAAGCAACCTCTTCAATGCCTTTTTTCTGTTATATTACACATTTTCTGATAATATTAATTTTACTTCAAAATCTCAGATTACTATCATTTGTTTCTAACACTGACCAAAATTCCATCTTTTGGTTTATAAATAGTTATTCTCACAGTGGTTATCTTTTATTTTGATACAACATTATAGCTAGAGACAATTCAATAGTCGCTGGATATTGGTAGGGATGTGCAGGGCCGGCCCTTGGCATAGGCGACAAAATAGGCAAAATTGTGAATTTAGCTGCTGAGCGTTGAAAACAATTCCTGTGGATAGAGGAGTGATGAACCCAACCGCTGAGGTGGAACTTTTAGGGTTGGGTATGGGGGTGGGGGCCCTGAGGAAGTGTCAGTCCCTACCTAAATCTACGCCCGAGCAGCACTGGACTTGTAAAGGCCAAACCACATAACGTTACTGTTCCATTCAGTGCGTTCATAACAACAAAACAAACAATACATTTCTTAAATAAAATGTCGTTATTAAGCAGCGATTTCTGTGTTATTACTGTTACCTTTTTTCAGTCTCTTCCACCAAATCTCAGTGGGACCTGTGTTTATTTTTTTCCCGTAACGTTAACTAACGCGTTAGCGTAACGGTAGTTTATTCATTGAACGTTATTTATTTATTGTAATAGTTATTTAGCAGTTCCAGTGTATGCCGACAGAAACTTACGGGTTCGACAAAGAAGTGATCTTCTTCTTTATGATTATACTTTTGACGACACACAAGGATAACATTAAATTGTCCGTTTTCTCTATGGTGCTTGGCATTGCATTCTCTCCATTTTAAGCTAGCGCTAGCGAACTGACATGGAGTTGAGGCCCAAGACTAAAGTCAAAGCGCTGCACATTTATAAAGCAGTGAACCATACAAATCATACGTCGTCATACCTCATTAATTGTGTTCACATAATGACTTATGTTAAACGGACGTTTAATGGAACTTAAACGGGTCACGGATAAAGATAAGTTGCTAACCTCCATCGGTTGATTCCCACGTTAGCGGCGCCAGCAAACCACGGGTCCAGGATATAAACACAGCGCACTGTGTCAGCTCCATTCAGGGCCTCCTGCAACGCCGGATTATCGTGCAACCGCAGACCTTTGCGAAACCAGTGCACTGAATTCACCACCATGACTACTTCTTATTCCATCATTAGAGGAAAATCCAGAGGGATCGGTCGAAATTAAGCCAAAAATGCACTGATTTAAAGGCTAACAAGAAACTTCATTAGCTGTAAAACGAAAACCTAAACTGAGTGGGCGTAGATACTGCGCTGTGTTTAGATGTTATTATCCCAGCATCTGTCCGCTGATTGGCCAGATGGTAAAACGTCTACATGAATCACAAAGCTGAAGACTTTGATTGGCTGTGGCAGTGAGCAGTGGTGAGGAGCTGTGTCACGTTTCAGGTGGAGCACTGTCATGCTCCAACTCATATAAGATTGTAGCTAGAATGTGTTCGCAGTTTTCACACGGTACATATTTACAAAGCAGCCTGCACATTGTAGATTCAGATTAGCTGGCTGGCTTTAGAGCTTCTAGATGATGGAACATATTCTTTAGCTCAATTCTTGTACTACCATGAGCAAAATACTTGCAGTATAGAAAGTTATATAATTCATAGAAAAACTGTACTTCTGAAAGTCTCTTGCCAAGGTCTATTTCCTAAAGTAGAGACAGTGATTGCTGCATTTTGCTTTCGTAGGTCAATACTGCATTTTTGGTTCTCTGGAAAAAATCTCATCTTGTGCCTAAACTTTCTAAATCTGTGAATGTGCAGCCCAAACTACAGAAACAACTTCAAACAAACTGCATCATAGGCTATGCTCACTTAATCCCACTTGTCAAGATCAGCCCTAAAGTCTTTTAACTCTTCATCCACACTTACAGTAAGGTGACCAGATTTCTTAAACGAAAACCGGGGCCATTTTTGGTTTGGTGGTCAGTATGTCATTAAAAAATATGTTATTATTAAATTTAAAAAATGGGGGGTCATTTTGAGGCAGAAACTACCTTTCAGTCAATAAGTAGAGGCTGCAATTACTTTCTGGCAAGTAGAATAATGCATTTTATGAGTGTATTTGGCCATTTAAAGGTATTTTAAGAAGGGAAAAGTACTAGGTGAGTTAACCTTCATGGATATAATCAAGTCATTTCAGAGCAGAAATAACTTTCCAGTCAATAGGCACTGAAATCACATTCTGGCAAGTAGAATATTGCATTACAAAGACTGTATTGGCCATTAAAGGTAAAACAGGTAAATAGGACTGGATTGGTTGGTACACATCAAGTTAAATAATTTAGAGTCATTAGGATAATTGCAAAAGAGATCATGTCTTTATTTTATATATAACTCAGTAGTAAGTCATGTTAATTATAGGCTACATTCTGTTCCAGATATGAACAAGGATATTAGACATAGGCCTACCAAACACATAATCTATTGGCAACAACAGGCTTAAATTATTGCCTACAATCTCGTAAATGTCATGCTTGGTTACGCTATACTGCAAACACATGTTGGCCACAATTGTAATTATTCCGTTAAAAAAAACTTTAAAAGTAGGCCTATCACAAAGACATATCTTTGCTATTAACACGGACATAACGTGATGTTTATTTGCACGTTATTTCTGTTTGATCCAGATAAAAGCAGATGAAGTGGTAAAGACACTGGGGATTCAGCTTTAACATGCTGCGTGTGTTCCTGTGGACAGCAATCAGTTTTTGGCGGACGATTACTTTTCAGCACAATACCTGTATGCTCTGCTGTCCAGTCTTTCTGGCCATGTAAAATCTGATTTCAGGTTTGATAACACCTTAAACAGTCTATGAATAACACTCAGTTCAAAACGGGGACATTTCCAGGGACAGCTCCCGACGGGGACACGCCACCAAAACTGGGGACTGTCCTCAGAAAACGGGGACGTCTGGTCACCCCAACTTGCAGTGCAGATAAAATGTAGGTCACTCAAGTACACACACAGGTCTGTTCTATCTAAATGTGAAGGTGAGGTATGTGATTCTGGAGAAATCCAATTCCATGACAAATACCAAGATACAGAGAAACAACAACACAGCAAATGATGAAATGAACATTAGCTAAGTTGTGGGTTAGCTTACTGTCAATTCAGCTGCTGCTGTGAACCTAACATGCAGAGAAGATGACACGGTCACCAGCTCCAGGCAGTGATACTCACACTTTCCATGGGCAAGTCATTTAATTTATTACCTGACACATAGATCATGACTTGAATGACTTTAATAGTGTTTTGTATTGAAGTGCAAGCCACTAAATTTGTTTCCCATTTACAGAAACTGGGGCCTATATTACAAAGCAGGATTTGAGGTAACTTCCGTTTTAACCCTGGGTTTTCAGTTCTACGACAGTTCTCTTGGAAAATGGCCTTACCATTCGCAGAAGATCCCGCAGACAGTTTTAAAGGCTACTTTTGTGTTTGCTTTTGGTGATACTTCTGTGTAGTGATCATCCTACAACAGAGACCGACTGAAGCACTAAAACCTTGTACTAGTACTTTTAAGACATGACAGCAAGCCTACTTATCGCTTTTAAATAAGTTTTTATATTTATTTTTTATTTCCTCCAAAGTCACTTTCACAAAGCCTGTCACAGCCGCTCTCCACCAGCTGTTAATTTATGGTAGAAAAGTTGCATAATGTTGTGTCTTTGCTGTCTAACGTTGTTAGCTAGCTTGCTACCCAAGTTTCAGTGGCACCAGCAATGTTAGCTAGGCTGCTTTGGACATAACGTCAGCTAATGGCAGAGGCGAAGAGACCATAAAAGGACGTTGACGGAGGAACCAAAGAAGACAAAAAGACAGAGACATTGGCGAAAGCATTGGTAAATAAAAGGCTGCAAGACAGATGCCGAGCTAGCATTCTTTCTGTGTACACACTTAGGCTAGTGAATAATATATAATATTGCCATGTCTTGTTTTGTCGCACTTGTTTGATGTTTGGCTGTGTTAGGAAAGTTGTGGACTGGTGTTATGTTCAGCCATTGTGCTGACACGGGAAACAGTGTTTTTTGGGTCCAGATGCTGACACATAAGCAGAGGAGGTATACTTAGTGGTATTTTTTAGAACAAAACTGTGGAAACTTCAGTTGAGGTGAAATAGAAAGCTAAAAACAAAGCAAGGCGAATCCAGAGACAAACAGGTGATAATCCACACAACTGAGTATAAATCCACAAAACACTGGGAAACACAAGGGACAGTGCTGGTAATGAGGCATCCAAAGAAACTTAAGTGAACACTGGTAAAACAGTAGTGAATAATAAACTGGCTACTAACAACAGAAAGTCAACTGATAAGGGGGGTCAAGACAATGAGGCACAGGTGGAACATGTTAGGTAATTGGAGAGCACACAGATGGGAAGCAAAACAAGTCAACAACACTAAGGGCAAACAAACTTCTAAATAAAACTGGAAACATGAAACACAAACACAAGTATGCTAGAAAGCTGGAGACAGTTTGACTGAAAGTTAGCTGGCCGGGACGATATCTGTTTGCTAACAGGCTGTAATAAAGCCTGGTGGTTAGCATGCTGTTGGTAAGCATGCTGGTGGCTAGCTGACTTTAAATCTGTCTAGAAGGTAGCTGGCTTCATAACAACCAGACAGCTAGCAGGCCAGGGTGAGGCTTTGGCTAGGAGGCTGAGAATTAGTCTGGCGGGAAGCTGGCTGAACACTGGAAACCTGGGGCTGACTGCACTGGAGGCTGGGCTGGAATAACTCAGGGTGAAGAGGTTAGGATTAGTAGGTAAGAAAAAAGAAGAAATTCAGCAGATAGGGCAAGACTGCCGCTTTGTGTGTGTTTTGACTGTAACAATAAAAATATTTTATGCACGAATATATAAGAATCTTCATGCGCGGCATGTCTTGCAGGTGTTTGAAGGAGACTACTCGCAATAATATTGCTACATTTTGTTCGAAGTTCACGTAACATGACCCCCCCACCATCACTCAGCAAGCATATAAAGTGAGCACGAGAGGAGAGGAGAGGAGAGAGAAATGTTGACATACATACAGACTGAGTGAACACAGCCTGGCCATAGAAAAGGGTCGCTACAGACAGAGTTGGCTGCCACAACAGGAGAGACTCTGTTCCCAGTGTGACAGAGGACAGGTAGAGACAGAGTTGCACTTTCTAACGTCATGCCCAAAATATTAAACACTAAGACAAACAAACTTTGCAAACATTTCGCAAATATACCCCAAATTTGAATTTATATCAGACACACAGAAACTTCCCTATTTACTGGGAGAAATGCCCAAATGTCAAATAATTGCAGCAAAATATGTCTAATCATGCCACAAACTGAGGACAACCAGTCCTTTTTGAACAATGTTGCTGGGCAATCTTGCTAGTGGCAAGTACAAATGTTTTCATAGCCTGTATGTAACAGCAAAACAGTTGAATGTTATTGTTCAGGAACAACAACAGTCCATGATATATTAAATATATTTATCTCAACTTTGTCTATGAAGAAACATTCCATTGCCATAACAGTATTTGTTTTTTCTATCATTCTATGAAATGTGTAGCATTTAAAATGTATGGACTATATGTGAGTATGCACAGTACTGACTAAATAGTAAAGAAATACATTTAAGAAATTTTAAAAAATAAAATCAATATTAAATAGTGAACTTAAATACATTTGATTACATCCATACATTGGATTGAGATCAGGGGAATTTAGAAGCCAAGTCAACACCTTGAACTTGTTGTGTTCCTCAAACCATTCCTGAACCATTGTTGCTTTGTGGCAGGGAGCATTATCCTGCTGAAAGAGGCCACTGCCATCAGGGAATACTGTTTCCATGAAAGGGTGTACATGGTCTGCACAATGCTCATGTAGGCGGCAGGTGTCAGAGTAACATCCACGTGAATGGCAGGACCCAAAGTTTCCAAGCAGAACATTGCCAAAAGCATCACACTGCCTCTGCTAGCGTGCCTTTTTCCTGTAGTGCATCCTGGTGCCATGTGTTCCCCAAGTACAGTTAGTGACGCGCACCCACCCGGCCATCTATGTGATGTAAAAGAAAACGTGATTCATCTGACCAGGCCACCATTCTTCTATTGGCTCCAGTTCTGATGCTCATGTGCCCATTGAAGGTGCTTTTGGATGTGGACAGCAGTCGGCGTGGGCACCCTGACTGGTCTACGCAGCCCCATACGCAACAAACTGTGATGCACTGTGTGTTCTGAAACCTTTCTATCATAAACAGCATTCATCTTTTCAGCAATTTGACCTACAGTAGCTTGGACCTTGAACATTGGACCACTACAGACCGTGAACACCCCAAAATAGCTGCAGTTTCAGAAATGCTCTGAGCCAGTTGTCTAGCCATCACAACTTTGCATCTTCAAAGTTGCTCAAATCCTCATGCTTGCCCATTTTCCCTGCTTCTAACACATCAACTTTGAGGACAAAATGTTCACTTTTTGCCTTATATATTCCACCCACGGACAGGTGCCATGGTAAAAAGATAATCAGCGTTACTCACTCTACCTTTCAGTGGTCATAATGTTTTGGCCTATCGTGAGACAAGTACTGAGCATGTTAAAAAGCAAACTTACAATTCACACAACCATACCGACACACTTTCTCATTCAGGATTATAATGAATGATTAAAATGAAAATGATGAGTGGGAGCTATGTGTTGGTTTTTTAACAATATCATCTTCAATCAGATGAGAGAAGAAAAGAACCGAGTCAAACAAAGAAGCGTGTGTTGTGTTTGATGGAGCTGTGCCAGTCCTGGCTACTGTAGCACAGTTACAGTCCTGCAGTTGAAAACATATATTTATAAGGGCCTAGTTTATGTCATAACAGTACATGTTGTATGTACATAATAGTTCTGTGTTTACTTGTACCTATCTGTGTTGTCTTTGATTTCACATGAATGATGTCTATTTCCATTCTCCTGCAAGACAAATGCCCTGTATGTGTACACATACTTGGCCATTATGAAATAACTATTCATGAAATTTGTTGATTTCTGTATCAGTACAGAACCACGGTGAGAAATCTTGGAGTTATCTTTGATCAGGACATGTCGTTTAACTCTCACATTAAGCAAATTTCAAGGACCGCCTTTTTTCACCTACGTAATATTGCAAAAATCAGGAACATCCTGTCTAAAAATGATGCAGAAAAAACAGTCCATGCATTTGTTACTTCTAGGCTGGATTACTGCAATTCCTTATTATCAGGCTCCTCGAAAAAGTCCATGAAGACTCGTCAGCTGATCCAGAATGCTGCAGCACGTGTTCTGACAGGAACCAGTAAAAGAGATCATATCTCTCCTGTCTTAGCTTCTCTGCATTGGCTTCCTGTAAAATCCAGAATAGAATTTAAAATCCTTCTTCTCACATACAAAGCTCTTGATGGTCAGGCACCATCTTATCTTAAAGAGCTCATAGTACCTTACTACCCCACCAGAGCACTGCGCTCCCAGAAAGCAGGGTTACTTGTGGTTCCTAGAGTCTCCAAAAGTAGAATGGGAGCCAGAGCGTTCAGCTATCAGGCTCCTCTCCTGTGGAACCAGGTTCCAGTTTGGGTTCGGAGGCAGACACCGTCTCTACATTTAAGAGTAGGCTTAAGACTTTCCTTTTTGATAAAGCTTATAGTTAGGGCTGGCTCAGGTGAGTCCTGAACCATCCCTTAGTTATGTTGCTATAGGCCTAGACTGCCAGGAAATTTCCCATGAGGCACTGAGCTCCCCTCTCCTCTTCTCTCTCTCCCTCTGAGTGCAACCTCATCCCATTAATGCATGTTACTAACTCGATTTCTTCCCTCTCCCGTGGTCGTGTGCTTCCTCCTCCTGTCGCTTCCTGCGGGTGTTCCTGGCTCTGGAGCTGTGGAGTCTGGATCTGTGGTTGGGAGTCTCCTGCTGCCCCGTGTTCCTGCTCGACGCCCTCTGCTACAGTTGCAACTGCTGTCCTATTGCTATTATTACTATTATTATTATCATTAACATTACTATAAAAATCTGTACCATTTTTCATTCAGTCTATAGCAACATTACATTACCTTTACTGTCTGTACCTCTATGTGTATACTGTGTAGTCTGCCTCCCTCTGCTCTCTCTCTGTCCTTCTCTCTCTCTCTCCCCCTCACCCCAACCGGTCGAGGCAGAAGGCCGCCCACCCTGAGCCATGGTTCTGCTCGAGGTTTCTGCCTCTTAAAAGGAAGTTTTTCCTTGCCTGTGTCGCCTAGTGCTTGCTCTTGGTGGGAATTGTTGGGCTTCTGTAAATAACTTCAGAGTATGGTCTAGACCTGCTCTTTATGAAAAGCGCTGTGAGATAACTGTTGTTGTGATTTGGCGCTATATATATAAAATTTAATTTAATTGAATACAATCTGTGGAAGCAAAACAAATACAACTTACTACTCCAAAGTTTCATTTACAAGGTCAAAGTAATGAGATAAGTCAAAATTCTAACTATCTCATAATTTTGACCTAGCAAGAGTAGCCTATTTCTATTTTTATTCAGTTCTTTTTCCTGGCGTACACGTGTTTCCTGTTCACTGTAAGACTGTGGAAGCTTGTTTATTCCAAAGACTGTATATTAAAAAGTTTATTTTAACTTAAATCAAAATATCTCCGCTTCGTATTAAATTCCGACATTTCCACCAGTACTATGAATGTAACGTCAGCCAATCCCATGATCCCAAGCAGGACGATGCGCGGTGACGTATAATTTCAGCGCCATTTTAAGATGTCAGTAGTGCAGTTCATCCATGGACGGGCTGTGTTGGCTGGGTGCATATTTAAAAACAAGTAACTGTCTAACCTGTTCGTTCTTGTACATGAGTGGAAAGTCAGCTGTGTGCTTGATGGCGAGATGACTTCCGCTTTCCTCTCAGCGCTCAATATTCTCACCAAACCTCTTTGCGGTAAGTGGATGGTTTGACAGACCGAGGATTAAAGGCAGCAGCCTGAGATAAATAAAGCAAGCGTGGTAGCTGCTGTGACCTAACCTTTAAAACTGTGCACCGAGTCGCAGAGCTGCCAGCTTTTAAATTTAGTTTGCATGGAGATTCGGTGTCGCAGGGGTCGGCTCATCACTCCTCAACCCCCCGGGGGTTTTCTTTTAAAAAGTTCATCAGTCAACCAGGTAGGGCTGCTAACTTTCAGTGTGGAAAACATAAGGGGGGTACAAAGCAAGCAGGGCAGCCCCCATGAGATTATAAGTGTCAGAAACTTCGTTTCCTAAAAGAAAATTTCTATGCATCAATTTAAGGTCCAAAACAGGTCGGCCAGATTTACAGTTTGCTAGAAAACACTTAAAGAGCCCGCAGTGGCCGGATGACACCAAGATTAATCTGTATCAGAATAACAAAAAATAAAACAAAAACGGCAACGGTACCCGTCAGCTTGTCTGTATCCCTGATGATGCCTGACACGTTAGATGTTAGGTGAACACAGTGCGATACAACAGCAGCACTGAAAAACAGGCAAGTCTAACACGACCCCACAATGCTTTGTTCTGTGTGTTGTTGTCTGTAGAAGCGCCTGTGCACGACGCTCAGTCCTCACACCAAGAGGCTCTCTTGGCAGTGCTGCGAGCCAACAGAGCCCTTCTCTTGGAGCAACTTCAAAGTGAGAGCAGCTTTGTGGCAGTGAGGAGGCTGAGGGAGGAGGTGAAGACGGAGGCGGACTGGTTCACCGGTGATACAGACGACGCCACATGGGGCTTTGTTCAGGAGTGTCTGCTACTGCTCCTCACCTTGGCGCGACACCTCTGCGTCGAACTCGAACTTTTCAAGAAGACTCCCACTCCCTCTGCAGCGAATCAATGCACCCCGGAGATGGCCCCCCTTTACCTCCTGATGTCCTCAGTGTCACCCAGCAGAGGTCGCTTGGAGCTGTTCTTCAGTTTGTGGTTTCTCTGGGGCTCTGTCCCTATTTGGCCCCTGGAGTAGGTGTGCCGCTGGGTCACAGGTCAGCATTTGGAGCCATGGTGGAAAAACTAGTGTGCGGCGGGACTGTGCCAGCAGTGCGACGCCGCCTTTTCATCACCACAAAAGTCTTACTGCAGTTGACCGAGCTATCTTCTCTCGCCACTTTGGTGTTCACGCGGCATCTGGGGGATGTGATGGCAGCACTGTGCCAGCTTGGTTACCAGCCAGCGGAGAGAAACGGCACACAGGGGGAGAAGGTAACACATCTGCATGCATGACTTTGCATGCATGTTAAATAAGAGAGATAAAAGCATCTTTTATTTATTTTTTCTTCTTGCTAACATTTTAGATGCAGGAGCTCAGCGCTGAGGAATGTCAAAGTTGCAAGGAGTCCCTCAAAAGCCTTTTAGGAAAAGTCTACCAGCCAATCGTTATCAAGGAACTGCTGATCCTCCAAGGTGGACCCAAACAGGTGTGCATGTGGATGATAGGCGGGGGATTATGGCGGGGACAGCTGGAACAAGGAGTGTGTGTTTTTTATTTGATAAATATTGTTTATATTTGAAATGATTAAGTTCAAGTTAAATTTATTTGTCACATAAATCATCAAGGATAAAATCACTGTGACACCCTTTTTTTCTTTTATTTTATTGACCAGAGTTCAGCAGAGGGAAACATGGTGTCACTTTTAAGCGCAATAGTCCCATACTTCCACGTCTCTGTGGTCAATCAATTATGATTCTGGTATCAAATAGTATGCGATAAGATTTTGCATAAAACATTAGAAAGAGGGTTGGTTTAAGTCATTCAACACAGTATTACTCACTCTGGAAAATAACATTCCTAACCACTTTAACTATCACCCTGACACTGCTAATAGGTGAGCAGAAGGCTAAATAACAATAAATTTGACCACACACTCTATAATAAGACGCACTTTTTGAATCATTGTTACATTCTTAATACAGAGACCACATGACCATAGTGCCGTGGTCACTACATGGCAATATGGTCACACGATAAACAAGGGAATACATTCAAGAATGGCTATATAACTCAAGGAGAGGCAGGGAGTCTGGGCACCAGGGGCCCATTTCAGAAAGCGTGATCAGTGAAAATTCTGAGTATGTTAAGCCCGAGATGAGGAAAACTCTGGGCTTTCTGTTTCAGAGAGCGAGATCAGATAAACTCTAGATCAGTACCTCCTGCAACTAAGTTGGAAGAGGTTCTCTCTAACTCTTAAACACATTTACATCTTTAAAAACTTTAAAATCTGGGTTGGATAGGCTATTTGTTTTTCATCCAAACGTGATCTTGAAATTGACGGCTTTCTTATCGATGTATGGACAGATCTCCGCACATCGTGCATTTATCCTCAGCACAGAATAAAATCTATGTGCATGTTTACATATAACACTGTGTACTGAAAACACTTAGGCTACTGTGGGCTACATAACTGCAGTAAAAACTGTTTAAACTAATCTGTAACCTAGAAAACTGATAAACGAACGGTAATCTTTCATATTGTAGTCGGACTGATTGGAACATTCCTATTGTAGTTATACTGGAGATAATGTGAATATTTCTGAGTGAGGATGACTGTGGTGCAGCTGAAACAAACAGGCCTAAATGTAGTTTTAAGTGAGTTTTTAATTATTAGCTGCATATGTTCTGAATGTGTTTTGATAGCACTAATAAATTATGAAATTAGCAAGATTTTATTAATTAAAATAAACGTCTAAAACTTTTGTCAGTTTGAACCCATATTGTCCACTGCAAAATAAAAAATAGGCTAGCCTACTGGGTATTTCTAGTTCCACCCAATTAAATGGAGACTCTGCCTTTATTTACCCGTTGCCATAGTGAATCGTAGTGTCGGGGCTTCATTGATGATTCCTTTTTTTCATCCCTACGCACGCACTTCCAGCAGGTTCAACATACTCAGAGTTGATTGAGCTAATTCTTGTCAGATGTGAGTTTCACATCTCAGGCTCAATCAACTCAGAGCTCAGGGATAAGCTCAGAATTTGTTAAGCCTGCTTTCTGAAACAGGGCCCTGGTCTTGAAGGTGTCTGAGCATTTTAACCTAAACTCATATTAACACCGAATACAAGATCATGTTTAATTTTTCCATCTCACTCTCATTAATGTCGCCTCTCCGTGCTCTAAAATGTAAATGTTTGTAGCCACTTTGGGTCAGCACACCAAACTGGGATTACACTAACACATTATATCTGAACATGTTAGCAAACAGTTTAGTCTGTTTACTCATCCAACAGACACAGAGCAATATTGGCATTTCTTTGGAGAGGAATTTCTGACCATTTAATGTATGTGGTCTAATATTCACTCTAATGTTTGCTCTGTTTTGTTCTCCACCATCTCCTGAGGAAAAAAACAAATAAGCTGCAAGATGCTAAAACACTCCATAACACTCCGTTCTCTGTTGGTTTGTCCCTGTGAGCTGCCCTCATATTACACAAAGTCATTTTCCAATTGTTTATGTCCAACTGAAATTAGATTAGATTTTTTTTCTGGTCTTAGTACGCCTGTCTACACTTTATATGAAATTCTGTCAAAGTTTTGTTTTGAGGTGTGTGATGCTCACCCTTGTTTTATATGTGCCGTCCCTACTTCCAGTCTGGATCCAGCAGCAGGGCAGCCCCGGCACCAGCTCCAGCCTGGCTGAGGCGTCTGTGTGGTGAGCTGCTGTCTGAGCGCCTGGTGCAGCCCAGTGGTGTCCAGGCTGTGGTCAGAGCCGTCCTGGGGGGAGGAACAGGTGAGTTGGAAGCAGGGGAGACAATGATGGACGTATGGAGGAAGGAAAAGTAGTGAGCAGATAATGTCCTGTATTTCACCTTTTTTTTTTTTTTTTTGATATTATCTTTTTATTTAGAAAGGCAAAATCCCATCACATACATCAATTACAATTTTACTAATTTCAGTACATAGGTAGGGATGAATTCAGAAAGTTTAGATGTATTGTCCATAATGCCCTTCTGAATTTTTGTATTTCACCTTTTTTGCGACTTTTTATAGGATGGAACGTCTATTTGATGTATCCAAGCCTAACTAAAACGCTGTTTCTGTCCTGTAGGGGGCGAGTCAGACTGGAGGAAATGTGACTGTGTGGCCAGGATCCTGGTGACCTGTCCTCAACAGTCTGCCTCAGCAGACAGTTATTACAGACAACTCTGTCCACAGGTCAGCTCAACACATACACACTCCCTTTTCCTCACAGCACGAATGTGTCCAAATTATACAAATAAATTACTGAAAATAATGGAATTATTGTTAATTTAAAGTTGTGCAAACTTGGTGCAATGACTTTTCTTTTGGCCCAGCTGCTCTGTTGCCACAGCGATAGTTGCCCTGTCTTTGCACATGCGTACATGTAAAAAGTCGATTAGAAACTGTATTCATGACTAAAACATCTGCGGATAAATGACCATACATAGAAATCCGGTTCTATGACATCATATGGAGCCAAGAGTAGAAAAATACGGAGCATTCAGAACACTGGGAAAGGTTTTGGCTCACTGGGATTTCTTTTAAATATGTTTACCTCATTATTTGAAGCTTTGTCGATGTTTATAATGAACAGCCGACATTGTCATATTATAGATATGACAGAAAATATGGAAAAGCCTAATAGGTCACCTTTAAGTTAATAATGGTGACTGCGTTTCACAGCCTGGCTGAGAGCGAGTTTGGGTGTTTAGGGAGGGGTGAGAGAGCGCTGCTGCAAGGGAAATGGGCGCGCTGGATTTATAACACAAGAGAAAATGAGATCATAGCAAAACAGAATGCGGCACAACAATCATTTTATCTTGATCATCTTGTTGTCATAATTGTTGAAAGCAGAAAATCATGATTGATGATAGATAAAATTCAATGAATCACTCAGCCTCCTCAACCCAAAGTTTCATCAACACCTTTCTCGTTTACATGACGTTTAAGAAATTAGCTTTGGAGGTGGAGGCGAAGATGACAAAACACAGGGATTTATTCGTCTCGTATCCTGTCTAACTAGGGCTGGACGAAATGGCCAAAAATGTTATCACGATAACAAGCTTCATATCTTTCGATATCGATAATTATCGCAATATGTATCAAATCATTTTTTCTTTCGAGTTTAAAGGCTGATTTTTGCTCCTGAGTGGAAGCTGAAGAAACCTGATGGTTAATTGTGGGTTTTAACTCTTCTTTGTGGTCAGAACACTTGAGGCCAAACAGTGGATCACTTCACAAATCTGAGGCAGAACATTCAAAACAATTATGATAAAATCTTTGTCAACAAATGTGCATGAGTAAAATTGAGTACCAGCTTTTTTTCAGTCCTTTTTCCTCAACAAAATAAAAAAAACTTAAAAGAAATTAAGTCGTAATTTGTGTATTCAAGTGACTAAAATGAAGCATTTATTGAATATTTATTGAACATTTGTTATATTGTTATTGAAAAAGATGATATCGCGATAATTATTGTTTTATTGTCCAGCCCTAAGTCTAACTTTCCTGGATCAGAAGAAATCAGGCATGTTCATCTGCAAATGCTCCAGTTCAAGACATTTCTGTGAATGTCACTTATGAGCCATGACACCGGCAACATTGTGGCCTGCAACACACTTTGTAAGCCTGTTTTTTTTTTAGACTAGCCGATTGCTGCAAATGCCTTTTGCTCTGTTGTAACTCATATCGTAAAATGGTGAATACTGCTAAAAAGACAAAAGTCTAAACTTTACAGTATCCTCACACAGAAAAATGGGAGATAATAAACTAGAATTATCCTTTACACATAATGTGTTAACCCATGAATGTAAGTTGGACTGCATAAGAATTTAATTATATGAAGTGTGTTTGTTATTGTTGTCTAGATACTCGACCTCCTGCACTTCAAAGACAAGCTGACCGCCCAACAGTTTCAGCGTGTGGCCACCAGGGCGGTGCTCTCCATGGTACAGGAGAAGCCCAGCTTTGCCCAGCAGTACCTGCTCACTCCTCTGCTTGCACCTCTCCACCGCTGCATCACTGCTTCCAGTCAGTAACATCTGTAAATTTAAAGTAGAGTTGGTATCAAGGTTATAATCGTCAACGAAAACGAACGAAATAACGAAAACTAGGTGTGAAAAAACATTGTCGTTAACTAAAATAAAAATAAAACGACTGTTTAGAAAAAAACGATAACTAACTAAAACGGTATTGTCAGTTTGCAAAACTAACTAAAATAAAATAAAATTATAGAGTAAATGTCCTTAGTTTTCGCTCTTCTCAATTTATTTCATAGGTGGATATGAAATCTATCTTCCTATTTCTCAGAGTTGACATTTCCGACTGGGAAATTTCGACTTTCCGCAGCATTAGTGAACGCCTCTCTGCCCCTCGCCGGGCACCACGGCACCCGCTTCGAATGTTATCACTCGATTGAATGGGCGCTATCAGTGGTTATCAGCCCCGTCCAGGGAGCATGAAGGAGCAAGAGACAACCGCAACGTTAAGCCAAAGAACGCTAATGCAGTGCTTCCACCGGCGACCCGATACCTGCTGGTTAGTAGCCTAATAAATACGTAGGAACAGCGCAAGCGGTGCTCACCTCGGTAAACAAACACACATGACCTTTTTCACACTTGAAATCTTGAAAACAGCTGATCCATTCATGAAGGGACTTAATTATTATTTTGTACAATGTTGGACACAGGGCTATGTAATCTCAACATAGCAAGGCACATCAGCTTCCAGCTGAGATAGAGCAGTATCTTGCCAGGCTTTCAGTGTACTATCAGGTTCAGTACATGTGCACTTAAAATGTTACAACATGTGAGGTAGTAATTAATTGCAATGATTTGCCATAGAGCTGCAGCACCTGCTACTAGTGCTGGGCAGTCCTATTCATTCATTAGTCTAGTTAATTTAAAGTTCATATTTTGCACTTGCTGCATCTTGTGTAGACTGTTTACGTATTGTGACCATATGTACATTTTATGTACTGGGGTTGTTCAATACACTGAATATGAATGATGTTTTGTTGAGTCTTTATTACACAATATGTTTTCTAACCTTTTTGAAACTTGCTGCTGACAAAGACTAAAACTAACACTAAAACTAATAAAAACTAAACTAAAACTAAGCATTTTCCAAAAATAAAAACTAAACTAAACTAACAAACTCACTTTAAAAACTAATTAAAACTAAACTGAAATTGAAATCAAAAAGTCAAAACGAAATAAAAATAAAAACTAATGAAAAATGCAAAACTATAATAACCTTGGTTGGTATTACTAAAAAAAATGAGTTATCTTTGGTTCCAGAGAGTACAGTTGCACATACACGTATACGTGTTCCAGATGTGCAGGTTGTTTTCTATCCAAACAGACAGCGGATGTTGTCCTGTTTGTCCTGCTAGCTATAAACACCTCGTCACAGCAGATGGATGATAAGTCAGATACCAGCAGGACTGAACACTGGTGCATTTGTGTGTTTTCCAGATGAGGGTCATTCCCGAGCAGCTGTGGAGGAATGGGAGCTGACACGTTGTATAGAGGACGTGTACAAGGTCAGGACACCCAAAGGGGCATCCACTAAACACTACAATAATGCACCTCACATTCATAGTAATGATCGTAGCTCATGCTGCTTGGTCAGGTCTCGAGATGGACTACACATTACTTTGTGTAGCCGAGGAGAGCATATAATAAGAGAATGCATCCACAATGATAGTACCTTTATTATATAGGACGATATTCATGATGATAATCCAGTGAAAGTATTTGTATTGTGACATTTAGTGATAATTGCTAAACTATAAAGAATCCAATGTATGGTCATTGAACAAATAATAAAACTGTAGCTAAATGATATTAGCAGAATTCTGCACAAATACAGTAAGTTGATCATAGTGGTATGGTATGATTCTGTCTAGCTCAGAACGCTTCTGAATAACAATGGTTCTATTGATGGAGATAGAGTGGTCATTGGGTTTTGTTTGCAATCGCGGTAGTAAGATTGATGATCCCTGCTTCTTCTTCCGGCCTCCCGCTCTAATCGTTATCCCGCCTCTCCCACCGTCTTTCTGGTGTCATTGTCTTTGCTCTCGTGTCTGCTGTTGCCGTCAGATCTGGGTGGTTGGAAACAGTCCGTCAGCTTCTCTACTCAGCGCTCTACAACAAGTTCTTCCCGTCATCTTCACACTCTTCTGTTTCACCAAACAGAACGTCTCCCACCTACGGTAATGTTTTCTCTGTACTTAGCTGGGAACATCCACTACAGTTCAAACGTTTGAGGTCACTTGGAAATTTTTTTTGTTTTTGAAAGAAAATCACATTTTTTGTTCATTAAAATAACATCATCCATTGAATTAACATCAGGGAGGGGGGTTAGGGGTTAGAGGTGTTTTTAAGAGGAAGAGTTCTCTGAAGAGATGCGTTTCCAGGAGCTTTTCGAAGTTAGAGAGAGACGCCCCTGCTCTGACGGTGGTAGCTCGTTCCACCATTGTGGAATGTTGCTTTGGGTTTCTTGCCAATTATAAAATTTAAAGTAATAGCCTGCCTTATATGTTAGAGGGATTTTGAGACAGTGCTAGCATGATGATAATAGAAACATTAAGTGAAATAGATTTAAATAAGAAAATGGACAAAATGGATTACCGACACTGAGCAAGTCTCTCTCGCTTGATTCTTAATGTTTACTAAAAAGTGAAACAAAAAGCTGCCTGGCGGGAAATCATTTTTAAGATAGTCAGCAGGAATGTAAAGTATACATAAATCATAGTTCATCAGATCTAAAGAACAGTGAAAACTGTGCTCCACAGCGCCCCCTCTCAGGAGATTTTGCTGTGGTACCTGAGCCACACTGAGACGTGCGCAGCCCTGTCAGCGCTGAGGGAGCTGTCGGGCCTGCAGGGACACAAGGTGGCAACAGACCTCCACTTCACCCCCGGCAGTGATGGAGGAGCCAGGCTCTACCCGAGAGAGAGCAGCAGGTGACTGACATTCCATCTCTTTTCCCTTTTTTTTTTTTTTTTTTCCCAGAGATGACCACTGTTAGTATAGCTTTCCTCTCTTCATTTCTCAGTCTCTTCCCTCCCTTTTCTGTTCTTGTCCACCAGTGATGAGGACGATGCTCTGTATGAGAAGCTGTCAGGGGAGCAGTGGAGGCTGGAGTGTCTGATGCAGCTGCTGGCTGAACTTAAAGACTGTGACCTGCCTGGAGACTTCTTCCTGGACCTGCTGCAGGTAAGGAAGACACACATCTGAGACGTAGGATCCACTCTGAGGTCGCAGTATGTGTGGATTGCATGCTATTGTACACTGTTCTTTCCACCGAGGGGAGAAAGTAATCAGTCGATGTTCCATCGTTTCCTTTGATCTCCTGCAGGAGCTGACCTGCTGGGCGGCTGCAGAAGATGAAGAGAAGGAGGACGAACAGGAGTTGGACGTGTCAGCCATGACGCTCCTGGAGGTGGAGCAGCAGCTGCTGGTGCGATCTGAGAGGCGAGGCCAGAGACTGACTTTGCTCCAGGTGTTGGCTGTGATGGTTGAGTCTCTGCAGCACACTGTGCTGCTGAGAAAAACCACACAGGTGAGTGGAGAGATACGCACCCACAGCGGCTGTGTCCTAAATGCATCTTTGGTAGTTGTTTTATTTAAGGATTAGATGTAATGAGACAGATGTTGCAGGGTAAACTGCAGTCTGTTGCACTTTTATGTTGAAACTGCTCTTAGAGGAACTGTGACTACACTGAAGTGAAGGCGTAAGGAGAGGCGTCAGCTCGTCCTCCTGAGATTTAATATCTCCTTCTCAAGCATATTATCAAAGTCTGTGTTCCTGTGGGAGATCTTGTAATGGAAGCAGGCCACGTTGAGTCATGCTGCCACACAAAAATAGCTATTTGCTTAACTTCTTTTAGGACTGATGAGAGAGGGGGGATAAGCTGTACAGAGAAAGTAAGCTGGCTGGCTGCTATTGTGAGGAAAAATAAACATTCCCTCACAGATAAAGAAACGTCTCTGATAAAGTGGCTCACTTCCCTGAATAATATCTTATTCTTGGATGTCTTAGCTTTTTTAGATGTTTTTATTAGGACTAAATGTTTTCTGTGAATTTCTGAAAAGATTTGAAAAGTGGCTTGTTTGTAGTTCTATATTTCATTCATCATAGTTCTTCTACAACCTTTTAAATTGAACGTATTTGAGCCCCTGAATGTCTTTCTGTGAATAATCGGTGTCCATGACTCTGTTCTTCAGGTGGTGGACTTCATGGTGTCTGTCCTCCAGAGGGCCTGTGTTGGTCTCGATCCGGCCACCGGTCCAGGTCTTGGGAACTCGTTAGAGAGCCAGACACTGAGCATGGGGATGGGCCTAGTCGCCACTCTGCTGTCTGGACCTCAGGTACTCACAACTGTAATCTGCACACATTAGCATGTTGCCAATCCAGCTTATGTTGCATGTGCTGTATTTTGTGTAATATTTCTGTTAGTTGAGAACTTTTTTTGTTGCTGATGTTCACTTTGTTACAATACATTTATATATCTACTGTATTATAATAATAAGTTAACATTTTAAGGCTAATGAATGTGTTTTTTTGAGGTGAAAGTTAAATTTACTCTCCCTGAAGTACATATTTCAAAGGGTCTGTGTCCACCAAAGCATTTTGTCTTGAGGCCAGCGTCTTTTTTTCAATTCATTACAAACGGAGCACCGCGTTTCTATTACGTAAAAACACCAGCAGTGTGACAGGGAGCTGAGCGTTTATTCCACACTGGCCACTGAGCGTTTTTTTTTTACGCTGACCTTTTACGTCACCTGAACTTTGGGGAAAAAACGCAGTGCCTGTCACTGTCACTTTTTACCCAGCCGTCCAATCATAGGGGACAAACACCACACCGAGCCATCTCAGCTCTTGACAGAGAGGCACATCACCTCCATGGATATTATGTATCATAGCAACCAAAGCGTCTCAAAACCCAAAAACGCTGCGCCTCCAAAGCGCACTCTAGCGCACACAGCTGGGCGTTTTCAGAACAGCAGCTGGCATTTTAAGCTGGTACAAAATCACTTTGGAGGACACAGTCGCTCAGACAGTAGGGACAGTTTTTATTGATAACACAGTTCCCTGGATTATTCACTTTTCATCAGCAGTAATAAAAAAAATGATATCAGTTACCTAAATTTGCTATGTTATTTGTGTCCTATTGCTAATCATTAAACTACAATACTCTCTATTTGGCTCTGAGATTAGACTGGAGGTAGCTGGATAGCAGCATCCTGAAGAGTAGTAGTTAGTAACGCTGATGCCCTGGGTGGCAGGCGCAGTGGTAACTACTGGCTGTCTGAAAGCATCTTAGGAACCCAGGAAATGGTAGTAAGCACAGCTTTCTCTCCATCACTCCCTTCTTAATGTCACAGCTTAGTGCAGAGGACTACTCTTCTATGTCGAGGCTGCTCCCACCACTAGAGACGCTGTCTCAGAAGCACTCTGAGGTGGTCATCCGGGAGCTGGCATCCAACCTCAGAGCTGTCATTGCCACTCACGGCGCCTACTGGCCTGAAAATCTCACCGCTGCCGTTCAGCCCTCCAGAAACCCTCAGACCGCAGCAAATAACACCAGTGTGCCTTTTGGGAGAACACAAGAGATGCAAACTGGAGCAAACGACTCACAAGCTAGTCCTCATTCACCTTCCCTGGATAGTAATTTACCTGGCAACACCCACGTCAGACACCCAGCATCCTCTGGAGGATCTGAGGAAGGAATAAGTCCAAAAGGTAGAGAGAGGACCTCTGGCACCTGTGATCCTTGCCCCCCCACCAAGCCCTTTTCTGATTGGCTTCTAGAGGCTTGTGACCCAGATGTGCCAACCAGAGCGTTCGCCCTGAGGGTCCTGACCAAGATGGTGCAAAACAGAAACACAGAGGCCGTCCAGGCCCAGGAGAAAGTCCTCATGGTGGGTTTCTTTGTTATTTACCTGAGACTTTTGTGCTTGTTTTAGCATTTAGTCAGTTTGATGATCTGGAAATATTGACTTTATCACTATTTGTCTAAGAACTTTTAAAAAAATATGGTAAAATTATTGATTTAAATAAAACAATTTACTTGAGATAGGGTTAGGGTTAGATAGATAGATAGATAGATAGATAGATAGATAGATAGATAGATAGATAGATAGATAGATAGATAGATAGATAGATAGATAGATAGATAGATAGATAGATAGATAGATACCACCACCAACACATGTAAATGGATTGGGTTCTCAATAATCATTAATAGTGGTGTGGCCATTTTGATTCCAAATCAAAAATTAATCTAAAAGAGCTTTTGAATTTGAAGGTTGAAATCAGGATCTGAGGTTCTCCCAGTTTGTTTTCACTCCACCCCAGAAATTCTAATCTTGGCGGCTTTTTGCAAGTGAGGAAACTCAAGCTGTTGTTGTGACCTTCTGCCATCTGTTGACTCTTGTTTTTGTTTTTCACAGTTTGCTGCTATTGTTGGTGAAAAAAATAATTATTACATTTAAATTTTTTCAATTTGACCATATGGCTTTATTGTGGTACATGACAGTTGCCTTGGCAGAAAACCAGTGACCTGTTGATCTTGACAAATCAAGACTTGATAGTCTACCAAATCGGGTTGTGACCTTGAAATCGAAAGTCAAATCAAATAATGAATTTATGGAATCGTAATTCTAAATTTTGCTTGCTAGAAGACGGAGGATGAAGTCACTGTGATATGTTCCCAGAGATGTAAAGCCTATAAGGCATTGTGCTATTGTAGCATACAGTGTATGTGTGCATCAGGACCGTGTAAGGTAGTGGTATTATCGTTGTCTCCTGGGACATTCTGATCAAACACGTATAATAAATGAGGCAGCTTGAACTTCTCCCAGGGGATCCGGAGGGGACAATGGTGCGCTCCAGGGACTTGTTAAGGTGGTATATGGGCAAGAAAGCGAACAACTCATTTAGTATGCTCTGTAATCAGAAAGCCCCCTGTGTGCACCTTCGATAACCTTCAACCCCCTGCTGTTACAGCAGAAACTCCCTTTATTGATTTTTCTCCCTTTTGTGTCGTGGTTGGGTTGAGTTCTCCAATACAGCACAGGTCTGCACCTTTTTAGATGTTGTCTTACTTTACTGAACCTCTGGCCCATTCTATCCAGCTTCAAACCCAAATTTTCCAGGGCCCCTAATAGTACCTGGGGGTAATGTTTGGATTATTCCCTTTGATAGATGGTTGTGTTGTTTATAATCTATTCGATGCTGTGCCAGTATTGATTCTCTGTGGTTCTACTGGTGATGTTCATGAAGTGTTTCACAAAGAACCGGCAGTACGGGACTTTTATAATTATACACCAGTCTATGTGATTAATCATGGTGATGTCCTCTCCAGCTCTTCTTAGAAAACCTGGAGCATGAAGACTCGTTCGTCTACCTGTCAGCCATTCAAGGTATATAATCGATCTACAGGAAAAGTCTGTTTAATCCTCTGGAAATATAATAACAGCCTAGCCAAAATTGTAGTCAGTAACTCTTGAAAGCAGATGGACTGAGTATTAACTGTCTTTAGGTCTGGCTGCATTGGCTGATTCCTACCCTGAAATGATTCTGGAAAGGCTCCTAAAAGACTTCCAACATGGTCCCTCCCTCCCAACATCCAACAAGGAGCACTCCCTGGAAACCCGCCTCAAAGTGGGAGAAGTCCTGATGAGGGCGAGCAGGGCTATGGGTGAGCATCATCTGCTGTTTGCAGACATTCATGTTTGTATGACCAGACTTGTGAGGATGTTTACTTGACTTGATACCTGACTCCCCCCTAAGAAGGCAAGGATTAGTTATTCTCAAGTAGGGCTGCACAATATATCGTTTCAGCATCGTCATCGCAGTGTGCCCTCGCAGAGTACTCACATCGCAGAATAAAGTCATTGTCAAGCAAGTCGGATTAACTCAACCGCCTCAACTTTTTTGCTGCTTGATACAAAAGGGAAACTTGCCCGGTTCTCATTTTCTGTGACTTATCTGCTAAGAGAAGTCTGTCTGCTGGAGCATAATTTACTCAGATTTAGAGGTTCTTGGATCCACAGACTTTGTTGCTTGTGAGCAACAAGTCGGCTTTGCATGCAAAGCAAACCACCAATCACAATATTGTTCGTGATCAGTTTATCAAACAGCCAAAGCCGGCCCCTCCTCTGTTGGCTGTGGGCAACAACCTGAAAATGAATGAGGACCAGGAGGCTGAAACAGTGGATTTGGTTGCAAAAAGAAACTATGTATAGGTGCTCTGTTTATTTTTATAATTTTGTTTAAAAAATGTTTACTGCAATAATGACTCATTGTAGTCATTAAAGATCCCATGGCACTTATCACAAAGAGTAGGGGGGTTCCCTAGTGTCCTGGTAAGATTCCCAGTCTGGCTTTCTCCATCTGGCCATCTCATCATCCCCCTCAGTGTAATTGGCTCTGTTTCCCTCCCTCTCTGCCTCAAGCTGATGCGTGGTGAGCTTTCTGGTGCAAATGGATGCCGTGCATCACCCAGGTGGTTAAGATGAGCCCTCCCCCCCGCTTCAACCTGAAGTGCTTTAAGCTCTATATAAATACTTATATATACTTACTTGCACTCAAAATAATTCTGACTAAAAATAAATATTTGAGCCTTTTTATTTTATGTGCATTTCCCCTACAAAATTACCTCAATAACTCTAGGATGCTTTAATTCTTTTGAAATGGAGCAAATGAAGTCATCTAGTGAAAATTTCTGTATTTTTATTTTTTATACCTCATAATGAAAAGAGAAATAGTGCAGTTTTTTTCCAATGTTATGCAGCCTTTTTCTCTACTGCAGATAAAATGATTATTTTATGATCACAACATATTCGGCAGCTCTTTTGTGAGATCAGCTGATTTGACATAATGAGCGAAGACGGTGAAAGTTAGAAGCACCAAAAGGCTGTCATCTACAAGTACAGCAAAAAAGCACCTGCTACTACATCTGAAGCTGAGCTGTGTATTTATGGTATGTTTGGTAGTGTTTATGCTTGTAAAGCATGATGAAGGTGGCAAGACTGCTCTAGTTTATGAATGTAAATAGATTTAAAGCCTTTACTAGTCTCCCGACCGCTCAAAGCTCCATGGCATTGGCTGCCACGCAAGGTGCCATCTGCACATCAGAAAGGAATGAATCATTCACAAACATTCATAGTGGGTGACCAGCTCTACCTCTTGAGCTACAGCCGGTGCTGAAGAACAGAAGCCCCGCTTCTTAAAAGCTTTGTGTGGAAACTGCGACTGAGCTGCGCCTGTGCTGTAGCACAGCAAGAACATGGTGCAGCCAGATGCTGTGGACGTTATGGAGTTTTGTGCTGACACTACTGTATTTTTATAGGTGAACAACAGTCTGCACAGTGATGTTATTAAGTTGGAGCTAAACCTGTGCTCATGAAAGGTGCCACTCGTAGTGACGGAATCATTGTTTGTTTTTTTTCCACCAGCCCTTAAATTTACTGTTTTGGTTCAATCTCACCGCTCCTCATCAACCTTGTTTCCTGGAGGAGCCAGTCGGTGATTTCAGTGCAGACAGCAGACAAAGCTAACTTTCTCTGGAGTCATTGGAGACCAAAACAGAGCTAAAGGAGAGGGAATATTGGACTTGGACACAAACCGGAAATGAATGCTAATGTTGCACTGTGTCTGCTGGATGTGTGTATATAGACAACTCTTTGCTAATGCTTTCACCATAACAGCTTTATAATGTGATTCATTTTTTTGTTTTCATGGTGCTGAGCTGGACCTTCGGCCTCTGTGGAGGGTTCCCAAATGTTGCCAAAAGTGTGCCCTTATCTGGCCAAAAAAACCTACTGATTGAACTGTATGTGAGCGATAAACAGTGTGTCCATATTTCTTTTCATCTCTATTTGTTGTCTGTGGTGGACAACTATCAGCATGCAACCACCACACCACAAAAGCCACAGTACAGACTTGTTTTCCATCCAGATCTCTGTTCAGAAGGGACCCTGTTTATCAGAACCTTTCCCTGATAGAAAACCCTGTTTCTCCCCCCCACACTGCTCTGGTTTTATCTGCCAGATTGCCATCGTACCACTTCCCTGGGACAATCGGGGGGTTTATATTCTTGCTGAGAGATTGGATAGACCTTCAGTTTGCTGCACAGACATCCAGAGAGCCTCTGTGTTTGACTTGACCCCCCCCCACAGAGTGGCCAATATTTGCCTTCTGCCAGGCTGTCATTTGTAAATAAGAAGGTTTTCTTAATTGACTGGCCTGGTTGAGTAAATGTTGAATAAAAGAATGTTTGGCTATGCTTTGGTTTGACCACAGTTGCAGGCTTTTTGCACTTGCAGAGTCCTGTGAGCTCCAATGTGTGCAATGATGGACAGACAATGTACAAAAAGACAATACGTCTGCCCCAACCATGATCCCAAGTTCCCAAGACATAAAGTTTATTCACATATACAGAAAAGTGATGTATAGACTAAATTCTGGAGCATCTGAATGAGTGTTTCAACAGTTTTCCAGGTGTGTTTTGTATTTGTGTAATTTAATGTGTGCAGTTGTGACACAGGCTGCTGACTCACGCTCACCCCAGCACAGTGATTCTCCTTCATTAGATCTGTTAGAGCCGTGACAGCCTATTGAGACACTGAATTAAAGGGAGAATAGCTGAGGTGTGTGTGTGTGTGTGTGTCTCTGGCTCTGTGTGTGTTGTCTTGTGATTCTGGGGAGGTGTTTGGCACTCCAAAGGGTAATCTAGGACAAGCTAAATAGATCAGGGTGCTGTGTGCGTCTGTGTGTGTGTTTCTGGGTCAGGCGAATATAACCAGCTGTAACGTACAGACACACACGGGCCGAGCCAGTCTTACTACTACTAGCCAGTCAGCTGGTTGTCTCCTCTCCATGGAGGCTCTGGCGTTCCACCCCGCTGCTTGGCAGACGTAGCTGTAATCAGCAGTCGGCTCTGTTCTTTGTATGTCTGCCTATGTAACAGTGTCACCCACACACGGCTTGTCAAACTCACCACGCTGTAAACAATATCAGTGCTGTGTCAAGATGCGGATTTGACTCTGAAATGTCTCTCATGTCATGAGCATGTTCAGATCTGAGGGCCGGTGTTTGCAGCAGAGCAAAGAGCAAACTGTAATATTAGGCACATTTAAAGAAGTTTAACATGTAATCCAGGCTGAAAGCAACACAGCTGCAGCTGCCACATGCAGGAAGACAGAAAACTTTGTGTGAATGCATCAATTAAAAGATCTCGAATATCACTGCCAGTCCTCCTAGTTCTGTTATTATCACTAATCTTACTATTATTATCAGTACCATTATTCATTTTCTGTACCACCACTACTTTTTTCTGTTTTGTATTTTCTGCGTGGCTATTATGTTGGCAAACACACACTCTCTCTCTCTCTCTCTCTCACTACGCTCCCAACTGGTCCTGGTGGCAGATGGCTGCCCACACTGACTCAGGTTCTGTTCAGGGTTTCTCTACCTGCTGAAAGGGAGTTTTTTCTTGCCTTGGGAACTGTTGGGTCTCTGTAAATATTACAAAGAGAACGGTCTGGATGAAAAGTGCAAGGAGATTACCTTTGTGATAAATTGGCACTGTATAAATAAAATTGAATTGAATTGCCCCATCATTAGGGCAGGAGTCGATCAGATTATAATTACATTTGTGTGTTCCATTTAATGAATGTGTTGCTTGGACGCCCTCTTATGTATGACAATGTTAGCCTTATTCTTACAGCTGCAGCGGCCGTGTGTCAGCTTTTTGATATTACCAGCAGCCTCGGGTCATAAGTGGTCGTTCCAACTCACTTTTAAGACGTTCTCTTTGATTTATTTAACTGTATTTCTTTAACATTATAGAAGTGTACTTTCCTGATGTTACTGTATTTCCCATACAAGACGTTGGCTGCTGTCAGCTGGGAAGCCAGAGTGACATGATCGATATCTTTATTTTACCTGTCCAACCTTGGAGCTAACTTGTCTGCCTGGTCTTCCTCCTCTCACTTCCTCCTTCAGGGGAACTGGCACCCCACTTCGGCCTTCCTCTGGTGGGTGTCTTCCTGCAAGGGACCAGGGACCCAGACCAAAGTGTTCGGGCCAGCAGCCTGTCCAACCTGGGGGAGCTCTGTCAGAGACTGGACTATACCCTAGGACCGCTGGCTCAAGAGGTGAGAGGGAGCACGCTGACATGAAACCCCTCTGATCCTCCTGCCGCAATACAGAGGGAAAAGACACAGGTTTTACAACAAAATAGGGAAGATTCAGCTGAAAATAACTCAGAGATGTTGATGACCCCTGTCTATCTTCAGCAATTACTCACTTCAGTGAAATCTCTCTGTCAACCCTGGAACACCCTGTCGCGCTTTAAAAATAATCCACCTGCATTTGTGACTGCATTCCCTCTTGCTTTTAAAAAGCGATGTTTCACATGGTTGTATCAGATAATTTCACCTCCAATTATAACATGCCACTGCCTACCCCTTCTCAAAGAGCCTCCCTCTGGATCCCACTTCTCTTTTTCCCTAGATATTCTTTCAGGCTGTTTTAGCCTTTAATTGGATAGGACAGTCAAGGTGAGATGTTAAACCAAGGTCCTGACACATTGTAGTTATTAAAGATCCCATGGCACTTATTGCAAAGAGAAATTGGTTTCCTGGTGTCTTGGCAAAAATCCACAACCTGGGTTTCTCCATCTGGCCAGCTCATCATCCTCCCCAGTGTAATAGGCTCTATGTTTCCCTCCCTTTACACCTCAAGCTGATGTGTGGTGAGCGTTCTGGTGCAAATGGCTGCCGTGCACCACCCAGGTGGGTGCCGCACATTGGTTGTGGTTGAGATGAGTCAGCTACTTGCCTGTTATGTTTGGAGATGCCCCCTCCTCTCACACTCCTCTATTTTGTGGGCTAATCCGATTGATCTATTCTGTTATTTACCACATACATCTCACCACTGGTGCAAAACTATGTGTAGACATAATATAGATTGTCTTTGCTATGTTGACACAACTGTATTCTGGGTGCTGTATCTAATGTTTTTGACTGGATTGTCTTGTGTGCAGTGCTGCTTTGTCCAACTGAGACATTTAAATGAGATTAGGTCATCGATTTTTAAAGCTTTATATGGTCAAGCTCCTGCCTATATTTATGATCTGCTCATTTCCTATGAGCCTGGTCGCTACTTGAGGTCCTCTGGCAGGGCCCTTCACAGAGCTCCAAAATCTTAACTTGTCACTAAAGCCTAGTTCACACTACAGGATTTTAAGCCCGATTTGCCGGTCGCTGAGCTTTGCGACTGTGATCAGGGGGAAATTCAGTATCCTCTTTGAAAGCCCTTCTTAAATCTTAATTTCCTCTGATGGCTTGATCTTAACTTGTGTGTGTTGTGTGTTGCATCGCACAAACATACATGTCCACTCACTCTGATCAGAGTCGACCGCCCACATTTACACGTGTGCATTCCAGGCTGCTGCAGTGGTCAGAGACTCTAAAAAAGATGCTGCAGTATGTGTGTGTGTGTGTTCACTGTAGCCTGCCATCATGAATAAGCAGCACTGTCAGCTGGAGGAACAGGGATGCTTATTCACCAACCTGCCCACTTTCACTTTTTCTCCCTGGCCACGTGTGTGTTCGAGAGCTGGTTTGAGTTGGTTTCGATGCCTGACCAATACATCAATCGATCCAGTTTAGTTCTGCTACTGACCTCAGCAATGTAGGACTGCAGCAGATCTTCAAGCCTTCGGCCGACACACGTTCCCCAGCTCTAGATCATATTTGTCTAAAAATGATCAATAACTGTATTTAGCTTTTTGCCTATGTCCTTATGTTTGCTCCACTGTAAATTATGCTGTGTGTGTGTGTGAGCAGCTGAGCTCCTGTCTGACTGCACTGATAAAGACAGAGAAGGAGGCAGAGGTGAGGAGAGCTGCTGTCCACGTCATCACCATGCTGCTCCGAGGCCTCAGCGACAAAACCACCCAGGTACTCACAACGCTCACAACTCAGTACGCATGAAACCCATACTCTTGCACCATCCAGTTTACATCAAACCATACAGTTTCACAACCAGACAGTATACACTTTGAATGTTTGCAGAAAGACTTAATGACATGAACTTCAGCTTCAAGAGTGAAGCTTTCAGAACTTTGACTTGCAGGTAAAACCAAGTCAGTGGACACTTTTCATTGAAATGTTCATCAATTTTGGAATAAAATTGTTGACAAAATGAAGTATATACACTCACTGGCCACTTTATTAGATACACCTTGCTAGTACTGGGTTGAACCCCCTTTTGCCTTCAGATCTGCCTTAATTCTTCATGCCGTATTTTCAACAAGGTGTTGGAAACATTCCTCAGAGACTTTTGTCCATATTAGCATCACACAGTTTCTGCAAATTCGCCAGCTTCACGTCCACGATGCAAATCTCCCGTTCCACCACATCCCAAAGGTGCTCTGTTTGATTTTTTTTTTTTTTGACCATTCTCTGTAAACCTTAGAGATAGTTGTGTGTGAAAATCTCAGTAAATGAGCAGTTTCTGAAATTCTCGTCTGGCACCAACAACCATGCCACATTCAAAGTCACTTAAATCCCCTTTCTTCCCCGTTCTGATGCTCGCTGTGAACTTCAGCAAGTTGTCTTAACGCTGTCTACATGCCTAAATGCATTGAGTTGCTGCCATGTGATACGCTGATTAGCTATTTATGTTAACAAGTAACCGGTGTACCTAATAATAAAGCCTGTGAGTGTATGTCCAGTATTTGCTGCCACTAACTATACCAAATATACCAATGAGGTCATCAGTAGTCACAAAACACCTGGTGATTGGTGATGATGGTGGCAATAAAACGTGTCAGCCAGCTAGTTGATGTTACTATTTTTTAACGTATCACTGGAGAGGGATCCTGCTTCAAGACAGCCACCATTGTTCCTGTACCTAAAAAGTCTACAGTGTCTACTCTGAATAACTACCACCCTGTGGCTCTCACCCCTATTCTGATGAAGTGCTTTGACAAATTGGTTCTTTACCACTTAACGGAAAACCCAGTCAGCTTGGACCCTCACCAGTTTGCTTTCAGAAGCAACAGATCCACGGCCCTCCACTCAGTCTTCACATAACTTCAGAAAAACAACACCTACATCAGAATGCTCAGCATTTTAGGAAAAAGTCCCTTGAGGAGCCTTAAGAAGGCCAAATTCCCTCGCCAAGTTCTTGTCAGCTTTTTACCGAGGAGCATTAGAAAGCATCCTGACTGGAAACATCACAAACTGGCATGGGATGTGCACGGCCCAGGACCGGAGGGCTCTGCAGCGATTTTAAACTGCTCAGAAGATCATTGGTACCCATCTCCCGAGCATCAGTGATATCGGTGAGGTGAGGTGCCTGCGCAGAGCCCAAAGGATACTAAAGGACAGTACCCACCCAGCCACAGCCTGTTCACCCTGCTGCCTTCTGGGAAGAAAGACAGAAGTATCTGCTGTCGTACCACCAGACCGCAGTTTCTTTCTTCAGGCCGTGAGACTGAATTCATCCTCATCAACTCACCATATAAGACCTTGTTACAGATATTCCCAGCCTCTACAAGATGAAATTGTGATGCCCTGACGTTTCCTGTTGTGCCACCAGCAAAACCCCACTTGTAGCAAATGTATTGCAAATAGACGATCTGCTAAGGCCTCCACTGTTAACAAATTTTCCATTAGCTGCTAAACTTACTGTGTATGTAGGTCAGCAATTAAGACTGATTGAAGATGGCAGACGGTGTGTGGATACATACTGGTGAGCTTTTCTCACTCATGTGTGTTCACTGCCATTGTATCAACAAAGACACAGGGCCAAAAGGTCACAGCGGTCACTGGGGACCTTCAGTGTCACCATGGTTGAAGAATGTTTCCCCTGTCAGAGGGAACAATTGATAAATGAAATATAACTAAGAGGAGTTTTGGGATACAGACTGTGGAATGTTGAAGGCAGAGAAGAACTCCATTTTTAAGCTAGCTGAATTATGTGGGTCAAGGTGTTTTTGAGAGCCTTGTTATAGAGACTGACTGGTCCTGTAACAGTTTCCCTGTGGTCATCATTTGGGACTATACTGTAGACCAAAACACAGGAAGGAGACTCACTCCAAACACCCATTTCTCTTTCTCAATGTTTCATGTTCCTCAGTTTGTGGACAGTCTGTGGTTACTGCTGAAGTGTTGTTTTTAGATAGTGGCCCACAAGGTCCAGGCTGATCACAGTTTGTTGGCCTCCTAAAATGGAAGAAGTTGAGGCAGCATCACTGACTGGATTTTTTTAAATTCTCTGATCCCTGTGTAGGGTTGAGGGTACAACATGGCAGTAACTGCCAGTTTATGTATTTATAGCACTGGAGGGCTCTTGGAGCACATGCACCCAACAAACAGAATAGTGCAGTTTACTTTAATTGTCTTCATTAAATGCATTAAAACTTGGTTGCAAAATGCAAAATTATGATCAGCTAGTGTTATAAATGAGTTATCCATCCATCGTTAACCCCTTATTCTGCGTACAGGGTTGCGTAAATCAATGATATAAAATGATTTAATTGTACTATCAGGTGAAATTCTGGAATGCACCGCACTCTCATTTGTGATCCAGTAGATTTGTGTATTGGCATGAGGTAAACTGAGGGATTAGCCACAAAAAGTAAAGCAGGGAGTTGAATCCCATCTCAGTTAAAAAAAAAAAAAAGTCCATCACTAGTTTCTTGCTTAGTTTCTAAAATAAAATAAAAAATGCAAAACCTATTACATGTGCTAATAGTTACTCTGAGAGAAAGCTGGAGCCAGAAAAGGTTTTTCATTTTTTCAGTCTGTAGCTGTATGGCTACGGCAGGGACACATCTCACATCTACTGCAGGGCCTGGCAAATAAGTCTGGCACTGGGCCAAAATTTTTTTTAAGTGATTTGATGGCGGGCCAGAAGATGGGCAGTTAATTAGTTATGATCCAATTACCGTGTACTTTGTTAGTCAGTAGTGCAGAAGGACTCCTGTTGGGGGGGTTGTGTGTTCAGTCCCCACTTGCTGCTAGTATTTTTTTCCCCTACCTTTTCAACAAATTGATTGTGAAGAGATTGTTTTCCATTAAGCACAATTAAGCATGTGCAGGAGAGCATGCGTCCCGGCGAGTGGTCCACATCAAGCTACGGAGCTTATTTTCATGTCCCCAATCTCTCCAGGCAGAGGAAATTCCCGCGTTTCTCATTCAGGGGAATGAGATTAATGAATGCTTTTTTCAGTCCCTCAACAAAATAAACATCTTCATAAAAAAAATAAGTCCTAATTCGTTTATGATTCAAGTGAATAAAACCAAACATTTATTGAATATTTATTCAACATTTGTTATGTTGCTATTGAAAAAAAATTATATTGCGATAATTATTATTATTTTATCGTCCAGCCCTACTATGTCAGTAACATACTTTATCATGCTATGGATACAAAGACATAGAAGGTTCGATTGATTGTTTCTCTGTGTCTTTTCATTGGGTTTATTGATTATTGATTCTTTCATTGTTAGATCCCGTCTCATTTAAAACCTACCAGTAACATTCAAAACAGTAAATAAATAAATTCTTCTTCTTGTGGTCGCTTAGTGGAAACAAACCTGTATGCGAGCAGCTGGGTGCTGGCTGCCACGACTACAGTCATCTGTCCAGCTGCTGGTCCCAGACCAAGTCCTGTCATTACTGGAACAGCTGCAGAAGGGTAGCACCAGCTGTACGTTGCTAATGATATACAGAGCGACGTGAGAACAGATGAGAGGTACAGACCCTGGCAGACCGAGGCACAAAGGTTACGCCAAAATGAAGAAAAGCAGGCCAAGTGTAGCCGTATGGATGATGGAGGAGGTGTCGGGTTGGCTGAGAAGCAAATAGAAACTGAAGAACAGCGAGGCAGGAGTCAGGGAATGCATTAATCCTTTAAAGGTCTAAACAATTTATTTTTTGTGGTTAAATGCAACACTTACTATTAAGGTTATAAGAAGGCCTGCAGGTAAAGTTTTAATCCTTAAGATTTCAGGCGGTGACACCCGTTGTTTCCACCTGATTCATCCGTTCACCTAGAATGTTCCATATTGTTAATACACTGAGGCTTTTTGTTTCAACTTTTAAATCACAGTCTCATTAATTAGACCATTTCCCACTTTTCCATACTCCTTCGGCTGCATCTTCACGCAAAGTTAAGCCAGCAATGCAGGTTAGCTCCCAGTCATTAGACAAGTAATGCAGTTCAGCTCTGCATTCCCATTTTCACAACTGTTTCTACTCATCCATACACTCAGCAAAAAATAAAAATATTCAGTATTATCTCTTTATCGACAGGCAAAAACCACCTCAAGGGAGTGTAAATTTTGTTTTTGCAAAATTAAGGATTTTGCCGTTTCCATCAGCCTTTTCTAATGCGATACTTCAAAACACACATGAAAAAACATTGATGGAAACATGGCTATTGAGTGTCATATTTTGTCTCTGAAACTCTTGATCAACACAACCGTGATTTCAGATACAACTGTATAATACAGTTTTTGAATTACGGTGCCTTCTTCAAGTGGAACTTTAATAAGTCTCTCTCTGTGTCTCAATGACTGACCACTTTCAGTCAATTCGGAGTCACCAATTAAACTGACCTGCTGATCTTTAGGATCATATTTTCTCAAATAAAAGCCCAGTTAATCTCTCATTTAAATGCCGAAGGCCAGTCCCAAATACAGGCCGGGGGAAAAGATTGGAAAAACTCCTGGTGCCTATCATACCATCTGCATGTCAATTAAGCATAATTTACATTTCCATTGCTTGAATTTAATAAATTCAATAATATTTTCATGCATTTTTCAGCACCTTGTTCTTCTGAATTACTCATCTCAAATGTTAATGTTTGTTTAACTGCACTTAGGCTCAGTGAATGAATGTGTGTGAAGGAGTGAATGCAGTGTAATGTAAAAGTGCTTTGAGTGGTTGCAAAGACTAGAAGGGCAAAATCAGTAATGATGGGCAAAATGATGATACTGATAATTACTGAGTTAGTTGCCACACTGGATGAGAAAGCAAAGTCGAACAGAAACAACAAAATGTCTGTTGTAAGCGTTCATCCTAGTCTACAGACTAGTCTAAAGTGTTTCAGTGGATTAACCTCCATCTCTTTTCTATGACTTCTCCAGGTTCTCAGTGATGTTTTGTTGGACTTGTACCGAGCTCTGAAGTGGGTGGTTCGCTCAGACCCAGATGACGTTGCAGTGCTCCATGCCCAGCTGGCTCTGGAGGAGCTTGATGACATAATGAAGAGGTCCATCTTCCCTGAACAGAAGCTGGAGAAAAAGATTGTTGTCCTGCCATAGAGCTGGAATTTTATTTCTGTGGAGTCTAACCCCTTCATAGTTTGGACTTAAAAAGGACTTTATTTTTATGTGTTCTGCTGTTAGACAGTACTAGACCTCCATGGGATTTGGATTTTATGGCCAGGAGGTTTCAGAGGTACAGACCAACAGTCAGCAAACAGCAGCAGTTAAATCCTGCATGCGTACTAGGTCTTTCCTTGAAGAAATAAACAGTGACCCTACACCATTGTGTACCAACAACAATCCACTTTCAAAATAAAGTTTACCATTTTCTCATGTACTAGGTAGTGTATTGTTTATACTGATAATGCCCCCACCTTTCCTAGGGTGTACTGCTGAGTTCAGACAGTTGGATCCAGCATTCGTTGAGCTTAATGTGAGGAACTAAACTACTGGAGTGGCCTTGACTAAACACACACTTTATATTAATGCTCATCACGCCTTACATAAGAATAGTATTGTATCCTACACGGCTTTTACTTTTTTACTTGTTTGTGAACACGAGTGTTCCAAGGAAGAAGCTGGTGGAAACCTGAATCAGAGTTAGTGAGTGGAGTGTGTACATGGAGGACCTGCCAGCAAGATTTCGTTTCCTAATGTTTCCACCAGCGTCTTCCTGCAACAACTCACCTCTCACGATATTTCAGAGCGAGAAGTGTCCTTGAGTGAGATTTCTGTTTCAGGGATGCTTTCCATGAGGTTTTCAGACACCTGGTGTAATAGTCTGAGCCTGTCAGTGGGCAAAAAGAAGCACTTTTTGAGGATGGGCCAATTGCCCTGAAGGAATATGTTGCAGCCGCTGCAGCTGGTTCACAGCTGCTGGCTGAAGCCATCTACGCACGGATTCCAAAGCCTTTTGTACCTACTAGTCACTTTGACTACAAAATATATGAAAATAGGTATTAAAATATCCTTTAAGAAATCTGTGTATAAAATTCAAAATCACTGCAAGAGTTATTAATGCAGAATCTCCTGTCTGTGGAAAGAAGGTCAAATGTTGTCCAGCAGGGTTTGAACAGAGCTCAAGACTGAGAAAGGAATGAGACATGGTCTCACTGTGGCAGGCAGTGTAGAAACGGAGAGGCAGGCTCTTTCATGATGGTGGAACACACACACACACACACACTCTTGAATGTATCATTTCTGTATGATCAACTGATCTGTGTGATACATGTCTAGAAAACTGAGCATGGAAAAGGACAGGTTCACTATGTTAAAGCCCCCTTTGTGTTTCCTCACATTGTTCCACTTTCACACTAAACGTGAATGGAGTAATTCACAGAATGTGTTTCCTGTAGCCAACAGAAAGCTTGTAATCCAGAGTCAGGCTTGTTTTAGGTTTTGTGGGGAGTAATATCTCAATAGCTCGAGACCTGAGCTGCAGTAAAGTATGAGTTCATTTGACTGTGACACATGAAGCGCATACTTCCAGCAGTACTTCGCTTACAGTATGTGGTAATTGTCCAACGTTTTCAATTTTACTGGCCTTCATTTTTTGAGAATGAGGCATTGTGCAGTTATTTTGGACAACGTCCCACTACCTTCTATAAATGGAGAACTAAATCAGAATGTCACACAAACCTACGCTGTCTTTGCTTTACAGCTGTTAGTGCCCTCCGAATCGCCAACTTTCCTCCAGCTTAGGTCTTTTGTTTGTTTCAGAGACTGAAGCTGACTGTATCTGTACTTTTCACTGATTTAAATCTGCACTAAACATATGTTCACATATGGATGTGAAATGTAAAAATGGTCAATCATAGTGATGAATCCACAGAGAGTTATCACCAACCCTGCAGCTCCCCCAGCTATGACCAGTGGTGGAAATGGCAATGTTTTACTTGGGGAACAAGACTTGGATGAAGCTTCTTGTTCAGCTTCCAAAAACATGTACTACTATATTCTGTTCTGCTGCTCTCATGCCACGTCCTCTCCTCTCCAACAACAACAACAATAAACACATGAATTGTCAAATAATCCTGATTAATGTTACATTTACTACAATAAATTCAGAACAGGATTAAAATGTATTTAAAATATAACTAAATGCTGTTTTCTAGAGCAGCAATAGTGTTTAAACAGCAAAGTATCTATATACTTTATAGCTACTATATATATATATATATATATATATATATATATATATATATATATATATATATATATATATATTATATATATATATTATATTATATATATATTATATATATATATATATATATATATATATACTTTGTACAGGTTTACATGTTTATGCTTGTTGAACAGGTGCAGTATCGTGTTTTTACTCTGGAAAGTTTTATTGCACTTACTTACAGTCACAAAAGTAGTTGTCGTCAACTCTTTTACTGCATCCTTTCTGATTTGAATGCGTAAGAGGTGCAGGACACCTACCCAGCAACATCACTGCAGCTTCAAGCACACATCTCATTTTAAAATCCCTAGAGACTCAAGATGAAGTTAGCAAAGCATTTATGCCTTCCAGCACCTCAATCTCAACTTCACACTACTGCCTTCCTTCAGAAAACTCTTTACAGTGAAGGTCAAGGGTGGCTGTGAGGTTTGTTTAAATATTAGCTGACATTATGCTCTAACCTTTTTTTCTGTATACTATATATTTATTATACTAATAAATACTAATGCTTACTTGGAACAGAGATTTTAATTCACTTAGCATTTTGACCAAGGTCAGTTCCTTATTTTAAACAGCTGGAAACATCATCGTAAACATCATTTGCAATCTTGGGACAACAGAGCTCTTTGCCCCATTAACATCCTCAGTATCTACTGTCTAAAATTAGACACTGACTATGCAAATCAAAAGGGACATTTAACAGAACAAAATGGGTGGTTCAGCTAAATAACAAGAAAATCTTCCCCACTTACCTCTAGTGGTTTGGAGCCATGAAGATAGTTTCTGCCTAAGAGTCTGAGACATCCATCACAGATGTCTGCCAATAGAATGGAGGTGAATGGAATTCAAAATGTTGATGATGCTTAAAGCATTAAACCTGTCTCTCTTTGCTGGGAATCCAACTAGGATTCCCATTATCTTCCAAATATACACACAATAATCAGATAGGATTAATAGGACAAAACTCTGGTTATAAAAGAAAGAAGCAAACAAGAAAAGTTAAACATGGCAAAATAAAAGAAAGACGATCAAGGATATTGGTTTACAACAAGACGGGTACCTAACTTAGAGAGAAAGAAAGAAGACACCGACAGATTACAGAGATCGACACTATTTTACCTAAAATCACTTGGAAGCTCTTTGCATTAATAATGTATTTGATAATGAGCAGGTACCGTTTCTGTCAAAGAAGGCTCTTAATAGAAGGGTGTGTATCAAGTAATTTGTTTTTGGTTTGGTCAGAGATAGTTTAATTAACACTTTTAATGTTCTTGGCAATACTCTTGTGTTACTGGCTAGTGTACTTAAGCTGGGCCACAAAGAAATCAGTTAGTTTTGTCTATTATGAGGTGATATTGACAGTGCAGAGCAAACCAAGCTCCTCTGCTTTGAGTAAAATGAGCTTTTGGTATAGATTTCTAATTGGCTGTGGATGAAACAACAGAGCAACTTTCACGGTGGTGTGGTTGAATTGACTCTTACATTTTGGCTAATAACATTTAAATCATTAACTTATATCTTCAACCAGTCTGGAGGTCTTAGTGTCCTCTGTGACCCTTTTTTGGTAGGTTTACAAAGATATAAACATGTGTCTCCGCAGAACCAATTCTAGCTTGACAAATGATGAGATTGGGAATTATGGGAATTGTGGGGTCTGGCATTTTTGGATCTTTACCCATATAGGGACTAAAAGCCAGGACACCTGCTTTGGTTTTGAGCTTTCTTTTGAATAGACTTTACTCTCATGAGCTGCCCAACTTTATGACTAAACTTTAAGGTATCAGTTTTTTTCATGGTTTCAAACTTGGTTAGTAGAGCTTTTGAAAAAACAAAAAAAAACTTATGTTCACTTCAACTCTGGTAGTCTGTCTCAAAGCTTGTAAGCCTATAGTTAGTTTGACTGTTTTCCCACTGAGAGTGAGAGAGAGGGAGGGAGGGAGTGCAGTCCCTTTGGCTGCTGAAGCCATGAGAGGTCTATTACAGTAATTACTATATCACCATGTGTCACAGTCAGGGAGCCAGAAAGGAGATTGTAGAGAGGAGTGTGAGAAAGGCTATAAATGTAGGGAGGTTAAATGAACCCACTTATTTCTTTATGAGAGTTTGTTTCGTGTAATGTGCTCTCTATTACCTGAAAGAAATGTGTTGAAGTGGCTTTGGTGGCTGTGTAGTGATTCTCAAAGGCATACTGCAGTTTGTCTCAGGCTGCCAGCCCGGCCGTGGTTGTGGAACCTGCAGGACGTCAGCAGCTCAGCCGGAGAGGAGAGGGAGGGAGGGTAGATAAATAAGCCCATAAAGGATGCTTTGAGTCAGGCGGAGAGGTGGAGAGGAGAGGGGGCTCCGGTAAAATGGCCCCCAGGCTTAATAGAGGCTGCTGGCTGCATTGCAGAGAGATAGGGAGCTAGCAGTGGTGTCCAGGGAGGGGAGGCGGCAAAGACGGGGGGAAGTGTAAGGGAGAGTGGAGCTGTGGAGGAGAAGCTCAGCAGTGTCGGTCTGCCAGCCAGCCAGGCGGGACAGAGGAGGAGAGGGGGAGAAGGATTTAGGCTCTGCTGCAAACAGGGGATGCAGAGACGAGTTGATGCTGCAGCACAGGACAGAGCAAGAGGGGCTGAGGAAACCTGGGCATGATTCACTACGGGGAGCAGAGAAGAAATCTGACTTGAGGACGACGCCAAGATCAAGCGTCCAACTTTGGCCCTCAGTCATAACCTTCAGCATCACTTTGGCACCGTGCACATGGTGGAGCTGGGATGGAGAGCATCAGAGGTGGAGATCAGACTAGCTGCTGCCCCCAACCTGTAATTTACAGATGTAAGACTGCATCTGCATCTGCTGCTGGCTGAGCCCCTCTGATCACATCGCAGCTGGGGGGCTTCATGCCCTGGGACAGTCCTGGGAGATCGAGGGAGGAGGTGGTCGAGGGGGAGGAGGAGGAGCAGGCAGTGGGGAGGCTGGCTCAGAGAAGTGGTGGAGGGTGATGGTTTAAGCTGCCGGCTGTATTTTTGGATGTGGGATCTCCTGAATTAAGTGAGCAAGCTGGAATAAAGATGTAGTGTGAGCTGGTGGAAGGAGGGGGACAGAACAAGGAGAGCGCTGTGCTGAGGAGAGGAGAGGGCTGGACGGACCAGGCGGACGGAGATCTGGGGGGAGTCCTGAGGGGGAGAAGAAGACAGAGGGTCTACTGGATCAGGAAGGTAAGGCTTTAAATAATATGTTTTGCACTAAGAGACTATGTGTTTATGATACAAATTGCCCCCACTAGGACAGAACAATAAGACAAATCCTTCTTTTGCTGGTTCTACAAAGGTCTAGTTTAGCATTTACACTTGAGTTTAGGATTAAGATCTGATCAAGATTAACATAGGGTAAGGTTCACATTTGAGTAATTCTTCAGATTTGGCCGGTAGATGTAAAGGTTTGAGAAAAATGAATGAATGAAAGTATCACAAGTGAGACCAAACATGTTGAAGAGAGACAGAATGGAAAGTTTTAGAAAAATTGGAATAAAGCAACATCAATAATCAGTTAGAAAGTGTAGGACAAAGAGTTGAGTGTGTTCAGGCTTGTGTGGCAAATGTGTTTGCAATGTGAGGTAGAGAAAATTTCTTTCCTGCCTGATCCTGTGAGTGTGTCTCTGTGTCAGAGTGAGTGAGTTAACTAACCACTCGAGCTGGACTAAAGATGTCCTGGCTGGGGGAAGTAAAATGACTCAGTAATAGCAAAATAATGGGTGTGTGTCTATGTACATTATCACTGTGTTTGTGTTTCCTCCTGGGAATGTACTACACATTCTACTTTTTCCTTCTGTGGAGGCAGACGGTGACCGTTTGGAAACGGTTGACAGGAACGCCTCAGAGTGGCTGTTTGAAGGCTTCTGCTGTTTTCCAAAGAAAACGCTAGCCTGTTTGATTTTCCATGGCACCACTGCCATGCTGGACCTGCCGGGTCTGGTTGCCTTTTGTAAAACTCCTGCTGGTATTTCACAGGCTTCTTGTATACAGTGAGACCTCTGGTGAAGTAGATATGATAACATTCAGTTAATGTGTATCACCACTGGAACCAACAGCAAGACTATGCTGAAGGAAGAAATAACATTTTGCTGTGACAGCCTTGCTTTGTCTTGACAAGTGGCTAATGTTAGCAAACTTTAGATAGATGTGTGACTGACTTTATTTAGTCACAGGTAAACTTTTCAGTGCATTAAAAAGTACAAGTAAACACATGGTCTTGACATAATTAGGACTAGGGATGTCCAGATCCGATCACGAGAAATCGGGCCCGATCACGCTGTTTCAGACTCGATCGGAATCGGACGTTACCTCCCGATCAGGACTCGGATATAAATGTATATATATATGTGTGTATATAGATGTGCTTTGCAAACACTGTGGCACTTTTATTTTTGTATTTGTTTACAAATACAAAATGCCTGCCAGGTATTTTAAGTTGATGTGCTATTTGTTTTTATCTTTTTTTATATTTACTGTTGCACTAAAGTCCCAAATTGAAGAATTTATGTTATTTATTACTTGATTGTTCAAGTGCTCTGTTTGTTAACAGAGTTGTTGAATGTTAAAATAAGGTGAATTAAATAAAAAATAAGGAAAATCCTGGATCTGTTTTTTCGCTCTTCTTTATTCTTTTTTTAAGTATTATAGAAGTATCGGATGGGGACTCGGTATCGGTAGATACTCAAAATCAAATGAACGGACTCGGACTTGAGGTCAAAAAAACCTGATCGGTACATCCCTAATTAGGACATATGATGCTTATTGATATTAAGGTCAGGTTTCATAGGTACTTAACTCTATATCACGTATCAAAATATTGTTAAACTGAGCTATTCCCCACTAAATAAGAATGGAGGCCCAGATGTTTGGGCCCATTTCAATAGCAGGTTGTGTGAAATGATTTGGCATCAAACAGAAATACAATTCCGGAGGACTTTTTAAAAAAATGTTTTGAATGGTCATTCTGTGACAGCCACAAAACTCCTTGCGCAAGTCTCTTCAGCTGTGACTACTTTATTTGATTTCTCCCAGCAACATCACTTCCTTCATTATGTAATGAGGTCTGTAAAAGAGGATTTTGTGCTACACTCCCTGGAGAAAACTGAGTGGGGGCACTGAGAGAGCCCTCTGGCGGCCAATTGCTCTGGAATCCCACACATATTTTAAAAGTTGAGCTCAGTTATCTTCAGATCAAACAGTAATATGAAAAGTATTTTTTAATCTCTTGTTTTACTTTTGATTGTTTTAAATGAGTTGTGTTGGCAGCCCCGCTCAGCTTTGACCTTGAATGATTTTATTGATGGTATCGAGTGAGGCTGTGGGGAACTGAGAGGTTAATGGGTGTAATTTATCACATATTGAAGTTTGTAATGCAGTCAATATGAACATGTAGAGGGCTCTCCTCTCCTCACTCTGTTCTCCTAGAGACTCAGACACCATAGTTCCCTTCTTTGGTGCTCAACCCACTTCCTCCATCCTTGTCCGGTTTGCCTTTCTGTCTCTTCTTGCTGTCTGACCTCCAGTTCTGCCCTCCCACTGGGCATACTTCTATGGAGAGTTGTTAAACCTTTCTTAATTAAAAGTTATTTTTGGACACCTGTTTGGCCAGGTGCATACGAGAATAATTCATCAGTCAATCATTAGCACACCTTCTTTTTTTATATATTTTTGCATTGAACTTGTCTGGCATTTATTACCCAAACTGTGCGCTTTCAATACAATATACATAAAGGAGCAACCTCGTTTTAATGTGTGCACAAGTTATTCTAACCCACAGAAATGTATAAATTGTCGTGTGGATCCCAAAGATTTTAAGATACCAAGCATGTCTGGAATTTGGGGAAATGTATACAAAATGGCACCGTACAATGTATTCTAACATGTTTGAATAGGTTAAATCACCCATAGCAAAAACCTTATAAATAATAGACATGTGATGTTGTCAGACAGTGTTGTCATTCTGGAGAAATCCAACACCATGTCAAATACCATGATGTGGAATGAACAACAACACAGCGAGTAATGTTAGTTAAGTTGTGGGTTAGCATACTGTGGCCATGGGCAGGTCATTTAACATTACCTGACACACAGGTCATGGCTGAAATGGCTGGGGTGTGGCGGAGTGCGAGTCACTTTGATTATTTCCTATTTACATAGGCAAGGCTGACAGTTGGTGGGCTATGAGTAGATATTCACTGAATTCAACAAAAAGACTTGGATTGGAGTAGTCCCATACCACTCCTTTTAAGATGGAAACCATCTGTAACTTGGCAGTGTCAAAGGTGTTGCTCATAGTGTCGAACCCACAAAGAATTATCACCAACTCTGCAATGTTACTGTTCAATACTTCATCACTGTCTCCTTCAACTCCGCTCCCCCCTTCTATTGGTCCACCCAACACTCTTTTTTCCAAACATATTTCCCCTACCCCTCCCTCTTTCCTTCTCCCTCAGCTGGGTAAAAGTCCCTGTCCCGAAGCCAAAACCATCATTCACTAACACCTCCCCACCTGGACTGCCTATTCAGTCAGATACCTGGGGTTCATCCTAATCTGGATCTGGATGTGGACTTGAACCACATGTACACATTCTATGTAAAAGTGGCGAGCATCACTACAGAATCACTCTGGGTACACGTGTGAAATATAGGTTTTATTTTTATTACTATACTATAAGCTCCGCAAGCACTACAAAACCCTCAAATAAGCCATTTTACCACACTTATTTTAGAAATGTGATTTTTTTCCCCAGAGGGATTGAAAGCAAACTTGGAAAATATAAAGTGATTTTTTTTTACACCTCAAATCTTTCACAATTTTGATGTGTCATTCTATGGGATTAAGTTTCTGTGGATTTCTGTTCAAGCAGAAACTTATCCCTAGATGTTGATGTCACTGCCATTACTCCCAGTGTGATAGAGCAAACCCATCCTTTTTGAACTCAGATAGGCTGACGTGTGCCTGTGCACAGCATTATTATTGTTCTGCTTCATTGTGCTGTTCAGAGGAAAGTAATCCAGAAAGAATAAATCTTTAATTCTGACCATTTTTATTGGAGTGAAAGGTGGTCAGTACATTTTATACAAATAATGAGTGTTTTCATTTTTCATTTCACTGGTGATCACCAGTATTATTTGAGCATCCAACGTTCATCCTATAAAACAGAGTTATCATTGTGCTACTGCCAGAATAGCCCAGCAGATGTAACCTTGGGACTAATTGCACCTGTCCCCCCAGTTGCTGACTAACCCCAGCTCCTGGACTGCCAACCACCCCCTCTGGTGACTGTGGCCCTCTAATCAAGAAGGCCGTGCTTGTTATCTGGCCTGTGGCCCCGGGGCATTCACACCACACTGCTTCAGCCTGTATAATCCACCATGGATCACATATCAAGCGGAAGTTATTTTCTCTGTAGCTCTCAGAGGCAAAATGGGATCCATATACAGTACATATCCCAAAAGGACATACAGGGCAATGTACAACCTTCTGCCACTACAGAAAACGTTATTTTATACTATTGTCCGTGTTGTTTGGATTATCCAGTTTAACAGGGACTCGGTTTCTGAAAAGAGATGCTTCTTTTAAATGTTTTAAATACAATTTGTCAGTGTTCAATTCCATTCACCTCCATTATATTGAGGTTGAAGCAGAGATCTCAAAGACTTCTTAAAACCTGGACAAACCAATTCAGACAGAGTCATTTAATTAATTTGTAAGTCAACCATTTCTTTAAGATTGCATTGAACCTCATTTAAGGTTTTACATTTTACTGTATGTGTTGGATTTTTCATCATTTTGAATAATGCACTTATTGAGAATAATGATTGAGAATGAATGAATTATTAGTAAATCTGAACAGCCACTCAGAGTGGAGGAGAAATTTGCCTGTGCCAGTGTGTCCCACAGAGCTGTATGTAATAATATAAATATCCATCTGTCTCTCTAACATGGGCCTGGCCAGGTGGGGTGAGGTAATTTCATGAATGAAAGGACAGAATTGTTCCTCCGTTTCGACGGGTCCTGAGCACTAGCCAAACCCTCGCTGGCCTTTAATTAGAGCTATTAACCCAGAGAGAGGGAAGAAGGGAGCGCCAGAGAGGCTGATGGAAGGAGGGGTGATGGGAGAGGAAGTAGAGAGGAAGAGGAGGGAGAGGAGAACAGACTGGCAGGTAGTGTTCAACTGTAAGTCCTTTCACTTAAAGTGATTGACTGCCCATCAAATCTAAGCCAAGTACTCTTTGACAAAGTCTTATTCTGTGCACTATGTGCTTGCATAGTTAGAGTAAGGTAGATGTGGTAGAAGCAGTAGAATTCTACTAGAAGTAGTAATAATGGAAATGATGGTAATGTTAGTAGTAGTACTGGTATTAGTAGCAGTAGTAGCAGCAGTAATAGAACAGTAGTTGTTATAGCAGCAGCAATAGAAGTATTAATAGGTTTAGTAGTATTATAGTAGCAGGAGTAATAGTAGTAGTGTTAGTAACAGTACAAATAGTATCAGCAATAGTAGTAGCTTTAGTGCTAATTACAGCTGGAGTAGTAGTAGCCATAAAAGCCACAGCCAAAACACTATTATTATTATTATTATTATTATTATTATTATTATTATTAATAGTAGTTTGACCTTTAGTACTTCTAATTGCAGCATGAGTTGAGAAGTACTCTTGGTAGTGGTAGTAGCTGTAAACCAGTTGAACACTGGGCAGGTAGTGTGTCTATGATGTCAATACCTGTTGCTGGTGTCTTTTCAGCTGACGGTGGCTGATGAAAGGTTTTACAGAAAAAGCAGGAAATGGCACTTGGGTCAACTAATGAGGAGTTGCAAGCTCTCTCTGTCACAGCCTTCAGTAAGAGTCCAGAGGTCCCACGCTGTGTCTCACCTGAAATGTACAGACCTGTAGTTATACAGCCCCTTTCTTGTATGGAATGACGTGCTCAAGTTCAATTCAAACACAGTTTACCCACTTGCAAATTATATCTCTCTCTCCCTCGTGTCTTCTCCCTCTCCCTACTCATTTCCCCCATCATCATTCCACAAATACCCAAACCTGTCTCATCTTGCTTTCTGATTCTCACCTTGACCTACTACCTCACATCCTCCTCCACCTCCAGATGCCCTCTCGCTGCAGGAATGCGCTGAACATCGTTGTCACCACCCTTTTTGCTGCGGTGGTCCTCTTCACCATCCTGCTGGCCTATGTCACAGGTTAACTTGTGAATTTCAATATCATACACACAGAAGCACATACGTGAGATTCCAAACAAGTGATGGTCATGTTTTCTTTTTTAACTGTTTCTTTGTTGTGAAGGCTACCAGTTCATCCACACTGAGCAGCACCACCTCTCCTTTGGCCTCTATGGTGCCTTCCTTTCCCTCCACCTCTTCCTCCAGAGCCTTTTTGCCTTCCTGGAGCATCGGCGGATGAGGAGCCCCGCCCGGCCTCAGCACCTCCGACGTTCTGTGGCCCTGTGCATCGCAGCCTACCAGGAGGACCCAGACTACCTGAGGAAGTGCCTGCGCAGTGTCCGCCGAATCTCCTTCCCTGGCCTGAAGGTGGTGCTGGTTGTGGATGGGAACCGACCCGAGGACCGCTACATGATGGACATTTTCCAGGAGGTGATGGGCGGGGCTGACCAGGCTGGCAGTATGGTGTGGAAGGGGAACTACCACAGTGATGGAAGTGGAGGAGTAGGTGTCAGAGGTGGAGGAAGGAGCACGGTGCACATGGAGGAGGCAGCAAGAGTGGCCCGACTGGTCAGCAGCTGCCGCTTCTCCTGCATCATGCAGGAGTGGGGAGGGAAAAGAGAGGTGATGTACACTGCCTTTAAAGCACTGGGGGACAGTGTGGATTATGTGCAGGTAAGAGCCACAAACACAGATAGTATGTGTGTACATCTGCATTAAAAGAATACAAAAAGGATTAGGACCATGTGAAAAATATAAATTAATTGTAAGAGTTGATGTTAAGACCTAGACTGCTAGTAACTTGTTGAATGTATTGTGTGGTTTTGGAGGAGCTAAGTCTGAGAAAATAACCTTTACCCTATCCTATCCTCGCTAACTTCATATTATTCCTTCGCCAACATCTTTTCAGATAATTTGTAGTCTGTCCTAGACCTTTTCATGTCTGAAAGACATTTTTCCAAGACATCAGTATCCGTCATAATCAGAGGCTTGGTCTTCCACTGCAGTCATTCTCTCACCTAAAGCATGTTGTGAGTTTGCAATTGTTCTAGCTAGTTGAATCGCTTGCTGATGGATTCTAACATCTTGTCAGATTTTCTCCCACACAGGTAGGAGTTCCTCCTCTGTTGTCGGTCATGTTTGAGACTTAACATACATGAGTAAAGGGCAGTCAAACTACTTAGATTTAACACAACGCAAGCTTTGATAGCCGATTTTTAACAAAGGTGGAATTAAAATGATAAATTGTTTGGGATCCATCCACTGGGGACCATGTGTGTCTGTACAAACTTTCATCCATCCAGTAGCTGTTGAGATATTTCAGTATTTTCTGGACCAAAGTGACAGGCCGACAGACAGACATTGCCTTCCCTAGAGCTACGCTGCTAGCATGGCTAAAAATAGGCAATTAAGTAAAACATTCAAAGAACTGAGTCATTTCAGAGTTGAAATCTGTTTTCTAAGACGTGAGTAAAAACACTGAAAATTGTACTTGACAAATAAAGTCAGACATTTCCTCATTCAAGTCAGCACCCAAATATTTTCTCACTGCTTCAGTGTTCTTCCATAAAACCTTTCACCTTTCATGTTCATCACACTGTGAACATGGTGGTGAATATGTGCAGCAGTAGCCAAAAAGAATTATATTATACCAAACTATCCATGGAGGCCTATTTATATTCATCTGCACGCTCCAACCAGATATAATCAAAGTCAACTGTATTGCTGATGTGATATCTGCACTGCTTCTCTGCTGGCGCATACTGATGTCAGTATTCCTCTGAATAAAATTGATTTAAAACGGGAAACTGAACATTGTAAGCGTAAAGTAAATGCGCATTTGTAAGTCAGTATTCATAAGAGCCAGTGACATTCAAATTGGTTAGACTAGTGCCTAATATACTTTTAGGTACCATAAGGTAAATGTTAAATCCCCTTGCTACATTTAGTCTCCACAGACAAACATAACATTAAACCGCATTTTAAGACTGGTTCTAATCCTAAATTTAAACAATACAGACAATATACATTTTAAAACTATAATTTAAACATCTGTGTCTCACCCAAAGGCCATTAAACATACAGTAGTCACCCAAATCAAGTGAAAATAAACATTTACTTACTTGCATTCCAAACTGATGGACCTATGTTTGACCACCAACTCACTCTTCATAGCCAGCTGTTGCATGCCCAGTGTGTCTTGCTGTGGGTCAAAGGTCACGTCCACAGCTGACCCAAATCTGTGCAGTTACAATGAAGCAGCGATCTGTCAGCAGCATCTCATTTTTCTCATGGATTTCAGCGATAACACCACTCAGTGTTTCTGCACTACCTGCAGCCTTAGTGGTTGTAATACATTTGAGTATGTGTGTGACCCTCAGCAGTTCTGTACCCTGTGTTTATTTTATGCCTTTTCAGGTGTGTGACTCAGACACAGTTCTAGATCCGGCATGTACCATAGAAATGCTTAAGATTCTCGAGGAAGATCCGATGGTGGGAGGGGTCGGTGGAGACGTGCAGGTAAAATACAATACATTAAAGTCATGACAAATACAATGAAGGCCCAAGACTAAACTGTTTTGATTTAAAAATAAAGATGGGGTATGCAACTTTCGAATTGCTGGCAAGAGACAAGTTAGATTGTGTAAGTATCCAATGAAAGAATCCTACCCCTCCCTTCAGGCCTCCCTCCAACCCCAAAACACATTTTGCAGGTAGGCAGGCCAGCTTATTACAGTTCTGTGACAGCCACAGATACCACATTGTTTTAACCTTTGTATCAGAGCATTCATTTATTGATTTCTATCAGGATGTAATGAGAATTGCAATAATAATGACAAAAATGCTACTGAAATAAAGTGCCTACCCCAGCTTTAATATACGAACTCTAAGGCCACCAAGACAGGTGACTGAAAGCTCACTGTAAAAGCGAAATTAACTCTTAAAATTGTCCTTTTCTTCCTTTCTCACCTTTTCTGAATAATATCTCTACCTGTCTTCCAGATCCTTAACAAGTACGATTCGTGGATCTCCTTCCTCAGCAGCGTGCGGTACTGGATGGCGTTCAACGTCGAACGGGCCTGCCAGTCTTACTTTGGATGCGTTCAGTGTATCAGCGGCCCTCTGGGGATGTACAGGAACTCCTTGCTCCAGCGCTTCCTGGAGCCCTGGTACCATCAGACCTTCCTCGGTTCTAAGTGCAGCTTCGGTGACGACCGCCACCTCACCAATCGGGTGCTGAGCTACGGCTACAGGACAAAGTACACGGCGCGATCGCAGTGCCAGACTGAGACGCCGACCCAGTATCTGCGTTGGCTCAACCAGCAGACTCGATGGAGCAAGTCTTACTTCCGTGAGTGGCTCTACAACGCCCTGTGGTTCCACAAGCACAGCCTCTGGATGACTTATGAGTCTGTGGTCACTGGTTTCTTCCCCTTCTTCTTGGTCGCCACAGTCATCCATCTGTTCTACCGTGGAAGGCTGTGGAACATCCTGCTCTTCTTACTGACCGTCCAGCTGGTTGGGATGGTGAAGGCCACCTACGCCTGTTTCCTGCGTGGCAGCCTGGTCATGATCTTCATGTCACTCTACTCTCTGCTCTACATGTCCAGCTTGCTCCCTGCCAAAATATTTGCCTTGCTCACCATCAACAAGGCTGGATGGGGCACTTCAGGCCGCAGGAAGATTGTGGTTAACTTAATCGGAGCTGTGCCTGTCACAGTGTGGGCTATGGTGCTGCTCGGAGGTGTGGCGTACACAATCTACTGTGAAACACAGGAGCCATTCAGTGAGACAGAGAAAGCTTTGTTGATAGCAGGGACCATACTCTACTCCTGCTACTGGATCATTCTGCTGGTGCTCTACCTGGCAATTGTAGCCAAACGGTGTAACAAGAGGGAAGAGCAGTATCACTTGCCATATGCGGAGGCATAAACCTGTTACCAGAGACGCTGGTCGGACATTCGTGCTGGGTTTCACTGCCGCGTGATTCTAGCAAAGGTCTGCATTGACCTTGTGAACTGATCGAGTGACAAGCTGTGAACCAGGAACACAAACACGTCTTCATCACTGGTGCTAAAAAAGTGAATCTGAAATCTCAGCAGCAGGATTCTAATCCAGTTGGGGGAGACTCCAAGATGACTGGATCCATACAGCTCTCCCATTTACAGTATATCATGTTCATTGGTGCTTCGTATTGAAAAACCAAACCAAACCAAACTGACTCAGTTTATAAACTAATAGAGGAACATTAGGTAGTTTATAGGTTAGCTGTGTAACTGTGATGAAAGGGTGCAGTACGGTGCTTTGACTGAAATTAAAGCACCGAACTGGAAAATAAGACTAAGACACAAAAATATCTTGCTTGGTTTTCGTGTCCATTTTAATAAACATGAGATGGGATGAATTGTGATGGAACTATGATAAATAATAAATAAATAGCAAGGCAATTCTCCCAGAGGAAGAGGGAATCTCATGTTGATTTAGACATTGGAGTGTATTTTAAAGGTGTTCAGTCAGAAAGCAAAGTAAACGGTGGTGCCGTTGCCTTGGAGAAATAAACATGAATTTGTGAAGATGCAAATGTAGGTATAGGTTGAAAATTTGTCAACTTGAGTATAAAAATGTGTGCTTTTTAAAATCTATTTTAAATCTACTTTGTAAAAGTATAGAGACAGGAGAAAGGTATGATGGCGTATTAGGGCTGAAAAAACATCCTTAATCTCAGATTAAAGTGGTAAATTAAGAGGTAAAACTCCCAAATGTACAAGAAAACACTTGACTATTCTCTAAGATTAAAGTCACAGGTTTACAAAAGAAAAACTGTTTTAGAGATGTGCTTGTGTTATTAAAGGCTCTGTACTCCATTAAAGGCTATGCAGGTAATGACCACAGCCGTTACATCTAACTTTCACCAACCAGCATTATGAAATACATCCTTCTGTTCAAAGACCGAAAGCATACCAAACTGGCTAATTGGGGAAGAACTGCAGACATTTATAAATGACTAAGATGTGCTTTGTTGCAGCCCATCATATCTGCCTATCTGTCTAAAAGCCCTCTTCTCTTATGTCTGCATTGACTATTGTCTTGTTTGATTAATGACTGAAAAAAAACTTTTTTGCCTTAGAATATTACTCCCTTGCTCCGTAATTTATTTTTATTTTTTTTACAATGGCCCTAAAACGCCGTTGTAGAAAAGGGAGAGACTGAAGAAAATTAACAGAAAGAACTCGAGTTCTTGCTGAGTTCTGACATTAGTCTGAGGTGACACACAAACACATACACAACCTCTCTATACAGTTTGTGCATGAGTTCCTAGCTACAGCTAAGGACTGTACAGTTGGTACATCAACTTTGTTTGTCAGCAATAAACACAGACTGCACAAACAATCCGGCAAAATTCATGTGGAAATTGGGTTTGTGTTCTGTGTCAACACACCTTCAAGCATAGGACTTACAGTTCTAACTTAATACAATACTTACATGCTATATGTTAATCGACAGAGTTGTTGGTTTCTGAAATCCTTCCTCCTCTTCATACTGGCTAAATTGTAAACTCTGGGGTACAAAAGCCACAGTCCTCGCTCTGTGTAAAAAATGCATTCTAAAGTTCAGCCAGTTAACATGAGCAGTGTTGGGCCAGTTTCTTGAAAATTATAATCAAGTATTCATTACACATTACGCATTGAAAGAGCACATTACATTACTTTACTTATTACCTCAGCAACAAAACTAATGCGTTACATTACATTGGGGATTCAGCCCAGCTCTGTCAAACATGCCATTAAACAACTCTTAAGCCTTTACACCTAAACGTAGAAATAGATAGCAATACATTGTGGCCTCTACCTTAGCCTCGACGACTGATGATAAAGTAATCACATGATGATAAAGTAATCACACATGGCCTAACAGCAGTTTGACCGTATTCCCCAGTGCAAAATTCCCTCATTAAAGCCTTTGTGAGCCACAGCTAAGGGATATTTCTGGGGATCCTTTCTACATCTCTTACAGATTTGTACATTATAAATGTATTGCTACACAGCCAGTACGGACAAGGGGAATGATTTCAGTGTCCTAAAACTTTATCAATGTGAAAATGAGTACTGTATCAAGATAGACTTGAAACCACGAAACCATATTATGAAAAAGAATTCTGCTGAAATTAACCAACATTGAAGAAATACAGAGAATATGACAAGTTCTCCTGTCACGCTGTTTGCAATTAGATGGACTGGTGTAAATGTCTACAGAGACTGAGCTCGGCTTTAAAATACTCTCATAGATTTACATTACATCAATTCATTTCAGTTCAGTTAAGTGTCTTGCTCAGGGACACATTGGTGGATGTACCACAGAGGGGGATTGAACCCAGGTCTCTCAGACCAAAGGCATTTGTATTATCCACTGCTCCATCACCACCTCATAGGTAACACTTTATAATATGGGACACAACATTTTGAGTAGTTACCATAGCACAAATGAGTAACTAACTGTGAACAATTAGGTAATGAGTAACTAATCACATTTATAGATTAGCTAATTATTAGTTAAAGGTCCGGTGTGAAAAATGTCTGAGGATCTATGGACAGAAATGTAATATAATATCCATAAGTTTTCAGTCATGACCTCACATTATGAACCATTTTGTTTTTATTACCTCAGAATGAGACATTTCTATCTATATACTGTAACAGCGGGTCCTCTTTCAAGGATGTCGCCATGTTGGCGCCACCATGTTTCTACAGTAGCCCAAACGGACAAACTACTCTACAGAGCGTGTTTCGCCACTACGTTGAATATGTACAAAGAAGAAGGAGAAGAAGTAGTAGTAGTCGTCTGGTTCTATAGAAGTAAGAGATGTGAAATTTGGACAAATGGAGGAGCACATATTTAGCAGAGGAGCCGACAGAGCCCGTCGCCCACTGTAGCTTCTCCTACGCACTTGCAAAGGGAGGTGCGAGGTGTGAGTGAGGCATTTGGTTGCAATTCTCAACTCCCACCACTAGGTGTCACTAGAGCTTACACAGGCGGTTAAATTTGTCTTTTTGTTCACATAAAGTCAGAAAAAACAACATATGAATCCAAAGTACCATGTATGTATACACCGCCTTTGATCTTCGTCTCAGACAACTTAGGGAAGACATCTTGTAGTTACTTGAAGGATGCCGACTCCTTATCTAGAGCTCTCGCATAAGGCGAACTCGGTCCGTGGTAGCAAGTCTCACCTGTGGTGGTGCACCTTGGTGGCAAAGACAGCAGGTAAACTTGGTATAACCGTCTTGGAGATTCATCAGGAATGCCACCATTTTGAAATCTCCTATGACCTCAAAGCCATACTCATCATGCTATTTGTCCAGCAAGGTCTTGATGCCCCGGCTTTTCTGTGTGGAGTTTGCATGTTCTCCCCATGTCCGCGTGGCTAGGTTAATTGGTGTTCCCCAAATTGTCCTTAGGTGTGAATGTGAGTGGTTGTCTGTCTATGTGTGGCCCTGCGATGGACTGGCGACCTGTCCAGGGTGTACCCCGCCTTTCCCCCAATGTCAGCTGGGATAGGATCCAGCCCCCCCGCGACCCTGTACACAGGATAAGCGGTTGACGATGGATGGTCTTGATGCTGCTGTAATCCTCTTTGAGGTGCACCGAGTGAGCCAGGGGAAGAGGTGCGTTCTTGTTACCATTATGGAGCAGCACAGCTTTGAGGCTGGTGGACCCCGAAAGATGCTGCACATCAAATTGGGCCTTATGAAACAATTTGTCAGAGCTCTAGATAAGGGGTCAGCCACCTTCAAGTACCATCGAGACTTCTTCCCTAAGCTATCTGAGGCAAAGATCTAAGCCAGTGTATAGAGACATGTTAATTTGGATTCATTTGTTGTTGTTTTTTCTGACTTTATGTGAACAAAAAGACACACATTTGCTTATTTTCTCACTGGAAAAAAAGTACATTTCAAATCATCACCGTCCTGGTAACAAAAGCAAAGTTTGTGGGGAATAAAGCCATTATCTATACTTTTGAGGCGTAAGCAATTAGGAAATAACTCGTACTAACTAGGAACAGAAATTACGTTACAGTGTGTTAATGATTTGTCAATAATTGTCAAGTCCTGATTTATTCCTGACTCTTCTTTCTAATGATTAGCTACTCCATCAAACTTGGTAAGGAGTCATTCATTAACTAATTGTTCACCAGCATTTAGTTCCTTATCTGTTTATCCCATGTTGGAAAGTGCGACTCTCCCATCAGCCGTGAACAGCACAGTCATCTTCTCCAGCAGTATTTTGTGGAGCAGCTATGATTTACCAGAACGGACAATCTAACATTTCCTGTGTGTTTTTGATGTGGTTGAGTGCTTTCAAATGAATTAACTTATTGTTGTACATCATGGTCCAATGCTGAGTTTACAGACACCAGTGAGTTTTAAGTGTCATTCTGTGATTCATCTATTTTTATATGGTTCTGGACACTATTCTCTTAACGTGTGTCCTTTACAACAGTGTAAAGACTGAAGACCAAAGACATTTCTTTTTAAGTGAGCTTTGCTTTCATGTTTTTAAATATATCCGATTCAGTTTATAAAAAAATATTTCATAAACTATACACGCAGAGCATTTGTCCAGTGTGACACACAGTTGTCTTTTTGCTTTGCACAGCGGACTTTTCCTCTTTGAGTTCATATTGTTTTATTTTGAACGGGCTGTATAGGTTATAAACTTGAAACTTTAAAAAAAGGACACATCCATTAAAAGGTAAATTGTGTTTGGGCTCAGCTGGCCTTTCTGACTGTCAACCAGCAATTTAAGAGGCCTTGTTTCTTGATCTACTGCTGCTTCCATCTCTGTGCATCACAGGATACTGGAATTTTCCTAAGACATTAAAAAGAGTTTCCTGTTTTGGACACAATCCTCCCATTCATACCAAACAGGGAAAGTCTCCATGATTTAAATGACAGCAATGACATTTAACCCGAGCCATCTGTTTCAATATTCTGATTCTGATCTTTTGTTCTAACTGTACTATATGTTTATTTAGAAAAAAAGCAAATACATTTTCAAGAATGAACTGGACCAGACAACATCAAAGGTCTAACATACAAAGGCAAGGTAATCTGTACAAAAACAGGTGGTAGTGATCAACCTCTTTTTTATAATCTCCCTTATATGTTTCAAGTTAAAATGTTCAGTTTGTACATAACAAACCCCAAGTGGAAATACAGAAATGAAAAATATACATATTACAAATGTGGTTTTATGCCTGGCTGAGATGAAGTAACTATAACACAGTAAGTGATTTTTCAAATATTCCTTGATGTTACAGTACCTGCTTCTGTTTGTTCTGCTGTAGACAAAGCATTCATGTAATGCTGCCACTCTGGGGTTTTACTAAGCCAAAGTTTTAGAAATGTGTTTAAAATCTAATCTACAACTGAATGGTATAACTAGTGTGTTGTTCATGCCATCAAGAGCTTTTGTCTGCTAGGGGCTGCTGGATCTGGGTGGACTTTAAACGATTAGTCTTATTTTCCACCAGCACTACTTTATAAATGCCTCCATGGATGAGCGGGGACTTAATTGAACTGAATGAAGACTACTTTATAGGATCACTTGATGAAAAGCTTAATTATTTCACTGTCTCTATCGGATTTCATTCCAAGCCAGTACGTGACTTTAAAAACATGTTGCCAGCAAGCCCGTGTGTGTGTGTGTGTGTGTGTGTGTGTGAGGTGTCTGAATGCTGAGGAAAGGGGACTGGAGCTTTACAGCAGCTGAATAAAGTGGTCCTTTCAGTCAGCACGCACAGGTTGGCTTTAACTTCTGGGAACACACCTAAACTTGGGAACCGCCTTCATCAAACACACACACGCTGTAAATAAAATGCTGTATGGTAGAAGACTGAATCAAATATTGTGAATGTTTCACCAAACTAATCTCTCAGCTGTTCACCAGCTCTTACTGTCTTAGCTGTTTTACTTTTAATTACTGTGTGCAGCGCTTCTCTAAGCCCAGCTTTACTTCATCACAGCTTCACTTTCAGACTGTGACCATACACGCCAGGTCTCCTTCACATTTTTTTGCCAAAACGCTGACATTTATTCACTGTGAATCCTGATAATGTGAATCTGTCCACTTAGATTTTTTTTCAATTTAAACTGTATTTTCCAAACTGACAGTCACTGAAACCTCCTGGGGTTCGTCCCAATGCCCACCCCTTGCGGTATTTGCCAGAAGTCAAGCGCCTTATTTAACGTATTTCTGGTAACTGCCACAGTGCCCACAAGAAGACAGCGAGTGAACGAATGAATGGGTTCTGTGATAAAATGGAGGTTCTGCCATAACTCTGTAGTGTTTGGAAATGACTAATAACACTGATGCTGAATCCAGCAAGTGATAAACTTCTAAACTTCTTTTCTGACATGGGACGCATTTGTCTGGCACCAGCTGTCGCCTGAACGCACACAAAAATGCTGAAGACAGCAAGTGTGGTTATTACACTGAGCTCATATATTCTGTCTCTATCTGAATAAAGACAATGTTCTATTCTTATTCCACTGGCCTTGTACCATATATAAGATGAACATAACAATTAACTTATTGATTATTTTTCTTATAAAACTGGCATGAATTCTCTTTATTTCTGAAAAATGCATTCTGGGACATGAGAAAAGCTACTTGAAGCAGAAGTAAATGTGGTGGGTGAATAGAGCAGGTACACCGCTATCAGAGGAAAACTCTTCATCACAGGGCATCTCCAGAATCATAAAATCATTATTATACAGTCAGAGTCGACCGTTAAGATATCTGCGTACAGTTTATCTGAACACAATGGCCTAAGGTAATGAAGTGGATTTACAGGTATATGGGAAATGCACATCTTCTGTCATGCGGTGCAGTCTTGTGCAGACGTCTGTTCCAGTCGCAATAAATGATCAAGTTGCATTCTGGTGGAGAGGTCGCCTGTGTCTCCCTAGTTTGGATACGTATGGACTGAAGCTGAAGTCTTTATTTTTCTTTTCATAGAAAATATTTAAAATGATTTAGTATTGCATCCAGAAAGGGATTCTTGTCAGTGTGCAAAAACCTTTGAAACAGCATTCAGACCATCATGGAGCTTTAAATATTATCTATAAATGTACTTCCGGGGAGCCTCATTAAGTCTCTCGTTGGAATCAGTTCAGGTTAAAGGTTAACAGTGTCGATCAATTGTACAATAAATGTATAATCCAACTACGTCATATAAGAATTGGATGACACAAACTGAAGTACACTGTGTCCAGTGAAGTCCAGTTCAGGACAGATGGGTGCGTCTGTAACCATAATGCAGTCACTCTACACCTTCTTGGGTACATTAGTGATGATGGGTTTAGGGCGCGTCTTAAAGATCAGCTTCTGTTTGATGAGGGCAGTCACAGAGTAAGAGGTGGAGGTGGGTCCTTGCTGGTTTGTTTCCATGGGTACCTGTGTGACATCATCGTCGTCATGGCTGCCCACGCTATTCTGCGAATGGCCTGAATGCTTGGTGAGGACGGCGAAGGGTTTCTCCAGTTTGACCTGCTTCCCATACAGAATATGATGTCCTACAATCAGCACGGGCACCCCCTGCAGGAGGGAGGAAGAAAACAGCTGAGACTGAGGGATGTGGGGAAACGATGGGCAGAAGCATGAAGACATTCAACCCCGTCAGGAAAAAAAGCCAGTGATCAGCTCGTTACAAAAACAAAGACAGAGATGTCAGCAGCTGGAGTGGTGAGACAGAAGACAACAGGGAGAAGATACGGAGGTTGTGGGTTTGGCGCGCTGGGTTTTTAGCTATATCAGCTATGTGCCCGTTAATTTCACTTCACATCAACTGACAAATCACAGCCTGGATGGGGCAGGACATAAAAATGGATTAATGAATTAATTTTATACTAGTGGTGGGTTGAATAGTATACTATTACATAAAATGACAATAGCCTACATATAGTAAAATTAAATAATTTATATATTAAACATACTAACTGTAGTTTCTAGTTTCTCCTCCATGTTGGAGAAAGAGCCTCTGCAGTGGAAAGATGCAGATTTCCACTGCACAGGGTGCCAGTGTGCGCTCCGTCTAGAGAGTAACACCTTCCCCTCGTTCTGATTTACTAAAGTTATACTGTTCAGTAGTCCTGTTTACATTAGGTGTAGGTTGAGTGGGTGCTGCTGGTGTATCATGAGTCCGTCCCTGGTTCAAAAACTACACAAGCACCAATCGTAGTTAAGTTTTTTTGTGATGACTGATCAGTATTTTAAAAGCTGTTTTCAGTGTCTCAAATTTTCAAATCATCTGTTTCAATATTTTAAAAAGCTTTAACAAAATCTTAAGGTTGACGCAGAGGTGTACAGATACAAGGGCCTTCACTTCCAGTCCTCCAATGGTTTCATACCATAGTTGAACAGAAAGAGAAGGAGCACACACATACTATAAATATGTGCATGTAATAAATAGTTTGTTAAACTCTGTGTTACGTGAACATTTTTTGCTGTGCTCCTAAATTTCTTTGTGTGTGCTCCTTGGGAAAAAGGTTAGTGTAGAGCCCATCTGTGAACTGATCAGCAGCTCTAGTCAAACCTCTGCAGATACACTCATTCTGTGCCATGCAGTTATTTATTAAGCCTTTAAATCAAGAGTATGACCAAACCATTATTTTCATTATCAGTTAGTCTGCCTTTCACTTGACTAATTGATTAATCGTTTTAATCTATGAAAAGTCAGATAAAGGATTCACACACAGTCTGTGGTACCACACAGTATGCGTTGGCCATCCCTCTGTGGAGGGGGACTCTTCTCGTGGTATCACGGTATACCAGGGTATTTAGAAATCCTGGCTCAAAAATGGCTCAATAGTGTCAGGATAAAAGATACAGACACTTTCTATAAAATTGAAACAGCAATGCTGTATAGAGTTGATGTACTGTAGTGTACAATGTAAAAATGCCTAGTGTACATTATCTTCAAAGCAATAATTCCCATCACATTTTCCCACCAACTGGGAAACACACACACACACACACACACACACACACACACAAGCTTTAACTACAGCCTTGACTCTCTGGCTGTACAAACTATAAGCTACACTTCCCATTTACTGCTCAACTCCCCTTTTCTTCTTCTGCAGAACGAAATTAGCTCTTTCTCTTTGGCCACATATTGTCTTTAATACTCAGTTTGCATTTGAAAAGCACCAGTGCTTCTCTGTCTTTGGCTTACCTCTTTTGTGTAGAGCAGGTCTCCCATCACGTTTCCTGCCAGTCCAGAGTTGTGTCTGGAAACCATCTCCCCCTGCAGCTCCACCAGCATCCACTCTGGAGGACTGCTGCCATCCACACTGCCTCTGCAGGAGACATACGACAAAACCTTTAATTAATCCCATGAGCTACTTTTCACTTTCACTCAGAAGAACTTAATAAAATTTCAGCTTACTGATTCCATATTCCTCCTACATAACGTTACTTCTTCTTCTCTGTTTTTATGTTAGCTCTGTTCATAGCACTGTTCCCCTTAAACCTCGCTAATGCTACTGTCTGAGGATGTCCTCCAGCTTTTATAAACTTTAAGTAATGTTAGCCTCCATTTAACGTTACCGTTAAATCGCAAGAAATGTAAATTTACCGGGCATTAGTAAAATAAAGTTAGTTCACCATTCTTACCGTATCACTATTTGTACCATTGTCCTGTCAGATAGCAAAGACCGTCGTGTAACATTAAAAGGGAAAGAATTATCAAGGCATTTAACGTTATATTAAAACGGTCACAACACAGCTCACTCAGTTTTCCGATAAAATTTCCCGCCAGCTGTGAGTGCTGTCACTGTGGTGACGTATTTCCGTTTTGGCGATCCATTACCGGTTCAAAGGTCCCCAACGTGGCCCCTGATGTTTTCCAGCGTGTGGAGTTAACGGCAAAGAAAGTTTAGTGGTCCTGTAGGGAAAACAGCAGGTAAACCGTGTTTTTCTGATAATAGTAAATCCTGCTGAACTGAAGTGAACGTGATTAGACTCAGTCTGCTTTCAGTGCGTCTCACCTGCGAGGTTTTTGCTTTTGCTAACGGACAGCAGCTTAAACGTTACAGGTTGTCTCATTCTGTCCGCTGCCCCGTTTTAGTAACCTGTCTGTGTTTCTCTCTGTAGTGAGAATGGGTGAGTTCAAGGTGCACCGGGTTCGGTTCTTCGACTACATGCCCAGCGCTATCAGCGCCATGGCGTTTAACAGCCGCACTGAGCGGCTGGCTCTGGCTCGGGCTGACGGAGCTCTGGAGATCTTCAACTTCGCTGACAACTACTTCCAAGAAAAGGTAACAACTCAGAAGAAGTCCAGATAAGCTTTTTTTTCATGGTTCACTCGTGTCTGGCGCTCTGAAGTCACCTGCTGTATTTAGCACTCTACATAAACAACTGAACACTTTGTTCATACATGTCCCATGTTTTTGGTGTCTGCATCCTGTTTCATTTGAATAAGCTTTAGTAATGAGAGTTTAGAGAACGGTAGACATCAAACTTTGCACATAGACAAACACTAAACTGCTTATTGTTTTAATGTGGTGGATCATATCATAGCTGGGTGTGGGGCTCGGTCAGATGCGCAGGGATAACCTCCAGACTTGCTTTGCTTGTGATGCACAGGTCATCCCAGGACAGGAGGGCCGGGCTGTTGAGGCTCTGTGCTGGGTGGGCCGGCGTCTGTTCAGCGCCGGTTTGAACGGAGTGATCACAGAGTACGATCTGGAGAACCTGAGGCCCAGGTACACTGTGGAGGCCTATGGAGGACCAATCTGGACCATCACTAGCAACAGCCAGGGAACACTGCTAACAGTCAGTCAATACCTTGTGGATGTTATATTTACTCTAAGCCTCATGTTAAAATTCTTCGTCCTATGTTAGAATTGAAGTAACTGGCCTTTGGCATTGATTGAATGTTTTGTGTGTCAGGTCGGCTGTGAGGATGGGACGGTGAAGATTTTTGAAGTACTGGAGGAGAGGATTCAGTTTCAAAGAAACCTCGACAGGCAGAAAGGTAAGAGAACGAGCTGAGTCAGAGGGATGTTTTTTCATCTGGGTTGCGTTGGGGTCAAATACAGTCTGTGCATACACTAAATTACATTTGTTTCCGCTAATTATTTAACCTCCTTGACCAGTGTCCAAAATGTAACTAATGGATTATATGAAAAATGAGTAAAAATGAAAATTTGAAAAACCTTTTGATCTAGAAACTAAAAAAAAAAAAAGAAGTTTGAATGCCCAGGTGTGCTTGATGACCAGTCGGGACCACTAGTGTGGTTGTAACTTTCTGTAGGAATAAGTAGTTAATTACATTTTTACCCAGGGACAAATGTGATTATTTTGTTGCGAGTGGGGTTTTTTTGGAGCCTGTCTGTGACTTGGTGGCATTCAGTGTTTCAGTTTGTTTCCTGTGATCTTCTAGGTCGTATTATATCTCTGTCCTGGCATCCTTCTGGTACACTGATTGCTGCCGGCATGATGGACATGATCAGAATCTTTGATGCCGAGACAGGTAAGCAGATACGGCTCGATCCTGAAATGATTAGCCCTGAGCCTACTGTCAGTTATTGTAACGAAATATCAGAAGATGAGTTTGGTGTTCTAAAACCCCACGTGTTCTCTAAATATCCCGTACAGATGTTGTGAGCTTTCAATCTTTGTTTTCTCATTCTGACCTCAGGCCACGCTACGCACCGGCTGCTGGTGGAGAGAGGTATCGGAGCATCCAAGAACAAAGAGGTGGTGGTTTGGAGCATCGCGTTCCTGTCCGACCACACCATCGTTAGCGGTGATTCTGCAGGAAAGGTCCAGATCTGGGACGGACTCACTGGAACTCTGGTCAGAACTCACCTGGTCACCAAGTGGGACGTTCTGGCTCTGTCTGTTTCACAGGTAAGTGTGCAATCATAAAACCAGGAGGACACCTTACACAACCCCATCCTTACAGAACCGGTGATTGTTAACTTTCTAAATATTTAACAGGATGAGAGCAGTCTAGTAGCTGGGACATCGGAGGGCACTGTCGTTCAGTTTCAGTTCCTCTCCTCCACTGTGGACCAGCAGGATAAGGAGTGGGTCAGAACTCGGACTTTTAAAAACCATTCTCATGATGTGAGAGCACTTGCCCACACTGAGACTGCCGTGGTTTCTGGAGGTCAGTGTTAAAGTCTGTTGTTGGTGATTGATAAGTATATTTTGTGATCATTTTTTAAAAGTTGAATGAGCCCTCATATTTAAAACAATGTAAAATCTACAAAATACATGAGCTATTGCACCCCTTTATCCTGCTGCGAAAGAATCTTTATTGGCCAGTTAAAATTTCAAGAAATGGGTTGAAGTTCAGTATTTAGCTATAGATGCCTCTTTGGATGTCTCAACAACTATTGGATGGATTACCATGAAATGCGGTTGAGATCTTCATGTTCCCCTTAGATGATGATTTGATTAGACTTTGGTGACCCCTGCACCTTTTCTCTGGCTCCATGATCTGGTCAAATTTGAAAGTTGTCCAGTAAAATTAATGACATTCCCATCAGCATCAGCTGAACGTTGAGTTTAGTGCTAATAAGCAAACATAAGCATGCTACCACGCAAAACTAACATGATAAACATGGTGAACCTACTTAGCATCAGCATTTTGGCAGTACTAGTGTTGATATGTAGAGCAGCGTCACAGAGCTGTTAGCATGGCTGCAGACTAGAGCCTGACAGATATGGGATTTTTAAGACGGATACCAATTTGGATATTTGAGGATTTTAAAATCCAATATTCCGATATTATCCCTAACATTGAGACCTCGCCAAGATAACATGATATAATAAACCTTTACTGTTATACAATTGTACTTTGAGCAAAAGTTCAGCTGATCATGTCAGCTGATTGTTGTTTTGTGGTGTGTTTGTGGCATTCCAGTGTGTTGCCAACAGGGAAGTTGCCGAGCGCCCTCAGGTGGACAAACTATGCAATACTCATAACATAATTAAAGGATCCGTCTCTCCGTTTCTTTTTTAATTGTCATTTTAGGCTGTTATAAACACCAACACTGATTTATCTGCAATTGGCTCATATCGGCCAGTTTATTGATTGGGCTTTACTGAAGTCCACACTCAGAGTCGCAGACTTTGAGGCGTGTAAGTTTTTGAGGCTTTAGGGCTGTCCCACTGTCAAATTGTCAAGTGCACGAGGGCTCTCACAGACAGTTTGAGTCCTTTTGGCCCCCTTTTCCTAAGTCCGAATTTCTGCAGGCTTTGCGTTGTGATCTGAAACGGGTTACCAGGGGAGTCCATGAAGCGAGAGAATAGTCATGGCAAATCTGCCTTGTGAGAGAAGAAAGAAGAACAGTAAACAAACAAGCAAGTAGCAGCCAGCTGTGACACTAACATTGTTAGGAGATATAGGATAGGCATAGATTTAAGATTTACATGGTATGGATGTACATAGAACACATGAAATCAAAATGCAATCATCTTATCACACACCTACTTAATCAACTATTTATTTTAGTTTTTCCTTAATGATGCTGTTTTGATCAACAATAGTGCATTATTGTTTGTTCTTTGTTGATTATTGACAATTACCTCTCGTCCATTTTGAAGGGCAAGAGCTTGCAAGGCGTATAGATCAGGCATTTAGAAAGTAAAAAACGTAAAATAAATATTGTGCACCATTTTCAACCGTCGTCAAGGTAACATGATAATGTGCCAAAGTACTGTCCCATTCCTATTTATAGAATTTTGAGCTCTTGCAGCCTCATTCACTCACTTACCAGGGGATATGTTTGTGAGGTTTCATGGTTTAGGGGAAATAGACTGTTGACCACATTCAGATTAAAAATTGTTAAAGGACATCAGTCGTGACATCTGATATTATTTAACCGTAAATGCAAAGCCCATATTGTCTGCACGTGCTAAAACAATACTGTTCCACTGTATCATACTGTATTGCAGTGAAACAGTGCTGTAGGTAATGTTGTACATTAAAGCTGAATGTGTTTGAAAAGTCTGCAATCTGCAAAAACACTTCCCTCTCATTCATTTCAGTTTCGACCACTACAGCATTTCACTAAAAGTGACACCTGGCCCGACTTTAGCAGTAATGCAGTCCGATGTCATGCAACAACAAATTAGCTAATTTGATTGGTTTAGGGGCTTATTTAAGGGGTAGGCAACGTTGGAGATAGTGAGACCCTGGTACACCAATTTACGGTTTGTAGAGATATTTGGGAATTTGATCAGAATGAATGGTCTCTTCGGTGCTGAGACGTACAGGCAGATACTTGTACACTCTAAACTTTATATTTTGTTAATTGATGAAGATTATGGTGTTTGTAATCCTGTCAGGTATGGACACCCAGCTGGTAGTTCGACCCCTGCTGGATAAAGTGGAGAAGAACACCCAGGAGTCAGCACTGCACAAAATAGCTTTCCCACATGTGAGTACATATTTAGTAGAAAATAAACTCTCACAAATCATTAGTTAACAAAAAAACAATGTTTGGAACAGGGCTTTGTATTCTGTGTCATATTGTATGTGTTAGCCAGTGAGACAAAAGTTCTGACATGATTCAGTTTGATAGAGAGCACCTTTTAAGACCACTGTCGATCATGACAGTGACATGCTCACCTCTGTCTGTCTTCCATGTAGAGAAGCCTGGTTTGTTGTGCAAAGAAAGCAGGACTGCTGCTCTTCCAGTTCCCCGATCATTTAGAGCTGTGGAGAGTGGGGGAGAGCGATGGACATGGTGAGGAAAACACACACACATCCACAGAGATGTTATAACGCAAAAAGAACATTTTAAGCAGTAAACTTGATGGTGATAAATCATCTTCATCTGATTAAACAGTTATCTTGTAATAAATGTGCTTGTTTATACTGTGTGTTAACAGGAAAGCCTGGTGACAGTCTACGTGTAAAGAGAAAACCAGAGAAACTGATCCAGCTGAAGAGGAAGGTGTGTACTGATGTTTGTTTGTACATTATAGAAACCATTATATCCACTGTTGTCCGTCACTGTGTACTCAATGTATCTGGTACACTACGTGTCTCTACCTCTCCTCTCGCACCGTGCGGGCCCAGGCAGGATTGAGAGTGAGTCACTATATGGTTATAGGGACGGTCTTTGTCACTAGTCGTGTTATCTTCAACATGTGTGTCTGCGTGTTTTGAAGTATTAGAAAAGGTTGATGGAAATGGCAAAATTCATGAAAAAGTTTTTACTTTTGCTCGAGGACAGTACTAGCTGACATGAAAGAACAACTTGCCTAGTTTAAACACATTCCTATAGACTTCTCTCCATTTTTTTTTTTCAGGTCTATGCGACAGGTTTTGTTTCCAGTTTGCAACCTACTTGTTTATTACAACCATGTAAACATACATGGAGGGCTCTAAAAGACATGTACAGCATCTAATTGTTAGCTAATTCTTCCACGTTGACACATACAGCAGTTGGGTTTAAATATGAGCCTGCTGGCTAATGTAGCTCTATAGCTTTATATGCTCGGTATTTGTACAGCGCCTTTCTAGTCTTTTGCCACATCTGCGTTCACCATTCACACACATTCTTACACTGAGCCTAAGTGCTCAAACAGATGCTAACATTCACACACATTCATACACTGGTGGAACAGCCGCCAAGGGCAGTCCGGGGTTCAGTATCTTGCCCAAAGACACTTCGACGATTGAATAACGCTAGTTATTCAACTGTTTTAGTTTGCCAGCCTGTAAGGCCGCTCTCATAAAGCAAGTTTTCAGTGAAAAAGCTCTCATAAACCCACTGCACCTCACCTGCCCAAAACCAAACAGCCGACTGAGAAAGTTAGTGACTTGCTTGTTGCACAACTTGCACAATGAAATGAAAGTTGGGACTCGCGCCACACACAGAACATATATACACATATTTTAAATTTGAATAAAAATAAAATAAAAACGATATATACAATTCTATAACATGCCAATATTGTGTTCTCAGCTTTTCTGCTGCATAACAAGTGGTTAAAAGTACCACTTTAACCAAACCATAATCTGACTTTAATCATAAGAGTGAAGGGTGACTCATCTATATCTTTAACTGACTTATCTTATTTGTACTGCGTTTGGTGAAAAGCCTAATTTTCTTTTAATAGAAACATAATTTTGGCAAGTCATTTTACGTATGTTTAATGATCTCTGTGGTAAATACATTGTAATACATATTAGCATAATATGCTTAATCATTTTGCAGACGTCAAAGACAACTTCTTATAAGATATATTGATGCATACTTGGATGAATCGTATGGTTCTATGAGGCTTATTGCTACAGACAAGACAAACGAATCTGCTTTCTTACGCTGTTGACTTGTTGGTGTGATAAGGCTCCCTTACAGTGTTACACCACAACAACAATCTCATTGCGATGCTGATCTTTTGCTAGCCTCGTTTAGACATTAGTAGCAGATACATAGTTCCATATCATGTGTCAGTTTACCTCACTGCCTTTGGCTGTTTTTATTTAATCTGTGAGTATAGAGGACGTTGACACAAAAAGCTGACTGTGTGCTGTGTGCTGCAGGGGGATGATCATATCTGCTGCAGTGCATTGTCTCCATGTGCAGGCTGGCTGGCCTACTCCACTGTCTCCAGTGTCCGTCTCTACAGATTACAGCACAACAACATCAGCATCACCAAGGTGGGCTCCTCAACGCTCACTCTGCTGCTCCCTCATGCTCCTGTGTAGTAGTCATTGTTCACACAGCCCTGTTCAACAAAATTATGTGTATGAGTTCTCCAACTTGAATAAACTACCTGGGGATCATTGTTAACAGTGAAACCTCACCAGCTCACTCGTTCTACTTCTGTCAAGAGAATGAGTGAAGTGTAAGACTAAGTCCTGTAAATGTTCAGTATGTGTTTGAGGATTTCGGTGTGATGTACAGTGTATGTAGGTGATGAGGATCCAGATGAAGCTCACCTCTGTTTCCTTCCCCTTACTCCTTCAAAGGTGTCCAAACTGCCCAAGGACTTTCGCTCGGCCCACCAGCTCTGCTTCTCCTCGGACTCCTCCAAACTCTTTGCTTCCTCCAGTCATTCTTCAGTCATTGTTGTTGCCCTGAACCAGCCCGAGTGCAAATACCTTCATACTCTCAAACCCAAGTCAGGTGAGTCAGAGTCCTGGCTCCTCACTGCTCATGATGTCTTCTGGACTGTTGTAGAATAGTGAACATCACATTCCACAGAGACAAGTGATCACGGTGTAAGTGTGAGGGCCGCATGAGGGAATATATTATTGGAATGGGTGAAGAGAATGTGTTGAAGCTAAAACTGGGTGTTATGTTTTATTTTGTTATGGAAACACTAACTTATAGGTTCTAGTCAGGTGTGTGTGTGAGAAGGCCATTACTGAGTAAACTGCTTTTAGTCAACATTGTGTATTTGTATGCACTAATATCTAAGACATTTCCTCCAAAAAGTGTGAGATAAAATTTTTTTTTGGTGTCTAACTAGCTTTTGTATGAAATCCAGGCTCCAGACAGCCAGTCCACCTGCTTTCTGCTAGTGAGGATGGCAAATGGCTCGCTACCGCAAACACAGACTGTGAGATCCATGTCTACAACCTTCATAAGCTGAAGGTGAGTTGGAACTCAGACATGTCTTCATAACTTTTTTTATTGTAGCTGAAGCTCCAGCCTTAAATTCCTTCTGTCTCTGTTTGTTTGCAGCTTCATTGTACAGTTCCTGTGTACAGCTCCTGTCCTACTGCTATAGCCATCCACCCAACAACCAGCAACCTTGTCGCGGTGCACGCTGACCAGCAGGTAAACACTGTGGCATGATTTTGTCTGATTTTGTTATCTAGTCAGTGGCTCTGCCTTCCACAATAAAAGCATGACAGAAAGTTTCTCAAAGATAATACTGAGATTGATGGACTCTACAGATCTTCTTTAAAGCGTGTGTGTGTGTGTGTGTGTGTGTGTGTGTGTGTGTGTGTCTGTGGTGCAGATCTTGGAGTACTCTCTAGTACAGAAGGAGTACACCGAGTGGAGCCGGACGCTGCAGAAACACGGGCTGCACTCTCTGTGGTTGGAGAGGGACACACCCGTCACCCACGTCGCTTTCAATCCTAAAAACCCAGCTCACATCATTCTGCACGACATGTTTATGTTCTGCATCATTGACCAGAGTCTGGTATGTGAGCAGTCATTTAGACTGTCTGCCATGTTGACGCAAAGCCTTGAGAACAAGTGATGACAGTTGCTTCATTAGTGCCGTGTGTGTGTTTCAGCTTTCTAGCTCTCAGTGAAAGAAGGCTGGTGATTTAAATAGTACTGAAACTATGTTTTTGCGTCTGTGCAGCCCCTCCCTGAAGCGAAGGCCCTGCTCTACAATCAGATGACACTGAGGAGTCTTCCTGAGCCCGAGAGGATCAGACACAGCCACGCCTTTAAGATATGCAAGAATTTCCAGGTACCGTCACCATAGTGAGAACAGTGGAGCTCCACTGTCACTGCTGCACTGCTTCTAAGCAGCGAGTCAGACTGAGAGACAGCCAGGCTGTCTTTAGGGTACCGCCGAGACTGTAAAATACAGGTCAAGAAGTCAGGTGTGAGTGACCGTTGAATGTGTTGGGAGAGCTCCTGACAAATATTATTACACGTGAATGCCAACAGAGCTCTGAAGATAAAACATGTCCTGTCTAATTGTTAATAGTTTTTAATGTCCCCATCCAAAAAAATGTGGAACATATGTTTGAGTTTACCTTTAAAAAAAAATATATCTTTCTGATGTTTTATGTTCTGTTGATATTTGATCCCACAGCACCTCCTGGGTGTGAGCATATTGGAGGACCATTCTCTGGTTGTAGTGGAGCGCCCACTGTTGGACATCATGGCTCAGCTGCCTGCACCTGTCCGGCAGAAGAAATTTGCCACATAAACAAACTGAAGCGGGTTTCCTGAGAGGTTCATATCTGAGGAAATGATTTGTTACCTGTAATTGTGTTAATTCCCACATTTAAAATAACTTTCAACAAGTGTTAAATGTGTCACCACTTTGTAATAAATAGAGCTGTTAACGTGGTGGTTGTATTGAGTCTGCCACTGATTCACACACTGGGATTCCAAAGTGTGTGTGTGTGTGTGATTGTGTCATTTTGCGTGTGTGTGTGATTGTGTCATTTTGTCTCATTGTCCTGTTCTTCTTCATAAGAAGATAATTGTTGGTTTTGTCAATGACCAATAGTTTTTGGGGTGAACTCGATACAGTCTTTTTCAGAAACAGATGACTCTTTGTCATAGAGGGAGGAGGATGATGATGACTTTACATTAGAAGATTGGGGTTCTTGAGAAACTATCTGTTGGTGTTAATGAATTTATTATAGTAATTTTCACAATTAAAAATACCTTTTTAGAAAATATGCAGGCTGGAGGGGAAGGGAATCACCAGTCCTCTGATTTGTGAACGATCTTCTTCCTGAACGGACCATAAACAGACAGGCAACATCTTTTGTTTCACTTCAGTGATAAGTAAAACAAGTGGCAACATTTAAAGCTACATTATATCTGGCTTTCACATGTTCACACGACCTCTTGTCCACCGTGTGGGCATTTTCAAAGACTCAAATTGAATTACAGAGGTGCAGTCTTTGGAATGATTTCTGTCATTTCACAGGCTGAAATCATCTGGACCCCTTTGATCCCAGTCCCAGCCAGGCAAGTGCTGTTTCAGTTTACCTGTGGTGCAGCTGCTGCCGAGACAGCAGAGGACGCTATTGAGCTGTTTTATCCCCATTTCACACCTATGAATCTGTGGCTGTAAGAGCTGTCCTGCAGTTGGCAGATGTTGACATTTAATATACAGTTTGAGCTACAAGTATCCAGATTTCTTTTTTTCAAGTTGTCTTTTCACTTTCTCTAGTCTATGAGTAGGCTTCATGTTTCCTCTCCCTGCAGCTTCCCACTGGCTCCTCCTAACGTGCACTCCACTGAAACTAATATGAATCCCTAACTGTTGAAGTTTTTTGATTCTGTGTTCTGGCAGAAATGCAAATGGTAACTTAGGCTACTCACGTTTTCACTGTAACGGCAATTCAGTATGTAGCCACATTTACAGCCACTTCATAACTGTGCCACAATTTGTCGTCTGTTATGTGTTTTAGCGTTTTGTATTGTAGTTTTAAAACAATGAAGCTATTTTCTATAATAGTTAGAGAGAGTGCAGAAAGGCTGCTTTTTATTGTAGCTTTCGGACTTGAAATTTTACTGATGACAATTTAGGGTGATGTCAACTAGACTCCTGCATCCCCAGTAGCTCTGCTATACACTGACTACATTTGTAGTCGTGTGTGATTTGATCTCCTCCTTGTAATGTCAAAAAAACAAATCCTGAATAAACACATTGAAAGGAGTACCTGACTCCCACCTGAGTCACCGTTCAATAACCAGCTACCAACATAAACATATTTTACATAATCAAATTACCAAAATCTACTGATAAGAAGGATGGTAATCCAGATGTTCCAGTATCAGCTTTGAAAACAGAAACACACAGAATTTTTGACACATTTTTGACACATTTGAACAGTTTTCTTTATTTCGCTTCAAAGAAGCTAAACTTTAAAGTCTTCATTAGACTTATAAAGAGACAATACATACAAGATATCCAAAGTAAATAAATAGCCACAGTCTTCCTCATTCACTCATAAGCATTCTAAAGCCTTCAAATGCTCAGACATTTCACATGCAAATCAAACCAAATAAATAGATAATTATTCAAATATTATTATTAGTTAAATCATTATTTTATCAAACTATACAATAGCTATTTTTTTCGATGACAAGGCCATCAATATGAAAAGAAGTATTTAGTAATACCCAGTTGACATTAGCTGCACTATGCAGAACTGTAAACAAGTCAATCAACAGAGCAAACAGGGCCTATAACGACCTACAAAACACACATTATAAATGTATCAATTATGATATCATCATTATGACTATAAATGGGCCTTTAAAAACAGGCTGATGTGACTGACTTTTGAAGCCTGATAAATGATTCCAGGGGTGTCAGCATGTCATGAGTCCAAGTCATCCTCCAATCAGACAACATCCTGGACCAATGTCCAGTCTGCTGAATCAATGATCCCTTCACACTGTAGGACTTGACACCTCTGAGATAGACTTTCCATGGAACTTGGTGCATTTTAAAACAAACACAACATGAACTATAGTGTACCACTCTGACACTCCCCTCTAGGAGGAGGAGGTCTTGACTCTGGCGCAGGTGCAGCCCACAGCGACATCCACAGTAACCCGCTTCAGATGGTACCCCTTTCTGTCATGGCAGCGCTCCCTCTTGAGAAACACCCTGCTCTGCTTTATGGGCACTGAGTTGTAATCGTGGCTCTCCACTGGATGTCTCTTTTCCCCGGCTGAGTTGTGGTTCTCCTGGATCAGGATGCATCCTGAGCACAGGCACTCAGCCTCGACATAGGTGGAAGGAAAGTAATCCTCCTTCGTTACGCGTCTGGAAAAGAACAAGACAATGAGCAGCATGTCAGAGAGGATATGTGGGATCCAATAAATTGATGCTTTCCTGAAAATTTCTAAATTTCACGATCCTTTTTCTACCCCGAGAAATAAAATACATGAACGTGTTTAACTGGAGGTAGAGGGTTTCCACAACGGCACTTTACTCTAACATACATAAAAACCTGCACAGGGATGCCTGGCAAAAATCACACAGTGTAAGTCTCATGGCAGTATTCTGAGTTAGGCAAGTGACTACGGCGTCATTTGGACGGCACTTCTCCTCATCATGGCCTGAGCCCTCAGCAAGGCTGAATTACGAACTGCTCCAGTAAAATTTGTTCACTGAAAATTGTACTTAAGTACCAGTAAATGTAGGTAAATAATCAACTTAAATACTTATACTCAGCCCCTGTGAGTGATAAATTACAAGATAAGACATTATTAGATTGTTAATGCTGATTAAACAATGCATAAGATGCCTTTACTGTTAGCTGGTCAAGGTGTGACTAATTATAACTATTATATATACAGATATGTATTAAAGCCAGCAGTTCCCAGTCAATGGGTCTGCCTCCCTCCCAAGGAAAGAAGAAAAAATGTTTTGCTATACAACCTTTACTTTTTGTGAAACATTGAAACCCCTCACCTCTTTAGCTTAATATTTAGCAATGTACTGTATTTTATAAACAAATCTGCCGATCATGCAAAATCTTACTCTGAAAGAAAACTAGTAATGAAAGCTGGTAAATAAATGTAATGGAGTAAAGTGTACAATGTTTCCCACTGAAATGTAGTGCAGTAAAATTTGAAATTAGTTAAGTAGGCTACCTTTTAGCAGATGTATTTAGTTACCACAGTGATGTCCTGTACATGTGTCAAAATCTAGTTTTATTGTGAAATTAATGAAATTATCATTTTAGTTTAGTCCATATTATATATAAATATTGATAAAGTTGTGTTTGATTAAACTACACACTAATTGACACACAGCAAACCTGAGGTCAGCTAGTACTCAAGCATGATAGTTTACTGGGAAAATAATACTACTGCAGTTTATAGTATGCTGTGTACACTGCTTGCACACACGATGCACAACAAATAGGAGGAAAAATAGACTTTGGAAAGCTGCAGGTACAGGAAAAACCACTCCAGTCAAGTGCAACAGGTTATGGGCAGCACATTTCACGTCAATGCCAGCTGATATGAGCCAACAAAGCTGCAAACATTGTAGGCTATGTACAAGGGACTTTCCCTTCTCGGGTACAGAGGCGTGGCGCTGGCCACCGCGTCATCGGAGCGCAAAAATCTATATCAAGGTCAACAGGTTGATCCGTGCACGCAAATGCAACATGAGGCATTTAATTTAAGAGCTGTGCACGAATTCAGTTTAAGAATTATTCTAGAAGCTTAATGAGGCTGGGTGATGCTTGATTTTTTTTATGGCTGCACCACTCCATCATGTATACAAACACTCAGGATGGATGGATGAACCCTGAGTCACGGTTCTGCTCCAGATTACCTGCTAAAAGGGTGGGCTGTAAATACAATAGCATTGCATGAGTTAGGCAAGCTCATTTAGCGTCACTGTAAACGCAGGTCACTTCTTAGCCCTTTTTAACAAAACCCAACCAAATTGCAAGCTTATATCACCAAGTTAGGCCGTGCTTTTAAAGAGGTTTAGGATCATATGAGGACATGAGAGGTCCAGAAACATTTCCCTTGTAATGATTCCATCCTGTCCATTAAGGGTCCGATTGAGCGGTTTCGTTCACTAAAAGATTTGAATGAAATTACTTTATTTCTAGTGCCGTGCATCTTTGTGAAAGTAGGTCAGGATGCTACTTACACATATCTCCAGGGGGACAGGGACCTATTGTGGAGGTCCTTAGGTGCCTGGTACCGGAAGAGGTCCACGGGGCAGGAGTCCGGGGTCGCCGTAGTTTCGCGCTCCACAGGCTGCGGCAAGCGCTTCCTAAGCTTCTTCTCTGCTGCGTCACGCAGCTTTTCCTCATCATAGCACCGATTCCTCTTGTGCGCCCACGCCGGCACCAGAAAAAGTCCCATGATGAGAATCTGTAGAGGGGCAGACAGACAGCTGGGTTGATGGAAGAAGCAGATAGCAGCTGGTCTCAGCAGCAGTTCTCTCTAGTTTGTGGGTCACTCACCAGTTTAATGTACATCCTCTGTCTCTCTCCTGCGACTGACTGTTAAGAAGGGGATCCGCTTTGCTTTTGCCAGCCACCATGCTCACCCTTTTTATTGAGTCAATATGGGAAAAACCGGCAGCATGAGTAAACGGAAATAAAATGTATTTCCTTAACTTCCTCTTTCCTCAGTGAAAGTTGCCTAGCCTGGCGGGGAGGTGTGAGAGGTCCACTGCCGGTGCGGTCATAGGACATCAGAATGATCTCATCCCATCACACAAGCACACACGCCCACATTTGCTCCTCTCGTGGGCACTGACATATTGCATTCCCTTGCCCCTAACAGTAACATGAAGACTTGAAAAACGGACCTGAATAACGAGTCTTAACCCTGAAAAAACCGTGTCCACCTGTGGGGACCTCAATTTCTTTTCCCACAGTGACAGGAGTCCTCATGGGTTAGTGAGCATTCAGGTTAAAGTCTCCACCTGGATTACAAAAACATGACACACACACACAAACTTCTTGAGTACAGAGAGGCTGAAGGCGCTGACAGCACATAGGAAAGATGCTGTCACTGGAAACTGTCGCTGAAGAGAGCTCGCAGTCTATATGAAGAGTGCCCTTTTGACCCTTTGAACTAACATGAGCCTATAACTAGCCTACAACATCTACCTGGTTGACGATTCCATGTGTGTATCTGTGTAGTTTTTGTTGTGAATGATTAGTTCCTTTCCGGGGAGCAGTTGGGACCTTGCATGGCAGCCCCTGCCATCAGTGTGTGAATGGATGAACGTGACATGCACTGTAAAGCGCTTTGTGTCACAAGACCAGAAAGCTCCTCTATAAGTACAGTGAGTTTAATATGTATACACAATAAGCAATACATGTATGCATTTCTATGGAAGTGCACATGATCTCATGTCTGTAGATAGCCTATTCATATCAGTTTATTCTTTCACACATCTTCACATAATCGATGAATGGAAAGAAGCATATGTGCATGTGTGTAGTGTGCTAGGTCAAATTTATAGAGGTATACTGGCAGGCTATATATTGTAGTTTTTTCATTCATTTACTTGAGTAAGACAAATATTATTATTGTTTATGTGTTTATTTATCCATGTCTTTATTTAACCCTGTACCTGTTTACATCAGGACACTTCCATATGACAAATAATTAAAAGTTTATTAAGTTTATTATTAAAGTTTATTATTATTAATTTGTTTGTTTATTTATTTCAGACCAAAAGCAAAATAAACTGTATTTATTTATTTGCACATATTTGTTTGAGAACGCTTAGAACTGTTTTCATTTATTTATTCAGAACTCTCAGAAATGAAACAATAGAAAGATTTTAGCCTTTACTCTTCGTTTTACAACACCAAGAAAAGAATAAACAGTGAACTTTCTCTTGACTTTTTTGTTTATTTCAGAACACAGATTCAAAGGAGGTGAAGCAGTCCTCTCATCAGAGGGTCGGTGGTTTGATCCCCATCTCCTCCAGTCTGCACGCTGAAGTGTCCTTGGGCAAAATCCTGAACCCTGAATTGCTCAAGAAGGCTGTGCTATTATTAGTTCCTTTTTGACGTGCACCATTTATCTGATTTATTATCATATTTAGTTGTTTCATTCAAAAAAGCAAAAACAACATTTACAGTTTATTTACCTGGTTGTTTCAGAACACCTAGAGATGCATTCATGTATTTATTCATTCGTTCCAGAACACTCAGGAATAAAACAGTTTTAATTTTATTCATTTATTTCACAACACTCAAAAATAAAAAAAAATCGTGATCTAAACTTTACCTATTTGTTTATGTCAGGCTCTCGTACAGAAATACAATACAGTTATAACTGAGGAGAACGTGAGCCAATGACATTAAACACAGACACACACACACACACACAAACGCACACACACACACACACACACACGTCACAGCATTAAAAGAGGAAATGCACCTGAGTGAACACCAAAAGCACTGCAGCTTTTGGTTTGTAAAGTTCAAATGTAAAAAGAACATAATTGTTACATGGACACTATGTTTTCACAGTCTTTGTTATGCACTTGTAGATTAAATAGTTAAAAGTCACTTGTAGAAAAACATGTAACTGGATACACGTCTTTCCAGAGGTCTGTGTAAACATGAGTAATTCCAGTTGGTTGGAGACTGCTTGGCTGTGTCAGTGCTGATGAGGTAATCCAACCTGTTTGAAAACAGGACAGTATATCTCAGGGGCTTGGATCCAAAAATAGCAGCCTTTGTCATTATTTGTATCTCCCTTAGTTTTTCTGCCAGGAGAATTTCCAGCGGAGATTTGTATACCTGATCCAGTGACGCTGCCATGTCTTCTCTGAAAAGATAAGGTGACAGTTATTGTGAGGAAACATTTGTTGCTTCGGCTCAGTGGTGTGGAGGTTTAAGAAAAGTCTTCAATGTCATCTTTGGAGAAATTCTGCTGATGATACAGCTGCATAGTCTCAGTGATTGTTCCTGCACTCATGTAACAAAAAGTCCAACCTTAGAGAATTACACTACATACACACACACACTCTCAATTCAATTCAATCTAGCTTTATTGGCATGAAGGAACATAACATTATTGCCAAAGCTACAAATAAATTACAAAAGAACAATTCATTTTATACAGTTCATTAATCACTATAATAATAATATTAAAAAATACATATTAAAAACAAGGGCGGCATGGTGGTGCAGTGGTTAGCACTGTCGCCTCACAGCAAGAACCCCGGTTGCCCCGGCCTTTCTGTGTGGAGTTTACATGTTCTCCCCATGTCAGTGTGGGTTCTCTCCGGGTGCTCCGGCTTCCTCCCACCGTCCAAAGATATGCAGGCTAGGTTAATTGGTGTCTCTAAATTGTCCATGAGTGGTTGTCCGTCTATGTGTGGGCCTGCAATCGACTGGCGACCTGTCTAGGGTGTACCCCGCCCAATGTCAGTTGATGGATATTAAAAATAAAGCAAATAAAACATCTTTCTGTCTCTTGCTCTCTCTCTGTCAGTCAAATTCAAATTTGCTTTATTGGCATAAATGTATAGCAACAATATTGCCAAAGCTCCATTTAAATGACATAAGGACAATTCTTTTCATACATTTCATTAAATAAGTAAATAAAACAGTAAAAGTTGTGTTTGAGTGTGTTAATAAAAAAGAATAATAATTAAAAAACATATAGAATATATACAAATTTTAATGTAAATATTAAAAATAAAAGTAAATAAACAAAACAATAAGCGTATGTGTGTTAGAAAATGAAAATAATATATTATAAATGAAAATAAACTTAAGCAAATCTTCCTATCTCTTTCTCTCTCGCTCCCTGTCTTTCTGTCTCTCTTTCTGTCTCTCTCTCTCTTTGTCTCTTTCTCTCTCTTTCTGTCTCTTTCTCTTTCTGTCTGTCGCTCTCTCTCTCTGTCTTCGTCTCTTTCTCTTTCTGTCTCTCGCTCTGTCTGTCTCTTTCTCTCTCTCTCACCCCCCCTATCTTTCCACCTATCTTTCTGTCTCTCTCTTGCTTTCTGTCTGTCAGTCTCTCTCTCTCTCTCTTTTTGTCACTCTCTCTCGTTCTTTCTATCTGTCTGTCTATCTCCCTATCTCTCTTTGTCTTTGGTTTTACTGCCCACCTTTAGTGTTTTGGTTCATTCTCACTGAAGGAGACCAGGAGAGTTTCATGCTAATCCGAGCTGCTGAACTGTGAGTTATGTAACATTATCTACGGGAAAAATGGAAAGGTATTTTACTTCCTCAAACTGCCCAAATAGTTCTTCCTACTTTGCAACTCTATAAAGACAAAGGCATAAACATATGGCACAGCATCATATGATACATCCAGCGCATCCATGGAGTTTACTTTTGTATAGCATTGGGCTTCATTCTGAATGTCACATTCTACGTGCATATGTTTTATCTGTTCTTGTTTTTCCATTTTTGCCGGACATGTGCCTGTCCACAGTCTCAGTATGGTCATTAGATTTATATTGCTGTCCTCTTTTCCGTAAATAACCACGTTCTTTCCAGACATTATTTTGTTTGGTGTAACAATGATGCGTCTTTGTAAGCCATCAGTATGCTCTGTAAATCATTACATGGGTATCCAGCCATGTGTCCATTCAAGTTAAAAATGTTTCAACATGAATGAAAAATTCCCTCTTAGCCCGGGACTTTTATTAAACTGCTTCATGAACTTAGACACAAGAATTAAAACGTGAAAGTCTCATCACAAAGACACTAATCATATCACATACACTCACACCAACAGCACAGCCTTCTGGAGCAACTGCAGAAAGTATAGCATGGATGTAAATAAAAACTGATACAAGACTCAAAGATGAAATTGTACATATCTCTGGTTCCCTGCCTTTATCTTCTCAATGGTTAGAATTCCTCCCGCTTTGCCATAGTGTAATGAAAATACAGTTCTCCAATTAATCAGATCTCAACAGTATTTCTCAACAATTTTAAGATGTTCAAGAGATTTTTCTCAGATCAGTCAATAAAAACAATTTTCCCTTCATGGTGTTTCCAGTGCAGAAGAAAATCCTTGCACCATCCTAACAATCTGACCAGCACTCAGTCCCTATATTTTCACATTTAGTGTAGACCAACTGCATTGATGTATAAATAAATATCCAAAAAAAATACATTCTACGCACATAATGTAAGCTAATAGGAATTAAACAAGAGAATATTACAAACAGGGAGCAGACTTTGCTCTCTAATAACACTATTGATGTTGTTTTGAAAATGTATTTGTAGCTTGTAAGAAGAGAGGAGAAACATCCCTCACACTCATAATGGACATTAATTAAGACTTCAAAAGCTACTTATGGTTTAAAAAAGATTTAAAAAAGCAAAATAATGTCTTCATCTTTTTCATTATAACACACCAAAGCTCTCCCTCTTTCTTCCTTCACTCACTCTTTTGAACCAGGTGCCAAATATGGCGCAAGCATGCAGCTTATTCTGAATTTGTTCTGTCATGTCTGAAATCAATTCATATCAATGCAATTTTATTTATGTAGTGCCAATTACAGTTATCCCATTGCAGTTTTTAAATGGAGCAGATCCAGACAAGACTGTAATATTATTTACAGACCCAACAATTCCCACCATGAGCAAGCAGTTGGCGACAAGTAACCCTGCATTCTGGGAGCACAGTGTCCTAGTGGGCTACTAAGGTACTATGAGCTTTTTAAGATAAGATGGTGCTTTGTATGTAAGCAGAAGGATTTTAAATTTGATTCTGGATTTTATAGTGAACCTGTGCAGAAATACTAATACAAGTCAAATATCTCTTTTCCTGGAGCATGCCAGATTAGTGCCCGCAGCAATCTGAGTCAGTCCGGCGGTTACCCGCTGGTGAGTTGCTGAGGGTAACCGCCGGACTGACAATGAAAATGGAAGGACTGTCGAAATCACTGAATGAACTGGATGCACACATGACGCTGGTGATGAGAAAGATTGACGGACATTGATCCGGACAAATGTTACCGAATCAACCTAAATTGGATTAAAAATCATTGTTTCACTGAGCAGACAGTCTGACGCCTCATACTTTACAGACACAGACTCATTATCTTATTCGCACCATACATTCACTATCCCTCCCCCTAACCCTCCCCACCACTGACTACATCGGGGACGCTCTTCTTTTCTATTCGTATCCCTTACAAGCCACCTCAAAAATCCCATCATGTGACCACATGTGCTGTGTGTTGTATTGTGCATTATGTTGTTTATGTCATGTACACCCTTTGCTGACCCTCTGCATTAATTCTTTTTCGGAAGGTGATGGGCAGCACTGAATTTGAATAACTGCAGCCTGGAGGCTTTTCTCCAAGAAACAATATTTCACTGTGTACTTGTACATGTGTGACAAATAAAGATAAAGATGAATCTGAAGAGTCTTAAAAAGAATTCTTTGAGCAACCTGATAATAAAGAATAATCCAGTCCAGAAGTAATACATATGTGGACTACTGTTTCCACATCATTTTGAGACAGGATATGCCTGATTTTTGCAATATTACACAGGTGATACAAGGCGGTCCTTGAAATTTATCCTGATTAATGATAACTCATGGTAGTCAGGGCGATTCCATCCAGAGTAACTATATCTTGATAATAAATCTCAGAGGTGTTTGGGCCCCAGTACAATAACTTCAACTTAGTTCAACATCATAAAACTGCAGCTAATCCAGGTTTTTACAGCTGACTGATTTCATCTGGCTTGATCGATAGATATAGTTGAGTATCATCTGCATAACAATCAAGGTTTATGGAGTGTTTCCTGATAAAATAACCCTGAGGAAGTATATGTAAGTTGAGCAGCATTCCAGTCCAGTCTCTGTAAGAGGATATGATAGTCAATAGTGTCGAATGCAGCAACAAGTTCTAACAAGACCAGTACAGAGACAAGCCTGTCTGACATAATTAGGAAGTCATTAGTAATTTTCTCCAGAGCAGAGAACAGTTGGGCTCTTTCACCTGCATGAGTATAGTGGCTGGTGAGGCTCCCATTAAAGGGCAAAACAGGTACAACAATGCTTAATTATTGCAACAATGGTATGATGTTACCCAAACTACATGTACTCAGATTAGAAACGAAGTTGTAATTAAATTCAATAAAAAGTATGCGATGTAAGAAAATTTTAAATGCATTTGTGGGTTAATTACATGTGCTACAACAAAGAAAAGTGCTAACACTTTGTTGTTGGCCAGGGATGCAACTGTCACAGTGAGTGTGCGCAATGGGAGATTTTGTCAATATGATGGTCCATCTATAAACAGTGGGGAATGTCCTCTTATCAACATGAGTGTTAGGGGCATTCACAGTTAACTTTCCACTGGTCAGTCCCCCTGGAGCATATTCAGCACTGTGAAGCCAGATGTGAACACCAATGTCATTGTCTATACACAGAGGAGACACTTCTAGAAAACTGTAGCTGACAGTGAATGACAGTCAAGAAGAAGAAGATACCCTTCTTAAATATTCATGAGAACATAACTTTTAGCTACATTTAAGGACAAATATCAGGCACTAAGGACACACCTCAATGCCACCTTAATTATTAAAGAACAATTGTTATTTTCTGTAATCAATTAACTTTTTTAAAGGCCAAGTTAATTTGAATAAACAATTTAAAGCCTTAGCTTTAATGGGTTTAGGCCTCATCTGCAACAAAAGAAGATATTATTCAATTCTGTCATTATTTCTACATTTTAAAAAAAAAGTCTTACACTAAATTATGGCTTATTGCTCACTAGTCATTATTTATCTTAATGTTTATTTGTTTAGTTGGTAAATAAGCCTCTAAGCATTATTAGAGGCTTATTATTCGAAGTTCATTTCATTCCCTTTCATGAAAACACTTTTTTTCCAGAGATCATGGAATTGTCTTTTTTCATTTTCATTTTTACCAAAAATGACTAGACAGAAAAAATAGGTGATTTTTAGCTGCAACCCAATAAATGGTCCCTCACACGAATCAAATGAAATGCAATGTTACCTTGAATAAAATTCTGAGTTTGAGGATTTTGGCACACAAGTACAACACCCAACAAAATATATAACATAGGTCTTACCATTTCTGGACATTTCAATGTAGAAATGTTTCATATTATAGCTTTAAATTCTATCTCTAGGGCATTACTGCTGGATTCAGTAAATAACATTAGACAATGGCAGATCATGCAGGTTTGTATGTCCTAAAGACATGCTTGAAGATTAGCTAAGTGATTGGTTTGATCTGGCTTGATCTATAGATACAATTTGGCATTATCTGCAGAACTATAATGTTTACATTTACATTTACTCATTTGGCATATGTTTTTTTCCCAAAGCAACTTACATTTGAGGACCAACATAGAAGCATCAGTAAAGTAAGAGTACAAGTGGCAATAGATACTGGTTAGAACAGCAATAAATACTAGTCAAAGCTATTAGCGCATACAGCATTAATGAGACAAAAAACATTTGTAGGGATTTCAAGCAGGAAGACCTACCAGGAGGAAATTTCAGTAGTCGAGGCGAGAGATAGTGATAGATGATTTTATGTGATGGTGTCTGGTGACTCTTATTATTCACTAGCTTCTTTGACTTGAAATACATAGTTAGAACCAAATAGCAAAAAACCATTGCCAGTGGTGACGATGTGAAGTCTAGATTTGGGTTTACACTCTGTCATCTTGGCAGTTAGTGGAGCTGTAAAATACAAATTAAAGCTCAGGGTGGACACCTGGATGCAGCTGAGGTGGGTCAAGAAAGCAATAAAATACCACAATTGACTGTAATAGGTTGAGACACCAGCGAAGCAATAGCTTAACCTTCTAATGAAACTATACATCTCAAAGACACACTTTAGATAAAGTGACATTGACAATTGTGGGATGATGGTGTATTTTCAAAGAGAGAAGTTGGGACTTTCTGAACTGCAGTCAACAAGTGTTCTTAGAGAAAGCCTGTATTGTGATTAATAGAGGAACTGCATTTGAATACACACGTTTCACTGGCTGAAATGGCAGCAGCTCAGTTAAAACCATACATTTAAATGCAAGCTCAATACTTTTCTTAGTTTCAGATTTTAAACCACCTTCATTATATCTGTTATCCAGATCAGAACTGCAAGGATGTGAGTCACACAGCTGATTTAATATTAAACTGATCCACTGCTTGTTTTAGGACCACACTTTACTTTCAGTTTTGTGGCACGTGTTGGAATGACTGCCTTATGTATATGGGTACTACGGGTGATATATGGGGTATATATGTATATGGGTACTGCTGTGATATGGGTACTACGAAAGTCTGGAAGTGCATTACACAAAAGAAGTTTTTATTCATTATTATTATTCAAGTTTTATTTCATTATTATCAGTTTTATTTATTAAGAGGCTTAACAATCTGTACAGCATATGAAACAGAAGGCAAAACAAATGTAGTAATATGGTAAAGTAATATGGAACATGGTCTAACAATCTATCTGATAGTTTAATAATGATATCAACCTTGAAAATAAATTAAATAGCATTCCACAAAAAGAACAAAACATACCTCTAATTACAAAATGCTATGACAATAACATCAGGCTACATGACTGAACAGGACTGACTACTTATACAGACAAGAGGCAAGACTCAAGGATGCCATTCATACAGAGGGAGTAAGACAAGACTTGGAGTCTCCTGGAAGTCAAAGATCTAGATGTGAGACATCTGTCACCTACAGCCTAAAGGGTGAGAATGAAGAGAGGTCCTTCTATGCAAGAGCAAGGGAGGGGAAGAGACAGAAAGAGAAAGAGAGAGAGAAAGCCAGGTAGGCACACAGCTTGGACAATAAATAATAAACAAAGAGGGTTAGAGAGATTAGAGTGTTGTTCTTTAAGGTCACAGCACTTCAGCAGGACTGACATGCATTTCAACAAAAAGGACCCAAGCTTAATGGCTAAATCTAGACTGAGACCAAGGCACCAGAAAGACATTGGTGGGATGTACACGTTTGAGGTACTTGCTTCTGACAAATAAAATTAATAATTACTTTTCAAAAAGGAAAAGTGCTTCCCAAATGTGACTCCTTACAAAAAATGTCTCTGGTTGGGTCTGAGAAAAGCCCAAAAAAGGAATACAAATATTGTAGCTATAAAAACTCTGATTTTCCTTCTTTTCTTCCCCATTGAAGCATCTCATGAGCCCTCAGATTTATCTGGTGACTCTTCCAAGGGGTCTGACCCTGCCTGTGGACTGCACAGAGTACATTTTGCCGATAATTCTTATGTACTCTTACCTCAGTCATATTGAAAGTAATTTACTTGTAATTGGGTCTGTTTTTACATTAGTGTATTTCCAAAAATGAAAAACTACAATTCAACTCTTAAGACACATTTAGAATTCACACTCAAAATGGTTTGCAATTGGTCAATAGCGCAAATTTGCATGTTAAAGTCCGCACAAAAACACCGCATGAATGGACTCTGTGTCCCTAAACAAATTCAAGTGATTGGGAAAATTCCATTTTTATGAAGTCACTTTCAGTTGGTTTCTATACACACAAACTGATTTTAATTATGGTACACACTGTTGTGACACCATACTTCAGTGTATCAATGTATATTTAGTATGTACAGTTTCTCAGTTTATCTTAAAGGGTTTACAAATGTGCTATAGTGTGTTATAAGACGTTCGTTACCACAGCATGGAAGTTTATTCTTGAGCTTATCTTTACCTAGCTCAAACTTTACTTAGTGGCGTGGTTGCCCTCCTGGGGTTATGGAGCCCCGGCATGGTTTGCAAGTTAAATTTGAGGGGTGTTGTGCTCGCTCTTACAGGGATGTTTATTCACTCATGTTCCAAACTATGGAAAATGTAAGCAAATTTCTGGTTCAGATAAAGGTCACACAATTCAGAGGGAACTCTGAAAGGAATTCCGAAATGCAAAACACCTCATGCATCCAGAAAACACCTCACTTACATATTTATTTGTTCGCCCACTCCAGATGACAGACTGGACCATGAATGTTCACCTCCCCCTCGGGATACAACTTAACTTATGGAGACTTCGAGTTTAATATAGGGGTTTAATTATATTTTAAAAAATGTCTAGACACACATTATTGTTCCAAATTTCATTTTTGATAGAAATGAACACAAGTTTTAATTGAATATACATTTGTATTTCACAAGATGTCGTTAAATTGATTTTTATATACTTTAGCTAAGACATTAATAATGTTGCAAATGTCTATAACTACTGTAAATGATTCATGTCTATTACATTTTTAATTCTGCTCTATTAAGTAAAGCAAGAAAGTTGTCTTTCCTGGGGATGCAAGAGGCTGATACTCCTAAAGATTCATTATTGGTTTGAAATTGGCCAGAGCAAAACAGTTTTCTCACATCAGTCTATTGCTTTTCGGAGAAATGAAGGTTCCATGTATGAGACTGCCAAGAAACTGAAGATTTCATCCAAAGGTGTCCACCACCAGAAACAAAGAGGAAGGCCCAGGTGCTGTGCTGGTAGACTCTGTAAAAGGTTGGCTGCTTCATATAGTACACTGTAATCTGCAGTGAAAAGACTTAAATAAAAGTCACTTTTGATAAAAGCCTGTAAGTTTCAAAGAACAAGGCTTAGAGTCTACAGTTATGCTAACTGCCCGTATCAGCATGCTAATATACTGACAGGTAGACATGTAGATTTATTCTGTCACAATATAACAAGTTAAAGAGTGAGATTGAGTTTATAACTTCCTTCTGCTGCGTAACAGACAATATACATTAATACAGAAGCAATTTAAATAGAAATAAACAATAATCAGTGAAGCAGCGCTGAGGATGGATTTGAGTTCAGTGATACATTGGGAAAAAAAGTTGCTCTGCAGGCTGGTGGTGTAGCAGCAGAAACTCGTGGGTACTGTCCTTTAGTATCCTTTAGGCTCTGCGGAGGCACCTCACCTCACCAATATCACTGATGCTCGGGAGATGGGTACCAATGATCTTCTGAGCAGTTTAAATCACTGGCTGCAGAGCCTACTGGTCCTGGGCCGTGCACATCCAATGCCAGTTTGTGATGTTTCCAGTCAGTATGCTTTCTTTTGCTCCTCTGTAAAAGCTGACAAGAACATGGCGTACAAATTGGGTTTAAGCTTCCTTAGGAAATATAGTGGTTTCTGCGCTTTCTTCACCAGCGTGGAGATGTGAGATGATCATGTCAGGTTCTCTGTGATGTTGATTGCCAGAAACCTGAAACTGTTGACCTGCCCAACCACAGCTCCACTGATGTAGACAGGAGTGTGTGTCTTTATCTCCTTTATTCCTTAAATCAACGATCAGCTCCTTAGTTTTACTGACGTTGAGCAGTAGGTTGTTCTCTGTGCACCATTTTGCAAGTTTAACAATTTCCTCTAGTGTCATCGTTGTTTGAAATCCGGCCGATGATGATGGTGTCGTCCGCAAACTTCACAACAGAGTTCTCTTCATGTCGGGGGATGCAGTCGTGGGTGTACAGTGTGAACAGGAGGGGGCTGAGCACACAGCCTCGTGGGGCTCTGGTGCAGTGGGGTTTGCTAATTAGCAAAAAACACAAAGTATAGCTGAAGCTTTGGGAATGTCATTGATTTTGCAGGTATTTGATGATAAACCAAAGTATTAGAAACATTTCTTCCCTTGACCTTTCATTATATTCATCATCTCAAGAACATTAAAGAGTCAATTAAGATAAAAAAAAAAAAAGGTTAGAAAACTTTGTAACCTGATAACATTTTCATTTACTCATTTGGCAGATGCTTTTTTTCAAAGGGACTTACATTTGATAAAGATACATTTGTCATGCACCTTAACATTGTGGGAGTGTTGGAAGTAGACTGTAACCGTTAGTTACCACCCTAACACCTGCTTCAGATATTTTTGGGTGCTCACTAGTGTTAAAAGGTTTGAAGTCACTCAAAAGACTTAAGGCTTAAGACTTTCCTCTTTGATAAAGCTTATAGTTAGTTATAGTTTTGCAGTACAGGAATCACAGATCAGTTTTATATATAAATATGCAGCTCTGATATATTTAAACACTGTTTTTGGATTGTAAAAATGTTCAGGAACTGGATGGGACAGGAGTGAGAATCCACTGACATTAAGATCCATCCAATGGTTATAGAAATATTTCAGACTGTACCCAAGAGATGGACTGACTGTCTTGCCTACACAATGATTGTGAGCAATACTACTAGCAGAAGCGTGGTGGCTTGGTGGTAGTGAAATGGAACAGACATGTCACAACAGTCATGTTGATGCAATGTTGTGAGTAATGGTTTAGAAACCATTCAACCCACTGTTCCAAGCAAGGGTTGGTTCAGTACATCGGACAATAACACTGAAGAGATGACACTTTCTTCAATTTAAAGTAGTGAGTGTACAGCTTGTATAACTGTAAGTTTGCTGTCCCCTCAAAATAACACGTCACACAGCCATTATTGTCTAAACTGCTGGCAACAAAAGTGAGCATACCCCTAAGTGAAAATGTCCAAATTGGGCCCAATTAGCCATCTATCCTCCCCAGTATCATGTGACTCGTTTGTCTTTCAAGGTCTCAGGTGTGGATGGGGAGCAGGTGTGTTAAATTTGGTGTTATCGCTCTCATACTGGTCACTGGAAGTTCAACATGGCACCTCATGGCAAAGAATTCCCTGAGGATCTCAAGAAAAAAGAATAGTTGCTCTACATAAAGATGGCCCAGGCCAGCCTGTCAGTGCTCAGACCATACGCCATAAAGTGCATCAAATTGATCTGCATGGCTGTCGTCTCAGAAGGTTTGCTGAAGACAAGCAGACTAATGACATGGATTACTGGAACCATGTCCTGTGGTCTGATGAGATCACAATAAACTTATTTGGTTCAGATGATGTCAAGCGCCTGTGGCGGCAACCAGGTGAGGAGTACAAAGAGAAGTGTGTCTTGCCTTCAGTCAAACATGGTGGCGGGAGTGTCATGGTCTGGGGCTGCATGAGTGCTGCTGGCACTGGGGAGCTAAAGGTCTCTGAGGGAACCATGAATGCAAACATTTACTGTGACATACTGAAGCAGAACATGATCCCCTCCCTTCAGAGACTGGGCCACAGGGCAGCATTCAAACATGATAACGACCCCAAACAAACCTCCAAGACGACCACTGCCTTGCTAAAGAAGCTGAGGGTAAAGAGGATGGACTGGCCAAGCATGTCTCCGGACCTAAACTCTATTGATCATCTGTGGGGCATCCTCAAACGGAAGGTGGAGGAGCGCAAGGTCTCTAACATCCACCAGCTCCGTGATGTCATCATAGAGGAGGGGAAGAGGACTCCAGTGGCAACCTGTGAAGCTCTGGTGAACTCCATGCCCAAGAGGGTTAAGGCAGTGCTGGAAAATAAAGGTGGCCACACAATATTGACACTTTGGGCCCAATGTGGACATTTTCACTTAGGGGTGTACTCACTTCTGTTGCCAGCGGTTTGGACATTGGCAGTGTTTTACACTGTTACACAAGCTGTATACTCACTACTTTACCACTGTAGCAAAGTGTCATTTCAAGATAAAATCAAATATTTACAGAAATGTGAGGGAAGTACTCAATTTTGAGAGATACTATCTCTATGTTCTTTTTGCTGAACAATTGTCTAAATGCTTCCATATACATGTGACTATGCATGTTTATTTTTTAAACACATTCATTTTGTCTTGCACAACAGCAGAGAAAACCCAGGCAACGGACGTCCTCTTTATCAAAATAGTTTATTTAGAAGGCTTTTGTCACAAAAGCAAGACATATCTTGTCTCTAAGTGTCCCCGTTCCACCTCTCATACTCCTCCAACTAAAATGTGACAAATAATACATCGGTTTATCACTTAAGAGCTAAGAAGAAAACAAAATGCTGTAAATTAAAAAAAAAAGCAATACTTCACATCACTGTCTATAACCATACACTTGAAAGAATCTGATGACTTTCTAGTATTGTACAAGGTGTGACAGTGAACACTGCCCTAAAACACAGAACGTAGACGAGTCATTGGTTAAAGATGGACCTGCTTTGAACAAAGCATGGGGCTTGTGATCGCTTACAGGGGCCCGAATACAGATGCTCAATAATTTGTAGATTTATACACAGAAGCGTTGTGAAGCCCTGTATGATGTCAGTACCCTGTAGAGCTGACTCAGTCAGACCACTCCACACTGAGGGGGAAAAAAAGAAAAGATGCAAGAGAACAAGATGATAGAAGGGGGCAGAGAAAAACAGACAAAAGTAGGATTCAATGTGTATAAATCTGTTATTCATCACACCACGTAAGGAAGATGCTTCCTTCTCACTGATTGAACAGAGTGAGCATAAGTGATCAAGTGCACCTTATTACCCCCTTCTGTTTCTGTACTGTGAAGTCTACACAAAGTACACTCCATTCCTGAGACGTCCCTCCCTCACCAGATGCCCAAACGTTCCCTCCCGTTTCTCACTGACGAGGTAATCAAAGACGTTTAAGGGGAGCTAAACTCGGGCATGTGGGAGTGAACAACCCTCTAGAATGGAGCAGAGCCAAACCTCTCTCAGGGCAAACAAGCAGAAGATGGTTTTCGTGGCGGCCACTTCCTGTTCACTTACACAATTGCCTTTATACATGAACCAAACAACATTTTTACATGTCCATTGAAGGCAGGGAAAAAACGCTCCATCCCATGACCCTCACTGTTGCCCCGGCTCACGAGGCCACGCAGGCAGGCAGGCACACAGACAGACTGACAGGCAGGCGAACGGGCGAGGAACAGGCTTCCATTTATTTGGTGGGGATCTTGGCTCGTTTCCGGGCGATGGCGTCCTCCACAGCCTTCAGCTGTTTCAGCAGCTCCTCACGGCGGGACAGTGTGTTGCTGGGTTTGTTGGAGCCCGAACCTGAGCCCGATCCAGTGGCCGAGGGGAAGTTCGGGGTGGCCGGCTTGCCTGATGGCGCAACTGGGCCTTTCCCAGACGACTTAGGTGGTGGCGACAGAGGACGTTTTCTGAAGAAGAGCAGTAAGAGTTTGGGTCACACTTTTACACAAGTCAAGCTACCCACTTGTATGAACTGACATAACAAAAAGAGGAAATAAACAATTACAAACATAGCAACAAAAAAAATAAGCTGTTGTCATCAAATACGGGTGCAAAAGTGTCAGAGGTCTATTGTCTTATTGGGTTCTTATAGCAATGATTGTAATAACTATTAAATATTTAGAGAATTTCTTATTGGGACAGGTGATTTATTTTTCTTTTCAACACTGTCAACAAATAAAAAAACAAAACCAACAATGAGTTGATCCTACTATCAAGTATTGTGCATGACACACAAAGCTTGAAATATCTTCTTCCTCTGTGCCCCACACCTCAACTGAAAACTATTAAAAACACATTAATAAGCCACATTGATGCACTGTGTGTCACACACACTGTCACTTATTTTGACTTAATCCCACACACTTAATCCCACACACATCCTGCTGTTGGAAATACTCACTTGAGCACATGTGTATTTATAAAATAGTCCCGAGCAACTGCACTGTTTCCTCCTGTATGAGGAACCAGCTGTGTCAACTGTTGAAACTAATCCTAGTTGTAACGTAAATATTAACTACATAGATACTCACACATCTCTAAATGAAAACAGGTTTCACCACACAAACTCCTCTTATGTAAAGAAACTTAGCATTAAAGTAAATTGGGAAGATACAAAATTTCACAAGAAAAACTCATTTTCAGTCTAAATGAGTAATTGCGCAAGCTAAGTTAGCATAATCAAAAAAAAATTTATATTATAGGCAGAATTAAAAAATTCATATGCGATTGGAAAAGACACATACTTGAGTGCAAAACTGCTTCATGGTATGGCCAAAAAGATAAAAAGCTCAGGTTTTTGCATCAATTTAATAGATGTTTTCCACCTAAAAATGCAACAAGACTAACATGACAGGAAAAATACTCTAAAACCAGAAGAAAAAAAAAAATTATTAAGCATTAATAATAACTGACCTACACCAACTGAAAGGCTGTCTTTGTTATTAACATAAAAGAAAACACATCTCTGGCTGTTTGTGTTTCCTGACAAGACATGACCAATCTGTAGTCAGCTTCTAGCGAGTGTTAGCTACCTGACAGGAGGGGACATAGTGAACAAAGTAAAATCTGCAAGCTGTTCAGTCGACTACCGTCGTCACCTCATTTAACTAGAGATGGTACGTCATTAAAAAAACACAAAGAGCCATTTAGATCAGTGTGTTGCTCTCAAACGCAATCATTAAATTCACAATTGCCTTAGGCAGCAAGCCACCTGGAGTCACGACAGTCCCGTAAAATTGATGCAGGTGTGCATTTAGTGACGCAGGTGTGCATTTACGTAGTTTAACTATTCACATCACAGTTTACTTCATGACTTGACCGAGAAAACTAATGCAACCAGCTTTCATCTACATTTCTTTTTGAGTGAAAAGATATTTTTTTTTGTTTGGGTTGAAAAAACTGTACGATTATGAGATTCCCACGTGACAGAGCCTGAGTAATGATGACAAATGCAACTATCATAAACCCAATATGACTCAACATTTGTTATCTCTATCGGAGCAGAATCACCTAAGCCCTATAACAAAGCACCTTTTTCATGCTGGGGAATTTGTGCCACTGAATATTGTGACACGTGCAGAGACGGTGTAATATTTGTGTGCTTCCACTTTGTGGCATGTTCCTCATTTTTGTCCAAACATTTGTGGTCAGGCCAACTTCATGCCCTGAAAACCCTCACATGTTTGGCCATTGTAAACACAATCATTGCTTGCAATAATGATCAGCTGTCAGAAACAGCTGAATTCAGAATTTCCACACTTCCAGCTAAAAGTCCTTATTATTTTTTCTTCTTCTATTTTTGACTGCTGTTGTTGTATGATGAAGTGTCACAGTCCTACAGCAATGACATGCTGAAGGTTGCACCAACCTGTCTCCCTGGGGGGGCATTGGTCGGGGCCCTTGGCCTCTGGGCCGATCCATTCGAGGGGAAAGCGGGGGTCTGCCAGGTATTCTCTTATCACGGCCTGAAAAACACCAGTTAAAGTTATTGAGGCTGTTAGGACTTAATGGTTTTAAAGTGTGGCTTCTTTTTTCTAAGAGTTTGTTCAATAAAATACACATTACTGTGCTTCTGGAGACTACACAGTTATTAAAGCAACATTATGCAACTATATTACCATAATAAAAGCTTGAAAAGCATTTTGATGATAAACTGAAGGGAGAATTAAAAGTTTTCATGATATGTCTCAACTTCTGTGACGTGGCTTTGTGTCTTTGCAAGACAAAGTTGATGGACAGAATAAACGTTGCAACTCTGTACTTCAGAAACAGAACAAAAGGTAATCAAATCATGGAGACCTCTGTCATGTGTTTGTTTGTTTGTTTGATTCATATGTACGGCTCCCTATAATATTTCACAAGTATAGCTGAAACAATTAGTCAGTTATTCGATCGCCTGAAACTGAATCAGCAATATTTATTTTTCAAGCAAAAATGCCCAAAATACACAGCTTCTTGCATGAACAGGTTTGCTAATTTACTGCGTTTCTGATAAAGTTCACTGAATATCTTGTGGTTTTGGACAGTTGGTTGATAAAATAAGCAAGCTTTGGGGGTGGTGAAGGCACAGTGGATAAGACACATGCCTTGGTGTGTGAGACCCAGGTTCAAATCCCCACAGTGACACATGTGACAATGTGTCCCTGAGCAAGAGGCATGGGACCTCTGACATAAATAGCAACTGTAAGTCGCTTTGGATGAAAGAGTCAGCTAAATTCTAAATGAATAAATTAATAAATGTAATGTATTTCTATATTTCAATAATAAAGAATGACCTATAATTTATCTTCATAGCAGGATTAACCACTGTTCTTATTAAGCAACCGCTTAATATTAATATAACAGTTAAGAAATGCTCAGTAAACTAATTGGCATCAGCTCAACAAGGGAAACACCTTTAACAAAGTTAGTCATGGGTGGACAAAGAAGGAAGCTAGTGGGATTAAGATGCTTATCATAGTCTCAGAAAGCTGTTCAAATTGTAAAAGAAATCGTTATAGGATAATTGAAGCTATGTTAGTTTTTAGATCTTGCACATAAACAAATCACATGTATCATCAATGTAATCTTTGTTAATAAAATAAATCGGGAACATTTAACAACTTTTGCTAGGGGACGGCAACCCATTATTTTTATTATCAAATCATCTAAAAAGGATCTTTAAATTCTTCAGTCTCTGAAAAGTAAAAGAAATAAAGAATCAAGTTTAAAGTGAAATAAGCTGAAAAACAAGCCCTTAAATTTAAGGAGCTGAAACCAGCTAATGTTTGCATATTTAATTAAAATAAAAAACAAAACCAAAAACAAAATGGGGACTACTAAACCTTGCCACGTCATTTCCTGTTGACCAGGACTGATTCATCATAAGCCATAAGTCAGTAAGTCATTTCAGCACAGATTGTGGCATTCATTTTGTTGCATCCAACAGCATCCAAGATAGAGACATCAACATCATAAACAAATGTAACCAAAAGGTATTGATAAATGTCTCTTAGTCCAAAATAAAGACTAATACTACTAACAATACTGATAACGTCAAAACGTCACATAAGAATGAACTTAGGTGAAATGGTTCCATAGATACTGAATGGTAACACGAAAACACATCATAACTCATCATGTCAGAGATCGACAAGAGCAAATACCTGATTTAAACTGTTCCCATACGTTGGTCTAGCTCTGGTGTGTGTGTGAAACAGTAAAAGATGTGTGACAGTGAACAGAACTGCGGTTTGCCAGCAAGTTTCTCACCTCTATCTGGAGACATGGTCATTCTCTTGCTGGGGGGGGAACCTGGCCTTTCTTTGTCTGAAGGCATGTACCTCTTCCTGTTGCCCTTATCTCCCTGCTGCTGGAAAATAACAGGACATGTTGAATTTAATGCAAGAAACAAGGTCAACCTACTTATTTATTCCACATCTAAGTGCAACAAATAAATAAAAATCGGGCACGCGGACAATCACAAGGTCAATTTAAGTCATTTGCAGGTAGATTTAGCCAGTGCTCTTCACAGTAAATGTCTGCACATTGTGTAGCATGGTAAACACAGATTTTGAACATTTTGAATATTTATTGATAAATAGAATTAAACCTCTCTGAAAGTTGGCCTTTGAGTCATCAACAAGCTCTGTCCCGAGAACTGATAAGCTTTCCCCGAGGAACCTCTGCTGTCCCATGATCTTTGCAGGACTCGAGGTCGCTAATGGAAAGTGAATGACAATTTCTTGATTTACGACAGGCTTGTAAGAACTCAGAGCATGAACAACAACGTTTGGTAGACAAAGGCCAAAGTAAACAATCGGCTAAACAAGCCGGCTTAGCTAGCCCGTTTCCAGAGAACACCCCACTGTCTCTGGTTTCCATCAAGTGGAACTCAGGATTTAAAAATCTTGCCCTGCAGAACTGAAATGTACATTATGGTTATGTTATGTGATAATAATCATATGAGTTAAGTTTTGAGTTAAACATGCTGATTTGTAGGACACAGTTTATTAGAGTATGGCCTTGCTTTCAACTGTAATGGAAGATAGAGTTAAAAGATGAGGGCTAATATTTACCAGCTTGGACCTAAGAAAGCGGACAAATATGTGTGTACCGCTGTTGAAATGTAAGCGGTATGTGGACAGTTGTAGCGGCGGTGAGACGGCCCCGGCGTGGGGTGCCTGAAAATGTTCTTTATTTTTCAAATCTCAATGTTGACAGGTATGGCATTTTTGCCAACGTTAACATTAGCGACAAAGCAAGGTTGGCAAGTCAGCTGCAACCCAGCCACACTGCATGCAGACAGCGCCAGAACACAAAGCAACCTGCAAACGGCAAGCCAGCCAATCTACCAGCCAGCTGATGTTATCCACTCAAGACAGAAGTTTGCTTTGTTAGCTAGCTAGCAATTAAACAATCTAACATTAGCCAGTGAAAACAATATATATACTGCTTTGCAGTAATATCTGCGTTGAATTTAGACTCAGTGTTGAACTCTGTATTGCGGTGGGTGCCGGTCAGTTCTAAGCTGCACACTGTTGGTGCTGTGGGGAAGCAGAAGAGAAGGCACTCAGGAGCACACACAGACGTCACATCCTTTTGATTTTCCCAGAAAAAACATCCAGAGTCCTCTACACAGAAATCAGTCCACAGGGCTGTTCCAGGCACCTGAGAAAGTTAGGATTAGGAAGGTCTAATTTTTTAAGTTATGTTAAAATCTGTTCACACTTTGGCAGTACAACGCGATTAATACATGTAAATTGCTTCACATTCTTACATCTGGTACCGTTAAGAAATCAAGTTTTATTTTAGACAGGACTGTAAACATAAGCACTAGGCAGACTATTAGTTCCAAACATTCTAGCCAATGTACAACAAAGCGAGCTCATAATATTACACAGTGGTGTGAAAAAGTGTTTGCCCCCTTCCTGATGTTTTTGCATGTTTGTCACATTGAAATGTATCAGATTATCAAACAAACTGAAATATTAGACAAAGATAACACAAGCAAATGCAAAATGCAATTTTTAAATGAAGGTTTTTATTATTAAGGGGGGAAAAAACCCAAACCTTGTAGCCCAGTGTGGAAAAAATGATTGCCCCAGCTGTCTCTAGCCACACCCAGGCCTGATTACTGCCACGCCTGTTCTGAATCAAGAATGAAACAAGTGAAAAATCACTTAAATAGGACCTGCCTGACAAAGCAGGCCTCAACGTGAAACTTTTTTGAAACTGCCTCTGCCGGGCCACTGGGTTTCACACTTATTGGCCCGAATACATCTTTTACTGTCCCATTTCTTCACACTTGGATTTCCATGCATTTCTTATTACATTGTTTAAGGGCCAATTCATGCTTTTAACACAAAAAAATTGCAATAAATTTATCTAGCTTATTTCACCTTCTTGGCACATAAAACCAAAACCCTGGCTGTGCCTGAAACCATCCACTACTCACTATATGGTGAGCTCGCCATTTTGTAGTGCTGTCCGAATGTATAGTGATAATTATTATACCCTATATAGTCCACTCAACGTATCCCAGAATGCATTTTGGTCACTAACCAAGTCGTGTATATACCAAAACTGATTGTCCGACGGCAATGACATAATTAACGGCGCCAAAATAACGATCGGAGTGGTGTCCAAAAGTGCACTATATAGTGCTCTACATTCAACTCCCTACATAGGGGGTAGGGAGTAGTGAATGGGTGGGGATTTCGGACACAGCCCCTGTCTGTGAGACTTGTGACTGCCAATTTTAAAGAGAAAATGTCTTTTTTGTAAATTTAGGTAAATGACACAATTAACGGTGCCAAAATAGTTAAAATGGAAAACAGTTACCTTGTTGAGCAGGGTGAGTTTGATATCTTTGTGGGAACCTGAACCCCCGTAGCTTCCTGGGGGGCCCATGGTGCCGGGTGGGGGATGCACAGGGTGGCCACCCCTGCTGCCAGGTCCTGATCTGGGTATGAGGTTGCCTCCTCGAGGTGGGGCATCAGATGGGTCAATTTTCCTGCGGTCCTCCCTAAAGGGTTCATCTTTCTTTGATGGTCTCTCTGTGATGGACAGGAAAATACGGGAACTGATAAACCATGCAGTGCTTAATCATCAGTCCTATATTTCCCATTTAGAGAAAAAAAACTAAATCAATAAAATATTATTAATTAGATAATAAAATGATTTATATACTAGACAAAGTTTAGGCATTGCTATAAGTAAATAACAGTATGTGGAAGGATAAACATAATTATATGTCTTAAACACACAACTATGGAAAAGCTTTTATTTTGATGCATAAGTGTGAAGCCTCAACTAGAGTTACGTCACTTCACCAACGTGTCGCACTGACATGTTTTTCTCTATCATATATCCTGTTTTAGTTCATTAATGGTTTCAAGTCGAAATCTTTTGATTGCTGTTTAGTAGATATTAATGAAACTCAAACTTCCTGCACAGACATTTTACATTAAATGCCTATAAGTAGTGCAACAGATATAATTCCTACCTTTTATGGCAGGCTTTTACTTTGAGACATCTAGTAGAGTTTAACTGACAGTGACGCAACAGCAATACAAAAAAAACACTGCACAGACAAGCCACTGGAATTACTTGGTGAATGATAGTAGTATGTGTATTAGGAGCAAAGTAGTGATTATGAAAAGACTTTGTTATTGTACTGATTAAGTTAGTGTTATGGAAATATACATTATACTGACTTTACCATGAGAGCCAGTGCAGTACAGGTAATTCCATCCCCAATATTTTTTTAAACTCGCCCTTTATTTGTTCATTGTGGCTATTTATCTGAGTCCTGGCCATTATTTGAGAATTATGATGTGTATGTTATGCTGCTGTATATCAGTCCTGCAGCATGGGGGCTTTGTTGCCAACACTAACCCCTGTTCTTGTCTCTGGCATGTGGAGGCCGGTCCCGAGCAGCCCCTCGCTCCTTGCGGGGGTGATTTGGTGTGGGAGAGCGGGAGCTGGCAGAGGACACTGGGCTGGCCAGATCTGCATACATATCATCCGAGTCTGCGCTACGCACAGAGCTGCTGCTGGATGACGCTGATGACACGGATGAAACACTGCTCACACTCAGCGATCTGTGGCAAGAAACAACAGGTCAGCCATGAGCTGCTGATCACACAGGAAAAATAACTGGGACTGACTGAGTGCCAGTATCACAGCTGTGTGTACACGACACAACATGCCCACGTCTACACACACACACACACACACACACACACACACCCACCAGGCATGCATGCACTTTGCACACACTGAAAAATAATTATCATACCTGGATTTCCTAGAATTTCCCAAAAGAGACAGCACATGAAAGCAAGAGAGAACATACGATGAATCCATGAGACTGTATACCCAGAACGACCCATTAAATGTTTAACAGCCAGTTTTAAGTGCCACCACAATGAAGGTCAGTATATCCTCTACCTGTTTGCGTAAAATCTAAGCAAAAGTCTCTGCAAAACGTTAGAAACCTTTCTGAGGCTAGATGGAGTCCGACTGGGCAGGTTCAAAAAGTTAAAAGTGGTTTATGTAAATCTCTGTAGAACACATTTGTGCGTAAGAGATGCTATAATAACAATTCTACACTTGTTCTGTTTCCATTTACATGTAAGGTCATTATATAATAAGATCGGAAATGCTCCTTAAAATGCAGTACATGATCAACAACATCTCTTTAAGAGAAAGTTCTTGGCAAACTGATGACAGTGAGTCTTCAGATGGGGGAGTACCTGGATTTTCTGGATCCAGAGCGTGAGAGGGAGTTGGAGGAGGATCTGGATCTGGAGCTAGAACCACTATAACTGCTACCACTTCCACTAACACTCCCACTCACAGTTCGCCTGGAAGAGACAGACAGAAGTAGTAAATGATAATGAACCTGGCTCTGAGTTTTTAAATAACAACGTTTATAAACCATTACAGGCCCATTTTTGTACTAACTTAAATGCCCACTCCCCTCTGCATCGCAGTCTTTGCTGTTGTTAAGCCCTGGGAAGACATGCTACCTCTGTGACATTAGGTTTCAGCGGCTGCTTCTTTTCTCCTGCCTGCATGGATAAACCTGAGGGTGTTATACAACCCTGTGTTGTAAAATGACAAATTTACCTTGTACCACTATGGGTTCATGCTACACCCCCATCTCGGACCAATTAGTAAGAGTTCCAATGGTAGTTTTAAGAATTTGGATTCCCATGCATGAACAGCTGAACGGGTCATTGGAGGTAAGCTTCCCTGATGGCAGTGGCAAACAAGTCTGATCCATGGAGGGCCCACCGCGCTACTTACAGGACAGCATCTCCCCGACTTCTAAAGAGGGTACAGGTTGACATTCCTTTCCCTTTTTTATGGAACTCTAAGGGAAGATCTGTCATATATCCTGGCAACATGTTGTAATTTATAATATATTTTATTTATTTTTGAGGTGTACTACTGTGGTGAACCACTACTTAAAGCCAGTAACACACTGTCTCTTCAAACATGTTGAGACTGTTACCATAAAGCACTGACCCAGCAAATATAACTGACCTATATCATATCAGTCAATCAGGGGGAAGTAGTTCATGAACAGAAACAACAAACAGGTGTTTGAACTTGTTTTCCTGGACAGTTTCCACAGTGTAACATGTTCTGCCCACATTCACACCCACACACATATATAAAAACTATTCCCACACACGCTTACTGTTCTTCCCTGCCCTTTAACTGTTCTTCCTCTCTGGCTGATGTTGCTCTCTGTCACACAGTATGTGTACAAAACTCAACGTTTTTCCTCTAGCCAGCCACCCACTCCCTTATGTGCACGCGCACACACACACCCACATACACTCTCTCTCTATGGTCTTCCCCCAAAACGCTCAGCTATGGGATACACCTGCAGTATGACTTAATGCCACATACAAAAACATATGCAAACACACAAATGTAAATGTGATAGGGAACACAGTTCTGCTTACTGCAAATGTATAATGTATAACAATTTCAACTGCTGTTGACATACTTCCTTCCAAATGAGAGTCCAATAAACAAACATGCACACAGGGTCACATTCTTCCACCCACACACACCTGAGAGTAATAGCACAGCATCCAGACAGTTTTCTCTGTATACCTGTGCTGTACTCACGAAACATGGTAAGTAATAATTAGCAGTTTTTCAATTCAGAGTGACAGGACACAGTGAAAACACTACATACAGGTGCTGGTCATATAATTAGAATATCATCAAAAAGTTGATTTATTTCAGTAATTTTATTCAAAAAATGAAACCTGTATAATGTATACATTCATTCCACACAGACTGATATATTTCAAGTGTTCATTCCTTTTAATTTTGATGATTATAACTGACAACTAATGAAAACCCCAAAATCAGTATCTCAGAAAATTAGAATACTGTGAAAAGGTTCAATATTGCAGACACCTGGTGCCACACTCTAATCAGCTAATTAACTCAAAACACCTGCAAAGGCCTTTAAATGGTCTCTCAGTCTAGTTCTGTAGGCTACACAATCACGGGGAAGACTGTTGACTTGATAGCTGTCCAAAAGACGACCATTGACACCTTGTACAAGCAGGGCAAGACACAAAAGGTCATCGCTAAAGAGGCTGGCTGTTCACAGAGCTCTGTGTCCAAGCACATTAAAAGATCAGGGAAAGCAACAGGGATAACCGCACCCTGGAGAGGATTGTGAAACAAAACCCATTCAAAAATGTGGTGGAGATTCACAAAGAGTGGACTGCAGCTGAACCATCGCGCACAGAAGTATGCAAGACCTGGGTTTCAGCTGTGTCATTCCTTGTCTCAAGCCACTCTTGAACAAGACACAGCATCAGAAACGTCTCGCCTGGGCTAAAGACAAAAAGGACTGGACTGCTGTTGAGTGGTCCAAAGTTACATTCTCTGATGAAAGTAAATTTTGCATTTCCTTTGGAAATCATGGTCCCAGAGTCTGGAGGAAGGGAGGAGAGGCACAGAATCCATGTTGCTTGAAGTCCAGTGTAAAGTTTCCACAGTCAGTGATGGTTTGGGGTGCCATGTAATCTGCTGGTGTTGGTCCACTGTGTTTTCTGAGGTCCAAGGTCAACGTAGCCGTCTATCCGGAAGTTTTAGAGCACTTCATGCTTCCTGCTGCTGACCAACTTTATGGAGATGCAGATTTCATTTTCCAACAGGACTTGGCACCTGCACACAGTGCCAAAGCTACCAGTACCTGGTTTAAGAACCATGGTATCCCTGTTCTTAATTGGCCAGCAAACTCGCCTGACCTTAACCCTGTAGAAAATCTATGGGGTATTGTGAAGAGGAAGATGCGAAACACCAGACCCAACAATGCAGAAGAGCTGAAGGCAACTATCAGAGCAACCTGGGCTCTCATAACACCTGAGCAGTGCCACAGACTGATCGACTCCATGCCACGCTGTATTGCTGCAGTAATTCAGGCAAAAGGAGCCCCAACTAAGTATTGAGTTCTGTATATGCTCATACTTTTCATGTTCATACTCATACTTGGTCTTAAGTAATAGTCTAATTTTCGGAGATACTGAATTTGGGATTTTCATTAGTTGTCAGTTTTAATCATCACAATTAAATGAAATAAACACCTGAAATATATCAGTCTCACACTCCTCGGGGGAGCGACAGTTGGATTTTTAGCACCAGAGGTAAATGCCAAAAAACCCCCCAACTAAAACTGCATTTTTACTTAAAAACGGTTCCAGCTATGGCCCAAACAGGCTTTTGTTAAGTCAATACATCTGCCTTACATTAATTCAAAATCTTTGGCAGTTTAACTATAGGTGCAAAGTTTCATGACTTTTTGAGCATCCGCAAAGAAAAGAAAAAAGTCTTAAAACTTCTCTTGTATGGGGTTGGGAGGGTGGTCCAAAATGGCAGACATCCTGTTGGGCAAAATCTCAAAAAGAAACTGAATAACTGTAGAATTTTGTGATTTTGGCCAATCCTGACGTGTGCAAATTTTTGTGAGTTTTCAGGCATCCTAAAGCCACTCAAAACAAGCTATACAGGCAGAATCAGAATCTTATCTAAAACCACAATATTTCTGTGAAAAAAAACTTGAAAGATAGATTCATGAACGACGATTAGTTCCACTCCAGGCATTGCATGGATGTTTTGACAAAATGAACAGAGCTTGAAAGTGAGATACCAACCTCCGAGGAAGACGCTGCTGCCGTTCTTTCCGCCTGTCTTCCCTTGGAGTGGGAGGTTTTCCAGGCTCCCGTGGCGGCAGGGGTCGCCCTGCTCCACCGCCACCTACTCCGCCACCTGCAACTCCAGGCTCCCGGGGATTGGTGGGAGGCTTCCCTACCTCTGGCATGGGTTTGGAAGGCCTGCCCTGCAGTCCACCAGGTGGCGGAGGACTGGGAGCTTTCTTCATGGGAGGCTTGTCCCTGCGAGGAGGGGGCATGGCACCCGGCTTCAGCGGCATGCTTTGGGAAGGAAAAAGCACTTGTTTTGTTGAGCATGCAGACAGTGATGAGCAGGCGTGTCCTAGCAACTAGTATGCCAGCAGAGCAAATTCATAAGTAATAACAGTAACGTTATCAGTAATCAGGAATGATGCAATGTGATAATGGGGCTAGGGCTAGGGCTGAACGATTTTGGAAAATAATCTAATTGCGATTTTTTTAACCAATATTGCGATTTCGATTTAATGTGCGATTAATTTTTAAGCTCTTTAACTTCTGTATTATTCAAAATGGACAAGCAGTAAATCAGTGTATAGTGTGATATTAGATAGATTAAACTTACACTGTTCTTTCTTGTAGGTCAGGCCTGTGTTATGATGAATTAGGTAGAATTGTTATTATGAGCAATAAGATATATCAAATTATAATAATATGAGAGACAATTTGAGTCAAGTCATAGCATTAAATAATATTATAATATCAGGTCGGCCTACCTTTTCATCACAGGGTAGCCTATTATACAGTAAGCGCGCTCAATACAAAATCCACAGTTCAACCACCAATTAATGAGTCCTGATCTCAGTTCAAATCTCCTGGAGTCCATCTTTCTGTATCTCCGTAAGCAAACTAAAAATACTCAGTTTGAGGTTCAATTCAAAAGTTGGCAAACTAAAATAGAACAGAGTGACGCCTCTCGTGTTTAATAGACAAGCTCAGTAATTCTCCGACAACACCGGAGTCCCCCCGCAGCCTCCGATGCTGGTGAGCGGCGGACAGGCTTTAACCAGGCTGTAACTCGGGACAGACTGGGCCTCTTTCGGACTTATGCGTTTAGTTTAACACGGCAATTTACAGATATTTCCTGAGCTGACTGGTGGCTGTGTGTGTGACGCAGGCGCCGATCGCCACAATACGCTTACCTTACTACACACCTCTTTCTGTTGTGCATTTTTCCGTCCATCAAAGCCGCGGATGGCCCGACGATTTCACCCACCACCACCAAGTTACCCGCGGTGTTGGCTGCTACTTTCATTCCATGTGACATTAAAGTTTATGTAGCGTGAGCTTCTGTCAAGCTTAAGGACATTTTACGACAAGAAGGGCAAGTTACAGCGAAACGTGTAGACGAAGCATTAACTTCGTCAGACTGCTTTCCGCTCGGGTGTCATGTGACCAGAGTATAATCGCCGCCCTTTGCGATTAGGAAATTGCGTTTTATTAAATCGCGATTAAATCGCAAATGCAATTAATCGTTCAGCCCTAGCTAGGGCTGTAACAATCATGACATATTAGACCTAAATCCACGTATTTAATTTAATTTTACCATCAATTTATCGTTGACAAAGGAGTGTCACTTAACCTTCATTGTGCATGTGCTTGTTGTGATAGTGTTTCACCTCTTGTTCTGCCACAAATAGAATAATTTCAAATAGCATTTTCTAATTAATGTAAAAAGGCCACTTTATTTTATCTAACATTCAATGGAGAAACACAAAACCATGTTTCTATTCAAGCATTTCTATGGAAATTATCTAATTAGAAGAGTTGGATGAATTGACAAAACTCAACAAGACTTCCAAAATAGCAGTAAAAAGGTTTGGCATTTGCTTGGGGTGTATTTTCCTTTGTCCTAAAAAATTGACGATGGAAACAAGTTTGTCAGATAACCAATGATGTAGCAAAATTACACGACAGAGCAGCTTTGTGGTCCAGTTGTCTGTCACTCTGTTGCTGTTTGTTTCAACTGGGTACGTATAATGCTGCCACACAAACCACGGCATCTTCTATTCTAATTTCACCCTACACTCATGCTGATATCGCGACACAGCTTTCATCTTGACGAAAAAGATTGTCACATTTTGATGTTGCGAGATCTCATTACACCACTAGTGAAAATAATCACCATCAACTCAAATAATCGTGATCAGGCTATAATGTCCTTATTGCGACAGGCCTAGCTGGGGCAAGCCAAACAACTCACCTCAAAAGTGCCTTGTTCTGAAAATATGAGTTCATTATTTTCTATCAGTAAAAAAAAAGAGTGGAACACAAATACTAAAGAGAATATGTACTTAAAGAGAAACTAAGATAGGAGCAGATAATAAAAGCATGGCTAAATATGGATTAAATGGATTTAAGTACTTGAGATTTACCCTTTAGGTAACGCAGGAGGAAGGTCTGGTTTGTTCTTAGCATTCCTTTGTGCTGGACTTGGTGAGGGAGATGTGGAGAATGACCGAGACCTATAAATCAACAGTAGTCATAAAAGTGTCATTAAGCAGCTTAATTTAAGATAATATTACATCACACAAGTATACAAATATTTTACAATGCTGCATTATGAAATTGAGAAAAAACTGAACAAGAATTTTGATCTGCCATCAAGGAAATAAAGCTTGTGTGTCGTTAACAAAATGCTGACTCAAAATTGTAGTTTAATGTTTTTGCCTTGTGATTTTGTTGTCTACAACTTGTACAACCCCAATTCCAATGACGTTGGGATGTTGTGTAAAATGTAAATACAAACAGAATACAATGATTTGCAAATCCTTTTCAACCTGTATTTAATTGAATACACCACAAAGACAAGATATTTAATATTCAAACTGATAAACTTTGTTTTTTGCAAATATTCACTCACTTTGAATTTGATGCTTGCAACACGTTCCAAAAAAGCTGGGACAGGCATGTTTACCACTGTGTTACATCACCTTTCCTTTTAACAACACTAATCATCATTTGGGAACTGAGGGCACTAATTGTTGAAGCTTTATAGGTGGAATTCTTTCCCATTCTTGCTTGATGTACATCTTCAGTTGCTCAACAGTCCGGGGTCTCTGTTGTCATATTTTGCACTTCATAATGCGCCACACATTTCCAATGGGAGACAGGTCTGGACTGCAGGCGGGGCCAGTCTACTACCCGCACTCTTTTACTACGAAGCTATGCTGTTGTAACATGTGCAGATGGTGGCTTAGCATTTTCTTGCTGAAATAAACAGGGACGTCCCTGAAAAAGACGTTGCTTGGATGGCAGCATATGTTGCTCCAAAACCTGTATGTACCTTCAGCATTAATGGTGCCTTCACAGATTTAGTTACCCATACCATGGGCACTAACACACCCCCCCTACCATCACAGATGCTGGCTTTTGAAATTTGCACTGATAACAATCCGCATGGTCTTTTTCCTCTTTGGCCTGGAGGACATGACCAATAAGGTCACAGTATAGGTCCATAATTTCCAAAAACAAGTGGAAATGTGGACTCCTCAGACCACAGCACACTTTTCCACTTTGCATCCATCTTAGATGGGTTCAGGCACAGACAAGCCGGTGGCGTTTCTGGCTGTTGTTGTTGCTGATATATGGCTTTCGCTTTGCATGGTAGAGTTTTAACTTGCACTTGTTCAGGTAGCGATGAACTGTGTTAACTGACAATGGTTTTCTGAATTGTTCCTGAGCCCTTGTGGTAATATCCTTTTACACATTGATGTCGGTTTTTAATGCAGTGCCTCCCTGAGGGATCGAAGGTCATGGGCATTCAATGTTGGTTTTCGGCCTTGCCGCTTTCGTGCAAAGATTTCTCCAGATTTTCTGAATCCTTTGATGATATTCTGGACCGTAGATGATGAAATCCTCTCAAAGTCGTGAACCTTGCCTCATCCTCACTTGTGAATGACTGAGCCTTTCAGGGATGCTACTTTTATACCCAATCATGACACACACATGTTTCCAATTTACCTGTTCTCCTGTGGAATGTTCCAAACAAAGTGTTTTTTGAGCATTCCTCAACTTTCCCAGTCTTTTGTTGTGCCTATCCCAGCTTCTTTGGAACACGTTGCAGGCATCAAATTCAAAGTGAGTGAATGTTTGCAAAAAACAAAGTTTAACAGTTTGAACATTAAATATCTTGTCGTTGTAGTGTATTAAATTGAATATAGGTTGAAAAGGATTTGCGAATGAATGTATTCTGGTTTTATTTACGTTTTACACAACATCCCAACTTCATTGGAATTGGGGTTGTATTTCAAAGGAGTACAGATCTCAGAAAGTCTGCTTTGAAATGCTTCTTGGTGGCAGCGGAAACAAGTTGTGAACGCAAAATGACATATCACCTTTAACGTTCATATGGCAAACTTGTTAGCAAATACTTGTTTATTTACGCATCACACAATTAGCATTCATTTGGAGTCATGTTTCAGGCCATCAGGTTAATATAAAATCCTGTTTGGTCTCTACCAACTCATGGGGAAACACCTAGCTATTTAGGTGCTAAATGCTTTACAATGTTCACCAGCAAGTCTGTCAACTGTCTGTTTGGGGCTGAACACATAACACTGACATCATTTGTTATAGTTGATTATAGTTGCTTTAAGTGACTTGACAGTCCTATTGATACTGCTAGTAATGTCTGAAAATTCAAAACATTGGCGCAATCCTGGGATTTGTTGTCAAACTCCAAATTGGAAAGTAGCATTGGATATTTGTTTTCTTCTGAGAGCTGATGTGAATATTATTTACATATCATCATCAATATGTTAATAGTCAGGCCTAGTACTATTTAGCATTATTATTATTAACACAACACAAAGGCTAGTCACTGATAAAAGCTAGGTCTAACATACTGAGGTGGATTGTTCTACAAGGGCTCAAACGGTAAATTGAGCCCAATGACATCTATGTTATGGATTCTATTAGTACAAAAGAGTAATACTCCACAGCTCTGTGTTTCTATTTTTTTTACAAAAACAGTTTCCATTCACTCATCATAGATAATTCTTTCATCTTGGTAATAGCTTTTTTAAGTGCTGTTGGCTTCAATGAAAGTCAATACATCCTCATGGTGTGTCAAATTAAAAGCCTACAAGGAACAGAAGGGAGTATGCCATTTGAGCCCCTGGAAGGCTTTTATGATGAAACAATTGGTATCTTTACGAAAGGTATCAATTGCAACAAGCCTAAAGCTCACTACTGAACACTGTTCTCACTTGAAGCATTTATATGTTTTCGCTAGAGATGAAAACAGATTTTTGGTGGCTAAAAACTGTCACATTTCAGTTTCATTATACTTGTAGTGTGCTCTGAGGAGGTATTGAATATATATGTCTGCAAGTGTAACTGGATTGTTATTGTTGCTGTTGGTGAAAATTCTGGTAGGTGTAGTGATATACACACACAGAGATACTCTTTGATTACCTAGAGCGGCTGCCACTGAAGGAGCTCCGCTGGGAGGAGTGGCTAGAGTAGGAGCTGAATGAGGAAGAACGGCTGCGGGAATGAGACGACCCAGAGCCTGTGTAGGATGAAGAGCGAGAAGACGACCTGTAACACACACAGAAGTAAAAATTAAAGAACGTTTTAATAGTCGAACATTGCCGTCCTGCCGGAAGGGGTTGGTCGGTGAATGTGCTCAATCTGTCAGTTGAAGACTGATAAGTAATTCTCCAATTACATCAGGCGATCTCAAAATCAGAGTCGTCAGCGGTTACATTTCTAGAACAGACAGCAGAGGATGTCTAACATTTATACTATAGAGAATATGCTATACATAGTGTAGATGATTATGTAAAACGTTACTAACAGCCTGCGGAAACAGTCGTGTAATGTATTCTGTAGCTCTGGAGGACCTTTCTAATTTCTGAGAAATAACCTTGATGACGTCAAAACAGAACAGGAAGCTAGCTTTGCAAACCTGGGTCAATGAGTTTGAAAGACATCTGTTACCAGACAGAGAGGGTCTAAAGAATAGAAGCTACTGGTAGTATTAGGGGGAACGTAGGATTCAGTTTTCCCCATACTAGGGACTAAAAGTCAGGATATCTTGGGCTCTGCTGCTTCTGTTTGAGTAGTATGGATTGCAATGTTGGTCTGTCAGTTCACCACTTTGGTCCAGATTGAAATATCTTAGTAGCCATTTGCTGTCTGCCATGACATTTTGTCCAGACAATCAAGGTCCACAGATGATGCTTACTGACTTTGTTGATTTCCGGACTTTCCCTCTAGCACCACAAGCAGGTTGACATTTTATTTTGTTTTTTGGACTTGGCTGACAATTAACTAGTCACTGTCAACAACTATTCAAAGTATAGCCTTGAAATTTGGTACAAATATCCATGGTGCTTAGAGGATGATTTCTATAGACTTTGATGACTTCCTAACTTTTCATTCTCATTCTGTGACATACAGTACCTCAAGATGTACTCGATGAATTGGTACAACATTTTACCTACCTTGAATCAACATGTCAGCATTGCCAATGTAAATGTAGTTATGAATATAGTAAGAAAGGGAGAGATGGTACTTTTCTTTGACAATTAGGAAACACTACGTGTATGGCAGACATGCCAGTTGGCATCCAAATATTCATTATGATATAAAGATATCATAACTTGCAATACACCAAAAATTGTTGTTTTTGTCACAGTCACTCTTAAAACTAGGTCTGCTTAGCCCAATTACAATTAAACAAATGAATCTCCAGTACTAGAGAAATGCAATTAAATCACTCCGACCTGTCACAAGCTTTTGTGCACCGACCATGAATCCACATGATAATTGCATTCAACTGAACTTCATTTAATTTCACATATACCACTATTATGGAATATACAACGCTGAGGTGAAAGGGGCTGTAACAGAAGTGTTTCATATGTTCTGGGAACAAACGCTAACAAAACAAACTTCAAAGCCTGAGGCACCGGTGATGAGAATGGCAGCCTACACCTGTACGTCACGGTGAGATATCAAGTTACGATCAGAAGAGATAAGTGATTCTTTTAAATTGAAGTAAATGGAATGGCAAAAACCTGTTGGACTCGTACAGCACCACCATGAGCACCAGCTTCCAGTAATAAGTCTGTGGCTGTTGTTCTTTGAACTGTACAAATGCATTCCGGTATACCAAATCTATGTTATGTAAAGTTTGATAAATGACAGCTGAGCTTAAGTGGCTAATGATTTAGCAGAAACGGAAAAAAAATCCCTTTCGTGGTGTCAATCAAAAGGATGTTTTCTCTTCCAGTGCTTAAACACACTCCTGTGAGGAAAAAACATAAGAACTCAGAATGTCCCGTTTCTGTTGTGACTGGAGATGCCGCCTCCTCTCGTGCTCCTCTCTTATTTTTCAAATATAAAAATCTAAATCAAACCAATATTTGGTGTTTAGCAGCAGTTTGGTATAATTTATATTCTGTTTACTCACTAAGCATTTTATTATGAAAATATAATTTATCAACATATCTGGTTTTGAAAGCTTTCTCAGGATTTTTCCACTCCCGCCTAAAACAATTGCACTTTTATAACACTGTCTATGTACTGTATATATTTGCAAGTTGCACTGGTACTCCTTGTTTTAAAATTCAGCACCACTGTCTCCAAAAAATTATTGCAGCCTGGAGCGTGTACTATATGTAGTATAATATGAGTATGTTGTTCTTAAAGTAGGGTTGTTACGATTGGATCGCCTATCGACGAATAAAGGGATAATCAGCGATTGTTTTTTCATGCAACAATATTAAGGCAATTTTAACTAACTCACTATCAGAATTAAAATGACATAAAAGCATGTCTCTAGAATCTGCACCACACAGCAGAGTTTCCCAGCCATTGATTTATTTGTGTCGACACGCCACGCGCCACAATATCAACGCTGACCGTCACATACTATATACTATTTATTTATTATTTCATGGTATCTACAGAAACCCTGAAGTAAAATTCTTTTAAGACCTTTTTCAAGACCTCTTCAACGTATTTTGAGACTGTCACACCACTTTGAGCAGTAACCAGTCAAGTCACCGGTTAAAAGGAATATATTATATATAATTATATATAATAAAATGAATTTATTAATTATAATTCAATATAATTAATAACATATGTTGCTAAGTCCGACAAACTGACTGTTACTGCACTCCCCGGAGAAATATTGTCAAATTTGTTGCAACTGCAAAACTGTCTGCTTCTCAGAAAGAAGCAGACAGTTTTGCAGTTGCATTATACATTTGAAGGTTATATTCAGGCTGATAAGCTGACTCAAACGGACGTGAAAAAAATGAAAGATAGAAGCTAAAGCCTACCTATCACAAAGTACAAGTGAGCCACCGCATCCCTCGATGATTGAGACAACGATGTTAAAGATCAACGCTGTTCCTGCAAAGCTGGGTAGGCCTCTATTCATTATTACAAATCGCTAAAACGCAGCCATGTCAGACCTCAGTTAAAGCGAGTCCTATACTGTGATTGACCAGCTGTGTATTCGGGCTGTGGCTTAGCTAAGGGTCAATTGTGACACAGAAAGGGTAAAGGTGAGGTATGAGTCAGACATATCATGCTGGCGGTCACTGGCAGATCTAAAAGTTGAATGCCTGGAGCCGTGAATTAATGAATAAAGGCTGCTTGTTTTTCAAGCTTCTTTCCCAACACGACGACACAGGATGTCCTGACTTGAAGAAAAGGGATCCTACCTGGAGGAGTTTGACAAAGATACGGAGGAGCCTGAGGGCCGGTGTCGCCGGCGGCCTCGTGGTGGGGAGCCCAGCCCGGGGCGTCTCCTGGGGGATTTAGACCGACGCCACGGGTCCTTCCACTCATCTGGTCGCCTCATGACTGGAACAACCTCCTTCTTTGACGGAGGCTCCATCGGTCTGCTGAAAAGATTGAAAAGATGATTAATTACTGGTAAGAAACAAGGGGCACAAACACCATTACCATTCTAACAATCTCGTTTCATGTCATTTTGAATAAACTGGATGTACCCCCAAGTACTTTTTGTGCTATTGTATACAATTTCACAAGATGCTTGTATTCACATGTATTCTTCTTTTAGTCAACTGAGTCTGAAGAGCCAGTACGCTGATTGTCTTTGCCATTCTTTGTCTTTCTTTCTCGTTCTTCATTCGCTTTCCTTGCCCGCTCATAAACACCACCTTCAAAATCGGATGTATATGCTGCAACTTTGCTTGCTAATTGAGTAGAACCCATTGGAAATTCAAATGGTTGAACAAAAATATCATATGAAACATTTAGGATTTGCAAAAATTTTTATACACAGTTCCCTATTTCAGGGGCTCAAATGTAATCATAACTAATGCTTATTTTTAATAATTTGTTGAGAATCCTTTGCAGGCAGTGACTGCTTAGAGTCTAAAACCCATGGACATTACCAAACGCTGGGCTTCCTCCTTTGTGATGCTTTGGGGGGCCTTTACTGCAGCCTTCTTTAGGTGTTGTATGTTTGAGAGTCTTTCTGCCTTAAGTTTTGACTTATATAGGTATATAAGTGTGTATACACACACGCACACACACATACAGGGCTTGACAACCTTATCAGAGCTAATGATAACTGGTAACTTAATACCAGTAATGGTAAATAGGTGGGTGCTGGTGGGTGCAGTCGTCCGGCCTCCGCGGCTTTGACTGACAGGAAAAATGCACAACTGAAAGACACGTGTAGTAAGGTAAGCGTATTGTGGCGCCTGCGTCACACACACAGCCACCAGTCCGCACAGGAAATATCTGTGAAACGGCGTTTAAAACCAAACGCATAAGTCCGAAAGAGGCCCAGTCTGTCCTAAGTTACAGCCTGATTACAGCCGGTGCTGCTTACCAGCATCGGAGGCTGTGGGGGGAGCTCTGGTGTTGTCGGAGAATTACTAAGCTTGTCTATTAAACACGAGGCGTCACTTGGTTTTATTTTTGTTGGTCAACTTTTGATTTGAACCTCAAACTGAGAACTTTTTCTTTGCTTACTGGAATACAGAAAGGACACCTAGGAGATTTGAACTGAGATAAGGACACACTGTGGTGAGTTAGTTTTTCTTGTGGTCTGTAGGTAGGCCGACCTGATGATATTAGTCATATTATTTAATGCCGTGACTTGCCTGACTCATAATAATAATTCTACCTAATTCATCATAACACAAGAAAGAACAGTGTAATTCTACCTAATATTGTGTATACACCGATTTACTGCTTCTCCATTTTGAACAATACAGAAGGTAAAGAGCTTAAAAATTAATCGCATATTATATTGCCATCGCAATATTGGTAAAAAAAAAAAAAAAAAAGGCAATTAGATTATTTTCCAAAATCGTTCAACCCTAGTGCACAGTCCACAACTTTCTACTGAATCAAGAGCTACAGACCTCCAAACGTTGTGTGGCCTTCAGATTAGCCCAAGAACAGTGCATAGAGAGCTTCATGGAATGGGTTTCCATGGCTGAGCAGTTGCATCCAAGCCTTACATCACCAAGTGCAATGCAAAGTGTCAGATGCTGTAGTGTAAAGCACCCCAAGTGTCCTGACCTCAACCCAATAGACCCCGTCCAACATTTGTGCCTGACCTCACAAATGTGCTTCTGGAAGAATGGTCAAAAATTCCCATGAACACAGCCTTCCCAGAAGAGTTGAAGTGGTTATAGTTGCAAAAGGTGGGCCAACAATATACTAAACCCTATGGATTAAGGATGGGATGTCACTAACTTTCATGTTCAAAGCTTTGGCCAATATTAGTGTATATCCACAGATATATAAACACATATTTACACACACACACGGAATGGGTGAAGGATGGATCCATGCTTTCATGTTGTTTATGCCAAACTCTGACCCTACCATCTGCATGTCACAGCTGAAATCGAGACTCATCAGACCAGGCGACGTTTTTCCAATCTTCAATTGTCCAACAACGCTCAACTGTGCATTATGCTCATGATGTGATTTTTTGCACATATTTGTAAGCATTTCTTTATTGTATTATGGTAATTTTTGTATGTTTGGACATTTTTGATCTCCTTACTTTTTATGTATTTATATTTCTATTTATGTTCATGTGTACTGTAAGCACCAATTTTTCCAAGGCAAATTCCTCATTTGTGAAAATGTACCTGGCAATAAAACTGATTCTCATTCTGATTCTGTCCAACCACTCTGCCCATTCTCGTCTGACATCAATAGGGCATTTTCGCCCACACAACTGCCGCTTACTGGATATGTTCTCTTTTTCAGACCATTCTCTGTAAACCTTAGAGATGTCTGTGCGTGAAAATCTCAGTAGATCAGTTTCTGAAATACTCAGACCAGCCCGTCTGGCACCAGCAACCATGCCACATTCAAAGTCACTTAAATCCCCTTCCTTACCCATTCTTATGCTCGCTTTGAACAACAGCAAGTTGTCTTGGCCACATCTACATGTCTAAATGCACTGAGTTGCTGCCATGTGATTGGTTGATTAGCTGTTTGCGTTAACAAGCAACAGCTAATAAAGTGGCTGGTGAGAGTCTCCCTCCCCCTCACTTCCTCTCTCTCTCTCCCACTTTTTGTAGTAAATATTGTCTGTCATGTCGTTCATGTAGCAACGTGGGAAAAGGAGGAACAATATTTTACCCCTGTATGTTTTTAATATTGTGGAAGTGACATTAAATTTGAACTTGACTTGACCTTGTTTAGCAAAACATATAAAACTTAACCCTGCTGTTCCCATACTTTAGGAGGGCATTGTAAAGCTGGTGACACACAGGGCTACTTTTTGAGCAATGTTGCTGGGCAATGTTGCTGGTGGTAAGTCTGACTATGTTTTGAACAGATAGCGGCGGGGGGATTACGCTTGTAATCTTTACTCATTACCACTGACGGCAACAGTGCTCAGCACCTAGCTTGAGTTGGTCCGTGTAGCACCAGCTCTGTGGCAGTTGCGTAATTTCCCATTAAATAACATTGCATCTTACATATACAGACAGGTGGCTGAGATGGAAATAAAAGGTCACTCATAGTTTGGACAAGTGTTAAGCTGATGATACACAGAGCAACTTTTAGAGCAATCTTGCAGGGCAATGTCACCGTCAATGGTAATGTGTAAAGATTACTACCGCGATCCCCTTCCCCCACCACTCCGCCACCAGCCCTGCACCACCGCCATACGTTCAAAACATACTCTGACTTGCCACTAGCAAGATTGCCCAGCAACATTGCTCAAAAAGTTGCCCCGTGTATCATCACCTTTATACATGGTGAACATTTCATCAGGGAATTTTTTAGTACTAATCAAACCACTTTCAACTGCTTTGGATTAAGGATGCTATCTATACATTTTAACATGTTCATATCTTAATAACGTCTCCATATTAACAAAACATCTTCCATACCATTCATTCTGAAAAGTCTAGTAAAAGTATTTAACTGCATTATCATTTCTACACAGCAAGTCCAAAAAAAAACAAAGTGGCTCCATGGGACCCAAAACCAACTCAAACATCCATAAATGAACTGTCATATAGCCTACATTTATAAACATTTGTTAAACAATCATTGATTTAAAATGTTTATGAAATGTAATTATTTCATTTCAGAAGTATATGGCACCAATAATCAAATCTTTGCAGAGTCTAAAGTAGTGTGCCCGCAGTACACAGACACGATAGACAGCACAAGTCGCTTCAGTCACTTCCGGTTTGTAAGAGTCGGCTCGAGTTGAAACGACTTCAACTCAGAGCGGAAAAGCCCCAGCATCATTTGTGTTATTTCCCATTGTCTGTCAATGTTTGCTTTTCAAGATTGCAAAGAGAACTTTCGGACCTAATTCTGTTTTCCCCCATTGTAGCTGCAATCCGCAGGCAGGAAGGAGGGAGGGAGATAAAGCATAACCAGCTGTTTCTATGCACCCCGCCCACAATTGATTGATTGTGAATTATCAGATGAATAAATGTAAATAATGTTTTCTTTGTGATGACAGTTTTAACAGCAATCACTTACAGGGTGTGTTACAGGCCTCTACGCTAACCTATGTGCTCCTAACCGAAAATATTTAGTAGATGGTAGGGTGCAGTCGTTACTTGCACACTGTGCTTGTAAATCACTTCTTACGGTTCGCTTGTATCTATTTTTAGGAGCATATGCGACTGACTTTGTTGCACTGTAGAGCCCGGCATGTCCAATGTGCTCTAGGCTCTGTGGATTTTAGATGCAGCCCGTGACTTTTCTCACCCCCTGACCTGCTCGAACAACTTCCTCCTGGTAATGTTAGGGCTGTGCTATATGACTAAAATCTCATGTCTCAATATAGGTAATTTCCTGATAACAATATATATTCCAATATAGCACTTAAATTTCTCCGCATCATAAAGTTGGAGAAAGCGGTTCCAATACCATCACATAAAGCAAAAAAATTAAACACATATTCGGTCCTCACTCCACTAGCTTATTAGTAGGGCTGAACGATTTTAGAAAATAATCTAATTGCGATTTTTTTAACCAATATTGCGATTTCGATTTAATGTGCGATTAATTTTTAAGCTCTTTAACTTCTGTATTATTCAAAATGGACAAGCAGTAAATCAGTGTATAGTGTGATATTAGATAGATTAAACTTACACTGTTCTGTCTTGTGGGTCAGGCCTGTGTTATGATGAATTAGGTAGAATTATTATTATGAGCAATAAGATATATGAAATTATAATAATATGAGAAAGACAATTTTAGTCAAGTCATGGCATTAAATAATATAATATCATCAGGTCGGCCTACCTTTTCACCATAGGGTATTATACAGTAAGCGCTCAATGCAAAACCCACAGTTCAACCACCAATTAATGAGTCCTGATCTCAGTTCAAATCTCCTGGAGTCCATCTTTCTGTATCTCCGTAAGCAAACTAAAAATACTCAGTTTGAGGTTCAATTCAAAAGTTGGCAAACTAAAATAGAACAGAGTGACGCCTCTCGTGTTTAATAGACAAGCTCAGTAATTCTCCGACAACACCGGAGTCCCCCCGCAGCCTCCGATGCTGGTGAGCGGCGGACAGGCTTTAACCAGGCTGTAACTCGGGACAGACTGGGCCTCTTTCGGACTTATGCGTTTAGTTTAACACGGCAATTTACAGATATTTCCTGAGCTGACTGGTGGCTGTGTGTGTGACGCAGGCGCCGATCGCCACAATACGCTTACCTTATTACACACCTCTTTCTGTTGTGCATTTTTTCCGTCCATCAAAGCCGCTGGATGGCCCGACGAATTCACCCACCACCACCAAGTTACCACGTGGTGGCTGCTACTTTCATTCCATGTGACATTAAAGTTTATGTAGTGTGAGCTTCTGTCAAGCTTAAGAGCATTTTACAACAAGAAGGCAAGTTACAGCGTAGCGTGCAGACGAAGCATTAACTTCGTCAGACTGCTTTCCGCTTGGGTGTCATGTGACCAGAGTGTAATCGCCCCCTTTGCGATTAGAAAATTGCGTTTTATTAAATCGCGATTAAATCGCAAATGCAATTAATCGTTCAGCCCTACTTATTAGACTTGTCAGAACTTCTCAGCTCCTCCTCTTACAATCCCCCTCATTTTATTACAGTGCTCGAGTAATTAAGAATACTTCACCTCACAGATCCAAGAGGGAAAAAAGGTTTTAAAATCAAGACTGTAAACCTGTTTACTTTTCCTATCCTATAACTGGATTGTGTCCATGTTTGTTCCCAATTTACCGCATCCTGTAAATGAGCAATAAAAACTGGAGGTTTTTTTTGAAGATGTATTTCTGTTTTGTGTTGTTTTCATATTCTCCCCGTAATTTAGATTTTTGAAGTGATGAGGAGTTCTTGAAAGTGACTCGGAACAGCCATTTATTCAATGCCTGCGGCTTTTAATGTCGAAAAGGGGATTGATCATTAAAAAGATTGGCACATTGATATATACATATTAGTCATGTGACTGGCTGAGTGTCTATCACCACCGTCTTTGCTCTACTGCAGATATGAACCAAACTAGCAGGTGTTTGGCGACGGCCACATTGTTTGTGCATTTTAAGCCTACCACTTAGGCCTTGTTGTGCTTTTAAAACAGGTGCCTCTGTGTTAATTAGTTTCCCTAGATGTAACAAAAAATGATTTCTCCAGTACTACCTGTACCATGACACTTCTAATGGTATGATCAAGTCTTTATCTTCAAGCGTGTATCTTTATTTGTTGGAGGAACTTAACAAGATGAGTGGATATTCCCACTGTGAATGAAACAATCATTGAATGAAAGCTTGAAAGAATCCCATCTCTGTGACTACTGACCCTGTTGAAGGACGTGGCTAGGCATTTTAACTAGTGTGAGAAGTATGTTTTGTATACTTACAAGAGAAAGGGCCTTTGGACACTACACAAGCTGTTAAGCATATTATTGCATTTACCAAGAATGACTTTAATCATTACCAACATAAATCTAGACAGGGACACATACTTTGAATTCCATAACCATCTGTGCGCGGTGTGGTATACACAGTGCAAGTGTAAAAGGCCCAGTAAATATAAAGTCCATAGTGACGCAAGAGCATAGTGTTCTATTTTGAGATACATGTGAGCAATACGTAGCCCAAAATAGAACACCAACACAAGAGCTATATTTAGCTCTTTAAACAATTTTTCCTATCAACAGAATGATTCCTTTGAGGAAGGAATTTAAAAAAGGAACTGGGGCATATAAGCCCATAAGGCCCTCAGAGTACAACAACGAATAATAGCGTATTGTTGACCTTTGTAGGTTTAATGAATAAGCCGGAGCAGCCTTCAGCAGGCTCAGTTAATTGCACAACCTGAAGTTGAACTTTTCATGGACCTACTGTTTGTTTATTTAAATAAAAAGAAAGTGTTAAACAATAAAAATAAAAAAAGCATTAGGTAAAGTAAATGCTTCAGCAAGTTAAGGCCAAAAGAAACATGAACACTTGAAGAAACTGTCTTTCATTAACCTGTAGTGAAATGTGATCTAATTTAAATACATATTAAGACCTTCTGACTCTGACGAAGTGGAAATACAGTTTTTCTGTTAGTGAAGGGGAACTCAGAGCAACAGACTTGATCATATTTGCAAAACAGGAGGTCTCCACACAGCGGAGGTCTGTTCCAAATACTGGCCCTGTTTCTTAGGTTTGGCTTAATTTAACATTAACTACAATAACTATATCCTCTCTTTAAATTAACTGGAGGTTTTGGTGAATTCACTCGTCTGGCAACCCAAAGTTGAACAAAGCGTTGCACAAATCAAAAAATCTAATTTCACTGTGAATACACACACAGTTCAACATTACATATTCCAAATGAATTCCATGACATTAAACAGGTAATTATTTTTTAGTACTGTACTACTTATGTACAAATGTGACTATTGCAGTCGCAGTAACAATGAACATTTGTATTACTGCAGATCATAAAGTGAATAAATAAGAAATATTTCAAATGTAGGGCTGAAGCGATTCATCGATAAAATCAATTCATAAAAGGCCTCGACACAAATTCTTTGCATCGATGCTTCGTTTAATCCATGTAACTATACAGCACAGCGTTTCACAGGGACATTTATTACTGTCGCACATCACGCTTACGCTGTGAACACGACATGATTATCATGGCGCTGTTTGCAAAGTGGAGGAAGAGAGAGGAACAGTGAGGGACGAAGGAGAAAGTGTCCAAAGCATGGGATTATTTTAAGCTAAAGAAAATAACAACTCTGTAATGTTACCGTCTGTCCACCGTAAAACGAAACTTTTGTCGCCTCTGCAACAATGACGGCGCCTTATCAGAACGCTCCGGTGTTCTGCCAGCGGACCACAGACAAGGTAACAGTAACAGCAACTTTAGCATTTAACTGAAACCATGACTGATTGTTGAGTTTAAGGCTGCACGCGTGTGTTTGTTGTTCTCCTTTTTGGCCTGTGAGTTATAACCTCACAGTCAGGAGTTAACTGGGTGTCGGGGAGCTGCACCTTTTAACTCCCCTGCAGCTCTCTGTAGCTCTGACAATCCCTGCTACCTGCTTATACTAATTCATCCTTTCGACCATATTCTTTGTCTTTATAATTGCCATCTGTATAATAACAAACAACAGCTGTTTCGTGTGCCGGATCGCTCATTTCCCGTTTCACATTCACGCCCAAGTGTAACTCATCGGAAATGTGTGTTCAGACAATGTTCCGAATGGAAGGATTTCCACGTCTCTTCTGGCAGGTAATATTGCGTAAGTGCATCACCTCAATCGTCATTGCACACAATAGCAATATATGGGTGTTGGTTTGCAGTTGCTGACACTAACTGGTTTTCCCTGCATTGCAGCATTTGACCTGCATAGAGGGATTACTCATATTTGGTCCCACCTCCAGCACTGGACAAAACTGGGACTTCACTGTAAACACTATTTTATCATTTGTTACTGCAATTGCTGCATTACAGATGTAGTGACGCTGTGTCGTAGTCATCACAGCGCACCAGGGAATCCACATCCACTCACTCGCTCGCTACGCACATACATTGCTCTGAATTTAAAATACCTAATAAGAATACTTATTACAGCACCTGTCACACAGATGTCCTTTGATGAATGAGGAGAGGAAGCTAACAAACAGTGATTTACCGTGCTCACACAGTGTGCGTGTGAAAATCATCTGTTCTGCATTGATATTAAATAGCAGCGGTCATAATTCAGCAGCGGCGATGTGTCGAATACAGGGAAACCATGTCTCTGTGATGTGCAGGTCAACATTACCTTATTAAATAACATTTAGATGGCATAATGGATTAGTGAATTCTGTGAATAAATATAGTTGATATAGTAACTGAAGTCACTGCCAGAACTTCTTGCGCATTTATCTTTCTTCTGCTGTTTTGCTTCTATCTATTAAATACAGTATACACATTTATTTCCGAGTCCTGATTGGGAGGTAACATCCGATTCCGATCGAGTCTGAAACAATGTGATCGGGCCCGATTTCCGATCTCGTGATCGGATCTGGACACTCCTACATCGCAGGCTCATGAAATGACGGCCTGCTTTTCAACAGATGTCTAAACAATCGACATAACGTGACCGCATCATATCACATGACAAACAGCTGATCTACTGCATTAGATAACATTATATTCTGAATTGTCAACTGCCACATGAATTTTGCGTTTCCTTTTACATAAATAAAAATATTTCCATGGTAAATTGATGTGGAAAAAGCAGAAATTGGTGCAAAAACACTTACAAGAATGCAGGAAACTAAGTGTTTATTGCACGAACTTTTCACATAATTTGGCATTGTTGAAAAATATTGTTTAATCTCGTCTCTACTGGATCCCGTGAACCCAATACTGTGTCTTGTCTCGTAAGGTCGGAGTCTTGTCAAACCAGCACTTTTTTACTTTTTTTAAAAAAAGTATTCATTTTTTTAAATGCTTCAACAACTTTGTGTTAATAATATTTTGCCAGCAAAATCAAATCGTTTTACAAAATATTTAGCATAGTAGTATCTGTGGTCATCTTCTCAGTCTCAAACAGATCTTAACAATGTCGTGAGGTGACATGGTTCAGTTAACCAATATTAACGGGCTACCACATGGTAACGAAAAAGTTCATCAGCTGTTTGTTACTTTGTGTCATGCCTTGACTAAAAAGAAAAACTCAGTCGGCATATCATTTAATTATCCTGTGTCTCAAATGATGCACGTCATATTTAGTGCTACACAGATTTTATCTACAAGTAAGCAAACACCAGTCAACAGAAACCATTGTAAGAGGGGGAAGTGGAACTGTAAACACAGATTTCCCTGCTAATCAAACTTTATTAATGTGCAAATTCCCCCCTCTTGCACATCATAGTTCTATCAGGTCAAAGTTATCATACATTATGTAAAGCCTAAGCTACTGATAAAATGTACCTATATGTAAATAAACATGTTTGTTTTTATCTCATTCATTTGTAAAATATTAACGTGGCAGTTATATAATTATGCTTTCAATAATGAATCATAACATGGAAATCACAGTTCCATGACAAACACGCCAATTTTAAATCCTATACTACAATGCTCACGAGTCATTGCTTTCGGTCACTGTTTGCCAGAAAGACTCTTTCCATTGTTACTGACTATGAAAGTAATTATTCAAAAACTAAAAATAAGGACATGCTGAGGGTGCTTATCAATGTCCTCCTGTAAAAGCGCAATTTCAACTTCCTGGTTACTTTTACTTCCTGGTTACTTTCTAGTGTTTCAAGAAATCAAAATAAAACAATTAACCTAAAACCAATTAAAATTTCACTTACTTTGGTGGTAGGCTGAGGGGAGAGCGTGGTTTCAGTTTGTCTTCTTCCTTCTTCTCCCTGGTGTCTCGAGGAGGACGCATCCTCGGCCTCTCCTTCTCGTCCCTCTTCATGCGGTCCCGCTCCCACTCTTCTTTTCGCCTTATCCTCTCCTTCTCTCGCTCCCGCTCTCTTTCCCTCTCCCTCTCTCTCTGCCGGCGCTCCCTCTCGCGGTGATCTCTCTCCCTCTCTCGGTCCCGGTGACGCTCCCGAGGGTCGTGATCACGTTCACGCTCCTGTCGAGATGGACATGTTCAGTTTTCTTGCAAATTTGCTGCGCCGGCCCTCACACAAAACCAAGTGTTTTGTTGTACTATGTTAGTAGGATCAATTTATTGTTGGTCTGGGTCTTTTTATGGAATTGGTTGAGATTTAGAAAATTAGAGAATATGTACTCTGAGATATTATTTCAGTTGGCCTTTGAGCTACAGGGAATGAAAGACCTAATACTGCCTGTGTTGGAACCTTGCCAAAGAATGACACCTAAATGTAAACAATGTCTTTTAAAGACAAAAACAATAGCGTTTTGTCATGTCTCTGTGCCATCCACAGGGTTGCCACTCTTTTGTAATGATACATTTCATGAACTTTCCAAGGACAAATTAAGGCCTATCATTCACAGAGACGTTCACATAGAACAGTCTAACCCAGCACAGTGCTATACAGAAGGCGTGCTGTGTTTTGTGGTGGATTTGTAGAGTTCAAAGCCTGTGTTGCCAACAAGGAAGTTGCAGAGTGTCCTCAAGTGGACAAACTATATTTATTTTTTTAATTGTCATTTTTTGGCTGTTAAAACCACACATATGTTCATATCTGCAATTAGCTCATATAAGTCTCTAATACAAATCAAGTGATCTATTGTTGTATATATAGTAATTTTCATATATGTGGAAACTATTTTTATGCCCCAATAGCTAAAGTAAAAACTTTTTTCTCGCTTTATTGAGATTAATAACTAAATAGCCAATATTGGCTTTTGGCAAAATATTGTTTTAAGTTTTTATGTTGAAAAACAAAATTTTCCAATTTTTTTTTTCACATAAAATTTGAATTAAAAAAAAAAGACAAAAAAAGAAAAATCTCTGACCATTACTGGTTATTTCTTGCTTTTTACTAAGTATATATCAATTTGAACTTTTAGCAGTAGTTTGGGTGGAGGCCAGTTCTCCAAGGGGAGGGATTTTTCCCCCTTCAACCAACAGACCCCAGGACAATTAACTTTAAACCATTTTTTTAAAACCTTTGTTAAGCTATCCTGTGCCTGGCCACTCCCTTCGTGTTTTCACACTTCTGACATGACGCTTCACACAAAAGCTTCATCAGGCACTCGTAAACTATACAAAAGTCATTTTAATATAGTTAAGTAGGCAGTTCAGCCAGGACTGGTTCAGCACTCACATTTTCGCTCCTTCTTCCTAGACGAACCTAGGGTTAATCAAGCTCGGCCCAGTGCTGAGAAAAGGGACTTGTCGTTTTTGTTTTAAGTTGCTGAAGGTGAAGGACTCACTTCTGTGATGGAAACCTTTTACATTACTTAGAAAAATATGACGACTGTGGAGGAAACTCACACTGTAGTAAGGAAGAGGAGCTTCTGTGTACTGCACTCTGAAGTTTTCATACTGGCCACCTCGCCATAGGGCCTCCATTTCATAGTCATAGTATGGATCAGCATACGGGTCACTGCAGAGGGAAGCACATTTGAGAAATTCTATGATACCTCACAAAGGTTACTTGAATGTTTAAGAACATAAAATGCAGTGTTTTTGCTGGTTGATTTCCTTTCATGTTGTGTTTTTTTTTTAAAAACTGCCACGACATTTTACAGAATTATCCATTGTTCAAATCTGAAAGGCTGACAGTTTTTCAAAAAGAACAAACATGGCCTTTCCTTTTTATTTGGTACTTATTATTTTTATTTATTTAAAAAGGGACAATGCACATTAAATGGCCATATCATCTTGCGTCAATGTAATTATGCCAGATTTAGCCAGAAGGCTAATTTTTCATCTGAAGTCCCTGGCAGGTTGCACAAGGTCAATATAAAAACAGACAACATAATAAAACAATAAAAGAAATAGTCCCACAATATACACAACAGTCATTATGCTTTGCTATGCAGATCATGAGCTGGTAGTAAAGTAAATCAGTTATCAGGTGGTAATCTGTGTAGAGTGCAAGATGTATAATTTATAGTTATGTATTATAGTGCTGTTTATGCAGTAAAGTGGTGGATAAATATCAGACACACTTTCTAAAATGGACAGTGTACATCATCTACATCTGTCTACACTAATGACCTAATGAAGATTCAGGTTCTGACAAGAGACAGAAAAGTGAATGGTGTTAACAATTTTTTAAGGCTGTCAAAGTTAGGCTCCACTTACCCATATATAGGTTCTCTGAAGTCCATTTCACTGAAAGAGGAAAACAGTTCAGTCTCAAAAGACAAAAAAACGATTGTGTCATATTTGGTATAGTTATTAAGGCTGCAACTAACAATGTGAAACCCAAAAATATTATATGATAAATTACAACAATAAGCAGCAAGTCCTTATATTTAAGAAGCTGGAGCCTGCACATTTATGACATGTTTGCTTGTAAAATAACTGAAGCGATTAACTGATTATCAAAAGAGTTGGTAAACTTGTGTGTGTTTTGTTGCAGCAGAAAGTAAAATCTTTTGTTAGGTGGAGGAAAGCTTGACATGGCCCTCATTACAAATAATTATTTGAAGATTTTATTACAGAACATTAGCATCAAGAGTTGCTAGTGAGCAGGTCATACTCTCTGATGATGCGGTAGCTGCGTTCTCTGAAGAAATCATTCTCTTTGTCAAATTCTCTCTCGTCCTCTCCGATGGTCACATTGAAACGCTTCTCCTCAAAGTCTGGCTCCTGCTCCTTACGGATGGTGGCCTTTTTCAAAACCTATGGGACAAAGAAGCAGATACAGAACATTGATATAAAATGCAGCCAAAGGAAACCATACCACAAAGAAATTTTTTTTTACAATGACGTGAGAGACAGGTGACGTGAGAGGTCCAACAGCTTGACATTAAACAATGACACAGTTACTGCTGCTTTTAATGAGACTGTAGACTCAGTGTAATGTGTGTGAGTATACTGACCTGGATTTTTTGTTATTTTGTCCATCCCATATGTAACAATGAGGCTAAGCTAAATAACAGAACACCTTTCTGTATAATGCAATACAGTTCAACAGCACCCCAAACTACATCCTCCAAAAAGTATCACAAAGTTGAATCAATCCACAGTTTGAACAAAAACTTTTTGAAAAACTGGTAACTGAGTGTTTTGTATTGTTACAGATGCAGCTTTGGGCACAAGACAACAAACTGCTAGTTGGAATCACTAAATTAATACTTTTGTCTCTGTTTCAAACACACACACACTTTGCAAGTGCTTCTATTTGCTCTGGAGTGTCAATAAACAAACAGCTCTATTTTGTTTCCATTAGAGGCCGTGGAAGTGTTTACCTCTTTGGCATGCCTGAGACCTCTCTCCCAGGCACTCTCCACAGGAGGCTCCACTGGAGGAGGTGGTGGAGGGAGCTCCTCCACTGCAGGTCCAGCCTAAAACAGTGACAAAGTAATTCACTAGTTTCTTTGTATTTAGACACACACTCCAACTGTTGCACTACGGGGACACAGAATTGCAGTTGGCATAGATCCAGTTGCTGAGCATTTATATCCAGATCAATTGTTTTAATCTTTATGATTTATAAGTAATTATGTACTGTGACAATGTTACAGCAGTCTTTTCACAACTTCTTCAAAAGCACACAGATATTATGCACCATATTTACTGTTTTACAAAAAGTAGTGGGAGAGAAACGTACCCAGGGATTATTGGGTATGAGTGGGTGTGGTCCTCCAGGAGGCGCTCCGTTAGGTGAGAAGAGGTCTGGTTTTGTGATGAGGGAATAGTTACCTTTGTCATTGACTCAGGATGGATGAACCTACAGTTCATTCCCCAAGTACAATTTCCTGAAGGAAACAAAATGTCATATGGTTTACAATCCTCAAAGTGATAATTGAGTTTTCAGTTCAGTTGCTGCTGAGCGGTAGTTTCCTTACTTTAGTTAGCCATAAAATGTATAGAAGCTTTGATTTATCGATACATCGTTTAAGAAGAACGTTTGCTTGGCGGCGCCCCCCGGGATCATTGGTGTAAGTGAACTCATGACTGTGACGTTACAACCCAAACTCATGGCCCAACCAGGCGGAGTACAACAAACGCATGTGTATACATTTACAGCTGAGGATTGCAGCTTACTTTTGATAGCCTTCAACTCAAATCACTCATGATTTCAGTTAAATGCTATAGTTGTTGTTACTGTTACTTTGTCTGTGGTCCGTGTGGTTTCTGATCAGATGCCGCCGCGCTGTTGCTGTAGGTGACATATTTTGTTTTACGGTGGACGGACTGTAACATTACAGAGTTGTTATTTTCTTTAGCTTGAAATAATCCCATGCTTTGGACACTTTCTCCTTCGTCCCTCGCTATTTTCTCTCTCTGCCTCCACTTTGCAAACAGCGCCATCATAATCATGTTGTGTTCACACAGCGTCAGCGCAAAGTGCGAAAGAAATAAATGTCCGTGAGTGCCCTGTTTATGTAACATTACTAGTGCATCCTCTACTCTTCAGAGGAGAGTTGGTCCACATGGAGTGAGCAGCTACAAGTCATGTGATATTTGTGCTGTAATTACTGTACCTCTAGCTCTGAAACATACAGTATCTGTCATACCTCTGGTTTTGGGCTATTTTTGTTGACTTTAGCCTGGCTTTTAGCTGCTTACTAGATAGCTTTTCACAGTCGAGACCAACTCTGCTGTGAAGACTACAAGATGCCATAATAACGTTACAGACACACAGGCCTTACTGTCTGTTCACTAACTACTGTACTGCAACCTGTATACACTTCATGGCCAACTAAAGTAAGGTAACTACAGCCCACACACAGTCTTTCAAGGAAAGACTTGCCCCACAAAGGTTTCCCAAATAGCCACCTTTCTTACAGGGGAAGGCTAATCCAGTGTCCAATTAGATGATACTTTAACTTTTACATTCCACAGCTGACAAAATGCCAGCAGTAAAAAATGTGTTGTAAAAATATAGACATTACCGTTTGTGCTGTATCCTCATAATCTTTAAACTCGGTAATTAATAGAAAAATGGGAACCCTTTATGTTTATTCCTGACAGACATTTAAACTACGTTAATTGTAATCTATATTTTAAGTACTTAGTTTCTTATTGACTATATGTGGCAGAAGACAAAGAATCTGAAATCTATGTTAGATACAATGGCTCCCCCTGCTGTACAACAACTCACATAACAAGAGCAGATACAAACTAATTTTCCTCATGTGCTTTACGAAGCCATAACAGATATTTTTACAATGTTAGATTGTTTTATGTCTCTAATTATACAGCAATTTACTGTAGCTATGATCCATATAATTTGAGAGTTAGACAGTACCCAATCCAGGAGAAATCACTACCAACGTCTGGTCACTATATAATCAAATCCACAGAATGCTTTGTGTTTTTGAGTATCAAAACTTGAGCAGACACAGTGGGGGGAGAGAGAGGGAGAGAATTGTGCGGCAATTGCATTGCACAGCGCCAGAAACTGTAACGAAACGAACAGAAGTGAAAGAACACTTGCACTTCGGGATAAATATGTAGAGGACAATGACAAACGGGAGTCAGCTAAGCGGAGCTAACCTCTGTTGCTCCTTGTTCATTTCTGTAGCCTAAAAGTGTGCAATGTTGTGTTATTCTTCTGCAAATTTAGGTCACTTTCAGGCCGCGGAATCTGATAAGGGCCACATTTAAACAATAATGTGAACTGTCAAAACAAAAAAATCAAATCTGGGAAAAAAATCAGAATTGAGTATTAAGGCCTGCAGTCTGAACGTAGCCTTTGACAGATTTGTGAACACTATTTGAGAGAAATAGGCCTTTTGTGTACATAGAGAAAGTCTTAGATCTTTGAGTTCAGCTCATGATGAATGGGGGCCAAAACAAAAGCGTTTATCAACGTTTGATACGCGATAATGATACTGAGTCAATGTATTGTGCAACCCCATTTACCACCTACCTTTGATGAAGAACCTGCAGATAGGACGTGGTCTGATCTTCCTGTCTGAGGGATCTTTGACCTCCCCCTCCTCCAGGTCATCGTCCTGCCCACACACACAAAAGGCAAATCATGACGCCATTAGAGCTACCGACTAATCATGCTAAAAATAAGGAATTTAGAGAGTGTTATTTCTATTTCATGTTTTAAACTTTATACAAAATTTGTGGGTAGGCATTCATTTATTATATCATGTAAAAAGCAATTAAAAGCACAGTTTTATAAATGAAACACTGTGACCGCCTAAATCTTAAAATAATCATCATTTTTGCCGACCAATATTGTCCGTTGTGCTTACATACAAATTTGTTTACATAAGAACAGAACCAATATTTTAGCAAACACGATGCCACAATAAACAGCAAGGTTTTCCCACTATTATAAGACTTGGGAACAGCGCCTGAGCTAAAAGACCTGCACAACTATGCTGATACGTTTTGCTGTCATTTCTGGTCGCGCTGGTTCTGTCTTCTTGTTTGATCTGTGTTGCCAACTTGGCGTCTTTCTCACTAGATCTGCCGACTTTTCTGACCATTTAAGCAACTTTATTTCATTAGCAACCTATTCAGACCATCACGGAAAAGGAAAATAAACATACATTTAGGGCCACTGACATGAATCGGCTGAAAATAGCAAAAAAAGCACTTTCTGTGTTGGGCCTAATAAGTCAAAAGACCAATTAAATTTTACCGAACAATTACGCTGACATGTCAGCAGTGTGGAAGAATTTTAAAGAGTCTGGGAAAGAAGCTTAAAAACAATGTCATTGTCCCGCTGAATTGTCTCCCAGCACATCCACTCCATCTGTGGCTGACTTCTTAGAAAAGGCAACAAACGGTCCGACCTGCTTTGAATGTTTCTGTCGCTCGTTTGTGAGAAGGTGATTACTCGTATTAAAGCCTTTATGGTAAATCCACTGAAATGGACAAGTGTGAGCTGACAGGCAGGTGACTTTATCCAAACAGTTTCTTTCTTTACAAAGACAAGTTTTGCAGTATGAGAGTCATAGCTGAAGAGAGGCTGTGAAGTCTTCATGTTACGTGATACGAGAACCACAGACATTATTTATCTAACTGAGTCAGACTTGATGAATATAGCGCAAGTATGCACATGGGACAACATCAAGTTTTCAGTAGAAGTTGTCTATACAGTATGCAAATAAGATTAATGGGATTATATTCACAGAAAGTATAAAACACATTACATGGGATTACACACATGGGCTCCGCTTCAATCTTGAGAAGCTGCTCTGCTTGCCTGCCAGTCACCGGTCTCGTGCAGAGCTGTGCATGTTCACCGATTTACTGAGGATTGCATGCACGTTGCGGTGCCTCACAGGTCTATTCCAAGTATTATTTAAAAATAGGGGTGCACCAAAATGAAAATTATTGTCCGAAGCCAAAGCCGAAACAGAATATAAGGAAAAACCTTCCTGAATATCAGACAAGGTTTTTCAAATCTTTTATCACTGTTTAAATTAAATAGTCAAAATTTGCTTTTTACTCAGTGTTTCCCAGGATTTGGAGAGACAGGGTGGGTGTGTCCGTTTACTTCAGAACATCTTTATTTTCCGACCATAACTACAGTCTTTACATTAAACAGCTACTATTTTACAAGTTCTGTGTTGACGAATAAAACACTATAAAACCGCTATCAAACTCAATATGCAAGGCATATTTACCCATTCATCTGCACCAAGCAGGAGTTTTTTTTGTATATATTTTTATATGCAGATGACAAATACATACACATCTGATTCCGATACAACTAAAGCTGTTAAAATGTTTTTTAAATTAGTAACATGTTGTTTGGTACTAAATATAATCTCCACTTGGAACTTTGGATTGATTCTGAAATTTCTTATTGGCCTCATTCATAAAATTCTATATCGATCAATTTATTGTTTCACTCTATTAAGAATTACTAAGAAAATAAACTGTCTAAGAACTTTTATTTCCCATTGTTGATTACACGTCTTCCTCCTTTAAATATTGTTTACAGTAATATTTGCAGATTGTCTTGAGGTGTCCATACCACACACGATTGTTTCACGTGTACTTAACAGGCAACCACTTCACTCAAGAGACATCTTTATTGGTTACTCTTTGTTTTTAAATGTCTTTACTTCAACTATCCCTCATACTTACAACAGCATTTAGTTAATTTAGACCATAATATTCACTTTTGTGAACCATTTGTTTTTTTATTGTGCCAAGAATCTTTAAAGAAACTGTTAGATGTGCTTTTAAGTTTAAAGAATCATCAGACAGGAATAATTTCCCTTTTATGAAATCAAGAAACAAACAAAACAAACACAACTTTCACAAGTTAGTTTTATTTCCTTATTTAATGAAATGTATGAAATGAATTGTGCTTATTTAATTTATATGTAACTTTGGCAATATTGTTGCTATACATTCATGCCAATAAGTTAATTTGAATTTGATTTCTTTGCTTGTTTAACTTAAATCTACATGTTCTTGTTTGTAATAGGCTTCTGTTTTAGTGTATACATAGATTCAGTATTTTGATGTTATTTAGTCTGTTAATTAGTAAGAGTCCTATTGAAATATAAGGAACTATCAGTATTCTTTTTTTTCTCTCTACAATGAATCACATTTTTATCAGCCTAAAGGTGCTCGGAGGTTGTTGTAATTTCACTGTACATGCTCAAATCTGTACACATTACATTTTTGAGAAAATGTCCTGAACACATCAATCTGCCCATGTATTACTCCTCACGGGTTGGACACACCCACCTGAAAACAGTCTCGAAAAAGCCTTAGCACAATGATGATGCTATGTTATGAAGGTTGTGATTTTTCTTCAATGGCTTGTCTGTGGTGTGGCACCATAGGCTGTATATAAGAAATGGACGTAGTCATCGTGATGTCACCCATTGGTTTGTGGACTGCCATTTTGAAGCCTTGAGTTTGGCGCCGCCATGTTGAGTTTTTGCAACCAGGAAGTGCCCGGAAGTGACGATATGGTGGAGCTAACGGCCGTGTGCGGCGCTAGCTAGCTTGCTTAGCTAGCTTGCTTAGCTAGGTGCAACTCTAACTAACTGTCATTTTAACAGGGCTGATAACTTTGTCTAGTGAACAACAGTCTTAAAACTAAATGTTCTCACCAGATAAAATGAACAGCCAACTCCTAATAAGCTTTTTCAATGGTGCTGGTTCAATCATAGATAATCCTGCCCTGAAACATACTCTGCTGTGTGGTCCATTTTAAAATACATGGGACCATAATTTACTAAATGAACATCATTTTGTATTGAAGAAGACTTGAAACTAGCAGCTGAGACCATAAACTACCCCAGTAAACACTTTCCTGATGAATTTTTCAGCTGAGAAGTAGGGTCATTTTCCCATTATTTCTAATGGAGCCGGACTTCTTTTTGAAAGCAGAAGAGTCGCCCCCTGCTGGATTTTCAATAGAATGCAGCTTTTAGGGACTTATGCATCGGCTTCATATTGTAGACCGGAAGCTTCCCGCTTACATGGCACTGAAATTTGAGGTTTCACCACGAAACTTGTAAAAAGTTGTAACTTGACAACTTGATTTCACATGCTCAAATCTCTACTAAAGTTTATGTTTGATAGTGTCCCACCCTGAAGACATCTGCATGTGGAACTCTGTCATTGCTCCACCTACTGGCAACAGGAAGTAAGTGTACCCCGTACCACGTTTCACCTACATGTATGAATGCTTTGTGGAAACACATCCCAAGACAAACAAAAAAACCTTTTGGAGCCGCAACCTAAACCAGACAGGTAGTCAGCCATTTTGAAAGTACAATTTTAGCCCATTTTTCATTACCTAAAGGGTCCATACTTTAACAAACTCTCTCTTCAGAATTAAATGGATTGACTTCAGTTTTGTTGAAGTGCAAAGACCTTTAAGATGAAAAGTTGGGCTAGTGGTGAGCTTTTGTACGTTTTGTCTGTGTTTAATGTTTCGCCATGAAACAGGAAGTAGTTCTAACTTCAGTATACATTGGCCACACTGGCCCAAACTACATGTTCTATAAGACTCCCGCTCTGAGGAGAGCTACACGACATTAGGTGCATTTCACTTAATGCGGCGCTGCGCAGCACTGACTTAACGTGATGCATGCTGGACTTAAAACAAGGCGTGCTGGTTAGAAATTGTGTCCGACTTTAGCCGGCGCTGTAAAACGTCACCATGTCACACAACATTAAAACCTCGCGGGAGCAAGGCAGCTGCAGGCGCCAAGTCCGGCGGCCGCAGTTACTTTTCTCAGGCTGCAGAAAGTTGGAACCACACTTTTGCCCGGCCTTGCAGCATTTTTCTTTGCAATTACCGCAAGATCAGTCCTGGATCTCAGCTCACAATGAGATCACGCAGGTAGAATGTGTCCGACATTACAACCCCGTCCCTGCAGTCACTTGCAGGTCACGTTCGACTACGAAGTCGGCGAAAGTCAGCCGCCGTCATCTCAAACGCACCTAATTACAACTTATGGTTGCCGCGCCCCCTACGGCACCTCCTGACCTTCATAAAGGAGCAAGTGCCCATTCATTGTTATTGTTCATTATATATACACAGATATAACTTGTAAGAAAGTTAGTGGGTGTAGTTTGGGATGGAGAGAGAGCCATAATGTGCATGTCTTTGTTAATGTTACTGAACTGATTGTTTTGTGTCACTGGGATTGTTAAAAAAAAACAAGATGGTGCATCTCAACAGGGTTTACCCTCTAATTAAATTTTGAAAAAAAAAATTAAAAAAAATAATTAACCTCATACTTAACATAACATCTCGCCAAACTATAAATACTTACATCAATCTCTCCTTCATCAATCTCTCCATCATCTTCATCCTTCTTCTTGTCTCGAAAGGAATCTCTTCGCATCCTCTCAGGCCCTTTGGAGTTGTCTGTCCTCTTCAAACTAGGAGATGGGGGAAGGATTGGTTTCTTCTCCTTCTTACTGCTCTTGTCTTCACTCTCGTCCTCTTCTTCTCCCTCTGCTTTTGTGTCTTCTTCCTCTTCCTCTTCCTCATGTACAGGGATATTGGGCTCCTCTGGGACCTCCTCATCATAATCCAGTTCGTGCTCGTCCAGCTCCCGTGAAACAGATGCTGAGTCATCCTTCATCTCTCTCACCACGACGGTTCTCCTTTCATCCTCTTTTTCCTTGGCCTTGCTTTTGTCATCCTCCTCCTCATCATCATCATCCACCTCAGCTGTTTCAAGTTCTAATGAGGCATCCTTTCTGTAGACACTGTATCCTTCTTCCACATCAGTAATGAAGTTCTTGCCTTGTTCTGGCTCTGAGTCTGGAGACTGTGGGGTGTCAATGACTCTATCCTCTTGATCTTCTCCTTCCTTCTCCTCCTCCCCTTCTAAGTGGTCCCCATGTGGACCATCTTCACCCCCCAGGATAATTGTCCCAACGTTGAGGCCCATCCCTTCTGTTTCTCCTACAGGCTCCTCATCCTCTGGGTCAGAGACAAAGTCAGGGACTACCTCATCCTCTTCTTCCCTCTCCTCCTCTAATTCCAATCCTCTTCCTCTGCTTTCCACCACCTCTTCCTCATCGTCCTCCTCACCCAGGCCCCCATTCTCCTCTCCATGGACTAACTCGCTGTCTGAGATGACCCCGTCCTCCTCTTCATCAGGAGAATCAAGGAGCTCACTGTCAGAAAGGCCCTTCTCCTCCTCCTCAGGAGACTGAGGGGACTGGATAGGGCTTTCAGGAGTATCCATTAGATAATTTTCTGATGTAAACAGAAAAACAATAATCTGTAAAAAACAATCAACAAGTAATATGCTAACTGTGTCAGCACTTTAATAATAAATATATGCCTTTCTGCATGTTCATAGGAAGATCATACATAGCTCCATCAAACAATCTGTAAATTTTCCATCTTTACCAATCAGCCCGGTAATATATCAAGTAGAATAGTATTTCAGAACATAAGACTACTACAATACACATACTAACCAATAAAGTTGACAGTTGTAAATATAAATAATGCACCCAGTGCACCCAGAAAAAAAGCCCTATTTTACAAAGTGCACAACAACCACAGGTCAATTTCTCTGGATTTGAAAAATACTGAGATAATTGACAGACAAACCACTTTCAGTTAAGATTTTAATACTACTAATTATTAACGGTATTCGCATTCAAGAGTATTTACCCGTCCTAAACCCAATAATGTATATACTTTAGCCAAATAACCTATTAATAACTGCACTGCCACACCATCAAATTGAGTTTGGCATACGAGACTCTACATAATACAGTGCAGCATATATTGAGATAAATAACACAAATGTATGACAGCAACCTATAAATGTTTGTTGTCTGCTGACAAACTGGATAAGAGACGACTAGGACTTCTTTAACTTAAAAAAGCACCTTTTATAAGAATAAGACGTAACAACAAGTTTATAATTGACAACAGGAAAGTTAACGTTAGCTTCCAGCGCTGCAAATTCAACAGCAAAGGACAAACCTATAAAGTTATCGTAATAGCAACCTAGCTAACAAATGCCAATGATAGGAGCTAAACGCGTACACATTTAATTAAAATGTCTCGTTAGAGTTGCATGTTATAATTCACCTACTTGTGTTACATAATTAGACAGCATCTTCAAAATTGTAAATAAAAAAGTTGACCCGCAGCGTAACATAACTAGTAACGTTAGCACTAGCTAGGTCGCGGTAGCTGGCAACAAGGCCCATAACTTGGCGACGTGAAAAGAGCTGGCTAACCAACGACCACACTGCCCTCAATGAACAGCAAATCTTTCTTGACGAATATAAACAAACAAACCGGTTAGCTTAATGGCATTACTAACCGGACACTACCGCTTTAGCGATAGGCAGACAATGTAGCACACTCGCCTGTCTTTTAACAATGCAGCCTCCGCTGAAGCTAAGCTAAAAGCTTAGCTACACTCTGCTAGCTGCTAACAACCACACATTTTCATTCACCTTGCCGACCCGGAGCTCTTTAAAGACGGCACTGCTGCGTTACGAACCGCCCTCTCTCGCTGATATTGTTTTTGTAACAATCTGCAATAAATTTTATACGGTTTAATTTAACCGCTAAGGTGGAGAAAATAAAACTACCCGCACTTCACGGCAAGAGCGGCCATTACCTCAACGTCATCAACATACGACAACCGGGGAGAAGTGGAAGTGGATGACGATAGATCTGAGATAACAAAGTGTCGTTCACAAAAATTCACAGTTATTACCCTGCTAATCATTACATGGTTAAATTTAAAAGAGACACACACAAAATTTGGGCAAACCTTCAGAAAATATGTACTTCATTATACATTTATTAATTCTTTTTGAAAAATTCCACATTCATAAATGTAAATTCAACAGTAACAAACCTGATTTTGTATTATTTCCCCATGAAGTTGTGCTTTATAATTATTTGATTTCTGGCTCCAACAACAAAAAGGCGGTTAAAACTGTCAACATATGGTCCTCTTTCTCTTTGTAATAGTCTATAAGCTTCCCTTATAACTTGCAAGATATCTATTATATTATAATAATAAGGATCAGGAAAATGAGAAAGAAAACAGTATGGTGTTTTAGTTATAAAGTTGGCTGCTGATCACATGTAAGTTTATTACAACAGCATTTGTTGCAAAACTAGACACTTGGCGGCTAATGAGCTAACAAAGGCTGTATTATAGTAGTAAGCTAATAGGCAATTTGCAACCAGCAGTGCAGTAGTGCTACCACCAATGTCGAAACAAACTTTTAAATTAGGCCTTGTAGATCTAACATGAGTGAAGATTCAGCAACTGGAGTGGTTATCAGATTTGTTCAAAAACAGATTACAGTGTACTGCTAAGGTGAAATAAGTTGACATTTACATAGCCTAGCCTACTTCATACTATGTCTCATGCTCAAACCCCATTGGCTCACAGAACTAGGGGGCCTCTAGATTAGCCTGGATCTGGCGTTGTTTGCTTCAATTTAAATTTAGGTACACAGTTTCATTGCCCAGCTCAGTTGCTGTTACTTATGTGACCCACATAATATACAATAATGCAACATAACAGGACAGGCGCAGGACAACAACACACAGTGGAAGAGCCATAGGGTAGGCTAAGTTACAGTAAGGTTACGTACTACAGTCTAACTGTTATTCTACATCTATCTTATTTATAATAGGCTATTCAGTCTAGCTCACTAACCCTTTTCGTTATCATCCAATAAATTTATCTGTGCTCACATTGCTGAGCCTACATCCACAAATAGTTATTGAAAAGCCAGTAGGCGAGGTAATCAACGAATCATGTCGGCTAAATGCAGTCTGTGTAGTGTTATGATGTTACGAACATAGATGAAACATAATAACAAGTCAACACTGAGAAGGAATGCTGTGACTGTGGAAGACTTGACAGGAGCTGAGATGGAGATCATTCAGCCAACGCCACCAGTTTCGAGAAAAGATTTCCACGCTGCAGAGAAGTAGTAGTGTGAAGAGGAGTAGTCATCTGACTGAGTCATCTGAAGTGATTCAGGAATTCAAGACAAAGACTCGGAGGCCGTCTCTGTAGTATGCGAAGCATCCAGCCATGATCCCTGTTGGATTTGTCACCACGCTGATTCAGCAAATGTACATGAGAAAATTAGATACTCTGGAACTATATGCTCTCTCAAATACATCAGAGATAGTGGATCCCCTCAGCAAACTCAATACTGACAAAATTTATTTCAACATGCAAGACAGAAGATTGCAGACATACATGAAGACAGACTCTTGCCTGACAAACCACCTTCACAAATTTCAACATTGACTGCTTCGGCTGCAGAAAACAAGTTCTCATAGGTGGTAGTAGAAGCCCCAAATGTTAAAGGAGACTTCACTGCAGTTAAGACACTTGACATTGCCTCCTGGACCTTGTGGCAGATGGTGAGTGTCTTCAAAGTCAATTTCCCATCCTGCAAGGGTGGAGAAAACCCATCCATGTGTGAGTGGATAAACTGTCAGGCAACTTCTTATTCAGCATCCATGAGCCTGGGTCTGGTCAACCCCAAGAGAGGGGTGTCACAGTCACAGTCCAAAAATGTAGCACTCCCTGGGTAAACCAATTTCTCCAAATTTCCTTCATTTCATTTAATATAAACAATTATCTCTTGATTAAATCGTGCAGGAGTGACATTGCAGAGACTAGGTAACTACCACTACCAGGTAACTTTTCTAGTTTACCAAGACATGCTGTTGTTGTAATGTTAGCCATAGCAGCAGGAGCATTGTGAGTATCACTGTCTGGAGCTGCTGTGCTGACTCTGGGACTGTCTTGTCCTCTCTGCATGTTAGTTTTTGCAGCAGGAGCTGTAGTGTCAGTTTGCTAACCCACAACTAACAAGCCTTCACAGAAGTCAACTTCTCTAATTGCACAACAGCAAAGGTTCTGTCATAGTCCTACAGGGACTGAGGTCTCCACACTTGTTAACAAGAATGCAGAATACAAGAGCAAAGAACAGGAGATGGGTTAGCTGGGTATTTATGGAAATATCAAGAATGAGTTGATTGACTTGTCCTGCTCCTGAAACTCTGCTAATTAGCTCCACTTAATGCATGTTACTAACTCGACTTGTCCCCCTCTCTTAGATTTGTGCTTTCTCATCACTGTCCTTCTATCACTTTCTGCAGATGTTGCTGGATGTTTGTGTTATAAAAATAAAATTGAATTGAATCACTTAAATCTGAGTATGATCATGGATATCATCGAGTTCCTTGTGTTAAACCAGCAGCTGCTGAGGGGGATATCTGACCCTTGGAGTCACCCAGACAATCATCACGTTTTAAATGTGCAGAAGGTGAAACCACTACTGGAGCTAGTGTTGTGGTACTCAAGATCCGTCTTGGTCTCAAGACGGGTCTTGAGAGTACTTTTGAAGGTCTTGTTTCGGAATAGACCACATTTCTACTCGGTCTTGTCACGGTCTTTATTTTAAGACCAGTCAAGACCACTACTTTGTGGATATCACTAGGTTGCCTGTGCATTGTGTGACTTATTTGTTAACATCCTTGATTGGATATAAATCTTACTGTCTCAAATGCAATCAACATGACTCCGTGCTAATTTAAATCTGTTTGTTACTCATAATGGCCTCCCCGCCTCCCTATTACATGCACTCCAAGAGAGTGAAAGAGAGACAGAAGAAGCTGTGGGTGTCTGGGAGTGGGAGGATATGTCAGCAAAATCTTCTATTAAGTATTTGGCTACCTAAAACCATAAAGAATTCATCTGTAAAACAACGCCTGAAAGACAAAACACAGCAATCTGTAAATTCTGCAGAGCAAAGCTTATGGAGATGGCTAGGACCACGTTAAACTTGTTGCCACTTAGAAAACATAAAGAAAGGTAAGTTATGCTAGCTGTGCTAACTTCACTTACCTATTAACTGTATGTTTTAGGGCACATGTTTCAGTTGCTTGCCAGTTATTTGCCACGTAGCTAGATGCACAAACTAGCAAATTTGGTTAACATTAAGGGAAGTAACTAATGCTGCAAGTTTTAACTTGGTGAGAGATTGAAGGGCGAGTGCATGTGGTGACCACTTGTTCCTAAGTTACCTTTGTGCTTGTGATGAACAATGACAAGACAGGACACATAAAGCTATGTAGCTAATGTAATGTATGTTACATCAACCTTAGCTAATGTCAGCTGCATACAGCTCTTGATATTAAAGCTAAGTAACGTGGTACTGATCTCCGTCCACACCAGTGTTTTAGCTGCGTGCAGAGTTGATCTCCGTCTGTACTAAAACAACTGAAAACGCACATCTAGTGGCCGTTCACGTACACTGGGCACGTGCATGCATACTTCTCCGTTTTAGGTCTTCGATTTTGCTGTTTTAGTCTGGACGGAAGGTGCAAACATAGCAAAAGATCAGTAGTGTGGATGGGGCCTCAAATGGTCAAATTCTTGGTCTTGTCTCAGTCTGGTCTTCGTCATGACTTGGTCTCACTTTGGATGCTCTTGACTACAACACTGGAGCTCACCATACCAGCTTTCAGAATCTGTTTTCTGTAGTTTGCCACTTTTTGCAGTCTGAAATGGCCCGTACTGCTGAGGATAAGTGGACCCCTTCTGCCAGCCTGCAGTGCTACTGAGCCTCTCAACGCCATGACTTTTGGTGCATCTTCAGCGATGTGCAAGAACACCTTTTCAATGCTAACCAACATCATTTAGCACAGATCGAGCATGCTGCATCCGAGAAAAGCCACTTGATTCAGCTGCCGTTTGAAGGGAATCTTACGACTTTGGGAAAATCAACTAGAAAGACTGCTTACTCAGGACGTTCAACAAACTAACTAGGAAGCAGCTAGTGCTAGATTCCTATGTGTATAAAATGTATTCTGTGATTTTAAAACAGTAGCATTAGATTATTATTTCATGCTGCATATTTCTAGTTATCCTTTCTGAGGCTATTGCAAGTTAAATTAATTTTATTTTATGGGGAAAAACAGCCCTACTACATCCTGGCACCTGTCCCAATATTAATAAAACATTTTTAAATGTATTTTCTTGTACTATAATTTTTTCTCACTGTTGTCTGGTATAATTAGTTTTGTTTGTAAATATGTTTTGTATGTTCTGTAAAATGAATACTGTAAGCTTGGGAGGAGCCTCTGGTTGCTATGCACATAGGCTAATATTTTTTTGTTTATTTGATTACTCTGGTTATATCCCTATTGTAATCATATTAATTAGCACGTAATAAGTCAATCAGAAGTATGTTAAATAATATGTATTTAATACTCTCTAAATTTATAAGAGTTGTGATTTGGTGTCCTTGATGCTATTCACATAATAGCCTATTATTTTAATATTTTATATTTTTTGTCTGTGGTTATATAGCTTGTATGATCAGTATTGTTAACATAATATGACATATTGTGGTGTGGTCTCTAAAAGTAATCAGTAATTTAAGCAGGTTTAATGCATTACCTTAAAATTGCATTTAATTATTAGTATTCTGAAATGCATGATGACCTATTTTATCATAATGTAGATCGATACAAATGGATATAAATGCAGTAGAAAGGAGTCACATAGTTTCACTTTATTTATTATTGTTGTTGAAACCTCTTTTCGACTTGAGGAGAAATTTGTTTACACAGTAAAAAAAAAAAATCATTTTCTTGTTGTATTTACACTTAACACTGAGTACATTTCTTGTACTGATTTCAGTTGGCACTGAAGTTACTGATTATACAGCTTATATAGCTTATTTCTAGGCACTAGGTGGCAGCGTTGTGTAAAATTGTCTTGTGACAAGGCCTCATACCCTACTAGATTTTCTGAATTTATAATTCTGTCCTTTATCTGAAAGTGTGGCGACTAAGAACTACATTCTGTAACAGGCTTATGGACACACCCATATACATACAGACACATTCACTCACACACACACAGACACATACACTCTCACATATAGACACACACACAAACAAAGGTTGTCCCTGGTAGAATTATTCTTGATGTTTTTCTTTCAGTTACTTAGTTAAAGTAATTGTTATTATTTCAGCTCTCACACAGCTGTGCTGTGTTGTTTGTTTATGTTGCTTGACTGTTTCTCGTTTTCATTTCTCTCTCAATTGTCTTCCTATTTCAGCTGTTTATTGCTGCTGTTCGGCTGGTTGTCTATTTGTTTTTGTGTGTTTGTTGTTTTTTGTTTGTTTTTCTCCGCCCCAAGCCCCCCTCCCTGTTCTCTTGCAGGTTTTGTTGTTTTCTGCAATTGGTGTTTCCTTCTGCTGTTTCCTGTTGTCCCCCGCACCCCATCCCTGTTCTCTTGCAGATGTTGTCCTTTCTCTGTGCTATCTGTTTATGTGGTGTTTCTATTCCCCATCCCCATGTCTGGCCCAGTAGAAATTAACACGAATTAACACATTAACTAACACGAATAACATAATTAACATGAAAAATCCATATTGAAATTATATAGTATATATTTTTTTTATTTATATGTTACTTGACTGTGTAGACTGAATACAGGGGGTCAGTCATACTTCCCATAGTAAAATCGTCTCTGATTTACATCTCACATCTCACATTTATTCATTCATATTATACAGAAAATTCTCTAATTTTATCCGTGGACAAGAGGAGAAACATCACAAAGACAAATACAGGTACTGGGTAGGTATCTGCAGCGGGGAACCCAGTATGAACAGCATAATCATAAGCGACGTGAAAACAGCTGGCTAACCAACGACCACACTGCCCTCAACGAACATCAAATCTTTCATGACGAATATAAACAAACAAACAGTATGAACAGCACGCAAAATAACAGCAAGAGCTTACTGAAGAAGTTCAATTTAAGCTATTCAGACTAGCATTGTAAACACCAGTTATAGTGTGTACATTTAATATCAGTGATGTTCAAGAAACAGTTTGGGTTTTGCTTTTTTTTGACCAGGATTTTAGTTATGGTTGGATTTAATCATTAACATCTTGCTGTGTAATAAATAGTAAATTAAAGTATTACTCGATTTACTTGTACCTCTTACTGTGTATTCCTCTTTATGTCTCTGGACCCCAGGTGCATTGGTATGTGTGTGAGTCAAGTGTGTGTGCAGTGGCAGATGCTTCCCTTAAACTGGATCTCTAACAAGAGCAAGGGACTGGAGCACAGGAGGCAGCTACTGCCAGAAGGTGCTTTGAGGATGAGTTGTCAAACTAGAGCCTATATGAATCAATATTTCCTCTCACAAATTTCAAAATAAAATGATTTCACATTCCAATTTTGACATTTTTGGCTCCCTTGCTGACTATTCATTGGTTACAACACATATAGTATGGAATATCACCCTGTGTAGCCTGACTGAGGACACCTCTATTCAGGTCTTGAAGGCAGATGACCTGTGGTGACGTATGTCAGGAGGACATTCTGTCTTTCTAACCATAGTCATCCTTCAGTTGTTACGTTTTTCAGCTAACTAAGAGCACCTCACCCTTAGATATTTACCTACAGCTAGTTAGTTCTGTGTTTCATTAGCACCGGCAGGAAATGGCTCGAAATCAGCATTACTGTTCCAGTTTCTGAGTGTCCGGAGACCCACCTTCATGCAATATATGGATCCAGTGAATCCAAGAGTTTATGTTGGACCTAATAAAATATGTTCAGAGGCTATTCGAGTTGAAACCAGATCGCTCCAAGAGCTTAGCCAGCAGCAGCTTTAGCTTGGAGGCTTTAATGTAAGTACTTGCATTTGGATGGAGTTGAAAAAATAATTCACTTTATGACAGTCCCTGTCATTTTATGACATGTCATTCTGTGCTTATAGAAACATCTTTGGCGGCTTTTATGTGCCCCTCTAATGACCAAGGCATCAGTGGCTCTTCAGTTCAAACAGGCCCTGAGCTCTGTCACTATGCTACAAATATACAACATGAAGTGATGTGAGTGGAGGCAGGGGGACAGTGGTGGCAGAGACAGGTATCTCTCACACTCAATTCAATTCAATTCATCTTTATTGGCACAAATGTCAAAAACAATATTGTCAAAGCTTAAAATGTAATACCTCTCTCTCTGATATGGACTGGGTCAGTTACTTACTTGATCAGCTGAGGGTTTGTTTGTCAGTCATTTGATGCCATGCATGTGTAGTTTGAGCTGAAGAAGAAGCAGGTGGAAGCTCCCCCATTTTGTGACCTCTCCAGTGCCCTAACAAAGGTGCCTTCACTTCCTGTATGAATGCTGCAATGTTGAATTCAATCAGGTGGTGCCATTCTCCCCCTACAGTGCTGCAGCTCAGTCGGCCCATACTGTAAGTGAGTAACTCGACTGAAAGGTACATCAACAATCAGTCACTTGTATAGTAAATGAGTCATACAATGGCAAAGCACCAATGTGGAATTAAATAATTAGGGCAAATTGCAAATAAAAATCTGTATTCACATTTACATTTATAACACACAATATATTTATTATTTAGGATGGTATGTTAAAAATAAGTAGTAGATAAAGTAGATAAATAATAACTTTCATGTGGTCACCAGCATGTGGAAAACATCCATCTACCTACAAAATAATGTGCTGGAAACAATATGATATTATTTAACATGGAAAATTATTAAATTCACAATTTTGTCTCTGTAGTTTTAATCTTAATGGCAGCTCAACAATTATGAAGAAACGACAGATAAAATATATCCTCCAGTCAGCAATAAGTATGAGGTAAATGATCTATACAAAATATTGTATATCTAATTTATCTTATAATATATCTTTCCATTTGTCTAATATCTTATATTAGACAATGGAAAATGATTTAATTGGTGTCTTTGTTGCAGGTTATACCGTATACCTTTGATCTGGATGAAATTCAGCCCTATAATAAAACCTGATTCTGAAGACACCAAAATAAGTATTGCCCTTTTATTTTGAAGGTGACAGTGCTGCTTCCCACGTATGTCTCTGTGGATGTGATGGAGCTCAGTAAGTAAGTAGTGGCAGGGCACTGTGTTGGACAGTGTGCAGACTACAGCATGGCTATGCTGCCGACCTGGCTTTAACCATCGACTGACACGAAACACACACACACAGGGGGAAAAAATATAGCATTTACATATGTGAAGAAAGATACAGGCTTGAAGAGTATTCTGGAGGAAGCTGACATGATGCAAAGACGTAAAAGGTAAATCATTTTATTTTCTCCTACAAATGAGAAAGACTAATAAGAAGTTTACACTCACTCACGTCTGTCTCTCTATCGTCTTCATTTGCCAAAGCTCCATGTCATAGTGATATCATTCATTTACTATGTAACAAAGGCATAACAGAAAAGGGGGAAAACACGAGAAAGAAATACATGATTTGACAGTTGTCTTTCTGATGATATAGAAGAAGTAGTTGTCATGGGAAGTCATATCCATTCTCTTATCAATCTCTCTCTCTCTTATATATATATATATATATATATATATATACATGTATATATATACGTATATATGTATATATATATAGGATATATAGGATACAAAAGTATTCCGTTAATTTACAGTACAGAAAAAAGACGTAATCAGATTACGGCAACATTCTGTAAAATTGGAGATTACTCAGGAATTACTTTAAGCAGAAAGTTTCCATGAAACAGAAAACGCAGCGTCCATCCAGAAGCTCTGTGTAAATCATCTCAGTAAATTACTGGATTCCCTGTTAGTCGAGGCTGTGTTCGGTCCTGTTGCTGTGTTCACTGGGAGGCTGCTGAGCGAGGTTTGGTTGCTCGCGTTGCTCCGGTTCTCAATCAGGCGCCGCACCGCTCCATCACTTCCTGCTGGGTCCCCCGCTCCTGAAAAGTGAGTAAAGGTGTAAACACCTTTATACAGTCCATGGCTCCCAGTGCGGGCAGCGCTAATCTGAACACTGGTTGCACAGCTAACTGAGCTAATAACAGCAGCTAATTAGCTGTTAACTAATTTCAGCAACAACTAAAGCTATCTGTCCATCAGGAATCACAGAGTTGAGGCAGAGCAGCAGGGGGACCTCAGAGAGACAACTAGAAAATATTTTCTCCATATTTCTAATATTTCTCCATCAAATATGATCCAGTCTCACCAAAATAAGTGAAAAAAGTTGTGTTTTTGTGCAGTAATCAGTAAGGTCCGGCCCAGAAGTACTGAAGCTTCAGCAGCTTCATACTGACAAATCTTCATCTATTGGATACAAGTGCAGAATGAGTCATTAACATTTTGAAATGCTTTTTGTCACTGATGGGCCAGAGACTGCGTTATTGGTGACATAGTGCAAAGCATATCATATAAAAACATTTAAACATGGATTTTGATTTCATGGGAAGGGAAGATTTTGTACCTTTCTCTAAAAATACACTGAGCAGACAATGCATCACTGATACTTGTCTTGTCTTCATTTGCCTATTTGGCATTGAAGCAATTGAAAAGTAACTAAAGGTAATCAGATTAAATTACTTTTATTTTGTGGAACTTGGATTACTGCTGATTACATTTTTTAACAAGTAATTTGTAATTGTACCAGACTACATTTTGAAAGTAACCCTCCCAACCTTGTATTTAAATATACTAAATACATAAACAGGACTGTGCAAAACTCTTACGCAGGTGTGAAAAAAATGCTGTAAAGTAAGAATGTGTTCAGAAATAGACATGTTAATAGATCATGTTTAACAATCAACAAAAGGCAAAGTGAGTGAACAGAAGAAAAATCTAGTCAAATCAATATTTGGTGTGACCACAATTTACCTTCAAACAGCATCAGTTCTTCTAGGTACACTTGCACAAAGTCAGGGATTTTGTAGGCATATGATCAGGTGTATGATTTACAGGTGTATGACAGTTACACCAAACAGGCACAGACCACCAATTCAATATGTAGGTTGAAACACAATCTTGAAGTGAAACAGAAACAGCTGTGCAGGGGGAATCCAGCTGGGTGATGAACAGTGAACTGTCAAGAGTCACACCATGGCAAGACTGAGCACAGCAACAAGACACAAAGTGGTTATACTGAAACTTACTGCAGCAGATGAAGACACATCACGCTTATTTCCTTCACGATCTGAAGATGTCCAGCAGTGCCATCAGCTCAGAGCTGCAGTGGGACCTTGGGACACGCATTTACTGTCTGGCTAAGTCTGGTCTGAAGTGGCCATCATGGAAGATTTACAGCCTAAAAGGCATATCTCCCACATGGAAACAAGGACAAGTGATTCAACTATGCATAGAAACACAGGAAACACAGGAGAAATAAAATGGCAGCAGTGCCCTGAACAGATGAGTCAAAATTTGAAATGATTGGCTGTAGCAGAAGGCAGGTTGTTCGGCGAAGGGCTGGAGAGCAGTACAAGGATGAGTGTCTGCAGGAAACAGTGAAGCATGGTGGAGGTTCTTTGCAAGTCTGGGGTTGCATTTCTGCAAATAGAGTTGGGGGTTTGGTCATGAATGGTCTCCTCAATGCTGAGAATTACAGACAGATACTTATCCAGTATGCACTACCTTCAGGGAGGCATCTGAGTGGCCCCAATTTTTTTTTTTGCAGCATGACAATGACCCCAAACATACAGTGAAAGTCATTAAGAACTATCTTCAGCAAAAAACAAAACAAAAAGGAGTCCTGGAAGTGATGGTTTGGCCCCCACAGGGCCCTGATCTCAACATCATGGAGTCTGTCTGGGATTACATGAAGACAGAGAAGCAGCTGAGGCTGCCGAAACCCTCAAAAGGACTGTGGGGATTCTCCTTTTCCTTCAAAAACTATAAGTAGCCTATACCTAGAAGAACTGATACGTTAGTTGATTTAGAATTTTTTTGATCATTTAGAACAAAATTAGAATTTTTCTGTTCACTTTGTTGTTGCATTTGGCAATTGACAAATGCGATCTATTACATTATTACTACTTTTGAAATCATTATTACTTTACAGCATTTGACAAGACTTTTGAGTAGTACAGTGTAGTATATATACTGTATCGTCTATCAGCCAATCTCCATCAGGCCGGGCATCAGAATGAAGTGATTTCTAAAATAAAATTCATAACCTCATTAGATGGTGTGGAAAAGGTGTTTTGACATGTCGCTGAGGATGCCCAAAATGTCACTCCATGGGTCAGTGCAGTAATCAGGGTTGGCATGGTGGAGAGAGACCCAGAGTACCCCTGCAGGAAGGCAGTAAGGGTCCACTTATCCTTGATAGAGCAGATTGTAAAAAGTGGCGGGCTACATCAAACAGATTCATCCAAAGCTGTGTTGGTGAGCTCCAACCGTAGTTTCACCTTCTGCACATCCAAACAGTGACGACTATCTGTGCCTCAACCAGCTGGCTGATCTGTCCACTAAATCTTCTGTTCGCCTCCCCAATGATTAGGGCTGGGTATCGAGTTCAATACTTTTTAGGCACCGACTGAATTGCTTCAATACCACCGAGTATCAAAAAATGTCTTGTCTTTCGGTACCAAAGTTCGATACCTAAAGGTTCTTGTTAACGCCAATGAGCCAATCAGCATGCAGCATTCTAGATGTGCCCACATCTAAAAGGGATTGTAATTGGTTGTGGTGATGTAAACACGAGCTCATGCTGGTTACGCACAGAGACGTGACTCGTGGATGTAAAAGACGTGGAGAAAATCAAAAGTGTGGCTTGATGAACAGCGCACGATGCAATATTTGCGACGTGCTGCCAAGAGACGACACGACAAACCTGGTGAAGCCTTTGACTGTGCGTGAAATAAACTTAAGAGCAGAAAGTTGCTCCGTCTTTGCTGCAACAAGACAGAGCTGGTGCATCATCGTCTCACCGCCCTGCTGCCACCGAGCCTGCTACAACACGCCCACCGTACGAGCACCGTTGGGCAGCAGCGTCGCTACAAGTAGCACCGTTACTAGTTTAACAACATTTCTCAGTAGCTTGGTGGCAGCGTCGCTGTTTTCTGAATCAAATCAAAGCTCTTTTATTGACAGAGTAGCGCGGTAGCTTCCACACACGCTACATTTTTCCAAGTGTTTCTGAAATATTAGTTAAGTGACGCCACCGCCGCACACGGACTGTATGGCGGAAGCGCTTCCCGTGTGACGGTGACATCACGTACCGATCCTTGGGCTGATGTCTGCGACTTTGCAGCAGCGGATTAAAGAGTTTCCTTTCTGTTGTGATAGTTGTCGCCTGGACACGTCTTCCTCTAGTGAGGAGGAAACTTTGATATGTAGAGGCAGAAACTTGTTTCCATGAAATGAGATGAGAGATTGCTCTCTCTTTCTCTCAGGCCTGTTGCCATGAATGTTTAGGTTGCCATGGTGCCAGAGCACAAATTCACATATAAACAATAAAAAATATATAATTAATAAACAATGAAATGACATTATAAAAACTCAAGAAAGAGGAATAAAAACAACAAAAACACAATTTAGGCCGATGTTACATTGAAAATATGTCTTGCTTTTGACAAGCAGTAGCATTTTTCAAAGGAACAATTATTAAAATAAACTATCAATGATAATAATGTGATAATTAAGTTACTTTATACAAACAACAATGGTTCTCCGTTTGTTGAGAAAATATACATCACATGGTATCGAAAAAAGTATCGTTCAGGAACCGGTATCGAAGTTGAGGTATCGATACCGGTATCGATATCGAAAATCTTTGAACGATACCCAGCCCTACCAATGATACTGTCCGGTGTGCTGAAGAAGAGCCGCATGCACTCAGCCTCACTTCCTCTTTCATGCTGCCCCACAGACCACATACTTGGCAGAGGAGCTGCTGTTTCTGTTCCGTCATTTGGGCCGCCGGTGGCACACTATGCCCAAATGGCTTGAAACTCCAAGTCACTCCTGAGCTTCTCCAAGCAATCCAAAGCACTTTTCACAGCCGTCACTCCAATGTAGAGGTCTGTTTTTCACTTTGTTAGGAGGGTCAAGGATGCTTTTGTGGACCATAAATGCATTAAGCCTGCAGTGGGGGTCTTGGAGTGCTTTTAGGAGCCCTGCTGCCTCTGTTCTTAGTTCCGTGTGAATGCCACTGCTGTCAATTTCTGCGAGGAACTGCACAACAGCATCATAACGGGAGACAAGTCCACCTTTGGTCCTGTAGCCTTTTCAGATGTTGTGTCTCAGATGACATGGCGTGGATAACGACTAGATGTGGTGTGTAGGTTTCGTTTCGATTTTTGTATGCTGTGTGTGTCATTTGGATAGTGCTGATTACCTTGGCTAGGGCAACATCTTTCATCATCATAGACAAAAATAGTGCACTTTCCCCCTCATCTCTGAACTCCAAAGTGTTATGTGTTAACAGTTATGAACAAATCAGGAGACTTTAGATCCTGTTGCACTATGACCACAGAATTCCACCCAGAGAGCACTGCATTTCAAATGGTCCTTTGTGGATGCATGATTTGCAAAACCTTAGGTTTCACATTTCAAATTAGATAATCTGACTGGTATAAACGCTTTATCAGCATTAGTACTACACCCAATACTAAACTACTGACATGGAAAGCAAAAAGGCAGCATCAGCATCTAGTGAAAATTCAGCCACTCGCTTCCATTAGACCAGTCTTTTTGGCATTAACTATCTGAGTCGGGTAGGATTGTCAGTGAACCTGGACTGACTTCTCTGGCCCAAAATTGCCAGGAGGAATGACAATTGGAGCTGGAGGAGGTTGTGGGCCCATTCTGATCATCCTCGAGTGGAAGGAGCAACTGCGAGAGTAACTTCTTCTGCAACTGGTGGAGCTAGCTTGATAGCAGCAGTATTAGTGCTGCTGGGGCTACTGGCCTTGGCTGGGGTCTCTACTGTGCTTTGTTTTTTCTTACAAAACCATGTTCAGATATCCGTCCTTCTTCCTGAATTTATAGCAAAGCAAATAAGCCGGGAAACACACAGGCGATTCTTTAACTTTGTGTGCGGTGTAAAGCGACAGTCATATGCATCTCAGCCAATAATTTTGTTGATTTTGCTATTCTTATACAGATAAATGAAGCTGAAGCATAGGAGACAAAAATACAATTGAGGGCAATAAGTGCCCTAAGACCGCACGTGGCGCCGGGCCCAAGCTCCATGCTGATTCATTCACTCAAATTCATAGTGCTTCATCTGTCACATAAACACAGATGCCACCCTTTCATTTACTAATGGCCACTGTGCAGTGGAGCATCTGTAGGTTTGGTGCAGATCAATTCTAATTTCTAGTAATAACCAATTCTCTCTCTCTCTAGCAAGTCAGATTTACTAGTTTATTTCCACCCAAAATCTATTTACATAACAGTGTGTTAAAGCTTTGTTCCAGACGTGCGGCTGTGCGATTGTATTTCCCAAAATCTCAAACTATTCTTTAAGACCAAAATCATCAATATGGACATATTTATGTAAGAACTTAATTTGATTAGTTGCCTCCCTTTATTCATTTCCCACGTTGAAAAGACATTTTGTATCTGTATGTAAACTGCAGTACAACAGGGAGCCCTCCAACCACCTCACTCAGCCAAGCATGATGAATAGTCTGAAATGTGCAGATGATCAGTGGAATGGAGAGTTGATAGTCTTACTGATGGCAGAATAGTGGATCTAAATTTATTTTCATTTCATGTTCACCTCAATTTAATAGAGGCAGTCCCCAGGAGGGGAGGTCTAATATTTCTATGTGACTGGGCTAGGACATGAGTGCAGTGAACAACAGATGCTTTGTAAAAGTTTCACAGTGCTGCACATTGGTTTATTAGTTTTCAGCAGAATGTGAAACCTTGAAACATACATCAGGTTTTTATGGATGAAAAACCTGGTTCACACTGTCCTCTAATAACCTCCCAATCTTTTTAAGCTGTCATAGTTTAAGAATAACTTTAATCAGAAAATCTTCTGCTGTACAGGATTTAAGAAATGTGGCTGTAGCTTTGCCTGTAATACACTAGGAGGCATCATAGTTGCATAATGACAGGACAATAAACACTATGCTTATTTGTGTTTTTTGTCAAAATATTATGTTAAAATTATCTTAATGCAGTCTTTGAGTGTGTTCACACCTTGAGTGCAGTAATAGCGGTTAATTGTTACACTACATGCTCAGCAGCACCGGAATGGGTATTAATCCACATCCACATTGGATTTCTTTAAACCTTCACCAGGCATGGTTTCAGCTCTGGTTCTCAAAGCTGTACAGTGCAATTTATCTATTGGAATGTCTTATACTTACATTCAGAGCCTTATCTATTTTATCACATTCTTTTACTACTGGCCACATTGCCATGACATTTGTTGTGGACATTCATGGTTGCCAAAGGAGGATTCTTAGATTCTTGTGCATTCAGACCAAACGCGAATTTAATCCCTGCAACGCTTTCCTCAAGGGGAATTTTATCGCTGGACAACTGCCAAGGGTTCACACACAACATGATAAATGAATAAACAAAACTTGCGAGTACTACAGCTGAATGAACCCAAAGTCAACATTTTGCTGTTTTCCATTTTGCTTAATTGTAATAAAGGGATCAAACTGATGCCGAAATAACTACAATATGATGCAGATTTGTTAAACATATGAATTAATGCTTTGGCAGGTCTGTCAGCAAGACCACATGACAACAACTTCAAAAATGTTTGTTTGCTGGATGGAGTTTGGATCGATCAGGACTATGCTATGCTAACTTGTTCACAGTAAAGTACAACAATAGATGGAATAAAGTTTCAGACACACATTTTCTGAACTCACCAGGTAGTTCAACTTCCTCGCTTTCTTTTCTCCAAGCAATGTCCAGTTTTGTCCGTTTTTTTTTATATAAATATGAAGTACTAGTCCAACAGAGCTCTGGGTGCCAACCGGCGCTAACAAGAACAGTGGAACCAGAAATGGATGAAAGCTAGCTGCTGAGAAGCTCGAGTGAAGATAACGCAATCCCAAAAACCAAAGTAAAAAGCTAATTTAATAAAAGCAGTTAATTCTGAGCGTAGTTGTCTGAGCATAATCCAGACCGACTACGGGTGTTTATATGTCCAAAAGCTGCAGCACTGCTCCCAGCTCCGTCCTCTTTTCCCCATAGCTTAGCAGCTCTCCGTGGGCCAGCGGAGTTTTACTCTTCCGCTCTGCCTGGTCCTCTCCAAACGCTCACAACGCTCTGAAGCCATCTGTGACATCCGGACAATCTCAACGCTTATAGGCTATCGTGACTCAACGTCATGCGACTTCCTTGGTCAAGTTGAACATTTTCAACTCATGTGAAGGCCTTTGTGTCGCCGGCAGAGCCCCCTCCTCATTGCCCCCTCCTCATCGCGCCCTCCTCATCACCTGACAGGAAATCGCAGCTCTAAGCGTCTTTGCTTTGACTGTCTGTGTAAACGCACTGCCCCCAACACTCACTTCGCTTTTGGTCTGAAAGCACCATTAGTGTTTTATGTGACCCCACTGACCATTCCCTTAGTAACACCATCAGGTCAGACATGTGTACTTGACACTTTGGTCAAAGGATACATCTCAAGTCACTTAATTTAGCCACATTTCCCTAACCTGATTGAGAAATGCAAAGGTAAAGACGCAAAGACAGAGGAAACATGCAGAAACATGTTTTCAGTGAAATGAGCAGCCTAGTAATACACCTGCTGATCCACTAGGGGATACTGTGAGTCCCATTCTGCAGGGGCAACAGGAGTTTGTGTAGGCAGGAGGTCAGAGTAGGCATGGGGGACGGATGGCTGGATGGCTGGATGGACAGGCAGGTACAGGACTTTTACACAGGGGACCGGGGTTTGGGTTCCATTTGAAACCGATAGTCATTGTTGACTGTTTTAAGGAAGACCTTATTTTAACCCAAACCGCAATCTTAAACTTAATCAAGTTGTTTTAGTGCTTTAACCTAACCAAACTGCACCGTCACCTGAAATATTTCACAACAAGCTTTATTTATAGTCTAACTGGAAGTTGTATTTTTATTACTGTTAACTTGCCAAGGCAAAACAAAACATGACACGGTGGAACTGCACGTGTCGTACATGCTTTGCGTGATGCTAGGCTTCCTTCTCTCTCAAGCATTATCTGAAGTCACTGTCAGGACAGCACAGCTGAATCACCTGTCAGTCTGTTTTAAAGGATAGGTCAGTGTTTTAAGCTCCACAGTCTTCATTCTGTGCAAAAAGGCTTTTCGAAGTTCTATCTATACTAGTATAAATTAGACAAATTAAGTGGGTATCAAAGATGTTTTTTAGAGTTAATTTTGTACTAAATATATACTAACTTTTGAAGAGTATAGTACAGACATTTATACTACTGAAATTTCATTTTCATTTGAATTTTGATTTACAGGGTCCTGAGTGACTGAATAGGAATGACACCGATAGACAATAAATCTAATGGTGAGACTTCCATGATATTATGACAAACATGACAATTGCCATTGATCAGAGAGAATTAATCCATCTGTGACCTGCTGACCATTCCTTTAGCACCCCCATCTAGACAAATTTTGCATTACACTCACACTAAATATAAAATGGTTGGGCTGTACTGAAGTTATTTTTTTTTACATTCAGAGCTTCTGTTGAGGTTTTCGAATGAAGCTTTGAATGTCTGTCCTCATGTATTATGATGTCATCACCCCCCAAAAGTCCTCTGACAAAATCCTATATTTGAATAAAATGATTTATGGGATTAAATGAGTCTCTTTTTGTTAAGTGCAGGCAGGATGAGTAGGATTTGTCAGTTGTTGTTTGTAAACACATGATTTAAAGTTGAGAGCACAACTCCAGAGTGAACAAGGAGAACAAGCAGCATTAGCGAGAATAAAGCAGTGATTCAGAGAAATAAAAAATTATTTTCTGATTGTTTCACAGCGGTTACGTTCGATAGCACAAATAAATGCAGATACAACTCAAAATCCTGCAGGAAGGAGCCACATTAACGGTTTTATGTGAATGGAGCTAAAGCCAGGCTTTCTTTTTTTTAATAACTATTCAGTACAGCCCTATTAAATGGTCAGATTGCCATATAATTCAATGAACACAACCTTTTAACACTCCATGAGCTTTACTCGAACACCACTCACAGCATGTGTCAACTTTGTAAGCATGATATCTCATATTCTACAAAATACTGTAGACAAAATTGGACTGCAGATTGGTTTTCTTACATAGTTTCTGCAATTACAGCACAAAATGGTCAAGTAGCTATATCTCAGTGCCATTTGACACCACCAGCTTTCATTGCTCTTCACCCCCTTCCCTTTCTTTTAACCACATATGCTTTATCTGATTGCATGACCACTTTTGCCCAATTAATTCGACACATTTTGTATTTCTAGGTGACCCAATGGGAGCCAGAGTGGTGTTTGGAAGTCCTGGGATAATTATATTCAACGTGTTATTCTTTTTCACTTTTTACATTATTTAAAAGGAAGACAGTGAGGGTCGGACGGCGAAGGTGAATGGCTAAGGAAGGAAAATATCAAAGACAAGAAAACAAGGATAGTGCTTAGTTTCCCTTGTCAGTGATCAAAGATTTATAGCAACCAAATTCACAGCAGTTGTTTCCTCTGTACTAAGAAATCTGTAAGACATTAAAGCTTCACAATAGCCAATGCCATATGCTACTTTTAATTGGACTGGCTTTAAAAGAGAGCTTATGCTCTAAATGAAGAAGAAAAAACATGGCCACATTTCAGAGTCATGTCCCTCATTACTTAGCTTTACTCAAATGAACGTAACCTTTGATTAACGAAAACTTTGGGAATAAAAAGGCCAGCTGTTAGCAGATATGACCGACAACGTGAGCTCCAGAATCGACACCCCAACCAATATCTCTCTGAGTCCTAGTGTCGCCATCTCTGAGTCACTGGAGTACAAGACAGTGTCTGTGTTTCTGGTCCTGCTGGTGTGCGGCATTGGCATCGTGGGGAACATTATGGTGGTCCTCGTGGTCCTTACCACTCGCCACATGAAGACACCAACCAACTGTTACCTAGTCAGCTTGGCGATAGCCGACCTGACAGTGCTGGTGGCAGCAGGGCTGCCCAACGTGTTGGACAGTCTCACACGCACATGGGTTTTTGGCCATGCTGGCTGCCTGGGGATCACCTACCTTCAGTACCTAGGCATCAACGTGTCCTCTTGCTCCATCACCGCCTTTACCGTGGAAAGGTGAGGACGAACAAAGAACCGACTAACTATTCTCAATACAGCTTTTTCAGGCTTGTACTGTTGTGAGTTGTTAGTGCCCTACATTTGACTTTTACTGGAGAATGCCTTGACATTTTCATAGGTTACACAAGGCAAGGGTTTAACCTTATAATCTAGATGTGAATATGTATGAGAGAATGATCCAAGCAATTGGTCTCTGCTCATTTTGGTATTAAAAATATAACTTTTCCAAAAACATAGTTGAGGGGTTATTTAAAGGAGGTCTTTTTAATTGGTTTTAGACCTCTATGTTATTTTTGTGTTATGTGTTATGTGTTTTTACAAAAACACTTTTTACATACAGTAGGATTCTAGCTATGCATACAGATAGTTTTGATTTTACTTATCCAGGGTTTGAGATATCTGTCTCTAAGATTTCTTTCTCCACATCAATGAGATGGACGTGAATGGAATTAAATTGTACTGCTCCCAACAATGAAGTTATCCTGAAAAAAAAAATCACCAACCAAAACACTGTGTCCCAGTTACTCTGGGTAATCCTTAGAATGCGCTGTTTTAATTGGAACTACTTTTGACCAAAGAATAAAAATCAAATTCCATTCACCTCCACTGTTATAAGGTGGAAGCAGAAATCAAGACCAATATCTCAGTTGCATCTGACAATCACCAAATCCCCAATCGTGTGCATGCTGGGAAACAAATTATAATAACTTGTACACACTGTATGCTACACTATACTTGTAAAAATTTGTTTTACCACCTTCCAGGCAGCCATTTGTTTACATTCATTTCACTTAGTCATATAATTAAACTGGGAGATACTTTGAAAAGGTTAGGCAACACATCACACACAACATGAGTGCTTTCTGTATTAGTGTCACAGCTATTAATTGTATTATATATGATTATATTATATAAGGTAATGCAGCTATAACTGAAGATTGATTTGAAATGTCTGAAATAAATTTATTCTAACAAAACCTCTCAGCAAGTTTAAAGACTGTATGGAAATAAATGGAAAACAATGGCTTCATGAAAGGTTTACAAGTCAGTCCAAAACGTGTATACAGTGTAATTTAACTTGGAAAATGGTTGACAGTAGGGCTGTCCCCGACTAAGGATTTACATCCAAAGATAGTCGAATCATATGTTTTAGAGCGCGGCGATTGCGAATTAGGGAGGGGGGTTTACACATGGTAGCTCTGCTTTAATCTTGAGAAGCTGCAGAGCTGCAGTCTCTATTCATTTAACGTAATCGGTCTTGTGCAAAGTTTTGTATGCATTCCGTGCTGCCGACAACTGCATGCATGTCGCGGTTCCTCATGGGTCTATTTTAAGCAGCCGGCTATTTAAAAACGATAAAACATTCTTTGTGTAGTTCATCAACTGTGATAAATTATCCGAAAGTCCCGCGAGGTGCGGACAACACCGGTGAAGCTGGGTCTCTTCAGCAAGTATTACTCCACTGCCACTACACATACACGTTATACCTACACATGCACACTAATGACCCAGGGTTAGGGTTACAATTTTGGATTTATTCACGCACTTTAAAAACATTTTTATTCTTCAAGTTTTATTCTTTTTACATGTTTATTTACAGCATTAAAAGTTGAAATGTATATTGTATCTGTATATTAAGTTATTGGGAGAAAGCTGGCAGTGCTATGTAAAATCAGACGTTGAGCACCCCCATATCGCCAAAATGGCATGATCCTTGTTCCACTGTGAAGCTTCAACTGTGACTTTGAGTCCGACCAAATGCGAATTTAATCCATGCAACGCTATCCTCGCAGGGGTTTTATCGCTGGACATCCCTGGAGTGTTTACACACAACATGATAATGCGAATAACACAACTCGCCATTACTACAGCTGTATGAAAACAAAGTAAACATTTGCTGTGATTAAAATAGCAATAAACAGATCAAACTGATGCCGAAATAACGACAATATGATGCAGATTTCTTAAACATATGAATTCATGCTTTGTCAGGTTTGTCAGCAAGACAGCAGGACAACAACTTCGAAAATGTTTGTTTTCTGAATGGAGTTCGGATCGATCAGGGCTATGCTATGCTAACTTAGTCACAGTAAAGTACAACAATAGCTGGAATAAAGTTACATACACATATTTTCTTTTCTCCAAGCAATGTCCAGTTTTGTCCGGTTTTTATAATAATATGAAGTAGTGCCAAATGCAAAACAACACTGGAACCGGATGTGCATGGAATCTAGCTGCTGAGAAGCTTGAGTTAAGATAAATCAACGTTGTAATCCAAAAAACTAAAGCAAAAAGCTAATTTAAGAAAAGCAGTTTACTCCAAGAACCTCCCTCGAGAAAACGGCGTAGTTGTCAGAGCATAATCCAGTCCAACCACAGGTGTTTATTTGTCCAAAAGCTGGAGCACTGCTCCCTGCTCCTCTAGCCCAAGTCCAGCAGCTCTCAGCCGGACTACAGATTTTCAATCTCCCGCTCTGCCTGGCCCTCTCTACACAATGCTCTGAAGCTGTTGGTGATGTACGGACAATCTCAACGTTGATAGGCTATCGTGTCTCAGCGTCATGCAAATTTGTCGCTGAGTTGAATTTGCATGAGTTGAAATATTCAACTCATGCAAATTCTTTTGCACCGCCCCCTTCGTGTTGCTTCGCACCGCCCGACAGGAAATCACGGCTTTACGCATCTTTGTATGTAAACTCACTATCCCGAACGCTCGCTTCTCTTTTGGTCTGAAAGCACCATGAGATTGACAGACACGGGGAGAACATGCAAACTCGACACAGAAAGGCCGGGACGACCAGGGCTCACCTTCTTGCTGTGAGGCCCTATTTCCAACTTTCATGCCAAATGCATGGGTGAATACATGAATATCTAACAAAATGCTTTACATACAGCACGCATAAAATGAAAGTCCTGACTTAATGTTAAGCTAGAGAAAAGGTGCCATTATCCAGTGTCACATTGCAGGGAAAAAAATGAATAGCTCAGTGGTATCTACTTACCAACACATTGTTGTTAGTTAAAATATAACAACACTGTTAGTTACAATTGCTTTTCCTCTTCACACGCAGGTACATAGCCATCTGCCATCCAATGAAGGCTCAGACAGTGTGTACAGTGTCCCGAGCGAAGCGGATCATTGCAGGGGTTTGGATCTTCACCTGTGTCTACTGCATGCTGTGGTTTTTCCTGGTGGACATTCAGGTTAGAATGTGAAAACTTTTTGCATTACATTTTGTGTGTTACTGATTCAACTAGATGAGGGATACACCAAGTGACCTTCACTTATTGACTGAAACATAAGGAATAGGATAAATATTTGTGTGCCGTGGCCACAATAAAATAAAATACATAGAATGAAAGTGAAGGGTACAAATAAGTGTTTTTTTACACGTGAATATAAATATATTTACATGGCTAAATTTCAATGGGAACACACTACTCACAAATAAACAGGACCCTTCACAGGTCTGCATACTGTTTCAGTAAGTGCATGATTCATGAACAGAGGAGTAAAACATTTGTGATTACCATGACCTCTTTTGTACAAATGCTGGTCTAACTGCAGGGGAATGTGAAAAGCTTTTTCGGAGCTCTTTGCAGTATCTCAGAGTAGCATTATTATGTTGAGATGGAAAAGATTATTATGTGCATCTCAGCTCAGAGCCTGTCTGTGAGCCACTAGCCTGTTTTATTACAGCATCTCTAACTGTGTAACATTCAGGTCAGCCAGGACGGACATGTGCAGTGTGGCTACAAAGTGAAACGGGAGCTCTACCTGCCCATCTACCTCATTGACTTTGCTATTTTCTACGTCATCCCGCTGCTCCTCGCCATTGTGCTTTATGGCCTGATAGCACGGATCCTCTACCTCAGGTACTGTAAAGATCTTTCAAACCAGATTGATAAATATGGTTTATTATTTTTATTAAGGGTCATTCCACCAATTTTACACATGAAGGTCAGGTTATTCATCATTACATTTTGCTTTAAGGTTATCTGCACCTTAGATACAGGTGAATGACATTGTTTTGGGTTTTGGTAGTTTTTTCTAATCAGTATTTTTTTCTAATCCGTAATTTTATATTAATAATGTATCCAATGATAAAGTGTAATGTGACAGGAGTGGCTAGTAGTGATTTCTTATTATTATTTTGATTTATTCTAAATGCTCTCGTCAGCTTTTCCAGCAACAGCAGAAAGTTGCTGTCAGTGGAAATCTCTCATGAACACACCAACAAACAGGAGAGTAGCTGGTGAAATTAGAGGAGCATTTAGCAGCTAGATAGCCTGTTATTTTCTCAGGAGTTTATAGAGACCAAAACAGAGCTAAAAAAGTGAATTCATATATTAGATTTATATTCATCAGGGGGACGCAGACGCAACTCTGAATGAATGCTAATGTTGTTGCTGGATGTGTAAATAGGCAACTGTTTGTTAACACATTCTCCATTGCAACTGTGTGATAATAGGTCAAGGCTGTGTTTGCAGTGTGTGTTTCTTCTGTGCCCAGAAACAAAACAGTGTATTACTTCTTATCATCACAAATGCAACTCTCATTAGTATATGCTTCCACACATCTAATACAGAATATTATTCTTATTATTATTCTTCTTATTATTTAATATTAATATTAAGATTGTCGATGGCCAACAACTCTCTGAATTTTGGCACAAAACCAGGCAGGAAAATACACTTATGGCTTATATCACATGTTGGGGCCAAATCAAAACCCTTTATTTAAAATTGGCTCAGGCAGAAATCCAAGTAATGGATTTTGTTCAGTATGATTGATTTTCTGTTGTAGTGGTGGTGCTCCAACACGTTTTTTCAGAAGGTCCTCCATCCTGACAGGATCAAATTCTGGTGAAAAAACAATGAATACTCCTGCTAATGGAAGGTGCAGTTCAAAGATATTCAGTACTGACAAAAAAATATGAATTTTCAAAGGTTTGTTGATGGCATTCAAAAACTCATCAACTGTGCCTATCTGTAGGATTTTCAGATCTGTAAAGAAACCCTACAGCACATGTTCAATCCAACCACATCCTAACAAGTTAATTTAACCAAGACACCAAACCAACCAACCACTCAATGCCGTTCATTCTCCTGTGAGATGAATGCTCTAATATGCAGCTTGTGTCCCTTTAGCCCCCTGCCCAACCATCCAGACACCAGTGCCACCACACTGCGTTGGAGCTGCCGGGAAGTGTCTGAAGCAGGAAAGGGGGGTCGCCAGGGCCGGCCAAAGAGCACGCTCTCCTCAAGGAAACAGGTGTGTGCCTAATCCCACATTTACCCCCTTTCCCATGAACCACTTCTGCTCTCTCCTTCCTTGTTGTTACATCTTGTCTTATCTATCAAGTAATTGCTTTGCGATAGCTTTAGTCACATTTGACCCCGGTCTCGTCTTTGGCTGTGTGTGTGATCTACTGGGAATATAAAGGCCACGATTCCTTTTTAAGAGCGTGATGATGTGCCTACTATCTGTTGCCTCAGAAAAGTGCCCTCTTGTTGGCTCTCTGTCCTGGCTGATGCGTGGCCTAGAGGGCAATTGTGGCAGTAATGGCTATTTTTCCTCAGGGTGAGCAGTCAAAGAGCCTTTTACTGAGAAAACTCTGTCTATCCCAGATTGCATGATATTGCTCTGTAGTGCTGCTTTGTCTCTGTGCTCTTGAATGTAGAATACAATCTCTCAGGCTTCTGGGTCATAAGCCTGGGTTACAACAAAGTTATTTTTACTCCAGAAGGGACTAGTTTTGTCTCCCCATTTTGTTATTTCAAAAGTAGTATGGAATTTGAAAAGCCAAAGTTCAGAGATTTTTGTTCGCAACATAAGCAATAAAAGTTTCTGTCTCTGAATATCAGATTTGTTATTTTTGCATAAATATATTCACATATTCATACATTTCCAATCAAATCTTAAAATGTTTTGAAAGAGTAGAAGTAGTGTGATCTATTAACTCCCCCTGCTCTTTCATGCATTTCTATCTGCAGGTTGTCTCGTTTTTCTATGACTCACTCTGTATGGAGTGTTTTGTCAGAGTGATTGTTATTTGTGATGCTCTAACTGTCGCTCCCCATCATGCATCTGGGCGCATGGAGAGCTGGTTACTCTGCTCTCTGCTGGAATGTTACAGTGTACTGTATATGGTCTTTGCTTCTTACAGCACCAGCTCTTCTGTTGTTTTCCAGTTTCATTTCCTTGCGGGGAATTGCAGGTATTGTACTATGCCAGGTATTATTATCTGTGCCATCTATGTGCATATGATGTACTGTGATGCAGTGCTGGAAAGTAACAAAGTACAAATGCACTGTTGTACTTAAGTAGTTTTTTTTAATGTATTTGTACAATACTTTATTTCACTATTTTATTTGTTGCAGCTATTTACTTTCACTTCACTGCATTTCTAAGGTAAATATGCACTTTTTACTCTGTTACATTCTGGTTCATTATTAGCATGTAAAGAAAGAAAAGCTTGCAGCGCACCTGAGTGGAGCAGCTTTGAAAAACTGATAAAGCTGTATGAATCAACTTCGCAAAGCTGATGCGACACCGGCAGTGACAGTAATCAAGTCACTCCACACAGCTGGAAAGCCCTGCCTCACTCATGTCAAAGGTGAAAGTGAGTGTTTATGTATGTGAAGTCGCCTAGGCCAAAATTGAATACTTTGTTTACGCATATGTAAATACACACTTGCTATACATACATATTGTCATGCACATACATACGTACTCGCTTGCACATAAATACTGTCATTTGTAAGTGTGTTTGTATGCGCAAGGTTAGATTTGTATATATGCGTGAGGTTAGTATGTATGTATGTGTGAGGTTAAGTATGTATGTATGTGCAAGGTGAGTATGTATATACAATGGTGTGTTTGTCACACTGAAATGTTTCAGATCATCAAACAAATTGAAATATTAGACAAAGAACACAAGTAAACACAAACTGCATTTTTTAAATGAAGGTTGAAATGATGGTCTTTATTATTAAGGGAGGAAAAAATCCAAACCTACATGACCCCCATGTAGGATTATTGCCAAACCTGTTCTCAATCAACTAATCACTTAAATAGGACCTGCTTGACAAAGTGAAGTAGACCGAAAGATCTTCAAAAGCTAGACATCATGCTGCGATAGAAAGAAATTCAGGATCAAATGAGAAACAGAGTAATTGAGAACTTTGTGCATATATACATACTAACCTTGCACATACATAAATACTCACCTCGTGCATACATAGATGCTTACAAATGTGCGAGTGTGTATGTATTTGCAAAGGAAGTATTCAATTTTGGCCTAGGCAGCTTCTCATATTCATGTGTAGCCTACAACTTTAATGAGAGGATGAAGAGGGACTATCCTTCTGGGCACGAGAAGAGAAAAAAACTCAATGAGAGTGTACTGTGGGAACAGCAGTGAGGTAAACTCTCTTCTCAAAGTCTGATGTCAGCAGATAACAGTCCTGTTAGATTAATGTGCAGCTGCAGTGCATCTCTGTCTATCTGTCCTGCTTTCCCAGCTAAGCAGTGCGTCTCTGTCTGTTTGTCCTGCTTACCCAGCTAAGCAGTGCGTCTCTAGGTCAGACTGTGTTCAGACTGTGACCGAACATTTATTATGTTCGCCGACGACCATGGTGTTTATAAACTGTAGCTCAGAAAATCTAACCGTGTTGCGTGTGAGAAAGCGTTCATGTCCGCGTGCATGCAATTAAACTAGCACATTCCAGCAAGAAACATCTGTGTGACCAGTCCAGATACTCCTCATAGGTGCACATCATTCTAAAACAAGACAGTTATCGTTATCATTATCTGTCTCTCAGTCATGGTTTAGTTACAACTCTGGATTAATGCAGGATTCACAGTAGCTGTTGAGGGGTTGCTGGAAATGTTGCTACTGCAGCTGTTGTTGTTGCTGCTGCTGATACTACTGGAGGTGATCTTTGCCTACAGATATTAAAATATTAAAAAGGGGCAATATTAGCTAATTAAACAATTGTGTGACCATGACAAGATGTAAAGATTCCCAAACTGGCTTTCACCATCTGGCCATCTAATCATCCCACGTAGTAATTGGCTTAATGTTTCCCTCCCTCTCTGCCTCGAGCTGATGTGTGGTGAGCGTTCTGGCGCTAAATTGCTGCCGTGCGTCACCCAGGTGGGTGCTACACATTGGCGCTGGTGAGTCCCCCCCACTTCACTGTGAAGCGCTTTGAGTTTCCATGATAAAGTGCTATATAAATGTAATGCACTATTATTATCATTATTGAGTGTTTGACACTGGCCCACAGTAACAGACTTGTTGTAGTGCTGCAGCTGCTGCCAAGGCTGACTACTATGATAAAGAGACAGAATGCTGGACGCCGCAGGTAGAGAAAATAAGATTCAAAAAAGTGTGGGTTTAACCTGAGAAGGCAACATTAACGGGGGAAAGGATGAGGGTGGCCATGGCAGGGGTGAGATTGAGACAGACAAATCTATAGAAAGAGTTGTGTGTGTCTGTGTGTTGTTTGCTTGTGTGTCTACAGTATGCAATATAGTGTTAATGCTTTTACATATTGCATTGTGAATCTGAGATGTATTAGGATTTTTAGTGACTATATGTCTAATCATAAATCTAAATAAATAACCCATTAGCCTAATCTCCCACCTCATACCATAACATGTTATACCTTTTTCTGAAATCTAATAGGGCCCTTTCTTCTTCAGTCTTTACTTTGATGTCAGGAATATGGTTTATTATACATTGACACAGACATTTTATGTATTTCCAATTATTGAGTTTATATAGGAGTTATGCTGTTGTAAACTCTATTGCTGTAAAAATGTAAATCTTTAATCATTTAATCATTTTAAAAAGGGCCGATAATCAGGCTATAAGTTGGAAGAATAACTACCAGTAAGCCTGTTTTACCAGTGTTGTTATTATTTTAAGGCACAAGGCTTTTAATAAGATACTGTAATAATCCTAGTTCAAGTGAAGTTTTTAGTCAAATTACGTAAAAAAGAGCAGACCTCTCGATGCCCCTTAAACTTTTCTCCTTCAAAGAGCAAGAATGAAGTGAACAGAGCACCTTTGTTTATTCATGTGTAGAAGTAACATTAGCTGGCAGCATAGTGTTAGCCGGCAGCTAACGTTACTTCTAAAGGCAACACACAGCAATATACAACAACTGTGCATGCTCTCTTTGTGTCTTTATTGTAAAATATATCCAAAAACCCACAACAAGCACATTGCGCCAGGCGACATTGAAGGTATCCTGTAGGAAGTGCTGCTGAATCACTAACGGTTTCTGAACGGGAGGGCTCGTCACGGATGAGTGAAAGGTCATCATGTGGGCCATTTTATTTACTACAAAATTATTCATTCATTTTACTAATAGTTTGATTGGGCAAGTCCTCAAGCACCCAGCGCACCCCCCTCAGTCAGAGGTGCATTTCGCCCTTTGTGGGTGCTTTGAGAATTACAGTTTCTTCTTATATATTGCTGAACAACTTGGAGCTCCAAAATATCTGACATCTAGTGGGATTAATTTCCTATCTTTATTCAAGAGCGTGGTCTTTCAATTTGAGAGCATAATTTATTGATTTTTACGTTCAGATTTTGTAACTTTCCCTTAAAAACCTGCCCTTACACTCAAATGGCCGCTACTTGAGCTTAGATTTGCTCTGCTTCTGCTTACACTGTGTGCTTGCTTGTTGCTTGCACAGATTACAGTTCTCTTCAGGTGCTCCAGCTTCCTTTCACCATCCAAAGACATGCGGACTAAGTTAATTGGTGAGTCTTATGTGTGAGTGTGCCTGGTTGTTTGTCTATGTGTGGCCCTGCGATGGACTGGCGACCTGTCCATGGTGTACTCTGCCTTTCGCCCAATGTCAGCTGGGATTGGCTCCAGCCCCCCGTGACCCTGTACACAGGATAAGCGGTTGATGATGGATGGATGGTCAAAGTACTTAAGCCCTACTACACCTTCACATGAGTCCATTGAGTCTCCCCCATATAAAAGAGCACAAACTGCAGATCAGATCTTTTTACAAGAGGCCTGTACTACAAAGGGGATTTCACCTACTCAGATTGAACTCTGTTATCAAAGATAGTCAGGGCTGACAATTTCTGGCTGCTTACTATGACAATAAATAAGATGTTAGTTGATTCAGTGTCAACTGTACTTTGTGCAAGTTTGCATAAAAGGGGTTGTGTTCAGTAACGCAGGCAGTTGTTTCATAATGGCTAATGCTTCATATTTTCCACAGAAGAATACACAATGTTAATCTATGAGGAGTGTAAAGAAACATTAGTGGCCAAAACAAACAACTGAATTCGCCAACAAAGCCAGGAGGTCTTGTTGGCAGCACTTTGACTACATTAGTAAATAACTTTACAGTGTTTTTGTTGTAATTCTCTATTTTGTCTTATGGACTCTGCCTTTATTTGCAATATGACTGAGATGTAAAGGTACAACTGCACATTAGGGCCAATGTAGGTTTAAAAAGACAGAGCCAGGCAAGAGGACTAATAATCCAATAAAGTAAAAGTGGTACATTTATAGGAAGAAAGTCACAAATCTACAAGTAAAGAACCTGAATATTCTCTGACATTATTGCCATACATTTTTGAGAGAAACTCTCTGAAAATAGTGTATTTTGTCAAGGAACCACAGTGTTAAGAACAGAAAGATCACTATGACCCTGTCCTACCCAAATGTGGTGACATTAGAAAGGTCAAATCTACACATAGAAAAAACCTAATTATACTTAAAGGGGCAAAAACAAATGCAGGAAGTCGTCACACACCTCATTCAATGTTATGTTATCTGTGAGAAATAGTTTCCCTGTGCTTTTCTTCCTCCCGAGTGACTGAGGTATCTACATGGATGGTGGTCTAATGATGTTTTAGAGCTGAAGTCAAAACCATTAGATCAATCTAAACTGCTGTGGGCTGCTCAGGGACCCTGGCACTGATGAAAGGCAGGAAGAAGAACCTTAAGGCCCATGCAGTACATGGTAAAGTCATAACCCAGGCTTCAAAACATTCTTTCTAAAATCTCTTCCATCATGTTTGTTCTTTTGTAAACCTGGACAGAGGCTGATAAAATGTGTAATTTGGTGTGTTCTTTGCACACAAGACAGGACGCGCGTTTGTCTGGTTCCCACACAGTGGGTGTTTCTGTTACCAGAGTTCCTTTCCCCAGCAGCACTGACAAGACAATTACCAATTATAGAGGCTAGACATTTACTGAAGGGGTATTGGGTAGTGAGGAAGCCCAGGGTTTTTTTGTAAAAAATCTAGGAGAGTCCTTTCTTCTGGTGCATTTCTGACAAAGGAGACGCTCAAACACAAACAAGTGTTTGCTGCTCCCAGTGACTGACAGGATTTTCGAATTAAACTTTGAGATCTGTATTATAATAACTATATGTTAAAAATATACCAGAACTGAAATATTAATAATATTAATTGGTGTTTTTGGCCACTTGGGAGCAGCTGAAACAAAATGTAAATACAACAATGACCTATTATAAACATATAAACTTGTGGTTGTTGCAAACAGTTTAACATGCAGCAAACACAGAGCAATGAATACATTCATTTGGTGTCGTGCTTCTGTCCACCTGATGGATGCAAATCCAATAATGACTCTCCTATTGATTTTTACATACACCAACTCTTGAGTAAAAAATTTATGGCTCTTTAACTGCTAAATGCTCCACCATATTCACCAGTTAGGTCTTACTTTGTCTATTTGCTGTTTGGGGCTGGGAAGGAGGAGTTTTTCTCCTAACAGAGCTCCTGGAAATGAGGTTGATGAGAGTAGAGCGTGAACCATACAGGCAATTTGTAGTCCCCAAAACCAAAATTACCAGCGGACGACGCTAAAACGCTCTGTAGAGCTGAAAGGAACTAAATAGTCAGGTAACTTTGAGTGAAACCTTACATATTACTATTTTCCCCACAATTGTTTATATAAATATATTAGTTTTTACAGGCTTATACTTTTTAGTTTTTTTTAATCAAAGATCCAGACATGTTCTAACGTGGTTGCCCATCTTTTGTACTCATGATTCAAGTGGACTCAAGGGGTTTTTGCCCATCCAAGCTGTGGAAGTGCTTTAGTGCTGCAGGTCATCGAACGAAGTTTCTGCAGAAAACTAATGGCAATTTTACTATGTTGCAACTAAGAATTGTGTCTGCATTTTCTAGAAGCCACTAACAGATTAAACAATAACACTTTAATGAGTCCTGAGGCTTTACCTTCCCATGTAACCTCTAGCATAGGTTATTTTGGTGTCGCTGTGTGACTCTCTCTGCATGAACATAGGCCTATGAACTATCATGTGTGAGTAGAAAGAAGATCCTAATCTCGTGTGTTCAAGGGGCCCCATCTAGGAGCTGAGGATTTGCATAATGTGATTTGGGATTTACACTGAAGTGTGCTTAATACTGCAGATGATTTTACTCTCAGTTCTTCAATGGGCACTTCATGCTCTTTCATTCATCGTTTGATAAGCCAAATCAATCTGATAAGAGTTTGATAAACTTGTGTATGCCAAAGAATGACACTTTTATGATTGGAGATTAATACAGTGTGATGTGAGATTGCTGTATAGTTTTAATCTCTGAGAGTTCCTTTATGTCTGTGATCTCCTTAAGTGCATGTAGAGGAAGAGCAATGGGGAAACTTGGTCATTGTTGCCCCGGGAGAGTCGATAGCATCAGAGGCTAAATGTGAATTCTTGTATCCGTGTACGTCCATGACTGGATTCAGTGTGGGAGGATGCTGTCATCAGCAAAAAATTGGATTTGTTTGTAAAGCTGGAGTCAAGTCTCCTGCTGCCACATAATTACAGTCATAATATGCATATTCAAAATGTCACCCCAATGCTTTCTGTCTCATTATTGCAGTGCAGAGATAATTAGAAAGCTCTCCTCCCTGCCTCCTTCATGTTCAATTAAACGCTTTGTTGTTCAGAGTTTTTCCTTTTTTATCTACCTGCTGATGTCACTGGCTCGCTGCTTAAGGCATAGACACAGACCCTTATCTCAAATAGCATTTTCGCTGAGAGGAGGCGTGTGCATGATACCTGGTATCAACCTGCCACACTTTGTTTTGCCATTTTCTCCCCTGCTGTTGTATGGAAAACATGGTCAGCTGAGCAAAAGGCAGCCGCGCTTCAGCCGAATTGTTATGGCACAGTGAAGGTAGATTGAGAACTTTAAAATGGTTAGGATGGTTGGGAGGGGGGAGGTTGGTTGCATTACTGGCAACTGATAAGACTAATCACTTGAGTCTTACAGGCTTGGCTATCCCCTCTCCCCACACCCTGTCTTGCAGGGGTTCAGAAATGTCTGAGCCGTTACCATGGTCACCAAGCTGAGGTAGGGTGGGCTGAGGAGGAAGGTCAAGGCATGCTGAGGGTGTTGTACATACAAAGACACACACGCACACACACACACATTTCTGCACATTTCTGAGACACTGCTGAGTCACTCTGCCCCCCACCCCCCACACAACAGCCTTTTACCTTATGAAACATGTGAAACATGAAATGCTGAAATAACATCTGTACATATTCACACTCTCCAGTCAAACTTCTAAAAGCAGTCAAAATGTTTTTCCCTGGCAGTTTGGCCTTTGTGACATTTCCCCCTGCAGGGTTCGGGGACCTCACTCCTCAACCCCCAATACATCTTTTTCAGCAGCCAGCTTCTCACTTTTAAAGCATTTATAGATGAAAAGCCAAGTTAATAATCATGTCAGTGATGAATGAGGATGGTTGATCCTCCAAACATCATAGTCTAAATCAGGAGACCAAACATAACCAGGGTCTCCAGGGGTCTTTACCCAAATTTTTCTTTCAAGTGTTGTCAAATAGATTTTCATTGAATTCATGGAGTCATTTCCTTGCTGAAGTGTTGGGGAAATGGGCATTGAAAAACAGGAATCTGGAGGGTAGGCAAGTAGCTACAACATTGTCTGAAAAATAAATGAATAAAGCATCATTTTGATGCTTTCTTCATTTATTCAGATGATGCATCATCAGCATCATTTTGAATAAAAAAAAACAAAAGATTTGATCAAACTACAAAGCCAGCCTAGAAATAGAAGCGAGGGAAAGAGTTCTATTTGATTTGGATTTGTCATATTTTTCTCACTGATTATGTCAGAGGTGCTTTCACACATCTTTACTAATCAAGACTAATGACGTAACCTTCTGACACCTTGGCAGCTAATTGACAGTTTTTTTCAACTGCAAACCTGCATTGGTCAAATCTGAAGTCACATTGTCAAAACTCTTGACACAGTCAGCGAAACAGAAGTGTATGTGCACCAAACTGTGAATCATTCTTTCCTTTCACACAAAATGTTCAACGATCTCTTTCTCCAAAATCTATAAACCCTTTTCTCATTACTACTTCACCACCTGCAAAACACTGTATCTGCAGCACATTTTCAGATGGTAACACACTGAGACAAAAACTGCTAAAAACACATTCAAAACAGAAAGATGGCAATCGTCCTGGACAGATATATATATAAAGAATCTTAGCAGAACTTTTACGTACATTTTATGCTTCTGTCTATTTGCATAGAGAAATATGTGTAATGTTTTGGATGTGGTTTTACTGTAAAACTGCAAGCTGAATGTGAAGCAGGAAATTTGCTTATATTTTAGCAGAATTGGTTCAAGGGGTTGGTACATGAATTACGGTTTGGGGTCATTGTCTCAGCTACCAGTTTTACTGTGTACACAACTGAGAAAAACTGTATTGCAGCATTGAAATGCTTTTTTTTTTCAAAAGTAAAGTACTGTATGCAGTGATACAGAAAAAATAACGGATACTTCATTCTTGTTACATATACATACAGTATATATAGTACAGCCAATAAAGTGAAAACATGCTATTCTTACAGTTTTTCTCAGTTGCTTTTGTACATTTCTAGAATCATCCTTAACATTTGCAAAACTATTTGTATTGGTAAATTATGGCTAAGGTTTAATTTGACAATGATTGAATGCAAGGCTGCACTTTTTCTGTATGGCAAACATCTGTTTCAACAGTACAGAGTTATACATTGCAAGCATGTCATCGTGATGCAGAAAATAAAAAAAGACTATTTTACTGCACTGTATAGCATAACGGAAACAATTACAAAAAAATTAAAGCTGCAAGCAGCGATGACCCGAAAACGGGACAGCAACAAATAAAACATGTCACTTCCTGTTGCCATAAGGTGGCTCTATCACTACGACTGGATGTTGGCATGGAGATATATTTGGAGCGGGACTCTTAACAAACATGTGAAGTTTGGGGCAGATATGACCATGTTCAGCCCATTTACACAGCATTTCCTTTTTTCATGGCATATCATCAAAATTGAACGCCATGCCACTACATGCTATGGACACGCCGTTTGGTCAATCAAAAAAAGCTTCTCAATTTAACATCACAAGGGTGTTGGGATGGCAAAGCCCACATATGAAGTCGATCTGATCATATCCCTAAGACGATTTTGTTACGATATGGATGGTGTACATGGAAAATCGTTGCATATTTAATTAAATATGGCTGACTTCCTGTTGGGTTTAGGTTAGTTGTCCAAAAGGCTTATTTTTAAGTCTGGAAACGATACACATACCAAACAATTTTGGTTTATGTAGGCCAAAGAGAAAAGAGGTTTGGTTTTGAAAATTGTTAGGGGGCGCTATCGAGACATTTTTGTGCACCAATTTACACAGCTTTTCATGCATGTTAAGCCCCTCAAAAATGTGACCGATGTATAAGAATAAAAAGGGTCAGACTATTTAACAGAGAACCAGTATAATACATTGTGATCAACATGACATATGTTTTACTGTACATTGTCCCTTTTAAATAAATAAATGAACAAATGCCCCCGACCTCAGAGGCAGCTGCAACAACGTCTAACCGCCTGATGAGAGGCTAGTACACAACTGCCTCCCCTTAAAAGTTAGTCCCCACTGTTTGTAATCATGCCCCTTTGCCACTTGTTGACACAAGCGCATATCATCGAATCAGCCTGAAGCTCCATGTGGAGCTATGATATGTTTTGTACTATACGCTGTTGTTAGCAAAGGAGAGATGGGCAGTTCTTTCATTGCTGCTGGCTGTTCCTGTGTTTGCAAAAATTCTGAAGCCAAGATATTGAGCTTGACTGACTGAGAGCATGCGCGAGAGGGCTGTGCAGCATGTGCACGAGCAGTGATTGACTGGTGTAACCTACATGTTACAAGAGATGAAAACAAAGAAGTGCAGACTCCTTTTACCTTTGAAGTGCTTGTTAAGTCCGAATGTGTCCGTTCCTTGATTATTTATATTCCTTTAGTCTGTAAGGGTCCACCGATCAAAATAATCAAAACAGCTTTTCATAAAAATGAAGTTATGAATCCTGTCATGTGAAGTCATTTGCTCTCTGTCTGCTAACTTCTGTCACACTTCTCTCATCTTCCACCATGTTGTTGTTTTCATTACGTTGCTGCCTGCAAAATAAAAGTCTATAAGCTGTCTGTCGGAGCCAGGGGCGTTTCCATGCTCTTGAAACATTAGGGGCTTAGCCCAGCCCAGAAATCTTTCATGTTTTCACCTATTTTCACTCCTAACCCCTATTGCCGCCTACCCAAAGTACGTCTATAAAGCAAAAGTAAATGATATATATATATAATCTATTTATCTAATTTATTATAATTTTTATAATTACTACTGATAATAATTAACACTGATAATATTAACTAGGGGGGTCTGGAGGTTCTCCCCCAGAAAATTTGGGCTTTAAACACTTAATTTCCTGCAATCTGATGAGTTTTTTGCACCAATTTATTGAGGAAATGTCTGAGATGACAATTCAAAATAAAAAAATACAGTGTAATAAAATGCAGTAAGGCTTTCAGGCATTCTGTGTTGCTGTCAGACATGTTTCTCCTGTAGATCAACTTCTCATTTAATTTAATCCCAGCGGAGTCTACATACATGCAGGCATGCCTGAAGTAGTAGCCTTAAGACTTTTAAATGTGCATATGGCACCTTTTCACCTCAATCATAAATTAGCTTAATTAGTTTGAATTCAGTTAAAAAATATTTATGGATGAAATATTTGATAGGTAGGTGTGGGGGGTCCTCCCCCAGAAGATTCCCAGCATTAAACCAGGGGCATTGCTAGACATAAAGCTCTACTGGGGCACAGGCCTCCACATCCCTCATGTAAATTTTTGATTAATTTTTGATAGAAGTGTATGAAATGTATAACAACCAGAGTTGTAACTCAACCTTCACTGAGAGACAGATAATCACTGCCGATACAGGCTCTCTCTCTCCCTCGATACAGGGCCGAGGGAGAGAGAGAGCCTGTATCGGCCCTTTGTCACTATGTTTCACTAGTACAGGCCTCCTCCTCTGCCTGGCAGAGGCCACAGCTCCCCTTTATCCTTTCAAATGCCTGTGCCTGCTGCAGCTGATGTTGAAGCTACAGCAGCAGGGGTACCAAACATATTGCTTATTTTCACGTATTTGGTGTTTTTAATTCTTTTTTTTGGCCCACAACACAATTAAAAGCTTGAGCAGAGGGGTGGGAGTGGGGGCTAGTAAGAGATGTGATTGGGCCAGCCCAGTGTCAGTATAGGCTTATGCTTTATGGGCCGATTGTTGGCCCATTTTAAAAACGGTTATATAAATAAATAATTTATGTTACGCTGACCCCAAAGGTTCGTTGGCCCACCAGGCATTTGCCCAGTATGCCAGATTACCAGTCCACCCCTGAGGCTACCACATTTAGACCGCACCACAATTCCACACAAATGTTCACTTCAGCATCTCTGATAAAGTGCAGATCACAGCCGCTTGAGAGGTTATGAAGCATCCTGGATACAGTAAAACAGTAGTGTCTCAGAGCGGAGGGGACAGAGACAGCAGAAAATGGAGCGTCAGTTGTCTGTGTTGCATTCAAGTCTCATGATATTCTCTCACTACTTTGCGGCAACTGTTAACCGTTTTGGTTAATACATTGACTAGACACTGACCAACAAAATTTATATTTAAATGTATTGATTACAATTTTGCTAGGGACAATTTAGAAGTTGTGGACCAGCCCTGAAGCTGTGAGCAATGCGCTCTCTTCTCATGCTCTTTCTAAACACAGGCAGGAGTGATAGTGTGGGGGGTCACGTTATGTGAACAAAATGTAGCCCTATTATTGCGAGTAGCCTCCGCTCTTTGAAGACATGCGAAACAGGCTGTGTCATGGAGATTATTACATATTAACATGGAAAATAGTTTTGTTGCTGTTGTTGAGTTAATTTCAGGGCTAAACAAAACAATGACCTGGCAACACCGATGGTCGGAGCTAGATCAGATGAATAATGTGTATTTGATATTATTTAATAATTTAAAATTTTTAACAGTAATATTCTGTTTGAAATAAATAAACTCCTAGCCTATTTAAGTTTTGAGCAGAGGAATTAAAGGTCTGTCCCACATGGACGCCTGTCCCAAATATAGGCAGGGTCAATTCAGTGATTTTAGCAAATAAAAGCCTGGGCTATTAATCAAAGTTTTGCTGTGTGCCAAAATTTTTTTTTGAAGAATTCCCTACTGATGCCTTACCAATGATACTGTCAATTACTAATGCATGATACATTGCAGCATAATGCATTCATTAGATGATGGCCTGTCCAGCCTGTCTGCTGACTAAGCTAAATGATTTGATTCACATCTTAAAATGAAGTTATGGACAAATGGGGTAGCAATTAGCCTGAGGATGCCTCTTTTCCACTTTTTGCCCTCTGTGCCCAGCAAGCTAAGGGGTCTGAATAGAGATCAGGCTGCAAAGCCACTGCCTCCAACCTCTATTGGCAAGAATTTTGCTCTCTAGCCACCTTGCTAACATTCTCTGACCGGACCGCCATATTTGGGGAACTTCCTCTCAAATGTCTTTTCCAGGTGATCCTCCCAGGGTATTGTCAACTCCAGGAGCATGACTAGCTTTGTGAAATCGAACCCTAGAAGCATGTCTGGTCTTAAAGGAGACTTATTATGCTTTTCCACATTTTATGACTTATCTACAATGTTACAATGCTGGATGTTCATGTTAAATGTTATAAGAAATCACTGTGAGCAAAAACCTCAGGTTTCCTTCTGTTTTGAACTGCTTTTTCTACCAAGGGCTCTGTGCTACATAATATGGAGCCAGATGGAGCTGGTGTTCCATATATGGTCATGTGCCTCCCACGACAACGCTGCCTGTTCCGCCTAGCAACAATAACCTGGTAACATGCTTCAGGTCTTGACCAATCAGAAAACAGTGGGCTTTGAGAGGGGGGCCTTAAAGAGACAGGAACATCTACAGCTTATTCAGACAGAGGCTGAAATGAAGGCCTACATGAAGAGTCAGTATAAGAAAAAATAAATTCTTTTAAACTTTCAATCACGCAAAGCTGCCATACAGGAGTATTCCATCTGCTCCGTGTTAGCTCATCATCACTTTTCTGCAGGTCCTTTCCTCCTCCACCACTGCTCTCATTTCCCCCCGGACTAGGTGTCACTTCGCCTTACGTTTAGAGGTGTCAATGTGGGGATTTGGAAAAGATCCAAGTCCAGCTCTGCCTCAACTCACCACTCCTAGCAGCCTGTTGTGATAGAGCCGCGACTGCCTGCACAGCAGCCTCCTCTGCTCTTCACTTGTTCCCAGTTGTCACCTCAATTCTGATTTTGGCCACTCTCTTGACTCACAGTACAGCAACACTTCTCTAGCTCTCATCACTATGAATTCCTGATGGGTAGTTGGCATTGGGCAGATTTTGACTTTGTGATCTTGTTCATCACTCAGACGACAATGTCCTGTCAAGGTACAGCAGTGGGCCAGATAAACAACTTGTATGCTCTGCATTTTTTATGGGATCCTGGAGGTACCTCAGATAGCCTGAGGGAGGTTTGAGACTGGGTTCAAAACTTTAAGCCTCTTCTAGCCCTATCACCTCACTAGTAATAACTTAAATTCAGTTCAAGACAAATCAACTCAATTTTCATTTGAGCAACAAATTAAATTAAATTCAAGCCAAGGCTACTTTGTGGTTGTTGTTGATGCCTTAAAAAATTGTCATTTGTATGCCATTTATTTTATTTTTAAGTCAAGTTCATTATGATGGACTTTGTGTTACCATTGTCCATTGTTTATCTACAGTACATCTATGAAAAATCACAAAGTTAAAATCAAAAGTTTTGATGTAAATTATGAATTTACTATTACTATTATTTTATTTGCTGGAGGGCCACATTTGGTCCACAGAGTGCTATTTACCTGTCATTGACTTTGAGGCTTTACTCACCCAAAAATTCTAATCATAGCTGCTTTGAGTTTTAATGAATTGAATGTCTCTGCTTCTTCCCTGCAGGTGACTAAGATGCTGGCAGTAGTGGTGATCCTATTCGCTTTACTGTGGATGCCCTACCGGACTTTAGTTTTGATCAACTCTTTCGTGTCAACACCCTATCTGGATTCCTGGTTCCTCCTGTTTTGCCGGACATGCATCTATGCTAACAGCTCTATAAATCCTGTGATATACAATGTCATGTCACAGAAGTTTCGCTCAGCATTTCGCGGGCTTTACCGTTGTCAGCGGCCAGAGATAAATCAGAGGACGCTGTCGGTGGTCCAGTCTGGCTTCAGCACTGTCCGAGACCCCCGCACCTCCCAGGCCAATAACAACAGAACCGATGAAAAGGCAGGGAGAGCCATCCTGAGTACTGCCACTGATCTGACTACAAAGCAGAATGGAAGCAGTCATCAGGAGACAGCAACAGTCAATGACAAGAAAGCAGACCATCCCATCAACATAAGCTCAGCTACCTTCAGCTTTGGTGTGGATTCAACTGGTGATGAGGAGTTGGATTGGTCTACACCAAATAATAGCACAGTAAATTTTGCAGACAGACAAACAACAAACGATCAGAAAGAAAATGTGTAAATATGTCCATATCACCATATTGTAGGAGTGTGGTTGAATAACTATTCAACTGACCTTTTTCCATCCGGTGACAAAACAGCTGTGGATTACTCATGGACAGGAACTACTTCACACAAGAAAAAAGAAGCTTTTGACCAGCATTTATTTCATGATTCAAAAGCGGTAGCTTTTGCCTTGAGTACTGAGGTCACATAAAAGGAGATTAAAGATCATGAGTAAATGGCAGAATTCACACTGGGGTATAGAAGCATTTCTTTAGCCACAGAATCTTGTTTTGTTTCAAACTATAATTATTCTACACATTTACCCTCTAAAAATACACAGCAGACTGGTTCTCATAATGAACCAAGACCAGAATGATTTCCTAGATTCTGTTTCACCTAGTGATGTAATGAAGTTCAGTTATTTGGATGTGACATACTTTTGTGTATAAAAAGGTCAGACAATGATCTACATTGCATCACTAATTAAAGCACTAATTATTTGACTGTGGTCATGTTTTCTAATATGTCTTGCATCCTCCAGTCAGCTGTGATTAACAGCATGACAGTTTTAAAAAGGCATGGGAACAGCTTTAAAAGAAACAGGCTGTCTATATCGCTAGCAAAATGGCAAGCACAGAATCAAAAAGACTTGAGCAAAGGATCAATACAATTCAGTTTAGACAATTTTGAAGTTCACTAAACAGTGTTAAAGGTCTGGGAGGGGTGTAAATTGTGTGATCCACTGTATACACTCTATATTTTGACATTTCCCTTTTATTTGAAACATATAGTGATCAGAGAGAATCCTATCCTGAGACTGCACATTTTTGGTAATCATGTCAATAGTTAGTGTTACCAACATAGATGGGATTATGGACCAACCTGTTTTTTTTTTGTTATGTGTTGCAAGGTACCAAGTTACTAAGTACTCCCTTGAGAAAGACATACAGTAACATGACGTTCTAGAGACAGTCTTATTTTGCAGGTTTATGTTTAACAAACAAGAATAGTTACATGTTAGTACGAGCAACACAAGTGTAAACTGGTCAGATACGGGAGTTTAAAGTCTAAAATACAGATAACAGATTAAATAAAATGTGCTTCAAATAATGTCAGATTATCAACATAACCAATTACATCTTTATCATCATCTCAACCATTATTTGCATCATTATCAGTGTTATTATCATCATCTCTTATATCATTAATACCGAAAACAGCGGTAATCAGAATCACATCAATTTAGTACTGCACACTGACAATATAATCAGATTCCTGTGCATAGTTTCATAAACAACCCTAGGCCTGTGTGCTGATTTAACCGGATGACCTTTTGCTGAGAACAAAGGCGTTAGATGTTAGATAGTCAGCTTTAGTGAGAATGCAGGACTGACTGGTACTGATTGTTGTTTGCTCCTTTTAGTATTTATAGATATTCTAAAAATATTAAATATTGGCCAATTATGTAATTATCCAATGAGTGAGCTAGCCAGCTTAAAACATACCAAAGACATATAATATGTGCAACTACAAAGTGATGCTAGGTCTGAGATGGTGGTCTATATAAAGCCTACTCTGCCTGCAATCCTCAAGAGTTGTACATTGTAAATTAACGTGAGCCTCTGCCACTGACCTTAGCTAGGTGCTATACTGTAGCACTTATCATCAGTCATTTGGTAAGGATAAAAGCCTCAACTCAAGACAGAGGTTTATTTGGAATTACCTTTGCGGAGAGGTGGTTAATTACATGTGCTGCACATTAGGTTTTAAAGCTATGAGCCAGAAAATGTGTGTGGGGAAATTATATCAATATCAATATTCAAACCAATACCATGAAAAATATGTTTGTGGTTTCAGCCCTGTATGCATTATACAGTAGATATCATTTGAAAAGGCAGAAGTTGATTTCATCTCTGTGGGTCCAGCACAGAAATCCAGCTTACGTGTAGCCTATTTCAGCAGATTTTCTCATCTTAACATGTCTCCCATTGGGCACGAGAGACACTGGGAGCATCCTTTTTATATTTATACATAAATTTCTATACATGTTTAAAAAGTAATATGTTACAGCAATTGTTATTAGAGAAAAACTCTTGCAAAATCATGTTAAACATGTACATCTAGGACACGGATAAAATTGATATCAATCTTACTGCAGACTTTAGGTAAGGTGGCTATTTTGTAAAATGTTTACTGTTACTTGAAGCGTGTCATATTTATTGTTAGTTGTAGTGACTTCTTTTAATACGCAGGAGCTGTTTGTTTTTGTGAGAGAAGTTTTAAAACTACAATTATTATTACCATTGTTTTGTACCAGTATATTGTTGCAGAGAATACCAGGTTCTGGGGAACTTGTATAGAAGAACATAATGGCCATAAATCTGGTTTTAACTGTTATAAACAGCTGAATATGTAAATGTGAAATTACTGCTAGCTCTGAAATATTTTTCTTTATATGATATATATTTTCTAAATAAAGTGGTATTTAGTAGTGATTAGATTTTACAGTAAAGTATTCAGTTACTTATAAATTCAAATCTATGGCCATTGTTTTCCTCCATAAACCTGTCCCATAAGTCAGCTCACCCTTTAATTAATGAGAACACTAGTCATACACGTTATTTCTATACACACATTTGTATATGTTAAGTGATTAGCTCCCTGGTATTATCTTTAATTCCTTCATTTCAGAAAGTGAGTGCAAATATTTTGGTATAAGTTAAAGGATTTAAAAAAAAAATCTGGTTGGTAAACATGCACTCTGAATCTGTAAAATATATTTTCAAGGGAAAATTAAGGAAAATTTAAAGAATCTAACTTCACATATTAAAAGGTGTAAGAACATACTGCATCTAAATATGGCCAACATGTATTTGTTTTGATCCCTTCTCTTTACTTATAATGACTGTAAATGATTATGTAAAGTGCTGTAAGTGAGGTGCGAGTTACGATGGGATTGTTTTACTTGTTTGTATTTCTAAAATGCACTGCATGCCTATATTGATGCTGCTGGATCTTGTTGACTTTTTGATATAATTAGTACACAACATCTATTTGTGTTTTTATTCTCCCAGAAGTTTTCTTTGTCGCTATAGAATAAGCAGAATTTCCAGGATATTTTAGCTTTTTCAAAATACTCCATGTGTATGTAGCAGTGCTAATGTTTAATGAAAATAAATCACGTAAAACATTTGCAGCCTTATTGAAGCTACATTAAATACTTTTTGTGCCTCTTAGGGGAAGTGTAACAAGCTGTTAACACAACAATGACATATTATCCTATAAAGTTTCTTAGCTGCTGTGATGTGATGTGATGTGATGTGATGTGATGTGATGTGATGTGAAGTTTGCACCTAGTTGCTAACTTTTTCTGTCTGCTGTTGGGTTCAGTTGAAAGCGGAGTGCAGTTAGTAAACCAAAACAATTTGCTATATCAGATAATTTTCTCATTTGCTATGTCAGTGGATCCAGTTGGGCCAATCACAACCTTTTATCTAATATGGGGCAGTTTGATACGATGACTGACAGAGGAGCGTCATGGGTCCACATTCAAAAAGTCACATGTCACATATTTCGCTGCTTTCATTGGTTGCAGGTCTGGACCAGTCTGCAGGTCCGTCCAGTGCACAACGCACGAGGCTCACCTAACTTAGATCAAACTGTAAAACTAGGCAGTGCTAACAAACATGAATCAAGATTCTGTTACTGCATTTCCTATTTCCTACCTATTTGTTAGTCCATGTCATGACTATCACTGATAAATTTTTTATTTTCTTGCTCATGCCTTTTTAGTTCTTTGCTATATGATGGTGGAATGCGTAATTTGGTGATAAATTAATTATATGTTCCAAGTTAAAACATTTTCTCTGTAATCCTATTGTGTATATTGGTAGCTTAATTGGTGTAATTTTAAAATCTTTATTCCACTGTGTTAGTATATGTCTGGATGTGTGTGTATGTATGTGTGGGCATGTGCATGCATTGCTTACAGCGAGTTAGCTATCAGGAGGGAGAGTACATCCAAAAGAGGGTAATGCAAATCAAATACAGCCAAGTAAAATTTTACTTTACGGTTTATGAAGTTTCCGACAGCTAAGAACAACAGCAGAGTGAGAATTCTATATTTAGATAATATTTCATTATTCTATATCTAAAATGTTGACAGAGCTCACTCACCAATGACTTATTGAATATTGAATATGGTGTGTTCTCATTTTGGAAAATTACAGTGTGTGGATTGGCTGACTGTAGCATGGTACTCTCATTTGGATATGCTAATGTGTGGGTGAGTGCGTGTCTAATTCCGTCATTATTTAGCCCTGGAGAGCTGCCGGTTTGTTGTGTTTTAAATGTGCTGTAATGAAATGTATTGATTTTTAAAGTGTCTTTATATGTGTTGTTGCAGAAAGATGGTGTTTCATTGTTTAAAGAAATTTGCCATGTGCTCTGTCGTATCATTGTATACATGTGCAGTATAGTGGCATACTTTCAATATTTTAACAAAATCAATAAAAAACATTTGTTGAAGCATCTTTCACTACTACACTACTAGTAGTCACTACTACAAATACTACTGCTGTACATTGCTGTACTTGCTGTACAACACAAGATCTCACGATGTTCTGAGTATTGAGAGTCAGTCTGGTTAAGCAACAGCACTGAAGAAAGTTCAACCAGAAAAAGTGACATGAAATGAGGGAAATAAAAATATTCTATGCTTAAAGTTATAATCCTTAAAATCCTTAAGTTATCTTATGTGACACATGCAGTAAACACACACACACACACACACACACACACACACACACACACACACACACACACACACACACACACACACACACACACACACACACACACACAGAGAGTATCTGACACAAGTGTCATGAAGAAATGACACATGCTACAATGTAAAGAAGTGAGTGTACAGCTTGTGTAACAGTGTAAATTTGCTGTCCCCTAAAAATAAATAATAATTAATGTCTAAACATCTGGCAACAAAAGTGAGTACACCCCTAAGAGAAAATGTCCAAAATGGGCCCAAATTGTTAATATTTTGTGTAGCCACCAGTGTTTGGAATAACGGCGTTTAAAAGAATGGCGTTACGTAACAGCGTTATTTTTTCAGTAACGGGGTAATCTAACTAATTACTTTTCCCGTTAGAACGCCGTTAACGTTACTGGTCGTTAAATGCGGTGCCTTACTATGTAATAAACTGTGTGATCCGAACGCACCAGCTGGCTCACACAGCTAGTCAGTTGGTGGGTTAATAACGAGGTAAGCAGTGCTTGAAGTGGACCGGTACGCTGCGCTCTCCATATCAGGTTCTCTGGGCGCAACATGGCGCTCACCTGTTCCCGTTCTCACCTGCCTGCTAAACTCTGTCGGCGGGGAGAGACGAGGGACAAGAGAAGCTCGGGTGCCTTTCAACCAGCGATTATGTTGGCTAAGGCAGAGTCATGTTTCTTGGTAGCCAATCAGAGCCAGTGTTTTCACACACATGCCAGCATACGTGACACACACACACACACACACACACACACACACACACACACACACACACCAGCTAAACAGAGATTCGATGAAGCAGCAGAAATTTTTTTTAACAGTAACGCAAACAGTTACTTTCCAACGAGTTACTTTTATTACAGAGTAATTCAGTTACTAACTCAGTTACTTTTTGGAACAAGTAGTGAACTATAACTAATTACTTTTTTCAAGTAACGTTCCCAACACTGGTAGCCACCTACATTTTCCAGCACTGCCTTAACCCTCTTGGGCATAGAGTTCATCAGAGCTTCATAGGTTGCCACTGTAGTCCTCTTCCACACCTCCATGGCGACATCACTGAGCTGGTGGATGTTAGAGACCTTGCGCTCCTCCATCATCTGATACTGTGTGAGGGCAACATTGGCCACAAGGGGCAGCTGTGTCTGCATTTTGAAGATACTTAACCCCAAATTGCTTTCTCCTCTGAGTGTATGTGACTGTATTAGTTTGTGATTCTGATGAGCAGCTGGCTCCTTGCATGGTAGCCACTGTCATCTGTGTATGAACGGGTTGCATGTGACATGTAGTATCAGAGATGGGGACTCGAGTTTGAGACTCTGACTCGTCGAGGTGCGGGACTCGAGACTTGACTTGGACTCCAGCTCAAAGACTTGTGAGCATTGCTGTGTAGTGTAAAGCACGCTGACAAGGATGTACCATGACAAGATGATATTGTACTGCCGATAATGTACTACCAAGAACATTCCTATAATCTATGAAGTGGGCATAACCCTTGCATGACATTTATAAACAAAACACACATATGTAGTAAATATGCCTTTATTCATTAGATGTTCATAAGAATTATGGTCTAGGTCTCAGCAACATCCTCAAGGCGCAAAGTCTTTCTAAACTGTCAACAAAAAATGAGGGTGATATAACTCTTGACAACAGCCATGTTGGCAGAAAAATAATAAAACCCAGCCAACATTCACAGAAGTCACACAATTCAAAGTAATCTTGGATCAAATATGTATAGCCCAATATCACAAATGACAATTTGCCTTAAAGGGCCATCTGTACACATTCTGTACTTTGACCCTCGATTCGAATGAGGAAAAAAAAACAAAACATCCAACATAATGTCATACTTTATACAATTATGATGACAAAATTGTAGTTAAATGAAGAGGATTAATCCAGGATGCAGCCTGAAAGCTGTTGAAATTCATGCACAATGTCAAGGGGAATTCTGTAATATGGCTGCCAGCTGCTGGTGAAAAAATGTCCGATTGAGAGGGTCAACCTCTCTCTCTCTCTCTCTCTCTGCTGAGCTGTTACACTGCCACTGTATGCAGACACGTGCATGCTCCTGTCTCTCTGTACTCTCTGGGTGATGCACTCAGAGATTCCAGCGCTCTCCAACAGAGATGCTGATTGTCCTCTGTTCTGGGTCAGAGCAACTGATTGTCTTTTTGTCTCCTAGCAACTTTCTTTATTTACAAAAAACAGGCCAGTGCTGGCTGCAGGCACAAGGCTGCACACCTCCAACTCCTCAGAAAGGTAACCAGCTTTATAGTGCAGCATGAAATCTGGTTGTGGTTGCTGGTACGATGGAAAAAGGGCAATTATTGACTGACCTTCTTACTGAAACAACATGAGTTTGTGTTGTAAAAATATCACTTCCTTGTTGTATGTATGCAAACATCCATAATAAACTTGCAACAATGTTTAGTGTGTAGTTGATTGACTGCACTTCTCGTCCATATCCCATAACTGTTTTGGTTTGGTTGTTATTTGGAAAGCCAGGGAACCTGCTGATTGGTTGAAGAGCCTGTGCGGAATAACTTGTGATCTTTGCAGAATAACTTGGGATCTCTGCTTGTGGTGCTACCTCCCAGTTACTCCCTGGGGAAAAGAAGTGTCTAGGTGACTCATATTTCAGCAGAAAAACATGAGTAGTCAGCACAATTTTTACAAAAATGAGCATGCTGAGTGTTTTACAAGGAAAAGAATTTAAGCAGATGAGGTGGGTGAACAGAACACATAGAAAATGATGCGCACAGATAGAAATGACAACAGACAAATCACTCTGTTGTTTTTTTTTGAAAACTTAAAAGTTGCAGTTCAGCACTACAGATACATACATATATACTTATCAATTTTACCACACTATTCTAGTTGCGTCACGGATATGAATGGATATTCCACATTTTTCAGGTTTTAAAATGAAAATACCTGCTTATCTCAAATCCCCAGGGCCCCAATAAGGGGGGAGGGCCCCCAAAAAGCCTGTAATGAAAAGTTTGTTTTTGTTTGCAAAGTTGCATTTCTAGGTATAGTGCATTTATTTATAAGTAGTGTCTGAATTAAATAAAAATTGGCTGATCAAATTGGTTGAGTGACTACTGTAATCACCACTACAGATTCATGTGTGCAGTTGTTAGCTCAATTATTTGCAAATTTGTGAGACACGTGGTTCAAGAGAGGAAGAAGGCCCCCAGAGAAGGCTTATATAAGGCCCAGAATTATACGCCCCTGACCCCAACACCATATTCCCTATGCAACATGAGTTTTGTGGACTTAGTGAGGATGTAACTCATAATTACACAAAATGTCACTTACACCCATCTGGTTCTCCCCGTTTTTCAAATTTATTTTCCTGTTGCGCATTCTCTTCTTACTGTTCTGCTGTTAGAGCAACACCCCATATTGTCTCTGAATAGAAGTATGGGATAGTATTTGTGCTGCCAAGAGAAGAAGAAAGAAAGAAGTGAGTGATGTAAACTTATTCTGCATGTTAATTATTAAAGCCATGCAGACTCAGTGATTTAAGTATTTATGTAAATTCCTAGCAGTGGTTTTGTTTAGTATTTTCTAACATTTACAGAGTAAGTGGTGGGATTTACAATTTAAATGTGGCTATTTGAATTAGCAGTGAGGACAAATTAACATAAGAAAATGTTGCCAGGTGAAGAGTGCACTTCAGTGCTGTTGCGATGGTTTGAATATAAGCTTTGAACTTGGGAGTGACAGATTCTGTTCTATGCTACACAACTGCAGCTGACCAAACCTATCACGCCTATTCTGTCATTGAAGTGGTCTTGAAGGAGAGGATATAAATAAACAGGTAAACTCCTGTTAACTGTAAACGCCACTCTCCACCATGAACATCAACAACATCCGCAACCGTGGAAACTGATACCTGATACTGATGATTCAGCTACTGAGCTGTTTAATTGATACATGCATATAAGGTAAGGTAGGTGGCTCTTTATTTGTCCTATAAAATAAAAGGTATAAGGAATAAAGAATGAATAAGAAATAATAAGCATAAGGAATAAAATAAAAATGAATAAAAATACTAATGCAAATATTGAATATTGAAATATTGATCAAACCACAGAGTTGGCTGAGGCTGAAATCAGTATCTCTCAATATCTCATCTTCGATAGGATGAGATGGTTACTGTAGCTGCTTCTCGGTCTGTATATGTCCTCATGAAGGGGATGGGGGATGCGACAGGTTCTCTAATATGTTCCTGATTGAGGACCTCATCATCACATTAGCCAGCCATAATGCCACTGCCCCAACACACAACAGCAAGAGGTGCATTGATTACCACTTTTCATAGAACATGCAATGCAGCCTGTTGCACACACTCGCCACACCCTGAATACTCAGCTGGTCAATCACAGCGTAGTATAGGACTATTAGGAAGGTTCCTAACTGAGTGAAGTGACCCGGAAGTATTTCATTGGCAGCCATGATAAGAGCTGGTCAAATTCTCTAAATACTAAGTAAAGGTGCTTCAGCGTTTCCTTTCTTTTCTCCTTTAGCATAGGGTACACCAGACCATCCTTTATGAAAGGAAAGGAACAATGTCGTCAATGACGATTTAAAGTGACACATGTTCTCAGTCTCAAGCGATAAAATCGATTGACCACATTTAACAAAATCCTTGCAATACAGACACACATTATGATACTTAAATACTCACAGTGTCCTTTCTTTTGGCTTTAGCGTTTGGCTTTGCGTTTTCTTTTGGCTTTGCTGTAAACTAATAATGTTTCAACACCAATGCTTCGGATTGTTGAAATATGCCATAAATTTTGTATTTAAATTTTCTACAATAAAAAAAAAGATTTCACAGACCATGATGGATAAAGGACGTTGATCACCATGTAAGTTACCGTTGGCTGTTAAGCCTTTTCTCTCTTCTGCCATAACTTGCTAATATGCATATGTCTTGAACTGTCAACAATGACTGAGACCCATGCACGGCTATGGTACAAGTTTTGTGAAATGACCAAATTATGTTGCAGCGTGTAGGCTCACGTTAAATGCTCAGTTTACATCAGTTGTTTTCGGCCAATGTTTTGTCAGCCTTCAGAATGTCATAAATTATTTTACTTCAGTCACAGATGCTGACAGCCTTTCCTTCATAAAGGCAATAGCCAGGCAGGGTAACCTCTACAGTAAATGTAATGTATTACCGGTATCTACATAAAATAATTGAGATTTATGTTGATAAATGCTGGTGGACATGAGGTTATGAGCAAGCATTCTCAATGTGACCATTTCCATTGATTCATGACTGGTACCTGATATGCCATTTTGCTATCTTGGTTATGAAGTAATATTCCACTGTATTGTCCACCTGTAGATAGCCTGCATTAAAACAACATGGGGCGCAGTGGCAAAGATGCACTTTTTGCTGTCCATCTTCAGAACTGTAGTTTCATCACAGCCACGTTGTTAACATCCGCCGACGCATAATTGCGTTGCCTAGAAAAGATCAGTTGGATTGTCTGAGCCCTGTGGTCCTCTTTTCCTTATGGATTCTCCTTCATAGCTTTCCTTGAAACTGAAATTATGTTGCTAATTTCAAAGGGCACAAATCCAATGTAACTCCAATAATCATGACAAACAGTGCAAACAGCTGCTGACATCAAATTATTAGGCTGTGATATCAACATGGCCATCCTCTGAATTCAGCGTCATATAGTAACAGTGGTGCCCATTATGTAGTCTGCGCATTCCTTCACTGGACACGCACACTCACGCACACAGACCGAAAAAAGCAAAATTTAGCTTTATTACAATTTTTTTTGCCAACAGGTTTCTTTGTATGTATTTCCTTATTGATCATTAGTTTGTGTGATTGTATTGTATAACTTTTGTTCTGTTTAGGTGTAATTTTGTGAATTACCACAAATAATAAAAATAGTTCCAGGCAACGATTACAATTTTTAATCGTGATTAATCGCACGATTTTCTGCGATTAATTGCATAGTTATGCGCAAAATTGAGTGTATTGCGCTCTTTTAATTTAAATGTACTGCTATATACACAAAAGTGCAAGAACATGTGGTTTGCAAACACTTTAAACTAATAAGGTGCTTTTACCAGCAGTTTCCCTTTACACAGTAGCAATAAAATATTTCTTTTCAATCTCAACTTAAACATGCATAATGTATGCATATGTACACATAATGTAATCAAACTGAATATTAAACCAAAGCTATTTGCCACTGCCAGGGCATTACCTTTTATCTATGCTGCAGAATTTTTTCTGTACCCTGTGCCTCGATACAATCCTGTCTTGGACCTTTCCTTGGACTTCAGGGCTAGGTTTGTGCTCTAACATGCACTGTTAATTGCCCGACCTTATATAGAAAGGTTTGTGTCTTTCTAAATCATGCCCAATCAACTGAATTTACCACAGGTGGACTCCAATCAAGCTGTAGACACATCTCAAGGACTATCAGTGAAAACAGGATGCACCTGAGCTCGTGTTACAGTGATATGTCATACATGGGTACATCTGACTGGCAGCTCTCAAGCCACACAGGGGCATAGGGATAGACAGTGCAGCTCCGCTGGGGCCCTTAACGGGAGCAGCCCCGCCGACTTACGAGTTGGTCTTTGTCACTTACATGGTAAAAATGCATCAAATATCATCATCCAATAGTAAACACGGATTTCACCTCAAACATTCCAATTCAAAGGCGATCAAATGCTAAATATACACTCGTATGTGCATTTCCTGCTTTGCCGTGGTGTCTGACACCACACACTTTTGTTGGTAAAACCACTGAATGAAGTCAGTAGTTTCAAATAGAGACAGGAGAGAAAAGAACAGGAGAGGGTTGGAGAGGGTCGCAAAGCTCCCAAATAAGATTGTTTTGGATTACTGAAGACATTATCAAAGATTTCGCTCAATACAGGCTCACTGGATGCCTTTCAAACAGGTGAGTAACTTTACAAGTGCTTTTTCAGTGGATGCGGTGTGGCTGCCGTGCCACTTTTTTAAAGGCTGTAACAAGGCTGTTATCATTTCGGGAACAGGTTGCTGCTCAGCAGCCCTACCTGTTTAATTGTGTGGATGTGCTTGTGGGTATTAAACTGTGTGTGTGAGAGAGAGAGAGAGCGAGAGCGAGAGAGAGCGAGAGAGAGAATATATGCGCTGTGCGCAGCTCTGTAGTCAAATATGATTTCCCATTGCCATAGCCTAGTAAATAAAACAATAATCTTAAGTCAATATGTGGCGGTCAGCGTTGAAAATGCAGCTGGCAGCCACAAATAGATCAATGTGTGGGAAACACTGAAATGATAGATTACATTTTGGCTACTGTGGAGGTCAACCAGCTTGATTATTGCCTTTATTAAAGTGAGGGTGTCACTACCTGTTACTGAAGTAAAATTAAATAATGATATTGCTGAAGACTTGAAATAGGCTACATAATGTGAGCCTACACGCTGCAACGTTATCCTCACTTTGATCATTTTACTGTGTACATGTGTACCTGCATATAACATCCACCTTCGACATGTACATAATGTTAATAACTCTGCATCCTTTGCACTCTGCTCACTGCACTATTTGTCAATATGTCTGTTGTTTTTGTTTCCGTTTATAGTGTGTATGTCTGTGTTCTCTATACTGTCTGATTTTATTATTGTGTTATTGTATTATCATTATTATTATTATTATTATTATTATTATTATTATTATTATTATTATTATTATTATTATTATTAAAAGGCTTAAAAGGCTTAATAGCCAATGGTAACTTGATGAACATTTTTTACCCGTCATGGTCGGTGATTTATTTTGATAAAAAAAAAGACAATTCTAATACAACATTTTATATTTCAACAGTCTGAAACATAAAACGGTGATTAAAAACAGTATCAGATTACAGCAAAGCCAGAAAACAAACTAAAAGAATGAAGGAAATGTCTTATTCAAGTATCATAACGTACATCTGCATTGCAAGGATTTTATTAAATGTGGTCAACGGATTTTATTGTTTGAGTCTGAGGAATGTGTGCCACTTTAAATGATGCTGCTGCAAGGAATTGTGGGACGGCATTATCTCCTTTCCTTAGTATTTAGAGAATTCGACCAGCTCTTATTATGGCTGCAACTTCACTACTTCCGGTTCACTTCACTCAGTTAGGAACCTTCCTAAGCAAAAAAGACTTTCCGATCGCAGCCACGGACCTCGTTATCCTTAGCAGTTGGTGATTGTTTGAGGCAAGTAACCGCCAACCTCATTATTGTCCCCAATAAAAGATTCTGTTTTCGCTCTGATGCATCAAACATGCCAGTTGAGCTTCATCGACACCCCATGAAGAAATCCATGTTAAGAATGACTTTCTTGGTTTCATTTCCGTTGGCAGATATATCTCTTCCTCTTACCTTAGTGACCTCGTCTGGCTTGCTAGTGATGGCTGTTTCTCACAGGAGTTTCTCTCCCCTGGAGAGAGATAGGCCATCAAAAGCACAGTTTCATCACTGCAGAGAAGCACAGAGAGAGACAAAGATATAAATAAAATGCTGTGGGCTGACGGGCTAGATTGTGATAAGGAATGGATGAATTCTGTGTTTGTGTGCATGTGTGTTTTTGGTTGTTAGCCCTACTCTAAGGAATTCATCTGTTGCTATCTGCCCATCTTCTTGTCATGGCCAAAAATCTTGCCTCTCCAGACTGCAATCAAGACCGTGACTGAGATGCTACATCCTTAGAGAGAGAGGGGGAGACAGAGAGAGAATAGAGAGAAAGAGACACATACCCTGAACTATAATATTGTATACACTATGGGTACATCCCAAGTCTCTTATTTGACATGTCCTTGCTCTCTGCTTGAAGCGGAAGTTGTTCTGGTCTGCCATCTTGCAGGCATCCCAAAGCTTTCATCTGTGCTCCGAGGAACGAGGATCTCTGAGAAGCCATGCGTGAAAATACACGAAAGCAACATTCACATCACTGAAGTGTTGTTGTAGAGTGAAGACCGATAACGGATTTAACTCGAGTGTTGCTTTTTGTTTTCTGATTTCCTATTTAGTAAAAAACCAGAAGGACCACAAACAACTTTCTTCATTCATTAGAAAGATTTTTTTCATCTGATATTTTCCCCATTAACTTATATTATGGATACAATTTAAGTCAGAGACAGTTGCCTGTCAGCAAGAAACACTTTTCACATCATTTATTGTCATTTCCATTCAGTCACATGTGAGGCTGATAATTCATGAGCATAGGGTTAGAGTTAGGGCCTCGAATTATGAGATGCATCATTTAAATTTTCCCAGAAACATTTAGCCAGATAAATCATTTCCCATGTTTAAAGGATGCCATGAACAGAATAACAATAATTACAGATTCAAATAACGAAAAAATAATTGAAATGCACTTAAGTAGGAATGATGCTGTGGCTTAGAGCAGGACACAGTACACATTATAAACAGAATGCAGGGTGTTCTTTGGGTCCAGGTGTTAAAGGGGTGGTATTGTGCTTTTTGGCTTTTGAGTTATATCTCTTTTGTGCATGTAACAGGTTTGCAAAGTGAAAAAGCCCAAAGTCCAGCCCAAAGGGAGTTCCCATCTCCCACAGAACGCTGTGCTCAGAACCGCATGAAAACAGCTCTTTTGTAGTCCAGCCCTTGAGTTCCTTCGACTTGTGACGTCACAATGCAAACGCGTCATAAAGCTCGCCAAGCGGCTTGCGGGGTCAGGCACGCCCTCAAACCAAGCTAGTCTGAGCGGAGGCCCTTTGGCTCGACTCGCCTTTGTTTGGGTTTCCATTGTAGAAAATTTGTACCTGTACCTGCTGCCAGGTACTTCTTTTCATATCACCTCACCTCCGTCAAGTTCCAAGCGAGCTGAGGGATACTAAAATATAACGTGAAAACACGACAGACTGCTGATTAGTCAGAGAATATTCACTATTCACTGGATCATCATTGCACCTGACAGAGGCCAGCAACAGGAAGTTTATTTTACAGTTTTACAGTCGAGTCTATTGATTTGCGTTATGGTAGTATTTTTCAGCAAGGCAGCATAGATCGGTCAGAACACCGGCAACAGTTCAACGTTTAGTCCTGATGGTAAGATGAGGAACAATGATGTGTGCGTGTGTGGACTGGTAATAACTTATACCATCTGCTAGGTTACAGTCGCAGTCTGAAGGCTTTGATTTGGATCACACTACCTTGTTTCTTACGACCCGCCCTTCTCTACTTCTGATTGGCTAGTACTCCTTACCTGAGAACTGTGCATGTGCAACTCCCAACAAAGATATGGTACAAGTAAGATGCATCACTCTGTAGCTCAAAAGCGGAGAGTACAACAGACAGGCTGAAAAGAGGAGCTGCAGCAATGTGTAGTGTGAGAAAAATATGGTGTTTTTGGAAAATTAAACCATGTAAACCTGTTCTGGTACAACCCCTAATTAGGATTTTAAACCTGAAAATGAGCAAAATACCACCCCTTTAAACAGGTAACAGCTACAGAGAGAAAACACTGCTGCAGTGCACTGATAACTGTGAGCCTTTATTAATATCAGTACAGTACACAGACAGACACAAACTCCATCAACGTCTCCACAGCTGTTAGAGCAGACTGACAGCTGATCCAGTTGTGATCAGCTGCTGCAGTCATCAGAAACAGGCTTCACATGGTGCTTCAGAGGAAAGTCCGTCACATTTCTCTAAAAATATATTCCCTCATTTCTTCTCTCCTCTCATGGTTTCCTCGCAAGTAAGGAAAATGTGGATACAATTAACAGACTTGGGACGTACCCTAAATCACCACCAACGAAACTGAAATTACTTCACGTGCCTGTGCACATTCATGCATATGCAGTAGGGCTGAATGATTAATCGTTTTCAAATCGAAATTGTGATTTGAAAGAACGCGATTAGCAAATTCTGAAGATGGCAATTAAATATAGGTTAAGTATACAACGCACCTGACCTGTTTCAAACAGTCATGCAATTGCAAATTCATTGTCATCATTCATCATTGTCATCCTTGTGTCATCTTTGTCACAATTGCACAGTCCAGTTTATTGTCCATGTGCACTCCCAGGTATTTGTAATCCTCCACAATGTCCACTCTGACCCCCTGAATGGAAACAGGGGTCACGTGTGCCTTTGTGTATAGTGTGTAGTTTATTTAAGTGGTTGTCTGTCTTTCACTCAGTGCCATATCTAATTAATTCACTGTTTTAAGGAGAAAGAGCTGTTTGAGCTTTTCGGGATGGACTTAATGAAGCCAACTGTAACTGAGGGTGGTAATCAATACATTTGTGTAATGGTTGATTATTTAACAAAGTGGGCAGAGGCCTACCCTCTTAAGAATGAGACTGCAGAGTAGGTTACCAATTGTATTCTTGATTTTTTTTTTTACAGATTTGGTGCACCTCAGATACTGCTTACAGACTAGGGGACAGAGTTTAAAATCCAGCTACGACATGATAAACATGACTTATTTCTTAGTAAGCTGTACTGGATATGCTAGAATGTGTTCTACAAAATGGAAATTAAGTTTAATGCCAGACTCTGCGAAGCCCTTGGCATTCACAGAAGCTTCTGTACACATACCACCCTCAAATCAATGGCTTAGTTGAGAAGCTTAATGGCACCATTTAAGAGGTAAGTTACATATTGTTAAACTGGCAGATATCATGCAAAACATTAATGCTATAGACTAAATTAGTGACAAATGGTATGTTAAAATTTTCAGCTCTCTCAACAAAGTCGCCCGACCTCCAACAATAGGATAAACACCACCAGCCAACAATGTTTGGATTGAGGACAAAAAAACGACTCACCACACAGCATAGCCCATACTTTTTAATGTTTGGCAGAGGGGTTGAGGTCATAATAACTTAGATAAATGGCTTTAAATATATCACCAATTGATGTTGAGAGGAGGTGTTTGCGGGACTGAAAAAAACAAGAGCAGGTCTACGAAACAGTCCAACAAAATGTAAAAATATCCCACGACAGAATTGAAAGTGCAAGTTGGAGAATGGCAGGGAGGACAACTTTGCAGCTGGAGATGTGATATTGACACAGAACATCAGACAACAGCAGAGGAAAAGCGGGAAAATTGAGAACAACATGCTGGGTCCATTTAAGATTGTGGATATAAAGGGGAAATTGGTGACTTTAGCCAATGAGGCCTTAAAACAGTGGCCAATACTGACCAAGTCACACACTATACAGAGCCAGAGGAGAGGATTCCAGCAAAGCTTAATAAAGTAAGAAACTTGCCTGTGCCCCCCTACACACACACTCATACACATGCACCATCCAGCCCTGCCAAAGAGGAGAAAACTTAATGTACAACAATTAAAAAGACCAAAAAACAAACAACCAATAAACAACAAATGAACAACCAACCATAAGAAAATACTAACAAATAAAAATCAATATTAATCTAATGCAAACAAAATTTCCACATGCTGTTGTGTTAAGAATTTTATAGTTCAGAGTTCCTTTCTCTGAACTATAGTTCAGTTGAGTCTTTCCACTTCCTGTAGTAGAGTATAAAAGGCTGTTTCAAACTCCAGCTCCCCCTTATTAATGATGGTAGAGGGACAAGGATTGAAATAGGGTCAGGAAATGAGTCAGCACTAGAACTTACCATCACATCTAATGATCTAGCAAAGCTTTGCAAATGGGAAATATGGGAGGACTTGACAGTAGGGAGTGATCATGTTCCTATAATGTGCACAATTACAATGAAGGTAGAAAAACAGTCTGGAGAGGCGATGGGTCTTTGGTAAGGCTAATTGGGGCAAATTCAAGGAGTTATGCAAGGAAAGGTTAGCTGTACTTATAGTACTTTCCAAAACATTATTAAAGAAATGGCGGAAGAAACTATTCCTTAGAGTTCTGTGATTAGGATAAAGAAAGTAGTTCCTTGGTGGACACAGGAATGACTTGAAGTAATATGAGGTAGGAACAGGGATTTCAAGTTGTTGAGACATACTCATAATTTGGGCTCGAGCAATAGTAAGAAAGACTGCACGCATTGGAAATATTGGTGCGAGCCCTGCAGCTCAATAGGAAGAACGACACCTGTGTGAGAAGTGTGGGGCATGATTAAGAAGATGAGCGGTATAAAGAGGGAGTGGAACTACCATGTACTGGTCAGTGGGGAGGAGAAGGCAGTGACTTACAAAGAGATGATAGCTAAAGCTTCTGTGGCAATACACAGTTCTGATAACCAGGAGAGTGAGTGGTAGGAAGGAAGGGAAATGACATTGAAGGCATATCCTGGGGGTATTGGAAAAAAGAGAGGAAGTGGGTGATGCACTGAATGCTCCATTTTCTAAGGCAGAAATGGAGAAAGCAATTGCTAGAGCAGGTTTGACATCGCCAGGAGAAGATGAAATGTGTTATATTATGTTTTCGTTTATGGGTGAGGTAGCGTTAGGAAGACTGTTTAGGCTATACAACAGAGTTTGGGAGGGAGGACAGCTTCCAGAAAGTTGGAAGGAAGCAGTTGTAGTACGAATCAGGAAACCAGGGAAGGATCCAACAAAAGCTACTAGCTATAGGCCAATTGCTTTCTAACGTTATGTGTGTAAAGTTATGGAAGAGGTAATTAATTGCATCTTCTCACAGTGAATTCAGGAAGGGAATGGGAATAATGGATCCAGTTAACAGGGAAACAGTGGGAGCAGTCTTCTTTGATGTTGAGGAAGTGTATGACATGATGTGGAAAGAGGGGTTGATGATTAAACTGGATAAAATGGGAATAGGAGGTAGGGCACTTAACTGGGTGACGGAAGGGAAAAAACAGGTGGTTTTCTTTACAAGGAAAAAGTTGGGGGAAGACATCAATCTTAATATATGGACATGTACTGGAGAAGATAGTCCTTTAGATTTTTGGGAGTGTTTTTTGATGCTAGGTTGACAAGGGCCGGCCACATTGAGAAAGTTATAGTAAAGTTTAAAAAGGCATTAAATGTGATGGAGGTGTAGAGCTGAATGATTAATTGCATTTGCAATAATTCTCATCAAGTGAATACTAATATTAACCGAAATACAGTCAGATTGGAAATTAATTATCATTTGTGAAAATAATAAACATACTTTAAGAAAACCATTACCACCACTTTAGGTGTTGGCGGTTGGTAGGACCATCACAGTCAGGGTAACTGACACATTTCAAATGACTGCCATTGAGAACGGCACATCAAGGGGGGCATGAGAATGGTAAGGATAGCTGCTTTTAAAGGTGCTGGACACAATAATACCACCTTAAAAATGCAAATGATCTCTTGCAGCTGGACGTAATGGAGTGGGACACTCATATCGAGGCTGTCTGCAAAGACTGACATTGGACCCTAGTAGTAAGTGCACTTTAATCAACACAATTTATGCAACTACATTTACAACTCTAAGATTCATGTACATTAACTGATCCTATCTGTAAAAGGCCATGTATGCTATTTGCAGACCCATTTGGAACCTCTTCCGCTCAACTCCATTTGGGTCCAATACCTCTGTTCACCAGTGTTCATATTATATTTAATATTATATATATTTTATGTTAAATGGTTCTTGCTAATTAAATATTAATTTGTCTGTTTGCTTAGCTTTTATGAGGAAAAAACAAGTGAATATATCATAATGGACATGTGACACAGTTGGTCATCCATGTCAGCAGGATTCCACATTACATGAAGAGCTCTCTTCCTGTTTTGAACAAATTCCGTAACATCAAGCAACGTTCCAGACATTGTAATGACAAACTAAACAAAGGCAATGTCGCGGTCAGCGACATATTTCTCTTCCTGTTTATTAGGGCTCACCCAGAATAGTCGAAAATTCAATGACTTGATGGACGGAGCCTGATTCGACTGGCAATCTCACAGTCACCTTTGTAGCAAATCAAGGATCATGCCATTTTGGCTATATGGGGATTCTCAAAGTCTGATTTTCCGTGAAACTACTAGTTTTTCCCCCAATAAGTTAATATACATTCTATAACAATACACATTTCATGCAATATTTAATGCTGTAAATAAACATGTAAAAAGAAAAAAACTTTCAACAAATGTTTTTAACCCTGGCTCGTCAGTGTGCATGTGTAGCCTTAGCGTGTATGTGTGAAGTGGCAGAAGAGGAACACTTGCTTAAGAGGCCGAGGCTGGACTTGACGATTCTGATTTGACTATGTAAATCCTTAGTCGGGGACAGCCCTACTGTTTATCAAGTCTTGCATTGTGTGGCCTTTAAGTTGAGTTCTCCATTCCTTAAGTTGAACCGGTTTCTTGATGGTGTAATGTGTCTGCGTTGGAATGTTCTGGCCTTCTGTGCATGCGCTGTGCAGGCTTCCTTCTGCACATGCGGGGACCAGTGTTGGGCAGTAGTGTCGCTATTTCCTGAATCAAATAGCTTTTCAGTAACGAAGCTCTTTTATTGACCGAGTAGCGCGGTAGCTTCCACACACGCTACATTTTCCCCAAGAATTTCTGATGGATCAGTAAGTGACACCACCGCCACACACGGACCTGTTTGTGCAGGTCCACACGAATGATCAGAGAGAGCAACATCAGTCACCACGACCTTGGAAATGTTCAGACCCTTGGAGATGACTAGGTCCAAAGTGTGCCCCTTATTGTGCGTGGGCTCCGTCACATGTTGGGTCAGTCCATAATTATCAAGAACACATAACAGTTCTTTAGTCCCTCTGTCCAGGGGGTTGTCAACATGGGTGTTAAAAGGACAATGACTTACTGTTGGAGATTGGTTCACTGCAGAAAGCAGGAAAATGCAACAATTTCAAAATGGCGATGAAGGTCCTTTCACAAAACTTGCTGAGACATGTCCTGAGACATTTACGCTGCGGGCGTGGCCTGCATGATTACGTCACTACAATGGGATTGTTTCCAGCTTACCACCAAGACAGAAGTGTACGTCCTCGTGGAACCGACAGAGTTTGGCAAGAGTCGCTTTGTCTTTGACACTGTCCAAAATGGCTCCTTCTACTACAAATCAGTGGTGTAATCCTATGTAATCCTTGTTGACTTTTATGGTTGGTTGAAACATGATGAAATGTTACGTATTTATGATCATTACCCCCTGAAAGTTCCCTTTAAGGGAGGCTATGCTGAGTTTGTGTCTAAGATGATATACATTACCTCAAACAAATGTGAAAATGGTACAAGTTTCACAACTTTGAGCCTGATGCACTGATGAGATGTGTGGAATCTGTTTGAACTGCCCTTTTGTAACGGGGTAGACCTGTATCAGCCTATTTTGAGTGCAGTGGTAGTGTGATGACTGAGCACCTAGAATGAGTGTGAATTTGGTGGGTGTGGTTTTTCACTTGGGTTAATTGCATGGGGATGGACTGATGGCAAACAGGTGTGCTTGGGCGTGACCTCCATCTACAAGCTATTTAACCAGCCACACACTAGGCTCAGGAGTCTGCTTGTCTCCTGTGTGCAGGTACAGAATGGAGATTTTGAATGTCTTCTTCCCTGGGGGTACATATAATTATGTGGGCTGGTGGCAGTATCTGTCGTGTGGAATGTGTTATAAATTGCTGTTGCCTAAGAGTCTTCTGCTTGTCTCCTGTGTGCGGGTGTGCTGAGGCTGCTGATCTCTGAAAGATTGTGGCACACAGCTGGGTCGTAGTCTGGGGAGCCGCCAGTGCAGAGCCACCACTACTTAGTGAAGTTACCGAGGCCCCAAGCAGTGAGGAGGGTACAACAGACCAGCCTGTGACCAACAACAACGGACTCGTTCCTGTCGTGTTCGGCTTCGCCTCGCAGTAAAACAAAGTTGAACACACCCAGCCACAAAGGGCCGCATTCCCTTTTATTTAACTGACCCTGAGCTTCCCCCCATTTGAACTGACCTTTTAATGTTTTTAGTTTCAGCTTTTGTTTAACCCTTTGTCTATTTTGTACAAATAAACTTGGTTATATTTTGCACAGCTTGTAGTATTGTTGCCCACTTATTTCACTCACTGGTTGGTCAATTCTGAACTAGTTTAGGGAGTTACACTTTCTCACTCCATTAAAGTAGAACTACCCAGCAAGCAATTTATTTTTAGAGAAAATAAAGATAATTTAAATGTTTCAAACGTTTACTTGCATTTGATCAAATGATATCACGCACCTAAACAGCTGCATGGGTGAAAACTACATGTGACCAATTTGGTCTGAAACACGGCTACAGCCAAGCCGTAAACATTAGACCACTGATTGCATCTATTTCGCTGGGTGGGCTAAAAGCAGACTACACGTAGCCTGTCCAAATAAGAGCTAAATCTTGGCTACAGATAGACCATGACATTTTAATGACACTTAATAGCTTGTTGATATTATTGACATTGCAAAAATAATGAGATGTCAACCATCTCACGTGCTGCCAGGGCAAAACCCACTTTTAATCATGTTTGACTTTTTTGACTAAAAGTGGGCTATAAACACGGTCTGTCTACGAGCAAAATTGCGTCTACGCACAGGCTGCGCGTAAATTATGTGAAACAAATGAAATAAACTTTGTAATCACTGTAGACCTTGTTTAAATGATGGAATAATATTCCAGGAATATTATACACATTGCAAGTTATTTTGGCAAAAACGTCATGAAACCACATATAAAGTTATTTCGGCTAGAAGTGGGTTACTTATAGCCAGACTAAATCAGGTCTATAGTAAACCTAGACGGCGAAATGACGGCTATTGCTTGCTGGGATAGATCGTCAGAACACCGGCAACAGTTCAACATTTAGTCCTAAAAGATGATGAAACTGACAGTTTGGGCCTGGAAATTCACAATCACAACCTGTTAGTATGCTTTATTGGTTGTGAATTATATTTAAAATAAACATGGCAATGTAACTTCACAGACTGTTCAAGTGCAACGTTGTTGTAAACATGGGCTAACACAGCTAAAGTTATAACTATAATGCTAATGTTACACCTGATGTGAAAGCTACAGAGCAAATGTTCAAGTTGTTTGGCCAATTTTTATGTAAAATTGAGTTGAAATATGGTGATTTTTGTATTGGTTTATGGTAAGATGTGGAACAATGACGTGGGCTTGAGAGAAACTTATATCGTCTGCTAGGTTACTGTCGCAGTCTGAAGCAGCTTTGATTTGGATCACACTACCTTGTTTCTTACGACCCGCCCTTCTCTGCTTCTGATTGGCTAGTAGTCCTTACCTACTCCTTACTCACTCTGTAGCTCAAGAGCAGAGCTTACAACCCAGGGTGAAAAGAGTAGCTGCAGCAATGTGATACCACCTCTTTAACCCTAAAGCCCCATTTGGGTCTTTTTATCTCACTGCATCCTTTTTTGTTTTCACAAAACTATGGGCTTACAAGCACCTTTTTCCTCGTCTTCCTCTGCACCAGAACCAAAGCCTGGTGAGTGGGCAACGAAGCAGCCTCCCAGTAATGAACGCCTGATCAGAACCCAACACATTCTGAGATACAGTTACAGGTGATTTACAGTGGCCAAGACTCTGACTCTGGGGACAATGGAGGACAGGGTGGACAGGAGGCGTCAAGCAGCAAAGGGTGAGAGGCAGGTCGGGCATTAGCGAGGCAACGACAGCGTGTAGAGCCAGAATATATTAATTTTTAACTCTGTGAATTAAGGATTTTTGACCAAACAAGATCTGGCGGATCTGGAACAAAGGAAAGACTAAACACAATGTTTTTGGTGAGATTTTGTTTAGTTTGTCAAGTTTATCTTTGTAATGAGTTAAGAAGGCTATTAGTTCCTTGTGAAAGAGAGAAACCTGAATTCAGAAAGTGTGCAGTTGTATTTTTCAGTTTGATAAGGGAAATAGGTGTAAGAATTCACATTTTGACGGTTTGTTTAAAAACACAGTAGATAGATGTATTTTATACAATGCCACGTTTTGTTTTTTAAATGAAAATTCAGGCAATATCTTACACATTGCGCCTTTCGGTTTTAAAATGATACAATGGATATATACACAGCAAAAAAGAAATATCCTTACAACTGGCAAACTTAACATGTGTTAACATTTGTATGAACATAAAAAGATTTAACAGAAATGGAAAATGTGTCCCTGACTGAAGGGGGCTCAAAATCAAAAGCAAAAATTGGTAACTGATGTGGCCCTATAGTCCTGTGCAGGTGGTGTTAAATGTGGTCTGCCAATGAGAGGGCGATCAGTTGTCCTCTGTCTTCTGGCATCTCACAGTACAGACATTGCAATTTATTTCCCTGCAACATCTGCAGTGCCTCCTCTCCTAATGCCTCCTTGCAGCATGCCTAAGGCATGTTCACACAGATGAGCAGGGACCCTGTATATCTTTCTTTTGGTGTTTTTCAGAGTCAGTAGAGCGGTCTATTTGTGTTCTTAGTTTCTATAACTGTACCATTAATTGGAGGAGAGAGACACACACACACACACACACACACACACACACACACACACACACACACACACACACACACACACACACACACACACACACACACACACACACACACACACACACACACACACACACACACACACCTACCTTTTAACTAGTTTCATACTGTCATTACACAATGTTCTGTGTAATAGAATGGCACTGCTTTATGTCACATTGTCTACTACAGTTGTAAACTGTCCTGCATATTCTGCCTCTATGTCCCTCTTCAGTCACACTTACTTTCCCAGACCCCTTCAGTGTTATTCTGTACCTGTCCACAAGATGTTGTGTTAACTTTTCTCCTGCCACTCCATCTGCCCTGCAATGACTTAATTCTCCACATCTGAGTCCCCCCCCCCAAAAAAAGCAGGACAAGTTACACCACCCATCTCTCTGGGGGCAAGCAAACACATGCAGCATCCACACAGCCGCTTGTCACTCAGACAATCGGCCCACTGGCGTCTTCCACACAGTACTGTGCCCTGGCACTCTTGTGCCACTGAGCATGGCCTCTTAACACTTTCCGCTGATTACAGAGTGTCAGCTGCGACTTTGACCTCACCGGGCCCACTCACATGCTTGAAGAGATTGAGCACATACACAATGAGAAATATATTAAAGCTGAAAACATACATTCAGTGTAAACTATAGTATGTAAGGACTAGAGCTGGTCTGTATCTGCTCTGTATTTGAGATAAGACATGCAGTGTGTGGAGGAAGAATTAACACTTTTTTCTCTCCAACAATACAGGTGATAGCATGCCTCATTTCAATGCATGATATATGATGCACGAATATGAATAATACATTCTGCTATGTGTAGCAGGCTGGATTCCTCTCTCCTGGAAGGACAAACATTCTACTACACAGAATCCATTTCGACTTTAAACACTTAGCTTATAGCAGCTGCCCAAGAGATGTATTCTTGTGCGACAAATATGACTATCAATTCAATTTGAAGGAAGTTATAGCGGCATTAAAAGAAAAAGTCCTTGGCATTGGCTGTGACTGAGTCACAAAGGAGACATTGTTTTCTCCAGCAGCACTCTGATAGGACTTGCAATACAATTTAACAGTATTTAGCTTTTATAGTAAAAAGGCACTGGTATATGTAATATAAATTTATTTCAAAAACTGAACATGAAATCCAAATTGAACAACCACACTTTTGAATAAAGATAGAAAATCTCTTAATCTAAGGATATTCTGATTTGAAGAGACAATAAACACTGGGCCTGTCAGAATTTCCTGGCAGAGAAGACCCAAATACATAGTTTATTCAATAGAAGTTTGTGCGGGGCAGTTGGGGGTAGAGGAAGTGGCTCCCTTCCAGATCCTGGGCTGAGGGAAACACGGGGAGGCTGTTGGCGGACTGGGGACAGTCCAACCTGCGGGCGGAACAGAGTGTTTCTGGCTGGCGGCTTGCTGAGGCTCGACAGAGGTTTTGCGTGATAACTCAATGATCTGGCAGGGACTGGATGTCTGAGGCCCCGTTTACACGATGGGAAAACGCAGATATTTCTCTGCGTTTTGCCCTCTCATTTACACGAAAACGCCGTTTTTATCACAGAAAACGATTATTTCTAAAAACTCCGGGCAAAGTGGAGATTTCTGAAAACGCCGGTTATGTGTTGCCGTGTAAACTGGGAGAAACGGGGTTTTAGGTTCTCAAAGCGTCATTATCGCCAGAAAATGCTTAACGTCATGTGAGCCCTAAGTTTAAAGTTTGTTTGGCTAACGTTACTGATAATGGATGCTGTTAAGGTAGTTCTCATTTTTACGTTTGTGCAAACCCTTTTGGCCTACTACAGTACTATATTGAGGAGCAGAGGCGAAGGAGTGCACGGAGGTCAGCATTTTTACTTCAGCTTTCCCTTCCAAGACGTAGATATGTTGCCTGGCAACGTCGCCGCCATTGTTTGTTTTGTTTTGAAAGGAAAAGGAAGTCGCTCGTGTTTGTTGTCGATTCTGATTGGCTTGCATGGCTTTATCCTTCTCCCTACACTGCCGCCCATAGGTTTGGCGGCGTATTTATGCGGGTTGATGTAAACGACAACTTTTTTGAAAACGATGTTGTGTGCACGATGTTATTATTGAAAACGGAGGGAGGGAAGTATCCGTTTCTCTAAATACCCGGCTATGTGTAAACGTAGCCTGAGTCTCCCTCTTTAAGCCCTGGCAGATTGCGGAACACGGGTGAGGTGCGCTGATGAGGATGAGTTTCAGGTGTGAGCAGAGCCCGCAGCAGACACACCCCCAAGCTCCCAGACTGGAGAGAAAGCCAAGCAGAGACAGACAAACAAAAACACAACAAGCCTCACCATCCATGTAAGTTTTTCTCTGCTGCTTTAAATAAAGCTTCATAAACTAGATTCGGGAACTAAGGCCACGCCTCAAACTAGCCCAGTTTCCGCACACCTTTTCCGTTCACCTCACCTCGTCTCGGCCTTCTCATGAGCGTGACAAACAAAAGAAATCACATACCTCCAACAACGGACTGAGAACTCGTCCTCAATCTTTCGGACAATGACGCGTTCAATGAGCATCTAATGTCAGATACACCCGAGTCTTTGCCTTCTCCCGAACAACCTCGACTAAAACATCGGCTGCATTCAGCTACTCATATTCCCCAGCAATCTCAGCTTATGATCTCTGACAATTCGAATATTGTTGGGCCTTCGCCTGCCAGCAGCTCCAGGGGGAGATCCTGGCTTCGGCGCTCCGAGCAACTAGCCTCGAACTAGCCACCATCTTCCGGCCCGCTCAAGGTCCAGGCGCCTGACCGACCTCTGAGCCAGCACCACAGCCGTCCCTCCACTCAAAACATTTCTGAACGGACAGTCGTCCAGTTCCAACAAGAAGTCAACCAGAGAAACATCTCCTTCCAGCACTCTGACAAAGCTAAACTTTTTCAACTGTACAAGGACTCACACAACACTCCAACACCGAGCTCTCTAGCACTTCCGGGTGGCCAGCGCTACTTCTGGGGCAACGCCAACGACTCCTCAGCGCATCCCACGGTAACGGCAGCAATACAACCCCACGTCAGCCCTCACACAGGGCCAGGTTGTATCAAATCCAGTTGCACCCCAATCTTTAATCTCTCATTTGTTTTCTATTTCTCAAACGTCAGAGCACATGCATCCCTCCATCCCCGCATCCATTCTTCTCCCCTTGTTCCTACTTTCCCTATCCCATTTCCTCTGGCACCATCAGTCCTTCCTACCCAGATACCGGCTACCTGCAGCTGACCATAAATAGCACCTACACATGAGAACTATGAAAACGGCACTGACCAGACTATCCTTCCTGTCTATACTTTTCCCCCTTCCCTCTTCCCATATCCCAAATGCATCAAATGCGATTTTTTTTCTTTCTTCTAACACACCCCAACCCAACCACTTTTCCATCTGTTTTCTACTTCTCAAGCGTCAACTATCAACCTGAGCACATGCATCCCTCTGTCCCCCTACCCCCTCCCCAGATTACAAATGCATCAAATGTGACTTTTCTCTCTTCTAACGCACCACTTTTCTCCACAGCTCCACCCACTGCTGTGCCGACCGGCTCTTTCCACTTTTCCTCCCCCATCTAATCACTTCACTTTAGCCATAACACCACCTCTGGTGCGCCGGCAACCACATCGAACTCGCTTCACCAATTACTCCATCCTCATTACTCAACCCGCATTTTCTCACCTCTGGTGCACCCCGTGGGCTCAGCCAGACCATCCCCTGTATCACCCTTTTCACGAAAAAGATTCTCGTACTCTTACATACTACTGGCACCTTTTCGCCATTCTCTGGAAGGGCGCTACTACTTCGCAGCTCATCTAACCTTCGGGCGTAAGAGCAGCCAAAACTGAAATAAATAAATAAGATCTAACAAAATTTAAATAAATTAATATATATTGAATAATATATTTTTAACACATTAATGTCACAGATGACTTCCTCAACTTTTGCCACCCTCTACGGCACCATCTTCCGCAGTCCACAAACTCAGGGTCACTCCATGCATCCTTGTCCCTGAGAAAATCCATCGCATTTCCTCGCTAATTCAAATTTCCTTCTGGCCACCATTGCACCAAACGCCATCTTCTCTCACTACTAGGCCACTTACGTACACCACCCGGACCATCCCACAAGGTCTGTCCTTCCCGTCACATCTCCTTTCCATAGCCGCTTCCGTCCCATCTGTCCATGACTACATCAAACTAGGTGGTGCATGCAATGAAGCTAAACACGGTTACATTTCCTTTCATCCAGACATTCTTTGGGGGTCTAAACTGTTAAAACTGCTAAAACTATCACAATATACTCAGACTTAGTGCAGTGGTAGACATAATTAACAGAGGATGGTCCTCAATTCATGCAACCTCGGTTTCAGCACAGCGCCATTCGTCATCCAAGCCTCCCATATCCCAGGCCATGAAAACACTATCCCCGACACTCTTTCTCGCTTAGATCGGGTCCCCTGACTCCGTACGCGGACAGAGTCCTAGAATACATGTTCCTACTGACATTTTTGGCTTCTCACACTGCCCAGTCCACCACCTCCGGCCTCAACTACCATCTGAGTCTACACGCTGTGTGGCCCGACATCTCCATACCACTCGAGACATACCCATTTATCACCCCAAACGCAGCGAAACTAACCAATCCGGTCTGCCGCAGCCCATCTACCTCTTCTGACTCAATTCTTACCTCAGTCCGTACGAACCATACAACTCTACGTAGACTCAGTAATAGCCACCCAAGCTTCCACCAAGATCCTCTGTTTGTCACAGAGAGAGGAAAGTACCCACTCTTCTGGTGTCACCAACTTCTCCACCAAATTCTGTCCAAATCTGGCACTCCCCCAAACTCTACCTGGGCATGTGTTCTGCACTAGAGCAGCCTTCACCGTCTCCAGGCAGGGAATCCCAGACAACATAATCAAATCCTCGGCCACTGGTCCTCACCAGCACACCTCACTCACATCCGTTATGACCTAAAGGATATCAGAAACACCTTTCCATCTGAAGTTCTTTTGGGGGTTTCTGCACGTCCGTGTCTGACAAAGACACAGCTCCCTCAACCCGAGTCTTGACTCCACTGGTTCCCGCACACCTTCTTGCCAGTAGACACCGGTCTGCTCTTCACTCACGCATCCATCGGTATGGATCCAACTCCTCCCCTTCATCCCTTGACCCTTCATCCATCACACCTCGACCCCTCCCCATCACTACATCCCTCAGGCCACCATCCAGGAACTTGATCCGTTCTTTTCATACAATCTATCTCTGCTCCATTAAGCAATAAACCATTGTTAATCTTCTACATTCATAGGTGTAGTCTTTGTTAGTGAATAAACACTTGTACCTGTCCTGCCTTGGTGTCTGCATTCTGGGTCTGATCCCCTCTTTTCCTGTGTCGAAGGTTAGCTTAAGGCAACAACAGGACACAGCAGGGAATTTGGTTTGTGTCTAAAAGTGGGAAAACAAAACTTGCATTATATGTTGATTGTGGTCAAAGTCATGCTATTCTGAGAGACAGCTGTAACTATAAAATGTGAACTAATTTCACTTCTGTCAAATTCTGTAGGTTTGAAATTGTATTTAAACCTTTGTAAAATGCCATTATGAAGATGTAAGATGATGTGGAAAGGACGAATCTCACAACTTCAGTGCGTGAACATAACAGTACAATACTGTATAATGCAATATATTGTCACCTGTAAAATGATTCAGCATCCAAAAGCAGTACAAAATCCTTGCATTTTCCACTATTTGAATGGAACAGAACACCGCTACAAGATTACTCACGACATCTACTGTATTTAAGTTACAGCAAAACAAAATGACTTCATTGTAACATCTTCACTTTTTCCAGTCTTTCTTTTGGTTGTTGAATGCACTATAGTGGTACAGTAACTTTGCAACAATACAACATCCGCAGTCTAGCTGGTGAAACCGCTTATAGGGCGTCCCTTTTAATGCACAACACAGTGTGTACTAAAAAAATATATTAATAAATATATCCTGTAGATCTCAAAAACTCACACTGCACTACTTGGGTCCTTAGCAATATACCCTCCAAGTGTGAAGTCGATCGTATGAACTGTTGGGAAAGGACTGACGAACAGATGCACTTTTTCACTAAGGGGTGTACTCACTTTTGTTGCCAGCGGTTTAGACATTAATGGCAGTGTGATGTGTTATTTTGAGGGGACAGCAAACTGTACACTCACTACTTTTGTGAGACACTGTACCTTGTTTTATAGTTAGACTAGTGCAGTGCCTGTTCAAAACATGCCTGTTCATAAACAGCCCAATTTCTTGGCTCTTCGGTATTGCTGCTTCAAAGCATAGAAAAATTAATTCTGTTGGTTTGAGGTGTGACGTCACGTGTGAGTTTATACATCAACAACATGCAATAAATATTGTATTTTATGTGGGTATTAGTGAATGTTTTCTTATATCAAGTATAATGAGTGCTGCATTTAAAAATAAAATACATAACAGAGAGCTTTTGAAAAAATGTGAATACGAACAAGTGCAATGCTCAGATTGGTTTTTCAAATGGTTAATTTTCTGTGCCTTCATTGTGGATCATTTGAGTGGATATATCTGCTCAAAAGGTTTGTCCTTATAAGAGACATGCTGGTTTTTAACTGCTGTGGAGAGCCTAAGCTGTGTTTTCACTGTCTACTTTTCTCTTCAGAAAAACTTTTTTCTGTCCCTTGTACAGTTCAGGACTGTCATTTAAAACTGTATCTAGGAAAGACTCGTAAAGTTTGCATACGGGCAAAACACAGAAAGAAAGTCTCACACTCATTTTCCTTTATAAATCAACAATCAGCCCGAATTTGGCACATATGAGGGTGCTCCTTGTCCGACCCTTTAAATGCCCATAGTTGCCTAAATGGTTCCTCATTAATATTAATACTACTGACTGCATGAAGATAAGGACAGCAAATTCTGAAAAAAAAGAAAAAAAAAGATTTAATCCAGTGTAAAACGCGCACATACTGTGCACGCAATGCTTGTGCACCAGTGGAAAGATTTCAGTGGCGCTCCCCTTGATGACCAATTTGCAGGAACTAGCAGCCCTCCTGAGTCGTGCCAGACACACTGGATGACCCAGGTACATAATTTGGATTCCCTCATTCATAAAGAACGTAAACCAAATGCATTCCACTCATGCTTAAACATTTATTTAGGCTACACAAACAATCCACTCAGTTAACAAGGCTGCCTAGTTAAAACAGGGATGTCACTAGAATTGAAAGACAGGGGGGTTTAGCCCGCAGGGTATGCGTAACTCGATCCATCGATCCATCGTCAACCGCTTATCCTGCGTTGCGGGGGCTGGAGACAATCCCATCTTACATCGGGCAAAAGGCGGGGTACACCCTGGACAGGTCGCCAGTCCATCACAGGGCCACACATGGACAAACCACCACTCATACTCACATCCACACCTAAGGAAAATTAACACCAAATAACCTGCAAAATGCAAACTCCACACAGAAAGGCCCGGGCAACTGGGGCTTGAACCCTGCTTGCTGTGAGGTGACAGAGCTAACCACTGCACCACCGCACCACCCTGGTATGCGAAAATTGTGCTTGCTAAATCTTTGCACTCGCATCTTTTGTTACTGTATTAGAACTACACTTATGTCAACAACCAGTGAAGAAGCCAAAATGTTAACAGATAAAAAGCGACAGACATGTTCTGATCTTCCATTTCTCTTCCCATTAACAAAAGTTACTGCAACATTACAGTAATTTTTGGGCATCGGAAGCAAAACAAATAACACTTTTATTGAAATCCTCGCCATTTAAGCTGCTAAGTTCAATGTCTTGCTCTAAACTGCATTTAATTTCATTGCAATCAGATTTGGCACTGGTACCACGGCTAACTTCTCTCACTGACCAGGATTCAAACAGCTGCTAACACTGGTTGCTTTAAGACACATCAACGCTGCATGGGGGGAATCCACTTAGGCCAGACTGAGTTCTTCTGAAGGCTGTGACTTAAATGCTACCCAGCTGCTCATGTAAATGTGTGATAAAGTAATAGCATGTACAATTCCTCTCTCTATTAGATAAGTTGCAGGTCCAAAGAATACTATTTAATTATACTAGTTACTTTTACTGCACTGTGGATTGGTTCAATCAGAGTGTGATTTTGCTCTATAGTTTGGCTTGCATACCAGAATTTATACATAAAACAATTACAAAAGCCACAACACGAACACAAAAGCCACAACACGAATACAAAAACCACAACACAAATACAAAAAAGCCAAGGGAAGTGAACCACAACGGAAGTTGACAACGAAAGAGACTCTTCATAACAGTTAATTACTGAATCTTGTTTGGCCTGACAGGCTTCATCACATAAATCTTTATTGTTTTTCTGTATCTTTACATGAAGTTTGGGTTTGAGTGTTGGGAGGTGGTTGTTTTGTGGTAGTATTGGACTGCATTTCAATAGCTGTGGTGTTGTGGCTGTAATTGGAGAGAGACTTGGGTGTGCGCACAGGGCTACATCCCCCAAAAAGGCAGTAAAAATTTGATTTATCAAGAAGTTATTTCAATGAAAAACTACATAAACTACTTTGAGTCATGTGAAAATATGTAATTGGCTACACCACGGGTTGTGTTTTTCAGGATCTCCAGTCAGATTAAGCATAAACACTGCTCCCTCCCCGAACCCTGAGTCAGGTCAGAAAGTCAAGGCCACAATAGTAATGAGCTGTTTCTCTGACAGTGATACAACAGCTTGTGGACTGCTGTCAAATACAAACTGTCACAACCCTGGGGGGGCTAACAAGGTACTTGAAGTCCCCTGTGAGCTGAACAGAAGAAAAAACTCCAGCCACCACTTGGTAAATAAGTACAGAGGAAAAATCCCCTGTCGCTTTCTTCTTTATTTGAGACTCTGTATTGTCAGGGAATTGACATTGATGGCCACAGTCCTTAGTTTGATAAGATTAGGTGAAACTTTGTTGATCTTCCTGGAAAACCTGGGCTGCTGCAGCAACACACAATGGACAAAGCCAAGACAAACATTACCAGGACTAAGAATAGCACAACTATAACAACTATGGCACAAAAACATGGAACACTATTTCTCAGACTGTATATTTAGTAGATAATCTTGAGTCCTGGTACATATAGGATTCATCCCATGGGCACCATGGATATCTGTATTTAATTCAAAAATGTCAACCTCATGTCATCCTCAGTGGACCATGAATGTCACAAAATTTAATCTTAATTCATCCAACAGCTGTTGGCATTTTTTACACACACACACACACATATATATATATATATATATATATATATATATATATATATATATATATACACACAAAGACAAAGAAATTGCTCTATGCACCTTGCATTTTCAATAAGACGTCTGAGCAGGCGGAAAAGAAGAGACAATTTCATACCAAAAGATGAGCACCAAAATTGCACTGCTGCCCACTTTGCATAAATCCATCCCACACACCCACCTCAGGAACAAAAGTAGAACAACAAAATCTAGCACCATTAAGGTGGATCTTTGCTATCTTGGTCAACAGATGAAATTTGTAATGCTATGATTGATTCTCACTGTTTCTGTCATCTTAAAGCTATTCGTCAGTGCCAGGCATACTGCCTAACCCTAGCTCTTCTCACTCACATGAAGCACTTCTTTTAAAAACACAGTACAATAGTTCAATTCTCTGCAAGGGCTATGCTAGGTGCTATTAAGGTGGAGCAAGTGATCACATTAGGGACATTTTTCTTCGTCTTAAAACACCCTTTTACCAGGATCAAACCCAAAGAAAGAGAAAAATAATTTGTCTCCTCGGTCTCTTTCGCCCTTTTTCTCTGTTCCCATCAGAAAATGTGATGATGTGATAGTTGCAGGTCCTTCTCGGAACAGTCTCTGCTTTCTAAGCTTACCCAAATTTCCAGACAAAGCAGCCCTGCAATCCCCTCCTGTAGATTACCAAACAACCAGACATCCAGATGAGAGCTGCCACATCTCAACATCGGGAGAGCAGAAGTAGTAGAGGAAGGCGGGTGAGGGATTGAGAAGTGTCCCTGATTTCTGCTCTCCCTGCTATCACTGGCTTGCAGACAGAGCTTAAGGGAACAATCCATAGAGGAGCAGAGATTAATATTGACATTATTAAAATGTAATACAGCCTCAGTTACGTGGCCTTCCTGCTGCTCACTTACAGCAAAACTGTGTTACCTTTAAGTTTAAAAAGTACATTCTTTCTTGTATGTCGTGGAGTGTAGTGGGTATTTTTTTCGGTGCTCTTCTGTTTCTGTGGGCCTTTCCGAACCTCTCCTACCTACTTCCACTCTGCTTGTGTATTGAGGGTCCGCCACATTGAGTGACATCCAAAACCACTGAGGGTGGCATAGTAGTGGGTTGTTAAACCCTACAATGCCAAGTGAGCAATGATGCCGGGGACCTTTCTTTCAAATGTGACTTCCATGTGACTTTGCCAGTTAACATGTAGGATTCTTGAATTCCGAAACTGCACTAACATTTCATATCACCACTCACAGGTTAGCAACATAGGTTATATTGTCTTTAATAAGAAATGCTCTTACAACTTGTGCCAAAACTAAAAAATAGCCTACATTAAACAGTAGAATAATAGAACATGGCACAACTAGATACACAGGGGGATCACATAACAAGCAACAAAGGCATTAAAGAAAAATAGTTAAGTCTTTTCACATTTTAACTGATTTAAATTCTTCCAAGAAGAATGCCCAATGGTGTCAAAATATGAGGGGTTTCAAGACATGTTAACAGCCAATATGGTAGCCAACATATCCAGGTTAGGCTTGTTGGTAGAGTGCATCATCTTCAACAGTGTTTTGCTTGTAATACTCTATTTTGTATTTTATGGACTCTTCCTTTAGCCTATGTGTTTATGTGATGTACAAAGAGCTTGAATATTCTTTTGTATTATAGTCAGACATGAGAGAGAAAAAAAGTAGTTGCAATGCCGCAACCTCACAGTACAGATGCCGCTGCAGTGTAGGCTTGCTATGTAATCAATGGAAAATTATTCTTCTCAATAGGATTTAGCAATGAGGAAATACTACCCACATCCCCTTATTATCATATGCATTGGTACTTTAGCGACTTTGTGGATTGGGTGTATTCAGAAAAAGAAAACACCAGAATGATTTGGATTGTTTGTGACTTTAATTTTAGGGAATTTTCAGTTTTGTTCTTGTAAATTTACCACTTTAATCTGGTAATATTTTCACAGATTATTAACCACCACCCTGGCTACGTATTTTTAGACATATAAAATAGTTAGGCTGACAATGTGATTTTTTTTGGATAATTCAATTATCCTGTACACATGGGCTACATCTCAGAAATTGGCCAGCTAATTAAGAGCTACTCCCTAAATCACAGAGTCTACCTGTATAAATGTAATGCAAACGTGTTATGAACAACTTAATTTCAGCTGCCAACCCCAGTGGAACAAGTCAGGATGAAATCTAAAAGTATTTTATGAAGTGGTATGTACTGATAGTTTTAATTACACTGAGTACAGATGTGTTGTGTAGCCTACACTTATAATAGCCTATTCATGTGTATAGGGTTACCTCGAGTTAACCATGAAGATAACTTGCTCGGAGCAGTTTAGAGGTGCTGTGTAAATTGTCATGACAGTAGACCTTTGGGTAAAACTTATACACCTTTTGTAGTACAGGTTAAACACAGAAGGTGACGGTAGTGCAACAGTTCATTGTCTGCAAGCCACCATAAAACGAAAGCAATCTATTCACCATAACATCAAACTACAAATTGACTCCTCAACCATCACTCCAACCAAGGTGGTGAGAAACTTGGGTGTCATGATTGATGATCAACTGTCCTTTTCAGACCATGTCGCTGCTGTCTCTAAGTCATGCCGCTTTGCTCTATACAACATAAGGAAAATCAGGCCCTACTTCGCTCAGTATGCCACCCAGCTTCTGGTACAGGCCATCTATATCTCTCGCCTCGTCTATTGCAATGCCCTCCTAGCAGGTCTTGCAAGCTTGTGCGGTGAAACCCTTACAAATGTTTTTTTGATCAGCACAAAATCAGCCCAAAAGGACTCATGTCACTCCATTACTAAGTGACCTCCACTGGCCTCCAGAATCAAATTCAAGTCACTAATGCTTGCATACAGAGTGACCACCGGGTCTGCACCCATCTACCTAAACTCCATAATTACAAACCTACGTTCCTTCTCGGCCACTACGCTCCTCCAACGAACTCCGCCTGGCTCTGCCAGCCCTTCACACAAAGCGATCCCAGTCCCGGCTGTTCTCATCTGTGACACCATGATGGTGGAACGAGCTACCACATGCCATCAGAGCAGGGGCGTCCCTCTCTAACTTCGAGAAGCTCTTGAAAACTCATCTCTTCCGAGAACACTTCCTCTTATAACACCACTAACTAACTAACTAACTAACTAACTAACCAACCTCTAACATGCACTTCCTGTGCTCTTCTTCTTCTATTCTTGTTCTGATTGTACTTTCTGTTAACTCTTACTTCCTTTCCTAGGTATTTACCCATTGATGTGATATGTACTATGAGCTCTTACTAGTATTTATTGCCGCTCTTATTGTCAGTTGTAGATCTGTATTTGATGCTCTGTTGATACTTGTAAGTTGTTCCACAAATGTAAGTCGCTTTGGATAAAAGCGTCTGCCAAATGAGTAAATGTAATGAATGTACTGGTGGAGTGTTATAAGAAAAAATGATTTAGAACTTTAGCAATCCAGAAAAGAAATTATCAAATGGCAGAGAATAACCCTTGGTCCAACAATAACATGATGGAAAGAAATGAAGCAACAACAGGGTTTCCACACAGACTCATCTGATTTACTCGACTGGTAACATAACTTCTCACTATGCATTGGTTATTACTGTTTGTAATTAGTAAACTTATATTAGCATACAGTAGGTAACACTAAACACCAAATACCTCTTATAACTGCACATAGTGCCAGAAACATCCCAGTTGCATTCAGTAATTTATTAACCCTTCAGTGAAAGAGGTTCAGCCATTACCTTGGTAGTTTATAACATTATCAACCGAGCTAAGTTACACACTGTCAGCCATCCTACTGTAATATGGCCTACTGCACTTTTCAAATCGCAGGAGCTGCAATATTTGTTAAAGGCAAAATGTGTCAAAATACCAATTTAAGGTAAACATTGTCAGAGGTGTGGTGGCCTACACATCGTATTCTGTAGACCTAAGAAAACCTCTTTGGTACAAATCACGCCATTTAAAAATGTTTTTCAATGAAAATTAGAATGATGTAAAAATGATCATTCCTTCTAATATCGCAAATCGTCAAATCAGTCAAATTCTTCTATCTAGCTAGCAATACCGGGCCGATCACATAAACTGTCATTTTATTTTTCTTTAACCATTCTTTGGTCGAACGATTTGTGTGCTTAGCGGTGTTGTCTTGCTGCATGACCCACGTTCTCTTGAGATTCAGTTCAAGGACAGATGTCCTAACATTTTCCTTTAGAATTTGCTGGAATTTGCTAGAATTTGACAATGGATGGAATTCAGAATTTATTGTTCCATCAAGGAAGGCAAGTAGTCCTGGCCCAGATGCAGCAAAAAATGTCCTTTTTCCACAGATGGAATAAGGCTCTTATGCTGCAATGCAGTGTTTTCTTTTTGCCAAACATAGCATGCCATGATAACCTTACTGAGAATACATACCTAGTTTCTTTCAAATAACTTACATTGAACATTCTGTACTTTTTGTTACATAAGGCAACATGTGCCCCAAGTCCAGAATGGCAATAACACCATTCTCCCTATAACAAGTCTGTGTAACATTAAAAGTTGTTATTTTAAGATACAATTACTACATAATGTTGTCTTATTCTTATCAAATGTTTTAGGGAAGACTGTGTACTGAGTTGTCTTCTTTCATGAATACTTGTGAAACTGTCATCAAAGTGCCCCTCAGCTCTGGAGCTACCCGCCCAAGGATCTGAGGCTTGCTGAATCAATGACATCATTTAATTCACTTCTCAAAACTAATCTTTTAAAAAAGCCTTTTATTAATTCTAGCACACAGCTTTATTGCCAACAAGTCTTATTCTGTGTTATTATTATCTTCAATGATTGAATTTTCATTTAATTTTATTTTATTGATGTTCCATGTTAATTGCCTGCTTTTATTACACAAAGGAGGCTATGGTCTAGACCTGCTTTATATGGAAAGTGCAATGAGAACTTCTGTTATGAATTGTAAATAAAAAAAGCTATATCTTCAGAAACTGTGATTAAAAATCAATAAAAAAATAACTGACTCAAATTACAGTATATAAAATTTACTCATTCACACACACACCGATGGTAGTGAGCTAGCTAACAGGGTGCTGGCCAACCAGCGTGAGAAATATGGAGTTCAGTGTCTTGCCCAAAGACAAGGCAGGAGGTGGGGATCAAACTTCCAACTCTGTGATCAGTGGAAAACTGCAGTTGCTGTTGGACATAGTGCTCTCACAACTAAAAACATGATGCTAAAAAATAGCCTAGTATGGTTGTCTTACAAAGGAATTATTAGGGTTTGGGTTACGGCTTTCAGTTTTATTCTTGGCCCCGTGTTTGTTAGTCGTCTATTCACTCCCTGCCCCTGAGTTCTTGTTCTGAGTTCTCCTTTAGGTTCTGTTCGCTAAGGCATTCACTTCGTGTTCTGTTGTATTCCATTATAATTGTCCTGGTCTGTTGTCTTAATCTTTACTTCCTGTTTTAATTCCTGTTCCTGTTTAATATTGTCGGTGTTTCATTCTATCCTGCATGATTTTGAATAGAGAAAATAATTCTGTCCAGACAAAGTGTGTGGGAGAACATTACAGAATTGTCTAAACAGCAGATAGAGGCAAAGCTATGCTGAGATTGAAAAAATAAAAATAAAAAACGACTGACTGACAGTGATCTAAATGGCATCTTTAGTTGGCATTTGCAGTCTCCACAGGGGCTTAAGTGACACAGCTGCTTAATTTTGTCATGACTCCAGTCTAATCATAATTACAGGCAGCATGTCTGTTTTTTCTATGGTTTTCTTGATATTATTACACTGTTAGGTACTCTTTTGCACCTCATACCTGACATTAATATACTGCTTATATCTCAATTGTATCTACATTTGATTTAAGGATTACATTTACACCTGACATTAAAATGTGTCTATAATATACATCCTGAAATGTATAATCAAATGCATCTCCATGACTTACTCTCAGGCAACCAGAAGAATAAAATACCTTGATTATCCAGAAAATGTTGAACACCTCTGTCGCTAATGGTGTCTGTTATATATAAGTCTGTTCTGGAAATTTCCCGTAACCTGTGATAAACAATTTAAAATGGTACAACCCAAGATAATGAATTCTGTGTCTGTGCCACAGTTTTAAAATGCAGGAGAAACAAAATCAATTACCATTTTTGAAAGAATGCATGACTTCTAATAGTATCCACAGTATCTACCTGCCTTTGAAATCAAATCAGCCCATAATGCAATTTTTTGTATTCTCCAAAATGTTTTGTCATTCCTCATTAACTTCAGTCAGCAAAGTGACTGTTTATTATTGTTAACATTAGCCACTAAGCTTCTACTGACAGCATTGAGCAAGGGTGTGTTTGGTTATGTATGAATTCAACTTTTCAGATGTCTGAGAAATAATTCTTTCTTTCTTCTTTTAAAGGCTTATAGCCTCACTCTTATATTTAGACTAAACTGAAAGTGAATTTTAGAGGCTGTAATTGCCATGGGCGCTGGGAACAGACAAATGGGCGGTTGAGACTTAGGAGGTAGAGCGGGTTGCACGTTAATCTGTGGTTCAATCCCCAGCTCCTCCAGGCTGCATGTCGAAGTGTCAAGATACTGAACCCCAAATTGCCCCCGATGGCTGTTTATTCATCTATGTTTTTGACTTCACTGATGTGCGGATATAAGAGGAAAAGAAAAAGGGTTCTACCTAATTTTCCATGAAAGTCACTAAGGAAGGCCTGTCCTACTGTACATCATTTTAAAACCTGCATTCATTTTTTTCTTGGTCATTTAGGGGCAGCTGGACAGGCTGAAGCCACTGACAAACACTGACATATTACCAATTTATAAAGTAGTTATGGAATTTTGGAGTATGGAGTCAAATGTTTGCTAACTGCCTTACAACTGGGAAAACTTCATCTGCAGATGAAGATGATGTAATTGAAAGCTCTAGGAAAGCTACTAACCCTAACCACCAGCTGGACTGTGTCTGTCTGCCATTTGATACATCACATAACATAATGATTTAATCCACTGTTTGTGTAAATGTGTAAATTATTATTATTATTATTATTATTATTATTATTATTATTATTATTATTATGGCAGCTTTAAAGATTCTGTCACATTTATGACACTGGTCACTATTTTCTCTCCACTGTATATCTACAGATTTTATGCTTCAAATAAATTTCAAGAACAATACCACCCCAAACCCAGAATCAAAACATTGTATCACTATTTATACATTCTTATTAGGGCACACTGCTGGCTTGGTGTGTCAATTTCTGATTAAAGTATCCCCATAGACGAAGTGATATCTGTAGCTATGGAGATAGAATCTCAGGAGTACAAATCAAACTTCTGGCAGTGATATATTGTTTTTTTTTCCAACCATGACAGTCTTCTATCTTTTTGATTTTATATCTGTGCATAGACAAATCAGTTGGGAGGAAAAATCTCACAGTTCAGTTCAGGGACTGTCACCACTAACTTCCTACAGCATGCATACATGCCTGTAGTCTCACTTATATGGATGACCTGTTTTATAAGTTTGTCCAGTAATCCCATATTTATGTTTTATACAATGCTTATATGTTTGTTTCTGAAGTAAAGCAGTATCAGTATGACATGGCATGTGGACAGGCTTAAGGGTCCTGTCATCTGTTGTGTCTCTAACCGCTCTGCCTGTGCTTTCCATTAAACAGTCTATGACCAACCTTGAAACAATAATTGCTTTATGCTCAAGTAGATGTTACGCTGATTCCCTGGCAAGAAATGTACTGCTGTCAAATTTCAGAGCTATACTAGTGAAGAATTACTTACTGTAATAACATCATTCAAAATTGTTCAGACTGTTTTCGTGCAAGCTCCTGTAATTTCTCAAATAGCAGCCAGCTTAATGGCTGAAGACGAGGAAGTAGTAATTATTGTCAGCTTGAAAAAAGGACGGAGACTGGACCTAGAGTTATGAGCTATGAAGGTTTCATTATTTCTCTCTCTCTCATGCTGGGGTGTGTGTGCGTGTGCATTAGTGTGTTTGATGTTTGTTAGACTGTCAGGGAATTTTCTGAGAAATTTTACTGCAGTAAAGTAAAATTGTCAATCAGACGTTAATGGCAATGCCCAGAGACCAGCAATACAACAGTCCATAATAGAAAATAAAACCGCATTGTGATGTATTGACAGACTTTTCACAGTGGTCCTCTGCTTGAGAAACTACAGAAGAACATTTTTATTTAAGTAAAGGATCACCCGAAAGAGCTTTGCTGTGCTATGCAATTATCAAGAAATCTAATACCATAAGAAATACCATGATATTATGGGGTGAAAAACACAGCAAGTAATTTAACTAATGTTGCCTAAGTTGTGGGTTAGCATACTGTCGCTACAGCTGCTGCTGTGAAGCTAACATGCAGAGAGGACGAGACTGTCCCAGAGCTGCACACCAGCTTAGAGCTAACATCACAACAAGAGCATGTCTTGGTGAATTAGAAAGCAACGTGGTCAAATGTATTCTTGGGCCAGAGCAGGCGACTTTGAATCCAATTAAAAACTATGTGATAAGGATAAACATATAGTGCCGGTCAGTAAGTAATCTACAGCACAGCTGGCATCATCAACCAGATGATGCAAAATGACAGAATGTGGTCCTTGAGACTCTGGAGACGTTTGGCCTTGAAACTGCAGGGAAAGGTTTTTTCTTCTAATGCATTATGTAACTGTTGTATATATTTTGTTATTTTAATTATCACTTTGCTTAAGTCTGTATTGGAAACTTAGCTGAAGCATTGTGAGAACAGAATTTGCTGTTGTGAACTTGTACTATATCAGCAGAGGTGGGCAGACTAGCCCAAATCTGTACTCAAGTACAAATACAAGTAGAAGTAAAAGTAGTCATCAAAACAAATACTTGAGTAAAAGTACAAAAGTGTTTACTAAAATAATTACTTGAAAGTAAGTAACTTAGTGAGTACCGTAAAAACAAAAAACAAACAATGGGTCATTTTCCCCAAGTGTTTTACCTGATGTGGATGTGACTAGAATTATTTCAGATGGTCTTCCTCAGGTAAAGGTAAAGAATTGAAATGACAAGTCATCTCCTGATTACACGACCTGCCACATTTACACTAGGATAATATTCCCAGTGTGTATGCATTACAAAATATTACATTAGTCTGTAAATGAGTTTCTTGTTGTCCCCAATATTAAATTAAGATTTGGCAAACAAATTAAGTTAAGAGATAATTCTGTTCTGTTTTATATTTTATTTCCTATTATATACAGGTGTTTTCACTTCTTCACATTTACCTGAGGAAGATCATCTTTGGTTGAAACATTATCTCGCCGTCACATCCACAGGAAATTAGACTAGTTTGCCTTTTTTGTGTGTGTAGCTATTTATTATTAAACATTAGCGTCACACAACAGACACTGCTCTCTGTCAGCTCAGATTCAGTATCGTAGTAACTTCACAACCGAAACCTGCGGCACCAACATGGTCTCATCCCAGGGCATCAAATACAGATGCTTTGAGAAAGTCTTACAGATGATCTGTATCAGACACCCAGGAATGAAACGGGGTTGGCTGCACGGTGCACTAAATTTTAATCTGTAGCCTAAATTGTCACGGTGGAGTGCAGGGCAGAGCAGGTGAGGACCCAAACGCAGGACACAGAGTGGAGCAGGTTCAAACGGTTTATTTAATCAAAACAAAAGGCGAGCACACTTACGGCAGAGTGGCTGGAAAGACAGAGTCCAAAACAAGGAATTCCAAACAAGATCCAAAAAACACAGATATCCAAATAGGGGCTGATCCAGGGCAGAGACGAGACAGGGCAAAGACAAGGCAGGCATGGAGCAACACAAGACAGTGCATACGAACACAATAATGACCGGACAGGGAATGAACAGAAACACCAGGTATATATACACACACGGGACTAACGAGCAGGGCGGGAGCAACACAGGTGACAGGGATCAAGGTGACGAGGTAGGTAGAGAGACAGCAAGGAAAACAGAGAGGCAGGCAGAGACAACAGGGGGCAACAGAGAGGCAGGCAGGCAGTTAACTGAGGGAACAGACGGAACACTTGACAGGAACACTAGAGACATGAACTAAGGTACAGGACTAAGAACTAAGATGCGAGACAAGACAGATACTAAGTAACTAATACATGAAACTGTGACAGAACTGAAATCAGGAAAATACCAAAACACAGACTAACAGATAAAGGAATAAACTCAGAACTAAACAGAACAGATGACAAGACCAACATGCAGCTACAAAACCAAAACCCTCAGAACAAAAACCCAAAAACACAGCAAACAGGACAGGATCGTGACAGTACCCCCCCACCGATGAGCGTCTCCAGATGGTCAGCCAAAACAAAAACCCAGACAGAACAGAACACAGCACAACAACAAAGTCCAGGCTGACCAGGGTGGGTGGAGGGAGGACAGGAGGAGGGCCAGAAAAACAAAAACACAGTCCAGGGGGCAGAACAAGAAAGAACCAGGGAGATCAAGGGATTGACCTGAGGGCAGAACAGGGGGACCAGGCTGGGAAAACTCAGGCGGGCGGCCCAAGAACTGAACAGGGGGTCCAGACGGGGAATCCTCAAGTGGGCAGCCCGAGGGCAGAGCAATGGTGGAACAGAGTTCGGGAGGTCGCCCCGGAGGACAACCGAGCAGATCAGAAGGGCAAAACAGTTCAGGTGATCGTCCCGGAGGTTGACCCATGAGGCCGGGCAGAAAGGGGGGGCAACACAGTTCAGGAGGCCGACCCAGAGAGGGAGCCTCAGGCGGGCGGCCTGAGAACAGGGCAGGGCGGCCAGAGAGTTCAGGGGGATGGCCGAGCTGACAGAGTTCAGGGGTTCTGCAGGACAGCCAACAGTGAAGTAGGAAATCCACTGAGGGCCGAGCAGGAGGCCGGTGTCGAAGGCGAATCCTCTCTGGAGGTCGGGCAGGAGGCCGGCGACAGTGAGACCTCTCCGGAGGTCTCAGCAGAGGTCGCAGAAATAGGTGGGGCCGCGGGGCTGAGGTCCAGAGGTGGGGCCGCTAACATAAATATTAGCTGCCACTGCCATTTGGAAGCCATGCTACCATCATATAGCTTTAGCCATTATTCTGTTCAAAGAGAGTCATGTGGATGCTTAACTGTGGTAAATAAATAAGTAGTGAAGTAGCATGATGAATGTATTCAAATGTAGTGAAGTAAAAGTAATGATTTTTCCCTTAAAAACTACTCAATAGTTAGTTATCCTTTAGTGGCCTTTGATAAATACTGCCCATAGCCTATTATGTAGGCTGACTCAAGAAATGTAAAAGTAAGTACTTAAAGAGGCATTTGTCCATTGCCACCTGTTACCTCCCAGCTTTGTGGGGGAAAGAGACATACAGTATACTCAGACAGCAAGCAGAGCAGTAGAGCAAACAGGTGGACCACATGAGGCAATCAAGACTGGGAGGACATTCACACAGGCAGGCAGAGGGAAGCACAGGTGACAGCATTCAGACGGGACACAACTACAAGACTAAACAGAACAGGAAATAGGCAGACTGAAAACAAGACTTAACATGTAAAAAAAGAAAAAAACTAAAACAAAGAAAACATTAAAATCAAACAAACAAAAACAGGCAGAAATCACAAACTAACACACAGCAGACAGAAACCAAGCATGAATCCAACACCAGATAATACCTGAATAAACCAAGAACGAAGACAGGTACAGACGAGGGCCCTGTTTCAGAAAGCGGGTTCAGAAATTTATTTAGTTTGGCCCTATAGACGTGGACTTGTTTGCGTCGCTGGAGACGACGCACTGTCCACTGTGGTTCTCCCTCTCACTCCCAGCTCCACTAGGGCTGGATGCCATGGTGCAGATGTGGCCGAGACTGCGTCTGTACGGGGGAGAGAAAGGGCCATCCTGCACCCATGTTCAGGCTACATCCCGAAGGTGCCGTCCAGTATGGCGGGTCCCACCTCATGTGCAGGCAGAGGCCGGGAGACTTCACTTGCTCTGCCCCGTCAGAGCGCTGAGTATTTATACTTAGAGGTCCTCCCGTTGGAGGACAGCAGACCAGCTGCTGGTATGTTTCAGGTCTCCCAAGGCTGGGCTCCCCGCTTGCAAGAACACTATCAGCAACTGGATTGTTCAGACCATCTCCCTGGCCTATCAGGTATGCGAGTTGCCTTCACCTGTGGCCGTGAGGGCTCATTCTACGAGAGGCATGGCTGCCTCCAGGGTCCCCCTCTCAGGGGCTTCGCACTGGGATGTATGGGAGGCTGCTGGCTGGGCCACTCCTCAAATCTTCATCCGGTTCTATAGTCTGGACCTTCCTTCTGCACCCGGTACCAGAACGCTCTCCTCTTAGTCGTGCCCACAGGTTGCTGCGTGCTAGGGACAGGCAGGGTTTCGGCGCGGCGTAGTGGGTATCTCGTTCCCATAGTGTCATCACCAATGCCGTTTAACTTACCTCAATGGGGAACGTCTCGGGTTATGTATGTAACCCTTGTTCCCCGAGAAGGGGAACAAGACACTGCTTCTGTTCTCCACACCTCACCCCGCCTCGAGTGCCTTGCTTCATAGTTAAAGCTAATGAGTATTATGTGGCGGTGTGCTTTTATACACCTCCGGTTATGCTGTCACACACTACTGTTTAGAGCAGTGCCAATAGGATTGAAGTAGTTTCATTCATAGTTCAGCCCTGCCACGCCCAAGGGCGTTCCCATAGTGTCGTCACCGACACAGTGTCTCGTTCCCCTTCTCGGGGAACAACGGTTACATACGTAACCCGAGACGTTTCTTAAACCTGCTTTCTGAAACAGGGCCTAGGATGCTGACACTCAAGACAGTTGCATTATAGGACTCGCTTGTCTTGGTAGCACAAAACGATAAGCTTAAACCTTATTGATTTTCGAAATTTTGAGAAATTTAGAACCAAATTCTTATAGAACCGGGTCTTGATCCCCATCCCTAGTCATTACAGTTAGGATTTTACAGCACTTCTAAAATTATTTCATTTTTAAAAACTACATATAGCCCATTTAACAATGGGCTTTTTACATTTGATGCTCACAGACTGCAGGTTACAGTCGGTCACTCTCTTTTTGCCACTGTAACATGCACTTGGTACAGACAAGGGTTCATAACGTGGATGAAAATACACTGTTGAGGATGATGGCAGCCAAACTGGAGATCGAAGCACAATGTACCCACACACCCACACCAAAGTACCACTTCAGTGTACTTGAGCCTCTTGTGTTTTCATCTCATCTCAACATGAATGTGACATCTCTAGTGTGTGTGTATTGACATAGAAATTGCAGTGAACGGCTGTTCCCCCTGCATTAAGAGAATACATGGTTAGACAAATAGCTCTACTGGCCATAACAATGTGTTGGAGGAACAAAAAGATGCTTGAGGTCTGCTCTGCCTTTCTGTCCCACACTTAAGTGCAATCTGTTTATGCTGAGATTATGGCTCTCAGCACACCGCAGTACACTTACATGCACATCACAAACAGTGCATTTCTGATCAGAGAGAAAAATCATGTACTTCCATTTAATAGAAAACAAACAAGCACATCTAATCATTGTTTTATGAACCAGAAATAATTATTGTATGTACTTGCTGCTTCCTGGAATTTAAAGTAAATTATTATGGCTACTTGTTGAATAATTTGGTTTCAGCTTCATGGAGTATAAGACGCACCCAAGTGCCAAAACAAGTAAATTGAATATCCGGCTGTAACTCTTACAGCAACCAGTGGGTGTCTGTTGCTAAGCAACAATAACGTTCTTCCAAAAAAGAGAAAGTGAACAATAATTTATATATATATATATTATATATATATATCTCAATCAATAACATACTAGCTGGATTGAGAAGGAAAAAAAAAGACTGTGACACACCTGTGGCTTTTCACAGAGATATCGTTTCGCCTCTGTTACTATCAACATTCCCAGCTCAGAGGCGGATCAAATCTGACCCCCCTTTCCGACTTGGTACCTTTTATACAGCGCAGAGAGCTAGCATATTGGTGTAATAATCACAGGTTTTGGGCCCAAATTGAACCAACAGAAAACTGTCAGGTTTAGGTCTTGTAATTTATTTAACAATAAGCAAGCACACTTACTGAGAAAAATTAGTGACAAAAAATCTTTAAAACCAGAGGTTAGGTTACCTAAAAAAACAACAATGCTCATATGAATCTTTTGTGTGCCACTGCATATCTTGAAAATGAATCCAATCACATTCAATGATCACAAGTTACAAACCTTTTGATGAAATAGAAATAGAAGAAGTTATAGAAATAAGTTTTGCAATTGTAACAGTTTCTGTTTAATATATTTTCAATATTTTATTTCAGTAGATGTCCTCAGTAGCAGCGGGTATCTGATGTGTTTACGTTACCAGGGTAACACACGGCGGAACTGACGTGTGATTTGATGATGTTGCGGGGTGTTCAGAATGGAGGAATTTAGAGGGAAGTTCCCTTCACCAACATTCCCTGAGCAGGGAGCATTGTTCATGTACACTGTGGATCACAAAGCAGCTGAGGTTAAAAAGAGGTGCAAGTAAGCAAGGAGGGAGAGGCACCAGGTGCGGTACATCAGGGTAATCAGGCAGACTGAACACAAGACAGTCAAGTCTGCCCATATCTACGCAGTCATCCCAGCAAGTCATCGCCAGATTGTTGACTAAAACTACTCAGTCGATTTCTCTTCTAGCCTTGGAATATTTTGACCTTTTTCATTGTTGCATATCACCTAACCCTGTTTCTCTGTGACTCCACGCCTGAACTTAACTCCTGTCTTGGCTTCACTTCTGCCCCGCATGGACTCTGGATCCCTGGCCTGACTGGATTCCCCACTGCACCCAGTCTAAACTCCTACACCTAATAGATAGTGGTTGGACCATGACTGTGACATATTAGACTACTGTAAGAATCACATGTAGTGCAGTAAGTCAGACAGAAACGATGTAGAGAATCAATTTTCAAAATATGCACATGTGCAGCACCCCGTGCAGACTTCCAATTGTATATCAACAGTAAACACAATTAAAACAGACAAAAATATTAATCATTTAACTACATAGGTTTCTTAATCAATGTAGAAGCACAAAAATCTAGGAGAAATAACCAAATCAACAAAATCTGAACAAAACAGCAGAATCAGGCATGCAACATGCTCTGATTCAGAAATAAATGGGATTGAAACTATGCAGAGGACGGAACCAAACCAGGTCGCAGAGAGCTGCGCCAGCCTTGCCCTGTGGAAGCCTTTACGAGGCTTTTGCAGTAGAGAGTAAGCCCAACATGACTCCAACAAAGCTAGAAAGTGGACATTTGAAATTAGATTATTTTAGAAAACATACTCCGGAGATCATGAACAAACTTCCATGTTTAAAACTTTTCAAGGATAATTTTTATTGTAATAACGGATGTTATGTGATAGTCTTCAAAAAAAAGTCTCTGCCGCTTAAGCAGCTTTTTTGTAATCAAGGGGCAGCTGCCCCGAGCGGGAGCAAGTTAAATGAAGTCCAGGCACCGGTGGTGGTGGTGGTGGCTGATGTCCTGATGATATCAGCTGATATCACACCCCAGACAATGACAGCAAGAGATCATGAGTAAGCATAGCTGGATGGTTGGTAGCAGGCAGTGTTGGGCAAGTTACTAAGAAATTGCAAGAAGTTACTAGTTCTCGCTCCATAATCATCGGGATCCCCAAAAAACCCTCCATCTCTTTGACTAAATGACTACAGGCCTGTCGCCCTGACATCTGTAGTCATGAAATCCTTTGAAAGACTGGTGTTGGCCCACCTGAAGGACATTACGGGCCCCTTGCTGGACCCCCTGCAGTTTGCCTACAGGGCTAACAAGTCAGTGGATGATGCAGTCAATTTTGGACTGCATTTCATCCTGCAACACCTCGACTCTCCAGGGACATTTGCAAGGATCCTGTTTGTGGACTTTTTTAACACCATCATATCGGACATCCTCAGCACCAAACTCACACAGCTCACTGTCCCAGCCTCCACCTGTCAGTGGATCAGACTTCCTGACTGACAGGAGTCAGCAGTTGAGACTGAGGAACATCACATCCAGCACCCCCAGGGGTGTGTGGTCTCTCCACTGCTCTTCTCCCTCTACACCAACGATTGCACCTCAGGAGATCCATCTGTCAAACTCCTGAAGTTTGCTGATGACACGATGGTCATCGGCCTCATCCAGGACGGTGATGAGTCGGCCAACAGAAAGGAGGTTGATCAGCTGGCTGGTCTGGTGCTGTCAGAACAACCTGGAGCTTAACACGCTCAAAAACGCGGAAATGATCGTGGACTTCAGGAGGAGCCCCCCCACTGTCCCCCATCATCACCATACTCAACAGCCCTGTGTCTGCTGTGGAATCCTTCAGGTTTCTGGAATCCACTATCATCAAGAAGGCCCAGCATTGGATCTACTTCGTGTGCCAGCTCAAGAAGTTACTAGTTCTCGCTCCATAATCATCCGGATCCAGGATGGAAGGACCTGCCTAAGGACCTGCTGATCCAGTCTATCACTGTCTGGTTTGGATCTGCCACCAAAAAGGACAGGGACAGACTGCAATGGACAGTCAGGACTGCAGAAAAGATCATCAGTGCCAACCTGCCCTCCATTCAGGACTTATACATCACGAATAAGTCCTGAATTGTCCTGAATTGTATTCTATAATTGCTCTTTCCTTGCTGTTGAATTCTCCTCACAAAGAAAACAGTTTTTTATTTCTTTAAAACATATTGTGTTATCAAAGTCTGTGGAGTAACAAAAACAGGCCATGCAGTGGCCTTTAGGCTGATGAAGGAGCTCAGGACAATAAACATCTGTCTTCCTGCATCTCTGTCATTAATAATTCACTCTAACTAAATCCTGTTGACAGCAAGTGTCTTCCTACAGCCTGCTTCCACAAACACTCTTTCTCTGAGCTGGGTTGGAATAAATGATAAACAGACAAAGGTGGTGGAGGAAAATAAGGTAGAAAAGAGAGGGGAGGAGAATAAATCAGGGAACGCTTTGTTTAACTTTCCCTTTTAACTTTCACCAAAGAACTAACTTTATTATGACTTTGCAGGCACAATTAAAAGCATGTAAAATCTATTTAATGTGTATTAAACAGTGTATTAAAGACAGCTTTTCAGCAAGTGAAGCTTTACAATGTAAATACAATCTGTGCTTGTAAAATAATGCTGTTTGAAATGAAAGACGGAAGAAAACCGATGTCAATCTATAGTTACAAGTTACTTTACAGATTCTGATTTTACATTTAAAAAATACATTTGATAAGCTTGTAAAATACAATATATTGTTTAGTGTGGAAGAGATGGATGCCCCTGCTCACTATTGTACCATAAGCTCTTTGGCATTGTTTGCCAAATATTGCCTAGCATAGTTCCCTGCTGTAATGAGTGACCTAAGGCCATCTAGGTTCATATGTACATAATATCATTAAAATTAAAAAGGGTTCCCTTGATGAAGACAAGCAAAAAGTCTGTATAATAGCTTTCATCTGTTGCTCCACTGTGCAAAATGTATATCAGCCTATTTATTAGCATGTACAGGTTAAAAAAAACTTGTTTTCATTTCCAACAACAAATGTCCTGTGTTTGTTTTTAAGTATGAGGTAACTATTAGCTATTAGGATTACTGTTATTACTATTTGAGGCTAGGCCTACATATAGCCTACTCCAGACCTTTCTCCAACTACCGTATGTTCAAACTAGTGTTGCTGTATTAGGCATGCATGTTCATTTGGTAGGCACATTAAATGGTCAGATGTTGGGGTTTCTTTCATTAAACTTTGGAACTGGCGTAAATTGACAGCAATTTCAAATGACTGAGTAGGAGGAACCAACACTGACTCTCCAGCCCTCTGTGGCTCAGCCTGAAGCTTTCCTACTTATAGCGCTACAATTCTAACTGTTGCCTAGCAACATGAAAAAACGCAGCGCAGCCCCTTGCCTTTTCAAACCTGCAAAAAGTAATATATAATATATATTTTTAAGGAGTACTAAGTCACCAGTACCTTATTACATTTTCTGAGTAACTTGCCCAACACTCGTCTTCAGTAGGGTGGAAGCCTGAGTTATATTTGTCACATGCTTCATGTACATCATGATTTACTTTTTGCTAGATCTGTTTCTTCTGCACTTTGTTGCATTTTGTTTTTATTTATAAGGTAAATTAATTAATTTTTAAAATGCCGTCATATGTAGAGTATATCAATATAAGCAGGTGTCAAGCTAACATGAAACATGCATACAATTACATAGGTAAGACAAATGTATATTTATATTTGGTCATCTTACTATCACTATCACTTATTTATATAAACCCCTCACCCCCAACCACACCAAAGGCTGTTCAATTCTTCCAGATTACATTATTATGTGACATATGCAAAAATTTTGATGCAATGTGCACATGTGCCGGCTGTTGTCTTTCAAATTTCATCCAGTATGGACATGCATCATCTCCTGTGAATCCCTTGTGCATCTGCACACTAATGGAATCCAGTGCAAGGAATGGCAGACTCTGCCACAAGCTATTCCAGAATAAATGTTAGTCATTTATAGTTATTGGGTTTGAAATGATTAAAGTCTCACATCTCACAATTCATCTTTTTACGATAAAAACAGAAATAGTGACAGCGTTACCTTCTTCTTTGGCTCAGTGTTCTGGAAATATTACGGAAATATAAACATAATTTAAAATGTCAACTTGGCATTTCTCATTGCCCCCCTCCACCTTCTTCAAGAAAAAATAGATCAAAGCAATTCTGATAATGCATTAATTATTAACAGCAAAGCACCGGAGAGAAAACATATCAAAATGTATCATCTAATGCATACTGATCTCCTCCTCTGGGAGATCGCTCAGCTTAAGCAAGTATGTTCTATCTGTACTCACACCTGCTGATCTGACTCTGCTTTCAAATCCTTTTCACTAAGGGTCAAAGGTTACATGGGCCTTAAGCAAACCCCACAGCCGACTCAGTTGTGAAGAGAAGGAACACCCCCTTTTGACTTAAACCCAACAAGGCATAGTTCAAGTCACAGGGCCAGACACTTTAATTTATTTACATTTTGAATTAATTCATTTTGAATTTGAATTTTGAATTGTATTTTAACTCAATTTCATTTCGGGTTCATACCCTTTTTTGCAATATCAAAAAAAATTCTCACACATGGTTCAATATTGTCACAAAACACATTCTGCAAGCATTTTCTGATCTATAGCTCGATTTGTTTCATTCCAGGTGTAATTATTATAATTATTATGCATTTATAGCGCCTCCTAGAGGCCAATTTGAATGAGACTTACAGTGCATGTGTGAGGTGCTTACATAGACATATCCTGGAAGTTTTGTGTTGATTGGACAAACAATTTGTATTTTGTAGCCTGATTTGCCTGTTATCCCCTGTAGTTTGTTTTCATTGCTATTTTATCGCACCCCCCCGGGTGTGCGATTTGAATGAAACTTTCAGGGCATGTTTCATTTTCCTGCTCCTCACATCACCTTTGATGACAAAAAGTTCCCTTGTCACAATTTTAGTTGTGGACCAACAGGTTTAAGCATGTGGTTGGAATAGGAGCGTAGCCGGGTATGACAGTATGGTAACACACACTGACCACTTGTCACCAGTTCATGAGTTTACAGGCAGTGTTGGGCAAGCTACTTGGAAAATGTAGTGAATTAAGCTACTCGCTACTCTAAATTAAATGAACCTTCACTACACAGAAGCTACCCCCCAGTGGAATGTAGAAAGCTAAGCTACAGCAACGTGGCAAAAGTAGCTTAGTTACATCCAAGCTGCCCTTGATGACGAGTAATCCTCTTATTCTTCCTCGGCCTGATGTATGTAGCAAACTTATCCAGTATTTTAACAGGGTCCTCTTTCTCACCCTCCGTCCAGACAAGTAACTTGTAGACTTCTCTGCCTTGTTCACCTATCCACGTGCCCAGCCAACTGGCTTTCTACTCAGCCACTAGCTTATTCAAAAATTTATTCAGCATGGCTTCTAAATCTAACAAACTGGTATAACTTAGCTGCATTCCAGTCAATCTTTGGGTGTTCAAACTGAGGAGTAGTCAGTAACTAGGGAGTGCCACATAAAACAGGGGATTGTATTTTACAACCATCCTCTTAGTGCTAAACAATACATACATATTTGCCAACAAGTTCTCTCTAGAAGTTAGTTTATCACCCTCTGAACTAAAATAGAGATAATAAGATTTAATAAGGAGCAACATGCCAGAAGAGAAAGATTTCAGATTTTCAGCATCAACCCAAATGGTTACAAAAAGAACTTAGTTTAAAACATTTTGATGAATGTTACTGACACATATTCAAGTCACAAAGTGATGTTGATAACCAGCATAAAAGCTACAGGTGGTCATTTTCATCAATTAATCTATAATTTCTCACATTTCATACCATGTTTTCTCAAATAGGTAGTCAATAACATTATGGCAAGCGGTGTGGTTACCACAAATAAATAATTTGCATGTTATACAATGGATGCCCTCACATTCAAATATTACACAGCATGTCACCCTCAGCTCAGAATAAAACCTCTTTGTGCCCTTCACTTTTTATAACACTGTTACTCTACACATAAGACAATTGGCAGTTTGTTGCACATAATGTTTAATCTCAGTTTAAATAATGTATGTGTTAATATTTCTGAGTGAGCAGTACTGTGCTGCAGGTGCAGCATGTAGGTAGAAAGTAAGTTTAAAAAAAAAATAGGCTGTGTATAGTGTTTACAATATTTCCACAGCATTTCGGTAATTTACCACTGAATGCTGCTGAGCCAAAATTCAAGATGTCTAATTTAACATCTACTATATTTAACTTTGACACCTTTGCAAATCACAAGATGCATTATTACTGGATCAGATTGTTATCTTACAGTCATGTCACTATGTCTTTAATCTAAACTGCTCAAAAAAATTAAGGAAACGTTGGCTAGCACACGGAGGTCTGTGCGACAAACCAGCAGCTCCCACAGGGATGCTGCTGCAACACATAATTAGGTAATTAGTGGTTCTGACGGAGGCTATGCTCACTTGGGCAACGCAAAGCTTACAAAGCTTCACCAGACAGAATATCTGACAGAACAGCACCGCCTAAAGTTGATTCCAATTTTTACATCAAATTCTGTAATTCTGTCTGCATTTTCTGCATCGCAGAGATCATAGGACCCTAACAACCATGAAAACTAATTCATGTAGCCCTAATTCATACCTTGTGTGTTATCTAGCTATATTTATATTTACTTATACACATTAATTGCACAAAGGAGGATGTGCAAGAGCAAAAAAAGGTTAGCTTACACTTTGGGGCTGAAATGCTGGTTGAACACAATTTGCAGATGCACAAGTGAGAGACATCTAGAATGTGTGAATTCTATCCACCGATGGCAGGTGGAACCACCAGGCCATAATAAGGGCATAAAGTGTGCAAGTAATAAAGATTGCTGGTAAGGTAACCAACAGCTGAGCCAGTTTTCAGGTGCCAACAGTATCCATGACAATGAAGTGTCACCTGGACCTTTGTTACGACGTACCGTGTAGTTATTCAAAGTACAATAACTATAATTATAAAAACTGTATTTGTATAGCACTTTTCAAAACCAAGTTACAAAGTGCTGCAGAGTAAAACAAACATGATCCACACTTAGAAATATAAATTAATTTAAATAAATTAAAAATCAACAATAAAACCAGCATTAAATAATCGAATAACATCAATAATATCATGTTTATAAAAATGCCAAACGATAAAAGTGAGGCTTGAGAAGAGATTTAAATAAAAAGACAAGTGTGTAGTCGTGTGTCACTGAAGGGAGTGGTGTTGCTCCCCTCCCAGGCTTTGAGCAGACAACGTGGACCGGTGTTGTATGTAACTGCTGCTATGTGCCCTCCCTCCATAAATTATACATGGGTGTCATTGTATCTGCTGAAAGCAGAAAGGCAGCTTCGCCCTGTGCCCCGCTGAGGATGAATACCCGCTGCCAGAGAAAAGCAGAGGTGGAGGTGGATGGAAAGATGGAGAGAACACTTAGGAAGGAGATGCTATCTATCAATTTGTCTGCAAATATGGCACCCAAGGTGGGCAGCTGTGGAAACTGGAGGAGACGAGGAAAGGATGCATACTGAGTTACAAAATTCATGCAAATAAAAGCATAGCGGGGCAGTGGATGACCTTAGTGGCAGTATTCAGAGGCTCAGTCAAGGAGAACTAAATAATGCAAATACTTCTGGATAGCCTGTGAGAAAATACAGTTCATTTCTTTCATTCTTAATCTGACTTACATTTAGGTCTGTTATTAAGTTTCCTGTGTCTTTTTTTGTGACGCGTTCTGTGCTGTGTTTACTTCGTGTCCTTGTGTTTCTGAGGTTGGTTGTTTGCAACTGCTCTAAAGTCTTTCACCTCTCTTGTCTCTCTACCCTCTTAGTTAGGTCTCCGCCTCACTATGTATTTTTGGCAGTTTATTGTTTCTCCAGTGTCTCACCAGTGTTTTCCCCAGCGTTCTATAATGTCTCGTGTTTTTCTCTGTTGCTATTTTTGTTATTATTGCAGTATGGATTACGCCTTCTGTTGGACAATTGGATAACTTAACTCTTCTCATTGTGGATTTCTGACAGCATTACCCTCACCTGTAATTTTCACCCATTTGTGCAATAAAAACTCACTAAACCATACCTCCATGTATGCATTTGAGCATAAACCAGTACTCTGTGCCTGCTTCACAGCAGAACAAAATAGTTTCCTCCTTTTGTCAATGCAGCTGCACTTGTTGCCCTCTTTCACATGTTTTTATATTGAAGATGTCAGGAATACGATGAAAAAATTGGTATATGAACTGTTGGAAAAACTGGTAAAATGGTAAAAATGAGCTACAGAGAAAATGTGGCCCTTGAGGTGTGTGCATTTGGGGTTTTGGCACCAGAGCTGGAAACTTTTTGGTTAAAAAATGTGCAATTTTAGGTACAGGTACACTGTAGTGATCCTCACAACTCATATGGGTAAAGAACTTTCAAAAATCCCACCCCATGTGAAACATAAAAAACAAACAATTATTGAAAATGGCTGAAAACCATGAAATGACGCAATAACACAACATGGAGCTGATGAGAAAGCCTCCTATGAGAAAAAGTCTACCTTCAGCTAGAGAGTGATTAGGAGTTTGTGCACACAAGATGAAATTAACTAAAATCCATTACACTCAGACAAAGACAACAAACAGATCTGCATGTCTGATAAGGACAGTGGGGTGTGTACTGGGGTATGTGAACACATCTGGTCAAAGAACAAATGATATAAGAGCAAAATCCATGTATGGTTCGTTCTTTGATTATTTCATTTCAAAACCGAAAAGGAAAAACCAAAAAAAACAAGTTGTTTTTTGTTTTTTTCTGTTTTAAAACCATAACGGAAAAAGCAGCTGCTTTTTGTTCTATCTATGAGCGGTGGAGGTGGACAGGCATGGACCGCTTGAATTTCGTTTATGCCGGGTCTTACCAATTACGAGAAAATTTAGGAATTTGACAAGATCTCTTAAATCAGCCATAGTTGACACACACGGTGGTTACTGATACTTAAGAGCATATGAGTGTTGCCCCTACATTCATTCAGGAGCGGCGGTGCACCGCTGCTGAATTATAACCGCCACTACTAAAATTTCATACGATTATTACAATGATTTTCAGTCACACACTTTGCGAGCGCAGTAACACTCATGGCTTGGCTAGCTTCCTCTGCTCATTCTTCGTGACAGGCGCTGTTATAAGAGCAGTGTAACTCATTTAAGGAATTGGGAGGTGCATTGCAAGTGTTAAATTTTCGAGAGGCAGAAAGTGACGGTGAATCAGAGCAGAGGAAAATATTGTGCCAGTAGATGTAAGGAGACGGTGGGTCAGGAAATAAATGCTTCAACTACTCACGACCAAGAAAAGTATGTTTGTTGTTTCCCAGACAGCTGGAAAAGGGAAGCCGGTTTGCGTAACAAACATCTCCTCTCATATCCCCTTCTGACTGCGCAGCTGAGCAGGAAAGCTAACAGTATTTCTTTTGGCTGCTATGTAAGTTAACATTAGCTCAATTTGTAGAAAGTAATTAGTAAGTTAGCTGCATTACTACCTAATTTTCCAGGGTTGAGAATATCAGGTACAGGCTAAGACTAAACTGGTACACATACTGGTAGCCCACAAATAGTAGTTTAATAATTTTTCAGTTTTCAGATGAGAAAAAAACTGGTTATGAAAAGAAAGGACGGTGGTGACCGAGGAGGAGTGAAGGTTAGTAATTAGCTTAGCAGTAAGCTAATGAGGAGATGTTTCTTTTGGATTTAATGTCATTTAAAAATATTGTGGAGAACATCAAAACTAACTAAATTATTTTCTGCAAATCTAATGGTTGTAGTTCCATCCTAGGAGACTTCTTTAGCAAGTTTAGACCTTAAGCTTTTTGGATGTTGTTTAGTTGTTGTTCTGCTCTAGCCTTTCCAACTATTTATACATATATGGTAACAGATATGGTAAAAATAATGGCCCAAAATGATGTGAAATTGCATATTTGTCAATAAAATGACAAATATAAAACGTAGACTGCTATGTAGCAGAAGAAAGTTACAAAACTCAATTTTACTCTATAACTTGCTATATTGTGAAAATAAACCTACCTACCTACAATTTCCCCCCCAACCACAACCACCCCCACCAAAACTTTGGATCTAAGGCTGACCTACACCTCTAGGAAAACACTAAAATTTTTAGCAAATCTGATTTAAGCTATCATTTGCTCATGGAGACACGTTTTAGATTCAAACACACAGCATGCACACTAACACACAAAAATAATTTTGCTTCACGTCCGCTGCGACAACTCCATCCTCGGGGAAATGCTGCACATTTATTCTCCAAACAGGAAGACCCAATTTATTTCTTGTGATTTATGTCCTGCTCTTTGTTGCATACTAAGTGGAAAACTTTGTTCACTCCACTGAAGAGTAATAGCAAAATAATTGTCAAGCATGTTCTTGTTTTCATCTGGAACTTTTTGTATTGATCCCATGGTTAGGTGGCATAATTGCCACCTTAACGGGATCAATAGCAGGACTTTAGTTTTGCTTATTTTAACCTATCAGTAAGTTGAATCATTATGTAACCACTACACCACTCTTATTCTGGGGTTAGGCTCAAAAATTCTCTTCCACACACACAGTTGTATCTCTGTGTATGCGTTGCAGGCTCATAGAGCCAGTAAGAGGCTCACAGACGTCCAGGTGGGCAGCAGCCAAATAATACACCCAGTTGGCATGTATAAATGGAGAGGAACATAGAGACATGCACGTTAACTGCCACTCTAGGTGAGTGCTGCCTCTCCAGCTTACAGATTGGTTTCTAATTGCCTTGTAATCACATTATTTTTGAAGAGGGTTATCTGGGTCATGCATCATATTCTGCCTTTGAGGTCTGTATCGTATAATTTAATGAAAAATCATACGAAGTACGTCAAAATGTGGATGAGGGTGACGGCTGCTGCCTTCACAGCTCCGAAGGGTATAATATGAGGGTTGTCATGATCAACCTGAAGGGAAATGATGAATGAAAGAGATACAGTGAATGCCACCAGTCTACAGGAATGAGTGTGTGTAAGGGTGGATATAAAGTGTCAGATTGTCACATGGCAAATGATAGCCTTCAGGATTCAGAAACAGGTTGTGAGGTGACAGATATCTGAGGGAATAATCATCGTCTATACAGGTTCAATGCCTCGAGTTCATACACAATGATGTGTGTGTGTTGGGAGAGTACAGCATAGAAAAAACTTCCGGGGCAAATATACAAGATTTGGAAACATGGATTCTGTTCACAATGGAGGGATAAGGTTTGGGACAAGACAAAGTGTGTTTTTCCCTGGGCTCTATCAGTTAACGGAGAGAAAGATAGGGTGAGATTCTTTTGCTATCAAATCTCAGCTTTGGTACTTGGTATATACTCATCTTTAGATAGTCATTTTTTGTGATTGCAGTGCTTCACTTCCTGCCTGATTGACCTGCACAAAAGGGAGACGTCAAACAAAACACAATGGTGGTCCAAATTGAGCATGTCACATACAATATTCTATGCTTAAAATGAGACTGTCCTCACCAGAGAATTTATCAAGAGCGTGGTCTTTCAATTTGATTTTATGTTATGTTGTAAACACACACAATCTACAAATAGATTCAAAATCTGCAAACAAAGTCCTCATGATCTGCAAATGTAAAACAAATTTACAAATAGATGCAAAATCTGCAAACAAAGTCCTCATGATCTGCAAATGTAAAATAAATCTACAAATAGATGCAAAATCCACAAATAAACACATCATGATTCACAAACAGAAATCAGTGACTTATACTTAAAAACCAGAATTTGAATGAATGTAAAGTGATTTGTTTGCAGGTGAAGATCATATTCTGTTTGAAGATTGTGTCACATTTGTTTCCAGAATTTTGACACTATTGTTTCGTTGTGGGTGGCACTGTGCTGCAGTGGTTAGGACTGTCGCCTCACAGCAAGAAGGTCGCGGGTTCAAACCCTGGTTGCCCCGGCCTTTCTGTGTTGAGTTTGCATGTTCTCCCCGTGTCTGCGTAGGTTCTCTCCGGGTGCTCGGGCTTCCTCCCACCATCCAAAGACATGTGGACTTGGTTAATAGGTGGCTATAAATTGTCCTTAGGCGTGAGTGTGAGCGTGACTGGTTGTTTGTCTATGTGTGGCCCTGCGATGGACTGGCAACCTGTCCAGGGTGTACCTTGCCTTTTGCTCGACGTCAGCTGGGATTGGCTCCAACCCCCCACGACCCTGTACGCAAGATAAGCGGTTGACGATGGATAGATCGATGGATTTGCTGTGGTGACAAAACAATGCCATAATCATTGAAAATGAACAGATTGTAATGTGCATTTTTGACTCAATTTGTAAGCACAAAACAAAATCTAAGCAGATTTAAAATCCTCAAACAAACTGCTCATGATCTGCAAGTGTAAAACACAATCTGTAAATAGATTTCAAATTTGCAATCAAACTCCTCATGATCCGCAAATGTAAAATACAATCTACAAATACATTTAAAATCCACCAACAAACTCTTCATGATCTACAAATTTAAAATACGATCTACCGTTCTTCCCCAGCGCGCTGCCCAGGCTCTGTCTGCAGAAGGGTCTGCCTGCCAGTCAGCACTGTGACGCTGGCAACAGAGAACTAGCAGTGAGCCCACCCATCCAAAAAGTGACAGCTTTTATTGTGAAAAGGGTTTATTGTGGGGATGTCACATCACTTAGAAGCAATACCCCTGATTGGCTATTGGCTGACTACATGTGTGGATCATAGTTACACACTCTGCGGAAAGATAGTGCCAAAAGGATTTGTAGACATGTGCAGAGGGATCTGTAAATGCCCTATGATCTGCAAACACAGACTAAAACATAATATGACCCTAATGCGCAGACAAATCACTTTGCATTCATTCAAATTATAGTTGTCAAGTACAAGTCACTGATTTGTAAATCAAAGAGAGTTATTGCAGATTTTTAATCTATTTAGAGATAATGTTTTACATTTGCAGATCATGAAAAGTTTGTGTGGATTTTAAATACATTTGTAGATCTTGTTTTGTGTATACAAATTGTACAATACTTTTTGTCAGATTACTGGTTTCTATTTGTCATGATGTGTTTATTTGAGGATTTTTAATCTTTTTGTAGGTCATGTTTTACATTTGTGGATCATGAAGAGCTTGTTTGCGGATTTTAAATCCATTAGTAGATGGAGTAGATGAGTAGTTGTTTTACATTTGAGGATCATGAGGAGCATGTGTTTAAGCAAGTTGTAATATCAATTTGTGACATTTAGTCTGTCAATTTTCAATATTTATGGCATAGTTTTACCTCCATAGAGTATTTCCAGAACAGGTCAAAAACAGTATTGTATGCTGCACACACGGACTGGAGCCAGGTATGGCCGCAAAGGATCCCACTAATGCCCAACACAGCAACCCACTGTGGGTCAGAAATCTGATCTGATGGAGGCATGATGAAGGAGTCAGGTGAGGGGAGAGCCAATAGGACAGGTGAGGCAAGAGAGGAGGAAAACAGGGTCCAGTCATAAAACCCAAATTCTATTTATTAATGGATCAATTTAAGGTGATGTGTGTCCCCACCTAAAATGTCCAGAGTGACACTTGAGGGTGCACAGCCAACTCAATCTTGTATAACAGAAGAGCGGGTTGGCCTTTAATCGGAAGGTCGGCAGTTCAATCCCTGGCTCCCAGGCGGCATGTCGAAGTGTCCTTGGGCAAGATACTGAACCCCCAATTTCCCCTGGCAGCTGTTCCGCCAGTGTATGAATGTATATGAATGTTAGGTTCTGTTTGAGCACTTGGGCTCAGTGTATGAATGAATGTAGTGTAAAAGTGCTTTGAGTGGTCGAAAAGACTAGAAAGACGCTATACAAATATGGCGCATTTACATTTACATTGGTTAAAACTTCAGTTCAGTTCAATCTGCCTGGGAGTGGACTGGATGTTTGGTCTCAATTTTGAAATTAGACTCAATCCTGATCTCAAATTTATGATCTTAACTTGAACTTGACTGACCTTGGTATTGGACACAATTTATGTGCCTGGAATTCTACATCAAATAGCAAACTTCATGAAACTCCAGTTCGACTTCACTACTGTCTCTGACTGTTTCTGATAGCAGCAAATCTTTTTTTTTTTCTTCAGCTGAAAGCAAATGTCTGTCCTACGCAACTCAGAGCCACAGCACACAGCATTCCAGTGACACTCTACTGCTTGTCGTATTGCTAATTGAATCCTTGTAAAGTTTTTAGAACTCAGATTGACCTTGATCATCACTGCTCTCCACTTTGTTTACTAGTAGAAGTGGCAAACACTTTAGATATAAGTGGCCGTCTTTATTAGAATCTTCATTCAAGGCTCTCTTTTCATCGTCAGTGGTATGCTTTTTAGAAAATGAAAACAAGACGCAGCACCTCATAAGAGACAAAAAAGACTATTATCGATTTCAAGAATTGAGCTACAAAGTCTCCATAAAATACACTTTCAAAAAGCTTTCAAGCCAGACAACGTGGCAGCTAAGCAAACTGAAAAGACCCAGGGTCTGATGTGAAGTTGCTGTAAATCTGTCCATGTCTCTCTGGCCACTTGGCAAATGTAAGTCACTATCCACTCACTTTTAGCTCTGTTTTCTACTATCTACTATCTGTCTCTTTAGCTGCTTAATGCTCCAATATGTTCACTTGCTCATCACTAACTGGGTCTGTCTGCTGTTTGGTATTTATAAAGTCAAAAATTCCTAAAATCCAGTCAAGTTTATTTATATAGCATATTTTAAACAGCATATGGATGGATTATTCAGTCAGAATTAAAACTAAGTCCAAATCAAAAATGAAAAGAAATGGTATTTAGAATTTAGCATTTGTCATTTAGAATTGGGATTGGATTGGGAATTTGGGGTTTAAGAAAGGCCATTTACAATTTCATATGGGGCATTTGGGTGTAGGGATTTTGAAAAGGCAATTTTAATTTAGGCATATGGGCATTTAGGATTTAGGAATGTATGAACTTGAGAAGGGGTTGGACCATGGCTGGAGAGAGGGTTTGAAACGGCTACGGTGAAGAGACACATTATGGACAGCAGGGGGAGCTCTAACTGCTGTCCACTGCACACCGCTATGACGTCTAACAGAGCATGTCAGCATGGTTGGACGGAGGACTATAATTTTTAATGCTGTTGGGACCAGGACAGTATGAGACAACAAAAGACATCGGCCTGAAGAGAATTTCTAAAGCCTGACTGAGGCCTGTATTCCCAAGAGCCTAGCTTAAGTCTTTTCAAACAAAGAGCCCCCCAAAAGACAAAAAATGGGCGCCAAAACCCTATTTCACATGTTGGTGTTAGTTCAGAAGAAAAAACGTTGTGCTCTGCTTCCTGAACATTAAAGTTGACTGACTGTTTCCACACTCGGTGCCATCAGAGGAACAGGCACCAGGACCCGCATCAAACGGCAACTGGCTTACCAGGATCCACTCCGAGTGAAACTCAGAGAGACACTCCCCAAACAGGAGTGGCATTATTATCATCACTACCAAGAGTGACCAGAGTAAGAGGGTAAACAAAAATGTCTGAGCAGAGAAATAGTCGTAACAATAATTGTATTGTAATGTACTAAGCTTTTGTGTTTGTGGACTTTACGGACTTCTTTGTGTTATCACATGCTCAAGCATGCTTTTTTGAAGTTGCACCTGCCTGCTTGATTGTTTACAAAGGTCAGCTACTTGTGAAAGTAATCAGTAAATATCCTTTATCAAAGGCCAAGAGCATGCCCATGAGTGTAAAATGTCCACAGTAGGGTCTTGTGTGATAAGGTATACTTACAACATGATAACAGTCTGAAATGACATGAATCCAAAAATACAAGTGTATGTCCACATTTTAAAAACACAGTACACCTATAAGTCAGGGACAGGAGAAAACCTCAGGAGGGTGGCCTGAGAACCTGGGGCCACAGGAGACAGGCAAGTAACCCAGAAATTGACCAAGAGCTCGATGAGGGGAAAAAACTCAGGCGGCCATCTGTGAAAGCGAGACCTCTGTGGAGGTGGTCACCCTACTCTCAAGCCAGAGATCGAAACGCTTCCTCCTGAGAACTACTGATAGCCTCTTCACATTTTCTGAAGCTCATCCTAGTCAGTCATTAAGTGAAAAGTCCAAAAACACAGCATAAATCCAAAACCACGTGTCTATGTCCACAATCCAAATGCACAGCATAAATCCACACAGCTTGGAGGCATGAGGAACACTGGAGAAGCTTACATGGACAGAAGTGAAAAAACAACAATGAGCTAGCGTTGAACAGCAGACTGACAACCACATATAAACACACAAGAGGGGTGAGGATAATACAGCACAAGTGTTCACAATCAAGATAGCAAAACAGGTGCAACAATCAAGGACAACACAGAATGTAAAAGCACAACATACCCAAGAAAGAACACTACAAAGCAAAACAGGAAACAGAATGAATCAACAGAAGGAATGCTTAACAGAGACATGAACACTAGAGGAAAGCTATACCTTAGTGTTGCATTGTTCAAACAATGTTTCATTCATTTTGACCATATCTTGTGTATGACTCAGGAGGAACGAGTAGTCTGAGGGAGTAATATATTCATTTTCACACATGCGTGAATAGTCTTGGACTCTTACGTTCACTCATTACACGACAGCTGCATGGGCTCGATCTGCACAGGAAACAGAATTGATTAGTTCACGACTCTCAACTGTGGGTCTCTGGGTTAGAGTCGTTCATTTGTTACGTGACAGCTCGGCCACTGTGGAGCAGGAATGAACTCTTCCTTCACCACTCACATGGGTCCTCAGAGTCTTTTGTTCATTTATTCCACATAGCAAAGTTAGCCCTGTGGTGTGTTTACAGCTAGCTTTGATGCCTGATTATCTCTGGCGGAAGTCCTTCACAAAGAGTTTCAGGCTCTGCAGAAATATCACTAGGCAATCTTTCCTTCTCAGTTAATTAGGCCTACTTATTGATATATGGCATAAAATACAATGCACGTCTCAACAGTAGGCTATAATGTGGTTAGATTGTCCGATAATATTTTCTGTATTTTACCCTGTTTTTGTTTCACTATCTCTTTTTTTCTGTTAATGTTGCTCTTCTTCCGCCATACACGTCAATACTGTTTAAATCACAAACAGTCTGGCACACTGCTAGCACACACACGCAGGCGCATACAACACACAAATATAGAAACACAGTAGTCTACATTACATCCGTTAGTTTAATGATGAACACACTTTGACATCTTAGATTGTACACGGAATTGGTTGAAGGGAAAAGAAATTTTGAACCATCTAAATAATCTAGAAGCAGACATTGTCTTACTTCAGGAGACTCATTTATCCAAGACAGCAGATAAACTAACCTCACCACAGTTCCTTCACTCGTACTCAGCCTGTTATAACTCATAACAAAGAGGTGTCACCATTATGATAAAGAGAAAAACACACTTCAATCATAATTCCATTACTATAGATCCAGAGGGTCTATTTATTATTGTTAACATTTCTATTTAAAATACTCATTTATTCATTATGCAAAATGGATCAATGAAAACCCCCTGGATGGATGGACATAGAACGAACATTTTGTAATGAAAATAAAATTTCCAGTATGCCATTCATCAATTCCAGTATCAAACGTCATATCTGTTTTAAAAGCATTAACATAAGCACTTCCCTGGCAACCTCATGGAAATTTCTCAAAATATCTGGATGTTCACCTATCCCAAGCAGTCTTACTCCAATCTGGAATAATCCTGACATCCTGCAAAATAAGAAAACACTAAATTCCCCACTGTGGTATGACAAAGGAATAAGACATCTAGAGCATGTAATGCAGGGCAGTAACTTTATTCCATTCCAGGATCTAGTCGCATAATATGGAATTAGCAATAATAGATTTCTTGAATATCAACAGTTTATATGCTCGGGGGTTCTTGCTACAAGTCCTGGGCTGGAGGGACCTAGAGTCCTTTTGCCTAGGGGGGTGGGGGATGGGGCTGAATGCTGGGGTCAGTCAGGAACCTGGCCCCAGTGGGGAGGACCATTCTTAGGGCTCTGGGGGGCTCACCCTGGCATTGGGGCCCGCTCCTGATCCAGGGATCTGGGGACTCTGGCCTCAAGCTTTTGATCATATCTGGGGCTGGTGGCGTGTCCCTGAGCCTCCTCTCCTTGCCAGGGCCCTGTTCGGCAGGGATGGGACGGGTGGTTTGGGGTCCTTTGCGCTTTGGGGAGTCGCGGGGAGCCCTGGCTACTGGGGGTGGGGGTTTCTGGGCGCTTTGTAAGTTGGTCCTGTTGTGGTTCGGATGGCTGCGATGGGATTGTGGAGCGAGTGCACCTTGATGCATTGGTTTTTTATTTGTTTGTCTCTGGGTGACCGCTGGGTGTTTAGTTTGTGCATTGGAGTCTGGGGAGGCATTTCCTGGTTGGCTTGTAGGGACTAATATAACCAGGACACTGCTGGTCCTGGTTATGTCCAGCTGTAGGCTTCATTGTTGTTAAAGTTGTGTGTTGTGACGTTGTATAAATATTGTGCTTTTGTCTTCAGTGTCCTTCAGCCACATGATCATTTGCAGACTGGTTTATGCCAGTTCCAGAGGGGTTCAAGTCAAAAAGTCAAAATACACAACATTTACAGTTCCTCATTATAAGTCTATAAGAAGGATGGCCTGTTCCACCGGGCTGTCACCACATCTAGAGTTCCTTCCATATTGAACATTGATATTTGTAATGTAATACTGATCGATCACTGTCACTTTAAACAATACAATTTCAGGAGTCTATGGCACTTTAAATCTGACATAAGAGTTTTATTAATATTATAATATTTATTAATACAATAATATTACTATTATTTGTTAAAATCTGTTCATAATCACAATGAATTAAGTAAAAAGATTCAGTTGCACTGGAAATGGCCTGTGGTGTCATTAAAGAGGCTACATGAAGTTTTTCAAGGAAATCACTTATTAATAAATCATATTTTTACGTTTTTGCCAATGAACTCTATGGTGGTGACATTGATAACAGTTCACCATTCCACATATTAAAATTAGAGAAATCTAGTCTAATCTTTAGTGTTTAAAATCCATCTTCTTCCCATATTTTAAATCACTTTTAAGAACAATAATCACTGTAACTAAATGTTTGTAATCAGCATCAAGAGGTTAAGAATTTTTATAGCTGCAGAGATGATTTATTTTTATCATTTGTTTCAATATTTCCCTCTGAGTTTGATGGTTCCAAGCACCAGGTCACAATGGATGACCTGTACGAATGAGGTAACCTCATTTGAAATGAAGCACACACCTGCTTTCTCTGTTGCTCGCTTATTTGAGGACACCAGGTCGGGATGTAGTTACATGCGAAGTCTCTCTCCGACACCACTACAGCAACGAAATGCAGTGCACTAACACCATGAAATAAGCAGCTCCAAGCACAACACAAGCCCCAACATGAACTCCATGTAAGGATACAAAACAACAAGAAAGTTTTATGTGCTGAAGCCCTTCAGGCCAAAAGAGATTTAGATGATGTTGGTGAAAACAGTCCGTTATTACGTTATCATCAGCTGTGCTCACACTGCTGAGCCTCTGGTGAAATACAAGTTATGCTAGTTACTAAAAAACAGACAGGCTAGCTAACAATGTATCACGTCTGCTAAATGCAATAAATGTAACGTTATCATGTAACGAGCATGGATTAGTTCAACCTCCAGCTGATAAAATTATTACTGTAAAGTTGCAGTGGGTTTCCAGCATATTGTGTGAAGCTCCCTGTCTGTCTAGAGCCGCTGTCACACTGCCTTTTTGCCAAGAGCAATGTGAAATATGCAGCTCGCTGCGCTGTATAAACCAGGAACGTTTAAGTAAGAGCCTGAACATACATGAAGAAAAGCCACAGTCTGCATGCAGGTGTTTCCATATCAATTGTGGTATCTCTGTATGAAAGCAGTTGTGTTCCATAATATGCTCGCTCATGAGTTCAAGTAAGCACGCGTACGAGCACGCCTGGTTGCAGTCCAAAAACAACACAGCTAGTGGCCGCTGGAAATGACATAATACCCATTTAAATGTTTTTTCAGGCTTCATCACACAGGCTGAGTGAAGTGGCAGGAGACAGAGGTGTGGACCCAAAGTGCAGAAACTTGTGAGGAGGATACAGTTCAAAGAGGATTTATCCAATGAGAACTCAAAAGCAGGTTTACTAGGAGCACAGCAGTCAAAAGTCCAAACCAATCCACAAGTAACATAAATCCAGAACAAGGCAGAATATTCCAAAATACGGGGAAACAATCCAGGAAACCACAGGAACCAGAGCACCGTGCAGAACACTGAACATTTGATGATGACACCACAAGGACTGAGCACAACTGAGGGCAATACAGAGGCACACCACACACACAAGCAGGCAGGGCAATAAAACACAGATGAGACAAATTGGGAATCAAGGTAGACAGGAAACAAAGCTAGACAAAAACACCAATCACCAAAATCACAAAATAAAACAGGAAGACAACAGACAATACACAAGGACATATGTAACTGAATACAACAGAAAACAAGGAAGTAATGCTCAACTAACAAAACCTAAACAAGAACACAGAGGCAATGGGTAAAACAGAAATGGACATTTAACAAAGTAACAGAAAAACACCACACTCAAATGCAAGGTTGTGACATAGTAACAATCAGTACTGGGACAGGGCAGTAGGAGCAGCAAGTCAGCTGGACAACTAACAGAGCTGGTGTTGGTTAGTCCAAAGACTGAGAATCAACATAGACAGGAACCACCCCAGTGGCACCAGGCAACACAGTGTCTTGCGGGTTACCCAACTGTGGTGCTGTAGGGCTGGGCAGTAGAGAATCTGGGGCAATGGGTGGTTGAGGTTTCTACTGACATCAACAGCCGTGATGGCCACGTCTCCTCCTGTGACCACCACAGGACCCGGGGAAGAGGGCCAGATGGGTCCCCACATAGGAGTGGTGGCGTTAGCCGAGCAGGAAACAGGCAGGTGGCTAGCTGCTGGAGCACTAGCAAACTGGGAATCTGGCTAGTGGCTAGCCAGTGGAGCGCTAGCAGGCTGGGAAACAGATAGGCTGGCTGGCTGGTGGAAGCTGAATAGTTGGTTGTTAGCAGACCGAGGAACAAGGGCAGGGGTGTTGAGGAAGATTATGGCCCAAATAGGTACAGAGTCTTAGTCATGGTCAAATAGAAACCTTCCTATGAGCCAGCGACAAAATTGCCTCTTTGTGACAGTCACTGCCAGCTCCCTTCCACATGGCCTTGAGCTCCACCAGTTCACAAACTAAATTAAGCAGTTCATCTGAAACTGTGTCTGCTGAGTCTATTGTGGTGGTGTCATATTATCACACAGGCTGAGTGAAGTGGCAGGAGGCAGAGGTGTGGACTCCAAATCCAGACACTTGCGAGGAGGATACAGTTCAAAGAGGATTTATTCTATAACTCAAAAACAGGCATACTTGACGCACAGAGAGAATTAGCCCTTTTATCTACATACAGAAAGTCTTAGATCTTTGAGTTCAGCTCATGATGAATGGGGTCAAAAACAAAAGTGTTGCGTTTATTGTTTTGTTCAGTATATATTTACTTACATGTATGAGCAACGTTATGTGGGATGCAGGTTTTATAACGTTAGACTGTAGGGCCGGAAAAAGGGCAAAAATGAATGTGTCCACCCAAATATCATGTTACTGTCACTGCTAATCTGAGCTGGAGCCTATAAATATCTGTGACTACTACAGACATTTGACCAGGCAGTGAATGCTGATTAATGCCAATATTACTCTTTTACACTGAGAACAAACCCAGATGTTAACAGGTTTTGGTGGGTCTACTAGCCTAGCCGTAACAAGGTTAAAAACACCTTTTGGTTAATAACTTGTTTTAGTTGGCCTGCTCTTTGGGAATAAAGAAACAGAATGCTCTCTCTCTCACACACATGCACGTAGAAAGACACTCATGGCCACCGTTATCTCTCACCTATCTCATTCTCCCTCACTCAGGTCATTGCCAGAACATCTTGGGCATTAATCCTTTTCCTGCTCCGATCTATCTACCGATCAGATATATATATAGCTCTAGCTCGTGATATGACAGCCTGCTCATCAACAGATGTCTAAACAATCGTCATGATGTGAAAGTTTAGGCACCCTACATCTACAGATAATTCTGTAACCACTGGATGTACTAGACTATGGCTGTGTCCGAAATCACCCACTACTCACTATATAGTGGACTATATAGTGGACTATATAGTGAGCTCGCCATTTTGTAGTGCTGTCCGAATGTATAGTGATAATTATTATACCCTATATAGTCCACTCAAGGTATCCCAGAATGCATTTTGAAAAGTAGTGTACAACCGATGGTCACATCGTGCTGATAGAAAAAAAAAGACAATCCGACGGCAATGACGTAATTAACGGCACCAAAATAACGATCAGGGTAGTGTCCGAAAGTGTTGTTTCAAAAATGCGAGTGAGCTCACTATATAGTGCTCTACATACAACTCCCTACATAGGTGGTAGAGAGTAGTGAATGAGAGGGGATTTCGGACACAGCTTATGTTTATTTCTTTTACGTAGACACATTGACATTTTATTAAAGGATGTATTTCATTTTATCTTGTACAGTTATGTTTTGCTTATTATATTGTGTATGAATGGCACACAGAGGTGCCGTCAGAAAGAGAAGCTCCACAATATGTAAATGCTGCTGTTGCACCTGAATTTCCTCTAGGGGATCAATAAGGTGAAGTTTTAACTTAAATATGAACAGAGATTATTATACAGTCTATGGACTGTGTTGTTCTTTACATTATTTGCTTCTACTTTGGCTACAGATAGCTTATTTGGCTGCCAAATCACAGTCACAGGTTTAGTCATTTGTTGTGCTGTCTTTGGAAGAACCTGTTAAGTTGTTGAGGCAGCAAAATAAAAGTGAAAATATGCTAAACATTTCATTACAGTTATAATTTTAGGATAATAAAATGTTAAAGTTATTGTTCTTCAACAATATACAGAAGGATCCTATACCATATATTGACAGAGATGGAGACAGCAAAGTCACCTCACTACAAGTCCTGACCTGCACGCTTTTATTTGACATGTGATTTTTTTCATTCTAAAAACAAAAAATTAAAAAAAAGATTTCTACAAGGCACAAGGTAGATTTGTCTGTCACACTACAACTGGTTATAGAGTGAAATTGAGTTTGTAACTTTCTTCTACAGTAGCAGACATTATACATGAACATAAAAGCAATTTTAAAAATGTATAGTTTTGTTCAGTATATATTTACTGACATGTTTGAGCAACGTTATGTGGTATGCAGGTTTTATAACGTTAGACTGTAGGACCAGAAAAGGGGCAAAAATGAATGTGTCCACCCAAATATCATGTTACTGTCACTGCTAATCTGAGCTGGAGCCTAGAAATGCCTGTTACTATTGCAGACATTTGACCAGGGAGTGAATGCTGAAATTGTGTTTGTAACTTCCTTCTGCTACGTACAGTAGCAGACATTATACATGAACATAAAAGCAATTATAAAAATGGTAAACAGAAATTCTAATTCATCCTCAGCACTGCTCCATTGATTATAGTTTATTTCTGATATCTTGGGGAAAAAAGCTGCTCTGCAGTCTGGTGGTGTGGCAGCAGTAACTTCTGTCTCTCTTCCCAGAAGGCAGCAGGGTGAACAGGCTGTGGCTAGGTGGGTACTGTCCTTTAGTATCCTTTGGGCTCTGCGTAGGCACCTCACTTCACCGATATCACTGATGCTCAGGAGATAGGTACCAATGATCTTCTGACTGTGCACATCATATGCCAGTTAGTGATCCTGAGCTTTCTTCATTAGCGTGGAGATGTGAGATGATAATGTCAGGTTCTCTGTGATGCCGATTCCCAGGAACCTGAAACTATTCACCTGCTCCACCTCAGCTCCACTGATATAGACAGGAGTGGGTGCCTTTATCTCCTTCCTAAAATCAACGATCAGCTCCTTGGTTTTGCTGACGGTGAGCAGTAGGTTGTTCTCTGTGCACCACTCTGCAAGATTATAAATTTCCTCACATGAAGTCTCAGCATTGTTTGAAATCCAGCAGATGATTGTAGTGTCATCTGCAAACTTCACAACAGAGTTCTCTCCACGTTGGGGGATGCAGTTGTGGGTGTACAGTGTATAGTCAGGCTTAAGTTGAGTTTTGAACACCTATATTTTATAACCTGCTTTCAGAGACAGCAAGTTCAGTTTTAAGTGGATCTCCAGTCTCTGAACTTTAGCATCTACCAAACGGTAGCAAGGTAATTCATTTACCATTATATAAAACAGTGTTGTACAACAAAATTAAAGTATGTCACTTCATGCTACACATGAAACGTGACTAAGTTAAATTTACATTTGAATGGCGTTACAAAAATTAGGCCTATACAGTTACTATTATACTAATATACATACACATATACACCCAGGTAATAATTGCAGTGCATTTTTTAAATTTATGTCTGGGATATTGTAAACAGCAGTAAGATAGTGATGATGATGATGATAATATGGTTTTTATCTCCACATGGATCTCATCTTACCTTTATTTAACTGCATGAAATGAATGAATAATAAAGTGCTGAAATCCCTCTGTATATTACATTGGATTTTTAAATATATATTTGTGTGTTCAGCTTCATCAGGCTCAGCAGGAGGGTAGAGGTCAGAGACAAACTCAGAGCTTGTCAAAGAAAACCTACCAGTGGGCAGGTCAGGTTCACAGATTTAAAATAACCATCTTTCTGGAACGGAAAAGCCAGAGTTTTCACCCTTCTGAAACTAGTGTTTGTGTAAGTTAAAAAGTACCCAAGTTATAAAATATTACCTATTTGTTATTACTTATTTATTTATTACTAAAATAAAAGCGGTTGCACAATGGAGATAAGTTACAACATAACTCTAACTAACAACTAAACAGTTCCACATTCCCCAGTGTCGGTGTAAATCATAAAATAGTGAGAATAATTCTGTCTTTCTGCCTCACAGCAAAATTTTTCATTAATTGCATGTCATTTTGCAACACAGTAATCCAGATGAAAACCTAATTTATTGATGTATTTCAATATCGATCTAGCTTACTTCTATGTACTACGATGCCAAGTGGCTCATGCCAACCTTAAAGCTAATGCACACGTTAACCATGACAATAGAACTATCTTTAATCATTGATTAGCCAACTTTAGTCCAAACTAGTTAGGTTTTGACCCAAGTAATCATGGTGCAAGTTTAAGTAGCTGATTAAGTTACAAACTAACTAGTTACTACGCCACAACGTAGGAGGAGAGAACTTACACACAGCTGGTGCAACCCAGTGCAGGTGTGTAGATGCAGCTGAGCAGTGAGCTAGGAGATTAAAGATGGGATGGCCACTACAACAGACTCACAGACACAAACAAACAAAGTAGGGCTGTAAAGTCTTGCCTATTGTTGAATGATAGTTGAATTGGGTGTGTGTATGTTTGTGCACAGTGATTGCGAGGCGGGGGGGGGGGGGCTATTTGTGGCAAGAGGTTCTGATGGACTGCAGCCAGAGGGAAGAGTCTGAAACAGTTTGTGTCCGGGGTGGGAGGGGTCAGCTGCAATCTTTCCTGCACGCTTCGGAGTCCTGGAGGTGTACAGCTCCTAAAGAGATGGAAATTTGCAAACAATCACCTCCTCTGCAGAGCTGATGATACGCTGCAGTCTGCCCTTGTCCCTGGCAGTGACAGCAGCGTACCAGATGGCGATGGAGGAGGTGAAGATGGACTCAATGATAGCGGTGTAGAAGTGCACCATCATTGTCTTTGGCAGGCTGGGAGGTGATGTTCAGCTCCCACTTAAAGTCCTGGAAGATTATGGTCCCCAGGAAGTGGAAGGAGTCTAATAAACCCCAGAGACTTATTATTATTCTTCCTTGTACGCATTAAATGTAATGACAGGTGTGATGCCCTGTGGGGTCATGTGTGGCCAATCTCACAATATCACTTTCAGGTGAAGAGCTGACACTGATTGCAGTAACTGTGGGCACCTGGGCTAATTGCCCTGTAGAGTATTTGTAACGCCTTATTCTCATTCTTGGAGAAATCACTGCTGGGCTGAGGACGGACCTCTCTGCTAACTTGCAACCATCTGTTTTCCTCCACAAGTTCTGGACATGCTGTTTTAGTTGATAGTAATTATTTCTTGCACATTACAACACCCTCACACACATTTTCCATGCATCGATCATCCTGCCCTGGTCTGACTGAAACCACTGATGTTCATACCCCATACCTTTACCTTTAGCACCAGCATGAATTTGGTTAATTTTGGTTTAAATAAACATACTGTTAAAATATCTACCATGGTGTGACTCCCTTTTGTTGTGCCCTTTTGAGCCAGGTCATAACACAGGTGTCTACACTGCTGGAATTATACAAGCAGAAGTAGAACACTGATGATGAAAAGTGCTCTAAAGCACTGTTTTTACTAATGGCTACTGTAGAAACATGGTGACACAATATGGCGACATCCCTGTAAGAGGACACGTGGTTATTACTATCCCGGCTCAAGGGAGGCAACATAAAGGAAGCGCTGATACAAAGAACTCAGCAAATGAAAGTTTATTCCACAAAATAAAACGGTCAGATAATTAACACAGAGCTGTGTTTCTACAAAACAAAGGTGATTGCATGGGTGAAAGAGCCTAAACTCTTGGCCAATGTGCAGCTCAGCCAGGCTGCACAGGTGCGAGCCAATCACCCACTCAGCACCTGAATAGAAAGTAGTGGGGGGAGAAAGAAAGTAGGAGTAGATAGAAATGTCTCATTCTAAGGTAATAAAAACATAACAGTTCATTATGCAGGGCCTTTGTACACCACTGAAAACACAGTTATGTCAATATAAAATCCTCAGAAATATTACACACTGGAACTTAAGGATTAGGGTTACAATTTTGGATTTATTTACGCACTTTAAAAACATTTAAACACTTTTTTCTTTTTACATGGATATTTACAGAATTATATGCTGAAATTTGTATTGTCATGTGCTGTATATTAACGTACCGGTAATTCTCTGTAAAATCATTGTCAATGTTGCCAAAATGGCATGATCCTTGTTTCGCTGCAAAGCTTCGAATCAGGCTCCGCCCATTGAATCATCAAATTTTCAACTATTCGGGGGTCAGCCCTAAAACACAGAGAGACAGACAGGAGAAGACTGGAAACACAGGGAGGGGAAAACTGAAGGAGACACTAGGAAAACACTGATGACAAATTGGTATGAATCAGCGTTCACTCCCTGGTCAAATGACTGCAGTAGTCACGGGTAATTACGTTGGTCGAGACACATCAGGAAAAAGGGCAAACTCGTCTACTGACAATGTGTAAATGAGTGGAACGACTGTTTTTTGCGTGGTTACCTGTATATAAAAAAACCTGCATTTAACAAACCTGAATTGTAATGTAACGTTACTGATGCATGTCAGCTGCTGCATCATTCGCTGTTTTCTCACCATCAGAGTGATAGCACTCCCGATTTTGTCTGCGAGGCCACATGGACAGTAATGCTAGAATGGTTTCATCAAATTGAAGTTATGGCATTATAATAATAGTTCCAGCCATTTCAAACCCTCCCTCTAGCCTTTGGACCATGCCTCCCAAACCTGAATGGACTTTCCAAAATCCTTTCCTAAAACCTAAATGCTTAAATTCTAAATCCTAAATGCCTAAACTGAAATCCTAAATGGCCTATCCTAAATCCCAAATTCTCAGTCCTAATTCCCAAATGACCAATCCCAGAACCTTAATTCTAAATACCAAATGCCATCAATTTTTGATTTGGACTTTTAGTTTTCATACTGACCAAATAATCCCTCCATAAAAAGTGTAGACTAAAGGCAGTAGAACAAAACTTCACACAGATTGCCCGTGTTTACTTACTCAACTGGTCTATGATGTTTTTTATAGCAAAGGACACCAAAGGGACGAGATCTTTGAAAAGATCAAACGTTGGTGAGTGTAGCTTTTTCTGGATGGAGTGCAGCTCTGTACTGTTTAGATAATACTAGTCTACAGTAAATTTCACTTTCACTTTCACTTGAAAGTAGCAAAAATGTTTTTTGCTACACAAAAGGCTTTAAACACAACTGTATCAAAGTTTGATGAGGATCAGTGTGGATCTCAGCTCATCAAGACCCTGAAACCAAAGCAGCTAAATGGAATTCAGCAATCATTCATTTTATTATTTATACCTGTGACTTCTAGAAAAAGCTTTTATCTCCTGTGGAGCACTGAAACAAGGTGTTCCCGATCCGGGAGGGACCACTGCAATCAGCTCCTCGAACAGAAAACCACATCAGAGGTACGGAAAAACATACACCATCAAGCCACACAGGGGTGTCACAGTAGACACAGTGTGTAGAACAGTTCAGTGTCCGTCACTATAAAATATTCTGATAGCAACAGCATGTGTGCTTATTCACGCCCTCATTTTGTCTCACATGCAAGGAGCATTTTGATTTGAGACACTTGGAAAAGTGAAACTTGCTACTTCAAGGAACAAAGGTGTAAATTCAGAAGTTGATGTCTTCCTGGACTTTTTACAGGAAATAGATTTTTATAGCGGCTTAATGTATTTTTTTATGCATGTAACTCTAATGACCCCTCCCCCCCACAAAAAAGCAGGACCAAAATAGCTCAGGAGACTGAGATGGACGTGTGGGCATATGTGTGTGACGCAGATAAAGAAACGCAAAGGCACTGTGAAAGACAGAGAGAGCAGGCAGGGGCTTGGGGATGACAGAAGCCTGCGACAGTATCTCACAGCTACCTTTTACAAGAGCAGAATCATGGTGCATTTTTCTCTGTGATAGTAAGGCGGCAACAGTGATAAACAAATGTATTGAATCTCACAAAAAATCCATCAAATCTCCTATGAAAATGCATTTAATTTGCTCCAGTAATAATGTGTCATTTAACTGAGAAGCAGAGCTGGAATGGACAAGTTCTTTTTTATTGTTTTCACATGCAGGAAGTTGACACAATGATGGAAAGACCTACCATACAAACATAGCATGAAAGAAGCATGAAGCATTGGAAAAAGTAGTGTAGGTAATCATATGCCTTTAGAACAGGGTCTGTTGTACTTGTCTGCAAGCATGTAATGGATCCTGAAGCTTTCTGCATTAAGGAAAGCTTTCAATTTGTTGAGGGATGATGGTGCTACACATTTAAAGTACCTCCTATTGTTCTTCAAAGGTTTTGATATCTAGTAACTGGGACCACAGAGGGTCTGTGTAAGGGCTTTGTCATCTGGGAATATCTTGAGGACACAGTTCTTAGATTCTGGTCATGTGATACAACCGCATATCTCATGACTGGGCTCAGTTGGAATCCCACTCATCTGGATGGAGAAAAAAGGCAGCAAATCTGGCATTACTTTTATGTAAAGGAAAGGATGTGCTGGATTTACAACACAAGACAAAACAAGTGTCATTGAATTGTCAAGAATTATGCACAGACATTTAGAAACAATGAGAGCTTGTTTTTTAATGGGACAAGGCACTGTGTTTTCAGTCTCTAAGTTTCTGTCCTAATGTTAATGGGTCATGATTTTGTTGAGTGTTGACAGGGCCTCCCTCGTGGTGAGGGAGTAGCAAGCTGATGGACCTAGTGTATGGACTGGGTGTACGTTTTGACCATATCCTGGAGGCACACCAACCAAGAGCGATTTGCAGTTGTCAGCTCAGTCTTGTTGAGCTTGAGATTCAGGTGGTGAGTAGACATTCACTGAGAGATGTCAGCCAGACATGCAGAGATTTGTGCTGCCACCTAGGTTTCAGACCAAAGAAAGGGCGGAATACATACAATACATACATACAATGACTTTGTGGTCAAGAAAGTTCCGCCTAGTTCCTGGGTTCCTGTAACTGGTGCAGCATGCTACTGCTGACCAGTTGGGGAGCTCCAGCGAAGTCCGCCTCCAGCTTAAACAGCCTGCTTGGACTGACATTCAGGGCATCTGTCAGACTCGATTAGCTTGCCTCGGTGCCACATGTCTCAAAATTTGTTTAGTGTGACTAAGTGTTCTTAGTCTTGATAGATATTGTAGTACGTGGCTTTGTTAAAACTGTGTTGGGTTAGAAAGTGGGCCAGGGGTTGAGATATTATAACCGACACCATTCTTACACACACAGTAGTTTTGTTATGTTTAGTTTCCACTAGGTTCAGGGATGCTGTGCGCTTGTGTTTTGGTTTTCGCAATGTATTTTGGTTGGAGAGGTTTTTGGTTTACCCCATTATTTTGCCTGTAGTTAGATTGGTAATCCTCCTTTTAGGACCCCTGTTTGTTATATTCCTTTGTTGATTTCCACAGCACCCATTGGCCCATTTTCCGCTCTGTTTAACCCTGTTTCAAATAAATATCCTTTCAAATACCAAATATCTGATTTATGTTTATGTCCCGACACTTCGGCACATAACAAGCGTCATCTGCATAGCTGTGGTAGGAAAATCCAAGTGAGTAAATAGGTCTGTAATTCTTTACATCTGAAGGAATGAGTCACTCTAGCTGTGTTGAGTGTTTGGAAAGGAACCAGTTGTCAAAGAGATATTGATGGGGTGAGTGAGGAAAGGAAGGAGGTCAGGAGTAATAGACTGAAGAAGGTTAGAGGACATAGGGTCAAGAGGACTATTACTTTGGCGGTAGGAGATAACCAGGTTTAGCACTTTATTGGGAGCGATTGGGATGAAACAGCAGTTAGTATAGAAGCTGGATATAGGACATAGCTAGTGTGAAGAGGTGGGTGGGGAAATGAGGAGCAGGGAGTATGTTCTCTATCTTTTTTTACAAAGCAGTTCACTTGGTAGACGTGGAGATGTCCCCATGACAAGGATCAAGGAATGTGGAGAAGATAGAAAATAGTTTTGAGCGGTTGGAGAAGGAAGATTGGATTGACTGAGGTTTGAGAAAGAAGAGATCGATAAGCAAAGAGGTCCTCAGAGCACTGGGACAGTTTTCCATAGGGTGGTTCTGTCAGCACGCACTTAGTCCGTCAACCACGGAGCTGTGCAGGCAAGCCTCCCGAAAGGTGAGAGGACAGAGGAAGTCCAGGAAAGAAGAACAAGCGAGAGAGGGTTCTGGTCAGATTTGGGAGGCATGAGTGAGAAGGAGTAAGGTAAGAAGAGCGCTGATAGGACAGGTGAGGTAAGAGAGGAAGGAGAGGTTTGAGAGTTTGAGAGAGGGGGAGATAGGAGATGAGGAAGTGGTCAGAGACATGAAGAAGAGACACAAAAAGAACAGTGGCAGAGAGATAAAATCTCCATTTGGGAGGGATTAGCAAATCAGTGCCACGCCCCTGTCAGTGGGGCTGGATGTATGGGTGACAGAGTTGTGGCTGAGAAGAGGGCTGCATGGATGGAAGTGTTCTCAGGTGTGATCAAAGTCTCATGCAGAGGTTAGTAGTGTACAGGAATGGAAAGAATACACATTTAGGGGGGGGGGAGCACATAGAGAAAGTGAAAAGGTGCTTAGCCCTCACAGATGATCCTGTCCTGAGGTGTTCTGTGTAAAGCTGATGATACACGGGGCAACTTTTTGAGCAATGTTGCTGGGCAATCTTGCTAGAGGCAAGTCCGACTATGTTTTAAATGGATAGCGGCGGGCCGGGGCGGGTGGCGGAGTGGTGGGGGAAGGGGATTACGGTAGTAATCTTTACTCTTTATTATTGACGACAGCGTTGCCCTGCTGATTTGGCTTTAGTCTGTTGTATGTTTCTCGTGTCAGTTGCCTGTGCCTTATGTTCAGTTCTGTTCATGTTTGGATCTGTGCCAGTCTAGTTCTTGTCGTAATATTATCTGCTGTTTGTTTCATGCTCGGTTTCTGTCTGCCTGTCTAGTCTTATTGTAATCTTTGCCTAATTAGTTGTTCATTGGTTTATGATCATTCTGTGTTTAGTGTCCATTACCTAGGTTATGTTTGTTTCCCCAAATACCTCTCTGTCTGCATGTTAAGATTATGTCTGTTCCCCCCCAGTTATCCCTCTGCATGCCTGTCACTCTGTTTTCCCCTGCTGTCTCTCTGCCTTGATTAGTCCCTCATGTCTTTCACCTGTGGATCCCCCTCCCAGCTCATTAACCCATGCGTATATATACACTTGCTTGTTTCCTCAGTCTGTGTGTGGTCATTGTAGCATGTACAGGTGCTGGTCATATAATTAGAATATCATCAAAAAAGTTGATTTATTTCAGTAATTCCATTCAAAAAATGAAACTTGGATATTATATTCATTCAACCTGGGTTTGAACCCACGACCTTCATGCTGTGAGGCGACAGTGCTAACCACTGCAGCACCTTGCCGTCCATCCCAAATTCAGTCTCTCCAAAAATTAGAATATTACTTAAGACCAAGTATGAGTATGAACATGAAAAGTATGAGCATATACAGAACTCAATACTTAGTTGGGGCTCCTTTTGCCTGAATTACTGCAGCAATGTGGCATGGCATGGAGTCGATCAGTCTGTGGCACTGCTCAGGTGTTATGAGAGCCCAGGTTGCTCTGATAGTGGCCTTCAGCTCTTCTGCTTTGTTGGCTCTGGCGTATCGCATCTTCCTCTTCACAATAACCCATAGATTTTCTATAGGGTTAAGGTCAGGTGAGTTTGCTGGCCAATTAAGAACAGGGATCCCATGGTCCTTAAACCAGGTACTGGTAGCTTTGGCACTGTGTGCAGGTGCCAAGTCCTGTTGGAAAATGAAATCTGCATCTCCATAAAGTTGGTCAGCAACAGGAAGCATGAAGTTCTCTAAAACTTCCTGGTAGACAGCTGCGTTGACCTTGGACCTCAGAAAACACAGTGGACCAACAACAGCAGATTACATGGAACCCCAAACCATCACTGACTGTGGAAACTTTACACTGGACTTTAAGCAACGTGGATTCTGTGCCTCTCCTCCCTTCCTCCAGACTCTGGGACCTTGATTTCCAAAGGAAATGCAAAATTTACTTTCATCAGAGAATGTAACTTTGGACCACTCAACAGCAGTCCAGTCCTTTTTGTCTTTTGCCCAGCGAGACGCTTCTGACGCTGTGTCTTGTTCAAGAGTGGCTTGAGACAAGGAATGAGACAGCTGAAACCCAGGTCTTGCATACTTCTGTGCGTGGTGGTTCTTGAAGCACCGACTCCAGCTGCAGTCCACTCTTTGTGAATCTCCCCCACATTTTTGAATGGGTTTTGTTTCACAATCCTCTCCAGGGTGCGGTTATCCCTATTGCTTGTACACTTTTTTTCTACCACATTTTTCTACCACACTTTTCCTTCTCTTTGTCTCTCTATTAATGTGCTTGGACACAGAGCTCTGTAAACAGCCACCCTCTTTAGCGATGACCTTTTGTGTCTTGCCCTCCTTGTACAAGGTGTCAATGGTCGTCTTTTGGACAGCTGTCAAGTAGGCAGTCTTCCCCATGATTGTGTAGCCTGCAGAACTAGACTGAGAGACCATTTAAAGGCCTTTGCAGGTGTTTTGAGTTAATTAGATGATTAGAGTGTGGCACCAGGTGTCTTCAATATTGAACCTTTTCACAATATTCTAATTTTCTGAGATACTGATTTTGGGGTTTTCATTAGTTTAATTTTTTAATCAAAATTAAAAGGAATGAACTCTTGAAATATACCAGTCTGTGTAGAATGAATGTATACATTATACAAGTTTCACTTTTTGAATGGAACAACTGAAATAAATCAACTTTTTGATATTATAATTATATGACCAGCACCTGTATATGCTCTGTCATGTGTAACTTTGTGCTTGTCTCGTCTCTGCCCTGTCTGTCTTGGATCTGTACCTGCTGGGATTACCTGTTTCATTTGGATTGTTTATTCTTTGGATGTATCTCTGCCAGTAAGTGTGCTCGCCTTTTGTTTGCCACAATAAACCATTTTGAACTGTACCTGCTCTGTGTCCTACATTTGAGTCCACCATCCTGCTCAACCTTTCACATCCCTGACAGTGTTCCCCTTGCCATCTCACTTGTCCTCTCATGAAAGGCTTGTGACAAGAACAAGACAAGAGGGTGGCGCTAGCTAGCTTGGCTAGCAAGTTGCACCCATAATTCATGTTACTGTGATAATAACCAGGATGCTACTTTTGGATGGGGAAAAACAAGCTTAAAACAAAATATACTTACGTAAAAATGCACAGCCGACTCCTAATAAGTTTTTTTTCAACGCCGCTGGTCAAATTTACTCAGTGCAGTGGATATCAATTGCCTCTTGAAACAATTGGGACCATAAACTAATTGCTTACTAAGGTGATAAACCACCTTAAAGGTGGGTTCCTTTCTCATGTGAAGGCATTTTTTGGATGATTTGGACTTTCAGACCATTTATAGGAAGTTCAGCAGTTACTGTGTGAACCGGTAACAAACAAATGCATGGAGAAAAGCACTGAAATGAGGACACAATTATAAATCTACCATGACATCTCATTTTTTATACAGACTACCATTATGGAAGCGAACTGCCACTTGGGTCTTTGGTCACTCCTCGAATAGAGATGCAATAGTATTGCTTGCTGTCTTCTCCTCCTTTCCTGCCCAGGGGGTGACGATATAATGTTTGCAGACTGAGAATGTTTATTTGGCGAATTTGAACGAGCCTCAAGGAGGCTTTAAGCTAGTTAGCTACTTCCTATCAGAGGAAACCCAATACATTAGTAGAACATTCAAACTCCACACAGTAAGGCCTAACAAGTGCCCAGCAAATTCAAACCTAGCAGCGCTAGCCATTGAGCCATTGTGTAGCACTTGTGTCAGGCAATATGGTGACGGATGCTAAGGTTAGTTGAGCTGTTAAACCAGAAAATACATCCTATTATTCAACTATTTTATCCTTGTTTAAGTGGGAAGTAGGACTCACGGAAATGCTGTGTGTTTAGTTGCAATTTGATTTTCTCTTTACCTTTTTATGATTGCTTTAGGCGTATTCTTGTGATTGCTTCATCAAGGGTTGAAATTATTATAGTAAAGATACACATGAAAAAGAGATGTCTGCTCTGTTGTAAGCTACAGTATTCTTAAAGGGATGTGTAATTTTATTACATCTGTGAGTCTAAAGGTTTTGCATGAACTTTCTCGTATTTTTTAACACACGGTCGTTCAAATGACAACATTTCATGTTGTATTAAAATGCACGTTTAACAACACAAATGTGAGGCAACCCAAAATTGGGCATGTTTTGTGTTTGACTACTGCTGCAGGTTTTTAGTCATACCTGAAATGAGTAAGACACTATATGCACAATAAGTAAGACACTGCTTTTTTTTATCAAGAAAATTGTCCTAAAGATTTTGAATAGATGGGAAAATCAATGATTTGTTTAAAAAAAAAAAATCTGTCCTTGTGTGTGTGTTACCCTGTACCCTGTGTGCATACTGAACAACTGCATGAGGTTTCATGAGAAGACTGATTCTCTTAACCCATGTGGAAAACAAACACCCAGAGAATCATTATCGTCCATCTCACAGCCACAGGGAACGTGGCAGTGAGTGTGTGCGTGTGCATACGGCTGTGTCTTTCCACGAGAGTGTTCACAGACAACCAACCATTAAAAGTGGGCTATAAAACAATGTCTGGATGCTTGTTTGTTCAGACCTTGTTAAACCAAGACATCATTACCGCTTACAGGCTGCACCTTGTTTCTGGCTAACAATAGAACAAGTAAAGAGCAGTCGAATAAGGGATAATAGCTAAGCAAACAGGCAGGTCTCTGACTGGAGAATACTCCATCAATTAATGGGACATCTCTGTAGGCAACAGCCTGATTTCTCAAAGTTAATAACATGAAGAAAGAAAGTTTAGAAATTTCATTGTTTGCACAAAGTTTTATTTAAGAATGTCTGGAATCAGTCTAAGGTGTGGCAGCTAGTGTACAAAATTACATAAGGAAAGTCCACTTACACTGTTGGGTCTCTAATACCAATATACCTGCAAGTTATACATCAAAGTGTTGTAATGTACTTAAATTTGTACCCACATTTCCCCAGCTCACCACATGCCCACAGTCTCACATTAATACATAAATATAACTTGACAGCTAACTAATGGGGATATTTAATGCCTGTAGATTCAAAACGTGTGCTATGGTTGTATTGCTGTGTGCACTCTGCTACTGTGTAAATTTTTGGTTCACTGACTCTGTAATAGATTACATCAGTGCTAAATGATGAGCATTTATATGAAGATAGATGAATAGATGTTTTCATTATGGGAAAAACTGTGTTGAGGCCTGTTCATACCAGCAATTAAAACTGTGAAATGAGTATTTTTTTATGGAATTGCTGTAATTGGTGCAGTTTTGTAAAAACTAAGCAAATTCATGCCTAGTCTTTCACACAGAGTGTGGTTATTAAAAGCATACTTTTTGACAATCCTGACCTTGAGTGAAAAGAGAACAAGAGACTCAAAAACATGATCATATCTTATTCAAGCATGCAAACTGGTCAGGGGTAAAAAGGTGAGAAGGATACGCAAGCAGAGAAACACACAAAGACAGTGTAAGAGGGGTCTGTTTAAGCTTACATGTTGTATAGATAACTTGCAATTGTGTACTGCAACAAGAGAAAGATAACAACACACAAGGGCATCACTTTGTGTTGAAAAGCAGTGGAGACATAAGGGCTCAGATTATGGGTGTGACAATGCACTTAGCTCACGAGAGGAAATGATACATGACATTGGTGTCATGGAACAAGATGTGACAATATTTTAACACTACTGTATAGAAATCATCAATGCTGAAATATAAGTTGGTGGGTGTGGGGTTCCTCCCCCAGAAAATTTAGATCCTTAAAACACTTAATTTCCTGCATTCTGGTGAAATTTTCTGCACCAATTTTTCTTTCCAGCATCAATTTATGGTGGAAATGTTAAATCTTAAAGTGGCGTGTCTCCTCTTAAGAAACTGTCAAGATGTTGTTCAACTTACTGACTGGTGCGTGAATGTTTTGGGGTCATTTTATAATCAGTAGCTTGCTTTTTTTTAGCTTAAGTTAAATAAATAAAGCATTTTCATTTGTTATTTAACATTTCTTGTCGCAAGCTATTCAGGACATCTCTCATAAATGGTTTCAAAAGATCATGTCCCCAGCTTCCCCAGTGTAAATGACACTGATGCCAACACATTATATCCTGTTGACATTAAACGACATTATATGTATATCCTACTGTCCTGCCATTGGTCTCCAAAAACGAACAATTTGCTCAGCTAACATTATTACATTAAGTTAATACATTAAGTTATAAAATTGGCAACATGACTGTATCTGGCACAACAGTTAATATTGTAAGCAAGCGTACTTCTGTCTTACATCTGGCTTGCCTTCTGACCAAGCTTTCAACACCCCCCCCTCCCAAAAAGTAAAATCTGATCTCATCGGATCTTCACAAATCACATAGGTGACCCATTTTGGTTTCAAAACAGCAATTTTGCAGAAAGGTGAGGTGTTTGCATGGATGCTTGTTACCAGGACTGCCAACTTTTCAATTTAGTTTGGAGTGAGATTCAATATCTGTAAAGTCAGTGAATTTTATGAGTAGGCCTTCTGTGACATAACCACTGGAGTAGTCGTGTTCATCACTCCTCAGCCCTCAGGAATTTTGTTTAAAAAAATTTGTCAGTCAAATTAAAAATTTTAAAGCATTTATAGATTAAAAGCCAAGTCAGTAATGACTAAGTATGGTTGATCAGCATACTTTCCAACCTCCAGACATCATGGTCTACATATGGAAATCAAGAGAAAACCAGAGAAAATGATTAATCTCAGAGACTTGTCTGCCTTCTAGTGAATTTATGGAGTAATTTTTTTTGCCAGAATGTGGAGTCATCAGGACGGGGGCTTTGAAAAATGGGACTCTCAGGAGAAACTGGAGAGTTGGCAGGTAGCTGCAACATTGTATAAAAAAAAAGAAGGAGAAAAATACACAGTTGATCTCGCAGGATAATTTGGTCCAGAAAACAAATAGATGTGAAACCCGAAAAGCCAGCCTGGAAATAGCGTTCTTAGCTGAACTATTTTGTTTGGAAATGTCATATTTTTCTTACTGAATATGTCGTAGGCGCTTTCACACATGACAAGACCATGAAGCCAATTAACATTCTGACACCTTGGCAGCTAAATTAAGCAATGAGACTGTCTGAATATTAAGAGCTAGAATAAATACCAATGAATGGTGCACTATATGCATTCATTAGACGATGACCTGTCTAGCCTGTCTGCTGGACTTTGTGTGGTCTAAATGAGTTGTAAACTCTCATTTACATGTCTGTTTACATGTCAGTAGAGTTAAAACTGTCAGAACTATCTATCAAATCAATGCAAGATCATGTATTGTCCTTACATTTTTGGAGTTGTATACGTATAGAGTCTATTAACATCTTGACGATTAGACTATTAATTAAAGAATCAAAATCAATAGATTGTTGAACGAGTAGATTACAACAATAAGAATACTGTGCTGTATGCAAACACAGAAAGAAAGTACACAAGGTAGGAAAAAGATGAATGATTAAAAGATGAATGGCCCAAAAAGGTTAAATTTAAATACTGGACTGTTTTGAACTCTTGAGTTCATGTATAATGTTGAACCGTATGATACGGTGGCCCAGAGGTGTCAGGCCAAATACAACAGCCACAACACAAATACAAAGCCCTGACATTAAATATCGTCACGTTTTAATCTTGCGAGGACACACCCTGTATCTTACCATCATGTAGTTTATAAGCTACAAAGGACTTATATTATATAAGTTATTTATATATATATATATATATATATATATATATATATATATATATATATGCAGTTATTATAGAATTTGATTTTTCCTATTCACAGTGGGAATAAGAAAAGGAGCAGCTGTCACAAACCCATTCATGTGGAAGAAAGTCAGCCCGGCTAGCAGAAGTCTGGGTGCGAATGGTGTCAACTGGCTTGGCTGGAGAAGTGCACTTGCTCTATGTACCCAAAAACATGGAAACCAGAGAGAGCCCACAGAGCAGCTTTTTTTGGTGTGTGTGAACAATAAGAAACTTTCAAATGAATCAATGAGATGTCGTCTTTGAACACAACATCCAGTTCTCCAAAAGAAATTCATGATTAGAAACATGTTTCTGGGTACATTGGCTGCTCGCCAGCTGCAATAGTTCACCTACTAACCCTATAAGTAGTCACTATGTTACAAAGTTTCTACAACCATGTATTTTGTAAAGATGTGCGGATTAATTTACCTGTACCAGTTTCTGGTATGCCTTAATAACTTGTTTTACATCAGTGTTTAGATTACCTGGACTCAGTTTATATTTTATACATTTTAATTTTGGAGACATGATGATTTTTTTAACCTTTGACTCTGACAACTGTATTTGGGGTAGTACCACCGGTCTTTTTTGTCACAAATATGCAGGAAAGCATAGCCTTCATCGATTAATACTTCTCAACTGGACGGATACCAGATACAAAAGGCGATGAACCTTTTGCACATTAAGAAAATTAGGTAGACTTTGAGAGGTTAATTTGACATCTGGTCTGGTCTTGTGCACATCTGGTCTCTGTTCAGTGAATACGTAGAGAAACTGTCACTGTGACTCATTATCCCTCCACATTTTGGTACAGGCTTTGACGCATGTCTGTTTTAGTAGACCAGACTGCATGACATTGTCACATGTAATTCCAGCTTCTTTATGTGACACTTATACACTGAATGAAATATGCAATCATCCAGTTCATCATTTTATTCATATTTCCCCAAATTACATATTTGGTATGTCTTCAAACTTTGGAACCTCATTATAATTTAAATGAATAATATGTGGGGTTGAATGTTTTTCCACACATTGTGACTGAAATGACTGGCGTACTAAAGTTCAGTGTGGTAGGGGAGGTTAATTGAGTGCAGAAAACACTCAGCCAACCTGCTCCTGATGAGAAATACAGAGCAGCAAAACAGAAACATCAATTCCTCTTTTGATTTTATTGATTGAATGCAGTCATGAACTGTGGATGAAACTGTCAGCAAGGGGAAGGGTTAAAGTGGTTATTTTGAAGCTGTCCCCTGTTCTTGAGCAGAATGACAAGCAGCATGGCCACTGTATCAGCTCACAGTACAATTCCCCCCATGCCTTCACCATGTACACATATGAGATATGCAGTGTGGGCGTTGACATTTGGAAGCATCAATGAGCTTCTGCTGGCATTGCCGCAGTGACACTTAGGAACACGTCTCTCTGTCTCGGTGGGGGGTGAAAGCACTGGGGAGCTGAAAGACTGCTGATTATACATAATGTTGGCTCAAAGAGTGTGAAGTAAGACATCAGAAGACAGAGCAGGGAAATCAATGTCTTGTAACTTGTTAATATTCTCCATGGCAACCAAATGAAGGTGGAGTGGGCAGAGTGGGGGATGGGAGTGAAGGGTGGTTGCTTATTTTTGTAGAGTGGACTAAAGGTATTGGTCAGCATCTCGGAACACATCACAAGTTGGCAACTAGGTGAGTAAAGGGGGAAAAAATTGACATGAGGCTGCTTTGGTTGTCTTCCATAATGACACAACACTGTTGTGCAATTGTTGTGCTCAACGCTCATACCGACAGCCGTCTCATTTGGGGCACTTGTTTGATATTGTGTGGTCTGAACCCAGCATTAGGCATAATAAACTACTGCAGTCATGTGATATAGTGTTGGCTTAAATCTCATCATAAAGCATCATCCACTGAGGACTCAGACGTTAATGATAGTTTTGGGGCTCAGTGCATTTCCCTTCAACCTGCTCTGCGCTATGGGCTACAGTCGCTGAGAAATCCAAAATCATCTGAATGACAGTCTGTCCCATATGATGCTATTCTGGTTTCAGCTGTTGGCAAGGAATTGATGAGAGAAGCTGAGAAGGAGTCTCTGTTAGTCAGACGAGGTGGGTGGCAGTGACTAACTTACAGAAGGTGAGGGCGTTTGAGAACAAGGTCATTTCATTGACACAGGTTTTTTCTGGTTTACAGCTGGCGCCATCATTGCTATGATGCCTGATATGTACAGTTGATAAGTTTATGTCAGAGAATAATTTAAAAAAGAAAGAATATACACTGTTATATATACACTTTGATATAATACATAATTAAAAAAGATGCACTTAATCAATAAGAACTTTGTTTTTCACTTTTCTGATCAGACATCAAATATGTGTAATACGTAAGGTGGAGAAGATTAGCATGGACAAGGTTTGGAATTTATTTACCCATTGTATTTTTGTATGTCTGGTTGTCTAAGTTGGAGAGAATGAAAAGCAGCAGGGACCAGAGCACACTGGCCATGAAGATAAAGAGTATAAAAATCCCTGACAATATATGTTTGCAGGAGTCTTTCAACTACAGCGCTGCAAAATTATTATTTTCCCCCACTGACGTTTCTTGTCATTTCTACTTGAAGTACCAGCATTTCCTTCAGGTTGTTCTTTCTTCTCTTTTTTAAATGTTTTCTCTCTTATTGTCTGGGAGACATTTACTTTCAGGCATGCCTTTGTTCACTCAGCATGATGGACACTGACATCCATTTGTTTAGTTCGGGAGGTAAAAAAGCACTCTCACTGAAGAGGGGGCTCTTAATAAGCCCACTGGAAAGGAAAGTCAATGCCAGCCTTCAGAGGGAAAAAATAAAAGCCTTCACCAAAGCTGGTACAAATCATGAAAGCGCCTGTATGTTTTACATATATTACATTATTTATGCCTGTAGAATAATTCAGACAAGAAGTTTCAAAACATTGTGCAACCGCCCCTCGTGCACACGTGCACACCCCTGCGTCCCTTTGGTTATGTTACCTTAAGGCACTATTGTAAAATTATGTTTATTATTGAATAACTAGAAGCAGTTTATAAATTAGCAAACATTTGATTATGAAAACTGCTGCTATGAAAGCTTCTCAACAACATTAGCAATCCATATATTAGATCTGTACACCTTTATGTATTGAAAATGTTACCAGTAAATACAGTACTAGTTATGTCGAGCAAGCAGATTCTACGTTAATAATTGCTAAAGTGCACCTTAATACATAACACATACATAATACATCTGTGGGAGCAGATGTGAACTTTATAGCTTTGTAATGGAAGTTGACTGTTATTTGATGGTTATGCCCCTCTTCGTTCCCATTCCTGGCCATAAATGACTGAGTGAACTTGGTTGATGTATTGGAATAGAGTGGAAAGTGGTAATAGTTAGCATCAGCAGTTCTGTGGTGAAGTCTGCTCCTCTCCTCTTAATAATGATTTGCCTCCTTTCACCTGCACACACTGGCTTTCTCTCTCATTTCATTATTTTACATGTGTTGACCACCTTGTCAATTACAGCAGATCAGACAAATGCTTTCTTGTAGACAGCTGCTGTGCTTTCAGGACATGGGAGGGGAAACGGGGACCCAACCACAAGTGATCTTGCTACCTGCAGTTTTGCTGCGCCGACAAAAGTTGGACAATTTATAACCAGCATGCCTTATGCCAAACAATACAAAATACGGCGCTGAGGCCAATGTGTGCAGCTGTTGGGTTCACTGGTCGACACACATACAATCACTGGTTTAGGCACACACCCCTGTGAAGATTAGGGTAAGGATAAGGGGCTACTGGGGGCTCTCAACACATTCAAGACTAATATAGTCAGCTAATAATACTTTCATTAGAAAAAATCAAATTAATCTTGTTTCATATAGGAACCAAAGGCCAGTCTCCTGGGTGATAAGCAGCTAACTTTCTATCTATCCATCCATTTTTGCAAATGTTACATTTTATTTTAATTAAAAGGTAAATATGGTTGTCAATGGATTTTACTTCTCTATTCTGTTGCTGAGGGAGAACTTTTCCTCATTGGCTTTCCCTAACAGATAAGGGGACCTTTATCCAGGGACTAGACCATTCGCAACCTCATCGCTAGATGCCGCCTTTAAGTTACAAACTCTTCTTCCACAAACCCTTCTGTTTATGATACTCTGTACATTTTCAGGCTGTTCTTTCATGTGAAGCAAAACTTTTATCTCAGTTTTGAACCGAATGTGAAAAGACGCCTTCATGAATCTGAATCAACTATGAATCTGGCTCTCTAATCAAGTATGGAAGTGTCTTTGTCTGCACAGCATTTGTCTAATAGAAACTCATTAAAATGTATTTCTCATTCATAGGCCATATTCAACAATGAAAGAGGTCCTCCTTCATTTTTTTTTCCTCCATTCTGTGCATTTCCACTGAAGACGAATTAATCAGGAAACAATCAGGACAACTATCTGCTATCTGGCTTTCCTGAACAGTAGGCAGGGCATATCCTAAACCTGTCCACACACTGCATCCCTAATCAGCCTTGTTAAGTGTACCACAGGAGAGGAGAGAAAAGAGCAGAGAAAGATAGATACTAATAAAATGATAAAACCCCTTTTCATTAAGTTATGTATGGAGGAATAGCAGGGAGGCATTCAGTCATTTGTATTTGAATATCAGGGCCTCTGATAGTTTCAGACCACGAGACCAAGTCTTCAGACTTATTTTACAGGTCTCACAGAAAAAGCTTAAATGAAATTTCAAGGGAGTCAGAGAATTGATGTCTTCAGGCAGTGAACCTCTGTAGCAGTTTTGAGCGTTTTAGAAGAGTACATCTGTATCTTATTGTCTGTATGCTGGAGGTTTGGTGTGTCACATCATTTAATCAGATATATCTATACACCCTTTAAATTACATGTTCCAACATACTCACAACTCTGGTTGTCAGCCTTCTGAAATGGAAATACAGAACGCCATGGGTGCGGTGTGGGGGTCGTGAGTCACAACCAATGAGAAACATATTCCCTATTTTGACAGTGGAACATAACATGACAGGCTGAAGGAGAGGTTGACAGAGAGGACAGAGCAGTTGGGGTTTCAAACTTTGACCATCTGTCACCACATCACAAAAATGGCTAAAATTTTTTGCTCTACTTTGCCTGGGAAGTGGATAAAGGGGAGTTCTGTTGCACTATTCAACTCCCAAAACTAATGATATCTATTCGAGCCCCCCAGGGAATTATTTCACCCAAACACCTTAAGAGAAGGAGAACAAGCCGAGATCAATTTGTACATGACACAGACAGATTTCATTTTACTATTGCAATTGGCTTTGCGATTCTTCTGTTATACTCCTCAAGTTATTTTGTTTAAGAGTGTCACAGGTGCAATACGCATGTGAAGTAGTCACCAGATGTAACGTGGTTTCTTCTAATGAGCAACAAATGACCCTGTAAGAAAATTAAACAATGTAAATAAAGCCAAAGTAAATGTATTGTCCTCTAAGCTCTGTGTTTTGTCTGACTATTATAAAGGCTATGCATAAAATAATGTGGCATTACATTGAACTAATGATGTTGTCTTTCATAGGCCCATGTTGCATGTAGCATGGGAAATAAGGGCAGGAGGAAAGAGAACAAACATAATACTAATGGTAATAATACAAATATCAATAAAAAATTTACAATAGTCATAATAATGATGAATGCAATAGTAATGCAGTAGCCAGTGCAGAGAAGTGATTCCGTACGGGAGTGCTTGAGCCTAAGGTAATGTCATCTAGAGTATATATATATATATTTAGATAAAACATCTTGGAGGTTTTGGGACCCTGGAGTCATATTGACCCTGCACTAGTCATGGTTCCAACGTTTTTTATTCGCATTTTGAAGTAAGACATAGCGAACATGTAACTCACGACTGATCAGCTATTTATGCTGTCTACCAGAGTGAGTGTAAACTATTTATGGCAGCTGTTTACATATTGTGGTATGGTTAAGGGGTACTACAGCGTACTGTTAAATCACATAGTTGAGATCAGATGCAATAAGCAAAGACAAGTAAGAAAGTTATTATAATTCCTTAAATTTACATGACTTTACATGATTAATACTCTTCTCATTGGAGTCCCGTCCGGGAATAGAAACCCATAAAATTTATTGTGCGTTTGGCCTCATCAGTCCTGGCCTGGCCACATATACTTCTTGTTTAGTACAGCCATGTATAACACACAACTACTGACGTAACTACGCTTTCCATAGCCTGGTTTACTGTCCCTAAACCAATGGATGGGAACGCACCTATTTCACATTTACTTTTTTTGAGTCATTTCAAATGTCTTCTTAAAATTAGCATGACAATTAGATGGAACCATGATGACTGTCAGTTGTTCTCCTTCCTTAGTTTGTGTGCATGAAGGTAATGGAGAACAAATGGGCGCCTCGAATTTGATTAGCAGAGCTGATTGCTGCCTCAGGATTGGTCAACTGGACGACAGCAGCCATTTTTAAACCCCAGCCGACAGGACGTTTTCCTCTTTACTTTGCCAATAGTTGTGGGTGGATGAATTGCAACTTAACTTTGTACTGTGTATATCAATCATAAGTACAAAAAATGCAATTTAGGGATTATCCAACGAAAGTTGAGGTCAAGGGCAACTGGACTTGTTAAAAATAGTAGAAGACGTTTCATCCCTTAGCCAAGTGACTTCTTCAAGTTTGAAAAAATTGGATGTGACAACTTTGTTTTGTTGGCTGCAACCACTGATTGGTGTTGATTGCCTTTTTTGTAAATAAAACTTATTATAAATTATCTGTACAACTAGTAGTTTCAAGTAAGAGTGAGAAGCCTTTTTTCTGTTTGAGTATCTTCTCCTGTTTTTATAATCGAAGCATAGGTTGGAGCTTTATCTTTTCCTCACATTTCGTTTGGCTTATAGAAGTTTTAGGTTTTCTCTGAGAGTCTTTTTGTTGATTGTTTTTGGGCACTGATCAATCTGAGTGAATAAAACTTCTAAGCTGTAATTCCCTTTTTCCTCTGGCCTTGGTTGGGATTGGAAGGAGTGGGGGAGCCACACTTTATGTTGAGTCCAGATTGTCCCTAGACGTTCGACATAACAGAGGAGAAAAACACAGCTGCTGCCCCACCCCCCCCCCATCCTCACTTACCTCTTTTCCACCAAAAAAAGAACTGGTTCGGAACTGGTGCTGGTTCAAAGTTGGTTCAACTTGCGAACCTTCTCAGAACCTGTTTCTCTTTCCACTGACTAGAGAGCCCAGCGAACGACGTCATTACGTCACCGTGTTGTTGGTCACAATAACCCCGCCCCCTGCCCCCTACGTCAGGATGACGTGGTAAAAGAACGGTTCCAGTCCAGCAAAGAGTTGGTGCCGCTTTGGAACCAGTTTTCCTGGCCGTGAACCGGTTCTTTGGCTGTCGAAACACAAAGAACTGGTTCGCGAGTAGGCACCGGCTCCGAACCGGCTCTCAAAATGCTTTGGTGGAAAAGGGGCTACTGTGTCCGCACGGACAAGTAGCAGGTACATAACTCAGATCAGATTCATCATGTACATAACAAACAATCAAATTCCATGTGACTTGGCCTGTTCACACTGTCATAAAAAAGATGAGTCTGAGTCCCAAAAGATCTGAGTTCCCCATATGACCAAAAAAATTGGATTTGGGTGACTTTGGCCTGCAGTCTGAACGTAGCCTTAAACTCATTTGTTTCATCTGGCTTGATCAATAGATATAATTAGGTATCATCTAACAAAAGTTATTTGAGTGTTTCCTAATAATATTGCCTAAAGGAATGTGAATAGGGCCCAAGCACACAACCTTGTGGAACTGTGACTAACTTTGGCATGCATAACAACAACAAACTGAGAATGAGCTGATAAATAGATCTTATACCAGCTTAGAGCAGTTCCTTTTAATTGCAATTAAATGTTCCTATCTTCGTAATTGGATGTGATAGTTAATGGTATCGATTGCAGCACTAAGATCTAACAAAACAAGTACAGAGGCAAGTCCTTTGTCTGATGCAATCAGAAGGTCATTTCCACCAGTGCTGTCTCTGTGATATGATGAACTCTAAATCCTGACTGAAAATCCTCAAATAAACTAATGTCTTGTTTGGCAACTGTTTTCTCAAGGTCAGGTCATTAGTTGGTGGCTAAGAGTGGACTTTTTAAGAAGAGGTTTAATTACAGGTTGTTATGTTCAGCTTCAGTGAACAGAGGATTTGGACCCAGGCACAGACACCAGGGAGAGCAGATGCAATTTAACAAGTTTATAGACACAAACAATAAAACTTACAGTGAAGATGAAGGAGGCAATCCAACATATGTCCAGAATGGTAAAGACAGTAATCCAAATCCATAGTCCAAAAAGCAGATAATCCAAAAGACAATAGGGAACACAAGGAAACACAGGGAACATGGCTGACAGCTAAACAGATGCTGAGAAGCTGTGGTATGATTGACCACAAACACTAGTGGGAACAAGAGGCGTGAGTATAATGAGACAGAGGTGGAACACATTAGGGCAGGTGCAAACAATCAAGACCTATGGGAAGCAAAGCAAGACAAGACTAGGGACAGAGCAACTTCAAAATAAGACAGGAAACACAAAACACAAACACCAACATCCCAAGACTGTGACACAGTTACTTTAAAGGACTGTTGTACACAACCTGTTAATAAAGACAGATTGATCATGTTGAGCAAAGAAGTGCTAACTAATGGAATGAGCTCCAAGAGAGAGGCTGATGGTTTAGATGAAGGAAGCAATAATGTTCGTAGGTGTAGATTGTTAATTTTACAGCTGTTTCTAAGGTTTCAAGTATAACAGTAACAATAATACATTTTTTATTTATTTATTTACTTTCAACCAAAGTGCTTTACAAAAACAATATCATTAACATACAGTACAATGAAATTTAAACTGAAATACTGAAAAGTAAATACCACTATACAAAGGCATTAAAGATAAACGAACATTTAGGACTCATACGCAGCAGTAAATAAGTAGGTCTTAAGCTTTAATTTAAAAAAACATGCCAGCCTAATATCTGCTGGAAGACTGTTTCATAATGTTGGAGCACAAAACGAAAAGGCTCGCTCACCAAACATTTTTTTTCCTAACCGTTGGTACAGTCAGAAGTCCAGTCCCGTGGGAGCGCAGCAACCGTGGAGGCACATAAGAATTTAAAAGATCAGACAGATATAATGGGGCAAGGCCATTTACTATTTTGTACATTAACAAAACCTAGTAGTCCAGCCCTTCACTTTCTTTACTTATGACGTCACAATGCAAACACGTCATAAAGCTTGCCAAGCTGCTGGTTGGTTCGGGCATGCCCTCAAACCAAGCTAGTCTGAGCGGAGGCCCTTTGTTTGGGTTTCCATTGTAGAAATGTTGTCCCTGTACCTGCTTCCAGGTACTTTTTTCGTATCACCTCACTTGTCGAGGTTCCAAGCGAGCTGAGGGATACTAAAATGTAACATGAAAACACAACACACCGCTGATTAGCCAGAGAGAATATTCACTATTCACCGCATCATCATTGCACCAGACAGAGGCCAGCAACAGGAAGTTTATTTTACAGTTTTCATACCGCTTATCTGTCTTTACATTCTGAGGAATATTCAAGCGTTTTAACCGTAGACTGTATATATTTTAAGTTTTGTGTGGATCGCTGGTGTGTGTGTGTCGAATTGAACATTACGTCGCAGCAGTTGTGTGTGGCGTCGCTATCTGTGGGTACTGTCTGCAATGGAAAACGTTGTAGGGCCGAGTAGAGTTGAGTCTATCGATTTGCGCTATGGAAGCATTTTCGGCAAGGCAGCATAGATCGGTCAGAACACCGGCAACAGTTCAACGTTTAGTCCTGATGGTAAGATGTGGAACAATGATGTTGTGGACTGGTAATAACTTATACCATCTGCTAGGTTACGGTCTCAGTCTGAAGGCTTTGATTTGGATCACACTACCTTGTTTCTTACAACCCGCCATTCTCTGCTTCTGATTGGCTAGTAGTCCTTACCTGGGTATACCTGGTCAGCGCTGCAGCATTCTGGACCATCTGCAGACCTCGCAAACTTTTCTTAGGCAGCCCAGAGAACAGTCTATTACAATAGTCCAGCCTAGATGTAAGAAAAGGTATGAATAAGGGCCTCAGCATCAAGAGCCAATATTGATCTAATCTTTGCAAATCTTTGGAGATGAAAGAAGGCTACTTTTGTCACCTCTTTAATATGCAAATCAAATGAAAGTGATTGATCACAAACGACCCCAAGATTCTTTATTCTCTCCTCATAAAACATAGTATTAAGATGACTGTCAGGGAGAAAAAAAACATCAAGATTTGGAGAATTAAAAGTTGCAATGCTAAGGGTATAAAGTTGTGATGTGGAGAAAAAACGGCCAGATATTGGTATATCATTCTGACTACAAGTTCAACATTTTTATACATTCAAACTGTCATTGTTGTGGTCCCCCGTTTGCTTGAAGCAAGAGCCTTCCAGAGAGACAACCGTCTGAGTGCTCACACAAAGTCCAGTCTGACAGAGAAAACCCTTTGTGGATTTTTTTCCCAGGAGAATTTATCTGCATCTGCATGACATATGGTACAATGCAAAATACTTTGTCTTCTAGTAGTTGGTTTGTTTGAGCTGAACAAAAAGTTAACAGCAGCATAAAGATGACAATATTTCTGTAACTCTCTTCTGGCATCTGAGGATGAGCCAGGGACACGGAGACAGACACAGACACAGCTGTCATATCTGGTCACTGCTGTTGTGGACAACTGGTATCTGCTCACTGTTCTCTCCATCACATTTGACCCCTTTTGTCATTGAGAGACAGTGGTCTGTCAAGTGTGGTGTGTGTGTGTCGGGGGGAGACAACCCCCCCACCCCCTTTTTGAACTAGGTACAGTTTTAAAGTAGTAATCTGACTGTTGCTTCTGCTGGCCTCATGTTCCTTCTCCTAATACCCTTTTATTCCTTTACAGGCGAGACATATAGTAGTAGTGCAGAGAGCATTGTGACTGTTCTGAGCAGATAACCACATGCTCACCGGAGGGATGAAACAGAGAGTGAAAAGGCCACAGTGTGCATGAAAACCCTGCAAAAGCCCTTGAAGATCACTTCTTTGAACGCCTGTTGCTGCACAGATTTAGAGACAGACATTTACAGTACCCTGTTTTTCTCATGACACAATGCAATGTCAGCCATGTGAAAAATAAATGCTCACATAATAAGAATGGAATTATTTAGGATTTTCAAGGTTGGGGTAACATTAAGATCAAATCTGCTGATCTGTGAGTTTTTGTGGCCGCTTGTACAGTTTGAGTAGTTCCAAAAAATTACCTGGGGCTTTGACTCTCTTAGGGTGGAAAAGTGGTTTCTTTCATAGGCTCTCTGAGCTGTTACTGCTGTCAGCAGGTAGATGGGAAACACATGTCACCAAATAATCTTTGATGCACAAGCCCACTGACACGAGTAAAATAGGTTTCCATGCGGCTAACAGAGCACCACTAAACCAGGGGACTTCTGGGAGCAAAATACACTCTCAGTCTCCTCAGCAGGTTGGTCGAGTACAGCTGCTCACACTCAGCCGACCAGTTCTCATGTCTCTCACATGTCGTCACATGTGGACCCCTTGGCATCTCTTTTTAATGCACTGGGTACTCCTTTAGGATCAACAAGCATAAAATGTCAGGTCAGTGTCAGGTGATGTGGTATAAAGAGTGACAAAGTCCGCGTAGGGAGGTGGTTGGGGCGGATGGATGAGTCACACAAACGCTGCATTTTCACTCAGGAGACCAGGGAGCCCAAACCTAAGGGGTAGGTTTTCTTTCCCATTTATTGCAGCTATATGCACTATTTTTCAACATTATAATACTATAAAACTTCAATTAATAGCCGAGTCCCAAATAGCTGCCTACCCTGTTTACTGGCCTGGTGCGGAAACACATTTTGACAAATAAACACAGGTCTCGATAAAAACGCCTGGTCTGTTTTTTTATAGAGGTTCTTTGGCTTTAGCTGCTTCTAAGCTGCTTAGATTGTTAATACAAATATTAATGTTTTAACGTATGATCAATATGTCAGTATGCACATGCTACACGTGGTTAGATTGGCTAGATTCTCCACAATTCAAGTGTTCAGTTCATTTAATGGAAACAACAAGACCCAAAGTCTAATTCTTATAGATTTACTGGTGTAACCGGCATGGTACAAGAGATGGGAAAAAAAAGAAGTTACCATTGAAGCTCTTGTTAAGTCTGAATGTATAGGTTCCTGGACTATATATATTCCTTTAGTCTGTAAGGGTCCACCGATCAAAAGAATTAAAACAGCTTTTCATAAAAATTAATCCAAGTTGTGAATCCTGTCATGTGAAGTCCGCTCTCTGTCTGCCACACTTCTCTCATCCTGCACTATGTGGTTGTTTTCGTTGCCTTGCTGCCTACAAAATAAAAGTGCATAAGCTGTCTGTTGGCGCTAAGTTAAATGAATGACATGTTTTTAATATTATTTAATAATTTTATACAAGTAATATCCATACTGTTTAAAATTCAGAGATGTGCAAAATATGTGCATGGTAAATTCAGTGATTTTAGCAAATAAAAGCCCGGGCAATTAAGCAAAGTTTTAGGTAAACAGAATTACTAATCTTGAAACCTATTTTACTATACTAGAGTTGAGTTCACAAAATGAATGTTTAGCTGACAAATCTCCTATATTTGAATCGATACCATAATAATCTGGGCTGTTGTAAGAGCAACACAAGGATCCACAACAGTGCCAAGTAAAAGTGGTCTTCTATGTGAAGTGAATATTGGAGATCATTAACATTAACTCGGCAAACACAGTGACATCTGGTGGCTTGTAAAATTTATAGCAACTCTTCAAGACTGCAGCCAAAGCGCCACCACACCTTGCTGATTGTCTCAATAAAAGTCCAAAGAAGCTGAATGTTATTACTAAACTCGGATACTTTTGTTCAGAAGTGCTACAGTAAATATCAATGATGTTATGTCTTTCAAATGTACATTTTCATATTTCTCAGTTATTCTAATTATTATTTTAACTGTAAAACTTTAAAATCTGTCTGAATAAACTGAATGAACCGTAGAATAACCGTAGCTAACATTAACTAGCTAGCCTGCAATAAATATTAGGCTAGTCACCTCATCAACTCACTGCTACTAGCCAAGTGTTAGTACTGCTAAACCATTTTCACTTGAAGGCGTCTGAGATTCACTCCACACCCTGGACAGCTAGATAACAACCAGATACAAGACAACAACCGCCTATGCCATTGTTAGGGCGAACCTAAGACTAATAGATCTTTTGCTCTATAATTTGCAGGTCTAGTCAGAGAGACTGAGAGGAAATGAAACAAAGCTGAAGTTATCATAATCAAAATAATTTTGCAATGTCAAGAGTATGTTGTGTCAGTGCAGAGGAATTAAGTTGACTGCCTGAACTACTTTGCAGACTTCATTTCATTTTATGTAATTTCTTTTACAAATGAATAATTATAATCAGTCATGTATGCCAAAGACAGAGTAGGTGTTGAGTCACCCATAAGCCCCATGACAACCTAAAGTATTGCAGAAACTGTGGCTGTTTCCAACCAGACGATATATTAAAAAGGCCAATTATGTAAATTAAACATATACAACTATATTACTAATCTAACTGTAATAACTTACAAAACTTCCTCAAAGCGCTTCTTTTATCATTGTCAGTGTGCCACCCACTACACCCCCAATTAATTCCATCACCCCAAAAGCCACTGTGACTGCTAAGTCCCACTCACTTGTTAGCAAGGACAGTGACAGTGACAGCAAAGCAGTGTTATAGGTATTTCAAACGAAAAAAAAGTGAAATTTACACATTAATAGCAATTCTCCAGAAGGTCTCTATTTATTTCTTCCTCCCCCTAATACAAGCAAGGCCTGAATTACATATTCCTGACGCATTGACTCACTGTTTAGATGATGGAAGCACCAACTCCTTTTTTCCCTGACCCTCATGAAAACAGACAAAGAAAATGATGGTAATATAAGAAAAAAAAACTGCATTAAAGAGAGAGGAAAGGCAGCTAATACCCTAAAAGAAATCCAACTCATCCGACTAAACTGTTGTTGCAATATGGATCTTTTCTTTTGTAACATGGAAGTTACCAAAACAGCGCACACAGCTCATAGACTTATTCATGGATGTTTTAAGATGTGTGAAGATGTGTGAAGATGTATTATAGTAGATCTGTGGCACTGCTGCTAACTGTAGAGTATGACTTGCTAGTTGGCTCAATTAGCTGACTTTGCCTGGACTGGGAGCTTGGTGTACCGGGGTAGTGTTAGTGTTTGTTTACACTACTAGCACAGGAGCTTTGGACTCCTGGGAGGAAGGGGTTTTCAGGCCCAGGTTAAAGGACTCTGCGGGAATTGCTGCTGGGGAGCGGCAACGGAACCAAGCTCAGCTGGGTCCATGTGAAAACAGACCTGGAACGAACATAGCCTCCAAGACTGGGAAAAGCGAAGACAAGGCGGGTTCAGGCGGGGATAGGAAAGGCATCAAGCGGGAGAGGAGCGAGTTTGTATTGAGTTGATTTGTTAGGAACGTTATACATCATCCATCATGTTGATCTGTGAGTTGAAATAAATTCCATAATAAAATTACTTGGCTGACCAGAGAAATCTGTGCTTCGTGTTGCTTGATCGACCTTTGAGGTGCCCAAAGGCTCTCTGAACAGTCATCCTTGCCTGACTCAGGTGGTGGTTGATCCGTTCAGCAGTCACTTCTCTGCCTTCACGAAATGGCTTCATAAACCAAGGGATAGGCAGCATCTCCTAGCATCACGAGAGGCGCATTTATTCCCTCAAACCTTTCAGTCCATTGTGTCTGCCGCTTTGTCTGCCCCAATCAAAAAGAAATGAAAGGACCAAACACTTCCTGGGTGTCCAGTATTTATGTCCCAAAACTTCATTTTGTTGTCTACCACAGCTTGGAGAACTAAATATTGCCTCATCCAATTAAAGTAGTCCGCTGGCGTGATTGATTGGTATATGGGAGCCATCAGTGGCTCCAGCAACTTGGGGGAAATCCCCACTTATCCTTTAAACCTTGTACTATTATTCCCAAATCACCATCAGAGGGTTTTTTAATGTACAGTGGTTTCAGGATTGTATTTGTGGCTGTGACTACTTCTTGGGTGATGAGGTTAGGTTAGCCGCTAGCCTCCAAGACAAATTGATACCCGAACCTGCAGAGAGAGGTCTTCTGTATGTGGTGCGCTGGCGGGTGAAACAGGGCCATTGAAGACCACAGAGATGAATGAATGTGCCCCCTCTCCTTCTGAAATTCAGAAACCAGTTATTATTGATGAGTTGCAACTAATCCTGAGAGCGTGGGTTGACCCAGATTCTCCTGCAGTGGAGGAAGAAAGATAAATTGTCATATTAAAGAAATGTATGAGTTTCAGTTAACTGGCCTGTAGGCTACAGACAGTTTCAGATAGAGGGGGGACATACTGAAACAACAGGCCTATCGATTAAACATAGGTAGCCTACAGGATATGTATACTGTATGAGGGAGCAACAAGTGGTTTAGTATTTTCTGTGTAATACAAGAGACAAAATAATCAGAGATGAGGAACAGAGTAAAGTAAAGTCCTAAAGTCTTTCCGTCATACATTGTTTTGTTTTTTAAGATTGGTGGAAGAAGATAAAACATCAATGGAATAATATGAAAGTTGGTTAAAATAGGCTTCCCTGGTAGTGGAAGCTTTGTTGCAAAAGTGAAAGCATGCACAACTTGCCATTTGTGACTGAAAAAACATAATTTGAGAGTTTTAGTGGCATATTCAAGCTGTTGTAGTTTGTGCTAGAAAAATATCCAAGAAAAAAAAACAAACATTTATGAGAAAATATTCTGTGTGCAACCCTTATTGAATGAATTAAGATACTGATTTGCAGATGTACAAATTTTGTCCATGACTTCACATGACATTTTGATACAAGTGTATAAATGTGTTTTGCACCATATTTACTGTAGCAACTGTAGAAAATAGTAGGCATATAAAACGCGTCTCTTTATTTGTGATACAGGGAGTAGAATTTGTGCACAGGCAATGAAGCATGTGAGAAGGCAGAACTGTTGTGTATGTGGGAGAGAAACAGTATTCTACTTCGTAAAGTATTTTTCTCTGTGGCTTCAAATTTACAAATTTAAACGTTCTGCAACTACAAATTCCACTGCCACAGGTGCTCAGTTGTTTAGCTCTAATAATACCATCACATATAATATAGGTTTAAAAAAGAAAATATCTGTGTTTTCCTGTTTTCATATGGAAGAGGATGATCAAATCTAATAGAAAACAAAACAAAAAACAAATCAATTTCTTTGAGATGTTTTTAGATTTGGAATTTCTGACTATTTTTTACCGTGCACATAAAATTTTATTAAAACCTCAGAAAAACTAAATAATTTTTCTAATTTAAGTTTATGTTGTCTGTTTTTGCAGCATGTCTATTTGCATTTGTTTTCTAAAGTTGCAGTGTGTTGAGCTCTCAGAGCCACCGTACTTTTGTATATTACACTTAGCGCTGCTGTACATACATGAACCAAAACAACAGGTGCACTTGCAGACGCCACCACAGTCTGTGTGCCCAAGACATAACACTCATCATGTAATTAAAATAAGGCCCTTTATTTCAAATTAGTCTGGTTGAAACACTTTGTCTTTAGTTAACCCCCACACATTTACATTCTTTACTTACATTTTTCCTATATGTGCCTATATTAGCTCGACCAATTGCAACACATACTGTATGCGCCTAATCAATTCAACAAACTGTAAAAAGGACAATCTATCTATCGCATGTACTATGGGTGGATTATTAGATCATTGGTATATTATAGCAATTTATTACATTTTTCAACCCTTGAAAAATGTATTACAGTACTTCAATAGTTTTTCAAAGTTTTCTGAAACTAAAATAATGCTTGTACATAATCTGTGCCATTACACAGCATCCCTTAGTGTTGTAAAACATTCCAGCAAATATTCAGCTCTGTAAAATGGAATGAGGAGCTGCTTCTCAGAAATGGTCTGGTTAGTTTGTAGTTATCATGGCAGTGTAAGCTATTAAAAGTGAGCTGAAAGTGAATCCAACAGGGAGATGTTAATTCACATAATTGAAGGGTAAAACATGGGGTGAAACAGTCAATTGGAAATATGCATCAATTGATTTTGTCTGCGTACAGGCTGAAGGTACCATTGTTTGCGTCGGTGCACTTTGCCATTGATTGGAGCAGCCTTGGAGCGCAGAAAGCTTTTCTTCTTACAGGTACGGTTACTCATACACATTATTTTAAAAGGAAAACTGATGACTCATTCAGCATTTCTTCACCAGCCAGTAGCAAAAAGAAACGGCGCACTCAAAGCATTCTTATGAAAGGAAGTGATTTGTAAGCAATGGTGATTCAAGCAGCTCCAAAAGTCAAGGACTCCCTCTCAGATACACGACAAGAATTTTGTTTAGAAAAAGAAGTACAGTCACACTCTTCAGTGTCTCACAGAACTTTTTTTTTATTTCCCATGCATAGTTTGGACAAGAGTGTAGTGGAACTGAAATGAAGTTTAAAAACTGAAATAAAAGTTTTGACATTCATTGTGATTTTCTCCATTATGAACTGGACATCAGAGGAATCATTAACAAAAAACAAAGTTTATGCAAGGGTTAAAATTTTTCAGAAAGTCCTTCAAGGTAAAACGATGACGCATTTTGGATGGGGAAAAGTTCTGTATAACATAAATACATTACAAAAAAAGTCCCTAAAACTAAAACATCCAGCATATTTTTTATACAACACAGTGCAATTAAATGGGGGTAAGTTCAAAGGATGACTTTCCAGCACTCACTTCCTTAATTTGTGACTAGTTGACATGACTGTGACTTTCTTCTGCTTTTTATCTCTCCTTTTAAGAAGCTAGAGAGACAGACCAGCACAATTGTAAACACTTAGTGGTAAGGTGTGTCTGTTACAGTGCTGCTCCAAACCACAGCAGAGCAGAAAATCAACTAGGAATTAGTAATTATCTTAGAAAATCCTTCACTTATACATGTGGTTTCCAGTTTTGGGGACATACAGATAGGGTGAACATTAATAGAGGTATGTTTGGGTCTTTTAATGCTATTACTGAAGAAACAGAGGTCCAGATTTGTCTTGTGTTGGTAAGTTTACAGTCAAAAATGTGTAATAGCAGCTGCTATCACACCTAATGATTTTATAACTCTGGAGTTCAAGTACGAAGGTCCAAATGCTGTTTTAAAAGCTCTTGCACCTGACAAGAGTAAACTCCTATGGGAAAAGTTCATTTTTTTAGAATTTAGGGGGGAAACAACCAAATCTCTAACAAATTCAGCATCTGGTTGCAGTATTCAAAACTGAGTCTGGGCCTTAAAAGCTTAAAATGAGCCTTCCATTAGCAAGTTTGCATTAATATTGGAGAACAAAAAGTATTTCACAGTTCTAGCTAACACTGTATTGCATCTGCAACAGCAGCACAGGAACGTGTGACAAACTACGTGCGAGTATGTGTGCATAAGTGAGAGAGGACGAGCTCAGCTTCTCTTTCACACCCACCATGGGCCACAATACGTGGTTACTACATATGTGCTTACTCTAATGCGTGAGGTGTTACTAAGACGTGACTATTCCCTGCTATGCCTTCATTGCCGGACAGAAACACAAACATTTAAAATAAAATAAAAACATCTTTTAAGATGTGTATTAGACACCAAAGCATTGATGTGTATCCCTCAGTGAAAGTCTGAAATGACAGTTTGAAACAAACAATGTAAAGCTGTGTGCCCTCAAAGGTCATACTTTGCATGTTATGGAGGCTGGTAATTAAAATTGATTGAAAATTTGAATTTTGTATTGCCTAAACATTAGGAGGCTGCATCATTCTCACTTAAGTATAAAAACAACAGTATAATAAGCGCTCTTCAACTCGCTGATGTTAAAAACTGTAAGTGAGGAAGCAGTTCTGATCTAATTGTGGTGCTAATCACCAAGTTACAAGAGGGAATAAAAATGAACGCAGTGCTGGTTTTCAGACCTCACCATCAATTAAACAGAACACCAAATGCTTACATGATAACAAAGTTCAGTGTGATCCCAGTGATTACTGTGAGAAGATATTACATATCTACATTTAGAAAATACACTTCAACACACCCAGATCCAAACAGTTCCTTCCAACAGTATGAAAAATATACAAATAAAAAATACAAATACTCTCAGACACCAGGTAGGTAGTTTTCTGTTGACATGAAATCAGTGAGGACTAAAAGATAAATATTTCACATTTTTTTTCTCCCTTGCATTTTAAAGAGAAAATAAAAAAGTGTGTATGAAAGAAAAGAAAAAAACTGCCCATTTTGAAATATTATCCTTCAGCAATTAGTAACATTGTGATACCGCATATTTCTTTTTCAGCTAAAAACACTTTAGCTTCTCTGGTAAGCAAAAAAGAGCCAGTGTTGAAACCAAAAGCATTATAGAATTCTTTTTTTCAGACATCATACACTATGCACAGATAATAAAAACATTAACAATGATCAAGTCTTTTCCACACAAGAGAAATGATTCCTCCGTTAAGGTCTGGAACGTTAAGAGCTCAGGAAAAGACTCAAGACTCATCTTAATCAGCATCATCATTACTATATCATCATCAGTCAGAAATGCCTCCAACAGTCAGAATCTAATTACTGCCGTTATGAATTCAGGTCAGTGGAGAGACAGAAAAGAGGTTGTTGACATTAATCTTTTTAATGTCCCATAATGCAACAAACTGTGAGGCCTGGGAGTGGTAGATGTTGAATTGGGTTCTAGGGTACAAAGATGGAGAATGATCTTGGGGACAAGGGCACACCAGTGTGTGCAGGTAGCATCTGTCTCAGCTTTTAGTGTACTACAAACTTTGACCCATAGGAGGAGGAATATCGTGTAATGTTAGTAACACCACCTGCAAATCCTGCTCTGGAGCAGTTGGGCATCAGGCCCCGCCACATTGCGTAACAGTCAGTCATTGTCATTCATGGTCATGCGCCATTTTGGCACCCATGTGGGTAGGACTGGCAAAAGAGGAGGGACATCTGAGCTTCTTGGAACTTAGGGAAGAAAAGCCTCCACTCAGAAAGAGAAGGGAATGGGAAGAGGAAGGATAGAATTCTGCAGTTCACTTGACGTGTTCAGCGCTGTGAGAAGAGCAGTAGTATTTCTTATGAGCTATGAATGTGGAGAGGCTGCTGAACTTGATGTTGCACAGCCGACAGAAGCGGGAGTTACCGTTTTGGACAGGGGAGATCACAGTAGTTTTAGGGCCAGGCATGGGATGGGAGGCCTCGTTTGGGACGGACTTGTCTGGAAGGTGGGACGATCCCACCGTCTCCCTCAGAACCTCAGGCACAGGTGACATTGTCAGAGAGGGAGCCCTTGGGGGAGACATGGGCAGAGGTGAGCCGGCCGATGGAGATCCACCCCCAGCCGAAGGGCTGCCATTTACCAGTGGAGAGACGGGAGAAGTTGTACTGCTCCTTGCCTGCCCGTTAATGCTGTCTCTGTGCACTCGGGACACCAGTCTGGGTTGGCTGTTTAGGGTGGTTGAGGTGGCTGCAGCAGCTCCGTCCCTGGGACTAAGGCTGGGGCTGCGGCTGACTGCACAGCCTCGCTGGGGTAAAGCCTCCTGGGGTGGCTGAATGGTTACAACCAGGCCGTGGGTACTCTTGAAGTGCTCCATCAGGTCGCAGGTGATAAGCCTGTTAGGGCAGTAAGGACAGACCACTTGAGGGGAACTGGCATCTACACCTTTGGCTCCAGCTCCTGGGGTGGCTGCAAGTGTGGTGGTCGTATGGGGAGGAGATGTGGCATTGGAGGCCGGTAAGGCAGAGGGGTGAGGACTGGATGAGGTACCTTGAGCCTGGGCAACCCACTCAGAGGGTAGAGCTTTAGCCTCCATTGGGTGCAGAAGATCTGGGCGCTCCTGTTGAGACCTGCTTTTGGGAGAGGTAGAGGCCGATCTCTTGAGCCTGTGAAGCTGCTCCAAGGTGTGGGGCTGGAGGGTGGTGGCAGGACAATAGTAGGTTTTATGAGCCAGGTAGTTCTCAATGCTGTTGAAGCTGATACTGCAGGCGGTGCACTTGTGGTAATCAGTAAGAGGCAGGGCAGGGAGAATACTGCTACTGCTACTGCTGTGCCGTGTGACTTCTCTCAGACGGGGCCTCTTGCTCAGGTCAATTGGGCCATCTCCTTCGGGGCTGGAGCTATCTGCCCCGCTGGGAGAAACTTCACGCTTCACTGCCAGGCCCAGTACAGAGGGGGATGGGGCAGAGGCAGCAGCAGTGGCAGCGGCGGCGGCAGCCGCGGCAGCATTAGCTAAGGCTTCAGTCCTGGCCATATGAATTTCATACATCTTCTTCCTCTTGCGTGTGCGGATGGGCTGGGGAAGGAAGGCTGCTGTGGTGGTTGCCTTGGTCATGTGTACAGCTCGCTGGTTAGATGGGTCATGGCGTGACGCGCAGTAGAAACGTTTGTGAACAGTATAGTTGTCATGACGGCTGAAGCGGATGTTGCAAGCCTGGCAGAAGGTAGTATTGGGATTGTCTTCTAGGTCCTCTGCAGAACCACTAGCAGGACTCTGGCTGCCTTCGCTTGCTCTTCCTCCTCCTCCTCCAACACTTCCACCACCGCCTTCCCCTTCAGAAGAGGATGATATTCCCTCTCTCCCCAAAGGGGTTTCTGTCTTCACTTCCACAACCCTCCTAGATTCTGCTGCTCCACTCCCTGTAGGAGGGTCAGAATCAGTCGGGGAGGCAGAGGCTGCTCTACTTGCTGCTCCACCCTGAGGAGATGTGGATGAGCCGTGTACCCCGCTAGAAGGCACCGTGGCTGGGGCTGCATCCCTTGTTGATCCAGGGCCTGAAGCTGAGGTGGCACTTTCTCCATGATGCCTACTAGAGCAGTACAGCCTCTTATGTGCATAGAAGTTGTTAATGTTGTTGAAGGTGATATCGCACTCAAAGCAGGTGGCTCCTTTGTGAGGCGGAGTGGCTGCAGCTGTAGGTGCAGTTGGTCCGGAGGGGAAGAAGGCCGCTGGGTTGGTCTGAGGAACTGTCTGGCCCTGTTTCAGACGGCTGTGGACCATCTCTGACATTTTAGCCAGTATCTCTGATGCCTGAGGCAAAATGGCTGCCTCAGGCTTAAACATGTACTGAGGCAAGAACATTGCTCCTCCTGGTAGAACTGACCCTGTACCTCCCACATGGGCAGGGCTAGAACCTGGGGTGGGACTAGTTGGTTCTGCCTTCACAGCTGTGTTGGCTGGACTCTTCGGCGATTTTGATGTCTGGCAGGAAGAGGTCCCCGTTTGCTCTTCCTTTGTTTTTCTTCTTGCTTCTTGATCCCCCTCCTCTTCACCAACCTCCTCCTCCTCCTCCTCCTCTCTGTCCTCCTTAATCTCCATGTGCTGCTCTTCTGTCTCAGAGTCTGAATGAGGCTCCTCTTTGATCTTTAGATCAGTGGTTGGAGCATCAGGGGAACTATAGTCTCGAGGTGTGGCTGAGCCGCCGTTTGCGCCCGGGCTGGATGAGTCAGGCTTAGGAACACAAACTAAGGGCTCCCTCTCCTGGGGCGACAGCTGGAGCTGGGGGTGGTCAACTGATGAAGGGGTACTTTGGCGAGGGGTGGGGCTCCTTTCGGCTGGAACCCTGACCTCTAGGTGGGTTCTTACATGCTGCTGAAGTTGGGCTGGGGAGTCAGAATTGTGGCCGCACACTTGACACCTAAGCACCACACCAGAGTCTCCTGGACTGAGACCTGACAAAGAGAGGCATGATTAGTTAACTATAAAAGTAGCTTACATATGAATGGATTTAGAATGGCAAGATTCACAACAACTGAACCCCAACACATTACAACATTGTCTGTACAATCTCACAGACAGTATTAACAACTCACTCTGATGTTGAAAATCAATTGTCACAATGACATGACTTACCAGTGGACAGGGGCAGCTTGGGAAGGCCTGGCCCCGGGGAGTAGACCTCACTGCGAGATCCAGGCTGGCAAACCATGTGGCTGGTTACCAGATGGCTGTAGAGGATGTCCCTTGTGGTGGAGACGAAGCCACAGCCATGACACACCCCGTTCAGTGTGTCTGTGTGGACCTTAAGGTGGCGCTCACAGTTTGCTTTAGTGGTGAAGGCTGAGAGACAGATGAGACAGACAAATGGACGCTCACCTGTGGACGGACAGAAAGGAACAGTAAGATAGAGGGACAAACTGTAGTGCACACTGGACAAGTATCTGCAAGTTAGGCCTCAGTGTTCTGACCCTTTGTCTGCTTGCCCTCACCACTGTGTGTCCGCATGTGGATCTCCAGTGAGCTGGCACTTGGGCAGCTCTTGTTGCACTGTGGAAAGGGGCAGATGCGCTCATTGGGGTAGGACTCCTTGGGTTTGTCTTGTGGAGGGGACGAGGCTGCGGCTGGCTGCTTTTGACGGCTGGCACAGTAGTACATAAGGTGCGCCTGTAGGTTCCTTTCACTTCGGTACCAGATCCCGCAGTCCTTGCATGGGAAAATGTCCTCTGCAGAACATACATTTTGAGTTAGTTAACTAAACAGAAACACAACTAATTAGTATGGGTTGAGCAACTTGAGAAAACCACTACTGATTAATCAGAAACCTTAGAGCCCTGCAAGGTGTGGATGTTCAGCTTTAAGTTCTAAATTTAGGTCTAATTTTAATGCAGTAGTGTTTACATGTAACCTCATGTGGCATGTTCAAATATATTTAAAATATGTAGGCATACTACAGAAACCATTTCAGAAGTCAATCTACCGCTGTAATAGATTAAACAAGCACATACGTGCGCACACACACACACACACACACACACACACATTCCAATGCTGAGTATCCAAGGCAACAGGACACAGGTTATGGGATCAATAACTATAATACGTCTCATCATCTGGGTTATTTTTAACAACATCCAATTATTTGCAAGTGTGCGTGTTTGTGTGTTTGGGCATCAGCCACAGACATTAGCACATAGTCAATAGAACATTTTAAAGAGTGGCAGAGGCAACAAAGAAAATACTCTGCAGCTGAGCACTGATGCCAGTTGTTAAAGAGCTATAGTGTCATCTTGTGGCCAAAGGGAACATTAAACCCTTAAGACAAATAGTAAATTGTAGCAGCTGTAATGGCCTACTCACCAGGTTACATTGCAATGATCAGACCAGCAATATCTGGATAAAAGATGCGAAGGCAAATAATGTATATCATAAAAGATAGAGGGGGATCCTGTATTGGATATAATACTTCATAAGGCACATCTCATTTTTTGTACATTTTAAATACACATTTTGTCATATTGTCATGCCTTAAATACACTCACTATTTACAACGGCAGTCGCCAAGATCGCGGCCATGCCAGCTTGCTGTGGGAGGAGCTGGATGTCTGAGTGCAGCGCCGCCGGGTACAGCAGCTCCTCCTTCACCACAGGTTGTTTCTGGGTTACGAGGCTGAGCGGAGGAGAGAGCTGGGCCAACGGGGAGGAGGAGGCGTCCGGAGAAGGTGACAGGAAAGCCAGGAGCCTTTCACCAGCTGTAAGCTCTTTTGTTAACTTACAGAACAACTCCTCACCTGAAAACACACAGGCCCATGTCACGAGTGGAAACTGACACGCAAAAGAGAACTTTTCTTTTGTCTAGGAAGAATATCCCTAGTTTGGTAGGATATGATAACAAGGAACTTTTCTTTTTTATACCAGTTAATATAATGAATTGACTCTATTTTGGGGTGGTAGTTGCTCTAAGGCAGAACTAAAATCATTGATGATGGTTCCAATACAGCTTTGCTTTTCTAGCCATGACATGTCAAAATGTCTGCCCTGAAAAAGGCCTATTGAGTAGAGTTACTGGTTGATGGGAGTCTTAGAAGGAAAACTGGAAACACTTTACATTAAACCTCCCTAATTAATAATTATAATTATTTATATATAAACTGTTTATGGTAATAAATGTTTACTCTAGAGTTGAAAGCAGATAATTTTTAAGTGTTCAGTGTATAGCATCTGTCAACAATTCTCCTATAACGATATATTTTAACATATTGTGGGAAAATAGAATGGGCGGCTATACCATACATACATAAATACATACATATATATATAGGAAGCTGTTACAAATGATGAAACTGTGCTGATACTGAGCATAAGTAAAGTGGGAATTCACTACAATCAGTTTATGCACCAGCTTCCTCTGGGTGCCCACAGGAGGAGTTATAGTTGTTGATAAATGTATTCATAAAGACATATCTGTGTATAACTAAATTATAGTGTTTTATAAACCTTTGAATAAGGTACTTTACTGTCACATACACATACATGTAGCAAAATTCATTCTCTGCATTAACCCTTCACTCAAGGGAGCAGTGGGCAGCCGCTGTGCAGCGCCCGGCAACCAACTCCAGCCGGATGCCAGTGGGCACTAGTCGATGGCACAGACCGGAGAACCTAACATGTTTTTTATAATGATGAAACTGGAGGACCCAGACACAGGGACATGCAAACTCCACACAGAAAGGCCAATGATGACCGGGCTTGGACCCTGGGACCTTTTTTCTGTGACGCCACAGTGCTATCCACTGGGCCACCGCATATATACTGGTTTATATTAAGTAGTGGGGTTAATGTAAAGTGTTAAAAGAAAACTGAAGGAGGAACGCTCTCTCTCAACCCCAAACAAATCTGAGCAAGGCACTGACACCTGAGCTAACACGGTGGCTCTTAGACATTCAAGGCAGTTGGCGCTCATTATGACTGGTATACAGGAATACACTACACATCACAAAGAGCCATATTCAGGTGGACATGATGCTTGAGGTGTTACCACACAGAAACACTCACCCTGGCTGTAGATGGTACAGTTGGCAGCTAGGATGTCAGAGGTCTGAGGGAGCAGACAAATCCAACAGTGTGGATCTTCACACACCAGGGTCAACCTAGAACTCTGGACACAAACACACACAAAGAAAAGAGATCATTATGTCAAATATGCACAAAATGTAGGTCTTGGTTTTAGAGCTGAAACAAGTTGTTGATGTTGATTAATCTATTAGTCGATTAAGAGAAATTTATTATAAATATAAATAAATAAATATACATACATATAATATAATGCACATTATTAGATATGTTATTATGTAATTTTTCAAGCAAAACAATGTCAAAAGTGTGCTGGTTCCAGCTTCTTAAATAAGAGGATTTGATGCTTTTCTCTCTTTTATATCACTTTACATTGCAAAATATCACACAAAAATAATTTAAAGATTCCACCGGACAAATTGTAATGGAATTTGATATGGAAAAGATTAACCTTTTCAAACCCACTCACGCCTAAATGTAAACAAATGATATTTGACAAAGTATTATATCTGAATTATTCCTCCCACGGGGCATTCTCTTCGAAAATGACCTGATGATACACACATATGTTCATATTCATAGAACTTTTTATAGCACTAGAAAATTTGTAAACACTTAAGGTATAGTGTTAACTGTCCCACTGCTGGAACATTACACACTGTCACTCTCTAATTGCATTCCAATGGGTTCACATGTTTCCCTTTAGATCCCCAACATTGTTTCAAAATGAAATTTTATTAAACAATAGACATGCTCTTAAAATGCCACATTGTCACCTTCAAGTGTTCATTTGGCCACACACTGGACACAGTGTCTGGCCAGTGGTAAACACCAGCTTGTAAAAAGAACGCCAACGAGCAGAGGATGATTGCAACCCAAGAAGGAAATGAGGAAATGAGGGGAGCACGGGCTGAACAAAGCCGCATAGAAAATACAGGAGAAGTGAGAAGAAAAGAGGAGAAGAGGAATAAAAGAGGAAGAGAGACTGGGGGAGAGAGTGAGAGAAGAAAAGGAAGAGAAAGAAGATCTGATGAGGTCGACAGGCTGCTATTCAGACAGCTGCCATAATAAGATCCACAGTGGATACACTGGACAAAGAATGGGGAGTCAACATCCAGTGTCTGTATGTGTGGAGGTATGAGAGAGAGAGAGAGAGAGAGAGAGCGAGAGCCACACACACACACACACACACACACACACACCTGTGTATCCTGAGTACAATCTTGTCTTTGTTCATATGAGGCTCCAGGAGCATTCCCTCTGACAATCACTCCCAGGACACTGGCTTATCCCATGTCTCCATGACACGCACGCACGCACGCACGCACGCACGCACGCGCACGCACTTTAGTACCATGTGCCACTGTACTGCAAAATTGCATATGATTTCAACATTAAAGGTTCTGTATATGAGATTTTGAACATTACTGTAGCAGCACATATAATGGAGTAATGGTGTTCTGAGCAGAAAATTATGTCACACTTTGTTTTGGTGGCTGATACGGCTGCATGTGAATATTAGTGCTTGCGAGTCCCCTCGTGAGAAACTGTTCATCTGTGAAGAGAGCGATAAGTGGCTGTTTCTTTTCTCATCTAACATGGTGAATTAAGGGTTTACTTCAACCAAACCAGAGTTGATTATTGTTGGAACAGTGGAAAGACTAACAAAGATGGTTCTGGTGAGTTTTCATTTGTTTCTGTTGAGTTTAAATGAAGTTTGTTTAATGATGACAGGCGAGGTAAAATTATTGTTTATTTTCACCAATGGAGTTTGGTGAGTGGGATCAATATAACTGCTGTTTCTGGTTAAACGATCTTACTGTTTAACAAAATGGTCTATCACTATAGTGATCCTTTCTATAATGTTTTCAGACGGAGCAGCCATTGCAACATGTTTCGCATCCTCCGACTGAGGCATAGAGCCTGACTATTTCAGTGAATTAAGGGTTTATTTTAACCAAACCAGAGTTGGTTATTGTTGGAAAACTTGAGAGAAACAGGTGGGAGATGATGCAGCAAAGTGGGTCGGACACAAACCCAGGAGGTAGGAGAGGCTCTAGTGATGCGAACCCTGATATATTACATTATTTGCATATTACATAATATGCATTTAGCTGACGCTTTTATCCAAAGCAACTTACAATTACTCAGGGACATATTGGTGGATGTGTCACAGCGGGAACTGAACCCAGGTCTCTCACACCAAAGGCATGTGTCTTATCAACTGCGCCATCAAAACCCCAAACACTGATACACTGTAAATGCAAACACTGCTGAGGTATAAGATCAACCTACCTGCCCTGCAGAAAACTAGTGAGAAAAGTGTATTTTACCTGTGCATGCACCTGTGTGCTTTTGTGCGTGAGCTACTTTCCTTCTTCCTTTAGAAATTATAAAGCATGTCCCAGTTATTCTGTTGTTTCTCATTTCCTAACTCATGGAAAATAAAATAAATAAAATTCAACATTTAAAAAAGAATAAATCACCTAAAATATGTGAATGTCCATGTAATAACTGAATTTTTTTTTTTTTTTAATCAAACCAACTGTGTGAGCGCAGCCCAGCACTGTCAGTCTTTGGTGCAGTACTGTTCCTTTTCCACCAGGAGGAAGCATTCCCTCAGCACTGGACCTGGAAGTCATCACGCCTTAGAAAGTTACTGTCACTAAGGGTCAAAGCTGACATTATGGCGACCCAAAAGTTAGCTTTCATCCCAAAGCTCTGGCTGTGGCCCTGCTGCTACATTACATGGCTTTTTAGTTTCAATTTGAAATAATTGTGATTTCTTGGCGTTATTCTTTCCTGATATATTTTTTTAAATTGTGCATTTTTTAAGGTCTGGTTTCCACACTTTAACCTATATTCCTAAAACACTATATTCCCTGAGTGGAAACTAAAATCTATAACATTGTAGAACAACTTGACCAGTGGGAGCCTTTTAAAAGATTAACTTTCTCATCAAATCTTAATTCAACTGTTACTGCTTTGTATTGCAGCAATTTTAAAGTGATTAGTATTCCTATGCGTTATCAATACTGCTGCATTTAAAAACAGGCAGTCTTAAAAAAAACCTCTAAGTGGGTGATAAAGGGATCCATCACTGGCTTTCTGGAAGGAAAAATAAGCAGTGGACAGTGTGATGTGGTGGAAAGCCAGTGGGAGCCCAGAATATACAAACTGGCACATGTCATGCATTTGGCCAGAAAAGGAAAACTGATGAGTATTCTCATTCCACATGTATCTGACCTCCATTCTTTCCATCTGTAATAAGCTGCCAAAAACCTGGTTCCCCTCCCGGTCAGTTCTTTCCTGAATACCCTCCTTTAGAGAACTACACAGAGAGTCCACTACTGTACAATCCTCTACATTCATTTTATTAATAGAAAATGTATTGACATTTTTCATCTCTATCTGCATTAGATACAGGTGCAGAAGTGTAAGTACACTAATGAAGGGCATTATAACATACAGTACCTGTCTTTTACATATGTATCTGGTTCCAGGCAGCCATTGGTGTCCATCTACATCTTTATTTTATGAAAATCTATTACTAGACTCTGAAAATGGGTATTGGTATAAAATCAATATGCACCCCTACTGCATTATTGATTTTTACTAATCAATTGAATGGAAACCAATGGCTGCCTAGAAAGGTCAAACATCTAAACACAACAAAAAAGGTTACCTTTGATGTAAGCTACATGTGATTTGTAGTAAGTGGGGTGAAACAATGGTTCCCAGTGGGAGTGACGGGTCCCCAAAGACAAGAATTGAAGAAAAACCATTACTGCTGTTTATTTTTCTGTCTTTTCTGAAATCTTTGGAAAGCCTTTGAAAACAGATTGTTTTATTTTTACAGGCCTCTAAAAACATTAAAACTAGTAAAGTCTGCTTAGCCATGTGTCTCTGGGGACATGTGGGTGGGGAACAGGGAGTGCAAGGCAGGCTGCGTGTCCAGGTTGTATGCATGAGAGTGGTGAAACGAAGACAGATGTATCCAACAAGTGTTTTTGTATATTATAGTCTCAGTTTTCTTTAAGAGGCATAGAATAGTTTAATGGCATTGTAACTGAGCTGGGTTCACCTAACTGTATAAACTGTATAAACTTCATAAGGAAACAATAAACATGCATACACGATGACAACAATTTAAAAAGGGAGCCTCGCTCTTTAGTTAACTTCGCACAGCTCTTGGTAAGGTGTGGCGAGGTGTAGTAAGTACACATTTGTTGGCTATAAGTATCAAAATTTTGCAAAAACACCAACACAAAAAGCACATGTTTAATGTTGTTGTTTTACTTAAATGCTGCAAAAGAGAATTTTTCAACTTTTCATTATCGAATTTTTCAATTTTTCATTATCGTTAAATGAAATGAAAAGTTCAGGCAGAATTTCTAATAAAGTGAAGTACAAATTTAAACAAATAAATACATAACAAAATAACTCCCCAAAGCTTTAAAAATGAATAAAGTATACGATAAATGAAATTAGTAAAATTTAAACTTGTATTGAAATTTGAATCAAAGTCTCTGTCCTTAATTATCAGTCTCAATTCAGCTGCACCAGAATATGGTGCAGAAAGCAACAAGATTGTGATAAAGATAAGATTATGGTGTTTTGCAACTTCTGTGTAGAGGATTGTGATGTTTATTGCAAGATGTTTTTAGTTTCTGCTGTTAGCTAGTTAGGTCATTTAGCTGTGCAGCGAGCAGAGTTTTAACTTCTTGAAAAGGAGCACTGAAGGTGTACTGGAGGCTCATGGTGCCCCGACTCCATGCTAAGACACTTCATGGTGTTGTGTTTTATTTAATGAGTCACCAATATGTATGGTTACAGCATTACTTGAAACTTTTGCCATTTTCAATATGAACATCCAACACTGTAACATCATGTAAGTGACAGAAAAAGGGACAGCACAATAGGTCTCCTTTAAGAAGATGGACGTTGTCTGTGGGACGGCTTGGGAAGACAATGAGAAGAGAGAAGGGAAGGACAGAAGGAAGGAAGGCAGAGCAGAGCGTATTGGATTTCATGGGGAACTAACGCTGATGTGGAGATACGGCTGCTTTTGTTTTAATTTGTAACCCAATGCTGGAGCCGTCTGAGCTGTAAGTACTGCTAATTTGTTTCAGACTAATTCATCACGGCCACAGCTTTGGAATTCACCATGATAGGGCAATGGGGAGAGCTCAGCAGCGCACAAGTGGAAAACACACACACAGACAAATCAAAAGTGAGAAAAAGTCACATGCCAGTCGTATGACTCACTGCGAGTGTGGTACATCTTCTTATTTGAGTATTAATAGCAATTTTATAAAAACTCAACTTCACCATGGAGTTTCCTCTCTGACCACATCTACATCAACATGTTTTTATTAATGGGAACATCAGATTTTTGCTGTTCTCCAGCACGAAAGTAACATAATACACAGCGTCTCAAGGGGAGCAGTTGATCCACAGTTATGTAACATCATAGATGCTGTACAACGTCACGTTTAATTTTCCTTTATTTTCATATCTGATGTCTGCCCAGAGAAATCATTACAGTGAGATGTGGCAGCTAGCTCCATGTTTTTGAGAGGTGCTTTCAACATGAAAATAGCTCATTTGTAGGAGAAGTGCTCAAAATATTGGAAACTATTTTAAAGATCAAATTTCACCCCACAAACCTTTCTAATCCCCTATTGGCTCTCGCATGAACTACCAGTGTCAAGTAGTAAGAGACCCTGCAGCCAAATGTAGCTCAGGATCAAGACAGGAAGCCTGAAGGACTGAAGGAAAATGTTTTTATTCAGGGGGCCCGTCTGTGGACTCACTGGGATTCAGGAAACACAGCAGTAGCACCTACATATAGAGACTGTGTAAAAAGTCTGAGATGACCACAGCTGGATTTAAAGCAGATACAGATCTGTGTCGCTGCTGCAGATGCTGCTGGTTTTGCTTTACAAAGCAAAAGTCAAGGATTTAACTCACAGAACTAAATAACTAAACTGCAATTACAATAGTAGAGTATCCACAACGTCAACCTGCGACAAGGAAAAGATGGTACTTTACACACTTCACAGCCACAAATGCACACACAACTCAGCTTCATGAGATAATGAGAATCAGAGAGGCACAGGGCCAGATCACACATTGAGTGTGTGTGTAATTAACCAGGCCAGTAGAGAATGCAGATGCCAGAGATGTGGGGCGGAGTTAAGGAGAATGGAGAGGCCACCGGATGGTATCAAAACCCTTTTCACTTCTCTTGGTCTGACGCCAATCTCATTGACTTAAACGGCCAACAGGAACGTGTCTGAACCACAAATAGTCAACCAACTCTTAAGTAATGAAAGTTGACATAGAATCTCTGGTCAGTTTTTTAGGCTTGTTTGCTGGTTATTTGATGTCCAACTTTAGAGCACAGTATAGTTAATTCAGGTTAAGTTATATATTTCAAAAAAGGGTGGAATATTTTGGTAAATGAGAAATAAAGTGGCTAAAACATTTTTGTATTTCCCAAACTAAGGTAACAAAAAAGTTATTTTTGCATCTGTCTTGAAAGTCAGGTATCATATTTGCAACAGTACTAGACATTTTCATACGATATCCAGCACTTTATGATATCAGTAATTTGATTTGTAGGTTTACTCAAAGTGTTGCATCTCACCATCAAAAGTGTTTCAATAAAGAGTCACTCTTTGATTTACTCATGACACAAGTTGGTAATTAATCTGTCAACCAAGTTCATCTGCTCCCATGTTCAGAACCAAGAAATTGTGTATAACTCTGATCACCTTCACTCACTTTATTTACAATTTAAATAAGTGATTGACAATGTGCAATATTTCTTGTAACAAGCGACTAAACTGCAAGCTGTTTCAATAAATTAACGCCCAGTGAAAATGTGTTTGAATGTGAAGAAGCGCCTTGCTCTGTCAGGTCTCACTGGATTAATAAAGCATAAAAAGTAGCTAAATGTCATTATTGCATTGCAGATGGTTCCCAATACGCAGACTGGAAATGTATTCATGTATTATGCGTGTTTGTGTCTTACAAAAACAGTCTCAGGAGAAGATGAACGCTCTTGGGAGACTACAAATGTCAGGATGTTATGACAGTTCAGTGACAAGTGACAGCTTGGAGAAAAAAGGAAAAGAAAGAGCGAGGACCAGAAGGAGAAAAGGAATAGCAAGGGTACAGTTCTGACGTGAATTCTAAGGTTCCCAGCATTTCATAAAACAACAAGATTAAATAAAGATCTCTAGATCCACATAGAGTAGATGCAGGTGTATCTTGCCGTACCTAGTTACCCTCTCTTCCCCTTGTCTCACCCTAACTATCCGCCCAACCATCCATCTATCAGTTGGATGTCAGGCCTCCCTGGCAGAGCTCCATCTTAGTTGAGAGTGCTGCCTTAAGCCCCATCAGCTGGAGGAGAGTCTTTGAGCCACAGTCTAAGCCCCTCGCCCAGACCCCGGTCCCCTCATGAATATTAACCAGCCCCGAGCCTGGCTTTAATCTGCCTGATCCCCGCACTGCTGCCGCAGAGACGATAGCGAATCTAATTATTTGGTCTGATATTAACCCCCCACTCCCACACCCCCACCACACACACACACCATTCCCACCCCCAACGCCCTGTCCTCACTATAGCTGCTGTAACATTCACATGTGTGTTAGTGTAAGCACCCACCAAGTGAACTCCCGAGCCACCTTCTTTTGCCAAAGTCAGTTCACATAAAACATTCATACACACATTCACACACACACACCTCTCTTTCCACCAACCCCCCTCCACCTCCAGCGCAGCCTACGACGCCCTCTCCTTATCAGGCCCAAAAACGCCCTCCTCCTATGCCGATAAAACTTGAATGCAAATGATGCCAGGCTGATTTCATTTCTTCATTTTCTTCCTCCATTCCCTCGTTCAGTATCAGAATGGCTCCTCACTCTCTTGCCCTCTCTCTCCCCCTCGCTCTCTGGGGAGCCAGACAGTGGCGAGGATGATGATGATGGGCACAGGAAGTGGAGAACTTTCCCTGAACTATCCCAACGCCTAACCCCATCACACATCGCCATGTGAGACCACAGATTATATATATATATATATATATATATATATATATATATATATATATATATATATATATATATATATATATATATATATATATATATATATGGGAGAAAAAAAAGGAAAATACATATACATACATATAATATAGAGAGAGCCCCCCCCCTTTAGCACCACCACCACTACCCTACCCTGAAGATGAGCTGATTAAGATTTCTCTTTACAGCTGTCAACTGCCACAGTTTTACTGCTACCACTGGGGAATAAGTATGTTTGTACATGCAAATCACTACTGGCACATCTATGTTTCACTTGTGTATACTATTCCACATTGTCTAATATGGTTTACACTGGCCTATCATGGTCTGAAAAGAACAGTGTTGTGTTCATTAAATGTAAAACCTAGTCAAGGATCCACATTAGTGCTTGCTTACATGTGTTGGTCAGACAAATACAGCTGTTTTTCTATGAAACAGCAGGTCTGGTCTGTAGACATTAACAGTACTACACTGTCTACGGGAAATGACTCTATAGCCCGCCCCCCTTTTAAGTGTTGATTTCAAATTTCTGTAGTGGTTCCAGTAATATTAAAAGGTTTGACTTAAAAGAGGATGTTAATCTATTAACTCCCCCTGCTCTTTCGTTCGTTTCTATCTGCAGGATGTTTTTCTTTTTTCTATGACTCACTCTGTATGGAGTGTTTTGTCAGAACGATTATTTGGGATGCTGTAACTGTTGCTCCCCCATCATGCATCTGGACGCATGGAGAGCTGTTTACTCTGCTGGACTGTGTCACCATCGTCTCTCCTTCTTACAGCAGCAGGTATTCTGTTGTTTTCCAGTTTCATTTCCTTGCAGTGAATAGCACTGTCTATGCCATCTGTGCGCATATGATGGACTGTCATGTGCTGGTGTTCGTGAATTTGACATTTTTTGTCAAGACAATGGCTTGAAACAAATTCCCATTATAAATAAGTTCTCTCAATATAGTTTTAAAAAGCAGCTCAAAACAATATTTCTTTTTATAGCCCTGTCTGCTACCCCTTTCTAGTTTTAATACTTGTTTTATGCTTGTGTTTTATGCGCATGCTGCTGTATTGTATGTTTTATTTAATTATTTTATAGCTGTTTAAGTGCTTGTGATGTAAAGCACTTTGAGCTGCATTTATTATGCTCATTTGCATAAAAGGGGGACAAATTTGCACCAGATGTGTGCATATTATATGTCCATAAAATATGTGCAAATAACCCCGGATCAATGAGATACCATTTTCTTGGCAGTGCACTTAGAGGTGCATTTTACCCTTTGTGGGTGCTTTGAGAATTACCTCCTTTCTTTTTCACTTTTCTGTTCAGGTTTGGTTGGCTGCAAAAAGGCACAATCCTTTTGTGAATTTGCCTCTCAGTGCCTTATGCAGTGAAAGCATTTTAACAAGCTATTCTATATTCTTACAGCAATTAATTTTGGTGCTAAGACTTATTGTCAGATCGAGTATCTGCTACACCTGACCTTATTTAAATTGGCTCAACAGTCATTGATCTCATGTTACCTTACAGTATTTAAATGATATCAATCAGTTCCACACAGTGAGGTATACATTTTGAAAAAAAAGAGAGCACAGGGATTGGTTCACTTCTCTGTAAGAGCGGATACCCAGAGTTCAGGTGTCAGAATCGATATGGGAAAGAAAAAGTTGGATTGGTCTATCCCTCATTTAAAATACTATACTTATCTTGATACGTGACTTTATCAAAAAAAAAAATGTTTTTCTTCTCTAAATGAAGTTTGGACTTTATAACCCTAACAATAACAAAAGAAGACACATTTCTTGTTGTCACACATGTAACAATAAGATGTATGCTGCTATACAAAAACCTTGGCCAAATATTAAAATACTGTCTGAAATTGAAATCAGGAAGCTGATCAAAGAATACGATTAAAAGACTGACTGGACTTGGAATGCCTGCTTTCAATATTTGATACTTTTTAATACTCTGTGCATTCAGTTGGTACCAAAAAAAGTACTGAGAAATGTCGCTTATAGTTTGCGCAACTGACACAAGAGTTTTGAGGTAAATAGCAATATGATTATTTTGCATTAAACTGTCAGTGTCTCCTGGTTAACACACTATAAAACAGTTCGGCTTTTTATCAGGTAGCATACAATTATTAATCAACTAACAACTAATAAATGATAAATTACCAAACTATTCATTTAATATATTGGTTAAGATTTGTACAGCAAGTGAAGAACATAACTAAAGCCTACACAGTCTGCAGTACACATTATAAAAAGGTGTATTTTTTTTCTTTCAGCAAATTGTTTGTGTTCCTCTAGGTGGGAATTCAAGAAGCTCCTGACCTTTTCAACCATCTTTCATGTATTCACTCCTCTCACAAAATCATTCATTCAATCATCCAATTCACCCTCTGCCTCCCTTCTCCTCTTTCACTGTCTGTTTCCTGCACCACCTCCTTCCTTTTATACACCTCTTTCTTTCTGTCTTAATCTCAGATTCTCTTCCTCGCCCCAACTCTCATTCCTACCCTTCTGTCTGCCCGCCCCTCCTTCCCTCATCCTATCTCTCTCTCTTTTCTCTCTCTGTCTCTCGTTCTATCTCTCGGCTACAGGAAATGGTTTCTTTCCCGATCCAGGGGGTTGGAGGGGTGTACTCACTGTCCCAAACAAAGAGGTCACTGTGTGAATCCTCCAAAAATACAAAGAAGAAAAGGAAGGCAGATAAAAATCGGAAACCTACTCTCATCCGCCTCTCTCATACAAACACACATGCACTTTACCTCCGTTGCACTCACGCAAAGCATTTCTCTAACATTCAACAGAGACAGAAGATACTTTCTTTCACTGTATATTCTGCTCACAAGGTACAGATATCGTCAACACAGTGTATGGCTAAGTCTCTGCAGTTGAGGGAAAGCTTATTCCCTTGTGCAGGCACGCTCTTATTGGCGCACACAACGCTGAGAAGCAGAAAAAGAAGAAGAAAAAAAAAAAAGAGGGCGCCAGGTTTGATGAGCTGCATGCAAATGACATGTAAAAATATAAAACTGCGATACTTAAAACGGGGGCTGAGATAAGAGATTTGAAAATGAGGCACTCTTGGAAAGCAGGCTCCTGAACTGCCGGAGATGAGGCTCAGAGATAGAGAGGATAGAGGTTTTCCCTCTCCTCTTCTCCTCTCTTATACCTCCTCCTCCTCTTTCCTTCCTCCTCCACCCTGCAGAAGCCGGTGCAGATGACAGGGAGATGCAGATACCAGCCAGTCATTGCCACTGAGTGATGAACACCTCCTCCCTTCTTTCTCATTTAACCCTCCTCTTCTACGTTTGCTTCACCTCTCTTCCAGTTCTCTTTTTCTCTCATATTTCTTTTTGTCTTTTATGTTTTGTTTCAGTTGACGGACCTTTCCTTCCTTTCTCTTTGGGTCTCTTTTGTTCCTCTTCCTCTCTGGCCTGGCTGGCTGCATTTCTGTCTATCAGTATTTTATCTTACTTGGCGGTTTTCTCTCACCTCTCTCCAATCATTCCTCTTCTCTCCCTTTCTCACAGTGATAGGCTCTTCTGTCAGGGCCAGGTTGACAGACAGACAGCTACTCTCATCATGTGGGCAAGTCATACGACAGGTACCCTATATGGACCACACTGATTGAATCCCCGCAGATAAAAGTTAGCTCTCCTTAAGGGCATTGTGTACAGGGTCAACATATTGAGATGATACATCCATGACTTAGGGAATATAGAGGGCTTTGCCCCAAATACGCTGCTAGAAGAGACAAGAGAGTCCAAGAGAGTTTGAGGTCCCAGTGAACTGGCAGTTAGAGCATCTCTAGCTTCTTTAATGTGACTTATTCTGTAATGTGATGTCAAGGGACATGGAACATGTGAGAGGGATCATTTTGAGAGGAACTAATTTGATTTGATAGAATGAGTGAACATGGAGTCTCCGGACCACACTGATCTGAAGATACAGACACTACACAGTACAGGAACTTCCCAGCCAAAGATCAGTATTCACTTTGTGGTGGCGCAGAAAGTCTTTTTTTTTGTATGTGATGTGCCGCTATAGATTAAATAGTCTATATAAGTAAGTATAAGACAGCAAAGGTTAGATAATGTGTACATGTGGCCCCTGAATGTCATTATGAATGGTTAAGGTCAAGTGTAGTACGGGTGGGAGGTTGTCAGTTGATGTTTGGTCGATAGCAGTGTTTTAGCACGTTAGGCCTCGGCTATATGCTTTGTAAAAAACACACTCCTTGCTGCCGTTGAATGTGATATTAGTTAAAAAGTTGGGGGAGACTGCTGTATTTGGGGGTGAAGGGGAGTGGTAGTGAAAGCAGGGTTTCCCATAATTAGCCTATAATTTGGATAATTATCAATGCTGACTGCCACATTATGATTTTCTCTTTTTTTTTTTACTAGGCATGATTTTTGATTGAGGAGCATACATTCGTGCAGCACATCCTCGCTCGCTCCCTCCTTCTCTCCGTCCTGAATACCGCTGCACAAACAATCCAAAGTTGGAAAATTGCTCTACAAATAAAGATTATTATAAATAAAGATTATAGTTGCGGTGGTTAAGGCCTCCTGGGCACCTTCCTTTGGAGGTCGTCTGGGCTGGTCCAACTGGGTGGAAACCCTTGGGTAGTCCCAGAACCCTGCTGGAGGGATTGCATATCTCATCTGGTCGGGGAATGCCTTGGGATCCCCCAAGAGGAGTTGGAAAGTTGTTGCTGGGGAGAGGGTTGTCTGGAATACCCTGCTTAGCCTGTTGCAACTTTGACTCAACCCCAGATAAGCAAAAGATAATGGATAGATGGATGGATAGACATGCACCTTTAGCAATGTAAACAAGGCTTTTACCAAATAATACTGCAACCCCTAAGAAGGATCTAACTGCGGCCTCTAAGACCCTCCAATCCACATCCTCTAAATCAAGTCAACTAATAATACTATTATTGTTATTATTATTATCATTTTTAGCAGCGAAGGAAGTAAAGCAGTAAAGTCCAAACCACACCTCTTCCAAAACATGCTCACTTGAACACAATGCTACGGTGGCTTAGGCAGACAAATAGGCCTTAACAAATTAAAACTAAATTGAAAATGTTGTTAAATGTAGCAAGTTTATTAAAAAAGCATTTATTTAAAAAGGAATGAGGATAACCTAGTCTGTGTTTGAGCCACAACAATACGTGATTTTTAACAACAATGTGTAGCCTAACTGCTTAAAAGAAAAAAACAACCCGAAAAACATATATAGCAAACTACAGCTTTTAACCAAGTCCACCATTAAAATATTATAAATATAACTATTTTAGCAACTATTAAGCAGAAATAATGAGGATAAACTATGAATCATTCTTTTTAGACCTAATTCATACAAAAATATTTAGAAATGAATGTAATATTGATATTTATGTTTATATCTTCTGTTCACATAACCCCAGATATATGTATGAACAGTATTAATGCAAATAATTGTATATATTGTTTTATTAATTAATTATAATACAAAATTGTAATATTTATATATGCCCAATACGTGTCTAGCGTGAAGGTGCTGTAACTTATTTCATTGTGTTGTCAATTGACAAAGAAATGACCTTGATTCTTTATGAACATCAAAATGTAGTTTTGATATGTTTAATGTGAATAAATAAATAACTTGCAAACTTTACATCATGGCGTCATTTAAGTTTCAAATATTCATTTATCATAGTGCTTTTGATGATGTATTTGTATTTATCGTCCATAAAGTTTGTAATCATGTATCAAACTGCAGGAGATGCCTGGAAAATTCAGATGAGATTTGTTGCTACACCCATTAAACAATATACATAAATACTATTTCAACTAGTTCTTGAAGAAACTGTGCTGGGATCACTGTATACAATACCAGTATCAACATTTTAAAAATCAAGTAAATCTAATCCAGTAAAGCTCCTCCTGAAACCCTACCCAGTGAGGCAGCAAGATTATTTAAAATACTTTTTGTACTCTAGCAAATTACAAAAACTGCGTTGTTGGTCTGTAGGAGAATCAAATACAATTAAACATTTTGTGAGGCTTAAGTCTTCAAACCAACTGCAATAGACTGTATTAGTATGAGTTGAGATGCTTGCCATAATCACAGTAAAAGGTTTAAAAAATAAAGGAAAAAATAATCAATATAGTTGATCATATATTTAAAATGACAGGCTTCCAGAACGGTTTAAAAGTACAAAGCTAAAACTCAAAACATGGACATCCTTCCCCTGGATCTCTCCTAATTACTAAGGTGCAGCCACTAGGTTACTTGGCTACACCCACCATCACTTGGTTTGATATGGTGGGAGACGTTTGGCTGCCCGACATCACATTGGACTTTATAAATTCCTCAGGATTACAAAAAATCTATGTTCTACAATAAAAGAAAAGAGGGATTTTGTTATAAATACTCAAAACGCAGGGACGCAGTATATAAGATCTTGATTTTTTATTTTTATTTCACTGTGTTTAAGTTAGAATCTCTTGCTCTCTAGTTCGTTTTTAAGAGTGTTCCTTATGTATTACGTTCTTCTGGGGGGCATCTCAAAAGGTGTCTCAATATTCAGAGTAATCGTTGATTTGTCATCTTATGAAGGAGCCCCATTTTAATTAACATTCTAATTTGATGGGCGGAGGAGCGAGAGAAACAGAGAGGCAGAGAAACACTGTTGATGAGCCCAGATAAAATATAAAGATCAGAATCAGGATGTAAACAAACCGGCTCAACGCAAAAAAAAAAAGAAAGAGAGAAAACAGCTCAAGAGAGAATAGGGAGAAGATGACGATCACCTTCACTCGTCCTTCCACCAGAGAGAGAGAAGGAGGAAGTGGAGAGGCGAGTAGAAGAGGTAGAGGGTAGGAGAGATAGAGAGTGAGAAGAGACTACCCAAAAAGTGTTTGAAAAGCCGTGGGTGGCGCGCCTTATCGCCCAAGTTCTCCTGGAGAGATTATTGGGGGATTAGTGCGAATGCTTGTTTCTAAAACATGATGAAAAGACGTTCGGCACGTGATAACGCTTTGAACTCCCTTACTCTGCTCCTTCTAGGATCGTGCCTTCAGGCTGCCTTTCCACGAAAGACAGGATTGGGGTGGGGTGAGCTGCTGGGTGCTGTTGAAGGAGGGAGAACAATAGGTACAATGTTGTAAGTGGAGCTTCTCCTGTGGTGAAGTGTGGAGATTTAACTCTGGACATCCGTCCTTCGGGAAGATGCAACAGATGCAACACTAGGTTAGACTTTAGGATAGCGCTTCCACTTCATCTGAGCTGAAATTACACAACAATCCTGCAACTTTGGTCCAATCACATGCACTTGAACTATCAGTTAATTAAAGCAGGATCCAATCAGAAGGAGAGGAGATATATTATCAGATTTGGTATGTGCGATCCAATCAGAATTGCAGCAGTGGCGTGCTTGCTCCTAGGTTGCCATGGGAGGCTGGCTGAGAAGGACCTGGTTGCTCACTCATCCAAAAACTGTGAGGAATCAGCAGCCTGCTGATCAGTTGATCAGTAAACATTATTATACCCTGTTCTAAAGTCCAACACCCATATCAGCCAGAATATATTTAAATAGATAAATGGTTTTATGCCTCTTTCTCAAGAGATGCAAATGGCAAGATTTCCATATGACACAGGCCAGTTAACATGCCACTAATCTAATGAAGGAGATCTGCTGGATGGAGAGCGAGGACTGGATCCCAACTGTCTCTCTTTTTGCCACACTCTCTCTGCTACATCCTGATTTCTCAGAACTAGCAAACTCACCCCTATAGCACCCGATAGCACTCACACAAACTAAGACCACATCAAAGACATATAACTCTGCATTGTTTTAGATAAAGAATGTAATTGCACTTGATATGTCTCTTTGTGTACACGTGTATGTGTTGCTAGAGTGTGCATGCATAGCCAAAATGCTCCCTGATGTAGTTGTGTTGCTGGGTAGGCCTCGTATTAAACTGATAGCTTATCTGTCCGGGGCCAAATAAGAAGCAAATTTGTTGAGAGAGAGAAGTTGAGAGAGAGAAGGCGATGCTGGAAGGGGCAGGATTGCCGTGTGGGCCATGCCAATCTCACCAAGAGATGGGGGGCGAGGCCTGGGGGCTTCACAGAGCCCAGTGAGGCTGAGGACTGAGGAAGACAGGTGGTATAAGTAAGATAGAGGTGAGGAAGGAGAGACAGCTGTGAAAGATCTGGTGGGTAAAAAAAAAATGTATTGAGGTGAGCGGATGGTGACGGGGAGATGAACAATAGAGGGCAATCAACATGTCCAGCCACATTTTAATAATATACATTTGTTTTTCCAATTGTATTTTGATATACCGTACACTTTTTTTTATCTGCGCAGCATTGCCATGTTGATTTTGCTGTGTGTTTTATGTTAAATAATCAAATTCATACATTCATTTATTTTTCATATGCACTTTATGATCAACAGGAAGCATTAATAAGGCAGCGATAGTAGGCAGAAGAGTTCTGTCCTTCTCTGCCTTCTGGAAATAAGTAGAAGATTTCCAGAATAACATACACATGAGTCAAAAAGATGCATATGGATAAACAGGAATGCAGACGCTTCCATGCACGATACAGAGTCTCACTAAATGGTTTGATGAAAATGATATGAATCATATGCTATGGCCTTCACAGAGACCAGTGCTTGACCCAAATGAACACCTATGGCAGATGAGGAAATCCCTTTTAGAAGAATGCCTCTCCAACAGAGTAGTAACTAATACACTTGTTTAGTTAGGTGTTAACATTAGGTGTTCTTTCACTACTTTTTATCTGGAGCTGCAAATTAAATTTCATCTACTATTACAAAATACTCCTACAAAGAAAATGGCAAAGCAGCTCACAGCTTGGGAAAAAAGAATTGTGGGTAGTGGTGGAAGAGCCCTGGGAACACTTCTGTTAAATCTCTGAGAAAACATTCTGCTGACAATTTGTTGAGTGTAATCAGTAATGTATTTATAGTGTATAATTTCCCTGTACACTTTACATAAAATAATAAAGTATGTTGATTTCTGGTATACTTACTATGAAGATACATTATCCCTTGAAAGAACATCCACAATGGACGATTCTGCATCTCTCACTTTACCTCGAGTTCCACGGGGGATTCATGTCTCATTACACTCCTGCAAATAATGGTGGCCTTTTAATTTACAGTCACCATGATATTTCCCTAACCTTCACCAAAGCTGGTTTTGCAGAAAATCGACATTCTTGTCTGGCTATAGGGTTGAAAGACTAGTATAGTACTGTATAAGTTATATACAGTAGGGAATTTGGTTGGAGCATTGACCGGTTTTGAGGTTGTAATGGGCAGTTTACAGGTGTGAAACTGTGCAACTAAATGCCTGTTTTGCTAAGGTGCCTCTTTTGGGTCTTCATCTTTTACAGCACTTGTTCTTCTTTACGTAAAAGTAAAGTAAAAGTTACTTGGAATATAATTTCTAATAACCAATCAAGCAATGCAGTGTGATGGTTTGGGCTTTAGTAGAGCAGCAGGGGATGAGCAGATTTCTCCACTCTAACATACTATGGAGGATAGCCCTGACCTTTGCTGACCTGAGAGGGAGGTAGGGGGGAGAGGCAGGGAGGGAGGGATGGATAGAAGGGAGGATGTGAAGTGACAGGGGGAGAAACACAGGAGGAATGTGCGATTACTGCCACTATCTCCAGGAGATACTGAAGGTCCGTCTCCTCACTTCTTCTGCCCACAGATAAGAGGGGGAGGAGGGGGAGAGAAAATGAGGGAGAAGAGAGAAAATCAGTATTAAGAGTCAGAACGAGATGCTTTCCATATGAATGCAAAGCCCTCAAAAGAATAGAAACTGACTTTAGAGTTTAGAGGAGGAATAGGACGGTATGGGCAGCGGAAGGGAGGGGAAGAACAAAAGGTGATGGGTGAGTGTGTGTGTGTGTGAGTCAGTGCTCATGCACACACACACACACACACACACACATACACACACAGACATCTATCTGTACACTCAGAACCTCACTGATAATAAACGAAATCTTAGAAATGAGAGCCTATCAAGCAGGAATCAATCACTGGGGTTTGTTGTCCAGGAGGATGGCGCCATGTGGAGATAAAAGACAGGCGGATGTCTGGGGAGAGCTGGGAGGAGAGGAGGAGAAGAGGGGAGAGGATGGAACAGGAGTCTGGGGAGGGCTAGGAGGAGAGGAGAGGAGAGGAGAGGAGAGGAGAGGAGAGGAGAGGAGAGGAGAGGAGAGGAGAGGAGAGGAGAGGAGAGGAGAGGAGAGGAGAGGAGAGGAGAGGAGAGGAGAGGAGAGGAGAGGAGAGGAGAGGCCCCAAATGTGTGGTATAAACTCCATCTGGCTTTATTTGAACTGGGTGGAGATAAGACAAGCGACCCAGGTGTAGCAAGGCACACCTATGGCATAAATTTGGTAGCAATGAGTCTGTGTGAACAGCGCTGCATGTCAGTCCGTGCATTTGTCCAAGTTTGTGCTCCATGCCAGGAAGCCTCTCCCAGCATCAGTATCATATGATTAGATGGACTTGCACATGATGCACAAACCCAGCCTCTCTGATAGGGCTCCATCCGGTCCCGCACACTGTTCCAAACTAACACACACACATTAAGATACACGCATTCATTTCCAACCACTATCACACACAAATGTGATATGGTGCTTACTTATTGTCTCTCTTTGTTACACGACCATCTGACCCCTGACCTTTCCAACTGCTATCCTTTCAGTTAGTTGAAGGGCTCATTTCAGCCTGCTGCAGTAAAACAACTTGTTATTTTCCCCTCAGTATTACAATATGGAAGATGTGTACTATAAGATATATTATTATAAAGCCTAAAGATTTCCTCTAAATGCATTTATTGGTTTATCCTATTTTAGGCTGCATGTATTAATTATTTTCTCTACCAAATAATTTTTTTAAAATAAACTAATGTGAATAATGGATCCTCACAGTTCCGATCACATTATTTTCTGTTTAACAAATTAAATAATCATTTCAACGGTTTTATTCTAGTTATAATATAACAGTAATCAACAGTTTTAATCTGTTTTAAAATACCTAATAATACAAGCTTGGTATTGCTTAGCAGTTATGTCAGATATTACTGATGGAATTTAGAATATATAGACAAACATCATACATGGTCAGCCTACACACTGTGCAGTGTGTGCTGTCATCAGCTGTTTTTACACTGAGTTTGAGATAATAAGACTTCTGGACTGGTCTGAACTCCAAGCTTATCAACATTGTCACAATGTGTTTGTGTTTATCACAACTTCACTAGATCCTCCTATTAGATCCTCATTAAAAATCGTCTGAGTCAGTGAACTTAAGAAGTCCCTTCTTAAAACATTCTTTTACAGGAGAGTCTTTCCTGATTTTATTTTATATACATTTTGTCTTTTCGTTTAACTGTATTTTAGTTTTCTTTGCTTTAATCGTGTATTTTGTTTTTATCTGTGTTTTATTGTCTTTGAACTTATTAAAATACTTTGTAACATGTTTTTTTAAATGGTGCTCTATAAAAAAAATATTATTATTTTTAAAAAGACATACAGGACTCATCATTGAGAATAATATAAATGACTTGCTTGGAATGTCTTCGCCAGTGCCAGTGGTCGTATCAAAGATCTTACCTCTGTTTCCTGATCATTTGGGCTGCCCTCTGATTGGAGGATTCCTTGGTAGGGACCCCACGTTGTGTCTACAAGGAGGTCCCTGCTGGCCACCACCCTGCTGTCACCGCCTTCTTCACTTAACTCCAGGTCATCTGATGGGAGGAAAGAAGAGAGAAGCTCTTAAAGTCAGGGAAGCAGAAATAAGCCAACTGTAGGTCTGACAAATATTTCAACATGTCAAAGTGCTGAAGGGAATATTGACCTTATCATTTAAAAACACATCCAGGCAGTGTCCTTCGATGATAAATATGAGGAACAAACCATTTTAAAGATTCAACATTTGGAAGCATTCACATCCTTTTAAATGTACAGTTTGAAGTCACGCTCACCAATCAGATTTTACTTGTAAAGCGTATAAAAGTTTAAGTTTATGAATAGTAGATGTTTTGTCATTTTGGGAATAAGTATTGGTAGAAACAATATCTCATTAAAATCTCGGTTTCAGCCATTAAAAGCCCATACTGGCGAACTGTGGATACATGACCCACAGCATTTAGCAGAGACCACATGAAAAAAAAAATTGGCAAAAGCAGCATGTGGCTTGAACTTGACCCCAAACCCTTGCGGCAGCTCAGAGTATACAGCGAAAACTGTCAACAACTCAACAGCAGGGGGAGTTTGATACCAGCTGAGCACTTTCTGTCCCAGCCGGTTCAAACAGGGGAATCGTCTTGTGAACTTCCTCAAAGTGATAACTGTGGGAGGATGGCACTGACAGCTGTGGTCTGAGCAAGCTACAGCCAAGATAGAGCCAGTTAGCCAGGAGGCATGGAGCACTGATCCATCTATTTATAAACTTGACACAGCTCTGAGTGCAGGAGGAGCATCAGTCTGTAGTTTAGAAAGTCTCTGCACATCTGAGGACAAATGAACAAGTTTGAGCAGTGGGAACTTTAGTTACTGCATGGGATTAATGCCAGCTGCTTCAGCTACACGACCAACGTCAAGGTCTACTTGTGGAAAAAGCTTCCTCGTTATGACTGTCCACCTCTCTCTCTGATCAAAACACGTACAAAATCTGCCTCCCATCCCCCTCCTCCCCTCCCACCTCCCTCCAACTCCCCCCCCCCTCCTCATCTTGTCCATGGTTCAGGCGACTGTTTCGGGGGGTCAGTCTAAAGTGGAAGGCCTGATAAGAGTGTTTGTCTAACACTCTCCATGTCAAAACACTCATCTATCTTCTCTATATCTATCCCCACCAGAGAACAACGGACAGACGCTGATAAAAGGCCTTTCCCACAGCTGGGGTGGTGGGGGGGTTGTGGTGGGAGGAGGGAAGGGGTGACAGGAAGGAGAGTGGTTTGAGGGAAGAAAGACGGAGGGACGCAAGGCAGCGAGAAGAAGGAAATTTAATAAAGTAAGTCTTGAAAACCAAAAAAGCGGTTGAAAATATTTTTTCGCTGTCGGAAAGACTGTTGTGGCAAAGTCACACAGGAAGTGGTATGTTTCTCTTAACTCACAGCTCAAGGTTGCAATGACACTCTGTACAATACAGTATAATGAATAACACACAGGTCACACAGTGATAAAACTTTACGGAACTAGTTGACCCGATAGTATCTGTTTTATTAGGAGCCAACCAAGTCTGCACATCAAAAACTTGCATCACATACTTTTGGTTTGGGTTTGCCCTTGTATTAGCACACAGAGTTTACCAGTCATAGTACACAGTCATGGTATACCAGGCCTACTTTTTCATTCTCTTGCCCCGGTGCACATGAGAGCACAGCACTGATGCCAGACGCAACAAGAGCTGACCTGACCTGCTGTGCTTGGGTCAGGTTAGGCTAAATTTTTTACGAATTACTTTGGTGGAGCTCGATTTCACAAATATTTTTGCAGAAAACTTCGCACTTCTTTATTAGAATACACCAAATTAAAAAGAAGATATCCAGATTGTTCAGCTGTGGTCCTCTTACACATGATAGAGTGTTGGGGTTCAGGACACAGGTTTTCGAGGTTCGAGTCGGGGTCAGCGTCACATTTCAGTCGCAGGTCAAGTGCCAACCCAAACATGACTCCTCAGACAGTCTAACCTGCTGGCTGCAGAGTCTGAAGTCCAGGGCCTGTCCAGCCCGTATCCTATCTCCTATCGTCCTATGGGGCCTCAGATTGGCCACTCTGACCCTCCGTATCTCAGCACTCCATCAATGTCCAGTCTACCTCTGTGTCATTGGCCAATCCTCACCACATGGGACTCTTATCAGCCTGACCAGCTCAATTGACCTGCATTGTGAAATGGTGTGAGGATTTGACCTCGGTGAGCTAACACAGATATTAACTTATAAACAAGCCCAACACAAGCATTAGTTTATAAGGTATTAGAGGTGAACACGTGTTATCCTGGTCCCTTCATGACCTGTTGCATCATATCCTTTCATGTACTGTAACCATACCTTTTATCAAACGGGTCATTTGTTGTTGTGGCAGGGTCGAGGCCAACCTAAATATTTAAATGTTTTTATGAAGACTTCTGAGGTGCACTTGATGCACACAGAAAACACTACGTAAGCTAACACTACCAGGCACTGCTGCAGAAGAAGATTTAAGTGCATTCCTGAGATTTAAGCAAAAATTGAAAAATTTGGACTGCCGTTGGAATGTGAATTTACAAGTAATGAGTTTAAATTCAAAATTTAAAGTGTATAAGTGCAACAGGCCATTGTACTCCAGTGAGGGGCATTTATACAGTGTCACTCTAGTCTATTGCTTTTCCTGCTCAGCTATCACTAAACCAGGTAACTGTTATTTTCCTCTCTAATGCAAATGGAGGTAAATATCCAGCCGTGCTGAAGAGATAATAATGACATTTTTTCTTTTATCAAATGGTTGTTTTTTGTTCTAACTTGATTTTTAGCCATGCTAGCAGCATGGTTCTAGGAATGGCAATCTCATTAACTATTGGACTGCCACCATATTATGTACAAATCATTTGTTGTGCCCAGAGGAGAAATCCTAAGGACTTGGTGAGTGTTTGTATGCAACCCCATCAGAACGCATTTTTAAATTCATCCAATAGTGGTTTACAACTAAAACACTACAAAAAACTACACATTCCCATTAACCATAGCCGCACTTTGTATTTATTGCTAATTACCAAATGTTAGCATGCTAAACTAAGATAGTAAACATGCTGTCTTAACTAGGATACAAACTTCCATGTGTTTTGTGAATTTTGACGAGGTAGTGTTGTCTAAATTCAAACATGGCTGTTGTGCACCTACCAGAAGTGACGACTGCAACATTTCACCGGCTATTCTTCTTTGTAATGGCAAATTGCAACAGTTCATAACTTACATTTGTATTGTGCTGTGTTCACCAGAGCAGCCGCAACCACTCCTCTTCTGCTACATAGCCAGGATGGTGACCATTGAAGGTGAAAGGTGAGTGTCTAGCATTGCACACTCAACTTTTTGACAGTTGTACACCATCTGGCTACTCATAGTGCACTGTATTTTGCCATTATTATCAGTGTGAACACATTTATGAACTCAAAATAGCGAGTGTAAGTACAGAAGAATGCAACTTGAGACACAGAAATGGTTAACATCATACAACATCAGTGCAGCCTCACAGAGCTACTAGCATGGCCGTAGTCTCTTAGTACTGTGTTATTTTTAAAGTGACAGGCACACTGGCACTATTATAAAACTTATTTATTATTAACATATATTGACATCATTATTACTGATCATCTGATTAACACATGTAAGAACATGTGCATACAGCTAAATGTACATAATGGTGTTTAACTGGTTAATAATAGGCAGCATCAGTGATTGTGGATTAGGCGGCATGGAGTCTGTTCAATGAAATTCTGCCTTTTCATCACTGGTAGAGAGAAAGTGCTATCTGTGCACCTCCACTAATGAGTATTGCTTGCTAATCCCAGCAGGTTAGCTGTGTTCACTGGGGTAACGTGAGGCCTCCAACAACCCTAATCCCTGTTAATTACCCCTCTTGCCCACCACAGACCTGCATAATAATCCAGTACTCCTTATCAATATGGCCGCACTGGCTACTACTACCCTCACTGCTATGTATTATACTACCACCATCACTATCATACGCTGTAATGTATGTGTAGTGTGCACACACACCATTTCTTCTGTCAGTGCTAGATGACCCATTCCTCAAAACACAGGGCTGGATGGGCCTGTTATCAATATCAGCCAGCTCCACAGTATCCACACAGCCTCACTCATTTAGCTGACACATACACACACACACACACACACACAGGTCCACAAGATGACACGTTGACACATGGCAGCCAAAAACACAGTGTGCCCACACACATTCAGCCTGTACACACCATCACACCAATATACACCCACTGTCACCAGCTACACACATACGTACACATATACACAAAGGCTTATCAATACGGACGCTTCAGCAGCCGCTGGGGCGTCCAGGTCTCTTTGACGAGCCAACACAATAAAACAATCAGTCCGTCATTAATGAAATGACTAACACAATTAACCGATGAGTGCGTGTGATGGTGGGGGGTGGTGGCAGAGAGAATTACAGGGAGAGAGAAGGAGAGAGTGCTGATGATGTTGTTACAGAATTTTTGGATCAGTACCGTCTTTTTGTGTTGTTTGTCTTGCCAGCTTACAGAATGTTCTGTTGGTTAATGAGTGAGTTTTGTCCCTGGAAATCACACAAAGCAAAGTTATTATGTTTCACAGATTAAATCCGTTATTGGAGAATTAGATTATTAATGAGTGCAATGCTGATAAAAAATAAAAAAAAGAATCCAAATCATAAAAAGGATGGCATCTATTGCCTACTTCACTGATGTTACACAACTGCTGATATTGGCAGCAACAAAAGGTGAACTAGCATATTGGTCAATACTGTTTGCACTCTGTGTCCCATATCTTTGATTTTATTTTTGAAAACTTTTTACATTTATGAGCAGGGATGGAAAATCACCTAAGGCAGGAACTGGGACTGTATATATAGAGATATTTTATGATATATTGATATTTTAAAATATTTAATGCTGATTAATTTGTGAGTGATGGAAAGTTTGTAATGTTTTGATGAAGTTCTTTGTTGGACATGCTGAAGTCTGCAAAGGTCAGTGAATGTAACACCACATCATGACTTTATCTTAAAAAAAAAAAAAGGCTTGAAAAGCAGCACATACATCAGACTTCCGGAAAGATATCTCCACTGTTAAGTAAAGAAATATGGTTACAAAATTAAATTACATTAAAAAAATGTCAAGTAAACAATCAACACCAAAAGTTTAAGTGATAGTGAAGCCACCATCAAGCCTTAAGGCATTGCTAAGGATTTATTTTACCAAGAACAAGAATGATTTAAGATGTGTATTGAATAGGAGTGTGCAGACATGGTGGACATTATGGAGCGACAGTGAATGCACAAATGCAGAGTACAAAAAATATAAAAACGGGTGAGTTTATTAGATTTAGCGACTTTATAAAAAGGTACTGCATATGAAGAAAGTGAGCAGAGCAGAGATTCATACAGGGAAAGAGAGAGACAGTCAGAGGTGAGGCCAGCAGCTGTGTTTGCAGTGAGAGACCAGCGATGTGTGGGTGAGTGTATGGAAAACAGAAGTGCATGTTAAGAAAAAAGGAGCAGATTCAATTAGTGAGTAAACACTAAAATAAGATAGAGAATAAAGTACAATTAAAATGATGAAATAACCTACTAGAAATACAAATACGTTTTACACCACTACTGTGCCTCCGCACGGCTGCCAGTTGCGCTGTCTTAAAGAGAGCTCAACAGCACAGGGAAGAGGTGCGTTGCCATTCTGTCCCTCAGACCCGCAACACAAGATGGTGGAAGTTTGTCGTGTGGTGTCGGTCTTTTAAGTACCGTTACAGCTCTGCTACTTAACATTCAGTCCTATAGGAAATAATATGAGAGACAAAAGTTGTCTTCTGTACTTAATCAGGTAGATTAATTGTTGAGTTCTCAGATGATACTGGACATGTCCAGGTATAGTCAGCTTGGAAGGAAAATTAATTAAGCCTGTAGATGAGCTGTTATCTTAACTGATATGTCATAATATTAATAAATGCTTACTTAGTGGAAACTGTCCACAACTTTTGAAAGAATCCAAAACGGTCCCCTAACCCAAAGATGGAAAAGCTGATTCCATCTAACTGCGGGTTTGTACGGAAGCTGGCAAGCTGGAAGACATGTCAGAAGTTTGTTTCCAATATATTTCTTTCTTATTGGAACCAATGGTTTGACAATACGAAATATTGATAATATAAAACTTTTTACTTTTTAGACAGTTTGAGAACCACCACTGTTCTAGAAGGAGCCAATTATTACTGTTCAGAATGGGTGCTTCTTTGTAAAGCACTTTGGTCAACTGTTGTTGTTTTTAAATGTGCTACAGAAATAAAATTGACATTGACATTGAAGGATACTTTTGTTACAGATTAATAACTCACCACTCTCAAACTCTTGCTCTAGTCCATACTGCCAAGCTGGCAAGGGGAACATGTACAGCCAAACCAAAGCCGTGTTTACCGGCTTTTCAGGGCCCGGCCTACTCTGCTTCTGAGCTAGTAGACCTTAACTAGGAGCTACGCATGTATCACTCCGTGGTTAAAATGAAGCCTTCAACACACAGGGTGAAAAAGAGGAGCTGCAGTAAATTGCAGTATGACAAAAAAAGTTTGAAAATGAAACCATGGAAACCTGTTTCCAAACCCCTAAATAAGATTTTGAACCTGAAAATGAGCATTATACCACCTCTTTAATACACTCCAAGTTATAGATGGTCTACTTGCAACACATCCACAAACTATGATGACATTAGTTGTCAAAAAGAGGTAATCACCTGGTCATCCAATAGGAAGGAGCACCATTAACTAAGAGCATGCCTGACTGGATATCAATGAGGCATAAAGGCAAAAAAAAAGGTGTAACCCAACACTGATGTTCTCCTCTATCCGGCCTAATTGATTTTTAAAAAGACTATTGTTGATATCAAATGAGCACATCGCAGCGGAGCTATTGATTTTTTGACACCACACAACAGGAAATCTTTATCTGCGTGCTACTCTGACCCTGCACTAATAGGTGGGGTTTAACCTCTGCTGAATGACAAATCCCAACGCCTCCTCTTCCTATTCTCTCTCTGATCCTCATGGAAAACACAGGACAGATGCTGTAGTTATGTTAATGCTGGAAGAAATGAGGTTCTGTGTTCTATGTTTACACATAGCTACTACATATAATACACACAATATAACAGAGCCAGAAAGGTATCACAGGTAAGACTTTTGATCACTTCTATGCACACATTTGTATTTTGTTTCCTGAATTTGATCCCACAAGTCAATAATAAATACATAGCACAATTCCAAAAAGCACAAAGTTGCCTCTGTACAGACATGCTCCATCCTTAGACCCTCGATTCACATAACAAAAAACTCCCTCGCAATAATAATCTGTACATGTCACATAGTTGGTTGTTTGGTTTGAGCAGCTTTCATTAATTTAGTAATTTCATTCAATGTCACTTTAAAAAACACTGATTAATGCAGCTTTAGGTAGAATCTTGGTCTTTTCCAGTCTTTGCTCTTCATTTTATTTTTGCTGTGAAGATATACATATTCTAAACCATAAACTGGATTTTCTTAAGCAAGTATCTACACATTTCTAAAAAAGTCAGCTAAGACTCATTTAAGGTTTTTAGAGATTGAGAGTTTCAAATGTAGTAAATGTATTTCTAACAAGATTAGTTTTCACAAAGTAATCGTGGCGATTGCTTTGTGAAGAAGAATCTTGTTAGAAATATATTTTAGATACATTTCAGAGTTCATATAAAATAGCTATATGCATATGTTATTGACTTACTTATCACATCTGAACCTCATAACACTAAACCATCAATTTGGTGCACTCATTGTCACCCTGCTAATTTATTATCCCGATTATTTATTATCTTTAATTATCAATGTTCATGTGTCTTTAGTTATTTTGGTAAAACTCTTGAAAAGTCTAAAATTTGCATTTATTAATTCTACCCAGCTTTCACATTAATGACACTCAGGTCAGTTATAATGCTGACTGATAAAGGGCTCCAATCTAACAAACAAGCAAGCACTGATTGCGCCTCCTTTTCTTTTTCTTGTCTCTCTCTCCATGATCTTCCATGCAGCACCCCTGGGTCCCTGGAGTCCGGCAGGCTTGGCTCTGCGGCAGATAGACATTTCTGGGATAGGCATCTACTGCTCAGGACCACGCAATCATTTCCATTTTACCCTCTGTTGCACAGGCAAGATAAGACACCTGCGTAGCCCCGCTAATCAGATGAGCTTCAACAGAACTTTATCATTGACATTTACCACTGTTTACCCAACTAATTTCTCTTAACTGCACTGCTGAACTTTTATCTACAAAATACATACACCACCAGAAAAGAGCAAGAAGCAAACATGCAAATTCACAAATATGCGAAGAAAGATAAAATGAGGTGGAAAAAACTAAAAGCTTTTTTTTTTCTGTTCAGAGGACGAACGGGGTGAAAATAGAACAAGTGACAGGGCTACTGTTGATGAGATGAGCCCTCATCTTCCTCCTCCTCATTGAGGACCATCAAAATGCAAAGAATACTGACATTCACATGCAAAAACTTCAATTTAGAGTTCAATCACCGGGCAGAGGTTTTTTTTTTTATTGCTGATAAAAAAAAAAAAAAACATGTTGCATGCATGTGAGAAAGAAAGTCCAGCATTATCCAACCAGTCACCAGACAGATGGAGGGAAATCATGTGCATCCACACACTGTTTTAAAATGATGTGAACCAGTTTCAGCAATCATCGAAAGAACTGGCAAGTCTTTATGTATGTGTATACATACAGCAATGACAATATGCCTGTAAAATCCCTGATTTTGTGCAAGTGCATTTTGTTAATTGATAAATATGATCTATTTCCATGTCTAGATTTCAAAGTTTTCTTAGTTCATAGCATTTTTTCTACACTTGCCTGAAACTTTTGTTATATTGCCTAGATATTCAACACATGCCAAAATAAAGATACTTGATTTGGCTAAATCAGACTATACTAAGGTAGACTTATCCAAACTGATCCTTCAAGAAAGTTTTAGAAATTTTAAAAGCAGGACAATGTCAAACACACCTATAGAAATTAAAATCTATATTCTCTGAATTACTGTTTAGAAGGAAACAGTCTAAAACTTTTTTGATATTCAGTTTCAAAGCAAAACAGCAGTGTCTGGAGAGAAATGATTCGAGGGGAAAGAAAGAATTCTTGGGAATAAATAATGCAAAACTGCGTGTGCATGACTGTGCACACCTCAGTGAGTGTATGTGTGTGTGTGCGCGCGCGTGTGTGAAATGGCTCGCACTTCACAAGCACAGCCGCTCCCTTATTCACACTCCCACCTTCCTCTCTCCCAGCCTTCCCTCTCTCCTCTGCTGTAGCCTGTCACAAATTGAAAGTGGAGACCTTCCAGAAACTATCCCTGATAATCACACATAAATTAATTAGAAAATGTTTCTTGACATTCTACGCACAGATGGGGAAAGGAAAAAAGACTGAGGCAAAGCCACAAAATTAATTGTACGGTATGTGACTCCGATAATTAATTCAATCATTAATTCCTGTCTGCTTTAACAACTCCTTCTGGCTCCCGCGAAAAAGGACATTTCAATCAGGCTGGTATCGGCAGCTCGGACCGGGGAAGGAGACATGGAAAAGTTAAAGAGTGATAGACTTGCTCGACACACTCAGGGTCATTTAGAGGTTCATCAATTAAACAGACAAGAGCGAGAAGAGAGCAGAGACTGAAGCGAACAAACAGAAGGAACATAAGAAGGTCTGTAAAACACAGAGATTCTCTTCTATACTCAGTGTCCATATCTAGAAAGAGTGCACAAATACGGCTCACTAAAGCATCTTCCTGTAATATATCTGTTTAAGGGTGAGGAATGATGAGGAAAGAGTTTATGAATCAGCTTCATTCTTTTGTATTCCATCCTACAACACAGTAAGGTTTATATCTCCTGATTCAATAAAGGAAACCAAAGGATGCAATGCTGTTCTGAATAATTTTTAAAAAATTGCATATTCTGCATAAACTAAAAGCAACAAAATGAATTTAACTATAATGCACAACAAGTTTTGTTTTTTACTAACCCTTATCTAACTCTTTACAGTTCTGTTAAGTATTTATAGTCAGTTTGTAAGAGTTGGAGGATTAATTTAGAATCAATTTCCTGGATAGAAGTGGAAAAAAAACTCCATGTGGAGTACTGTAGAGCACGCTCCACACAGTTGATTTCATAACCAATCTTACTTTGGCACGTTTGGCAAAATACTTTTCTATTGCTGCTCTAGACACACAAACCCCCTTAAGAATTGGAGAAACAAGTGATTGTTGTCTAATAAAGGAAGGAAACTGGTGAGTGAGAGATACAGCAGAGGACATAGAGAGAAATAGACAGAACATGATAAGACAGAGATATTATGAGGATGAGGAAATGAGAAGAAAGCAAGATACATGTGTGTGAGGGCTTTTTTTAACCTTCTATTCTATACTATACTTACATGGCGCTACCATCCTCACCAAGACAGAAAAATAAGAAAAACACAAGATTTTGTTGATCCTCACTGCCACAGTGGATCAGTTTAGGGCCAGGGCTTTCACTTAGAGCAAAAGTAAGCCATTTTAACACTAACACCCCAAATGATAGCTCAAAGTGACTTAAAATGTTTAGTCAATGAACCATATGCTTCATTGTTACACAAATAGTCAATGGTAGTGTCCATATTAATGTAAATTGCTGAATATTAAACGTTCTTCTGCAATTATCTGTAGTGGTTCTTGTGTGCATTGAAGTAGTGTGTCACATGACACGATTAAACAACATTAGAGTATATTATTACTTTATTCACATTTAAAGAGGTTACTCCTTCAAACAAAAGACACAAAAGAGGAGCGATGAGGAAATCATGTCTGCTGTGTGCTGAGTCATCATGGATAATGAGAAAAGTTAATGAATTTGAATTCCTAGCTGAATTTTGTGTTTCCTTTTTCCATAAATTGATGCAAAAAGGCAGAAATTGGTACAGAAAGGTTCACCAGAATGTAGTGGGAGTGGAGCCCATGTCCCCTCTCTTAATATGTGTCCCCTCCAATGTTGACAGGAAATCTACGCCTTTGCTTAAAACAATTTTAATGACCTATTAACGACACTGTTAGAGTTTAACCATCGTCTCTACTTCTCAGAGCAGGAGGTCTTGTGTTGTTTTCCAATTTCATTCCCTCATGGTGAATATTGGGAATTCAACTGTCTGTGCCATCTGTGCGCGTATCATGTACAGTACGTCCAGAGGTATGGACTGGTTTTTGATTTCTCGTGAAGTGGGTGTTTGTGCTTGTGGGCACTGGACTGGACAAAGCCTGCTTTGCCCTCATCCCAAGAGCAATAGAGAATAATAGAAAAATAGAGATGGCTATGCGAAATAGATCGTTAATTACATGCCATACCTCCAGATTCCAGAGTATAAGCGAAGCCCTCCATGCTGTGGGTCTGTAAACATGTACACAAGGTGAGAAGGAGATGGGCTATAAAAGTCTACAGTGTTGCATGAGAGAGTGATGAACCCACTAGCTTTAGCCTTAGAGGACTGCGTTTATACTCATAGAATCTGGAGTTACGGTACATAACTAACATTAATACCTATTCATTATGAAATAGCCAATGGGCTAATGGGAAAACTTCATCATTAACTTACTCAGTGACAGATTTTCACAGTTATAAGTCTGGCCTCTGCTTAACTTTGGTCCAGCAAAAAAGATGAAAAAAGTTACACTTCTAATTTCACAGAGTTGGTGGAACAGTACATGCTGGTCCAAAGATCAGCAGCAAAATGTGCAAAAGTGGCGGTAAAAAGACTGAAAAGGTGGGGTTAAGACAAAACAGTAAGCCTTCTCTACCAGAGATCTCAGCTACTGGTATCACTTTATCTAAAGCATCAGTTAAGAATGATCAGCCTCCAGGCTGTTAATCAGGCATTTCAGCCAGTTTACTACAGTGAGTCTAGCTTTCTCTGGATGAACGCTGCTCACTGCTGTTTATAAATTTTACTTAAAAGTTCCAATTGTATCTAGATCCAACACCAGAAGCTACTTCAGCAGTTGCTTTTTTTTACATTAAAATATTGTAGCAGTGCAATTTTACCATTACGGTAAAGGGTTGGTCAATGAGCACCCGGACAAGTAATATAAATGTCCCAAAGTGCATTTTTACGTGACAGGAGCGTTTCCCAGGATGTGGTGAGGTGGCTGCAGGAGAAGTTGTGAATCTGATAGGTTGGTAATCAAGAGTGCCAATGTCCAGTCCCACCGCCAGCGCCAGGCCTGCCATGGGCTCACACACTGGGTGCACGGGAGCTGCTGGGCTGATAGCAAGCGGACAGCACAGAGAAATGTTCTTTTAGATTAGGGCCTTGTGCCTATCAATCATCAGGGACGGGGGAGGGGAGTGACACCTCGCAGACAGGCTGGAGAGAGGAGATGGTAGACGAGTGTGTGACAGAGTGTGTGTGTCAGTCACAATATGTGGTGCAGATCAAGTGTGGGTGATGAAGCAGAGGGCGACGCTTGCTTCGAGTGCTCCTCATGAGCTGCTGCTCACAGGTTACAAGTCACAACTTTTCACTGCACACATGTTGTTTTTAGCCTGCTCTCATTCTATATGAGCTACCTTGTGCTGCAGTAAAAGAAAGAGAAAATGGTCATAAGGCAAGAAACTGATAAACAGATCAATACTGTATTGTAAAGTAACAAACAAATGTATTTACATGCTCCAACATCGCACTCTTTAGCTAGTGAGCTGATTTCTTTTCACATGTAAAAGAAGAACCTGCTAGTGGCTTGTAGTTGTACTTTGGTCTTTAATAATGCTAAAACGATTAATGAATTATTGGGACTCAGTCGATGGAAAAGGAATTACCAGATATTGTGATATCTGATTGATACTGATGTTGATGTTAATTGTTCAAAAGTTAATAATCAAGAAAAAAATGTGAAATATTTTGTAATTCCACCATCTGAAATGTGAGGATTTGTTGATTTTGTCATAGTTTTATATTGACTATCTGGACCCATTGATTTGTTTAAGGAACCTTTGATGGTCATATTTAACAATTTACTGGCACCTTATGGCCAATTAATGAAAACTATTTTTTAGATCAACAGTAATGGTTGGTTGGTTGCAGCCTAATCCACAACATACATGTTTTCATTGTACATAACCAGAGGGACAATTTTTGGCTGGGTGAACTTTGATACAATGGCGCAGGAGAAGAAACAGAGGAAATAATACTAAAGATTGGACTTCTCAGTTTGGGTTTAGATCCAGGCCAGATTAATGACAGTTAACCACCTTTATTTAACATTCCATGTGTAAACCAGTTTTAGCCAGAATTAAACCAGATTAGACTTAAAAATAGCTGGACTGGATGACCAAACAACTGGACCTGTATGATGGCAACAAGTGAGATGTACTAGGAAAACTGGGATTGATGTGATTGGGTGCAGTCTTTCTTTATGTTAATCCATAAAGTCTAACATGCTTTCATGCTGACCCACATACAAAACTTTTTCCTGGGGTGTGTGTTCATGGGGCAAAAACAAGCTTCTGCTAAGTTCATTTCAAACTGCAGACTGTAATCTGAGGTATGTCAGCCTCACTGACAAGACAAGCCCTCGGGACACATGACAACCAATCATCATCCCAAAGCATTTTGATTGACAGGTGGAATTGATGGGGTGCTAGCAGGGACACCCCCCCCCCTCCTAAGAGACACGGGAGTCTGCTGGCTGGAGATACGGAGGAAGGTTACAGAGAAGACAGAAAGTGAGAGTACAGTACGTCTAAGTGTGTAAGAGATGGATGGATGTGGGTCAGCCCTGCTCCAAAGGAGCTCACAGTTAATGTGTGGCATTGTGTTATAATTGTACTCTACAGCTGAATATGAGGGGTTAGATGTGACCAATAATAAGCATTTGTTATTACGGTCATTCAATTTCATTTTTAATAATGTCATTTCTGAACACAGTTGTCTTGTCATTAACCTTATCCTCCCATATCCTAACCTCACCTGACACCATTACAAACCCTTTCCTCTCCTTAGCCCTTCATCTCATCTGTCTCCGTCAGAGCCGGTCTAAGCCTGTTTGACTTTGTCACTTTTTAAAGGACAATTCTGATTTATCAAATCTTGGCTCTTAATTTGGTTGTTTTGCCCTTTGTTCCAATTTCTTTGATTTCTAATTGCAGAGATGTAGGAAAGCAGCTACTTTGCTAAAAGTAAGTCATAAGGGGCAAGAAAAATCTGTAAACAAACGTCTGGGTTTCAGAGCGCTTCAAACTAAGTGTTTGTCTGCTAAGTGTATGTCTGCTAACATAACAGCGAATGAACCTCCCTCCCCTAAATCTTTAAGACACCTGGAGTTAGAACACACCAAAAATGTCCTCCAGGGAAGCAGCAAGACATGCCGTAAGTGTTCTCACCCAAACTCAAACCTGCTATGCTTTGAGTACTTTAGCCCACAGAGCCAACAGGACAGCCCAACTGTCATTTTTTCTGGACGATATGGCCAAAAATGTTATCATGATGAGAAGTTTCATATCTTTCGATACGATAAGTATCAAATTGTTATTTCTTTCAAGTTTAAAGGCTCATTTTTGCTCCTGAGTGAAAGCTGAAGAAACCTGATGGTTAATTGTGAATTAATCTCTTCTTTATGGTCAACACTTGAGACCAAACAGTGGATCACTTCACAAATCTGAGGCAGAACATGCAATATAAAAATTAAGTCTTAATTCATTTTTGATTCAAGTGAATAAAATCAAACATTTATTGAACATTTATTATATTGTTATTGAAAAAATTTATATCACAAAATTATCGTTATTGTTTTATTGTCCAGCCCTGCCACCTTCCATTCTTACACACTTACGTCTAATTTCACTGAACTGCACCTCATCTCTCGGCTCTCATTGATCCTTAAACCTTCACACCTCTTTCACCCATCATTAGTTATCTCTGCACTCTAAACTCAATATTGTACTTCTTTATTCCAAACCACTTCTCCTGGTCTTCCTCTCTCTCTCACCTTCTTCTCACATGTCCCTTTATTCTTTCCCTTCCTCCGTCATGTCATTCTCTTTCTCTCCTCCTTAAGCCCTTTCTAACCCTTTATCCCCCTATCCCAAGTTCACCCCCTTTAACCTCAACCAGTCTAGAGATAACATCTCCTCTCAATGCTGGGAGTTAACCGTCTATGGTCCTGGTTTACCAGATAACAGATAACACAGGAGCGCAACACCACGATATTCAAGCTTTAAACACTGTGCATGTTTAAGGCAAACACAAACTTTAGAAAATGTGAGTAGATTTTTGTATTTAATGTTGAAATAATGAATGATACAGTCATAGCTGTAACCAGCTATGAGGTCACTGATGTCCGGACCTCTGTAATTATTTTTTATTATATGATTTTCTTTATTCAATTTTTATATAATCTTTTTAATAAGAATTGGATTTTTTTGAAAATAATCAGTACTGTATAAGTGTAAAGTCAGGATTTGAAAACTTCTGGTTTTTCCTTTAAGTGTCTACTACTACTTCTAGATGTATGGTGTGTTGTGAACGAAGGTTGGCATCATCTTGCCAGCAGAACTCGTTGCATTATGGGACATACATGTAATAGGTTTCAATTTCAATTTCAATTTTATTTATATAGCGCCAAATCACAACAACAGTTATCTCACAGCGCTTTTCATAAAGAGCAGGTCTAGACCATACTCTGAAGTTATTTACAGAAGCCCAACAATTCCCACCAAGAGCAGCACTAGGCGACACAGGCAAGGAAAAACTTCTTTTAAGGGGCAGAAACCTCGAGCAGAACCATGGCTCAGGGTGGGCGGCCATCTGCCTCGACCGGTTGGGGGTACAGAAAGATGCACACATACAATAAGGTCTTGTCGTTCTTTTCACTCCGTGGGTGAGGGGGCTGTAACCTACAAGTTGCTCTTTCAAAGCACACATGACTTGTATCATGCATATTGGCCTTACCAATATGCATGATACAAATCCTAATTTAAGAACAATACATAATGGCAATAAGGAGGGCGCTCCAGTAATATGGCCTACCTCTCAAATCAAGATTGGTCAGTGCTATAAATGATAGGCCTATAGCCTTCCATGGACTGTATTCCACCTGACCTCGCTCAAAACAAGTAACGAGGTCCACCGCAGGAACAGAAGCAGTAGCTGCGTTCAAGATCTGACATCACAAACTATTCACCTATTTGTTTTCGAAATGTGTCCAAATATCCAAACTCACAAGCGCATACAGAATCGATTATGAGATTCTGCTCTGACATTTTCAGTGGCAAAATTATTTACAGTAAGAAACAGGCTACTACATTATAATCAAGTTACACGGCAGCCTTGCTGCAGTCACACTGTCTGTTTTCACCTACTCCAAAAGTGTCTTGTGATGAAGGATCGCATCAGGCACGTACCTTTTGTCCTAACAATCTAAAATAACTAAAATATGTGGGCATGTATGAGAGATAGCCAGGCTCTTCTGGCTCACTGTGCTGCTAAAGATTTTGGAAAGACAAGATTTAATAACTCCTTATGCGCTCCAAGCTGCACCTTTATGTATCAGAATGTTTGCAGACAGGAAAAGATTGGAAACTGGGCAACAGGCAACAGTACATTCAGTAAGCAGCGTCCCTGGCCCAAAAAAGCTGTGCTTGTGCCCCCATTGTGACATTACTGCACTTTTCATATAGAGCAGGTCTTTGTAAGAAACATCAAGTAGAACCTAGACTCATTTATGAATACTGTATGCATTAATCTAATGCTTCTCCCTTTGTTCTACTACACTTTGTCATGACAGTGTAACTTCTAGATTATTAGATTATTAGCTTATTGTTTGGATGAACTTGAGTAATGAGTGTTAGAACACAGGTAATTTAGGGCAATGCCCCTCATGACCTATGAATACAGTGCAAAAATCTACTGTATGTAAAAATCCATCACGGACTTAGTATCCTGTAAAACCTAGTATCCTGGTAAAGCAATGATAAGAATAAAACAGTGTCCTGTATTTCTGGAACAGTAATATTTTAGAGATATTAGGTTTTGGAGGTCATGGATTTATATGAATACAAATAGATGAGCAAACCAGCAGCTATGCAGAAAACTGGAAGCTTTTACACAAACATCCTATCCTTCAGTTGCTACATTCAGCCATCCATGACTAGATGGATCAAACTGAGAAACAAAGGTCTTCATATGGACGAAGCGATAAGGAGCACCGTGCTGTCCCTGATGATTTCAATGGGGGAAAAGTTGCCATGCACAGTAAGCATGTGTGACACCGGCAACAAATAAATTAGACTCTCAGCAGTGATAATATGCATATAGTGCCTTCATGCTCCATTATAATTAACTACTGCATGATAACCCAACACCCACCCACTACACAACACACACACATCCACACCGTGCTTGGTAAATAATAATAACCATTATTACGCCTTTCATTATAATGCTTTATTTGAGGTAATTTAAATAACTCTGTTAGGAATAGGAGCGAAGAGTGCTGGGTAAGCAGGAAAACAGAGGGTGTGATTGGGCAGCCCGAAGAGGACCTTCTTTACCATCCATGTCACACTAGAAGGCTGGAAAGAGAAAGGACCTGGGCAATTCTTCGATGGGGTAGAATATCCCAGGGTGCTCTACAACTATCAATGCACTTGTCAGAATTTTTTATGGCTGCTGGGAAGCATGAACACTAGCCTAATATACATACGACTATAAATCATAATGGCAAATGATTGTAAATAACAATCAGTAAATATGCTTTTTAGTTTAGTAAAATCAAAAGCTTAATGTAACAAAACATATTCCAAAAAAGTGCAAAGAGCATAAAAGCTGCACATCAGTTAAAAAAAAATAAACTAGTTTAACACTGCAAACAGAAGCAGAAACTATTAGTCGATCACAGTAATTCATTAGTTGATTAAATACACAATTAATCAGAAGCTATCTTGAACTGCTTTTCTTTGTTTTCAGTAATAGTAAAAATTGAATATCATTCAGTTTTGGACTGTTGACCCAAAAAAAAAAAATCAAGCAATGTGAAGAATTCTCCTGGAGCTTTGGGAAACTATGACAGTCATTTTTCACTATTTTCATAGATCAAAACAGAAAATAATCACAATATTAAAAGACATAATTGTTCGCTGCTGTTTTCTTGATTACTTGTTTGGTCTTTAATTGCCAAAACATATTGACATATTATTTCTTAACATCCAAGCTGATCAAGTCCAATTCGAAGAGCTTATTTCATCCAACCAAAATCTATGAATTATAAAGTTACTATCACATCACAAGAAGAAGAAAAAGCACAAGACCCTCAGAGCACACTCACTTTATTACACTGAACTCAGCATGATGGTGGATCTATAAAAGTTTGTCTAATACGTGGAGGAGACTCGCCGGTGAAGAGAGCATGAGCACCCTAGGTTACATGTATTCCCCGGTCATGATGTTTTCCAGATTCTAATGCCATCACACGTTACTTTCCCATCCCCAGTCAGCAAATATACTGTATGTTAATATTACAATATTATTACATAATGTAATATAATATGTATAATTTATATTTATATTAATAATATCATTAATCTGGAACTCCTCTCTTTGAAAAGTAAGATAGCTTCTGATATGATTATGCTGTATATAAAGAAAATTGAAGTGAATATAAACAGCACTGAACCTTGCTTAGGAGGTCCTGTAGACCTGAAGGCTTTCTTTCAGTAAGTATCAGTTTTGGCTAATTCATATTAACAAATTGGTATAAGTTTTTTTGTGAAGCACCTTGGATATAAAGTACTTTCACCATTTAGTGATGGCCACTGACAATGGATTTATACACAGTACTGGAAGGAGAGAATGTGTGGGGGCCGCAAGCCAGCCAGCAAATGACAAGGGATTACTGTGACACCCATTTGCATATCAAGAATTTTAAGCAGCGAGGGAGAAAATATCGAACCCTCCAGCCTGCAAGGTCATTCAAAAGATAGGTTTTTTTTTCTTCTCTTCATAATTTATTTTGCATAACATGCAGTATGGACACACTGTAGATTAAAAAGGTGGCTTTAGCATATCATGCCATCCCTGATAGGGAGCAGCTCCCACCTAGACTTCTCCTAGACACCATGCCACCACCACCACACCCACATCAAACTGAGGACACACACACACACACACACACACACACACACACAAATCATCTTGATTGTTTTAAGACGAACTACACATTGGAGAAAAGAAACTGAAAATTGCTGAAGCCTCTAATCCATTCCAAGTTTATCATCTCTTTAATTTTAATGGGTTTTTTTTCATATCAATAGAGGCCACAAAGCCAGTATTTTGATAGTTGCTGTTGGCAGAAAACGGTACTCCCTACCCAAAAAAATAAAAAAGGGGGGTTACCTTGACTATCGTCTGTGACTAAGGAATTTATTCAGATTGACATGAATATAACACACTGAGGAGACTGTGTCAAATATGTGGACTGAAAAGTTGTCTTCAGTAATGAATTGTATTATCTCTAAGTAGGACGAAAAAACTGGCAGGATGAATTAAAATGTTCTGTTGTTATTTTCTCTGTTTTATGTTAATATCAATCTGTCTGAACACCAGTAATGACTGTGGCAAAGAATTATTTGAATAAATTATTTGAATAAATTAAGATATTGTTATCATAAGGTTAGAACACAAATTATGCACGGAAAGGGAAATTAAAAATGTTATATCTAGGAATGATTGTATTTCAAACTAGAATTAATCTCTTTTTTTCACTTTTGAAATATAATTAGTAGATTAATATTCAAATATTAATGAATATATATATACACAGGACAATGCATGACATTTTGAAGTAAAAGATTTGTGCATATACGATATCGTCTACCAAGTGTCGGTGCTGGTGAAGAGATAGTAAAGAAGAGGAAGGAAAGAGGATGACATGTAGACAAGGTGTAGAAGTACGCTGAAAAAAGATGAGCAGAAAGAGAATAGGTTGTAAATGTGGACAAAAGAGGAGCCACAGTACAACTAAATGTGAAAAATGAATGTAATGTTTGACTGTAACACAGAACTGTTCTTTCTTTAAAGGAGCTAACTTGGAGACACATGGCAGCAGTCTAGAAGGTCTAGACCTGCTCTATATGACAAGCGCAATGGGAGACATAACTTTTGTTATGGTTTGGTGCTATATAAATAAAATTAACTGAACTGATTTGAGTTATAGTCAGTCACTTCTGTTAGAGAAAGTGATAAAGGAAATGTACAAATGCAACCAAAGGGTATATGACATCTATTAAGAGAATACAGAGGCCAAGTGCTCTGTAAAACACGCAGGAAGTCCAGGAACCTCAAGGTGCTCTTGAGGAACTGGTCATGGAGAGAGAGAGAGAACATTTGTGTGCCTCTTTCCCTTTTCTGAGTTTTACACCATTACACAAAATATTATATTATATTATATTATATTATATTATATTATATATATATATATACAGTGGGGAGAACAAGTATTTGATACACTGCTGATTTTGCAGGTTTTCCTACTTACAAAGCATGTAGAGGTCTGTAATTTCTATCATAGGTACACTTCAACTGTGAGAGACAGAGTCTAAAACAGAATCTGGTCGGCATGGCTGTCGTCCCAGAAGGAAGCCTCTTCTAAAGATGATGCACAAGAAAGACTGCAAACAGTTTGCTGAAGACAAGAAGACTAATGACATGGATTACTGGAACCATGTCATGTGGTCTGATGAGACCACAATAAACTTATTTGGTTCAGATGATGTCAAGCGTGTCTGGCGGCAACCAGGTGAGGAGTACAAAGAGAAGTGTGTCTTGCCTTCAGTCAAACATGGTGGCGGGAGTGTCATGGTCTGGGGCTGCATGAGTGCTGCCGGCACTTGGGAGCTAGGTCATTGAGGGAACCATGAATGCCAACATGTACTGTGACATCCTGAGGCAGAGCATGACCCCCCCTTCCTTCAGAGACTGGGCCACAGGGCAGCATTCCAACATGATAACGACCCCAAACAAACCTCCAAGACGACCACTGCCTTGCTAAAGAAGCTGAGGGCAAAGATGATGGACTGGCCAAGCATGTCTCCAGCCCTAAACCCTATTGAGCATCTGTGGGGCATCTTCAAGCGTAAGGTGGAGGAGCGCAAGGTCTCTAACATCCACCAGCTCCGTGATGTCATCATAGAGGAGGGGAAGAGGACTCCAGTGGCAACCTGTGAAGCTCTGGTGAACTCCATGCCCAAGAGGGTTAAGGCAGTGCTGGAAAATAATTTTCACGTAAGGGTGTACTCACTTTTTTTGCCAGCAATTTAGACATTAATGGCTGTGTGATGTGTTATTTTGAGGGGACAGCAAATTTACACTGTTACACAAGCTGGACATTGTAGCCACACTGTATGTCATTTCTTCAGTGTATAGATAGATACAGTAAGACTGTGGCTATACAATTAGTAGGCCATAATATCAGTTGTTTAAAATGTTTAAAATGATGTGGTGTAGGCTAAAGTAAGAGAACTGACATAACTACAACGCATTTACTGTTAGCTTAAACGAGGGAGGTGTGTGAAGCCTTGGCCTATAATGATTCTTCTGTAACATCTCAACAGGGTCCATCTCAATAGTCATTAAAGAACATGGCAACAAGTGAAAATGAAGGAAGCTACAAAAACATTTTCCAGTGGTAAGTAACCTATAATAAAACGTGAAATGCATGTGTTCAAGTTGTTGTTGGCCAGATGCCACTGTTACTAGTGGGGGACCTCCACCTGAGGACCTCAGACCTGTTGAGGAGCTCAGGTGGAGGTTCAGCTCCAACCAGTGGCGCCCACTAAGATGAAGGGCCTCCTCAGACATGACTCGGGAGCAATATGTACAAGGTAATATTTGCGACTTTTCCTCAACAGGTATCAGTCTCACTATGGTAATAGCTAATGGTATGCTTTATCTTTCAGTGTGGAGACACTATGCCTGCTAGGTCTGCTGAAGGCATTCCTGGCCCATGTGTGGGCAGGTTTGATTTTATATAAACCCCATGCAGTTTCTTCTTTTGCTTTACCAACTGCAGTGTTCTTCTCTTTGCGGGGAGATGGCACCAGCATATCTAGGGCCCTTGAAGAGGAGACTGTGTCTGCAGAGTAAGACAAAATTTAAAATGTTTTGGATGTGCCTGCATTCTCCAAATTATGTATTACCCTACACCTTGCTGCATGACATGATCAGAATGACATGTACGTCAACAAGGAATGAAGTAAGTACTCATATTGCTACTACCGACTACATCACCAGCTGCTCTTTGACACATTTTCTCTCTCACAGGATGTCACTTTGATATACAAACTTATCTGCTCATTGTCATTGAAAGCAAGAAACTGGACATGGAGTACAAAAAGCTAAACTGGAGAATGCAAGTATAAATGTAAACACAACAGAAGGTCATGGTTTGAACTGTAGTTAGTGTTTTTTGTTTTGTCTTTACAGCTTGAACAAATGAGCAAAATAAAAAATACGTTCAACACAAATTTGGCAGACTTTTTTTAAATGATATTTTATAGCTGCTGATCTCTGCTGATTTTCATAACTTCTGAACTTCAGAAATTCTTTGGCACGCAGCTAAATTAAGCTTGACAGTTATCCCGCTACGGAGCAAGCTAGTTCAGCGGTATACAATACCTTGGTCACCTGGGCAGGGAATCCTATAACGGATCTCTCACTTAAATTAGCAAGACTTTATGGCTTTTATGGACCACCCCTTGGACACGCGAAGACAAAAAATATAACATATTTTGGCATAAAGTTTGTAGTGACACTGCTGGACCACTGACATGATTTGCCTTTAAGTAACAAATCCCCAGAAGATTACAAGCGAGAAACTTCTGGTCCCAGGAGCAGAAGTGTCTAGAAGGCAACAACAGTGAGAAACGAGTGGAATACCAACACCCCCACAGGAGATAAAACCCTGTTTATTCCCATCCCAGCTAATACACTTTTTCTCTCAACTGTTTATGAAAAATGCCTGATACATGGTGGACATTTGGTATGAACGAGAGCACATTAGCCAGTGACTCCAGTTCCACATGGCATGCAGGACGAGGAGGAAGAAGGGGAAGAAGAAGAACAAGAAGAAGAAGATCAAGAAGAAACAATTAAAAGAAGAAAAAGGGAGAGATGTATGCTGTCAGGGGGTGGAGGGTGGAGAGGAGAGAGGGAAGGGGGGCTGTTAGTAGGGTTTTAGTGTTGATGGAGAGACCAGAGAAGGAGAAGGTGGATGGATGGAGGGAGGGGGGATGGAGGCAGGAAGGGGAGGTGGAAGAGGGGGGGCTTGACGATAAGAGAAAAATTCAGACCGGTCAAAGTTTCCTTTTTGCCAATCGTGCTCCTGATAAAGACAGCGCCTGCTCCGGAGCTGATAGAGGGGCTATCTCTCTCCCTTACTCTTTCTCCTCCCTCCTCCCTCCCCCCTCCTCCGCCATCCCTCTGCCTCACTCACCCAGCAGTTAGTTTGTGAGACGGAGAGGAAGGAAGAGAAGGAGAAAAAAACAAAAAAAAAAACGAAGGGCCGTATCAGTGCAGCATCATGGTGCTACCATCAACCAGCCACCGCGCAGCAATTAATATCGCTCCAATTACTGTTAAAGGGACAAGGCTGGGACAGGACGATAATGAACACATCCTCTCTTCCCCACCAGAGGAATTAAAATACATGCACACACACACACACACACACACACACACACACACAAACACTCGTAACACACACTCAACACTGCGCAGACACACATGCACAGACATACATAAAACGTGTGCTGCTTGAAAAGGAAATAATGCGAGATAGTGCGGTAATCTTATTGCATTGTTTAACTCATTGAAGACAACAGACAGAGAGAAATAAATAACCAAACAAACCTCGATAAGAGAGGAAATAAATAATAAAATTATGGCGATTTACTTGTTATCTCCTCTTAGCCGTGTGTGTGTGTGTGTGTGTGTGTGTGTGTGTGTGTGTGTGTGTGTTTTGTTAGGACTTGAATACATTTTCCTTCGGCCTGTCACATTCACCTCTCATGTTCACGGGAACGGCAGGACAACACAACAGACCCTGAAAGACACTAGGAGGAGACGACACAGAAGAACATCTCCAAGACACACACAAGAACACGCAGACACACAAACAAAGCCATACAGGGCTGGTTAGAGCCACTTAAAGGTGGGGTATGTCATTCTTCTTCGATACACGTCTGTGTGAAATTTAGCGAATATCTCCTCCCGGTCCGCTAGCTCCTATTTGCAGAGCCAGGGCTGAGTACAAAGTGGCTCGGACCGAGGAACACAACATTATTCCAGCGGTTCCACCCATGATCTGTGTGTCAGGTAATGTTAAATGACGTGCCCACGGACTTTCAGCTTACTTTCTAGTTTGCCAAGAAGCATATTAAAAGTTAAGTGATGGTATGTTGTCGGTATCCCTGGGAATACATGTGTCATTTTGGACGACCCTGCAGCACACCATGAACATAAAAGGCCAAAATTCATCGTTCTTTTCCTAGTTACAGTACGTGGGAGGTCAGGATGTGGAGTAGGGGTGTGCGATATTGCGATATTTGATCGTGAGCGATTAAAATGTCTCCACAATCTGCCTCTACAGTGCACCCAGGTTATAGCTGCTCCGTCAGCTGCCTCGCTGCCTGCGTTCTTTGCTGTCTACAAAGGCTACACTGTAACTGTTGGGCGTCATAAAATTAACATTAAAGTTCCCCCGTTTCCCCGAGGCTGCTCTGCCTCAACTCTCTGTGATTTACAGAGTTTGCTGATGTGATGATGCTGTTATCTAAGTAGCTCAGTTAGCCTGGTGGTCATAGCTTTATCAGCCCGGACTGGGAGCTTGGAGCACGTGGGGAGTGTATGGTGTTACACCTCTACGCAAGCACTGGGGGTTTTCAGCCTGGGCTGAGTGTTGCCGGATTGGGCATCAGAACCAGAGCAGAGCGGGCGGGCGGGCAACGAAAGCACGCTCAGCAGCCTCCCAGTGAACACGACATGAACGGGACCGAACACATAGAGCAAGAGGAAATACAGTACAGAGGTGATTTACATAGTTTATTGATGGACAGATACATTTACCTTTTCCAACTGTATCTGTCTGTATCTCTGGCTAGTTAACGAATGCTCCGTAAGCCTTGCTGCTAGTCCTATTAGCTGAGTCAGCCCAGGGGTGCCGCAGTGTCACTGAGGTGAACCAGTCTGCACGAGGTCTGCATGATGGGGCTGGGGGGCGTAACGCACATTCAGCGCTACTGGCTACTGCTAACGCTAATCAATATCTGCAACAAGTCCCTCACTGTCTTTGTGTTTTTAAATATGCAGAAGCAAATAGCAAGTTAATGGGTAAATCAAATAAAAATATGTATATTGAAATGTTATAAGAACAAAATTCAATTCAATTCAATTTTATTTATATAGCGCCAAATCACAACAACAGTTATCTCACAGCGCTTTTCATAAAGAGCAGGTCTAGACCATACTCTGAAGTTATTTACAGAAGCCCAACAATTCCCACCAAGAGCAAGCACTAGGCTACACAGGCAAGGAAAAACTTCCTTTTAAGAGGCAGAAACCTCGAGCAGAACCATGGCTCAGGGTGGGCGGCCATCTGCCTCGACCGGTGAAAATGAATCAGTTCTTTGCTGTTTGAATGAATCATTAGGCTACATTGTTTACGATTAATAAAGTAGTGTTATTTTCCTCTATTAAACCAATAACTTGCAAAATAGTCTTAAAAACCAACATGAAAATGAATTGTGATAAGATTGTAAATCGTGATCCTGCCTGAAATTAATTGTGATATGATATTTTTGCCATATCGCCCGCCACTAGTGTGGAGGTCCTGCTCCTGCTCCAGCACAGCACAAATCGCTTACCCCATCTTGAAATGTTTTTAGTAGCTTAACCATAACCGTATTTACATCACACTTAGTTTTCATGTAAAAAAAATATTCTAGAAATAGATTTAAAAAACTGCCATTAAATGTTAAAATACATAATTTGGGGTCTGCAGAATAGCAGTGTTAGGGTCCTTTATAGCAACAGTAGTCTATCAACAATATTCTTTGAAATGTCAACAGAAATGTGCACCTCCAAACTAAATAGACTAAGGTGAATATTAAATGTTTTAAATATGCTTTTGTCTGATAGAGAGCCTCTGCTCATGTTAGATTTCTTATGTTGATTTAGATGTTGTGCATTTATGTTTGGCTACTACAAATAAAAAAAGGGACCTGAATGAGCCTCCACACAAACAGGCGTGTACTAAAAACAATGCAGTAAAGAACATAAGTTAACTTTTGGTGCAACTGCACAGCTCTGAGGAACTCTGCTGTGGACCTTTTTCTCTATAAATTGTCATAGCAGGAACAGCATACAGGCCGGTGTTACTAATAACATTGACAATGTAGGGTTTTCCCCAGGAAATTGGTTTGTGGAGACAACGGCGTTGCTGGCGCCTTGCAAAAAGAGCTCACCACACTCAGTCTTATTTCAGTCATTGTTAATGCAAAAAAAACAAAAACAAAGAGCTGCTGGTACAAGTCCAACTCTAACTTTCGTTCTTTATGCCATTAACCTGTATTTCAGGTTATTTTGTCAGACAATGCAGCACAACTAGGTAATGACTCCTGGTCAAGGTAGTATTTATGAGCTGGGAGTTCAAATTTCACACTACTTCAAACATCTGACAACAGAAACTCTATTGTGACTTCAACTGCATTAAAGCACAGTATGTGATAACAGAGTGTGGGGTGGGGCGAAGGTCTCCCTCTCTCTCTCTCTAATTAACACCTAATGATTTCATCATCGGTTTTTTTCTGACCAGGTACGAAGAACTAAAAGTTTTAACAATCCTTGAGCACAAGCAAATACTGGAATTAATTGTTCCCTCAGCCCAAAATTCACACTTCACCTTCATTTTGCTTCAGTACTTTTGTTTTAGTTAGTTCCAAATACCAAATGACATGTTTACTGGCTATACTGGACCCCTGCGTGCGTACTGACCTGGACCCCTCCACTGTAACGGCTCCTCTTCTTCCTCCCCTTCCTCTTCCTCCTCCCCGCCACTGTGTGTTGGACCCTGCTCCTCTCCATCCTCGTCTTCATCGTCAGGCCCTCCTCGAGAGTCCTGCGTCCTGGGCTCTGGATACACAACACAAACAGTCAGATTTAAACACACCCAAACATACTATCGGCTCCGGGTGAGTTCAGTATGAAACGTTAGTTTTCGGCCTTGGAAACTCCACGTCGATGGCAACCTATGTGTGTGTCTAAATGTGTGTGCATCTGGGCAGTGGCTGTTCCTGTCTGTTGATCAAAGGCAGCAGTGAAAGGACTCCCTGAGCTGTGGAACACAACGCCTCGCCACGCAGAGATGGACCCTTTGATTCTCATTGCAACTATGGAGAATCAAAGACGCATCAAAACATGTGCACTCTCTACCTCTGCGTTGGTCTTTTTTTGGGCTCTTTCCCTCCATCTTCCGCCAGCTTTTCATTCTCTCTTCGTCACTGCCCAATGTCCCAATGTGCTCGTCTTTTTCTTCTCCTGTTTCTCTCCATCATCTCCCCCTCAACCCCCTCAGCCTGTCACCTTCTGCAGAGACTGAGGCTGCCTGTGTTCCTCTAATCAGCACTGATATCCCTGCAATTGATCAAGCTGATTACCCAGCCTCCTGCTCGCTGATCAAAGAGATCTGTGTGTGGTTCTGCACGTGGGCTGTGTGTGTGTGTGTGAATCTAAATGTCTAGATGTGTATGTGTGTCTAATGATGTGTTTATCCAGCATGCATATATGTGAACCCTGACCTTTGCCTGTGCAGCTGGTATCAGCCGGTTCATCATACCACTGGGTCCCTCCCTATTAGCAGGCTCATGATTAGTTAGATTAGATTAATAGTTGCTTCACAGCACCTCAGGCTATCTGAGCTGAAGATCTCTCTCTTCTTGTTCTCTGGTCTTGCATCATCATCAGGCCAAGGGTTAGGGTGACTCAAAAGCTGACTGCATGGAAACGGATCACAAACATTCACTATTAATCTCACTAATAATTGTCACTGTAGTTTCAACAAAATGAAGTGACCCAGCTTGTTAAGGCGGACATTTAAGCTGATATGTGAGGGAACAATTTTAAAAAAAGAACCTGAAAATTGCTTCTAGTTTCCAAAGGGAGTCTTGCAGTTAGTGTTGTGCAATGGTTTTCATGATTACAAGTAACCTTTCCAAACTACCGTGCACCAACCCTGTCACAGAGATCGTCTGTGTCAACAATAAGCGAAATCATACACCAAACAGCACTGTTTTAGGTAAATGATCCCATTTCTCGGGAATTCAAGTGCAGTCAGCAATAGGCAGCCTACGGGCCAGACAGCAATAATATCTGACCTGTAGCATATATAATATAATATTATATAATATATAATATAATGTATATAATATAATATTATATAATATATAATATAATGTATATAATATAATATTATATAATATATAATATAATGTATATAATATAATATTATATAATATATATGTATAGCTGAGACAGGTCTCAGTCATGACAGCAAAAGTTAATGATATAATCACTTCCTCTTAAGTGATAGTGTCTACAAAATAAAATCACAGGAACATCTTTGCAGCAGTACCTTATGTCGTGTTTAATGGAGAGCCTTTACTTTGAAAAGTTCTGAAGGAAATTCAAAAGAATCTCTGGCTTGCTTGACACACCTGAGAAACCCAGGAATTTCCACTGCCTGGAGATACTAGGGGAAATGATGTGGACCAATCACCGGGCAGGCACACACTAAAATGCACATGTAAAACGATCTCTTCATAATCCATTTGTTGGAAAGGGAGAAAAATAATACTAGCAGCAAGCGGGGATTCAACACACAACAACAGGTACACAGAAAATTACTAGATTATAAATGATAAATTGACTATGGTCTGGCCCGCCATCTACTGACTTGGAGAAAATTTGATGCCAGACTTATTTGCCAACCACTGGTTTAGACTTTTCTGTAACTGACACTACTATCCCAACCGTCAGTATTCTGGAAAGACCCCTGTTATGAGCCTCCATCTAGGCTAAAAGAAGGAATAATATGGAGACATCTTTTCTTCATTGCTATAATAGATTTAGTATCAGAGCTTGTTAAGATTTTCTTTGAATATGTCCAGAGGTTGGACACACGCATAGTGTAGTTTCTGACAGTTTATTAAATAATCCATCACACACTGATATGATGCGTATATGACTAGAATGTACAAGGCAGCTGGGTATAAGAACATCTCAATCAAAACTGACTTCAGGCAAAGGTATATCTCAGTTGTGATTGTTGAGTTTGTGGTTAGATTTATTTAGAGTGATGATGTGTAAAGGAAACCTCAAAAAAGACAACATGGGAATAACTGATATGCTGTGTGCCACAGTTGCAGAAAACTCAGGGTTTGATTAAAACATTATCCTTCTAACGGTCTGTATTTAAAAAGCAGTTAATCCACTTTCTCTCCTCATGTCTTCTGTCCTTTGTCCACATTCCTGTCCTCCTAACTTTTGCCCTTTTCTTCACTTCCTCCTTCCAAGCTCCTATTTTGTGCTCTCCCTCCCCTTCCCCAAATCCCACCCCGTCTTCAGCCTCCACCCTGATAACACCTCAGCTGTCTGCACAAAGCCCGTGTTTACCCTTGCATTCCCGCTCCGATAAACAGCGATAGCGCCCAATCGATACCAGCCATAAACGGCCTCGCTACCACGTGACACCATCACACTCCTCCGTTATTAATGTAACAGTTGAGAGATTGGATCTGCATCGTCAAATAAATCAACACACACGCACACACACACAAAAAGAGAAGCAAGTGCACACATACACACAACATCCAGCTTCACGTCACGTCCACCTTTCGACTTCATCCAAGCAGACACTCATTCATACGCAGCAACATACTGTACACACACTAAAGCAGGCAGACCTACACACGCACGCACGCACACACACATACACACACACACACACACACACACACACCTCCCCCCTGCCTAAACAGTGCCATTATTTTCAGCTATAAATCACATTGAATGGCACATTGATTTTATCCTGCAGGGGCTGAAGCGAGGGAGGGGAGCTAGAGACACAGTTATTGCGTTTAATATTATCAATATTATCTCCCATATCATCTCAGACAGGGAGGCAGGTATCAGGAGGAGTCGACAGACACTTTTCTGCCAAACCCCCCTCCTCCCTCTCTTCCACCCACCACCCCCCCCACCAACAGCGAGACAGTCTCCATCAATCTGATAAGCTGAACTTCCCCTGTCACACCTGCAGGGCAAAGTCACCCAACAATCTCGCCTCCGAACTTCTACAACCCTCTGTACATTTCTGTTCCTCTTCTTTCTGATTTGAAAGCTGCCGTTTGTCTTTTGTTTCCTCGTTGGTCAATTTGGTGGCGCAGATGAAGCTGAAAGGGTACTGGACTGAACCAAGGCGTGACGCCTCGAGTCCTCTGCCTTGTGCGCACCGGCTCCAGAAAGCAGCACGTTAGCAGCAGCTGCATTCGTCTGTCAGTGAAAAATGAAGCATATCTGCTGCATCAAATGTGCATGAGACAGACGACTGACACAGGTGTAGACAGGGTGTTATTGCTCCCATCAGAAGTGCTGGGACTGGAAAAGACCTATATGGTTGTTTTTAACTGCCATTTGTTTGGAATGTTGAAATGTATCAGTGGATTTACTACGAGAAGTGATCCCACACATTCGTGATGGTCATTCATTAAGGCTTCAACGGCAAAACAATTTTTAAAATCCATCAGTGATGCAGCTGTTGAGGAAACATATCTTTCTTATCTATCTTCTTCCTCCCTGTTCGAACATTTTTAATTCACTGACTCACTCTCTCACACCAGGAGCCAAATATGCGTGTCCTGTCATGTCTGAATGAAGCTGTAAGGAACATTAACGTAAACATGTCTGAATGGCAAAAAGCCATCACTGCAACAGATAGATGAAGCCAGCATTGTTGCATATTTTTTGTCTAAAAAGGAGGTTTACGTTCCTCTCAGAGAGAATCAGCATCATCTGTACAGAAACTACAGGTAAAACATATCCTGTTGGTTAACCCTGGCACATAGACGGCATCATTTATCAGTATTTGATAATCTTGAAAATTTGCTGCCAGTTAAATAAATAGCTGAATTATTACCATTACCATTCCCGTGGGGAAACATGTTGGGTATTGTGGTGCTGGGTAGGGCTCCAGAATATCTAGCCTCACCCCTACGTACTAGATCTGCAACTAGGGCTGGACGATATGGCCAAAAATGTTATCACAATAAAAAGTTTCATATCTGTCAACATCGATAATTATCAGGATGAGTATCAAATCCTTATTTCTTTCGAGTTTAAAGGCTCATTTTTGCTCCTGAGTGAAAGTTGAAGAAACCTGATGGTTAATTGTGGTTTTCAACTCTTCTTAATGGGCAGAACCAACACGGAGCGGATCACTTTGCAAATTATGATAAAATCTTTGTCAACAAATATGCATGAGTAAAATTAAGTAAAGACTTTTTTCAGTCCTTTTTCCTAATCCTAATTCCTAGTCCCGATTCATGTATGATTCAAGTGAATAAACATTTATTGAATATTTATTGAAAATTTGTTATACTGTTATTGAAAAAAATTATATCATGATAATTATTGTTATTGTTTTATTGTCCAGCCCTAGCTGAGAAGGATGTTAATTTAGTTACTAGTTAGTTATTTTTTGATCCGTCAATAGATGGATTCATTTAGATACAGTTTCCCCTCAAAAAAGCAAAGAGCCTAAAGTCAAAGTGATTAATCGTTTAGTGTGAAAAAGTTTACAAAATTGTGAAAAACATCCCACCCATTACAATAGTGCCCATTTGGCTATGGGGCTAAGACACAGACCGTGAACCGCAACGTCCCCTGTTTGAGTCCCATTACGGGCTGTCTGTAATAAAGTCATAAAAACACCCCAAAATTATATATAAATCCCCCACAACTTCCCAGAGCCAACGGCGCCATCCTTGAACTGCACACAAACCTTTTCCATTTCCATGACATAAAACAGATTCTCATTGGAGAATTGCTCTATTATCAAAGTTGCCTGACGACTGACTAATTGATTAAGCAGCTAATCATATCAGCAGCGCACACGCACAGGCCAGAACTGTCCATCATGATGATACCAGAAGAGATTATGACCTTTGTCATTTGTCCGTTTCTCTATCACCACTGATCCGCTTCTGTTGAAAATAAAATGAAAAAAAAAGAAGAAAAAACTGGCTTACAAAAATCATCCTGATTGGTCCAAACAAGGGCACGACAATTAGAGGTCACAAGGAGGTAACATACTGACTAATCAACCCAGAAGTGGATTTTATCAGGTTTCCTGTGATGTATAAGTATGATTACCTTGTTATGAAAGAAGGACCAACTGTAGAGCAATTCTGAGAAGCGAGAGGGGAAGAAAAAAAAACACCACAACAGAGAGAGACGTACTGAGCAGATGCTCAAGTCTTCCTCAATAACGTTCTATCAGCATTGTATCAGCATTAATATACTGGCTCACTCTGTCAGGCTCAGGAGCAGGGTGTGATGGAGAGAACAGAGTGCTTGGTCCTGTTACTGGTAGAATGTGTTTTTCTTGCTAAAGTTATCAGGGCGGTTATCGCCAGTCCCTCTCTCTCTCTCTCTCTCTCTCTCTCTCTCTCTCACCCTCTCTGTCTCTCTCTCTCCCCAGATGGTGGATAAGAGGCCTTGCCTTTATTAGCCAGTGCTGGCCAGATAAAGACCTGGTATTGATCCCAGGTTGAAAGAGCAGGTTCGTCAAACATGGCTGATTTACAGAGAACTGATAATGGCAGCGCTGGGCAACTGAGGAACCCCAGAAAAGAGAGAGAGAGAGGAGTAAATCAACAGTGTGATGGGAAGGGCCGTGTTTGTTGGGAGGAGGGAAGGTGGCCGGGCAAAAGAATACACACACACACACACACACACACACACACACACACACAAATAAAGAAACAAAGACGCCAAGTCTGTTTGCTATCGACGGACAAAGTTGCTCAAATGTGCAGTCTGCCTGAGTTCTCTCATCTTCTTCTTATACAATCTAATACACACATAACCCACTTCTCACCTCAAACACACACACACACACACACACACACACACACCTATAGCTAATCTCTAATCTCGTCTCGATTAGCACCTGACAGAATTTCCATGGGTTTATCTAACCAAGCCAACCAACAGACGCTTATCACTTCCAGCCCCAAAATTTCACAAGAGCAGGAATTTTTGAGATTAAAAAAACACAGCTAGTGAAATCTTGAATAAGTCAAAAGAATATGACTGAAAACTCTGCTATCACACCGTACAAGGGTAGCTCGGGATAAGAGGTGCATGAGGGGGCAGATTCACTGGAGCCAAGATTGAACCCTGAGAATTTTTTTTTTATTTATTCGTTTAGACACAATAGAGATAAAGGAGTGATACATGTGGAAAGCTGCAACCTCATACTGGTTCTTCAGTCTTTCTGAGTTTCTCTGGGCGACGTTAACAGTCTGCTGACAGATAGTGGGACGTCAGTTGATGAAAGAAAGACTTCATGTCTTGATGAGGATATAAATCTGGTATTAACCACTAATATAACTGCCGGGAAACCAGACATCTGGATCTTTTCACTTCAAGAGGTTCTTACTGCTGCATGTTGTCAGTGCGTCATTACAGTCAGTGTGATACAGGGAGGTATTACAAACACAATAAAACAAGGGTGGTGAAACATTTTCATGTTTATTTGATTACATAGTAAAAGAACAAGTGTGAGCATGTCTTAAAGTTATTTGGTCAGTTGACCCACACACTGCCAACCCTTGTTATAGAAACTATTTCCTAGGTAAAGAGTATACCCAGTGAAAATAGGTCACAGTAAAGGTCTATGGACTATCCAGAATATAAGAGCACAGTAACATTTAGGAAATGAACAAATTAATTGGCACACTCTTGGTGACTATTTGAGCTCTCAAACGAACGTTACATTAGTTCATTCAGAAATAACTGGATCCAGCTTGTCAGATATGAACATGCCCGTTTGAAAACTAGTCTGTCATTAAACTGATTATGTTTTGGGCAAAACGAGCAATTGTTGACATTTAATAGACAAAGTGATTAATCAAGAGAGTTACTTGCAGATTAATCAATGCGTTAACTAACTGTTAAGCAGATCTTTTGTACTGGACCTATTTTAGAGCTTCAACATCTTCATGAGAAGTACCATCAATCTTTAAATTCAATAGGTGATACTTTTACATTCAAGCTTGTTTGTTTCCTGTGCTGATATCTTCTGTTGGATTTTGGACTCTTCTCACCTTCATTGTACAGTGATGTGTACGGTGGGGGGCTGGAGCTGTCGCCCTCTGCTGAATCATCTGGGTCCGAGGCTCCTCCCTCCTCTCCCGACAGGCTGAGGTTGTCCGGTGTGTTTTCTTCACCGCCGTCGAGATCCCCGAGGGAACCTGCAGGATGAAAAGGGGGGAAAGTTAGCAAGTGAATCTGTATTTATGCTGGTCAAATGCACTCCAGCCTTTCCTGGTCCCTGTTGGGACTTCATACTGACCCTGACAGAATTTGAAAATAGAAGAAAAAATCTATTGAAAAAAAGGAAAACATTGCCATCTGAATGGATGGATAGAGTTTATTTAAGTAGACAATAACGCATCAAAGTTAAAGTGCAGTTTGAATATCAAGAGAATTGACACCAAAAACAGAGCTCCATAAAGTAGAGAACTCTAAAACCTCTGTCTGTGGGGCACAGTATAATATTACGCTTCAGGCCTGCAGAAGGCAGGATTTGAGTTTAACTGTCTCCCGGTGGGACTTGAGTCTAAAAGGACTGGTCCCGGAGAGGTGAGAAATAAAACTAAGTGAGATTGTTAAACAAGCTACTTATGGTTGTATGTGCTCTACAAGGGAGGAAAAATACCCTAAACACACTGATCCATTTTTTTAACTGGACTCATTCAAAAAAACGGTTTCAAGAATTGGACACGCTGAACGGTCTAATCCAGAAGATTAATAGCAAGAAGCCAAGGGGGACCTTAAAGCCAAATTACAGTATACCTAAAAATGTAGCTAAAAGAGTGATTAGTGCAGGGCTGATCTGTATCAATTACAGTTTCATAATCCCTGCTGACCATAGTAATTATACAGTACTTTTGATCTATTTTAGCCTGTTTGAAGATTACACCCAAAAAATGGAGTCAGTTAATATGGATTTAATGTGACTTTTTTTGTCAAATTGCTTCATTAATAACACTCCTTCTATAAGATGGATACACCAGACTGCTTTAATGGTACATTAAGAGCTCTAAACCTTGAAATATACGGTCATATTTAATGCCTGTTTTTCTGTATCTAAAGTCTAACTTACAGTTATTCGTGTTTCAAGGCTTGATGATTATAAAAGACAGTTTCTATTATATGTTCATCTGCGTCAGATGACATGCTTCATTCCCGAGACGATCCCATCACACAATTATTATTAATTCAGGGTAACAATTTCATTTAAGAGGATTAGGGAGTGCTAGAGTGAAGCAGAAATGGTTAATACGCTGCAGACAGCTGAGGGAGAAAACAACTCATACATAATGATGATGTAGTGGAAAGTCAAGGAGGGTGGGCACATTGTTTCAGAATAACTAAATCAGAGTGAAATTAATACCGAGAGAAAATCAGGATTTCTTTCCCCCCCACTCGCCTTTCTCCCCCAATCCAGACAGGTTGTAAATTAATTTTCATTAGTTGTTCCGAACGAACAGAGGGATTGTTTCGGAGCTAAAGCCGTGACTGGGGGCGTATATATTTACAATACTGGAACAAAAGGAGTCTATAATCTATACAAAGCACACAACAATACCCATGAATAAAGAAGCTTGTAGAAAAAGGGAAAGGCAATTTTTCTAATTCTGTTAATTTCACTTCCAAAGCAATTAAAAGCAGGCAGAGATAATGCTTGGAAACAATCGCCGGCTGACAAAGTGTTTCTGTCTTTGTAAATGAAACATCTTTAGGCTAATTTCAACTTCCACGCCTGCATGGTTCACTCTAATTTCAGATAAAATTAACACAGCTAGATTTGGACCTTCATAAAAAAAAATTTTAAAAAGAATGGAGGAGAAAGGAAAAAAAAAAGATAGATCCTGTATACAATATTTTTAGAATTAGGTCTACGTCGCCTGAGCTTTGCAAGATCTAATTTTCAGTATCTATAAGGACATTTTCATACAATTAATTTTCCTTTAATCATAATTGTACAAAGGCACTTCTCTGTATAAAAATTCCAATTATATTTCCTGTTTAAAATGTAAGTTTGAATTATGATTTCTTTCCTCATTACGGCTCTGGTTTAATGAATCAATCACTGCATCACTGCTTTCAGACATCAAATGGTGCGGAAAAGTTTCAGCTCCACTTTCTCCCCTCTTTAATCCAAGGAGAAATATTCTCCCTTTCCCCTTCTCTTCCTGTCTCGGATAGTTGGCAGAAAGGATAGCTGGGCCTGTGTGATAAGTGCAGAACATTCTCCTTCATTTGCCAGTTTTAAAGTTAAAGCCTTGTTAATTGTTATAGCGTGATATCCACAGGAAAATTGGACTGAACTCATTCAAGAGATGGAGAAATAATAAAAAGACATAGCCCACATGTGTATCTCTGTACAGTAGGAGGGACATCAATTAAGTTGAGACTTATCCGACAGCACCACTGAACTTTCTAGGTTGTGAACTAAAGAAGGAGGATCTTTTTCATGAAAAAAGCCTAAAGCTTAAATGTATTCACATTTCCAAACTTACGGTTCTCGAATGAATAAAACTTTTGACATGTTTGAAAGATGAAATTCAGTCCTCCTAATCAGTTCCAGGACAGAGACGGGATGAACTTTCTGTGCCATTTTTTTGTTTTGATTTATAAAAGAGGTTTCTAGAACGATACTTGTTCCTTCGTAAGTATACCAACTGAGGTGGACCGACACAGCTTTGACAAGAATTTATTCTAGAAGGTTAAAAGAAGATTCGACTGAATAAACGCTAAAATCTTAAGTTGGTAAAGGTCACTGATCAGTTTCTTCGGTTTGATGATTTTGTCTGAACAACAGTTGACAATCCTAAACAGATTTAATTTATATGTAACTAGCACTGATTGTCAATTAGAACTTACAAAATCTGAGTTTTGATGATAAAACATATTTCTGGACAAAAAAAAAAAGGTATCCATTTAGTAAAATAGTTTCAATCTGATCTGATAAATCTGATCTGAAACTTTAATACTAAATGCTACGGACAGTACTGAAACAGTACTAATGCTCAAATGCAATTTTGAGATAATTTGAATAATCGATCACTTGTTAAGTTTATAAGATGGAGGTAGACAAGAGTCGGCAAAATTCCTCCGCTAACATTTTAAGAGAACAAAAGACATTATTAAAGTAAAACAGGCAAACACAGTTTTAAAATTTGGGGAAATTAATAATAGAGTGGTCCACTAAAACTACTAGTCCATGCTGACTGAGGAAAACTCCAGTCCACCACCTAGAGGAGACTAAGACAGATGTGGTAGTACAGGAGTACTTGAGCTCCCGCGCAGAGACTGCAGCTGTCTGTCTTGGAGGCGCGAGGAGAGGCAGAACAAAGTGCTGCAGCTGATGAAGGCACCAAAGATACTGCTTTATTAACTCTCCGTCCACATCAAACCTGCAGCAAGCAGCTCGCTGATTAAACACAGAGACAACACACATCAAACCTGCATGCTCAACAAGCCTGATTAAACAGACGCAAGCCTCGCCGCTCTCACGCTAATAAGCCACCGCACAAAAAATATATTAGATCTGAAAGCAAGAGAAGGACAGGAAGAGAGAGGGGGAGAGGCATGCTTCTATCAGAAAATCACAGACTTGTGAAGAGAAACATTAAAAGGGGATATTTAGAGAAAGAAAGGAGGAGAGAATGGGAAGGAGAGGAGGATGTGTGAGCTCTCGAGAGAGAAACTAAGGTAAGGTCTGACATGGAGTCACGCACTGGAGAGGAGCCACTTATTGATCAGAGTGAGGAGAATCACCCACCACTGAGGAAATATTTTTAATCAACTTTTCACTTAAAACATTTCCCTCAATGCTGCATGGGCTCTTATCACAGCTCCATGGCCACCGTTCCCTTCCATCAACCCTCACACAAGAGGAACCTGCCCACACAGCCCATGATATCGATCCGTTATATTCAGCTTCAATAAAAATCAGCTTTTTTTTCCCTCAGCCTTTAGGATCTGAGCTGCTAACGACTGCCCATTGATTACTCTGGGGATGACAAACTCAAGCAAAGCAATAGATTTTTTCGACAGATCTGAAATCCCCGGGGCTTATGGACCGTCCTGTAAATCTTCACATCTAATGTGATGATGATAAAGTTCCCAGATTGCAGTGGGGGGGGGGGCACATAATGGCTGCTGGTGTGAGGGTAAGGCCCGGCTATTAAGGCCTGCAGGCTGATTAACCTCCACCAATCCTCTGCAACGTCTCTAAGATCTTTTGAATCTAATTAGTCATATTTGTCTCAGCGAAACCTGCACTGTGACGCAAACCGGAGCAGGAGCTTCAGAATGTGTCTGTGGCTGACATAAGATCCACATTTTCTTACCAAATCAAATGACCAGTGAATATTCAGCATGTTTGGACAGATAATAAATTAAATTAATTACAATCAATCAATGATGATTGTTTTCTTTATCCACTCAATTAAAACTGTGACTTTACATCACAGTAATGTAAAAATCACTAGATTTTCAAAATAAAAGTCATGACCAATCCCCAGACCAGATGAGTGGGTTGGTTGTTTCTCCTGCGGAGGAACTGTGTGTGCACTGAAATTCAGAAAACAACATTGTTTTCATCACTATTGCAACCTTGAACTACTACCATAAACCTGTAAGTAGTCCCGTGGGTAATATGCAGAACCTGAGAAAAAGGGTTAGGCTCTGGAATGTACAGAATGTATTACACAGAATGACAAACCACAGAATACCACAGAGTACTGCACCACTGTTGGACACCAATCTTTCATCTCAGTGTCTTCTCAGGAACTACAACAACCATGCTTGAATGTTATAGGTTCATTTTATAGCTGAAACAATCAGTCATTCAATTGATAGCCACTAATTTGATAATTGATTAATCATTTAAGTAATTTTTCCTATAAATGTCAAACATTACCTTGTTCCAGTCTGTTGATTGTAAAAAGTTGCTGCTTTCTTGGTCTTTTTACTTGTGATGGTATGATAATACCTTTGGGTTTTGGGGTCACGTTGGGCAGCGATATATTGTGATGAGCATTTTTTACCTTTATCTGACATTTCATAGAAAGATGAATTGATTAAAGAGAAAATAATCTGCAGATTAATTGACAGTGAAAATAATAATTAATTGCAGCCCTGTTCCATATGATAACTCAATCCCAAGCTTTTGTTGATAGTTTGGTTCTCATTCAAACTCTAGTTATTAGTTTCTTACTCACTCAGAACTACAAAATCCTAAATCTGCAATTATAGAAGAAATGTGAAGAGCAGCTCGGGTTCAAATAATGCTGATGGCATTTTAAAAAATTATTATCTATTAATTAAGCACATGGTACAGTCATTGCGGCCCACCTCTATCATGACAGATTTGACGCATGGTGATTGATCATTTATTGATTGAACACCTACAAAAAGTACGTCAGAGAGGAACATTTTAATTCTGTGCCACAGCAGGTTTGCTGCCGTGCCCGCCACGAATAAAAAGTGTCCTCTGCCAACAGTGTGAAGAAATGGACAGAATGGAAAGAGAAATAAATATGCAGAAATAAAAAGGGGAGCCTCTGGAGGGAAAAGCAAAAGGTAGAAAATGTCCATCACAGCACATCAGTGAAATACATACTGTAAAGAGTGATAACGCTGGAGTGAGCTGATGCACTTTAACGCAGCAGGACACAAACATCAAAAGGGCTGAAAATGGATGAATACGGTGGAAACATGTAACGCGTTACGGGGTGCTTTGGTAGGACTGATCAAGCTAGACATTTTGAATGTTACTAACAAACTGCATTATATTTAAGAGCTTTAAAAGTAATTTCCTACAATTACTACAATCATTTCAAATGCTGAAATTGACTGTATTCAAGACCATTAAAGGCCTTGAGTTTAAAAGAATTCAAGGCATTTTTAGACCTATAGGACTGTTTTCTCAGCTCCCTCTTAATGGAAAAAAATATTCTCTCCATCTCCTCTCTCATCCCTCATCTCTCTCCATTCCAACCTGCAGTCCCCCCCTTTTCTATTCCCGCGTCCTCCTCTCTTTCTGTCATTATCTCTCCATTCCTCATCCTCTCTTATCCCCCCTCTGCCACCACCACCACCACCACCGCGGCCGCCACCACCTCTTTCTTCTTCTCCGTCCCCTTTCAATATCACTCACGCTCTCTCTCTCTCTCTCTCTATCACCTTCCCTCCCTCTCTCTTTCTCCCCTCCTTCCCCTTTTTTTTTTCTGGGTGAAAAAGCGTAGTGACTGGGAGCGTCACTGTGTGCGGATAGCTGGGAGCCGTTGGCGGTTATCGGCTCCTGCAGACTCTCTCTGCCGGTCTGATCTGTCTCCTCTTCATTAAGCAAATACGCCGACGTGGAAATGAAAACATAATAGCTATTTGATTTCCAGCGAGATATTTTGCATATTGGTTCGGAGCTGATAGCGGAATTTCATCAAGTCGTTTTTTTTTTCTCTCCTTCTCTCTTCCCTCCCTCTCCCGCCACCCTCCCCACCCCTCCTCCTCCACCAGCTCCTTCCACTTCCCTCCATCCTCATGCTTTAAAAACTGAATTACTGAGCTGGGCCAGCTTTCAGCAAGATTTCTTTACATTGCTGGGAAGAGGGAAAAAAAAGAGAGAGCGAGAGAGAGAAATCTAGTTCCCCAGGAAGACTACTTAACCGATTAAATATCCCCCCCATTCCCATCTTTTTTTCTCTCTTTCCCTTTTTGATAACAAGGAAGAAAATTTAAAGAATTCACTGTGCTTTAGGTTTACTACACTAATCACAGATAGGAGTGAGAAAATTAACTCCTTAATGAGCAGAGCCGTCTCCCAGATAAAGGTCCTGGGAGGCGGCGGGGTGGGACACCAGCTGAACCTTGGGAGAGAGACATAGAGACAGAGAAGGAGAGATAGACGGCGATAAAGCCGGGCAGCAGATGAAGGAATGGAGTGTAATGCAGGGGTAACAATTAGTTTCCCTCCTCTGAGAAGGAGGAGATATTTGCTTCTTGGGCATGAGGAGGGCAGGTAGAGAGATAGCAGCAATACCGCCCCTATAGCACCACAGATACCCACAGTGCCTTGCGTCAGCGCTGGCCGTGATGGATGGTCCAGTGGCGGGGTATCCTTCATGCCTCCTGGAAAGAAAAGCTAGCCCTGGAGGAGAGGATCAGCAGCCCCTTCACAGCGGGCCTATCTGATAGGCCGGCACATCTCAGGAGGACGTTTCACCGGCCTGAGTCTGCTGAAATAAATCTCCCTGCTGCTGCTTTCTATGTTGGAACACCATGTTACTTCAGTCCTGATAGCAGGCCTGGCGAATAGGCTACTGTACACACTCACCTTTGTCAATGGGTTCTGTGGTGAGGCCAGTGGTGCAATAATCCTCTATAATTATATCCATGATATCTCTTTGATTCTAAAAGTTACATTTTCTAAAAAGGCACGGTTTCCTAAAGCAGCTGGGCACTGGACAGAGTTTTTAGCAGATGTAACTCAAACAGGAGGACATTTGTTGGGGACGGATCAGCGGATCAGTACACATTTGGAGTATTTACATATTCTTCTTAAAACGTTGGGATGTGAATATTTGTTCTTTTTGTAACTCTTGAAAAGACAAAGTAACAAAACCTGAAGACATGCCTTGGCCAGTGGTCAATTCTTATTCTACAATTAATCAAATTACTTTAGTAAATCAGTTTATGATGAATATTCTTACAAGCTGCGCCACAAATTCAAATGTATAAAAAAATGAAATAGTAAATGAGGAATGTACTTCAATGCTGCTAGCGGGGGGAATAATTAAGAGTCCAATACTGGGTTTAAGAGGCAGTTAATGGATAATGTTTGAAAAATCTGATAAAAACAAATTTATTTTTTACATGTTGAAATAAACTTCTGTCAGTGCTCTCTGTGGGACCAATGTACTGCAGACACTACTGATACTGCTGACAAATGTAGTCTGAAACATGTAAAGTGTTTGTAAACATTCTTTAATAATTATGCCATAATCAGATTTTTTACACTCTCAAATATCAATACTGGTATCAGAAGAATGATACCATGATGCATCATTCAACTCCACATCATATGAGTGAATCTAAAGGAAAAATGTGTAATGCTCCTTGAAATATTTCCGTTTAGCACTCTAACTGATGTAGGATATTTTAAATGGTTCTAGGATTTCTTCAAGGAACTGCGTGCACACAAAAAACAGCACCATTAATAGAAAATGATCATGGTCCCATCGAGGAACAGAAGAACACATAATGCTTTTAACAACACTGTGTCAAAACGGCACCGCATGACTGACACACTGTGATAACATTTGGAGATGCTGCATTTCAGCAGATTTCATCACCTTTGCCAGAGAGATCCTATCTGACTCGTCTGACTTCTACAAAGTCACCTCTCTCCATCTCTGAACAACACATCTGTTCTGCCTCTCATCTTTGTTTTTGTAGCTCCCTGCGATTTTAGCTGCCCCCTTTGTACACAGTTCCCATGTAACGGAGGATTGTTCTCCAAGCACTGCCCTTTGGAGTGAGGGATGACAAACGACAAATACTGCACACCAATCCATGGACAAATATGACTCGGTAAGATGAATTTGGTGTTAATTGTGTAAGATGTGACTGGTATGTTCATGAGGTTTGGTTTCCACCTTTTATATTTACCACTATATCACTGAAGCGTCTCATACACTTCCTGCATAGTGCGTAGTGTGGAGAAACCTCGTGATGTGCTGGATCAAACCTTTCCTCTGGTATTCTGTTTCACAACCGTTTCTTCTCTGGCAGCACTTCAGACGCACTCGCCCTGACAGACTGTTTCATGTTCCTCAAGGACGCCTCACTCCTACATACATCACAGGGGAACAGCAGTCTACAGTTTAAATACAGCAAAATGAGCTGTGTGTTCCTCTGAAAATCTAATGGAAAGTGAACATGTGTGCATTATGATAAGACTATAAGGGATTGACAGGGTGCGTATGTCCCAGACACACATTTATCAAAAGAAAAACTAACATCTTTAATGTCATAGGTAAATAAATTAGGTAAATTAAATCCGATCAACTCCTCACTTTTTTGTTCACTATGTTTTTTTTATTGCCACCAAGGCATGCATTCAGTTTCACATTAACCTGCGTGTTCAGTGAGCATGAGTTAGGCCGACAGGCTCCATGCCTACTGTCTGCCCAGGAACACCTAGTTACTGTACACTGAATTTTGTACGCACTGATTTGTGCTTCACTATATCCCATGACCAAACACACACAATTTGATTAGTCTAATGCTGTGTAAGTATATCTTGCCACCTTTTCCAAAGAAAAGCTTCAGCAGTTGTCAGTTGGTGACTGATGTCTTGGCCATGCTGTTCATATTATCTGAGGAAAACCATTGGCATGGCAAGCAGAAAGAACATCTCTCACCAAATCAGCCTCTGTTTGGGAGTGTTATGATTCTTCAGTTGTAGAAACACTGTGGCTCAGATAAAAACTGTGTTCACATTTTTCAACTCCACTTGCTAACTCAGTGCATTATGGATATAATGCTTGACCCAGGGGCAACTGTTTAGAATTGATAACTTTCAAAAGAAATGAAAAGATTTTTTTTTTTAAATTTTGAACACTGACTTCAAAACCACTCACTTTGTGCACCATTACAACCCTTTTTTTGCATGTTGACAATTATAAAATTATGGTTGACGCTCTATCCTTAGCCACCAGAGTGCCCAAGTGCTACATTAAACGGTATGGAAGAACATTTTAGGCAAGATTCTTTTCAGCACATTTTAGTTCATTAAATTCTTACGATCTCCAGATTTTGTAAAATTGTGGTTTATTTTTGTCTTTTATTTTCAAACGGGAACAAACGGAGCTCAGATACATAGATCAAATAAAATATGCTTAAACATATTCACATTGTCACTACATCTGCATATCAAGTGGCCCTTTCAGTCACCAGAGCTCAGCCCAGCTGAACACCTATGGAGGATTTTGGACCAATGTGTAAGACAGTGCTCTCCACCACCATAAGACCAAATTATATAATATAAACTTTAATCTTTAAATCTATCCAGTGATGTCTGTTACACTGTATGTCCTTTTATGTCTGCATATGTTTATCTTTCATTCTGCTGTACTCAGGTGTCGCTTCCTGGGTATTAGGGTAATAGGTATATATTCCTATAAAATTAACTTGTAATGATTAAATATACAGGAGAAAGTACAAGTGGTAGAACAGGTGGTTTTCAAAAAAAAAAAAAAGAGAGGGGAGGAGTTTGGAGGGAGGGAGATAAAGAGCAGTTACCATGCAGCCCGAGCTGAGACCCTGGACTATTGAAGCAGGCATGCAGACGAGAAAGCCAGCCGATAAGCCTGGCTGATAAAAGATAGAAAATAGCAGCAGATTTGAACTTTCCCACCGTACTAAGATCCACAGAGGGAGGAGGAGTTGATTCAACTACTTATTGAATCCCTTCCTATCTATAACCACCCCCTCCCGAAACCTAACAGCGAGGCAAGGCCAACACACACAGACACACACACACACACACACACTTATCACCATAATATAATCACATATTGCTGAATTTAAGAGTCCAAATAACCCAAAGGTTTCATGTAGAGGTCAAAGAAAGGCCAGGAACTGGTTTCTGTAGACAAACACACACAAGGTCATCCAGTATCTTCAGTCTAACCATCATCGCTCCATCCTCAAATCATATCAGAGACAGTGTTTCTTTCCATATCTCTGCTCCTCTCCGTTGATATAAAGAGGCTTGGCCTTGAGTAAGATGGTGAGAATTTTCACACACTTCTAGGTCATCGCCGTATCTGACATGGTTTTGGCTGTGAAATTTATTGATGGGATTCATTCACAAGGTCTATACAGCTGACGCTCTTTGACACTAACACGACTCTCGTGCCCCTGGTTCCTATACAACAGTACAGGTGTGACGTGCCCGTATCCCATATGCAAAAATACACCGATGATGACAAAAACACTGTGAAAACTACACAACATATCTCTAATTTTGCACATATTCAGGATTTATTTCAACTGAAAGAACTCTACAGCCTTAGGGTTGGGTGGGAGCTTTTCATGACCAGACAGGTAGTCACACTATAAAAAAAAGCTGCTTGTGTTAACGCCTCAAAAGGTTGCAAATTTAAGCTACAGTTTTTCCAACAGTTGATAGATACTTACATAAATTAAAAAGAAACCATTTTTCACAAGAAGCAGTTTTTTTGTGGCACAATTTATGTTATTTTTTAAGATCAAGGTGCAACACAGCTAAGTCACAAAAGTTTCTTTCTTCATTTTGGATTCTTAGGCTGTCCAAATGTGCAGTTTGAAATTCACCAATGTTGAGCTGAAGCGAAACATTTGCGCAGATTAACTTTGACTTGGCAACACAATCTACAATAGTGTGGATTCAACAGGAAGGGATTGAATATGTCGCAAAATTTCGGCACTTTAAATGCTGGTTTCAACAGGCCTCAGATAGATGCCTTTTCTGGATTTAGAAATGCAACAGCCGCTGCAAAGCTGACTCTTGTGATTTGATTAAAGGTGACCTATTATGCTTTACCACATTTTATGACTTATGTATAATGTTATAATGTTGGATGTTCATGTTAAACATGGCCAAAGTTTCAAAAGATTAGGTTAAAGCATTTATAAGACATCACTGTGAGCAAAAACCTCAGGTTTCCTCCTGTTCCGAACTGCTTTTCTACCAATGGCTCCTTTCTAAGTAATACCGAGCCAGACGGAGCCGGTGTTCCTTATATGGTCATGTGCTCCCACACTAATGGCAAGGCAATGCTCTGTTCCGCCCAGCAACAACAGCAGCCTGGTAACATGCTTCAGGTCTTGGCTAATCAGAAGACAGTGAGCTTTGAGATGGGAGGGCCTAAAGAGACAGGAACATCTACAGTTTGTTCAGACCAGTCTATGGTTCAGACAGAGGCTGACATGAAGGCCTACATGAAGAATCAGCATAAGAAAAAACATTTTTTAAACTTTGAATTGTGCAAAGCTGCCATACAGGAGTCACAGAAATACAATATTGGGCTTTACAAAAAGTATAATAGGATTCCTTTAAAACATCTCTAAGTAGTGTAACTTAACCAAAAAAATACATTCCCTCCCAACTAAAGGTTGTTCCCTACAGTATATCACTCCCCCTAATGTAAATGTATGTTGGCAAGCCAACTGGAGGTGCCGCTAGGCTAGCCTCGCCTCGCACACAGTGTCACCACCTGACACCCCACAACCCATTTGGTTGGTTTCATGTGTGACAGAGGCAAGGCAGTGTGAGTTTCATTACTCTTTTATTAAGGCTTAAAAGGAGCAGGTTTGGCAGCAGGCCAGCTTTATTAGCAGGAGATTTAAGCATACGTCTGTTTGCTTGTTCCTTCTGAGCTGCACCCACGCTGTACCTCGGAGGCTTGAGTACTATATTTCTTTATAAACCTCAGCGCAGTGTCACAGTCACCACATATAGTTTTTTTCTAACCTGGAACAAAGATATAACAGAGACATTTTGTACATTAAGCACTGGGTGTGTTGACCAACTGACCAAAATGGCAAATGGTGGGATTAGCCCTTTAACAAACAGCTAACAAAGATAATGTTTTCTATTACTATTGATGCTCAACAAAAGTTTCCCCAGTTAAAAATCTGAATCATTTCTGAATGACATGTCACATCCAGCTCTGTCACAGTCATCCTCATTCCATGTTACAAAACACTCCAATTAGGCCAACATCTCAAACCATCCATCCATCGTCAATCGCTTATCCTGTGTACAGGGTCGCTGGAGCCTGCTGACATTGGGCGAAAGGCGGGGTACACCCTGGACAGGTCGCCAGTCCATCACAAAGCCACACATAGACGCACAACCACTCACACTCACATCCACACCTGAGGACAATTTAGAGACACCAATTAACCTAGACTGCATGTCTTTGGATGGTGGGAGGAAGCCAGAGCACCCGGAGGGAACCCACACGGACACGGGGAGAACACACAGAAAGGCCGGGGCAACCGGGGTTTGAACCCACGAGTGAGGCGACAGTGCTAATCACTGCACCACCGTGCCGCTCACAACTCAAACCATTATTATTATTGTAGAGTCATGTGCTGAAATGCTGCATCAAGCTAACAAAGAACAGGCCCATGACAGGTCCAGGTGGATCTTTAATGCATGCGACACAAGAGAGATTTTAGAAAGTGTGTCCGGTAGTGGGATAAGGGTTTGCCTGTCCTGTGTGTGTGCGCTTCATGTACTAAGCCTGATTTGAATTCTTTTTCCTTGATCTTAACCCCAAATAAAGACGGAGACAGATGACAGATTTAATGGTATGCAGGAGGAAAGACAGAGAGACTCCCTCCAATGTGGTCCTCCCTCGCTCACCCTCCCTGTCAGAGCACCCCGAACACCACTTCTTTGACATGAAGCAGCTCTGTGTTCACGCCACTGCAATGTCGAGGATGTTAGAGAGAAAAACGTTAACACTGGATAAAACAAAGCTCTCTTCTACTGATGAAGAATGATTTCCTGCCCTCCCACCTTCCTGGCTTCTCCTCTGTTAGCTAGTTTCACTTATTCACCTACTAATTCATCGTCCTCTTCCTGATCGCCCTCTCAACTGAAGGCCTTCACGTTTGTTTTGGAGCGTCAACCCTGAAACTTAATGTCAACTATACAGCTATACAGAAGGAACAGACACACACACACACACACACACGCAGATGTTTCTGCTGGTCTCAGAGACTAAACACACTGAGGGAGGGAGGGAAAACAGCTCCGGCAAACAGAGACAAAAACATGACTGCAACAAGAACTGCCCTGGGGGATGGTGTGTGTGTGTGTGTGTGTGTGTGTGTGTGCGTGTGTGTACAGAGGGAACTCTGTACTGTCTGTATAATTATTATTATTATTAGGGCTGTGATGTTAAAAGTGATCAGTCCTACTGTTTGTCAGTCTTCCTGCAGACGGATGAAGTGTTCTGTAAAGGTCTAAATTATGTTTCAGAGGCCTTTCTACCACTAGTCATTTTCATTAAATATCACTCACAGGTGACTCCAACCTGGAGCTGTACCTGCTTTCAGCAACCCAAAATTCTGTTTGGAGATGGAGTAGATTACTATAGACTAACTGTATCATGATGCAGCACAGTTTCAAGAGCATTTTAACCGACAGCTCCTTTTGCTCCTATGCTACTATTTTGTTTGACAGCGTGGGCGTTCAAACTGAAAACAGCCCTGTGTTTACAAGTATTGAACTGGCCAACGCAGCACCTTGCTGGATGACATTACATTGTGTTGTGGCAAAAGTTTTGTGCAGCAGTACATTAACTGAAAACAACAAGGGCACAGCACTACTGTGGCTCTCAACTTACTAACTTGGGAGAGCTAGATTTTCTCCTTAAAACTGAAAAATACAGCCAACCTACCTACAGTAAACTGTTTAATTTGCAATGACTTTTAATGATGTCTTCGCCCATAATATTTGATTGTATACAGGAAAATTTTAATTACTGCATGAGGGCTGCTTTAAGTGTACAGTAATCAATAAAATCAAATAATTACACTAAAGTACAACAACAAGTAACACTTCATATTTTTTAGTAAATAAAACAGCGACTATGTGATTCTTACTAGTGCTGCGATAACTCGATCATTACTGCTCTTTCTTGTCTCGGTACTTATCTGCAGTCTGAGACATGACTGTCTTGTTGCACTGTATCTGCAAGTGAAGTCTTCAATCCTAAATACACCCTTTTTCCATAACACATTTACCACAGCAGTGTTGAATGTATTCCATTAATTAAGGGACATAAATCATCTTAAATCTCTGATATGTCTATCAACTATCCTCTTCTCTCCTGCCAACTTAACTAATCATTCCCAGAATGGATTTCCGGGGCCCTTTTTAAGTATTAAATTACACGTCTCTGCTTTCACAGGTTTAAAAATATTTCCTGATCAGCTCTCTTCCTCATCGTAATAAATATGTTAGTTGGAATTAAAACATGAAATTATTGTTATATTGCATTTACAGCAATACAACCTCAGTTACTTTTTCTTATTCCTGGTACTATTTCTTGGTGAACAACAGTTTATCATGGTAAACAGAAATCTTTCTGAACCTTTTCACTTTCAGGACTTGTCACTCCACTGAACTGGCACTAAAGTGGCAAAAGATCTTCTGCTTAGCATGGATTCAGATTTCATCTCACTACTTCTAATACTGGATCTCAGTGCAGCTTTTGATACCATAGATCTTTGTATAGTCATAGACCAACTGGAAAATCAATTTGGTGTATGTGGCACAGTGTGTATCCTATAATAATACCACATAAAAATGTTCTGATGTGAAATATGGAGTACCTCAGGGCTCTGTTCATGGCCCTCTGCTTTTCTGTCTTTATATTTCACCTCTTAGCCAAATTACATGCAGTCATGGAATTCATTTTCACTGCTACACAGATGAAAGTCAGCTGGATGTGGCCATAAATGTAGACGATCATTCCAAAAGGGTTAATTTAGAGGTCTGCTTGCCTGCTGAGAAAAACTGGATGTTGTGGCCCCCTTCTGCACAGGCCTAAAATTGAGACATGAACTTGGCGTGTACACAACCTAACTGAACACAGCTAGTACTGCCATTGTTGAGACACAAACCCAACCCAAGACTGGACGGGTACGTTTTTTAAAGAATTGTGACCGAGAGTGAGCAGGACATTTTAAAACAGAAACATCTACTTGTCAGTGCTCTCTGAGTGACAAACTATAATTGTTTGTGTAATTGTGACATCGCTCGTGCTAATTAGTAATAAAGACAATCAAATGAACTTTTAATGAATGGTTCTGCTGGAGCAACAGAATGCTTCACTGAAATAAGTCCTGTCATGGACCAAACAGGTATCTATACAGTTAGAAATCATCACATCATTTATCTAGTGACGGAGTATTTTCAACTGCCACTACTACAACACACTGGGACAAACTGACACTGAATATTTTTATACAAAGAAAGGAATTACTTCAGGTACCAAACTGACAAGAGAAAATTATAACAAATTTATAGACAGCAAGTCCTCTAACTCAAAAACTCACTAAACTCTAAGATTTTTTTAAGGGAGTCTGGGTGAATTAGCTGCCATCTTAATTAGGGTTAAGGTTTGGAGGATTGTTGTGTGTAATAATTATTTGCTACTCTCAACACCATTCAAGTCACTGATCAAGATAAAAAGAAAAGAAGCTCATAACTTGAAGGAACATGGCTTTTAACATTAAGCTAGCTCGCTTACTGAGAGGAGTCGTCATCATGAACCAAATAATAATTAAATTCATTAGCCACTACTTACATCACTGATTTCAACTATGACGATTACTCATTGTTACTAAGAGGATGACATAGCCTCCGGCAAGCCTCCAGTGATATATCTGCAAGACCGATATATTGGGGTAGCAAATTTATCGATCTAGCAGCAATATTACCCTTTAAGGACACTTTCTACATTTTAACAGATTTACAGCTGTTTTGAATGCACACATTGCACTTAGAGTCAAGTCTCGTGTAAGCCGGATGTGTAAAATAAGCACTGACCATGCCACAAAAAATTCAATAAGCCATCTTTCCACATTACAGAATCCCAGTACGCTACATCTGTGGGATCTCCAGCTGCCTACTGTACATCTGCCTTTCCCACTGCCAAGAAGAACCCTCTCTAAAGAGAAATACCACGAGAGAAAGGAGGGGTGGGGTGAGATAAAAGGGCAGAGAAGTGATAAAGATAAAGAGACAGACAAGCAAAGCAAAAGAAAAAACAAGGGAAAAGAGAGATGGAAAGATGGGGGGGGTTGGGGGGGTGGCAGTTTTATTTGTTGGCGAGAGAGCAGAAATAGAGAAGAGGGGCGGTACGCCACTCACAACTTTGCTTTGCATCTGTTATCTCCGCCTCCTGTCACAAGGCTTAAAATAAAAATAAAAATAAAGTGAGATGGTGGCAGCAGTGTTGGTGCGATAGCCCTGTGGAGCATGGAGAGGGGATGTAAAGGAGATAGCTGGTTAAATATAACCCGCTACATGGCTGGCAGCAGCAAAGAAAGGGGGTATTTTCAAGAGGCAGGGCATCACTGGAGCCCTCACTGCACAGATAACATCCATGTTAAGAGTGTGTGTGTGTGTGTGTGTGTGTGTGTGTGTGTGTGTGTGTGTGTGTGTGTGTGTTTGTGCAAAAGACATATCCATAACTACTCTAGTGATCGAACACACGCACGCACAAGTATGCATGCCGAGACATACACAATTACATTTACACACTGATGGAGGACAATACACACACACACACACACACACACACACACACACACACACACAGGGGGAGCAGAGCCAAGAAAAGACGCGCTCGCTCACATCTATGTATCTCTCTGCCTCGCCAAAGGAAGTATCAGCGACCCCCCTCACGCGGCCCCTCCTCTACAACGCAAAAAGTCACAACGGGATTTCTGATGGGAAAAATGTGCTTTCCTCAGATGATGGTCAGATAGAGGGGGAGTACAGCCAAATGTCAAAGATGATAAATGGAAGGGTGCAGAGACAAGATCACACACACAAACGCAACAGAGGCAGGCAGGCACACAGAAAAATACTCTCTTCCTCACTGGTACTCATAACAGCACACATGCAAATACCAGCGCACACACTTGCAACTATCACTGTTTGAAGAATCTATCAAAGCTGACATCCAGTATTCAAATAATCTCTAATCAAGACAGCACACGCTGAAAAATATACCTTTGTTGACAAATTGAAATGTCTTTGGCCAATGTGCAAAAGTTCAATTTAGCGTTAAATATTACACCAAGTTCTCCAAATCTAATGTGCTCACTTTTTCGATTTTTCCAACTTCCTGCATGTGTTTTGCACCTTGGGCCACAACTCATGATTATCCTCTTTATCAGTTAAGCTGGCTGTCTATTTTTTGATTAATGAATTAATCATTTAGCCCACAACATGTGAAGCAAACTGTGAAAAATAACAATCAATAATTCGTAGCCCGAGGTGACGTTCTTAAATGTCTTTTGTCCGAGCAACAGTCCAAACATTAAATATAGCTAGTTCACAAAGAAAAGCAGCAAATCTTCACACTGGAGATGTTGGAACCAGAATAAGCATCTATATAATCAGTTTTAATTATTTCAGCACTAACTAGCTTTTAAAATAGAGAATTTCACCAGGAGCTCACTTTAATGCACAAATTGTTCTTGCTTTATACATACTTGACCTAACATTTGTTTTTTTTAACATCTGGCAGGACAAAGTCTTTTAAAAATGTTGTGGAAGAGTTTGTCTCACACATGAAAACTAGTAAAATACAGACCTGAATACACCCATTCCTGCCTCAAAGTATTAGCACTGAAACAATAAGACATCAGGATTTGAGTCATGTAACAGGTACAAATGACAACCCTTTGCTAGTTCCAGCCTCTCAAATGTCCAAATGAGCTGACTTTCTCTGTTTTCTATCATTTTAAAATTTAATATATAAATTTTGAACTATTGTTCAGGCAAAGCTGTTTAAAGACATCAACGAGGGCACTAGTAAAGTGCAATGACATTTTCTCTATTTTCTGACATTTTCTAGATTAAACAACTTTGCCCAATTGAATAACTTAAAAAAATATCCAAAGGTTAAGTGAAAATGAAAATAATTGTTAGTTGCATCCCTACTTGCCAAGTTATTGTCATTCATTTCAGAATTCAACCACATCTACAGTCCACAATATATAAGTGCCAGCAGTGCAGTAAGAGCTTTTCAAATGATACAGTAATGACATTCTTCTTAACCATTTGTTATTTTTACCATATCCCTATATGCATCCAAAGGCCTGTGGTCCCGGTTTTCTACATCAAATCCGTCACCATGTCTGCAGGTTACTTAGGTGATATTATAAATGGCCGCTGCATGCTTCACTGCATGTGCGAGTAACTTTACCACCTGCCATGTAAACAATCTTTGGACCAGAGCAATTATTCATGGGAGAGGTTTATTTGCTAAAATTATAACGACAGGCTCCTAAAAAGGAGACAGGCTGTTACTGTCAGAGCAGGTGTTCATTACAGCTTTTATTAAGAACTCAGTTTGGAGCCAGTCTGCCCAAACTCCGTAGTTTTCTTTGTTTTAGCCCATTACATACAAATCACAACACTTGTCTACACAGTACTTTTTAGACGTTTATTTCTTTGTGCTTTGAAAATCAACTTATAGAGAGAGGGAATATGTAATCACCAGAGCTGCAACATACAGTATGATTACTTTCATTATCTATTAATCTATTGATTATTTTTTCCATTAATCACGACAGGAAAACAAAGGTGAAAAACGGCCCTTACAATTTCCCAGGGCCCAAGGTACTGTCATCTAATTGCTTTACAATGATATGAAACAGATGGAAGCTGTAAATCCTCACATTGGATGAGCTAGAACCTGAGAATGTTTTAAAAGATTACACAGAGACAATTTTAGAGTCCTGTGTTTCACATCAAGCTTGTTATTGCCGCTGTTAGAGCGGGGACCATTTGAAAAAATGATCCTGGTGCATTAAAGGACAGAAATTAACAGTCAATGAACAGCAACCTTTTTCATGAATCAAAAAATGACATGAAAGATCTGTTTTCTTTCTTTTCAGCAACTGACTTTGAAACATCAATGTCAGAGCATCAGGAGTCTCGCTCAAAGGCACTTCAAACACAGGAGTTTGAAGGTCCATCATCCAGTTGAAGGATGACTCTCTGTCTACTAGATTAACTCATGGTGGACTCAGTATTTGGTCATTAGGTGACACCTATGATAGCATCATGTCTTGTCTTTCTTTGGCCTGGCCTGGCCCGGCCTTGCCCTGTCTGGTCTGGTGTCTTCTGGGGCTTTAGAGTTGTGCAGCCTAGCCTAACTGAGGTGTGTGTGTATGTGTGTGTGTGTGTGTGTGGATGACTTAAGAGATAATTTTAATATCAGGCCGGTGTGGATTGCTGATAGTGTTTTAAGGCAGGGCCCGGTGGACCGAGCGCTGGTAGTACCTATCTGTAATTAGTAACCATTCCCTATCATTGATAAGATAAACTACATCTGACCTTTTCCATTTGGTCACCATAGCAACCCAAAACCCCTACCCTGGCACCACCACCCTCCCCTTCGTATTATTTTAGTGATTAAACAGCAAATAGCGCAAAAGATGTGAGGAGCTGATAGGAGCATGATTAATAATAGTCCTCAACATGGTCCTCTGAGGTGTGTGTGTGTGTGTGTGTGTGTTGTGTGTGTGCTGAGGAGGAGGGGCCCGTCAGTGTCAAACAGTCATTGTGGAAAGGCTTGGCTTGGCTTTTTGTGGTGAATAATGGAATTTAAGATGAGCTGAACGTGAAATAAAAGCAGCGGGATGAGAGCGATAGATGTCTCCCTTTCCCGAGTGCCCCTCTCTAGGATAGGGAATATTAACATTACCCTCTCCCACACCCACTCAGCTTACGGCCAGCGTGGCCCTTACATTCTGAGGGGCCGTGCTGTGGAAGTGCTGTCTGTTGATGAATAATGAATGCTGGATTCCAGGGTTACCTCCTCCTCATTTTAAAACGCCACACTGTGGTTTTAGAGTGGTGGGCAGGAGGACTAACTTGAAATGAGAAACGTAGAGTGTAGTTCTGATCGATGGCGGTTACAAACTTTCCCTTACTGGAAAAAAAAAAAAAAAAAAAATTCACACAGTCGATGAGGAGATAGTGAAAGATAAATTCAGGCGTGAATATGATGAAATACTTAGTAAAAAATAACATCTATCAAAGTATCAAAATGAACTGATAGCAGGTTTGGCCTGGAAGGTGATCTGCTTGAAGACAACCTTTAATTACCAGGGGCCCAGCATTAAATTTAGCTCTCATACAGTGGAGTTCTGCAGTTAGTACAGTACGTGGCCACTTCAATGAGATTTAAATCTAGCTCTTTAACAGTATACATGCACTTCAGCTAATTTACTCATATGTCAAGTAGGACTAGACCAACATCTGCTGGTTTGGTGATAGGTACACAACATCAGATTTCTATATAATGCTGTATTTAAAGACATCAGAAACATGTTTTGGTAAGAGGGAACGTAAAACAAGACGTTATATTTTGAAGCCCAATACAGGCCCCATACTGTGATCTTATTTAATGCAGTCCACTGAGCTCAGAGCGAGGCCTTCCCCACTCCTAGGAAACCTGCTCTGTATCTCCCTCCATTTGCATGCCAGGGAAACGGCAAGTAGGTATGCAAAGCGGGACCAGTTGACTGAAAGGTCAGTGTGGGTTTGCTGAGGCCAGGCAGCCAAAAAAGCTAAGCAGAACCCGGCCGACTGTTATCGTTCAGATCTATCAACTGATGTATATTTATACTGAAAAGGGAAATCTCCCTTTTACCTCCACTAGTAGGTTACAGTGCTACAGGATGTCCGAATGTAGTTCCACACCAAAGTTTTCTAGACATCACCAGTGTCATCTGAACATACATAAGCAAGCAAAAACCTTTATTATGATATATTAACTTTTATCCTTTTAAAGTAAACTGACATTACAAATAAAATGTGATGACCCTTAATAGTTTTGGAGCTGTAAACTAAATAACTATAGTGTGAATACTGACTCAGCATTCACATTCTTTTTTTGACTGTACTGTGATAAAACACATAATGCTGGTGTTAATATTGACATTTCTTTCCTAATTTCTAAAAATAGCCATTTCATGGGTTGAAAAATGACTCGACCCGCCATCCACTGTTTGAAATTTTTCTAAACCTTGCAAGGCCAACATTGAAAGAGTCAAACGTTATGGACTACTTTACTTCATGAAATTTACATTTTAAGAAAGAATGTTAACGCCCTCTAATCAGAGGTGGGTGGCGCACATCCCCCCAGCCCCCACCCTTGAGTGGGAGTCAACTGTTCACATTTTCAAAAGTATGCTGGTCGAGGCTCGTCATTCAGGAGTTTACACAAGGGCTACATCTACGTCCTGACACTCCCCAGAGACACACACAAACACACACCGGAGAGCCTGTCAGCCTGCCGCAGCCTCTAGCTCACCACAGGTACCACACAGAGACTCTTACAAAGGGCCTGGAATGTGCTTCTAGTGACGGTCAAAGGTCCGTTGGACTCTCAAGACAAGGAGAGTCTGACAGCAGCTGCTCATTGCTGGTTAGCTCTGACTACCAGCTGCATTTGGCCAGTGTCTCCTTGCCTCCTGTGTCACACGCTACGTGCCACGAGGACACAGAGGTTGTCCTGCTGAGTCCTCTGCTACATCTATCAAATATGCTGAGAGGGAGGCAGGTAGCAGAATTTGGGCGTGGTTACACTTTAAGGATGGTCCTTACAGCTGTTACACTAAATGCAGCGGCTTTAGATTATTTTGTACAAGCTAAATCAAGTGTGTGCCTCGAATGATCTAAAATAGTTCTTTGCAGTTCCATTAAAGGCAATCTTTAAAACAAACCCAAAGTTCCTTAAATGGGACACTCATACCGTGAACTCATTTTACACAAAAAGGCTTATAAAAGCTTGCTGCAGTTAGTACTACTCAACATTTGAGAGTATTGCCTTCTGTGCCTCTAGAGGAGCTTTGTCAAGTCTGAGACATTAACCTTGACGATGTCATGGTGATGTCATCAGGGTTATCTCAGCTGGGCTTTGAAACTATACGTTTATATCAGCCAGTGTGCATTTCAAACTAGGGGTGTGGATGTATGAAAGCTGTAGGTGTTTACCAGGAAGGTAGTGGGGGCTCTAACAAAGACGTGCTAATGAGCTGCTTTATGGGAAATGTAGGATTTTGGAGTTTGCCCCATCCTAGGAACTTAAAATCAGACATCACAACCGTTGTTGGTTTGATTTTTAGAATTCTTTTTATTTCTCTCTCCCGAGTACCCCCTGTGGAAATCGAATGACTGTCGTAATGTGTGATTTCTTTTAATTGGAACTACATTCTAATCTAGTCCCCATGTTAACTGTTTACAACATGGTCTCTGGATTGATTAGACAGAGGACACTGTTGGTAGAAAGACATGACGCCACCTTTTGTTTTGCCCCTTTAAATGCAGTGAGCACGCAAACATTGAAATTCCTTTCACTAGCATTGTTTTCTAGATATCTCAAAACCTAGACAAGTAACCCCAAATCTGCACAGCAAGAGTTTTTGTTTTTCGTTACTGTCTTGAATATCTTTTCTTTTCCACATTTTCTTTCTCTGGGGATGACTGGATTACTACGGTTACTAATTCAATATTTTTTTGTCACATGCTCCCGACATTGCAGTCATTGGGAATGGAGGGGGGGTGGGGGGCAGAGGAATGTGCCTGGGAAGGCGGCTTTAGCCAATCAGATGAGTGTCAGCCATCCAGAGATATTTTAGAGATAATAAGCATTCTGGGATATCTCTGGAAAATTCCTGCCCCTTACAGTGGAGCAGATAATGGGTGCCATACACTGGTGAGTGATGTGGACAGAGGCAGGATCAGATTCACACAAGCAACACACACACACACACTTATACATACTGCTGCTGGTATAAGCACTTCCCTACAGCACTTTGAAGGCAATGTGGCTGTCGTACACACACACACACACACACACAGTATGTCCGCATGATTGCTTGAGTAAGCGAATTAGCCTCAGCGATGGCTGAGGAGGCAATAAGTTGGCAGAAAAGAGGGATAATCTTTTATCTTTCACCCTCCCAAATGATTTCTTAAAGTCTGTATCACTTCCCTGACAGTTGACGTTCCACTTTTTCCTCTTTCATTATTTATTTATCTATTTTTGCTTTGTGTGAATTCAGCTAAAATACTTCTAAAGCTCTTAATGGCCCTATCGCTGCCTCAGATCTGCTGCCACATGCTGCCTTTTCCCCGCTTCCCCTACTTTTTGAGATATTCTCCGGCCTGGGCCCCGAAGAGCCGTCGCTTTATCAAACAGTCTTGACAAGAATGACACGGCCAATTATTGACAAATTATTCCTTCATAGAATGACAGTAAGACAAGGAGAGGAGTGAGAGAGAGAGAGAGGGGGAGAGAGACTATTGGCTTGATGAGAGGAACCCACGCCAACGCCCCCTTAACAAGCCTGAGGAAACAGGCGTCTATCTATCAGATTCTATTAAGAGCGCGGCACTTTGGCGAACAAAGCTGCCCGCGCCCCGCCACGCATTAACTGCTATTATACGCTCATGAACTTTGTCACAATCACAATGGTTCCCCCCAATTCTCCCTTTTGCACATTTTTAGTCTCCTTTTGTGCGCTTAAGAACTGAGAACCACACGGCTCTGCCTTTGTGTGTCTCTGTGTGTGCGTGAGTCAAAGATGGCATACAGGCGATGATGATGGATATACAAAAACAGACAGTTGTCAGAGGAACACTGTTTTTTTTAAGGGGAAGATGACTAAGCTCCACACGTTTAATTTCTATCAGCGTTGTGCTTCAAATTCATTGATACTGGGAATTGTCCAGTACAGCCACAAATCACCAATGAATGTATCCTAACAACAAGTACTGCCTAAATGTCAAAGCCTGATATTCCTCTGTGCCACAGAACTCCATTGATGTCCAACTAAAATGTACGAGCAACACACACACACACACACACACACACACACTGTAGTTCATTTCACATACACCATCCTGCTGCTGCTGTAAGCTCCTATTTATTTGTGAGCCATGTCTTTGGTAGGAGATAATAGGCAATCAGAATGCATACTGGTTTTGGTATGCTCTAGAAAGACGCAATATAAATACACTTTTCATGTAATTTGCTGACGATCAAATGTTTGACATGATGCTCTGGAAAGTCTGCCCGTTCGCCTGAAAGGTTGAGCGCAGACAGACACGGCGCTGAAAACAAGGATGAGGAGATTTTCAAAGGTGGGGACAGGTCTGACTTGTACGACCATTCTTGTTGTGTCCTTAAAAATAATTTAGAGGATAAGAAAGTTTGGAGGAAATATCTCCTCAACATCATCTGAGTCTTAGTACCAGTTCTCTGACATTACTCATCCATTGTGCCGCTGAGAATGTGTCTGCTACTCGGACAGATTCTTGGTTTTCAGGTGAAACCTTACTGATAGATCTTGAGTGCTCGGTATGAGCAGCTTGACACTGAAGATACAGAATGGCATGTTTAAGAATGTTAGTCATGGAGCAGCTCCTCTGCAGCCGCAGTTTGTAGCTCAAGGGCTCAACAAAAGTTGGGACTCTTCTTGTATATACATGTTCTGGACTGCTCAGAGGACAAACACAAAGTCCAAAATCAAAAGCTATTCAATCAACTATGATTTGATATGGTAATATTTGAGAAGATAATAAAACTCCTAACATAATTAATCAAATACAGATAGTTGCTGATTCATTTTCTGTTGAATGACTAATCAATTAATTATCTTATCATTTTAGCTCTATCTACAAGTGCATAATGGTGACCAAGCTCTGTCCAAACCCTCAGAACAGATAGAAGGTTTCCTAACAATGGTCAAACTGAATGTGGGAGGTGTGCGGGGTAAAATGTAAATTATTATTATTATGTAATTATTTCACTTAATATACGATGCTTATATAGCTTTGGAACAAACAGAAGCACAATATGCATGGATTATTTCTTTTAAAAAGAGAAGGTGAGATAAAATAGGGGTAAATGTAAAGGGAATGTCAGAGCTGAAAGGACTAAAACATCAGAACTGACACAGAACCCCGACTATTAAGGGTCGGAAAAAGAAAAGTGAGACCTGTTCCTGGAGCAGAGAAACCCAAGAAAAGAATAGACTCGGTGTGTGTGTTTGAAAAAAGAAAAAAGACCGGAGCCTGACCCCTCGACCCACGAGTGATGCCAAGAAGACCTTTTTCCTCTCTGACTCCCCACGATCACCGCCGTCACCCTCCTCTTCTTCTCTTTTTCTCCATTTTCCACCTCCACACACCCCTCCCTACTGCTCCGCCTTGCCAAGTCCACATCGTCGTAACGAGGGTGTAGTTTCTTAACATTCATCATCACTGAACTCTGAAACTTTATCAGCTCCGGATAGCGGCGCCACAGCCCCGGCCCTGGCTTTCTCAGCTCTCAGATAGGCCGATAACACGCTGATAGATTACAGCAGATTGTTTTACTTCAGGGGACACTGCTGCTGCTGCTAATACTAATACACAGACAAGAAGACTCGCTGGTGATAGAGGGGGAGGTGGAGGGACGGGGGCACAAAGAGGTAAGGGCAAGGAAACCGCAATGAGCTGGAGGAAATTACAGCCAATGCCTGATATCCTGCCTCCGTAATCATTTGTGGAAATATTGGCCCACAAATTTGGAAAGTTATGTTAATGTTATGTGATCGCATGCAAGTTCAAAGTAACTATATTGTAATATTGTAAAACTGTGTGTACGTATGCATGACAGTCATTAAATGCAACTCAGGTGCGCGCACACACACGCACACACACTAAAGTTGTAAGCTGAGCTGCCGGGGGTTGGGGCAGAGGATAGTGCCCCAGGTGACCTACAGTTAAAAACAGGGTCAAGTGTGAAACACAAGGACCACTCTCTCTCTCTCTCGCTCTGACGCAGCCTCTCTCTCTTCTCTCTCTCTCTGCCCAGATAGACAGTTTTCCACTTAATAAAAACCCTCTTCCTATAAGAGATCCTAATCTCTTTTGGAATAACCTAATAAAATCTAACCTTAGAAAATAAGAAATATAACCTAATAAAATATCTATCCAAAGACATTAAATTAATGGTTTATCATTCTTTATTTCATTTCATTAATCTTCCTACAGCAATCTCTCATTTCAGTCATGGATTTTTCAAGCCTATTTTTACAGGCGTACTCCATCATAATAAAAAAAAAAAAAAGAGCAAGCTATTATTGTATCAAATTACTAAAAAAAATATCAAGCAATGCTCACGCAAACGAGCACTGACTTTTGGAGGCTCACATTAAAGCTCTGTTTTAACTATGAAAGGGCCAACGTTGGGTGCAGTGCTCGCTTTTTCAAAGTCATCGACCTGCAGAGCCGCAGAGCTCTGTCATTTCAGACCCACCGTTTTAGAAATTTACTTTATTAACTCAGTAATATCACAGTTTATTGAGGTGTTCCCAAAACCTATGCCACACCTGAATTATTAATAATAACAATAATAATTATTGTTATGTCTGCTTCTTTGTTCTTTGTTGACATTTAATTGGAAGAATGTAGGCCACAGATACACTGCACACATGAAAAGCAAAATGTACACTTGTTTTAAGTATTGTCAAAATACACAATAGAATTATGTGACCACTGACTAACGTTATCAGCTGTTGAAAGGCTAACATTATTTATTCATTTTAGAGAGGGCTAACCCCAACTTTACATGGCTCTGAGAATAACTGGTGATTAAACTTGTACATTTAAAAGTGTGCGTCTGGAGCTGGAACTGAATTGGTAAAATGGTAAAAGCTGGTATTTTATGGTTAAAAGATAAAAAAAATCCTAATCCATGGTTGATGTTATGAAAACAAAATATAGTTCATACCAGAGGATGCTGTACAGTTAAAACAATATTTAATTCATATATTTGCTATTATATGAAAGATAGCACTAGTTGTTATAACATTAAAGGCCTTTGAGTGCCTTGGATTCTGTCATTGACGAAGGAGATAGTGAGCCACTGTTGGACCTCATCCTTCATTCCAGAGGAGGAAAACACTTCTTCCTTCACTCCCTCATATTGATAAAACCAGTGTGGTAGGCCTGTGTCACAAGCTATACATTTCCTCTGCTTTTATTATTATTATTATTATTATTGGGTGCACCCAGAGCTAAAACTGACCCAGCCCATATGAGGAACAGATGAACGCAGGAAGTGAACTTTGTCATGCTAAATGGTACACGTCCTATAAAAAGGGAATGAGAGAAGTTGTTTATAAGGAAGTTGAAGTGGTTGTTTTTAGTTTTAAAATGTTCATGTGGTTTACACATCATGTTCTAAATGCTGGAATAGGGTTTATCTTTAAGCTTACAGCCAATTGAGTGTGGGTATTATATTGCTCATTGAGAGGTAGTGATGTCTTTAATGCAGTTCATATCTCTTGCTATGAGCCTAGACACTGGTCCAATGTTCATTTCCCTGCCCTGCGACCAATAAGCAGACTACAGGAGATACATTAACAATAAACTGGTAGAATCCTAGCAAGCAGGTAGTGTGTCTTTAGCAGCAAGAAGGCTGAATATATGCTTTCTCTTTCTCTAAGTTTTACATGCTCTTTTAAGGTGCAATTAACACAGAGAATTTGAAGTCTTTACAAATCATTTTAACCTGCAAACTGTTTAATAGTGATTTTTTTACTGCTTTCATTTCGTTGAACAAAGTTGGTGTGCATATTATCATGAATAGGTTCACCTTGATACCCTAACAGAAAGTGTCAGTTTGACAAGATAAAAAATAAAATAAAAAACTTCTGATAATGCTGTCTGTGGTTCAGTTCGATGAAGCTGTCAGTCTTTTCTGCTGAGGTGTTTCAGGGGGTCACATTGTTATTTTTTTTATTAACACTACAAACAATTCAGTTGTTTACGGTAATACATGCAGTTATAAATGGTTAGTGTAGATTACAACAGCAACACTGTTGTAATACAAGAATATTACTGCATGACTTAGTACAGTACTGTAAACCTATTACTGTTTTTTTAAAAAGTCAATTAATAAATTATGGCAGGGGCACCATAAAATAAATGTAGGATGCTGGCAACTACAGCTGCCAGTAGTTTTACAGAACGCTCACCTGAAGGTACCTGGCTACCCACGGTTTTTCACTGAGTAACGTTCATTTTAAAAAGCTTGTGTGCACGAGAAATTAGAAATAAAACTGTAGTGAAGGCATGGCCACTCACTGCAAGATTATAATCCACTCTCATTATCAAAGTCACAATGAGAGGGATCAGAGTTTGACCAGGAGAGTTAATCTGTTAGTCATAACTGGCTTTTGCATTGCTCCAGCGGCTCTGAACTGCGGTTGTAGAGACCTGTTTCCATGCTAATTTAGCGTGGCTAGGTAACATAGCTTTCAAGGACACCTGAAGAGACCTGTGCTGTGAACAAGAGATTCATTCATTCTTCTGTGGCGGTAAACACAACACATGGCCACTCTGTGTTATATTCAGCTTCACTAGATATTCAGACCTGACTAACAGCAAGGTCAACTTACCTGCTACAACAGCAGGGCTGCGACTGCATACTGACACTCCTTGGTGGCAGAGTGTGTCTCTCGTAGGACAGACGCTAGCTGGGCTGCATAATATGTGCCCACACAGACACAACAGGAAATACATGTGCTTCTAGTGACTGTCAAATCCCCACAGGACTCCCTGTCTTTTCAGCGGAGAAACAGCGAGCTGTTCCTGGCTGGTTTGCTCTGATGACCTGCATTGCAGCCATGCGTAACGCTATCCTGTCATGGTCAGATAGTCAGTGTCCCCAGTCTCTCCACAACCCTGCATCATCACACACCATAAAGCCACGAGGCCACACCTCATATAGATATTTAAATCGGTGTTTTTATTGGAAGGGAGGGCCTTAGCAAAATGTGAGTGTGGACGGACTCTTTAAAAGGTCAAAGTATCACTCCTACCTTGATGTGATGTACTTCCTGTTGAAATAGATCATTGAGGGGTCAATCCATAACCGCAGAGCTATTCGTTGTGGATCAATAGATAAGTCGATGAAAATATTCTGTACTTCGCAGCCCCAGTTTATTAAAAACACCAGAATTTAATTTGGGAAATATTCTTATTGCCAGGAAATGCAGTAGTTCCGGCAACCCTAAAACAACATATAGCCGTTGTTACATATCAAAGGAAGTGTATTTTCCAAATTGTCAAAGTATTCCTTTAACTCCTCAGCGCCTCAGTTAGTATAAATGGAGCACTTTTTTAGAGTAGTCATATGTTTTGTGATTTAGTCTGATAGGTCAGGTAGCTTTCTAACGACAACACCTGGTCTAGAGCAGCTTTGAATAAATAAAAGCAAATTTGGAAGCAGTAGGGATTACTTTGCTTCAAACTAAACACTCTGCCCATGAGAGGATGAGTACTGGATGTACACACACGCATGCGCACATCCACATCCACACGGAATTCGGAGCTATTGTATTAAGCACAGGAGCAATTAGGGAGTGGGCTCAAGTGGGGTCAAGCTGCTAACCTCCCTGTCTTTATGTCTTCTGTTGGGTCAGCCCTGTGCCACAAAGAGGGCCAATCACTGCGCCCGTTGCTGCCACCGTTGTCGACAGCGACAGTTTGGCCCGTCATTGTTGAAATTCAAACCTGTCCACCGCTGGTTTGTGTCTCTATTAGCGACAGATTGAGGACTGAGCTTATCTGAGCCCACCAGAACGTGTGTCTATGTATGTGTGTGTGCTTGTGGAGACAGAGGGTGTGCATGTAATGAATTGGTGTCAGGGGGGGCATCCAGAGTTAAATGAGGTCTAATCTGCTAATAGCAAGAAATGGCAGGAATTATCAACAGAAAGCTTGCACACAATGCAAAAACCTTTACACACACACAAAAACACAAACATCATTATGAAAACACTTGCAGTGCAAAAAAAAAAAAAAGTGCCTCCATGTATTGGTCTTAATTTCGGCATCAACATTTTATCATCAGCCAACCCCCATGAATAATCCGCACGGTAATTTCTTTCTTTCTCCCCTTTTTGTTCCTGGCATTTTGGTGCAGCAAGATAAGGGCAAAAAACAACAGAAGGGCTCGCAGAGTGAAAAAAGACAGATAGATAACATTGATATCAACTCCTACACAACACAGTCATTCTCTTATCTGGGCTTTTTATCACGGTTGTGTTTTTTTTCCTTTGTTTTTTTCTTTCTTCTTTCTTTCTTTCTTTCTAAGCCTTCCACTCCCCGTTCTTTGTTGACTTGCGGGGCAAAAAAGGAGCACTGCCTTTAAAAAAAAAAAAAAAAAAGACAGGTTTTGGTATCAAATTAACCTTAAAGCTGATTTTCTGCATCCTCATTCTGGTTCCTGTGTAAAATGCAGCAGCAGGAGCTTGTTCTGGAGCTACAACTGGTCACACACAACAACTAAATAACTGTGGGCTGGGGGAAAAAATATGTTTAGATATGTGATCTAGTGAAATGGGAGGGGAGTTGCTTATTAGCAGACACAGACAGGAAGATTATTTGGCAGAAGCAGACACACACACACACACACACACACACACAGAAACAATCTTGTCCCAGCCTACACTGCAGCCATATTTCTGAGAAGAGGAAAAACTATTTCACACACAGACTTATCATTGCTCTGTGTCAGACAGAAAAGCCTCTCTGGGTCTAATCTATCAAGGTCAGCTAGTGTGGCCTGGACAAACAGCATGTTGTTCCATCCCGCTGCTCCCTGCTGGAGAACACAACATCTGACTGGCACACTGGAGGGATGACTCACTGACCATGCTGCTGGATGACTATATCACAAGTTGACCAGACTTCAAATCTGCTAATAACAAATGTACAAAAACACGGCAATACCATGATCATCTGAGGTTGGAAAACTTGATCATTTAAAATCAAGGTTTATTTTATTTGAAAAATTAAAAATAGTTATAACTAGTACAGTCTTATTGGTGCTGACTCATGTTTCTTTCCCTGTTCAGTTTCCATCCCTCATGTACGGGCAACGCACACTGAGCTATTGTTTTACTGGATTACTTTTTAGCGTGTGTTTAATTAAAGAGAGCTGTTAGCAGCAGCTAGCCAGACACATTGACTTCATGGAGTCTCCCAGGAAGTCACTGTGCCCGCTCAAAAATTGTTGTTGTTTTTACTTTGTTTTTTTCTACAGATTAAAAACGCACGATAGAACGTGTTTATATGATACATGATCATGATATAACAGTGAGCTTTAGCGGTGCTGTTACTGAGATTTTGTTGCCTTTGGACAGAGTCAGGCTAGCCGTTTCCCCCCGTTTCTAGTCTTTATGCTAAGCTAGGCTAACCAGCTCTGGGCTGTAGCTTTATATTGAACAGACAGACATAAGAGTGGTATCAATCCTCTTGTTTAATTCTCTTCAAGGCCGTGAATATTTCCCAAATTGTGAAATTATTCCTTTTAACAGCCTGGCAAGAAATCCTATTGGAATGAAGGTTATAAGTTTCAGTTTTTGTCCACCCCATTTATATAAATAAGGGTAAACTACTGCAAACACCTCTCAGTATAACCAGTGTATAATGATTAGAACTGGTGTATAGTGTGAAAATATGATAGCAGTGTAATAAATGCAATCTTTCAAAGTTTACATTTTTCATATCATCATAGAGGCCTAGTAGTTAAGACTAACATAACTGCAATACATTTAAACCATCATAGTTTTCTTGAAACTATGTCAGAGATGTCTTAATTCAACCCATTCCGCCCTGCACCCACAAGCCAGAGGTCACCGTCCACTCCAAGGCTGCAGCCGGATTCACTATCTTGATCACGGACACTTCAACAGGGAGGACAGAAGCAGAGAGATCCACCCAGAGCAATCCAGAGAGCGATGTCACTTTACAGCAACGTTTGCCAGATGCTTGACTGACCCTATATAGGACTTTTCACTTTCAAACGTTAGCCACACTTAGCTTTACATTACAATATCCATATCCACATTTAAGACTATTAAATGACTACTTTTTACCATTTTTGGGATTTCGCACTGTAAGCACCCCAAAGGCAAAGTGAACCCAGCTGCAGGGTTTATTAGGCCCAGTTTGTGCACTGTTGTGTAGTCTAAGCCTAAACATTATTTAAGGGGTTAGAATGAAAATAAGTCACGGCCCATAGTGCCTGAGCCCCAAAAACTCCAGAACAGCAGACGGAAGACACTGTCCACCTCCAAGGCCGGTTCCACTTCCAACAAAAACAGTACCCCTACTACTGCTATTACTGTCTGGGATACAGCCTTTGTCATGAAATTCTGTAGAAGCCAAAATTACAGTTGATTCAATTTTTTAGTAATAAAATTATAATGTTTTCTACTGATGGCATCAGTGTGGCCTAATAATCCTGTATGCCATTTCTTTAAATTTCTTCCATCGCAATTTTAAAACTCACGTCTAATAACTTGAAAGGAACCCAGCTGTTGACAGACAGCGGACACCGTCATCATCACCATCCTGACAAGCAAGAGGGGTGATGGTGCAGATGGGGAAAGGAGGGAGGAAGAGGTGAGAGGGGGAAGGAGGACAGAAGTTCAGTTGGACAGACAGAGAGCTGGAGAGCTAAAGATAAGGGGAAGGGGGGGCGTCTACTTCATGGGTTAGAGGATTTGGATGCAGGGAGCATATCCATCAGGGATCTTTCCTGGTATCAAACTGGAGCAATCAGTGATAAAAGTCAACCTGAAAACGGCTGTAGCTGCAGTGGGAGTTCACTGGGCTGCAAATCGTGCAAATCGGCCTGTCTGCCCCTACTCTCTCGCTATCTCACCATCTCTATGTTGCCCCCCCTCCCCGACTGACAAGCCACTCTTGTTGCCTTTATAAAGACTCGAAAAGCCAGTAATACAAGTTTTCTTTATACTCAGGCTGGTGCTAATGGCCACTCTGCAATGATCCGTGTGCCCGTGCTGTTTTCACAGATCTATACCGCTGACAGGATCTGCAAATATAATTCACTTCCACATCTCGATACCTCTTCCAATCATATGACCACTACAGAATCTCTCAATCCGCCCTCCCTTCCTCTCTGCACTTCATCTCTCTCCTCCACCAAAAAAAGCTCTACAGAAGAAAAGAGAAATGAAAAGAGGAGAGGGTTTTTCTTCTTTCTGCTGCGCCGCACCCATTTCTAGATAGAGAGAGAGGGGGAGAAGAAGATGAGGAAGAAAAAAAAAACATAATTTATCTGTGTATTATCAAGAAAGGCAGACACTTTAATCAGTCAGCTATGAAGTCAGTATTTCCATTCTTATCTGTCGCAGGAGTGGAAATGGAGAGGAGATAGCGTTCTGGGAGCCCATCGGTGGGCAGGAATGATAATGGGGGGGTGGGGGTGGGGGGGGTTGAGGGGGTGAGGGAGGGAGGGGGGCAGGGCTAGGCTATTGGACCGCTGTGTCAGCGCTATCTGCACCCATTATCAACAGTCTTATCGGCCCTACCATCAGCCTCGCTGTAATGGGGCCAGTTCAACTTTCCACATTATCATACCGCCAAGACCTGGTTCGCCAAGGCTAGGGGTCTGGCTGGAGACAGAGAGAGAGTGGAGGTGGGGGGAGGAAGGGGGCAGATAGAGAGAATGAAAGAAAGGGTGATAGAGAAGAGCAAGTGGAAGGGTAGAGATATAGGTTAAAAAAAACGGTGGAGTGAGAGGAAAGAGAAGATATGATATAAAAAGAAGGGAAAAAAGGAGAATTGATTGGAATAGCAAACGCTGGAGGTGAGGGTGATGTAAGGCCCAAAACCAAAAATCATAATAAACTTTGAAAAAAACACTAGGCTTTGTTATTTAAGCTGATATTGAAGTGACATTGTTTTGCATTCTGTTGTTGCGTCTACCACTGGAGGAGTGTTTACGCTCTGACTTCCTGTCTCTCCGGGCTCTTAAGTTATATTAGATCAACACGCCCGTAATAAATTATGTTACAACAGGGCTTCATTAATCTGGAAGATTACATAAAGTTGGTTATATAGATCACTCAAGCTTTATCTGTGTTTCTATCGAGGGAGAAGATCAAACAGTGTGTCAAGATATTTCACAAATGTGTTCCCCAACAGTCCTAACCAAAACATATAAAGATAGAACTAACATGAAACAGTGTGTTGATTTATTTTATGAAAAGAGTTTTACATGGACTGCTCACTGAAACTGTAATATAGGCTATTTTGAAATGTTCGCCATATCATGCCACAACCTTTAAGCTTTCAAATTAATCTGTTTCCAGCAGGGCTTTAGTCTTGTTAGGATGGATTAGAGCCCCACATGGAACAAAAACTGCATCCCCGGTCCGGCCCTGACCCACGAGCCTTAGCCCAAGCCTCAGCCCAACAACGTCTGTAATCTTTCAGCCAATACACCAATATCACTTTAAGCTCTCTCTGACGCGTGCTCTCTATGACAACCCTTCCCCCAAAACTGGCCACGCCCGGCCCAAATCAACTTTCAGACATCTAGGATGGATAAGCTTCTGAAATTAAATATATGTTATATTAGATGTGGTAAAGGAGAACTCTAGCCATTTAGTATAGCATGTCTGTAAAGCTACAGGACTCATACCAGAGCAGCAGAGGCAGATACCAATTTTTACATCCTAATATGGGCAAAGCTTCAAAAGCTCTGTATCCTGTATTTCCCATCAAGTAACCAATACAATTTTTTGTTAGATCCTCCCTTAATGGATCCTCCCATTGCCAATTTTCTAGACTTTAGAAAGAGCAGTGTATTAGCATTGGCAGGTAACAAGTTTACACCAGAAACCCCAAATTATTCTGACCTAAGATGTACCAAAAATGTGAAACACTGCAGTGTGTTTCACTGCACATAACCATAAGACAATGAATGTCCAAATCACAGAAGTGGATACATCAGTGGTTCCACACAGCTGTAACAACTGGTTGAACCGATGTCTGTGGCAGTTCAAACTGCTGTTTAGTGTTTCACAAGCACAAGCCCTCACTGCTACAAAGACTACAAAATAATTCAAAATAAAGACAATACAGTCAACACAGAACAGTGCTGGAACACCGTGAAGAATAATTAAGAGATTAATGACATTCTTTAGACCTGAGAGCTCTCACATAATTACTCAATAAAAACATGTATGTAGATTTACAGCAATCCTAGCATAGAGTAAATTCCTCTTTAAAATACGTTGTTTTGTTTTTTTTACAGTGTCATTTATAGTAAATGCTGCTATTATGATGTTTTTTCACCTGTGGCACATACCATACAGTGTATGAGAAGGCCAGAACCCCCACCGCCCCACTATACACACACACACAGCCGGTTAATTGGCAGCTCACTTATCAGTCAGGGAGCCAGAACACCATAGTTTACACAAGCACAAAGCAATCCAAAGGCTTGGATCACTGCAACACTACTGGCTCACATGACTCATAATGTACACACTAAGACGTGACAGAGGGATACTGAGAGATAGGGAGGGAGGGAGGGAGGGAGAGAGAGACAGAGAGAGTTACTCATCACTCTCCAACATGGCCCTGGTCAGCCTTACCTTCATATATGTAATCAAATATACAACCACTCACTTTGAATGAAAACAAGTCTTTTGTGACTTTTATCATCCTCTGTTGGCAGCTGGAGGGAACTGCAATAACAACTGGCTCAGTGTCCAGTGGTCCATGACAACAGAGAGAAGTAAACAGGCTAATTCTTAGACCAGAAAGTGAGTTTTAAGAAGCCTGAAATGTGTGTGTGTGTGTGTGTGTGTGTGTGTGTGTGTGTGTGTGTGTGTGTGTGTGTGTGTGTGTGTGTGTGTGTGTGTGTGCGTGTGTGTGTGTACGTGCGTAGACAGACAAAGGAGGTCTAGACCAGTGGCTCCTCTCGCTTTTAAAAGGTGGCTCCCAGGAGGCTCCTCCAGCATCTCCTCTTTTTACTCGTATTGTCTCGGGCGCCTAGTCACCCTTATCACCTCCTCGCCTCCTATCCTTCCCATTTCCTCCTTCTAACCATCCTCATTCCCTCAGTGTCCCTTTCGCTTCATCTTCTGCAGAATTAAATATTATTAATTAATATCAGTTGTCAAGATATACCATCCGCCTGTATATTATGTGCTTTGTAAGGGTCAGCCAGTTGCACTTCCTCAATACCTCCAGAGTTTGATTAGAATAGAATTGTATGGAAATATAATGGGCTAAACATCCACAGTCGGAAAAATCATACTTGATTTCATGTAGCCTCAAAAATAAAAGGACTATTTACGGCAAATACTTTTGTCATTTGTATACATAAAAACACTTGTGCATATTGACTAACTTTTCAACTTATAACTCACTAATATATTCCCAGCATTCTTTGCACTGACTCTTGCACTAACTGTGCCACAGCCCTGGTTATACAGTATAGTATATGTAGCTGTAGTAATAATCTGACCTGTATATAGATAGGTAAGGGCAGGACATCAAACTCTTAGCTATGTGTATGAACATATGCTGTAGGCACATTTGATCTCTACACTGTGTGTTAGTATACTGGGAGCTAATGAGAATGGGAGTCAAATTCCTTGGAAGTGTTAACATACATGGACAATAAAGTTGATTTTGAATTTGCTTAATGCTTATGACATTTCGCCAGTGATTAAATGAAAGCTGCTAATGAAACAGTTTATAGACTCTGGCTCTATAAAGTCCTCTCACCGAGGACTAACAGCATTCTTGCTCTGGGGATGTGTTGGGCCCCCTGAAACAGAACAAACAAATTAACCTACCATGTTTCCATCGATCTCTTCCAAGTACTTTATCTTACATTGGAAATTTCTTGCTACTTATACAGCTGACTGAATAATTCCACTCATCTCCCAGCAACACAAAAGGTGTTCAGATTACAGCAAAGGCTACAATTAATACTGTAAAATATTGTCAAATAGATATTAAATAATAATGAATTCATTTAATTAATGCATATACAAATGATAGTTAAATCAGTTTTAACCTAAAACCAACCTGAAACGTACAAGTCAACCAGCCAGCAAAAGAATATACAGACTATTTTTCAAAATAAGAGTTGCCCAGTCCAGCTTGTTACTTTTTTTGGTATATCATGAAAACAATTAAATTATTATATAATTAAAACATATTATTTCACTAATACCTATCACATAAAGAGTATGACATGATGAGTCTGGCACTATGTTTTCCATGTTTGTTCATTGTATGAACAAACGTGTTGTTCAATATGTTACACAATTTATGGTATTGAGATCGCATTCATTCACGCGTATTGTCTCAAATCAACTCTTGTACAAAGGCCTGCATTTCTGATGAAAAACCTCCCTCGTCACACCTTAAACCCAAATGACAAAACTGAAATAATATTCTATAATATACTAAAACTTAAAAGATACAATGTGATGAAATGACATGTTAGGCTTTTTTCCCCCACTTAAAGGCCAACTGCACAGGGAGCAGGTGCACACAGGGTCAAAGGTCAGCGCAAATGAATGTGTGTGCATTAAGCACTCCATGATCTGTCTGGGGACGATGGAGTATTGTTCCATTTTGTCAGGCTACTGTGACCTCTGACCCTTGACCTGTAACTGTTGTCCAATTTCATATTGGCGATGTGGGAGTTCAAACTTGGCAGCTTCAAGCTACAGTTGTATTTATTGTCATCGGCCCGGATAAGAGCCGTTGCAAAGTGTGTGTGTGTGTGTGTGTGTGTGTGTGTGTGTGTGTGTGTGTGTGTGTGTGTGTGAGTGGCTGTAAAAGCAGGTCAGGCGGTGATGTTGTTTGCCCAGGTTGCCTTAAAAGCCCAGAACAGAGCGCTCAGCACAGTAGGAGAAAATGGTCTGTCTTATCACTGCCATTGGGGGGGTCTTGTCATAACACTGGCTCACTGGCTGTCTCTTTCTCTCTAAAACACACGCACACACACACACACACACTGTGGAGTGTCCAGAGTCATTCTGAGCATAGATCAGAGCTGCATGGCCCACAGCTATACCATGCATAAATTTTCCTACAACTCCTACAGCACCTAACTACACACACAGCTGCTTTAGCAATATGCCGCAAGTAACTAACCTCCATTTGGTAATGTGAGGTTCTATGATTCTGCCTCTCACTCTCGGCATGCATCGCTGAAACCACTTAAACATCAGTGACACATGTTGATGAAAATCATGCATGATGACCATCACTGCATCATTAGTCCTCAAATCTGTGTTTTCACATATTGATCGGACAGCAGCTCAAAGAGAAGTCTTAGACTCTTTGGTTACTGTGGATAAACATCCATCGCCTCTAAAAGGAAGCATGTCATTCATGAGTTAAGCCCTCACAAAGCTCCCTGGGAAGAGCTGGCAGAGTGGTAATTACTACTACAGCAAACAGTTTGGGCTTAGATTACGCTACTGTTGGTTGGGGTAATGTTTTCTCTCCTCCCTGTCCTACGGAGTCGTCAGCGCCGAGGTCAAGGGTGAAACCGTTTACAACGGCGCTGAGTTGGGGAATCATAATTCACCATGAGGCCGGCCCCTGGGTAAATAGCAGGAAAGGGCAATAACTCATCCACACACCAAACACAAATGGTGTTTCCTCTGTAACTCTGTCCACTTCCCCCTTTGGTGTTTCTGACCGTGCGCGCACACACACACACACACACACACACACACACACACTAACATTCACACTCACACAGTGCTGCTCAGATAGCCACAATGCAAACACACACATTCATGCAAAGAAGCAAACACCATTAACAAGTGCAAAAAGAAAGCATGTAAATCCACAAGGTATCTTGATCAAAAATGAGTTGAAATTGAAAATCAAGAGTCAAGTTCAAGAATATGTAGGTCACATGAAAAACATATTATTGAACCATTATGGAAAGTAGATTTTCAGCTTCATACTTCAACTGACAGTTGTTTTGTTTTTTACAGAGAGCCATTCAGCACTGCTTTGACTGCCCACTGAAAACTCAATCATTTCTATGTTTTTAAAGTGTTCATGGTATTTTGTCCATCGCTGTGCAGATACAATATGTGCATGCAGTAACGTGCAGTTCTCACACCAAGCTATCTTATCTTGAGCATGAGAAACGTTGGCGTCCAATACCCAATCAGTCACCATCTCGCTACTTTAATATCTGTCAGTAGAATCAACCCAATGCGAGTCATCCTGCTGATGCTGTTACTTTCCTCTTTTTCTTCCCCCTGCCGCTTACTGTACGCTCTTCAAGTGTTACGAAGAAAAAAAGAAAAAGCACCCTGAGATAATCAACACACACGATGAACACCAAAATTTCCCAACATGTCTCTGCTATCTTACACAGAATCTGCAATGAGTAATATGTGATATTATTAATTTTAATTAAATTAATCAATGACAATGCTTGTTAGGGAGGAGAGAGAGAGAGGAGATGAGGAGAGGAAAGAAGGAGGAGGAGGAGAAGGAGGGGGGTTTGAATGAGTGAGAAAAGATTGAGGGAGAAAAGAAATGCATTCACACCTATCATCTAATTATACAACAACATTAATCCCATTAGGGCTGGAACTGATTGCCAGGGTCCGGACCCTGGCTGCTCCTGCCTGGGCCTGTTGTTATTGCGGCGGAGCCTCAGCTCCTGCCTGCTCCAGCCTGATAACAACTCTTATCACACTTGGCAATCTCTATCTGCACCGGAGATCAGGCCCCGCGGCTTATCGAAAGTTCACATCAAGCTAAAAGCAGAACAAAAAAGGAGGAAAAAAAACACAAGGCAAAGCCACCAAGGCGCTGCATGAGTCGGCTGGGTGTGTGTTTGTGTGTGTGCTTGGAATTTAGACGGGCTTGTGCGTTTTATTTCACTTCGGCTCACACAGAATGAATTAATCTCACAATTGTGCGTCCACGTAACAACCACGTGACCCGAGTCTGAGCCTTGTCAGACTACAGATAAAAAAAGAAAACCCAGTAACACATTCCTTTCACACTGCTGCAAAACACTCAACTGGAACCTATCTCAAGTCATTTTAAAAAACACCTCTTCTATAAGCTTTAAAGAAGTTTAACTACTATTTTAAGACAGATTAAAAAAAAGAGAAGTAGTAGAAGACAAGGAGGAGGAGGTCAGTGTGTTGATTTCCTTGTCTGGCCTCTGCAGGCGTCCTGGTTTGTTTTGAGCCGTGGGAGGCAGCACATTATTCATGCTGACCTCTGAGCTCTAGCACTGATGTCATAGGAACCAAGCTTTCTCACACACGCACACACGCACACAACCCCCGCAGAAGGCCTAATCAGCAGTGTGGATCTGCAGGGTGTTATCTATCTACGATCAGCAGGCCTCCTTATCAGCCCCAAACATCTTTCTCAGAAGGGTGGGGGAGCGGCAGAGCTGGCTGGGCTCCCATTAAAACACACCACAACACATTCATCTACTAGCTATGTATTCCACACACTTTTTCACTCTTTCTCTATCTCTTTCCACTCGCTATCTACCTCTACTGCTCTTCTTGTCCTTCTTATCATCACACTTTTTTCCCCCCCACTCTCTCCTCTGCTTTTCTCTTCTTTTAATTATCTAGAGATCCACCCCTAGCCAATCGCAAACAAAACCACTGACAACAACGCGACAATGCTGGGAAAATGGCATGCAACAGCCAGATGTAATTACAACATGCCCTCCATCCTCCATCTCTCTTTCCATCTGCCCAACCTCCCATCTCTCTCTCTCCCCCTCTCTCTCCCTCTGTCTCTCTTTTGCTTTCTGTGATATCAGCAGAAGCGATCGCCGCCAAGTTTTATCACGTCTCCCATCTCAACCACCAAAATATAAGCCCAGGGATCCAGCCTCAGTGGGCTGCCTGCCTGCCTGCCTCCTATCGCTCCATCAAGGAGAGACGCCTTATCAGGCTGAAAGATCACCAACCGTTGGGGAGGATGACGCACAAAGAGACACAGACAAATATCTATCTCCTACACAAACACCCGCTTCTCCTCCTCAACTATGGGCCTCCAGAAAGCCCCTGAACTTAATCCATTGTTGTTGGGGGAAAAAATTGAAAAAGATATCCATGCTATGTCTTACTGTACCACTCTGTGGTGGGGGATTGTTGTTGCTGTCAATTGTTGCTTTTCTGGTGCTATACAAAAGTTTTTTCAAGTCAGAGAATCAGGAGGAAAAGCTTCACTCCTCTAGAGCTGCACACCACCAAACTACATCATCTGGGTATAATGGATACATTTCTGGCAAAAGTGCTGATACGATACCCGAGTTTGGACTGATATAAAAAAAAAACACTTACTAAAATAGGCAAAATTGTTATTGAAATCAGGAACTTTCTGATAAAAGAATATGTCAACAAGATTACATCTGCACTATTTTTATTCAACCCATCAGCTTGCTTGACTCGCAGAACACACTATCATGATGTTAGGTGATGCGCACGTCACTCCTCTGCAAGCATTTGCCCATTCCACTATTTTCTCTGTGTAGGTTTGCAGAGATGTTTACATGTCTCTCTGCAGAAGCATAATCGAAGCCTTACTCACGCCACAGTTCTGTGACCTTTCCCCATGATGTTTCTATCTATGGTGTCGAATCAAAAGTGCTTCCTCACATTCCCTCTCAAATGATTGTTGTCATGGCCATCCGTTCAGCACAGCTCACTAGCGTCCTCCATTTTGCATCAACAATTGCCAAGTTCACTTGTAGGTCAACAAGGTCACATAATATCTTTGTGACCGTCCTACCTCTTCATTTAACAGTTAATGTAGTTCTTGTCTTCAGTTCTTCCCTAGGGATGTTAAAAACTGACAAAAAGTCTCTCCAGTCTTCATGAAATACGAGTTACCTGTTTATTTCCAGCCTTGTGGGCTCACACCCAAACTTTAATCATAACTACGTATGCAAACAAAAATGAAAACCAGATCAGGCTTAATTAGAGCTCCAAACACACATCTGAGAGAGAGTGGATCAGAAAAACAAATGTTACAATAACTAAACAACCAAATTTACACTATCAAACTACATCAATGTGTGTGGTAGAATCATTTTCAGAAAGGAAGTTAGATGTGTGTTACTGTGATAATGAAACTTGACCCAACAATAGTGCGACCTGGCTGGAATTTGTCATATCAGTAACAGCGGGCAGCATGATCAAAACAACATGGTGGACACACTACATTAATAGTAATAGTAGTGGTGATAGAGAAAGCCCCAGCAGCCCCCACCTATGCTGAACCCCCACACACCCCAGTCGAACAAAGTCCTTATCACTCCTCACTCTTTCCTATCAAAATGTCTGCCAAATCACAAGAGAGTCACGGGGCTGAGAGCCTGGCTGGCCTCGACCGCAGCCTGGGCCCGGTGCACAGGGAAGCATAGTGGACTAGAAGCACTGATAAAGACGGCCATGACACCGCTGAGACACACACATGTACACACTCTCTCATACACACCAAGTCTAGCCTAGGTTTATCTGCCCCAGGGTCTGGAATACATCTCCAGGCCTTGCTGCTGGCTTTACTGTTAAGTGCCTACTGGGAGTTCAAAGCTGATAGGCTCTATGGAAACGTATGAAAAAAAAAAAAAAACAGGAAGTGACAGACTACATACATAGACTACTTACAGTGACACAACAGAGAACCTCATCAAGAGAAATCCTTAATTGTAACCCAGTGGATTTGCTTGATCACAACAGATGGCGTCAGTGAGTTCAGTGCTGTCAGGTGCAAACTATGGAAGAAAGTAAGCAGCTAACAATAACTTAGTTCTAGTTGTAGAATGAACACCTCATTGTCATGTGGAAAGAGCAACCAAGAGCATTATGTTTTTCGGTCCAGGTTAGCTAGCTAATGCTACTGATTAAACAGTTTGCAGAAGGGCTTAACAATGTGAAAAAAAAATATCTAATTGCAATTTAAACTGTGAATACTTAATACAAGAACTCCAGGTGTGTAGTTGTGATCTATATCAGGGTTGAACAATATGCAAAAAAATTAGAATAAAATCATATTGCGATTATTTTTGAACAGATATTCCGGTTGGGATATCAGTTGTAATTTTTGATGGTGTCATTTTTGACGGCGTCTGTACATCTGGAGAATATGATTGGTGGCATCATAATGCTTTTATACATTTATAATGGTATGTAGTTGCACATTTTAGCTTTATCAAAAAAACACGGTTACTGAGATTTGGGTAATTGCCATGCAACAATTTCGATAATTTTTCGATTTATTGTTCAGTCTACATAGTTTTAAACAAGATATGTTTGTACCAAGCTAGATAAATGTACTGATTTAGCCCGCACTCATTAAGCTATTGCACTGGTGGTATATTTAACACCACTCAGTAATGTCCAATAATCATAACATTCAAAAGTGGCATTGTATATATTAGTAACAACTATGACAGTTGTGTTAATAATAACTGTGTATTGTGCTGTGTGTATGTTGTTTGACGACAAAATATAAATAAAACATTCACAACAGTCTCTTCTGGCATTGTTTGACACCACCCTGACAACCCGTAATGATAATGTTGACAGTTCTGCATTACATTAATAACATTAATGTCAGCTTCACAGACTGACAGCAGACCGTTTCACAGCTCTGGATCCTGGGGGTGCCGAGCTTCCAGGGTGACAAGCTAAACCAACAATATAATGTGCGTGAAAGCTGTTATTTACACTCAACAGCTACGTGCTAGCTATCTGTCTGACGGGGTGCTTAAAGTAGTTATTTTGGTCAGAAATGTCAACTCATTTATTTTATATAAAACTGTTTTTATGTAATGTGATACCATACAGCCTAAACTTCCAAATGTTGCTTTTTGACACCAGGTTTCAGGGAAAACACTGACACAATCACTGATGACAAGATATTATTATTTGCTCAGTGTGATAACTTACCAAACAAACTGCCCTACTAAACTCATGGCTTCCAAACAGATACATGCTCACTTTTTAATCTTTAATCTCCAGTATAATCACTCTTCATCAGCTCAGAGTGCAACATGCCTATCATTTGGCCTCACAGCACAAGGAGGGGTTAATGACAACATCATTAATATGCTTTTATATCAACTTTGAACATCAGTCACCAGAGATAAACCTTCAGACGGTTTATAAACAGGAAGAAGTCGTCAAGCAAGGAGACCAGCTGAGCGCCAGACCAAGAAAAGGCCTTTCAAACGGCCCTAAGATGCATTATTGAGTTAAAAGGATAGATGAAAAAAAAGATCCAATTGTAAGCAGCTATCAGGCGGAGAGATCAGCCAGGCGGCCTATCTGACGCCCCATCTCTGGAAAAGAGAAGTGAAAAGCCAGGGGGAAAATGCAACGGCGGCCTCGACGCTGCCTCAGACAGAAAACAAATAAAAAAGATCCAATTTTAATCTTTATCTGGACTCACATCGGATCACTGCTTTATCTCTGCTCACATCGGCTTTTCATAGAACACTGACGTTTCCACAACAGAATTAAACAGGAAGCCACGGCTACAGTTTTAGCTGCCAATGGACAAAGAATTCTTTACAGGGTAATAAATAATTTTAAAAAAACTTTTTTTATATTCTTGCACACCCTAGATAGCGATGCCGCCAAAGTGGCGCTTTAATAATTTTGAAAAACTGTCTAAGACAAAGTGTAGGCTACATCACTCGGTTACCCTGGGACAATGCTGTAGCTGAAGCTGTAGATGTAGCCTAACAGTGTCATAAAACTAGTGCCGAGACAGTCAGCCGTTACAGTTGGTCCACACTACTTATTAACTTTATAATGAATGCATAGTTCAAAGAAGCGCCGCACACACGCGGCGTCTTCCCAGAGCGCGCGTGGCTCACCACACATTAAGCTACAAATCACAACAACAAAAACAACATTAATGAACTTGTTTCAATCTTACGCTTTATCTGCCGGGGTTTGCTCTGCTTTCTCCGGGACATGGTGGCTCTTCCCTGTGACTATGAGCCCGCTGGGACGGACTGACAGGGCGGCAGAGAAGCGGTCTGGTTCTTCTGTTTTCTGCTTCTTCTCTTCTCTCCCCACCGTTTACTGCTGCGACGCGGCGCTCCGATCAGCGACCGGAGACCCGCCTGCACTTTGATATCTTCTGCCACGACAGCTAACGTAGGGCTACCTGTGGCTGAGTCCGCTTACTTGTTACTGTCCTCCTTCTCCTCTTCCCAAACGTGCCTTCGCTTCACCTTTCACTCCGTTTTCCTGCTAACGTTATTCCTTCGCTGGGCGCGCCGCCGTCGCAGCCGCTGGCGCGTCTGTCAGCGAGCACAGTTGTCTGTCTTCAGATGTATTACCAATGATAAATAATAACAGTTATATGGAGGTCAGCGGAGTGACTACTATTGTCTTCTGTCAAGTTTCCTCTCGCCGGTCCGCCCCCTTGTCCGCCTGCACTGTCTCTTAACAGGGGATCCACTTTCAATGGAGCTCGAGCGCTATAGCCAACTCTGCTTACTACTGAGCTGAACACGCGCGTCTGGAACGCCCCTTACGTCTGACGTATGGCACCGCACTCATCTCCTATTGGCTCACACTTATTCCATGTTAAAGCAAGCTTTTTATGATCTGTCAAAATTAAATTAAATAAACACATAATTACACTTAATAATTCAACTGTAAACGTCATACATATGTATTAACTACAAATACATCAAATAGATTAATCAATAATAAACATTCTCAGGGAAGTTTCTTGAATACTTGGTATTTAACAGGCACTAAGACATTTTAAGATTACAAGGTAGTGTGTCATTTTACAACACAGGTATGAATCAATCAAATGCAAGTTGTAGTTCCCTTTATGCTACTCATAAAAACAAATATACACTAAATATACACAAATATGTATATATTTATATATATGAAAAAAACATGTGCATATGTGTGTATATCTATACAGGCGTACTGTATTATGTAAAAAATTACATACATAAAATGGAAAAAATTGTTTTTCATTACTGAGTGTTAAGGATGAATAAAGGAATCTCTCAGCCTGAGGGAAGAAGGTGTTCTCAAATCTGGTGGTACGACAGCAGAGACTTCTGTCTCTCCTTCCAGAAGGCAGCAGGGTGAACAGGCTGTGGCTGGGTGGTTACTGTCCTTTAGTATATTTTGGGCTCTGTGTAGGCACCTTGCGTCACTGATATCACTGATGCTCGGGAGATGGGTACCAATGATCTTCTGAGCAAATCAGCCGCCACAGAGCCCTCCGGTCCTGGGCTGTGAACATCCCATGCCAGTTTGTGATGTTTCCAATCAGGATGCTTTCTATTGCTCCTCTGTAAATATTCACAAGAACATGGCACAGGAGTTTCCTAAATAATTTTCAAATTAAATAGTCATTGTTATTTTGTTTTATCCCTTTAAGATATAGATATTCTAACCCTTTTTATGTTAAAACAGGAAAAAATAATAAATAAATAAATAATCAAATTTTCAATAAGGAAAATGTTTTATATTTCAGAGCAGCTGCTAATTGTTGTATTGTGAAATATCTTGCATTTCCAAATTTTGGTTTGTATTGATGTTGTCAAACTTTCCCATATTCTGCCTCAAATAAAGAAAGATAGTGTTGTCTTCTACTGGGAAGTTAAGGAAAGTCGGCACGCATGGAACTCTTGAAAGAATTGAGTTTTGTCCAAATGATCGTTTTCTTGTAATTTACCTGAGCAGTGTATATAATGATGTATATTATAATGTGTGTCAGTGTCAAGTGTGTAATACATGGTATTGTTGAGTGCTTTCATACTGTACTTTGATTGTTGTTTAAATGTGATACAGACATGAGATTAGCCAGGATTTCCTTTTGGGCTGACGACAGGCTGCTTTGGCTTCCTGCATGGATGACTCAGAAGAATTAGAAGCATTACAAATGTACCTACAAAGTTTAATAACTGAATCAGACTATGATGTATATACTGAGGGTTTAAGGAAAGGGGGAAAAGGGGAAATTAAGTGTTGAGTGTTCCCATTGCTGCGATGGACTGGCGACCTGTCCAGGGTGTACCCCGCCTTTCGCCCAGTGTCAGCTGGGATAGGCTCCAGCCCTACCCCGCGACCCTATACGCAGGATAAGCAGTTGACAATGGATGGATGGATGGATGGATGGATGGATGGTGTTCCCATTGTTGTTTCATCTGACATTCTTTCATTATACTTATGAGATTTCTGTCTTTATTTTACATTGCAGGGACATTATACATTTCTTGGGAAATGTTTGTTTGGCATCATTTACAAATGAAACTCATAAAGTGAGAAAGTTTGAATACCTCCATCACCTTTTACACTGTACTAAACATCTCACATTTCCATTGCATAGTAACAAACAAGTGAAGTGAGTGAACAATGATTTAGGGAACCCCCAGTCACTGGTTCATGCCATGCATGATTCATTCCATCCAGGGACTTGAAACAGCAGCCCCTGGGTCACACACTTACTTTTCCAAATACCATACTGTTTTTTTTTCATGGAGGGGAGCTGAACTTGGCTTCTTACCAGCTAAATTCACTGGTGCCACCTAGTGGCCATCTTTCAAATCATGAGATTACCTCAGAGAGAGAGCGTAGAGTGTCAAGAGCTTAAAAAACACATCACATGCTCTATGCTCTGCAGAGCTAAACAGTGTAGTAGCATGGAGATTTGCCATACTGGCAGGTTTGGGATTACAATTATGAGACTGGAATGAGATTTATCTTGTGAAGCTGTGTTCTACTAGGTTTGGTTAATGACATAGCAACCACACACTGTTAGGTTTCAGTTTTAAGGATTCAAAAGCAGACCAGGAGGCAGATGAACGTAAACAGGTTTATTCTCAACTCTGGTAACAGGACTTGGGGAAATGCGTCTCTGGCTTATTTGTGGTTGTTGCAGCGAAGACAGGGCTCTCTCCAGGCTGTGTCTCCAAACTCACACACTGTAGGAAGGCAGAGGGAAACAGGCATTAGCAAAAAAAGGCAAGCAACAGTAACTAGAGTAGTAGCAAAAACTAAGAGGAATGGAAAGCATATCACCACAGTAGCTTAACTAACAAACTGGCAGGGAGTGACTGAAGAGCTGGGGTTTTAGCAAGAGTGGGTTGATTGCTGATGAGCCTCAGGTGAGTGGAGCTGAAGGTGGCGAGCCAGACGACAAGTGTGTGGAATGAACAGTATTCTTTCAAAAGATATTCCCTCATCTGGTGTTTCGATGATGGTAGTGGAAAGCACTGTCCAGCACATCACACCAAAATCAGGAGTTCGGTTGTGTTGTGATCTGGTGACTGTGGAGACCACAGAATATGATTCACATAATTTTCCTACTCATGGAACCACTCACTGAGCCCTCACACCCTTTATGAAAGCATCTGCCTTCATTATGTTTCTGCACTCATTAATTCAGACGATCTTCAATTTGGCATCAGTTTGTATTTCTCACCCATATCTGAAGGCACTTTCTTTATTGCAGTGGCAGCCTGGGCATGACTTGTTGGTTGAAATCCTTCCTTGTTTTGTGGTATCTTCTCCAGTCATAACTTACACAGTATCCACTCTGAATGTTGTACATCATTTTTATGTACGGCAGTGGATCGTATTTAGAAGATTTGTGTCGCTTACTGGAAATTGCGGTCATTAACCCATTTTCTACATTGTTTGTTTTGACCATGACGTTCAATATTAGTCATTTATTTTTATCTGGATCATTTTTAGTTGTCAGCATATGATGACTCGCTGTGGCCAGATTGCGTTGTGGTAGCATGTGTATGTTTTGAAATATTATTTAGTTACATTGTGCTGAATGAACAAAATAACATGAAAATGTATGCGAGTGGAAATAGTTATCTACTGGTTATCCCTGCAAAGAATGGCAGATATGAAAACCAAATGACCTTATTAATGTTAGTATAACTTCTGTCTGCTTTTCAAGGGCAATCCAGGAAGAAACTTTCATTTTGAGACCATAAACTTGTTTTTATTCCATGGGGAGTAATGCAGATTGCAACATAGACACAGTGTGGAATTTCTAAGGAGCTAAACAATAAGTGACTTTGAGAATAAAACAATATTATTTTGTATCTGAAAATGTCATACACAACATTACTGTGAGTCTTGCAAAAACCTGAGGTAATTGTTAAATGGCTTTAAAATTCAATATTTACTTCACCTGTATCTGCACATACATTTAAAGAACTCTGTGGCACTGGAGATTAATGTTACAACCATCACCATGCCCTAAAGCAATTGTTCCTAACCATGTCCCAAAAAGATCTAAGGCATCACCAGATAATTTCAGGAATAAAAGATATGCATTTTTGTTTAGTGTTTTTCTCTAATTTGTGTTTTTTATCATTATCTTCAGACTGCAGAAGTACAAGTAGGTATTGCCCCGCTTTAAGGGTCCACAAGCCAAAACAACTGAGGACCGGGCACTTAGTCATGCATACATTTAGTCATGCTGGTGGTCTGAGGTCTCAAAGGACAGTAACAGAATTCAGGCCACCATAATGGTCCACATGGAAATATGGGCAGATTTCCCCAAATTTTGCCCCAGACATTCATGTTTCCCAGTTAATGTATTGTAATAAGTTTGGTGTATGATCGAATACCTGCAAACTAATGACACTCCCATCAGTACTTACATTTAGAGTTAACTGGCAAACGTTAGAATGCCAACATGATGAACATAATATGCTTAAGGTGTAAAGTAGGTTTCAGTGGTGTGTCTTCTGAGCAGGCTGACTTAGTGACCATTGATGCTCCTGCATGCTGGATTAATTGTTATGTGTCATTTGTATCATCCGAGTCTCATACGAGTGGCCCTGTGGTTTTCAACATTAATTAAATATAGCTGTCTTACTGAGACACTTGATGGAATTTGGCCACCAACATGTTATAAGTTATGCTGTATTTTACCTGCTGTGACAACACAACTGTGAAAAGGTCTATTGATATCCATTGTACAATATTCCTAGCAGATGCCCCTACACCATTGTTCTGCATCATGTTGTTTTCTATTTAGCAGAATGCCTATGGAGTGAATCCAACATGTAGCAGAATGAGGTTGAATATTTACTACAACTCAGCCTTGCTGCAAGTTCACAGAGCTCACCATGTTTGTTTTTGCCTGATGGAACACCTTGTTTTTCTACTGATCATAGAAAGGTAAACAGTGTTGCTAAACCTGGCCTCTGGGGTGGAAGATTAAATTGACAGGCTCGGACATGTTCACTGTTTCATCAAACTAGCTGAAAGGACATTCACCAGTAATCTTGCCTACAGATTACTGGTGAATGTCCTTAAAACACATCGAGTTCTGACATCTCTGTCTGTAACCTCAGTCAGCTTCTTGCAAGGTGATGGCATTAATGTACAATCTGTAGTATTTTTGTTGTGTTCAGTTAGTTGCAGTATTGTTTGATAGCTTGCTGAGTTTCATTCCCAAAAACTCGATTCCCTTCCCTGGTTCACCATCCCCAAACTGCTCTTCCGCCTGTCGGTGCACTTCTAGGTGTCCATTTGCATCTTGTTCGGATGATATCTTCCGGACCAGCTCATAATTACAGTCCAGCAGCATGGATAATCAGACTCTTGACGTCTTTTACTACTTACGTAACTGGCAGCTGCAGCTTACTCCCTGACTTGCACAAGGTGATGGAGCAGAAGCCATTGAGCAAAGACTTTCATTTCTTAGGTAGTACATTATGTGCTGCGTATGTAAGCAGTGGTCACAGGAGTGTCACGGGTTTGGGTGGGTGTATTTTGTATTTGTCTTCTGTGTTCATTCCCAGCCCTTGTGTTTGCTCTGCTCTTTAGTTTGTGTATGTTACTTTGGTCATTTGTTAATTCGTCAGGTTTCCTTGTTATGAGTTCATCTGTGTTTCGGGTCTTGTTTTACTGTCTCTGTGTTCTTTGCTTTTGTTTTTTGTTAGCAAGTCACTTCTGTTGTCTTGTTGTCTGTGATATGTTTCATTTTGTGACACTGTTCCTTGTGTGATTCAGTGAGCTTTGCTTCCTGTTTTAGTTCGTTGTTAGTCTGCTCTAGTGTCTCTTGTCAAGTTTTACTTCCCGTGCTTGTCTCTGATTGTCTGAATAGTGTCACCTGTGTATTTAAGTGGTTGTCTGTCTTGCAGACAACCACCGAGTTTACAGTTTTTCCTTTGTTTCAAAGTGGATTTTGTTAGTGTTGACTTCATACTTCTATGTCTCCAGTGTAGTCTCTTGTTTCCTGGTTTCTTGTGGACTACTCTCACATTTAAATATATGGACATTCATGTTACACCTGCACCTGTGAGTTCCCACCTTTTTATATACAGTCTATGGTTCCCACCTTTGGTTGGAATAAACACCTTCAACTTACCTGCCCCATATCTGTGCCTGCATTTCGGTCCAATACCTCTGTTTCTAGCATTCAGCCGGGTCTTTGAACGTAACAGATTGAACTGGACCATAGATGGACCCAGCAGACACTTAGTCCATGAGTTTAGAGGACAGGCTCTCTGACTTCTATAAACTGAGAACCATGTGGCAGGTAGCTACCAGTGACTGTCTTAAGGAAGCTATTTGTGCCAGGGGCCAACAGCTGTGGACAGCCGAAGCCCGGCTAAAAAACTTTGTTTCGCCCTGGGATGCTGGCTTCCTCCACGCCTCCACCTGGACCTGCTAGTTTTGACATCAGCTAGCCATCCTGCTAGTGCCCCAGCGGCTGGCTACCTGCTGCCCCCTTGGAAAGGGCACCCACAACGTGAGAAAGAATCTGGGACTATAACACTCTTTGCTTACTAGCCATTAAGGCCAAGGAGTTTAAGCACACACCAGCTCCTGTTTCTCCATCGGTGGTCCAACCGACACTGGCTCCAGTTCCCAGTCTTCCCAGTCCGGCTGTCCAGTTGCTGGTCTTCAGCCCAGCAGCCTCGTCTCTGGTTCCTTGCTCTGCTGCTTTGTCGCCGCCTTCTGGAGGGGGTTCCACCGGTCGGTGTGTTTTGTATTTGTTTTCTGTGTTTAGTCCTTGTGTTTGCTCTTTTCTGTAGTTTCTGTAGTTTGTGTTACTTTGGTCATTTGTAAATTCGTCAGGTTTCCTTGTTATGACTTCATCTGTGTTTCTAATGTTGTTTTACTGTCTCTGTGTTAGTGCTGCACAATTAATCGAATATTGAGTGTGATTACTATTTTAGCGTCCCGCAATTAAATTTAACATGACTGATGGCAATGTCGATGTTTAAAATGTGCGCTCTACTCATGGAAAACTCTGCTGCAGATCAAATCAAGCGCTTCTTAAACTTGCAGCCAAGGGGCTGTGCGCACACCCTCCTGCTGATATAGTCCAGAGTAAAACGTGTCCACGAGTCTTCATGTTTCCGCTGCTCTGTTGCTGCCGGAGCTGGTCGCAGCCCTTCTAGTCAACGGTTGGGAGTCCATCAGATGCAGTGCCAGAATAAGATCTCCCCGCTCTGCGAAGAATACACAAGTCCATTTTTGCTGTAAGTCGTGTCAAGCTGCACATAGCACATCGAACTGGGCACGAAGCACAGGAAGGCTAGAGAATCTGGTCAATTTTCAAAATAAAACACTTGTGCATGCTCCCAATCATAACTCAACAAAAAACACAGTTAAATGGAAAAAAGAACAATTTATCTACATTGCCTACTTAATCATAGAAGAAGCACAAAAAGCAAGCACTGATTACCAAATCAACAAAATTTAAACATGTCAGCAAAATCAAACAGACAAAATGTTCTGATTCTGAAACGCTGCCTATGGGAGATGCAGCCATGCAGACAACCAAACAAAACCAGGTTGCAGAGAGCCATTGCTGGTAAGCAGAGTAGAAGCCATAGGTAGAAGCACAAAAAGGACAAAATAACAACAACAAAACAATGTGCTCATCTTCTGCAAATGCTTTCCAATAGTTAACGCTGTGCCGAGGACGGGACAAAACATTGTCGCAGCAGTAGCTGGACTCAGTTGACTTTCTGAGTAAAATGTTATTTATATTTTGCTTCTAGGAGATAATACACTTTGAGGACCAGTTTTATTTTGATGAAATGCAGCACATCCTGGGTGTGAAAACAGTTGCTGTTTATTTATTTTTTTTATCGTGCAGCCCTACTTTGTGTTCTTTGCTTTTTGCATTTTATTAGCAAGTCACTTATGTTGTCTGTCTTATGTTTCATTTTGTGACACTGTTCTTTGTGTGTGGGCGGCGCGGTTATATAGTGGTTAGCACTGTCGCCTCACAGCAAGAAGGTCGTGGGTTCGAAAATCCAGTCGTCCCGGCCTTTCTGTGTGGAGTTTGCATATTCTTCCCGTGTCAATGTGGGTTCTCCGGGTACTCTGGCTTCCTCCCACTGTCCAAAGACACGCAGACTAGATTAATTGGTGATTCTAAATTTTCCTTGCGTGTGCCTGGTTGTTTGCCTATGTGTGGCCCTGCGATGTCCCATATCGTTTTTCATCCCCTGTTGCCTGAAAAAAATTTTCATAAGCCTTTTCAGGTCACCCCCTTGATTTATCATCTCTGTTATTATTCACTCCAAATTTCTTAGGGCCTTTAGTCTTTCTCCATCCCAGAGTGGTCAGCTCCCATGTTTTAGATGATTGTGAACATTGCTCCCCACCTTCCTTGCTGCAGAAAGAATAGACTCAAGCGTCCGTTCTACTTCTAATGCTTCCTAGCTGCCGCAGTTGACAACCTCCTTGGCTGCTTTTGTTGAGCTTGCTACAATTATTGAAACTCTGTCTTTTTGATAGCACCTTTGTCTTTGCTGATTGGCTGGTACACGTGCCTTGTTGAAATAGTCTTTTTAATTCATAGTGATACATACTGTAATTTATATGAATAAATGGTTTTCATTTATTCATCAAGTGTTTCAGCAAACTTTTCTTAATGTTCTGGTTCCATTTTGGAGGAATGGTCTGGATCCCTTCAATAGAGTTCCACAGATATGGCTAGGAGCTCTGAAGCTGAATATTAGATATTGTCTAGTCAATTTCAATTGTAACAACACAAAATACAGTTTAGGTAAACAGAACATAAGGTATTAAATGTTATGGACCCTCCACCCACTCACTTCTAAATGTTGACATCTCTAGACTAGAAGAATGTCATCCAGCTGTCAAAATAGTTGGGACCATGTATTGGTTATTCAGGAGATCACTAATCACTAATAACATTCAACAATACCTTTGCCGGTAGTACTTTTGCCATACAATCTATATCTATACAGTAATAACTGACAGAAGAGCATCAACATAATGTTAGCAGTTTATTTCTTAATCAGTTTCCATTCCACAGTAAATACTATTCAGTAGGAATTGTTGCAAACATTCCATCCTCCTAAATACTCATATCTTATTTAGTGCCTCTCAGAAGTGAGACACATTTGTGAAATTAGTATATTGTAGAACATTTCAAAGTATCATAAACATGATGACTTGCAGCATTGAGCTGTAGTGGTCAAAGAGCAGGATTTTGTCATTTTTGACTGAGCGGTCAGAGATCTGCTTGTTAGATCAATGAGATTATACTATTTATGCTGAGCTTTGGTTGTGACATAATGAGCTTGTTTGTGGTGTGTGTGTGTGTGTGCGTGTTGGAGGTTGAACGTGGATGTACTCACTTTATGTTTGCATGTATTCACAATGTGAATGTGAATGTGTGTTTCGAGAGTGTGTGTGTGTGTGTGTGATTGTGTTTATGTTACCTATTGGAGACCTTTTCCACTATAAACATCGACCTCTCAAGGGGACCGAAGCCCTGTCCTAAAGACGCATAACGTAATTTCTTAGATCCCGGTTAGGGGTAATGTGTGTGTTGAGGTTAGTTATGGTCAGTTCAACTTCCTAACAATGATAGCTGCATAAGTGTGTGTGTGTGTGTGTGTGTGTGTGTGGGTGGGAGGGGTGGTGCTAGAGGGCCAGGAAAGGGGCAGAGGACTACTTCTGCGAAAGTACACTGTAATTCTTTCTATATTTTCTGCGAGCTTGGTCAGAATGAGGACAGCGCTGTTCATTGTTTATCTCCTTCCTGCGCTGACAGCGATAGCACAGGCAACACCAGGTAAGAAAACATTCAATTTGACCTCATAATAGGGCAGGACACTCTGATGAGCCAGCCACTGTGAATGACAATGTAGATTTTTAGAATATCTTAGCAGCCCAGGGAATGTTAAGAACAACCTAACAAAAATAAATTACGTAAGACAAACCATGATTGTAATTACATGAAGAAAACATGTTTACATTGTCAAATTTTCAGGAGCTACCAAAAAGAGTCTTGTTGTAGTTTGACTGCTGTGTGTGAGTTTTTTAAGATGTTTTGAAAGGATTTCATAAAACAATAACTGGATTAAGGACTTTTCCAGAACCATGAAGTAATCCCTGGATTGAATTTACAGTTTGTTGTTGTTGTTGTGATTGCGTACATGCATGTCTGAATGCTAGGTTTACTTTTTTTAAAACCAGAAGAAGTGTTCAGATCCTTTAGTTAAGTTAAAGTAAAGGCACTACCACACCATAGAAATAGAAAGTCCTACACAGTAGTTGCTTAACTAAGAGTAGAGAAATATTAGTAGAAAAAGATGTGAAAAGTATCAAGAGGAAAAGAGGACTTGTTATGCAGGAAAATGGACCCTGTTGGTGTTATATATAATGTTATGTTATGCCACTACTGATGCATTCATGTGTAAGTAGTATATTACCATTGTAGTTTTTCGAGGCGGAGCTAGTTTTACATTTTTAGTCATTGAGCTGACGCTTTTATCCAAAGTGATAAACAACTGCTTTACATATCAGAGGGGTTAGGTGTCTTGCTCAGGGACACAATGGTGGATGTGTTACAGGAGAATTGAGCCCGTGTCTCTCATCCCAAAGGCACGTCTTATCCACTGAACCATTGCCACCAGTTTTATAAATGTATGATAAATGTTTTGTATGATGATCAAATGTTTTGTATTTAAAATAAAAAAACAGTAATTCTACCTGTCAGTAAATGTTAGTTTAATATTTGCCTATGAAATGTTGTAAAAGGTATAAAGTAGCATAAAATGAAAGAGGTACCACAGATTTGTACTTAAGTGAATCTACTTTTTATTTCTCAAAGTCATGTTATTATCAAATAGCAATAGAGTGCAGCCTTTTCAAATCAGTCTACGCTCATTTCCACATTTATTACACAAAAATAAGATAACTGACATTAAGCAGACATGATGTTCACTGTGAATGATTACCTAAGCAAGTTTCAAGTCAAGATAACTTTGACATTCAACACATTAAAAAAGCAAAGGCAATCAAGGTATTGCATATCTTTCATGTATATCTTAATATACATTAATTGTAATCTTGTAATTTTCCTTTAACATACAAAACAAACACTTTTATCTTCAGTAGGGAGCATCGACCTTGTGGTCTCTCTGAAAAATGGACAAATCAGAGGAGAATACATCACGGTGAAAGGGACAAATGCGAGGGTGAAGCAATACCTGGGAATCCCCTTTGCCCGCCCCCCTGTAGGGCCCCTCCGCTTTGCTGCTCCCCAGGAGACAGAGCCGTGGGAGGGGGAGAGAGATGGCACACACCAGCCACCCATGTAAGACTGAGTGACCACTGAATGGGGCACCGAACATGACCAAATTTGAGTAACAGTTATTTTTTTCTCTCTGGATGACACACACTCTGGCTCTCTATCTCAGGTGTATCCAGGATCCAGAAATAGTTGTGAATGTTTCTCGGACCATGTCAATGCAATACACCCCAACAGAGCTTTCAGAGGACTGTCTGTATCTGAACGTATATACTCCAGCTGAGGCAACAAAAGGGGACAAACTGCCGGTGGGTTACAGAGACAGCCTGTATATACAGGCGTGGACAATATAACTCTTTCCAATGCAAATGCAGTTATGTAGATCAGCCCTGCATTAAACACCTTTGTGACGTTAGAGGCTAGCTGATATTATCGTTTTACTGGACTGAATTCTAATGTAAGGTGTTCATGTTATTTCGTTCACACCTTGTCTTAATGTTGAGTATGTAAATTCTGCTGATTTTCTGCTATCACTGTTATTTTTTCCCTACCTGTTTTACATCAAGTCCTACACTACCGTGCTGTGACTGGCTAGCTATTACTTTCATGCGTCCTTGGGATTGGATGCTAGTTCCACTGTTTTTTCTGTCTGCTTTTTGGGAAGTCCCACTAGCAAGACTTGTGACGCTACTGACATTGTAATAATAATACAAATAAATATATTCAAATTTTGGTAGGGTCATCTAAAGTGGATCGAAAAAAAATAAACTTTCTGGGACTGTGTCAATGGCAAGCAAAATAATTGGCAAACCCCAAAAGGTCATGACAATTTGAGCTTTTGAGCTCCGGGTGGCACTATAAACTCCCTCCAGATGACATGGTGTGGATAACCACTAGATGTAGTGGCTGAAACAATATACACATGGAACTTCTCAATTAACTTTCTCCTGCAACCCCCTCACATCCCCCCTCACATTCAGTTTTAATGAATTGAGAAAAATGAATAATTCATTTTGTTGTCACTATCACAATAATTATTAATAATAACTAGGTCTCCTCTCCCCGCATGCTACCGTCGCTCTTTTAGTTTTGTTTGTTGTTTTTTCCTTTTTCCGGTTCTGGTGATATCCTGCCAGGACTTCCTGTAATTGGGCCGAAAGTCTGAACCATCCAAAAATGTTTTAAAACTAGAAAGGAAATGAACCAATACCACCTCTTTTCATCTGACCAAGGTTTGACTGTTTGGTCCAAACTGTGGCCCAGGGGAGGTTTCACACCTGTAATCTTGTTCTTGTGTCGTGTGTCAGGTGATGGTGTGGATCCATGGAGGAGGTCTGTCGATGGGTGCAGCATCTCAGTACGATGGTGCTCCGTTAGCTGCTTATGAAAACATAGTGATGGTTATTATTCAGTATCGCCTTGGCATTCTGGGATTCCTGAGGTAAGGAATTTTGTTGGCCATCGCATTTCTGTCACAGGTTTCAAATAAAGTGATAAACTGTTAACATCCACAGTATCGCAGAGATTGTTCTTAGCGAAATGGTGTCTTGATGTTTGATGTCTGTTCCAAAGCACTGGAGATGAACATGCTCAAGGCAATTGGGGTTTCTTGGATCAGCTGGCAGCCCTGAGATGGGTGAAGGAAAATATTGAGGCCTTTGGTGGCGATCCACAAACTGTCACAATCGCTGGAGAATCTGCAGGAGCCATCAGTGCATCCATACTGGTAAAAAGACAACATGTTAAGCTGTTTAACGAACCAGCATGTGTTGATGATGAAATAACAGGAACATGACCTTAAACACACATTTACAATGATTAACAAATTTGAGTGCACCTTGGATTTATTATTATGTCAGTTTGTCAAGTGATTGTATATGTGTTTCTTTCCTAATGAACAGACTCTGTCTCCACTAGCAGCAGGACTGTTTCAGAGGGCAATTTTTCAAAGTGGAGTTGCAACACTTGGCACCTATACTACACACCACCCTTTGGGTCATTCCAAGGTACTGTAGTATGTAAACATTGTATATTAGCATGAATTCTTTCACATGCTTCATGGGGCCTGATATGTGCGTAGAAATTTTCTTACCTCGCAAACTAAATAAGTGCAAACTAAATAAGTGCTTGCAATATTAATTAATCTATCAGAATCATTCAAAAATGGCAGATGCATGCCTGCTATTTGCAATCAGAGGATTTATCATAAACAAAGCGGTGAAGTTGTTTTAAGAGAGGAGCGTGCCCATAAAGCAAATGTTCTGGTTCTTTTGTGTAACAGGGTTTATGACATCGCCAGTACATCAACCTGTACTGGCGACCAGAATGACATTAATGTTTTTCCAGTAAATAGAAATAAACAAGCTAAGTAGAGCATAGATCCAGCAGAAATGCTAGCAAATCAAACATGATAATAATAACAATATGTTACATTGCATTTGTTCAGCTGACGCTTTTATCTAAAGCGGCTTACAGTAAGTGGACTTCAAACATGTGGATACAATCATGTATGTACACCAGCTTCATCAAATGCTGAACCGCCAGAAACAAACAGAATACCGCTTTGACAATTGGCTTTTTGGTTTTAGGTCTGTTTGGTTCGTTGCTTGAAAAACTGTTTATCACTGAACAGAATGAAACAACACAGCTATTAAACCCCAGTAGATACAGCTCTCTATGGCGGCTCAAGTAGACCAAAAAACCACAGCATTTCTAAAACAACTTTCATATGTCTACCAGAGTAAAATACAGCACATCAGGATGTGTTTCTTAAGTGTTTGTGATTTTCATTAATCTCGTCCTTCTGCCTAGATTGTTGCCAACCTCACTGGATGTGACCGCAGCAGTACAGAGGAACTGGTCCAGTGCATGAGGGGAAAAAGTAAAGATGAGCTAGTTGATGCGACTAAACAGGTAAATGCTCTTGTGAAGATAAACCATCAGATATTATGCTCTAGATGTTTTTTGCTTGAATTTGACTGTGTGTTCAGATTGTGTGTTCTCATTCTAGCATTTCCTGGATCCTTTTATCTTTGCCATGCAGTTCAAGTTAAATTAGAAGGCCAAAACTAGTCACAAAACCTTCTAATTTGAAGTTTATCTGTGTGTGTTTCCAGATGGAGGAACACTGGATTAACAGAGACCAAATCTTAAACATACAAATTGTAGATTACTCTAGATAATAAGTTATTCAAGCTAATTATGTAAAGAAACACACTGTAAATATGATGGGGTTCTGCCATCTCTTTTGCTCAGAATCACAGAAGGTGAACAAACTAATAGAAATCTCACCCAAAAGGGAATTTTCATTTTGCCCATTGTAAAACTTTGAAATTCACAGTGTCACTTTAACCACAAGATGGCAGCCTGTGAACATCCTTGGCTGGTAAATAGCCACTGAATATTTGGGGTTCCTTCATCCACTCTGCCAAAGTTGCCCTGATGTACAATAACAGTGAGTTCTCTCATGTGTTTAGATGAAAATTTACCTGGACGCCGTGGTGGATGGCGTGTTTCTGACCGATACAGCAGAGGAGCTTCTCAAGAAGAAAGAAGTGCTGAAGGTTCCAGTGATGATGGGAATAACCAACCATGAGTTTGGATGGATCCTGCCTCAGGTCACACACTTCTCAATGCTCGCAGTCCAAATATTCATAATATGCTTTACACAGCCTCTATAACATCTCCACTATGTCAGTATCATTCAATCAACAGATAGCTCTTTTGAGAGTTACTGAGGTGGTTTTCTTCATCTCTAACTCATTTTGAAACATTTTGTTATGTTGATCACAGAGCTTTGCCCCTCCTGGCTGGGAGAACGGTATGACTAGAGAGTCTGTGCTGTCAGTGATGAACATGTTCAATCCTGCAGGGGTGAGCTCCATGAAGGCTGAGTTTGCAAACACAAATGCACACAAACATGTAATTTACACACATAAAAACACACAAAAATACAAAATTATTACAATAGGTTAAAATACATGAAGGTTAAGGGCTGTGGTTAATCCATTGCTGAATATCAGTGTCCAATACAACAAAGAAACATTACTTGACAAAATGCAAATATGGAATAAAACCTGGATTCATTCTCTGTGTGGGTGCACAGTAGCTTTCAGGTTTCCACATCACACTTGTGTTAAATGCATTCTGGACCGTGACTGGATACCAAACTAGCTGTGATGTCACAAAGTCCTGCTTGTACATACATAGTTTTGTTAAGTATGGGTCAATGTGAATAATCTGACTGGCTGTGAAGAAACATGATATCACTGTCAATGGGAGACTTTACAATATGATGATGTTGTATATTTACAATAATTATATGTGTATAAAGTAAAAATCAATTCTGGTGAAGGTCTTCCCATAGACAGCCACATATCAGAATTTGATTTTCTTCCATTCATGACTCAAATGTAGGTATCTTAAGTGAAAGTAATGGGTTTTCTTGACTCATCCAGCCATCCCACCAATGTCTGTAGACAGTTGTTGTAGCTGTTTATACTTCATCACCTGACTTCCCTAGAGGTCGCAGCCTAACAGAAAGTGAAAATATGGGTTGTAATAAGCTACATAATAATCAACCTATATGGAATTGATTTCTGGTGAAGATGGGTTGCATTGTGTTGCTGAAAAGAGGTCATGATAAAGGCTAACTGGGTATTAACTTAGGTAATGAAACATTCTTTTTGAAAAATCGCTATCAGACACAAGTTAAGATTCCTGAAAAACAGCACTATATAAGAGAGAAACTTGATGGTCCAAACCTCCTTCCCGTTCCAGGCTTCCTCTGCCAATAGCCTAATCGCCGATGAATACCTGAAAGACGCTCAAACACCGGAGGAGATCAGAGACGGATTCACTGAAATCATGGGAGACCTGCTGATGACTCTGTCTGTCGTTAAGGTGGCTGGATACCACTCAGGTCAGGAGGGGCGAGGCTCAAAAGAGCTTATTGGCAGCTCTGTAAACAAATGTGACTTGCTTGTGTCACATGCACGGGACTAATTGATCAAAGGTCTGTGTAGGACGACATTCTGTTGAAGTTGTCGCATTTTGCTGGCACAGATTTTAAATTACTGGATGTCAACCTGATATAAGGACAATGCGAGGACTGGACAATTGCTCTTGATCTTCGACCTTCATCTTATACCTCTTGTCTTTTCTGTCTTTGGTGTGCTTGGTGTTGTAGATGCTGGCGTTCCAGTTTACATGTATGAGTTTGTGTACCGGGCTGACATACACAAACAAAGCAGACCCAGCTTTGTGAAGGCAGATCATGCAGATGACGTTGGCTTCATGTTTGGTGGATGTTTCTGGAATGGCCATATAAAAATAATAGGTATGTTATATCTAGTATGCTACCCATAATATATGTTTATATATTAGATGGGCTCTCCCACTCATGTCTTTTCTCATTGGATACATCTGAGTACTGAGTAATATGACTTGACTATGAGGCATGGCCACTTAATGCCCATGCTCTGGAACTTGGTGGAATAAATGAAGGAATGAAGACCACTTGGCTACAACACAAAATCACTGAAGTCACGTTAGATCATGGTCAATGGGTATCAGTATTTGATTTTGTAACTAAACTCCTATCCCATATTCAGGCAAAATAACCAGTGACGATGACAGGCTTTGTAGGACCATGATGACATACTGGGCCAACTTTGCCCGAACTGGGTGAGTAAGCATATTTTATTTTTTATTAACAACAGAAAAAAAGACAAAAGGAATATGAAAGGGCCACTTATAGGCACGGTGCCACAGAGAATTATCACTCTGCATGTCCACCTCGGCTCTACTGAGCTTTTTACCATTTTTCAGCTGATTGTTTGGTTTTATGGCCACAAGATTACTGTTTGGTTCAGTCTCACCGCTTCAATCATTAGTATTCAAAATTAATGCTTGTGTTGCTCTGTGTAGGTGTGCAGAATGTGCAGACATTCATAACATCCAAACTGCACGAACTGAAACATTGTAAGAAAAAATTAGGCTAAATCGAAATGGGAAATGTATGCTTTACATTATGTGTTCATAGTGTGAAGTTGCAAGCATGCAGAGACAAAGAAATGAACGTATTTGCATGAACATATGGAGCATGCAGTATGTGTGAAATCAGCATTCTGTTTATATAACCAGGAAATAACAGTTGCTGTCCTCCCAGACAGTTGCTTTAGACAAAACAAATGTATAAAGGTATACAGACATCCATTCTAAAGGCTGAGCATATGAAATCGGCAGCTAACATATTTGCAGATGAGTTCTTTTGCTGAATAGACTGCCCTTAAGTCTGTAGCTGACATGTTTGAATATCTCCTCAGCTCTCCCAACAGTCCTGGTCTGGTCAGTTGGCCTCAGTATGACAGGCAGAAGCAGGAATACCTGGAGCTGGGCCTGACGCAGACGGTGAAACAGAAACTGAAGAATGACAGGGTCCATTTTGCTACTGTCATCCTCCCTCAGAAGCTGGAACAGTTAGCAGCAGCAGTCGAACCTGGAAACTGATCTCTGCAAGCTGTCCTATTGTTTGTATTGGACCCAAGTTTGAGAGTGTTTACACCTCCTCTCCAAAACTAACTAGTATAATATTAATTATTTCCTAGACCCCATGATTAAACTTGATTTACTGGATCCTTTTCCAAATCTTTTAATTCCATGTGTCTTTTTGGCATGCAACAGAGCTGTAATTAAAGGAAATCCTGTCACTGCAAAGAAAGAATATGCGTACTGTATCTTGTTACACCCCGATGGCAGTTTGAAATGATATTTAATAGCAAGCAGAAATCATGTAGGTGGTGAGTATGACATTCCCAAAAAATGTAAAATTAAAAATGATTCTCATAATATACACTATATTGCCAAAGGTTTTGGGTCACCCTTTGCCGCTATAACAGCTTCAAATCTTCTGGGAAGGCTGTCCACTGTTCTCGTGTCCAGTGGCGGCGTGCTTTACACCACTGAATCCGACGCTTTGCTTTGAACTTGGCTGCTCAGCCATGGAAATCCATTCCATCGCGTGAATGCTGTAAGGGCATGGGTTTCAGCATTGGAGGGGACACATACTGCATGTGGAAATATCTTTATTTATATAAAAGGAATCACACTGCAGGTGGCATGTGACAATTCAAAATATAAAAATAGAATGTAATATAAGGCTAACAGGCATTCTGTGTTGCTTTCAGATATGTTTCTCCAGTGCATAACTTTTCTCATATCATCCCAGTTCAGTCAGCACAGCACAGCAGTCTTCCCTCCCACAGAACCCTGTTTGGGACTGTACTGGATGAGACAAGTGTGCTGTTCTTCATCGGAGGTGGAAACCCAGAACTCACTGAAAACACTATGGTAGACTACCATAGTCTAGACTGTGGTAGTCTATTTGGTTATAAAAAACAACAACAACATAATGCTCTTTTTCAAAATATTTGAGGAAAACACCAACAAACCGAAATTAGTAGGCTATTTACCTCCGTTTCGTTCATGGAATGGAATATCCCAGCCTTTTAAGATCAAATCATTTGAGGGCACACATTCAGTGAATGCATTAAGTTGTGTCATTGGAGGGAATTATTTAAAAAACAAACTCATTTTCCTTTAATTTTTTTACTCGAGGTCAAGGGCGTTACTTGTGTTGAAAAGTGGTGGCGACATTTAAGGGCTCATATTAGGGGTGTGACGAAACACTTAGCTAGTCCACGGGAGGTGAGAAAGTAGAATATTGGAGTCACGAGAACAAGACAAGAAGATACTCCAGTGCTGTTTAAAAGAAATTCATTGATAAAATAGGCTATTCGACACACACACAGAGAAGATTTTGAGCAATAACTCTTGCAACAATTTCCTGCATTCAAGGAACCTTTTTCGCCAAGTTATGATGGAAAAGTCTTTATATATGAGGGAAAACAAAATTTATGTGGCCGGTGGCAACTCATTATAAAAATATTATTGAATATAACACAGTAGTCAGCAGCTTGGGGGTTTTTTAGCCTAAGTTACTTTTTTGGACAAGGCAAGTCTGATTCTTTTATATTCACATTACATTCCATGCTTTCCTATTGTGCAAGTAAACCTTTCTCATACAATTTGTATTTGTTATTTAACATTTCCTCCGCGACCCGATCCTGGATAAGCGGATGAAGATGGATGGATGGATTTAACATTTCTTGTTTCAAGCTAATTTTCAGAAAACTTTTAGCAAATTGGTTTCAAAAAGTGGTGGGGACATGTCCCCCGCGTCCCCGGTGTAAATGACACTAATGCTGGAGGTCGAAATGTAGCCATCGTGCTTTTATTGTACAGAAATATCCGGTACTCTCATAGACTGTGCTTACCTCACGCAGACGGTCGCGCTCATTGGCTGTGCTGCTTCTTGACGTCATTGGGTTCCCCCCCTCATGTTCTCTGTTTGCGCATGCGCTGTTCTCCCTCAAGACTACAGCCTCCAGCAGAACCTACGACTCCGCTCACAAACGGTGGCGAGGAGCAGCCCTGTTCTCCTGTCAGCACGGGACGTCTCATGTACGTACAGCTGGTCCTTATGTTTTTCTCCTAAAATATCACTGGACACACTCGAGACTCATCAGGCTCGTGTACGCCATTGCATTTCTTTTAAATGTGAAAGGTTCTGAGGTCAAAGCGATGGGTTATTTGTCTTCTTCCTGTGATGTTTTGTCCTTAATCGTTTTATTAGAGTTGTTCTAATGTGTATTTGGCTGCACTTGCACACCTGCTCTCGTACACCTACGTGACTAACGTGGGGTATCCCCGTTTGTATGAAAATGCCAGCGATGAACGTTCCAGGAAACGTCAGCCTTTTGCTGTGTTTATTCTGCGCTCTTCTGTTTCCTTTCTCAGCTGTTCGTGCGCCCAGTCCAGCAGCTTGATCGCATTGGCCAGCATGTTATGTTAAATGACAAGCTATGGTCTGCGCTATGAGAGTCCAAGCACCTGTTTTTTAATATGTTTTAGCTCTTCCTATCTTAATTCATTCACGATAGTTTGTGGTTGTCCTCTATGGAGCCAGCGTAAACCTCATTCATACGAAACCTCATTCAATAAGTGACCTTGCTTATTTGCCTAAGATACCAAATATCTTAGGCAAATAAGCAAGGTCAAAGCTTTTTGGTCGTTATACCGATACACATTTAAATTCGGCAAATGTACTGTCCACCAAGCACATTGTATTTGTAGAAAATTTCAACTTTTGTAATTGGTCCTCATATATACAAAACTTATAATAAAATCGGCCCTGCACCATGCTGGGCTGTGCCAAGTTGGGTCGAAAGATGTTTATATTTTTCAGCAGAAGTTCGGGCTTTATAGTACTGATACTTATGCCACATTGTAGAAAACCTTCTCTTGATTTGCAATTACAGTCAAGGCACGATTTATCAGCAAGCTTGTTGATAAGCCGTGCGTTACAAAATTACCGGATTTCTTAATGTAGTTTGGCGTGGCGTTCTCTCAATACGTGGTAGAGTAGCAGGGACACAAGCAGATGCCAGATAATACATACCCTTAAGTAAAACAGTACATAATGAGTAAATGATAAGTACAGACAGTGAACACTGCACACAAGAGAGATCCGGATTGAATACGTAAAGGCAACCAAAAAAAAACACCCCCCCCCCCCACCACCACCACCGGCATGGCGTAAAAACATTTTACAGTCACGATTTCTAGATTAATCCCCATACTACATGTTTAAATCTCCATTCACACTACTTATCTTCTCCCATCAGCCTGGGGATCTTTAATAGCCATGTGACGGTAAAGGAAAGGCCAGCATGACAAAATATTAGTGGGGCTCCAGTTCTTTGGATTGAGAGATAGAGTCTGTATTTATTATGTGTTATCTGGAAGTGCACATGGAGGAGAACTTCCTCCCTGGTATTTTAGCTCCATTGCTCATTTCATCCTGGCACTGTACTGTTTGTTTAGTTGCTTTGTTGTGCATGTTTGTGGCTATCAATGACAGTGATCTTATCTTTTTTGTGTCCCCTTTCTGGGCACAGTCTTCCAGAGAAAATACCTGAAATATTTCCAACCTTCTGTATGAGCATGAATTGCACAGACAGGCATTTTGTCTAGACTGCTGTTCTGCTATTTTGCATGTTAGATTGTGACAGGAAAGCAACAATAGAGGGACATGGGATAAAAATGAAACAAGAGATTTGACATGCTAGGTCAGGAGGTGGTAAAGATATTGCCATTTAACAGATTGCTCCTTTTTGACCTCTCTTTGACCTATCTGTGCTGTTATTGATGAGGAACAATTAAAACCCAACCTGTTCAGTTTTGCACTCTTTAATATAAAAGCCACATGTAGTGGATAAGTAGCACCATCCGTCATGGGTACAGTGCTTTCAGGTTTACTGACATGATGATGGGGAGCAGTACAGCTGTTTTTCTGTCTGCTAAAGTCCAGTCGTCTGAAAACAGATTCCATGTTGTTGTGTTTTGTGTTGCCTGTGGTGTCCCCTCAGCTGTTACACTGGCCAACCTCAGCTGAGATTCTACACCTAATTTATCTGCCATCAGCCACTTCTGCTTGTCAGACATCTATTGCAGCATGTGATGTGAGGTCGTACTGTTCAGCTGTCACACTGCTGTGTACCCAAGTTGAACTTTACATGTACAATTATGAAGACACTTTGTTCCATAAAACAAAACGTGACAGGGATTTTATAATAACTTGGCTAGGTGGTGGCATTTCTGGCTTTCAGTCTGTATTGTAAAACTTTATTATTGCTTATAACTTTATCATAAAGCTATGTCCGAGACCAGTAGTTCCTACTTGTTGTCGATAGAAGCTGATAAAAGTTATTACTGCACCCGTTCACACCTGTAATCAGGTGACACACATACACTTCTTTCTGATATAGTCCAGTCTTGTCCATCCAGACTCAACATTCCTGCACCTAGAACACTTCACTCCCTGCTGTCTGTAAAAATATGATCTAACTCAGCTTGGAGGACTGTTATCCCACTGGCAGTTTGGATCCTGAAAGCGCTCGTTCTGGGTTTAGGGTGGTGGTGGATGGTGGACTTTTATTCCACTACATTTTGGGGTGAAACATTGTGCTTTTTACTAAAATTAAAACATAGATATTAGTTAAGATACTGGTAAGCTTGTAAAATATGATGCAGACAGTCTGGTATAGGATTATACAACCTTAAAGCCACTTACAAGGTAAGGGGTTAAGTAAAAAAGGCAGAGAACAGCTTTGTCTCCAGTTGTTCATATCCATCCAAAGTTTCAAAAGTGAGACAAAGAATGTACTTACTGCTTTTGTTTTGGAGACTACTGAAAAACGTACCCTCTCAAATTACACAAGAAAATCAAAGGATTGTGGGTCAGGGAAGTCCCCAGTTGGGTATTGGTTTCTACCTCCATCAGGCTGAGCTTTGTTCAGGAATGCTTGAGAGAGCACTTGAAGGGGACTGAAAGCATCTCACCCACAGGCTAAACTGAAATTCTATGATATTGTAATGAATGGTAACTGTCATAAAGTTGGGGTGACAGAGATGAACTGTGAGACACCACGTGGGGAAGTTAACGGCATGTTGCTCATATCTTGCTCAACTGATGTTTTTTGTGGAGAAGTGTGCTGAATAATATTTCCTGCGGGTGGGAGAGGCTCGTGGACACGTTGCATAATGCCGCCCATGTGTGAATCATGCTAAGTGCAGCACACACAGAAGGTGAGAATGGCAGGGTGGGTCATGTACTGCTGTTGAGCTGCACAGTGGATAGTGACAAGCAGTGATCCTCTCTCTTCTATAACAATAGAAGCACATTACCTCAAGGGATAGTGTTAGTGTGGGGGGAAGTTGTCACTCTGTATTTGAGTATTCATGTGTTGGAAGAAAGGGTTGTTTATTAGGGGCTCCCCTTCCTGCTCATGGAAGCAGAAATACTGCAGCCTTTGCGATCTGAGTGAAGGAACACTGATTTACTGCGTTCCCCCGGCGTGTGTGTGTGTGCATTTGCTGTGGCAGGACAGGAGGACAGGACACATTAATCAGGCCAAATGGCATCACTGGTCGGCAGGTGATTGTACCGCTGCCATCCATCCTCAGCAGGGAATCATGATTCTGCTGCTCACTCAGCTCGGCTCAGGCCTCCAGATAAAAGGTGTGAGAGAATGACCTGACAGGCGACGTTTCACACTTTCAGCATTGCCAGTAAGACTGTTGATCTGTGGGCCATATGTTCAGTTCTCCTGGTGTGATCCCACTTTTCCACTTCAACATGAAACACTTGGGTAGGCTTTATTTATTCAGGAAGTCTCATTGAGATAAGGAGTTCTGTTACAAGAGTGACCTGAGAACAAAAGTATTGTTACATAGATACACCTTCCCAACAAAAAAAAAGTTCAGTCACACAAATCAGTCATCAACATAGAAGAAGCGGACGTAGCCACCATGATGTCACCCAATGGTTTGTGGGCTACTATTTTGAAGCCTTGAGTTTGGCATTTGCATGGCTGTCGTCATCTTGTTTGTTTTGGAACCAGAAGTGACTATATTTGGAGCTAGCTAGCTTGGTTAGTAAGGTGCATCCATCATTCACATTAACAGTAATATTCATCAGGATGCTAATTTTGGCTATCAAAAAATATACTTACCAGAAAGAAATGAACAGCCAACCCCTTGAGATTCTTTTACCACAACCAATTGCTGAACAAGACATTTTGAGGTGACCACAATGTTACAGTTAACTTTCATGAACTAAAAAAATACTGTGAAAGTTTTTAAACAAAAACACAGAGAGCATTAAAAAACAAGTTTCATGGGTAATAAAATGCAGCACCATTAAATAAGCTTTTTCAATGGCACTGGTTAAATGTAAACAGTGAACTGGAAACGCTCTATACTGAATGACAGGTTGCTGTGGTAGCAACTTGTCAATCACAAGGTAGCCACACCCTAAAGCATACCCTGCTTTATTGCTTATTTTCTTCTAAATGGGACCATCATTTGTTAAATGAACATCATGCTGTTTTGCATAAGACTTGAGATTAGCAAATAAGACCTTAAACCCATTATGAAAGTGTTTACTGAGGTAATAAATCAGGTGAGAAATAGGCTTATTTTCTCATTGACTCCAATGCAATCAAGACTTCTTTTTGCAGCTAATGTAGTCGCCCCCTGCTGGCAGGTAGAAAGAATGCAGCTTTAAGGCACATTGGCTTCACTTTTCAGATCTGGAGGCTGCCGCTTGGTTGTTACACACACAATCAAAATATCATAATCTCAAGTCCTTTGGAGATTTTTTTGCAGTTCATTCCAGTAGAAAGGAGCACTAGTCATCCAAAGTTCAGTGTTAATATGAAGACATGTGAAAGGTAACCTTTTGGTGTCCTGGTTGTTCACATTGAACTCAATAAGGATAATAAATATCTCAGCAACTTAGATAACAAAGCTTTCTAAATGGAAACCCAGATCTACTGATACCTTCTAGATGTCAGTGTTGATTATCCCACTTTTTCACAGAACTGTGACAGCTGTCTTGGGTAATGAATTGAATGGCACGGTGATTAATGGCTTCCAGTGGTTTAAGGGTAGTGGCAGCAGCATTAGTATACATAATATCCACATAATCTATTTTAGATACATGTAGTGGCTTGTATATTGTTTTTTCCTGTTATTAAAAAAGAAACAAGCTTATTCTGGTATAAGAAAATCTAATTTGATTATTCATTTTTGAGGTAGGTGTTCGGCGTGAGTTAAAGAGTATGGATCAGAGAAACACCTGTGCTCTCGTGAATTGGATACCACGCATAGCTTTAAAGCTCCTGAAAACTTAGCTTCAAATCTTCAGCATTTTTCTATAAAATTAATATTCAGGACTACATTAACAACAATCAAAGTTTAAAAAAGCATCTTATATGATATAGCTATTTATCAAGAGTTTATTAACACTCAGAATCTGAAAATGAATCCTTATTGGTAGCTGTAAGCAGATCAAACCAATGAAAACCAAACATAGAGTGCAGCACAATGCTGCTTTTTATCGAGGAAGTCAACAATGTCATCATCAACAGCAGTTGTAGCAGTTATTGGAGCAGGTCTGAAGCCTGACTGCAGTGGCTGAAGGACATTAGTTCCCTATAATATTTGTGAGTGACAGACAGGACTACTCAGATGTAGGCTGATAGTTGTTTAGGTTAACCTTTAAAGAGGATCATTTGCTTGCATCATCCTTTCTGCAGATATTTTTACATGCTACATATACATTTTTGAGCTTATGTGCAAATTTGTGTGTTTATCTTTGCCCTCATGCTGTGAATGTGTGCGTCTCAATGTGTCACCCCGGCTCTGAGTCACTAAATACTATATTATATAATCACCCCGTCTTGAGAGCTGCAGCCCAAACATGTAGCAGGCCCAAAGGCTCCTCGCCTGTCGTCCTGTGTGTGTGTGCGTGCGTGTGTGCGTGCGTGCGCGTGTGTGTTTAGGCTAACAGTTTTATAGCAGTGTGCAGTCAGAAGACCAAACGGTGCCCTGTGACAGAGGAGCTACAGCAGATTAGCCCAAGGACAAAGTGCAGGATGTGTGTGTATGAGAGATGAGCAGCTGTTGCTGTTTTCAGCCTCAGGGCGTATGAGGCCAGGGTGAAGAGTCCTGGGAAGCCCTGAGTGGGAGTCAGCGTTATGATACTGTGCTGTTAAATTGTTTTCTTTTTAAATCCCGTGCTGAGTACAGTGCTCTCTGACTTACACAATAGATGTTGTGGAAACTAGTTTGAGTAGATCAGATACAAGAAGTTTATGATTTGAGTTTCTTGTCTTTTGTGGTTTTCAATCAATTTTTTCAGCTTCCTGTTATTTGCATGCTGGCTTATGACTGAAAATGAACTAGTTAGAGATTTCGCAAAAACAAGCAAAGGGAACAACATCCATGTTTGAAGCTGCACTAGGATTGGTATTTATGTACATATTGCCCATGTTATGAACCTATGTGGAACCACACGCACTAACTGAGATCAAATGTGTCATTCTGGGATGTGTTCTGTTCGCTTGAAAATGCTCCCTACTTCTTTCCCTACTCCCCTGTCCTTTGTGAACATGAAACTGCTATGCAGTAGTTCTCTCTCAGTAAGAAAGGAATGGAGCTGCTTGTTTCTATCTAGCAACCTCTGAAACCATGAAACATAAGAGTAACCTATCAGGAAGTTTTTTTTTTAATTTCAGACCACAAAACCCGCTCTGTTCAACTAACATTCTGTCTACATGCATTTTGACACCTGCCCCATTTAAATGAAGAGTGCAATTTACCGTGTGCTGAAATAGTTGTCACAAGTGTTTTTCTGTGCACATGTGCCTCATGTATTTTTATCGACTTAGAGTCCACATGCATGCTTTATTAGCTGCTGGTTTATGCCTTTTCATATCCACATACAAGTAACTAGACAGAGAGAATTTAAATAACCTACTAACTTTTGTTAGTGGCTGTTGAATTGTGTTGCAATGTGACCAGACAAAACCAAACTCACCAATGTTAGATATTTTTCCTCTCTCCTCTTTGGTAAGCACTTACTTTGTATCTTTTTCATAGCGTGTTCATGTTAACATTTTTAGCCATGTTAGCAGTGTGGTGCGGGGATAGCAGTATCTGTCGGCTGATTGGTCCGCAAATGTGGACCAGACTGAAATATCTGGACAAATATCAGATGACTTTAAACCTCAGTTCAAAATTGTAGTTTAACCAATACTTCGGTTATTGACCAAAGAGGCCTAAATACCAAACTACTGAGATTCTCATCAACCACAAAGTACAACCAAAGCTGTAGTTTGTGTTTATTATTAATTAGCAGATGTTCTTACATTGCTACTGCTCAGGGCACAGCGGTGTCCAAGAACAGCCTCAAAGAGCTGTTAGCATGGCTTTACTTTTACATTTAGGGCATTCAGCAGTCACTTTTGTCCAAAATGATGTACAAGTACATTTAGACTCAGTCTTGTTTACCTCTCACAGCAATTTGTGCCTATTAGGTTGCCTAGTGCATTTTATCTGAACATGAATGATGATCATAATGCTATATTTTCCCCTTTCTTTCTTCCCAGATGCACTGGGTTTGTGAGTCCGCTTGATGTCAACACCCTCAGGGGGTGGGAGGGTCTGCAAAATCAAAACCTAATAGCCACAGTGACCTCACATCTGTCACTACCCCCATGTTCCTGCAGAGCGCCGAATAGCTCATTCTAAAAACTGTTGCAGAGCTAAAAGGAAGGGACTCACTTCCAACATGGAGGGCGTAGCAGTGGACAACCTGATAGATTTTGACCTGCCCTCACAGGCCACAGCTCTTAGTGTAGATGGAGGCCAACACCAAGGCCATACAGATATTTTCTCCCCAGAACCAGCGTCTTCTGTGGGAGTCCCCCAGCAGCCCTTACTGCCAGAACCCATGGCACCAACCAAACCCAGCTCTCACCACCACCACCACCACCACCAAGAGGATGGAGACAACAGCAGCGATGCTACAGAGTCTGCAGATAGCGAGAACGACATGGACCCACCCTCTCATATGTGGGAGCTCAGGAGGTCATCATCTTCCTCCACTCACAGTGGAGAGGACACTGATGCTGAAACGATGGAGAGGAGGCAGTTCATGAAGGCTTATGTGGAGAAGGTGTTTCATGGAAAGTAAGGAATAACTTTTTTTTCTCCTTTTGTGTTGTCAAAGAGTACTGCTTTAAGATAATTTTCTTTGCTGCTTGTTTATATATATATATATATATATATATATATATATATATATATATATATATATATATATATATATATATATATATATATATATAAAATCAGAAACAGCATGATTGATAAATTTAAAAGCACCTGCTGTACACAGAAAAGTTCTCACTTTCTCTAAAAATATTATTTAGAAAAAAAACTAAACTTAAACTAACTACTCACCTGTGTTGTATTATTTTTCTACAAACAAAAACTTATGCCATTGGAATAATTTGAAATATCCTGTAATCACTTTGAAAAATTGCACACAAAGGGGCTTTAAACTTTAACTATGTCTCTTTTTACAGAAAAAAAATAGCACATTGTGTCAAAACAAAATTAGCACAGCAAGTTCTTGCAGAATGCGGGTGTGCAATTTCACACATATTTTGACACTGCTTATTGTATACATTTGAAAGATATACATCTAGATGAAAATTGTATGCATTGGAAAATATACATTCAAACTGTTTACAGTATTAAATGTACACAAACTGTAGATCTTAATTATAGAAAAGGAATCTGTCTGTAGGGCCTGAAAATGAAAAACCTCCAGGGTGTGGAGTTGGAAAGAAATTAGCTTATCAGACCTCTGTAGCCCGCTCTTCATCTCTGTTTGAGGCTGATGACTCGAGGCTACATTAGACGCTACTACCATAAAACATCCAAATCTCCAGTTGGCAGTTGAGTTGCATTGTGGGTAATGTAGGCGCCAGGCACCTTCCTTTGACAAGGAAGAAGACTGGCTAAAATGAAAAAGATGATACCTCTGGTTCTGCTGCAGTGATTCTGATATATAAGTTTTAAAGCAACAAGACAATAATTTGTCAGTAACAATGTGCAGGTTATTTGCATGAATGTTGATGCCAAGCATGGTGAATGGACAAAGCAGCACAGGAACATACAGGAGACGGTCTAGAGTAGGACGTAGAGGCTTTACAGACACTGAGTGATGTTGGGGCTGTTGGGGCAGTTAGCGTTGTGTTGCTGGATGGTAGCCACCATTTCATTGGTGCAGGGGAAGAAATAGCTCATCTCAGAGAGTGCTAAGTATTGGCTAAGATAAACACGATGGTCCCCTCTGCATCTGGCTGTAGGAAGTCCTGGATCAATAATGTGACTGTCAGACAATTTGTTGTACCCTCTGGCATCAGTAACCTTGATGTTGGCGCACAACTAACTAAGGGGTACTGTTTACACATTCTCATTTCTCAAAAACTACCAGCAGGCCTTCTAGAAAACTCCACCTAACAATCTTTCACCAGATTTTCATTTTCTTTAATGAGTAGTTCCTTTTTTGTTTAGTTTCCTCCTGCCTTAGGCTGTGTTTTCACTTATTCTCAGATCAACACTCTTCCATTTTTAGAAACATCTAGAAACATCCATCTAGTCAGAGATTCCCATTAGTCACCAGCAGGGGCCCTTAGGGGACAGCAGTTTGATCGCTGCATGAGAGAAATCAAACGTGAACAGCGTGAAATGTTGAATATAAGGTACTTTTTGTGGTATTATTCATTGAACATTGTTGACACTTCACACACATCAATCCTGGCTCTGTCCAAAGGTAACAGAATTTGTCGCAATCTCATCAAAATGTTTGCAAGATGTCGAGCTATTTCCTTGAAAGAACCCTGGATTATCTGGATGTCTTTTCAAAGGCCCTGTACATTAGTGCTATGTAATGAGTTTTTGCATCATGTTTTCACAGGGAGGACTTTGACCAGGAAGAGAAGGCTCGTTTTGGAGAGCTGTGCAGTGGAGAGAATGGCAAAGGCAGGGAGTGGTTTGCCAAATACGTCAGCGCACAGGTAAATACGGGGAAATTCTAAAATGGTAACTAGTCAGACCTCATACATGACCTTTTAGGGGAAAAATAACTACAGTACTCCAAAAGCATTAACCAAAGACTTAAAGCTTCTTGTTGGACCTCTATCCATACAGTGAGAAAGCCTGCACAGGTCAGTTTCTGCTTTAGAACAAATCAAGCACAACAGTTTTTAGAGAGTCTGAAGTCTGAATCTAAAAGATCTGACATGGTTACCAGATATTTCTGTATACAAGTGTAACATGTGGCTGTCAAGCTGTAAACGAGGTCACATCATTTCCTTGTTTTGGCTTAAGTAATTTTTTCCTGCACGACACAGTGTTTGACAGTAACAAAAATTTCAAACATTAGTTTTGACAGACATAGTGATGGAACATATGAGAGTGATGATTTTGTTTGTTTGTGTAATTTAGCTGATGATTGTTGAGATCTTGTCTTCATGCTGAGCTTTCCTAAACAAGCTTATAATTCTCTGGCATACTGTGTTCACAGCGCTGCCACTCTAAATGTGTGAGTGAAGCCACCTTCTACAGACTGGTGCAGTCTTTTGCAGTTGTACTGTTTGAGTAAGTCTATATGTGGTTAAATTTTGTTGGAAACAAACATACTGTAATTGTCTAATATTAGCTCACTGTAAAGGATAAGGCGTGTGATAATCGATAAAGCTGTTACTGTCAGCAATTCTCATGAAAAGACAAACATTTCTCGGAGCCCACTGGGTCCTACTGAAGATGTAAACTTTTAAAATCTGGTCACAAATGCATACTTTCTATAAAGGCTCTGTAATTTCCTAAAACAGCTGGGCATTCTATTTTTTTAGCACACTTTACACAAACAGGAGGAAATGGTGCATTTTATTGGGGCTATTTTTCAGTGACGGAATTAATACACATTTGATGCTTTAATGAGTAGCACTGTCACAATCATGACATTTCAGTTGAAAATGAATTGTCATACAAATAATTGTGATTAAAAATTGATTCATTAATTCAAATAGTTTGCGCGTGTGCACATTCTGAAACAATTTTTCATCTCTCACTCTGCTGCACGTAGATTTGCGCATAGATGGGGGTTTTTTTCCTGAAATTGGAACTTGGAACAGTTTATTTGCCTCAAACCAGCTGATGGAAATGTACCTGTAGGACCCAAAACGTGGTACAGAGAGTATATACACACAGCTCACACCCACTCCTGGAAATTAAAGCGAAACACAAACATACAAAAATAAACTTGGTGAAAACGGTGAAAAGTCCATTGTTTATCTCCCAAAAGTCCACAACATGGTCTGAACGCTGTGCAGCTCCACTGCACCTCTAGCTACCTGCTGCCCAAAGTGTCAGCTGTCGGGACATGCATGTATTTTTTTTATTATGCATCACAGTAAACATATGAACATGAGTGTAATGATTCAAAGCAAACATATTTTAAGAATATGACTAATTTTGACATAAATAATAACGTAACTAATAAATAATATTTAACTGCAAAAAATGTCCCTTGATTGTGGGATTGCATCCTAATAAACTACAGTGTATGTGGTAATGAATGAACATGTCACCCAGTGCAACAGTGTGGCTCACTGATGTGCTTTTAAGTATTTTTGACAACATTGGAGTTCTAAGGTACAGAGGAATAATATAGGTCAGGCTTTGGATACACACTCATTGGTAAGATCAACTGTTGTGGTTTGAGTCTTTTCATGGGATTTGTTGACAAAAAGAAAAAAATGATCACCTACTTGTCCTTTAAGTGAAAAAAATGCAAGTAAATTTTATCAATTCTAGCTGCGATTTCATAACAGTATCATCTCTAAAGAAATGGTGTGTTTACAGATGTTACCAGATGGATGACTACAGCCCGGCCAAAAACCTCATGACTATGTGCTTCACGTATTACTACAGTGGTAAGGCCTAGTTCGATTTCTCTCTCGTCGTCACACACTGTACAGTATCTGTCATGCATGTTACCTTGGAGGGACTTGGAGTTCTTTTCAAACGGTCAAAGAGTCACTTAACATAAACACAGCATGGCGTGGAGTTGAGAAAATAGTTACCCGGCAAAAGAAAACCAGCTGTGCATGTTCAGGCGAAAATCACTCTTCAGTGCTGCTGTTACTAGGTTGGCCCTGTGATTTCTCTTGCAGCAACACCACAAGCACATTTGCAAGGATTTGTGGGGTTGCATGACAATAATGTTTGTGCTTATGTAAGCAGGAAGCTTAGTAACACTGTGGCACAGTGCGTTGCATCAACATCCATCTGCAGTCAGGCCTGCTCTAATTATTTTTTTGCATTTATAGGAAACTTTCACTATTGACAACTCTGAAATGTGGGAAACGGCTTCAAAAGGTCTCCTTGCAAACCATAAACTACAAAGAAATGTACCTGATTGAAAGGATGAGATACTGCATGTTTACAGTTCTTTGCCTTCCAAGGCTAAACTGATCCATCCAAAGCTGATGGGCTGATTGTTGTTTTCCTTTCCAGCTCACTGAGTTGCAGCTGGCTAAGATGAAGCTAATTAGTCCATCAAATTTCAGACAGGCCCCTTTTCTCTAAATGTCCCATTGTGGCTCATAATGTGAACACCTGTGAGATTAGCTTTGCCTCAGAGGCTAAAGAACAAGGTCATGTCCATCAGTTGGACAATGTGTACTCTGTACACTGTCAGCCTGACCAGTCTGTGACGCCTTACACTAAAAGTTTTAAAATTAATAAAACAATAATGTATTAATGCACAGATGACACCATTTTGAACTCTCTGCTCTTCTGTTGCTCAGGGAAGTCCCAGCCTTCCCCCTCAGAACTGCTAGATCGTGGTGGTCCTCCAGCTGCTCAGGACTCGTACCTCAACAAGGCCAACTCCTGGCTGTCTGAGAAGAAAGATGCTGCAGAGCGCCTCCTTAAAAATACATCAAAGACTGACGTCAAAGGCTTCTTTGGAGGTCTAGAAAGCAAGCTGAGGAGCTCAATAGCTCCCAAAGCTGAGTGAGTAAATGCATCTCCTCCTTTTAAATGAATTAATACAGCCATGGATAGTTTTTGTTCCTTGTTCTTTTTCTTTACTGCATTCTCATTTCCAGGGATGGTGAAAGCCCAGTTGAGACAAAGCCCATATCGCCAGGTATACTACACCACAAATCACTTGACCTGCACTTGTTACAGTGCAATAGAAGCACAAAACAGTCATTTCTTTCTGCTGCTCCACTGCTCTGTTAGTTTTTATAAAGTGTGTTTACAGTCATATTTTCTCTTCCACCCCAGTGTCTGGAGCTCCAGAGGAAAGAAAGGAAGAAAAAGTGTACCTGTACACCCACCTGAAGCAGCAACCCATCTGGTAAGTTGAGTAAACTCTGGCCACAAGGAGTGGATACAGGAGCTCTGAAGATGTACTTTCCTTAATCAGAAGCTCATTATGTGGTCATTATATCGCTGAAACATTGTTACAGTCCATCAAGACTGTCTGCAGAAACCAGGAGTAAGTCATCCATTCAGCAATTTAGTCATTTTGCCATTTGCCATTTGATTTTATCAAAATGGACTGGACTTCATCACCGAATATTCCACTGAAAATCTACCTTTTGTGTTACTGCTTGGATTCCCAGCAGTTCCAATTGATTCAGATTTTGACCAAACACTATTTGTTCCTATCTATATGCTTAGTATAATGACCTGCAATAACAGAGCTTTTTGGCCATTTCGAGGCAGCAGAAACAAGCTGACATGTCATCTTTTTAATTTAAATGGCTAATGTGTTAGCTAACAGTTGCATATTTACACATCCACCGGACACAAACATTAACACTAATTAGGGCCAGAACATGAAACATGCAAGGTCCCTATTGGAAGTGAAGGAATTATTTTTCATTTTTCTGCAAAGTAACCTCAACCATATTGGGGAACTCACCCAAACATACTCGAGAACTCACCAAACTTTGCAATTAATTCAGGCGGGGCGTAAAATTTTGTATTTTGTGGGTTTCGCACATGGGCGTAGCAAAACGGCTCGCTAGCGCCCCCTACAGAGCAGCCCCCAGACAAAGTTTCACCTACGTGTACGAAATTTCTATGGTACGTGTATCATGTCCAGACGTACAGAAAAGCCTCTTGGAGCGATGCCTGATAGCCAACAGGAAGTCGGCCATTTTGGATTTAATGGTCATTTTTGGCTTTTTTGACCCTCAGTACTTTAACGAACTCTTCCTAGGGAATTAGTCCGATCAAATTCAAATTTTTGCTTTGCAGTTAAGAGTTAACGGTTATTATCAGTCGAACAGTTTGCCCATGGCACGTCGTCAAAAATCGACTATTTGCCATGAAACAAGAAGTTGCTATAACTTCAGTGTACATCTTCACATCTGTACCAAATTTGATATGTATAATAAGAGTCCCACCCTGAACACACCCATAAGCCAATATTCACTCAAAATCACAGTGCCACCTGCTGGCAACAGGAAATGACACGTTTTACGCTGTAATGTACTTCTCTGAGCAGGTTAGCCATATCAACATCAAAACTGTCACACAACTCTTCATGTTTTGCCTGGAGAAATTACAAGATATGACTAGGCAGATTTGTTATATAATTTCATACTTTGCAGTCACTGACTGTCATATGCTGTCATCTCAAGTGGCATAGTGAAGTAGGTCAGGCAGGAAACCTATAATATGTCATCATTCTCTCTGCCAGGCATACGCTACGATTTTGGAACGCTGCGTTTTTTGATGCTGTGCACTGTGAAAGGAAGAAAAGATCACCAACCACAAGGTGAGTGTGGATGGGGATCTAGACGGAGAAATGATCTGTTATTACAAAGTTGTATGGATTGTAGGAAAATATTGTCTTTTAAAACATAAGTGAGCTGTTGTTCTATGTCAATTCCACTGTTATCAGTTTGATGAAATTTAAATAAAGGCTGGAGATCCTGTAATGAAATACTGCTGGCTTTAGCATAGAGTTGTATCTAAATACAAATCTCTGGGTGCTATTCAGTATGCTTCTGCCTAAACCACTACTGCTGATAATCTCCTGATGACTCATACCTTTTCTTCTCTTTCAATATACAAGAGGTTGTTGTTGCCCCTCTTTCTGCATGTTGAGTTTAACCCTTTGTCTCCTTGTACCTTGCTGCTGGGCAGAGGAACTCAGGATGAAGAGAAATATGAAAGGTCTGTCGTTCTATTTGTCTGCTGCCCTAAAAAAAAACAAGTCAAACTGAGAGAAAAGGCAAAGATGAATCAAGGCGGAGAGGAGAAGAAGGGCAGAGGCTTTGCACTCGTATCACACATTTCTAGAAACTGCCTGTTGTACCATCGTGGAGGTCCAGCTTTGCAGTTGTTTGAAATAATGGCAAGAGAATGAGTTATTGTGTGATCATAGATAAGCAGATAAGTAGACTGATTGGTAGATACATAGATATTATAGCTTTAGATCCAGAAATATCTACATCATCATAATGAAGCTCAGTTATGAGTTAACCGCTAACTCATTGCCATACTTAAGAGGAAGAGGGGACACAGCAGGGCTTTTATTCTAAAAATCATAAGCCAACACCCCAATTCAAAAAGAAGACGTTGGCCCTCTTAGCCTGCAGCTGCCACCAGAATGATTATAGGCTTTTTCACTGTTTTACAAAGTGCAATTGAGGAATGATTATATAATTATATATTTTATCATTCATTCGTGCTCAGTCATGTGGCTGAACATCCATGTGCGCGTTCATGTGGAGGGACAGAATCATGGAATTATTACAAGAGCTGAATACAGTGCCGCAGCTCAACCTTGCAACAGGATTGCAACGAAAAATCCCCTGCAGCCCAAAAAGCATTTTCTCCACAGACTATGTAGAAGAGACATCTGTAAAACTGTTGACAGGAAAACTCCAGATGTAAACATTGTCAATTATTACTGTTTGTATTGCACATTTTTAGGCCATTGGAGTTTAATCTTTTTCAAACTTTTCTAAACTTTTCCAAAGCCCGGAGAAGTCTTTTTTTTCCCCCCTGAATGACGTCAACACTGTGTACAAGCATAATAGTTTATGTTGGTGTGCCATGGGCTCCAGCTTCAGCTGAGGGAGCCTGAGACTGTGTAACCTGTTCACCTCCTTTCACCAGTCCTAGAGGGGAAAACTGTCCCCGACGTCCTCATCATATTCTACGGTAGCATGGACATAGGGAAAATCAAGGGAAATATTTGCAAAGTCCTAGTAATAACTTAATACGCCAAAACAATACCCAAAAGACAGTTAAACCAGATTTTCTTGTCCAGTTATGGTTGACTATAATAAAGGCTATAATGAAGCTTTTAACTGAATTACGACTCGTTTTCCCTGTGATATCACAAATACTCAACACGAATTAACCATGCGCCAGCGATTTTAGCGTTAAATACTATCTCACTTTTTGGAACATTATCTTCGTTGTTGGTTGCTGTTGCATTTTTGTATAAATCCATCCATGATTTCAAGCTGAATATTCAAAGTCCACCTAGTCAAGCATAGCCTTCCCGAACATGTAGTGACCAGATCCAGACCGCTGTTCGTTCGTTCGTTCGTTCGTTCGTTCGTTCGTTCGTTCGCGTAGCCCCACCCACAAATCCCACCCACTGTGCTGTGATTGGCTAGTGCTTGTTGAACTTGACGTGTCCTTGTGATTGGATGCTAGCTGTGAGCACGAACGCGGTCATGAGGAACAATAGATCCTAGGTGCTCGTCTAACATTCCAAATGTTATTTTATACAGTTCTCTTACTCTCAATCCCTTTAAAACATTTGAATAGAAATGTAGTTCAAACATTAAGATGTTCTACATATTTTAATGCAATGTTAGAGATTTATTCACCTTTTAAATCCTGTTCATACTAAGTAGACCACGGCTCAAAGTCATTAATATAGCAATGACGTTATCATAAGAAGAAGCTCAGGATGAAGCTTGAAACATTTAACTTTGTTTGAAGTAAAGTTATACTTTTTCAAAGAGATTCCCACTGCCCCATTCCCACTTCTCTACTCTTCTTTAGTCTCATTGAATACATTTTAACTTTGTATATAGCCCCTTTTCCACTGCACGGCACCAGCTCGACTCGACTTACCTCGCCTCGCCTATACTCGCCTTTTTTTTGGTTTTGCAATGCAGAAAAATTGTACCTGTACCTGCTTCCAGGGGTGCTTCTCAAGTCTCATATTTCCCGTTTCCTCGCATCTCGATCCTCGCTTGAACCGGAAGTTGTTCCTCTCCATCATCTTGCAGGCATTCCCAAAGCTCTTATTTGCACTCTGAGGAGCTATGAGCGAGGACATACCAGTGCATCCTTTGCGGAAGTCTTTTACTGACCGACACTTCCCCTTGTTGGGTAGCCGTTATATTGATTGGACGCTGCAGCTGATCAGACTGATCCGATACATCAGGAAAGATAACATTAAACTTAAGAGTATCTCTGCAAAGTTTTATATTTGATTTGTTTTATGATTCACTGTCTTGTCAAAATCTGTGTTCATTGTTGGTCTAAAAATAAAGATTATTAGAAAGATCTTTCTTTCTTTTACTTCTCCCATCAACTTTAATTGCGGAGACAGTTAAAGTCAGAGAGAGTTGGAGAGTCTGTCTGCAAGAAACATGTTTTACATTTATCGTCATTTCCATTCAGTCACATGTGAGGCTGGTCATTCCTGTGTTTAGTCCAAATAGATGATGATAAAAGTTATTACCGCCGGAGGTTTGAGTTGAAGATCTCACGGACAGAGACCTCCTCCAGACGTTCCCAGTTCACCCGCACTACTCGTTTGGGCTTACCGGGTCTTGCCAGAATCTTCCCCCACCCACTGAACCCAACTCACCACCAGATGGTGATCAGTTGACAGCTTTGCCCCTCTCTTCACCCGAGTGGCTGAAACACGTGGCCTCAAATCAGATGACACAATTACAAAATCGATCATCGATCTTTGGCCTAGGGTGCTGTGGTACCACACACACTTATGAACATCCTTATGTTCAAACATGGTGTTCATTATAGACAATCCATGACTAGCACGGAAGTCTAACAACAAACACCCACTGGGGTTTAGATCAGGCGGATTCTTTAGATCCTCCCAATCACGCCTCTCCAGGTATCTCCATCATTGCCCACATGCGTGTTGAAGTCTCCCAGCAGAACTATGTAGCACCCTACTGGAGCCCCATACAGAACTTCATTCAGGGTCTCCAAGAAGGCCGAATACTCTGAGCTGGTTTTGAAAAGTGCTATACAAATAAAGTTATTATTATATTATTACGCACAAACAACAGTCAGAGTCCCCCACAACCTGAAGGTGTAGGGATGCGTCCCTCTCGTTCACCGGAGTGAACTCCAACATAGCGGCGCTCAGCCAGGGACTTGTGAGTATCCCAACACCCGCCCGGCGCCTCACACCCTGAGCAACTCCAGAGAAGAACAGGGTCCATTCCCTATCAAGGAGTACGGTTCCAGAGCCGAGACTGCGCGTGGAGGTTAGCCCCACCAGATCTAACTGGTAACGCTCCAATTTTTAATGATGTGGTTTTTAATTAGCCTGTGAAGCCAAAGACAAATTTCCACATTTGTGGGTAACAAAGATATCTATCTATCATTCCTGCCATTCATACTTTCAGCGACGTCTGTAGTTAAACCATCTTCAACGTCTGTAGTGTTTATGTTGCTCGTGAGACTTTCTAGAAATTCAACAGCTAGCGTCCGATCATAAGGGCATATCGAAGTAACGTAGGCTACTAGCCAGTCACACCACAGTAAGGCGGGACTTTCCGCACTCTCAGCTAGCATCAATGAGGTCAGGTAATGAAACTATCCAATCACGGCACAGCAAGGCAGGACTTGTTAGAATTACCCTATTAGACTGATTTCACAGTTGATGGTGCCACAAAATGTAGCAATGTGCTAAAGTAAGGTAGTGACAAAGGCAACAGTGGATGTAAACAGTGCAGGTTTTAAAATATTTAAAAAAACATGGTGATTAGCCCTGTGGTGAAGGGTGAAGCTCAAGGTCTGGGAGTTGCCCCGGGTCTGATTTATGGTTTGTCAGATGTGCTTTAGTGAGCAGTGACAGGATAGTCTCCAATGTTAAATCCCCAGACTGGATGTCAGGAGTCTAGCTTGAGACTGTGTTGTGTAATAATTAAAATATATAATCTGCTTAATCACAGCTGGGTAGAAATGTCCACATCACTAGAATAATAAATTGGAGGTGGTGGTTATCTTAGATGACTGTGTGTGTTATTACTGATTGAATAATAGTTTTTTAGAGTGCACCCTATTGAGTTCTTCCCTGGTTTCTATAATGATATTTCTGTGATTCTGTTGGTAAGTGTGTCTAACAGGTGATATGATTAACTTAGGTATTCTGTCATGCGGCTGTTGAAATGATTTATGTTTCTGTCTTTGACGAGTAAAAGCAGCACACCTACAGTTAATATCCTGAATGTGCAAAGAGACCTTGTATAATGTCTGTGATGGTATTTATATCCAGAGGAGACAGAAGCTGCAAATCCACTGCAGTCTGAAGGTGTTCTCAGCCTCTTCACAGCTCACTGCATGCTCATACCATTAATCTCCTTGCATGTGATACTTTTTCTCTCCCTCCATCAGCATGTTCCTTTTGCTGTCCCTTTTTTACTGTCTTTGCCTGCTTATATATTTCAGCTGAGGACAGATTGCAGGGATATTCTGTAAATGCCATAAATAGAAATAGTTCTCTTTTATACTTTTCTTTTTAAACATTTAAACAACAGACCACAGCAATTGCTGACCACATTGCATTTTTTTTTGTCAATTTTGAAGTTTGGCCAGTCCTGCCAATGTCTTACCAAATATAATTATTGAGATGTCATATTCATAGAGGACCCGAATAACAATGCAGTTATATTCTTTGTAATAGAGTCAGCACAGCATTCTATTTTTTATGGTTGATTTAAAATTTATAAAGTTTTCCTTTTTGTTTTAGACAAAATAATCAAAAGTGTTCCAATTACTTTAGATATGTTACAGCTGCATTAGTTTTGGCCACCTTGGGAAACAGATTTGACAACACTGACATATTCACACATTATAAATTGGCTATGGTGAATGTGTTCATAAACAGTTATGCTCAGATATTTCCATATGAAAAATGAATCTGTATGAAAGGGACAGGATTTTGATATTTTTGAGTTTACATTTGTAGTCCAAGTAGTACAATCATGTTTGAGCAGGCTTTTGTTGCATGCAGGTAAACGGTCTGTGTGGAGAGAAAGAGAGGTGGAATGCATTGGCTAAAATGCAATCTTGGAACCCATCGCCTATTGTCTAATAAATTTACTTTTTAAAAAGTCTTGTAAAGATTGGATTTTTATAAGCTTTTTAAAATGGATCTGCATTTAAATTGTTATCATGTAGATACCCAGTTTATTTTGACAGGCCTCATGACTTTAGTGGTGGTGTTGACATGGAAACATTTTACAGGTTACTAAATATTTGTTTTACACTAATACACAGTGCAAATCAATGCTTTTTATCTGCTTGTTAACCATTCTGATTCTTTTTTATTGGATCAGATGTTTTCAGTTGTTTTATTCTTTTGCTGTTTGCTGGTTAATGTGTTTCTTGACCTTTTGATATTGTTTTATGTGTTTGATGTGGAATGGGATCTGATGTTTTACATCTCACAATTACAAAATGAGCAGTTGCAGGGATGGATGTCATGCAATTTTTAGGTGGATTATAGAGCTGGGTTTTAACCTCAAAAAGCTCCCAAACAAGTGACGAACATTTTGAAGATTTATTTGAAACCAGTGGTCTGTGGTGGTGCTTCAAAAGCACGGCATTGACAGGTGATATTTTTTGACACCCACCCCTGTGCTGTTTCTATAGAGCAGCTGAAGGTCAAATGGAGACTTTGGAATTAAATCCTGACTCTGACTGTCTCTGTGCCGCAGGGAAAAGTGGTGTCATATGACCCAGGAGGAGAGGGACGACAGCTCCAAAATCGATGAGAACATCGCTTTCGGCCAACTAGGGTGAGGAAGCCGCCACAGTGTTGTCTGTGAACTAGGCACATGGAGGCTTTGGTCTGGACCTGACAGGAATTTCACAGGATGATTAGCGGCTGTGCCTCAGGAGAGTGGGTTGTCCGGCGATCACAGAGTTCGTAGTTCAATACCCACCTCCTCCTGTCCACATGTCGAAGTGTCCTGAATGCCAAATTGCTCCCAATGTTATCTAATGTTTTATAACTGGAATTATGATGTAAATGTATGAAATTTCTACTTCACTTCTTTTCAAAATAACGTTCGGCTCACAAATCTAACACTTCTGCTTTGAAAGCTAGAATAGCACAGATATGAAATTATTATTGGTCCACAGACTGGGTTTCTTTTGATGCTTATTGTGAGATCAAGTTATTTTGTGAATGGTAGGTACAGAATATAGTATGTCTGCAATAATTTCCATTCCAACAGAGATGAGTTTGGTACTATATGTATTTTCAGGACATTCACTCATAACATGTTGGCGTTTGGGCTCAGTAAGAAGCTCTGCAATGACTTTCTGAAGAAGCAGGCCATCATCGGGAACCTGAATGAAGGTAAAGCATTAAATGGAATAATTCAACCTAAAATACAGAAGAACAAACTCATGAACTCACTCAGGTTTGAGCTGGCTGCAGGTCTCTACAAGGGAGAGCTGTTTAATCATTGTCAAATCGTTTCTACATGTCAGTCTACAGTTCCTACAGAAAATAATAATAGCAGCAGTGGTTAAAACCTGCTGATACTGTATGTAGACATGTCAGTGTCGCCTCCTATTGGCAAAGGAAATAAGAGACACATGCTAGCACAATTCCTGGTAGATTATTTTGTAACATGAGTGCCATATTTTAACTGTTTACCTTGCGATCTTAGTGACAAAAAATCAAATAGTTGCTGCCATGATAACTTTCCACAGTAATAGTAGTAGTCTGTCTTTGAGCATTACAAACTGTTGTGCAGTGTTTTGGAGTCTGATGAGCTTCTAAACGAAAAAAACTGGACTTCCTAGATTATATTTAATTGTCTCACCCCTACTTTAACCTGTGCTATTTTAACACAGGTCTTATTTTGGCCTGTATGCCTGCTTAGAAACGCTGCCGGAAAGTAGCTTATGGATGCTTTAGCTTTCACTTAACAACGTGACCCTTGCCTTGCACATCACAGAGTCTCTTACATTGTTTCTCCTGACTTGATTTGCACCATGTTTGTTGACAAGTCTGCCAGCTCCATCCACCTAATTTGTTTATTTTGATCCAGTTGTAGTGCATTCACGTCCAAATGATTATGTTAATATCAGATGGAAATGTGGCCTTGCAGCTTTAAACAAATTAGTGTGTGTGTGTGTGTGTGTGTGTGTGTGTGTGTGTGTGTGTGTGTGTGTGTTTGGCCCCTTTGCAGAACAGTACAAGTTGCTGAGTGACCACATAGAGAAAATGGCGGCACAGTGACTTTGAGGACGACAGGCTGCATATCAAAGTGTCCACATAACAGACTGGCAGCACACACACATCAGCAGTTACAACTGAACGTCACTCGACTGTCCGTTTGCATTTGCGTGGTGCACTGCTGAAAAACAACACAACCTACTGTACTTAACTGTGCCATTGTTGTAGCAAACCCTGTTTATCCAACTTGGTAGTGCTTCTCTGCACCCTGTCCTGTATCAGCAATAATGGGTCATCAGCTGGTGCATACTTTAATATGTAATATCTTTTCTGTCACCTGCTTTACAAAGGCAAGAAGCATAAAGTTAAACCATCCAGAATGAAGCCTAAACAGCCTGAGTATGCTGTCTGACACTCTGGATTATTCATTCAAGTGTGGATTATGTATCCTATGCTATTTGGTCTGTGTTCCCTTGGTAACCATATTTATTACATGTTAGTGTAACACATTTAACAGCAAGTGGTAAAACACTGTATTGTCCTGCCTTGTTACATTTTACACAAATGTCTACATACAGTTCAAACCAGACTTGGGTATAATAGTACATAGCAATAATATCTTGCATTGTTTTAATCTGCTATTCAGCTGGCGTCAGGTCAGTTTTCAATCACAAAGTCAGTTAAGCTTATTACTGAGAACTTTTATTCTCATCTGTGCTTTGTGTAACACTGTATTATCCTATTTGGCAATACACACTCAAAAAAACATGACGTAACACGTATCACTGTCATTTTACATTTGGACAGGCTAACAGTTTCCCCTGCTTCCAGTCTTTCTGCTAAGCTAACCGTCTGCAGGTGGTAGCGTTATAAACAAACAATGGTATCAATCTTCTTGTTTAACTCTGGGCAAAAAAAAGAAAGCCTTCTCTCTGAGGACTTAGAGATGTTACTACCTATTTCAACCACATTTTTTGCCTCTTTTATTCTGGCTCACACTTACAGCCTAGTGATATTCATTTAATGTTTATTTAATTAGATATTTTATTATACCCGTGGGAGCATTAGCGATCCATCCAAAGTGCCTTCCATGAAAGTCAATCTCCTTGTCTTTATTGTGCCCTTAATGCTACCCTCGATTGCCCGAACAAACACTAATGCAGAGCCTGCAAAGATCACTCTTGTTACTTATTCCCTGCTAGGTCAACAACTTCTGCATGCAAATAAAATGAATTGTATTGCTATCTGTGTTTTCAGTGGTGGAACGAAGTAGTAGGTTTTTTTGTTTGTTTTTTAAATTTGGTTGAGCTGTAATGCCACCAGCATAGTGAAGCACATCACCTGGCTAAAATACTGACCCAGGCCCACGATACATACTCTTTCCTACCCTGCTGCATGTGTATCTATCTGTATATCTTTCTGGCATGTGCAAACAGCATCATGCTAATGCAAAAGCAGTGACTGAACTGTAAAGTGACATTCCCTAATTGTATTACTCCATCCTACCACTGCGGGGTAGCATTGTTTCTTCATTCAAAACACTTCCAGAACATCATGACGCCCCTTCTGACAGGTTGAATCCCATTTCAGATTTTGTTTTAATCTTTTGTGTCAAAGTAATTTTGTAAATACTGTACATAGTTCTCTATATGTTGTAAGGATTGATCATGTGCTACTGTTTGTGAAATGTGGGTCTTTTAATTGTAAATGTATAAACAGTAGATGTAATTGTAACCATTGTGTCGGTCGAGGAACATAAATGTCTAGCTGTAGTTAAGACCCTGAAGTGTGCCCATACACCCCCCCTCTGTTTGTTGTGGTCATTCAAAGTACTTGCATATAGTGTTGTGCAATAATCTCAAATGTATATGTAAATAATTCTTTCACGGCTGAGTGACATGTTTTGTGCTACTTGCCTTACCTTACCTCCGTCCACTTTCTCTTTCGCTCTTTTTAATTGACTCTGTTAATGGTCTAAAGTGTCCCTCTGCATGTGCTCTAAGTCAATTTCCAAACATTTAAACATATTCTTAGACTATGTGCAGAATGGCTAACATCCCTACCACTGTGTTTTTCCTGATGTGACCTTTGACGATGTTGCAACTTGAACAATTTGTGCCCCCCTCTGGCTTGGTTGAAGTATTGCCCTGAATACTGTATGAGCCATTTGCACTAGATTTCAGTCTCAACATCGCTACACTCTCATTGTCCTCTGAATAATGTTTCACTAAGGCTTTTTGTATTTGCTCTGCATGGCCAGTGCATGCCCTCTCCCTCTACATCGAGCATGTCTGCTGTGAAATGTTGCCGGTAGTTTGTCTTTTGTTGCCTGGATGAAGACCACTTTTAACCATATTGACTTTGTGTAAATGCGCAACTAAGCAAATTTAATCTGGATTTACCTGCTCTTCGTGATTTTTCTGGTGGAAACATTTTAGTATGTGAGGAGGTGGTGACACCAAAATTGACACTGCTGAATGTTGCCTGGGAAGCAACTGAAAGCAAAATATGCATTTGGAAGGCAAGGGGTGAACAGCAGAATTTAGCCTGTATGCTATAATGTTAGCTAGCAAGGAGCAACTGGGAACACAAGGCATTACTAAAATGCTGACTGATAAAATCTGGAAGAATATTCAACATTATAGCTCGTCTTATCTGCTGTATGTGTCAAACAGGAGTTTTAGCTTTTTTTTGTGCTGTGTTTACCTGGACATTGTCTGGACATGTCATAATGTTGATTCAAGTTGCTGTAATAAATATATTTTTTGATGTCACTTTTAGTGAATTCTTCTGGATCTGTGTGACTTGCTTGTCCTTAATGTGTTAGCAAGTGTGTAGAGCTTAAGACCAATTATATATTTTTTTTTAGCTGAACAACACATTTTGTGATTTATTGCAGATTTGACCCTTTTAATATTAAAAAGTCTTTCTCCCTCCTATAATTACATTTCTGACTTGATGGAGACTCTTGTCTCTGAAAGACAATACAACCCATGGAAAAAAAGTAAGAAAATATAAAACTTAACAGCAATTATAAAGTAAAGAGCAATAAAGTTTATTGATGTTCGGGAAAATATTGTTGCAGCAGCAAAAGCAATATCAATCCTGGCAAAATATAGAGAATACCCTCTAAAAATACTGCACACCCATACACTTCTTTGTGTATGTGAGAGAATATATACAATGTCTGTGTCAATAAGAGCAGGGTGTTGATTGCGACCCTCTGCAGCAGTACAATGTGCTCAAGTGTTCACTGTTTGAGGTTTGGTCCGAGTTGCCTGCACTCTGCCATTTCCAGCTCTGTGTATAAATAAACAGCCGTCACGCTAGGTGCACTCTGATTGGACACCATGTAATGATCTGTGAAAGGCCAGTCAGCAGTGTCACACCATGAACACCCTCCTCCATCTAATTAATACCAGACCTCAACACACGACACAGTCATGCAACATGCCAGTCACCTCGTGTCACTCCTCTACATGTGGCTCCTCCAGAGCATATTTTTTAAACATATTTAATCAAATATCTGCAACAGATGCCTGGATATTTAGACAATTTCTCAGCAAATGTACTGTATTAGTTTCTGTAACCCATGAGTAAAAGATGCTCATGTTGCACATCTTTTGTCACTTTTAATAGTGTCCTTGTCAGCCTATTTATTCATTTTAAACAATTCATTGTTTTCTGAATATAGCAGAACTTTGCCTGTGTTTCAACAAAGGTATTTTCAATCTGCTGTTGGGGGTCTGTGGAAAGTGCTGATTGTGTCAAACAAAACTGTTTTACAAAACAGCAAAGTTCAGTGCTGCAAACTTCTCAATAATCTTTTTTTTTCATTTTATTTCAAAGAGCAGGAACTGCAACCCAGGACTCAAAACTGGAACTACATTTCTTCTGTCAAATTGCAGGAAAGGTTCCTCAGATCCCAAAAGGTTCCTTTGGTGGAAAAACAGGAAAGGTTCCTAGGTTTGTGCGTAACAAAATAATCTAAGCTCAAACATCCACTCACTGTCACAGCGGTGCAGGAGAGTTGGGACCAAAATGCAGACAGTCGAGACGGCAAGATGATTTCATTGGTGACGCCATGAAGGGTCGGTAGGTCTAGGTCCAGGTCAACATTCAGTAAACAGAAGCTCGAACACAAAAGGACAAAGCATGAAAGAATCCTATTAACTAGGACAAACTGGCAGAGGAACAAAGGATCTGGGCAACTATCTGTACAGAGTGGCTGAAGGAGAGGGAAAGAGATGCATGTCCTGTTTAATTCCTCTCCTTTAATCCTTTCTATTTTCTTTGTTGGAAATTATATATGTTGTATTTGCTGTTTTAATAAGAGACAATTTGAGTGTTATTCCTTACTTTTATTTTAAAAATCTTCTCTAATCCAAACATCATTAATAGCCAATAATATCTATCATCCCTAAAATTGGCCCTGCGTCAGTGTTAGGATTATAAAAGTGCTCTAACATCGGGCGACTTCCCTCAGCTCTTTCTTCCTATTGAAAATGGACATTTGTGTAAGCGAGCACACATAAACACAGTGACACACACAGACAGACAGACTTACAGTAAGGATTACTTGTGCTGATACAGCTGAGAGCACACACACATGTATTAACGGTAGACAGACACTGAAACTAACAAGACTGTACATACAAACATAACTATGATGCTTTCACAGTCACTCAGACTATAACACATTCAGCAAATATATGTTTGTACAACAACAGCTGTGCAGTGTAAATCTCAACTGTTTTGTTTTAGCTTAAGCGCTCAAATTAAATGTGTGTTTGTTTACATATGTGTGTAGGACACAAACTCCATTGCAACACAATTACTTTTTGTGCGATGTGTGTGTGCATGCGTGCGTTCTGACTTAGGCTATCTTAAGGGACACATTTCAGACTAAAGATCAGTTAATTCGGGGCGGCTTGTCCGATTGGAGATAAAAGCTGTGTCCCAAGGTTTTTGAGTCAGTTGTGAAGGTTGGGGTAAGCCTCCAAGAAATGTAAGTCTACATAATGTCCCCAAACGTGACCTAAAGAAGTGCGTGTGAGTGAGTGAGTGTGAGCAGAGGGGGCGGTGGCCCTAAGTGTGCTTGTGATGCAACTTCACTTCCTCCTGGATTAAGTGTCAAACTCAGGGTGGTCCCAGTCTGGGGGTGGTAATCCTGCTGCTGTGTACAAGTCCTCCTGCCTGTGTTCATATACACACACACGCACATACATATACACACACAAGCCTCGTGAGACTGTGGGTATTTATTTAGAGTTGGTAAAAGCAAAGCTGCAGATATGCTGGAAAGTTCTGATGAGAGCAGTATTTCACCGACCAGCCGCTGGGTTAGCAAAGCCAAGAATGACGCCATCATCTGCAGGATTAGAAAGGTTTTGGATTTTGAGAATGCTGCTGCGACTGCAACACACTCATGTTAAACATAAAATAAATATTTGTTTCTGTGTATTACACTAGTATTATGTGTTTGTGTATTAAATATGCAGAAATAATCTCTCTGTTTGGGTTGAACGTCCAACAGGCTGAGAAAAAGGGCCGCAGTTTCACAGAGTGCAAGTAAACCAACCAGCGAATATGAATGACAAGGAAGGGCGAGCGTGGTGTGAATATAAATACGATGATTTATTTCATTTTAATTAGTTCACGATCTCAGCAGATCAGCTGACTAGCTTCTAGGGTTGTCTCACAAAAAATAAGTGATGCAATAATGTTAGAGAGGCATGTGTGTGCTTTTTTGTGCACTGGCGCTGATTGACTGATTTTTGGATGGCTACAAACCTACAGCAACTCCATGACCTTATAGTAACCTCTGAAATGGAAGTGAAACAAGGCTTTAAAACCCTTCGGCATTAGGCTTTAATGTATCGGTATTTAACACACAGACTGTACATGTCATCCTTATACTGAGCACTTTGAAATTCAGGAGGAGTTCATACTGTTTACAGCTGCTGTGTTATAAATACAATGTGATTGAATGGGCCTCCATAGTTTCAATATAATATCATCATAACAAGCTTATGTACAGCTGATTGTGTACAGCTGGTTATTGTGCAACGCTGAGCAGTTTGAAATATCAATGGGGGTGATACTGTGTATAATGGCTGAGATATGAATGCAGAAAATAAACTTAGTTTTCAAAACAATTTTAGTGCCAATTCATTACAGCAGGTATTTCATTACCTTTTTCAGAGGGCAGGTCTAGACCATATCATTTGAATTAATATTAACAGAGACCCAACAATTCTCACCATGAGCAAGCGCTTGGCGACACAGGTACTCCCTTTGGAAACCTTGAGCAGAAATATGACTTCGGGTGGGCGTATGGGGTTATTAATATTTCAAAATGATGAATAAAGATTAAATAATACAGGGCAGCATCGTGGAATCAGGGACCAATAACCAAATGTGAAAACAGTTTCAAAAAGGGTTTGTTCACTTATAAATGGCATTGGACACTATTTCCCTTTAATAGGGAAAAAAAACAAAATACAAGTGTACAACAATCAGCGAGCATATATACTGTAAGTGTGGGTAGACGTGGGTATGTGTTAGGGAAGAGCGAGGAAAATGGCAAATGTGATCATGTGGGTGGTTACGTCCACAATGGCGGGCACAGCTGGAGTTTGGAGCTTTGTCGTCTAATAAAGTATCGGTTGAAAGAATAGGAAGATATGTTAAAGTGGTTGGTGTGATAGGGGGCCTGGATAATTTCCTTTTTATAATCTATGCTACAAATTAGGACGCGCTTGTCTTTAAAGACACGACAAAATGCATAAATTAAAGCACAGAGGAGCTCGAATGACAGCACACCCCATTGGAGTGTGACACCATTCTCCGCTCAGGGCGCCTGCTGCTTTATTTTGTTTGTTGTTGGGTGCTATATCAATGTTCAAAATCTTGAATACAGTGCATACAGAACCTTTAATGAAGAGTTCCTTCTATCCAAACTCGATTAGGATTTAGGAAATAGACTGAAAGGGGACTCTCCATCGTGGACAAGCTGTTTGAGGCAGAAACTCTAAAGTCATCCGAACAACTGCAACTTCAGTATGGGATCCCTACACACATCTCTTTTAAGTTCCTGCAGTTGACACTATCTCCAAACACGCAGGGAATGGGCTTCCTGTGCTGTCTGTCAACCATCTGACATTGAACATTCATTGGTGTCAGCAACAGAAGGGCTGTGTAAAAAAAATAAATCCCACTTTGCAGGGTGGTAAAAAGCTCAACAACACGTGACACCCTGGAGGTCAAAGGGAAATTAAAATGAATGTTATCATCCCAGATAATAAGTGAATAGAAGTGGATAAGTGGGTAGGGGAGTCTGTAAGGAGGGATGCAAATTTACCAACAATCCAATGTGGAGGGAATTCAACCAGAAGATCAAAAGGAGGGTTTTCTTTAATTAAAAATCCAATTATTTTATGCAAGTATAGGGACACCTCTGATCACTGTGTTGGAGAGGAAAGAGAGGAAGGACTATTGAATTTAGCAGTAAATGACTGTATATAACAGATATATGTTTAGACTGCTTTGCTTCCCTCGATCTTTACTAACTAACTTCAATAATTTCTTCATCTACTGTAAACCATCAACCTGCCTCATAGACCCCATCCAAACTAGGCTGTTTAAAGAAGTCAGCACTTAGATATGATCAATTTGTCTTTGTTAACAGGTTATATACCAAAGTAGCTGTAATTAAACTTCTTCTTAAAAAGCCCACTCTTGATCCAGGAGTTTTAGCAAACTATAGACATATATCAACCTTCCATTTCTCTCTAAGATCCTTGAGAGCAGTTGCCAAACAGCTGTGTGACTTTCTACATAGCAAAAGTTTATTTGAGTTTCAGTCAGGATTTAGAGCTCATCATAACACAGACACAGCACTGGTGAAAATTACTAATGACCTCCTAATTGCATCAGACAAAGGACTTGTCTCTGTATTGGTTTTATTAGATGTTAGTGCTGCATTTGATACCATTGACCATCAGATCGTATTACAGAGATTGGAACATTTCATTGGCATCAAAGGAACCACTCTAAGCTGGTCCTATTAAGTCCTATTTATCAGATCGTTCTCAGTTTTTACATGTTAACAATGAGTCGTCAATGCACGCCAAAGTTAATCATGGAGTTCCACAAGGACCTGTGCTGGGACCAATCCTGTTCACTTTATATATGCTTCCTTTAGGCTATATTATCATGAAACACTCTAAACTTTCATTATTGCACAGATGATACTCAATTATATCTATTGATCGAGCCAGATGAAAATAATCAGTTAGCTAAACTCCAAATGTGCCTTCAGGATGTTAAAACCTATTATTATGGCAAAATGAGTCCTATCACAGTCTATCTTCGTGTAGCTTTCTTTTCTGTCTATTTAATTGACTGTGTTGCTCCTTGCTCGATGACCCCTCTCAGCTCAAAAGTAATTGGCCTCTTGCTGCACGAGCCTGGTGGGTGGAGTTGGGAGAGATTTAGCTCACATGTCTGGCCACATTAAGCTGTATCAGCCCCACCTCCCCTAACTTCCACCATGTTAAGGCTCCTTTCTCTTTGTTATGTAAAATAAGCACATTTTAAGTTCTCATCTTCTAAAGAACTAAATGTAAATTGTAAGACTGATGGGATCTTTAAATGGATGCATACATTTTCATGTGACCTAATCAGTTCAAACACAAGAGGATGAAACATCACTATTATTAGTTATTTATTGAAGTTTTGTATGGATTATAATTTTTAAATTATGTGATTTTTGCTCTGTAATTGTAGTTAGTGTGAGTGACTAAAATACAATGCACCGTAAAGCTATTACGTTGTTGCCTTTGAGTTTATCAAATCATTTGGCTATTCCATTCCCATTGCTTTCAGCTGTTATTCACTGTTTATCAGAATCAGGTTAATTGCCACGTAGGTTTTCACACGCATAGAATTTGCTTTGGTATTTTGGTGCAGAACAATAAACATAGTAAGAGAAAAAAAAATTTGAAAAGTAAGTACTGCAAACGTCAGGAAATATAATTTGAAAATGTACCAAAAAATGGAGGCTGTACAGTTTCTGCAGGAATGTGCAAAATGATGAACACTGAATGTGCAAAAGTTCAGTGCCAGTTGGGGGTCCGGGCTGCAGATGGGAATCTTGTGACACTCCAGTCAGAGGGGAGTGTCTCAAACTGTTTGCTTGCAGCCTGTTTGGGTCAGCCACAACCTGTCCTGCCTGTCTTCTGCATTGTTCCCCTCACCCTTCTCATGTTTAATGAGAAGCACTGTCTCAGATACATAGGGTTTCCCTGACACAGTGACCATACAAAATGATTACAGAGTTAAGATTTATTGCAGGTCTTTTGTTTTTAATTTAATGTGATTTTACAGGTGCTCATGTTGGTTACTGTATGTCCATATGCACATGCGTATCCATATGTACATGTCTCTCTGGCTGTATATGTTTGTGTCCAGGTTATAAACAGCATCAGTCCTGATCTGGAGGACATTTGAGGCACATAATGATGTATAGAGTCCTATGCCAGGAAACCTAACTTGATTAGCAGCTAATGTGGCCTGAACTGAGCAGATCAATCTTCATCATGGCCCTGCCCTCCACCGGTGCTGAGTGTATATTTGGACAAGTGTAGCCGGTTTATGTAGAGAGTGAAAAAATATAATAAACACTTGGATTAGGAACTCTTTTGAACCAGCAAGCTTAAAACCATGTGACTTAGCACTGAGCTGCGACTTGATTGCACATGAAACGCAGGTGATGACACTTTCCAGAGTTGCGGCCATATTTCTCTCGATCCTTCTCTCTCTGTGACTATGGAGGCTTGTCAGCTCTGTCTCAAATTAATCATGATAAAGATACTTAAAGTCACTCCAAATGCTGTGAACTCATTCACAGTTGCTCCCCAAAGTGCCCCACAAACAGACAGTAAAAGTAGCAGACACATTGTAACAAAGATTTCTTCCGCTTTGTCACAAGTGAAACCACTGATGAAAAAACTCTCCTACTCCAAGAGATCATGAGGTAAACAACAAATATTCTGTTCATGTCACAAACTCATCTACCTGTAATCTTAATGTGTGCTGCATTTAGTTTTTTTGCTGGGGCCCTGTAAGTTGGCACCGTAGAGTGTAAATGATGACTTTAGTCTCGTACGACTTTTCTCTCAACATATCAGAGAATGCAGATACTGTTTGTGGAATAGATTTTGAATGTCCAGAAAGTTTTGAACATGAGCAGAAAACTTGGTGAATCAGAGGAGCTATCAAAGTCCACAGGTTACAGGGAATTAATTTAGCCTATCATTGGCATGAATAGGTGCCTCATGCACATTTCCAGAGGTCACTTCCCCAAACAAAAGAGGACGGAAGACTAAATCCTGCCTGCATGTGTGCTGACTCAGCAAGGATGATATTAAGAAAAACTGATCTACAGGAGAAACAGATCTGAAAGCAACACAGAATGCCTGAGACCTGCACTGCATTATATTATTACATTAAGTTTTAATAACTGTCACCTGCAGCGTGAATTTTATGTTTCCCTTTATATAAACAAGTGCAGTGCCTGTTCACAGGGGCCAATGTGACGCCTCCCTGTGCTTTTCAGACATGACAATGGCAGAGATACTGCTAGATTTTCAGCACTTCCTTAGAACTTCATTACTCTTACAACTCCATGTCAACACATTCATTTCTAACACATCGAACCTGGGTGATGACGATAACTCTGTTTCAACAAGTCATTACTACATAGGAGCATGTAAGCCCCCTCCCATTCAACTGGTGCAAAAAATGTCATGGGAATGCAGAAAATTAAGTGATTAATGCTCAATAGTTTCTGGGAGAGGACACCCAGAGCCCCCCTTCATATGTGTCTCCTGCAGTGATGAAACACTTTTCATTTCAACAACAAATTACTCATTTCAACAAAAAAATCACTAGAATGCAAGAAGACAGTCCCAGATTAGGTTTGGTCTCCTGATTTAGGCTATGGTGTCTGGAATTTGGAAAGTATGGTGATCACATTTATTCCTTATTGCCCATGATTACTGACTTGGCTTTTCATCGTTACATGCTTTAAAATTGTGAGTTTGGCTGCATTTTTAACTATATTCCTGAGGATTGACGAGTGAAGACCTCGACCTCGTCTATTCCAAATGTACATTTGGAATAGACTTAGACGAGAAAGAAGAGTCTGTAATAAAAGTATTTCCCTTATACCTCTTTTAAACCAAATCATGTAAATGTGCCATGAACAAAACGCAATAAATAAAAATGTATCAAATGACGGTTGACATTATTTTAACACCAGCTGTCAAAGGCATTTTGCATCAGTTTATCCTGCAGTTCTTCCCCAGCCAGTCCAGAGTTTAAATTTATTTTGAAGTAATAATCCACAGCATTTTCATATAAATACTCTGTGACTGATTATTACAACAGTACCATGACTCAACCTGATGAAAGCTTTTACATGTGGTGCTCTGACTCCAACCACTGTCTGGTGGGTCTTTTCCTGATACGTCTCCTCTGTCAAACAGGAAGTGATGCTTTTCTGTGTCTGGTTTGTTTGGATTGAATTGAAGAAGATCTGGATTTGAGCAGCCACAATGGCTGAAGAGAGAAAGGGGGGATGAGTGTGAAAGTTCTTTTTGACCTTGGAAAGTGTGGCATGTTTGTGACTAATGGTTATTTTAATTTTTTAATTAATGGTTAATGTAGTTTTTCTCTATTGTTTTGATGCACAAACACCAAGACTGTGTTTCAGTTTGCAAATGCATTCTCCAAAAGGTGTTGTTTTTAGCAAACTCTTCACACAATCGTTGGAATCATAGAACATAATCATGGTCTCTAAAAAGAAAAAACTGATCCAAAAAGCCCCTTACTCAAGACAGCTAAAAAGCAGCCTTCTATTATAACCTAGTGTATCAAATCACAAGGTCAAACCTGCAGTCATTTAGTGGTGATTCATGAAACTGAAAACAAAATCAACAAAATCTTCCGGATAGTCTGCCCCGTATATTGCCTGTGAATTTGAATGCTGTAACTCTCCCTGGCTGGACACCTCAGATAAAATAGTTTGTGTGACAAATCCAGCTTTAGCATGACTGCAGCGACTAAAGCCATCTCAGGTTCACACGCCCCTACATACAACCATATACAGTATCTCACAAAAGTGAGTACACCCCTCACATTTTTTGTAAATATTTAATTATGTCTTTTCATGTGACAACACTGAAGAAATGACACTTTGCTGCAATGTAAAGAAGTGAGTGTACAGTTTGTATAAATTTGCTGTCCCCTCAAAATAACACATCACACAGCCATTAATGTCGAAACCGCTGGCAACAAAAGTGAGTGTGTTACAAGGTCTCAGGTGTGAATGTGGAGCAGGTAAATGCTCTGTATTTGTCTAGCGCCTTTCTAGTCTCCTTGACCACTCAAAGCGCTTGTACACTACATAACATTCGCCATACTGAGCCCAAGTGCAGACAGAAACTAACATTCACACACATTCATACGCTGGTGGAACAGCCACCGGGGGCAATTTGGGGTTCAGTATCTTGCCCAAGGACACTTCGACATGCAGCCTGGTGGAGCCGGGGATTGAAACGCCGACCTTCCGATTACCTTCTGAGCCACAACAACCCCAAGAGGTGTGTTAAATTTGGTGTTATCGCTCTCACACTCCCTCATACTGGTCACTGGAAATTCAACTTTGCACCTCATTGCAAAGAACTCTTTGAGGAATCTAAAAAAAGAATGGTTGCTCTACATAAAGATGGCCTAGGCTATAAGTAGATTGCCAAGACCCTGAAACTGAGCTGCAGCACAGTGGCCAAGACCATACAGGGGTTCACAGAACAGGTTCCACTCAGAACAGGCCTCACCATGGCTGACCAAAGAAGTTGAGTGCACGTGCTCTGTGTCATATCCAGAGGTTGTCTTTGGGAATTAGACTTATGAGTGCTGCCAGCATTGCTGCAGAGGTTGAAGGGCTCGGGGGTCAGCCTGTCAGTGCTCAGACCATACGTCGCACACTGCATCAAACTGGTCGGCATGGCTGTCGTCCCAGAAGGAAGCCTCTTCTGAAGATGATGCACAAGAAAGCCCGCAAACAGTTTGCTGAAGACAAGACAGACTAAGAGCATGGATTACTGGAACCATGTCTTGTGGTCTGATGAGACCACAATAAACTTGTTTGGTTCAGATAATGTCAAGCGTGTCTGGCGGCAACCAGGTGAGGAGTACAAAGACAAGTGTGTCTACAGTCAAGTGTCATGGTCTGGGGCTGCATGAGTGCTGCCGGCACTGGAGAGCTACAGTTCACTGAGAGAACATGATCCCCTCCCTTCAGAGACTGGGCTGCAGGGCAGTATTCCAACATGATAACGACCCCAAACACACCTCCAAGATGGACACTGCCTTGCTAAAGAAGCTGAGGGTAAAGGTGATGGACTGGCCAAGCATGTCTCCAGACCTAAACTCTATTGAGCATCTGTGGGGCATCCTCAAACGTAAGGTGGAGGAGCGCAAGGTCTCTAACATCCACCAGCTCCGTGATGTCGTTATTGGAGGAGTTGAAGAGGACACCAGTGGCAACCTGTGAAGCTCTGGTGAACTCCTTGCCCAAGAGGGTTAAGGCAGTGCTGGAAAATAATGATGGCTACACAAAATATTGACTCTTTGGGCCCAATGTGGACATTTTCACTTAGTGGTGTACTCACTTTTGTTGCTATTGGTTTAGACATTAATGCCTGTGTGATGTGTTATTTTGAGGGGACAGCAAATTTACACTGTTACACAAGCTGTACACTCACTAGTAATTTGAAGAACAAAAAAGTGTGTATAAATGAGTTTGATCATCAAAAACAGACAAATAGCAGCTGAAGAAAAGTCACTTGGACAGAGCAAACTACATTTAGAAGAAACAGCTGTGTTTCTGAGGTGGTCTGATGTATAAACTCAGCAGCATAATCCAGAATCTAGAAGTTTGTTCCACTTTACCCAGCAGGCTGCGTGCCCAGAAGAAAAGCACCAAAATCACATCCACGTCTGAACTGGAGAGTTCAGACTGATGCTAAAGCTCGATGTTAAAGATCTAGACCACAACCCATCAGCGCAGTTTGTTTTCTCACATAACAAATACAACTGAGAGGATTTCCCTTTTGTTTGAGCTGCTTTCTCATGAGGATCTTTTACTGTTCAAACACTCACAGAGACCATCAGATAACTAGCATTTATTAATTCACTTTGCTTTTAGAAGACTTTGGAGATCACTGGAGGGTGAAGAGCCAGTCGAGCCAGTTACACTGGGTCATGTGTTGGTATGAAATGCGCACCAAAATCCCCCAGAGACAGAGTGCCAAGCGTTCAGATAATCCAATACTTCTCACTTCTTTTCTTTCATCCCTTCCCTCACCCTCTCCTCTACTCTTTCCCCTCTGAGGTTTTCATCATGTTTTATTTACACATCTGACCAAAAGAATCCTATACACAGGAAATGCTTGTGATTGTTAGTTCCTCTCCTCTAATGTGGGGAAGTTTATTTATTTCAACAAACATTCCTGATTTGCAGCGCTGGCCTCGCACAGTCGAGCTTTTTCAGATGAGCGTGTGTCTAAGCTACAGGCCTATATTTAGACATGGCTGCGCTCTGTTTGTAATGATGCTGTCAGCAAAGCGCTTTGATTTCATGCAGGTGTCATTCTACAGCAAGTTGGAGCTCAGAAAGGTTCATTTAGGACTTTCTTTGCCATCGGGCCTTACCAGATACATTATATAGGATTAAGTAAAGAAGATGGCATTGGGTAGTCATTTAGTGACTCTTACTTTTTCGGGTGTTTTATGATCCATGGTCCAGAGAATTTATTCAGGGAACCAGGTAAATAGGGCATCTTCAAACTTCGAAAAAGAGATCTGCTTCTTGCAGTCTACCTCAGCGGCTGGAGTTTGCGCGGTAATGAAAGGAGCATGACAACTGAGCAAGCTCCATCTGCTGAGGAAGACCATGAGATGTGATTGAATGTTCTTAACAGCTAATAAATGAACCTTGAGTTCAGATCTTTTTTTTTTGTCAAATTTACTGACTTTATTTGAAAAATCTAAAGAATGAACTCATTCTGTCAGCTTGGGCTTTTATTTCAGACTGCTGCTACTTTCAACATGTACTGTACTGTACTGCCAGTATATATAAGTATCACCATTAGTAACACAAACTGTACTATGAGGATTTAAATACAGCGACCTCTCATTTTCATAGACTCTTCTAATACAAAAAGAAGGGGAAACCTGATTACTGAGTGCTGTCATAAAATCAGCTGACAAGAATTTCAACATGAATTTGAAAAAGTGGACGTTCATGAGCAGCTCAACTCAACATTGGTTGTCTGTGTAGAGAAAGCCAAGATGCTTAAAACTGCGAGGGTGTGAAAGCATGGCAGAAATGTGTTTTGTTTTTGTTTTTTAAACTAGAGTGTGGTGTAATTCTCCTTCACAGTGGATTTATCGTGAGTCAGAACTTTTGGTCCATATGCTTATGGAGAGCCCAGAGGACGTCAGTTATTGGAGTCATTGAATGTTAGTGGACAATGAAATGGTCTGTAATCCTCGTCTTTGTTTCCTCAATGATGATTCTTATTATCAATCTGAAGTTGATACAACTTCTGCCAAGAAAATATTCTCAACATCCTGGATGTCTCCTGATATCTGTATCTGGTTACTTTGGATGTTTTTTTTAAACTAAATCTAGGACGCAAACAACAAAGCTCAAAACCTCAGTCCTCTACAGTGAGGTTTGGCAATCCTCAGTGAACACCATAAGCTTTAGATCTCAAATGAAAAGTAGTCAGTTAAACAAGTTATTTGTTTTTGTTTTTCCAAAAACAATCTATTACAAAAATGAACAACTTTAGGTGACATTTCACTCAAATAGCTGCAACCCCTGTCTTCCAGCAGGACTTCTAGTTTTACTCGCAATTTTAAATAAATCATGCTGTCATTTTATTACAGAACTAAACTTTATTTTGCACATAAAATTCAGGTCAGAGTTGAATGTAAAATATAATTTGATTACATTATTGAGCTAAACTTTATTCTCATATTGTACTGTATCTCCACAGTGCCAAGATACTGTGAGGGCTACACAGGGTTAGCCACGACATTCAAGATTCTTCTTTGGATTATGCAAACATATTTACACTAAGTGCTTTCTTAGCGATGAATGAAGAGAGAAATACTACATATATGAGCTTTACATGTATAGTCACACGACAATGACGACGTCCTTATATAGCATCCTCCCATTGTTATATTAAGCATTAAACTGCACAGCCAGACTTTGAGGAGCAACAGGTAAAAACATCCACAAACCTGACAATTATGCATGCGTAAAAATGTCTAAAACCTTAAACCTCCCTGCTTTTCATTGTCTGAACATTAGATGATGTAGGTGGCAGAGATCCAGAAAAAAAACAGAACACTAAGCTTTCTCATAGTAACACATGCAAAGTTTTACAGACATGTTTACGCATCCGTGCGTAAAATCCATCAAAGTCTAAATTCAGTGTCCTCATTTAAAATGCAGTACTTTGTCGGGGTAGGCGAGTGCCAGGTAGGAGCAAAAGGGGAATCCCATCTGGTAAAACTGATGCGGTCGAGCTCCGAGGACCACAGACGAACTGAGAGCGGGACTTTGGCGCTCTGCGCATGTCTCCGCTGACAAGCTGAGGATGCTGCTTCGCATTTCGTCTTCACTTTTCGATAAGATACTCTCAATGCTAAAAGCTTTTGATTTATCCCTGCTCACAACATTTCCTTTCGGCCTGTCCTGCGCAAGTGCAGCCAACGTTGTGTTTCCTGCGCAGCTGACGGCGCAGAGCGGACCTCTTTCTCTTTGTCTTCCGCTAAACGCTGACCTTCTGTCCTCTGCCTCCCGGCGGAGGGACGCGCCTGGGAGATTCACACTGTCCATCCACAACGGAGCGTGTCTCGGAGCGGGACATGGCTCTGGTAGGGGGGCGTCAAGCCTCCTCCCATTGGACGCAAGGTTGTCTTGGTTGGGGGACACGTTAAGTCTCTGAATGGGGGGTGTTTGCGGCTGTTCAGCGTGGTTATGTTCAACAAGAACAGCTTTTGTGTCTGGTTGTGTCTCCATCCTTTCCGCATCCTGCCTCGCTGGTACCTCAGTAATCCCCGAGCCAGAATGAGGTCTCAGAGAGGATCGAGGGTCTCTGGATGTTCCCTTGGTGCGCTTGTGTCCAGCGGCTTTGGGGTCCTGGGGCTCCTGCTGGCTCTTCGCCTTCCTCTTTCTCCGGCGGTAGTTGCCGTTCTCAAACATATCTAGGCACTTGATGTCCAGCGTCCAGTAGCTGCCTTTGCCGGGCCGGCCCTTCTCTCTGGGCACTTTGATGAAACAGTCATTTAGAGAGAGGTTGTGGCGGATGGAGTTCTGCCAGCCCTGCTTGTTGTCGTGATAAAAAGGGAACCGGTCCATGATGAACTGGTAGATGCCGCTGAGCGTTGCGCGCTGTTCCGGTGCGCTCTTGATGGCCATGGCGATGAGTGCGATGTAGCTGTAGGGCGGCTTCTGCGGAGGCTCCTGGCGGGCCGGCACAAAGCTCAGGGCAGCAGGCACGACCCCTGCCCTGTCCCCACCATACAAGTAGATCAGCGGGGGACTGGAGAGGCTCAGGGCCGAGGATGGCACTCCGAGCGACGGCAGACGGCCGTGGTAGAGAGTCATGACGTGTGTCCCGGGGAAAGTTGAGCCTGCTCCCGGAGCTCCTCTCCTCCACTGACTGACTCTCCAGCCTCATGAGGGCCCCAGAAAATGTTAATAATTGTTATACGTTTGCTGTGTTATGTTGACTTTGCACTGGGAAATAAATTGTCCATCATAAACAGTCGGTGGTGTTCTCAGCCCACCCACATTAATTAAAATTTCATTGCGCTGAAACTCCCTCATGCCCCCCCCCCTCTGCCCGACAGCCAATGAAGTCCCGGGTTATTCCCTCATCTGTTTATAGAATTAGTCGCTTGATAAGTCTGCCCACCCAAGTTGAATCAAGCTGTGTTTATTTGGAAAAATTTCCGGGCACCCAATACATAAACGCACTGATGTGCTGTTTGAAATATCACGTCCACCCCTGACGCTGAGAGTTGCTCACACAGAGAGAACAAGCAAACATTGCCGAGTCCTTTCTGGGAGTTGCTGTGGGTTCGCTCAAATGAAAACAAAGTGTATAAAAAGGGAAAATAACTTAAACAATTTCGTTAAACTCGTGTCAGGCCCTCTTCTTGCCTCCAATCCGCCATACGGGACGCAGGGACGCTTTAGGAATTGATTAGCAAACACCCCACCACCTTTATCCAAAAGAACATCTGAGGACAAAGTAAATAATGGATGTCTGACAAGATATTTTAATAATAATCACAATAACAATGGTACAACTACTACAGGTCTCCAGCTGGTCTACAATCTTACTATTATTATTATTATTATTATTATTATTATTATTATTATTATTATTATTATTATTATTATTATTATTATTATTATTATTAACATTAGTAGTAGTATAACTACAATTATGGAATTTTTTTTATTTAATTAATCATTATGACATGAGATACCTTACCCGCCACCCATTTCCATTCCTTTTAGTGCAATTATTGTATTTAATAATTTACAGCATTCTCCACCTCTTTTCTTTATTTGGGATGATTTGTGTCTCACTGCACTTTATATTTACTAGTTAGTGTAGATAGGAAGCGCGTACAAGACTGAACAATAGTGTTACTATTTTGTGTACCAGAGTTAGCTTCAAGCTCATTTTCATCTGCAGTCCCTGAGCAGGTCACACAGTGAGAGAATAGCACTAAACAAACACAATAATGAGCACAACAGGGCAGGATTCATGATAATATTATACAAAATAACGCAGTCCATGTACATTTTAGCAGACTTTTTTAGTTGTCTTGCTTTATTTTAGAGTTTTTTTAAAGGTCAGTTATCTCTAGCAGTGGTTCTTAACCTCAAGATGGCCATGTGACCAGTCACAGGAATAAAAACTTACTCTTAGAGATTTGACTCAAGTATATATTTATTTTTTCCTGTGAATTTAGCCCTTTGGTTTATGAGAGGTAAACCCTGGGTAACACTGGTCACAGGTCATAAGCATATGCAAACTGTGATGAAGAGTCACAAGCCAAAAAGGTTGGTATTCCAATGGATCAGTTTCTTTTGTTTTTTTGCTACGCTGACATGACAGGGTCCCAGCATGGGATTGTTGAGTTTTGGTGAACCTACATTTATGTCTTTTTTTTTTTTTTAAATAAAAAGAGGTCCATCCTTTGTGGTTGGTTCCTTAAGGTGGTCCATGGCAGCGTCAGGGCCATGGGAAATTGCTAGCTCTTGGAACAATGAGGAGCAAAGATTAAAAGATTACTCGGTGAGTAATTGTGTAATGCTTATACTCAAGATAACACAACCCAGCTTAACTCACTTCATTACTGTTTGTCTACCCATAAGTAGAGCACCCTACAGTATACTAGAATATTTGACAACAAGTGCACAAACTTAAAATCAGAATATCAGAGCAACCCACATCTCCACAGTGACAGCAAAAACACGTCATAATATCATTTCATTGAGGTCATATGTCATTAAATGCGATTGTATGACAACTTTGATCATCGTTATTGGTTGAATTCATTTGTCAAACTAAAATGCCACACATTAGCTAGTTCCTGATTCTCAAATGTGAGAATGTACTACTTTTCTCTTTATATTATTGTTAGTTGTGAAGGACCGATACGGCAGGCATGAGGAGTCAGAAACAAAGTTTCCAAAAAAAGTGTTTTACTTACCAAAACTAATTCACAACTCTATGAAATTAAATTCAAATCTGTGCCCAGTTGTGTATTTGTGAATTGTGTAATGTGCGTCGACCAAAAACAACCAAATAGTAATCCATCCTGGATTATTTACACATTGAAACTGAAAATATTTGTTATTTGCAGCTCATCTGTTTTCATCATTCTGTCTAACTTTTATAAGTCTGCCATCAGTTATCAGAGGCAATTTGGGGTCTGGATGGTCACCTGAATCGACAAAAATACACATTTTCATCCCACATTTAAAATACTTAGACGATACACAAACCTATAAGTCCCTTGGAAAGAGCAATATCTAACTAATCATCACTCTGCTCATTGGATTAAGTTCCATGTTCTAGACATTGGCTCTGTTTGTATCAATGCTGAACAAAAAGATCTTTTAATTGTCCTTTAAGAAGCAGCAGCCAGGCGCTTAGGACTGTATTGCCTTACAAGGACAACATGGACAGTGTATTATTTGTAGATGTGTGCATGATGCTTTATATTATGTATTTTCCTGTTTATAGGTCAAAGGAGGATTATAACAACTTTACAAGTGCGCACAGCTGGCCCCTGCTTACATTAGGGGTTTGCAGCTTTCAGTGGATAAACTCAGAAGTTGTTCTTTTCTCTGTTTCTCTCTATGCAGACGGTGATTCATGAGCAAATAAAACTAAACTAACATGCAAGTATTAGACGTGTACATGCCATAGCAAGCAGGCATCTGCTGGAAAGCTCTTTCAATCCATACTGCAGAAGACACACTGTAGAATTATTGTAAAGCAAGAGTGTTTATCTATCAGTCGGTGCCCTACAGACTTATGAGCCTATAGTGAAGTTTTAAAGAAGGCTACTAACCAATTACCCCATTCTATGGCCTTAAACTCATACACCCAGGCAAGTTAAGAAAACTGCAGCTGTGTCCAACATTCAGGAATATTAATTCACCAAACTCCATGCTGTAGAAACATACCATTACAACAACAAGGGTCACAACAGCTTAGCGGGAATCTTTGTAAAGTTTCAAATAAATAATTAGATTACCCAGTTTTTTATTTGAAATACATATAATACATTTTTCACCCAGTGTCACAGCTCACTGTACCATGTGGATGTACAAAAGTCTGTTTTTAAGGCCTGACCAAACAGTTAACCAAGCAATCTTAACGAAGCCCAGGCCAATGTTTTAATTAGCCTCTGGGTTTCCCACCCTATTTGTAAAGACATGACCTGAGAGGCAGAGAGCTTTTCGATTTCTTCCTGAATTGACTTTGTCAAAGTGAAACGTTAAAGATCTTACGGATTTGTTGAACAGGTAACTGGTTGATCTTCTGAATAGCCACACAGTGTGCTGTGTTGAGTGCTTGAAGAGGAAGAAAATAGGTGCCAGTGAGCCATCTTGGGGTCCTCCCCCGTAGGACTTTGAGCATTAAACACTAAATTTCCTACATTCTGGAGACATTTTCTGCATCAATCTATAGTGGAAATGTCTTTATTTATATGAAGGGAAACAAAATTAAGGTGGCAGGTGAAGATTCAAAATAAAAAAATATAATGGTATATAATGCAATAATCAACTCTTGGACAATGCATTTGTTTTTTATTGTGCATGTTTTTTTTTGTTATTCAACATTTCTTAATGCAAGCTGTTTTCCAGAACATTTTTAACAAAAGCTTTCAAAAAGTGATGGAGACATTCTGATTCTGACCTGGCCCCGGTGTAAATGACGCCTATCTGTCAATATTTTTAAATGCCTCACCCCATCCTGTGATTTGTCCGTTCACTAAAAGTGACATTAACTGTGTTTCGAGCAAAGGAACTACACCCTGGAACTAGAAACCGTTAGAGGAGACGAGCTACATTCAGCACACGGCTGCTTGAGAGTCACCCGAGCTTCTCTTCTCCCTCCTAATCTGTCTCTCTCTCTCTGGCAGAGAGCTGCCGACAGAGATTAGCAGGCAGGCGAGAACAGGAACAGGTGAGCGTACATAGCCCCCACAGAACCTGATGGAGAGGGCGGAGAGAACCGGCAGCTTAGCTGGAGTTACCTTAAAGATCCCCTCCATGTGTTGTTTGAAGACATAGAAATGAATCCAGAATTCATGACTATATAAACATTTTTCATTTCGATAGTTTAACTGTTGGAAACAAGATGTCCCCTATTGAAGGTGAGCCCAAACATTCCCGCTGCAGCCGATAAATGTGAAAATGGCCTTCTAGTGACAACATACTGCACAGCGAAGCACAAATATTCCTACCAAAGCAAAACACATTTTTGAGCAAAGGAGAATCACCAGGCCTCCGTTCCTAATTTCCATTCATTCATAGCCCCTCTTTTATAGCATTCACACGTTTGTTCCACTATCACAACAGGGAAATCTCATTGACATTATGCATTCACTAGCCTTTTACCCAAACCATCACAGCTACATGCTTAATCCTAACTCTAACCCTACCCTTAACCTAACCTGAAGCCTAAAACCCCAGCTTAACCCTCAAAAAGTGTATTTTCCCATTGGGACCTCAATTTTTGTCCCCACGGTCACTGTGGTCAAAGTCCCAACAGAGCTATCTAAACATGCAGCACACGCATACATACCTTTGTGCATTCAAACCTTTTAACTACTGAGCTAATGACACCTTCTCCATCCACTTGTATTTTCTGACGGAAAAATAAAGGGAATAACTTATGGGCAGAAATGCAGAGTTAAGTTCATCGATACAACAGGTTTGTGTAAGAGCTTCTTAAAGATAACGTTGAGATTTTGACCTGGTATCCACTTTGGCTACAATTCACTAGCACTTTTCACATATTTTGTACTTAGACTCTGCACTGAACTTTCAACTTCATCCCTTTCTAAAGATTGAATCTGCGTGGTATTTGGTGACATCTTCTGGACAAACAGAAAACTGCTTTACTCTCACAAGCGATGCTGCAGTGTTCATTTTATTATATTTTATTTTTAACTGAAGTGTTCAAGCAAAGGTAAAACGTGATACAGGAATTTGGCAACATCAAATGACATGTTATCTTTAACATCATATAATGAATGAGTTTACTGAATGTCACATTTCTATAAAAATCCCAGTTTTCATGTCAGACCCTTTTCAGAACTATTAACCCTGACTTGATTGAAACAGTCTTCTACCTTAAAACAATAAGCTGAGGAAATGTCCTGCTGAGTGTTAGTGTGTAAAGTTAAAAGAAGAAAGCCTTATTTTTCTTCTGTGAATGCTTACATGATGGCAACGTGTGGTTTGTGACTTCCAACAGAAGTTTCCTCTGATATGATGACTATCCACTTCAGTGCCTTAACCATTATAAATGAACTTTAAAGCTGCACTAATGAATGTTTTTTTTTTTTAACAGTGGATCAAACGAATGTGAAAGTGGTCACTTGTAGCAGACCCACAGTGAACGATCAGCCGGCTCTGCAGTTCCCCTCAGCTCTACGGACTCATTATTTCAATTTTGCAGCCTGCAACTTCACTGTTTTGGTTCACACGTCACCGCTTCTATCAACCTTGTTCCCAGCAGCAGAGAGCTGTTTTCATTAAGAAAAATCTCTGCTACACTCACTGTAGAACTTAATGTGTCAAAAGTGTGTTTGATGTTATGGCCCCAGAAAAACTGGTTATTGAACCTTGAGTTGAAAGTAATCCAGTTCGGGTAAGACCACAAAGGAAAATGTGTTTTCTTTATTTTATTTTATATTGTTTCGCAGTGAAAATCCAAAAAACAACTTTTTATTCACTACTTAAGACTTTGTACAGTATGAACATAATAGACTCGACTATACAGAGCTCCTCGAGCCTACGCTGACACAATACCAAAATAACACACTTTGTACCGAAGTGACCTCAACCCTGTCAGACGTTTAATTAGAGGTCACTGGTGTGATGTGTGGGTTGTCTCTCTGCTTTGGAACAACGAGATACTTCACCGCCCACTGCAGCAAGGATTCAGCCACTTTGAATTTACTGAAATCCTGCAGATTCTGTCCAGACACTTGGTAGGAGTAAGAGAACTGCCTGCCATCGCTGTGAACAGTGGGAGTCCTTCTCAAGACAGGCCCTACAGTTTGAACCTGTTTGTGACCGCTGCCGTCTTCGGCCCCGGAGCCCGCCTGAGTGTCAAAGAGCCAAGATGGAGGGCTCCCGCTGATCTGAGCTTCCTCATCTTCCTCCTCCTCCGCTAAGGTTGTTAGTGCTTCTGTTGTGGGCTCACTTCTCTTTCTCTTTGCTTTTCTATACTTTCTCTCAACAGTCCCCTCCAAAATCTGGCTTTCTTGATCCAAAGCCAGATTTTGTTGGGCTGTTTCGTTGCGGTGTTCGTCTGTGGCGGGCGACAGGTTTGACAGTCTGGTGCAGGGCTCTGGTGGACTCACAGAAGTTGAAGAATTGGTTATGGCGGGGAGGCTAGTTGAGTGTGGCAGTTTCTGGTAAGGTGGGAGGTAGCTGTGCTCTGATGTCAGCAGGGATTCCTTCAAACTGCGGGCAAGAAGTTGTGTGCTGGTTAAGATGGCAGCATCATCATGCTTTGGTGTTGCTTCTGGTGATGCATCAGAGGAGGAGGAGATGTCACATGGAGGAAAAATGTCCCAGGGGTTGGATAAAGGCCTGATGTCACTGTCAATCATATCTTCGACTAAGTCCTCATGTAGCATGCTGTCCTCTGCAGGAAGAGGGGAGTTCTCATTGACGTCATGATCTGTCTCTACAAATGCTGGCTTGGCTATTCGCCACTCTGCAACATCAACAGAAGGCTGTGTTGTCTCTGAACGTCCGCAGACTTGTGGTAAACCTCTCTTTCTGTCCTCAGACGCAGCAGAAAGCCCACTCGGCGTTCTGTTTCCATCATTTGGTGGTGTCTGCATCTGCTGAGCGTCTTCCTCTGGGATGACAAGACACTTTAAGGGGACACTGAAACCTTTCGTTCCCTTGTATCTGACCCTGTCGACATCCCAGCTCGTGGCAGAGAATGTGTCTGAGTGGGTCAGCGATGAGGTGGAAGTCGAAGTGGAGGGCTGCGGGCTCACAGGGCGGCTGCTCGCCATCATCAGCCTCACCCTAACATCCTCCAGCACAGCCTGCAGACAGTCATGCTGCCACTCTCCCAGCAGCTCTGACAGATCATACCCACACTGGCCCTTCTGAGAGTCCTGTGCCTCCTGACCCAGCAGGGCCCTCCATGTCTTATAGATCTTCATCCTGATGGAGGGTAGTGTTGTGCAGCAAGGGGTGTTATCTTTAATTGGACCGGCTGCGGTCGTAGCCAGCTCTCCAACCGATATGAAGAACCTGCATTTAGTCTGTTCGTGAGCCATGTGAAACTGCAGCTGGTAGTCCTGAATGCACACCGTGGTGTTGAGCAGGCTGGTGAAACACTCGCGGTCCTCCTGCTCCTGAAGATGCTCCCAGGCTGCTGAGGTGAGAATGGCAGGGATCTGAAGCACTCCGTCGGACAGAAAGAGCAGCCCTGTGGGGCCCTCAGAACCCTGAGCCTGGGACTGAGACATCTGACCCACCCCGATGACATGAGCCTTCAGCCGCCCGCTGCAGCTCCCCTCCCGACTGCCATAGCTCAGGATCAGACTCTCTATCCATGGAGACAGCCTGCTCCAAGAAGGTCGAGGCATGCTTGTAGTTTCAAACTGTGTGTCTCCTGTTATGTCCCGTCAGGCAAACGTTTACGATGCTCAGTGGTTCCTCCATCACAACAGCACAACCGGAGCTACAAAGGAAACTCAAATCAGCTATGCTCCATTTTAAAATAACGTTACACATTATTTTGGTGTAACATAATCCATTCTGGTTAAATAGTGGGAGGATATTATCGCTACTGGCTAACGTTGCGCGCGAAAAACTTTGCTAGCACTGGTACATTATCGACATCGCCACTACGGACACGGCAATATCGCAAGATTTCCTCCCGACTAGCACAGTATAATAATACTACTAACCTAGGATACACAAGCAGTCAGTGCCATTACCTTTACGTGACGTTAATCCTGTACAAAATACGTTAAGGCGGCCATAAAGTCCTCTCAAGTTTCCGGGAGAAAACAGTGGACAGGCGAGTTGTCCTTCAAATTAAAAGCGCAAATGTTTATTCATGTACTGTTGAAGAGACAAGTATGGCCATTTTATAACGTGAAAATGAGATTTACATATCAATTATCACATACTCAGGTTATTTAGCTAATGTTTATGACTAAAGGTAAACCAACCAACACTATACTAGTTGGCGAAAAGGCTTTTTACTTACACCGGAAATACTGATTGGTGGAAATATCTGTGAATTTCTGCCAAATCGATCGCTTTCCGTTGGCTCCGTTCCGTTTCTTTTTAATTCTCACTTCCTATATCCATTTCAAAACCTGAACAAAAGAACAAGCGAATACCTTTTATTTTTCTTAGTTTGAAAAGATAGTCTACACAAATACCTTCATATAACTTAACTAGTTTCTGTTGTTATCCACAATTCTGTTGATGTACAGGTTGCTCTTAGAGAGTTGGGACACTGTCTGTCTATACGCTTTCCTCCCAGCAGATGCTGCATTCACGTACCAAATGAAATCTGCCCGCGGAACTGCTGTGATATTAAAAAGCGTGTTCTTTTTATTTACAGTCTATGGTTCTTACCCAACTTGTTTAAAGCTATTTAACTAATCGATTGCCTTGGTTTCTTCGTATGAGAGCTTTGAGCTCAATGTGAATTTTATGTGAATCTATCTGTTTATCGTTTATTTTATCGTTTATTTTATTTGGACAGGCGTCCCATGTGATCATAAGTTTAAACAGGAGTTCCTTATTTACGTTATGGCCCTGAATGCAGCACAATACATGTCGAGTCTTCACATCCACTCACAACATTCTCGCGTGGAGTGATTCATACAGCCTGTGCCCATAAAAAAGACAAACACATTTCGTAGTGTTAAGGTAAGATACTTAAAAATCGTAAACTTGAATTGTTAAAAGTAAAAATATTGACATTAACAGTTTGAACCATTGTAAACACAACGTTACAGTGCAGGGTTCAAGCCTACGTTTATGTGTTTGTAGCTTTCCCCACTTATCAGTAACATTGTTTCGGCTAACCAAATTAAATTAGACTAACGTCACCCAAGTTATGGTTGAGTTTACGTCTTCCAGTGTTGAACTGTAAATTACTTTACTGGCGACATTTTATCGTGTTTGACATAGGGACAGTTTGTCGACGGTTGTTTTGCTAGTAACTTAGCCTAACGTTAGCCTTTACGTACCACCAGCTTGTCCAAACTTAGAAATTTAGAAACCTGTCAGTTGAAGATCCGTAAGACGAATCGTTATGTTTTCTCACACTATTAGTCATACATTTGTTTCACTTAACATGGTATTATTTCATTTCAATTTCAATCAATTTGACGTTTTATATTTTGTTGATACATCTCGCCGCTGCCCTCTTTGGTCTGTTGTATCGTTAGTAACGTTAGATGAATAATTTAATGAGTAAGTTAACATTAGCCTACTTTTTAATCGAAATAGGTGTTTTGTCTTTTGTGCCAGCTGAACTGAAGAATATCCCTGTAAATTTGTTTAAAGCCAAGCCTAGACATGCCCGATTCTGGATCAAGTGAAACCGGTTCGAAGGTTTCAGACCCACAACATTCCCAGAAACTCCTCAGGGTCCTTCGCGTCTTCTGGCAGGAGCAAAGCTTCCACGATGCGCTGCTGGTGGTTGATGGAGAGGAGCTTCCTGTCCAGAAAAACATCCTGGCTGCTGCCAGCCCTTATATCAGGTCAGAAATTTGCTCTGGCACATCAGCCCAAATCTGATCTTGCATGTTATCTTTGGCTGGTGTTACCATTGTTAGAGCGCCATGGGTGTGTCCACTTTCACAGTGGCAGTGGTACTGCTTGGAGTGATTAAAGGGCTTCATGTTCCTAGTTTTCATCGACATATTCATTTGTGCTGATGGTTTTCTGTTAGGACCAAGCTGAACTACAATCCTCCAAAGGAAGATGGGTCTACATACAGAATTGAACTGCAGGGGATCTCCATGGCCATCATGAAACAGATCCTGGACTACATCTTCAGTGGTGAAGTGAGTGTGCAGGCTTTAAAGAGCGTGTAATGTGTTCTGCCCATCCTGATGTATTACTGTGGATATCCATTTGATCTGTATTGCCTCGCCTTTCTCTTTGTCTCACTACCTGCATGTGCGTGTGTGTCTGTCCTTCACACACAGATAACTTTAAGTGAAGAGACAATCCAGGACATGGTGCAGGCATCCGACCTGCTCCTCATGTCTGACCTGAAGTCTCTGTGCTGCCAGTTCTTAGAAAGCTGCATCACGGCAGAGAACTGCATCGGCATCCGGCTCTTCTCTCTGCACTATTGCCTTTACCATGTCCACTATGCCGCCACCGAGTTCCTGCAGACACATTTCGGCGATGTGGCGCTCACTGAGGAGTTCTCAGAGCTGACCCCGGACCGGCTCTGCGAGGTGCTGGCTATGGAAAAGTTGAACGTGGGCAATGAAAAGCATGTGCTGGAGGCTGTAGTGCGATGGTTCGCACACGACCCAGAGGATCGCAGGGTGGGTGCTCTCTTCAGTTTCATTGTTGAGATAAGAGAGATCATGAAAAATGGACACTGGCAACTTTTTTTGGTCAACTGACCAACTGCAAATTAGAAAAATATACATTTTCTGAGTGAAATAAACTTAAAATGGCAATATGGGCCCTTTTTTGGTTCATTACAGTTTTGTGTATCAAATTGGTTAGTGTATGAAGCTTTTAAAGCTAAGTTAGGCAATTCATTTCAGCAGTAGTGTTGGTATATCTGTCAAAATTCTCTTTACATCCTGACAGCAATAAATAAATTAAATGTTAGGATACAAAAATGAAAAAAAATCCACTACCTGTGGCTGTTGCAGGACTGTAAAAATGAAATGACTGGCTGGCCTACCTGCCTGTCTACCTACCTACCTGCACTCCGCCTCTGCACTCACTGCGCATGAAAATGCGAATTTTGCGGGAGTGGCTTTGGAAGGCCTGAAAGAAGAGGGTGGGATTTTTTTTTCAGATGGATACTTTTAAAATTTAGCTGTCTTTCAGATGACCTGAGAGGTCTGGATGGTTCCTAATGTAGCCGAAGATAAGAAATGTGTTTAGGCCCTAAACTATTCAGTGCTTTATAAACAAACAGCAGTATTTTAAAATCAATTTTTGACATAAAGGAAGCCAGCATAAAGATCTCAGAACTCATGTGTTATGTGATCCACTTTTTTGGTCTTAGTGAGGACTCAAGCAGCAGAGTTCTTAATCAGCTGCAGCTGTCTGATTGATTTTTAGGGAGATGTGTAAGGACGCTGTAACAGTATTCAAGTTGACTTAAGATAAATGACTGAACATGTTTTTCCAGATCCTACTGAGTCCTTTAACCCTTCATACATTCTTCCGGTGATAGTAGGCGGACTTTGTAATCTTCTTAATGTTGCTGTTGAAGAGTCCATGAGTACACCAAGATTTCTGGCTTGGTTTGGGGTTTTATACACTGCCTGTTAAAGCTAAGAATGCACCTCTTAAGAAACGAATTATTGATTTTTGTAAGGATGAAAATTAATGGAAACAGTTAGCTACCTGGAACGAAAAGTGAACACTGGAAAAACAATTGAACTAATAACTTAAAGAATGGGCCTTTCACGTAAAATAGTCCATCATTTAAATGTTTTTTGTAGGTTGTGTCCTTAAACTTCAAATTTCTTGGTGTAATACTTCTCGTAAATACTGTTGGAGCATATGGAAACATGTTAATATTTAGCCCAGAAATGAATGTGTAATTTTAATAATATTTAGTTTCTCTTATTGTATTATTATAGCCGCACTATCAATATTTCTTCCCATATTCTTCCCCTCAGCTCTGTGTTCCATTTTAGGTTCTTGCATAAATGCAGCTGCATGAATAGACATGCATCAAAATCCAAGCAGCTGCTGGCTTGACTCACTTAACTGCAGTCAAAAAGTAATTTGACTGCGGCTAGTTTTGCTCTGAAACCTATTTTTTAATACATAATAAAGTCACAAAAGTAACTCTATACATATATTGTGGTAGAGTTGCTGAAGAGAGAAAACGAGCTAAAAGGAGTGTGCAAATTTAACTTTCAGTTCTGTGCCAAGTTTTCGGCAGGTGTGGAAGAAGTGCGGTAAAGAATGCTTTCAAAAATAGATGTTAATTGGTTAAATTTATCAATTAACAAAATGCAAACTGAATGAACAGACGATGCCCCAAGTGGCCGGAAAGCTGTTGTTTATGAACCACAAAGTGAGTTGTATTCCATCTGTATTTGCAGGTACACATGAAGGAAGTGATGTCTGCGGTATGGCTACAGGGCCTGGACCTGAGCTACCTGAGAGAACAGGTAGGGGAACTGTGAAGTGTTGCTTTGTTGTTGTTTTGAATATTCAGACATTGGGTGTTGTTTCTTGTGTGTACTTTGGGTGTCGCCCTGCTATTAAGGTTATAAAGGTAGGATTCAAACTGTTGTCGGCAGGTGGGTTTGGAGCGCTGCGGCACATTGGCTCTAAACCTTTTGTTTGACACAGCCTACTGTTTAGAAAATGTGGTTTAACTGTGAAAAATGGACATTTCATGCTGCACGGTATAACAAATAAACGCCAGCTCCGTAAGCTAACGGTATAAGACTGAGCTCCCTTAATAGTTATCAGTTAATTATCAGTAGCCTAACAACAGAACCTATGTGATGATGTGAATGTCCAGTCAAAGTGTTCAGTGTTGCAGAAAGTTTCACAATACGCTGTTTTTTAAGGCACAAACTCCTCTGGGCTAATTTAGTACCTAACCTCATTGTGTGCTGAATGGTATCCCATCAGGCTATGGGGGAACCACTGATGAGGGAGGTGATCAGAGAGTACTGTCAGCCGGTGCTGAGGGCTGGTCAGCTGCAGGGTGAGGCGCTGCTCGCCGCCTTCAAGCCACGAGGTTACTCAGAGTGTATAGTTATCGCCGGAGGAGAGGATCGCAAGTGAGTCCACGTCTTTATTTTTATTATTTGTATTCTATTTGGACATGAAACTATTTATCACAATCTTTGCTGTCCAGTGGATACCTACAAATGAAGCTTTTCTACTTCACAAAAGATTTGGAAAAAAATCACTAAGCAGTTGACAGAATTTCTTTAGAATTTAAATATATGATTTGAAGAAATCAAGTATTAGCAGTTTAAATACAGAACTGTCTGAAGTGACCTTTAGAAACCCCCTTGAATCCTAGCTGTTATGCGACCATTTCTGGTATATAAATGAGGTAAAATGTGGTCACAACCAGAGGAAGAGGTTAAGTTAGTTCTGAGTTCACCCAGATCACATGGTTGGCTCACATCCTGTCTGGTCTGGTGATTTTTGTCCTGTACAGAAGCAGGAAACCGACTGCCGTGACACGCTGCATGTGTCCGCTTTATGACACCAACAGACAGGCCTGGATCGAGCTGCAGCCAATGAGTGTCGCCCGCCTCGGCCACGGGGTGGTCGCTGCCGGTCAGTACTGGGCGTAGACCAGAAAAATACATCCACCTCAACTGAAGTGATGCAGAAAACACAACTGTAACATGTGATTCTTTCACCAGGATTAGGGCTTTAGAGTAGAACAGTGCCAGGTCCAGCAAATAAGTCAGTAGTAACGCTGTGTTTTCTGTCTGTTAGAGGGTTTTCTGTTTGTGATGGGCGGAGCAGATGAACACAAAACAGTCCTGGACAGTGGAGAGAAATATGACCCTGAATCCAACACCTGGAGCCCCATACCCCCAATGCTACAGGTATATGCATGCCTTTCTGTAACTGCACTTCTCCTGAGGTTTCGGCAGTTAGAATTATCCCTCTGTCATAAGTATGTAAACGTTGCCTCAGTTCAATATTTCTGTCAAATAGACACTGAAAAGGTTTGAAAATTAGGAGTTTCTGCTGTTCAGGACTTTTAAGCAGGATAAATGATCAGTCCATCATAACATATCATCGTGTACAAACTAGATATCACCTGCAAAGTAACATAATGACATCTTTCAAAAGTGCAAGACCTGTTCATTTACTACTTTTGCCTTAATGAATATGCAATTTGGGGGTGTTTCAATTTTATTGTGCAAAGTAATAGGTGGGTAACATGCAAATACATTTATTTACAATGCGCAAAGTGAAAAAGAAAAGCAAATTCATGTGAGTGCAACAGCATCTGTTTTTAATATGTTTGAGAGGAAGGTGCAAACCGCCAAGTGTTGCGCAGAGATGGCTGCTGTTATCGTTGCGAGAATGAGACACAGCTGTACTAATGAAAGAAAACAGAGAAATTAAAAATATTAGATAATATTATTCTATATCCAATGTAAAGAAATTATTTAAGTTTATTTATTTTTTGAACTATATAAATTGAATAGTTTTTTTGTATCTTCCTTTAGCTTTGGTAATACTGTTGTATTAACATTCATATCAATAAAGCAAATTTCGTTTTGACCTTACTTCTTTTCGTGGCACTACGGAGACCCCCGCTGCATAGTGCACGGATCACAGGTATAACTCATCCAGCCAGAGGGAACGATCACCAGCTGTTAACAGCACGCCAGTCGTAATAGCGACACAACCCAATGTAGGTATCGGAGAGGTATCGGAGAGGTCACGGTGCGGACGGTTGGTGATCGTTCCCTCTGGCTGGATGAAGCACGATCTGCTGGCATTTCCTGGCGTCTGGGTCATTCCAGCATACTGTAGCTGTTTCTTACACAGTGGCTGCTTTCCCTCCTGACTCTCCATGGCGGAAACCATTAAAACACACAAAACCTTCATTTAAATACTGCTACCTCCATTGTGTTTGCTCCTGTTGTCATCCACGCAATAATTCTTAGTTAATCACCCATAACAGGTACTACAAATGCATGTGCAATATTTCTGAATGCAGTAAATCCGGTTCAAAGTGTTTTTCTGCAGACGTGTTCAGTATACATTCATGACCACTAGTTGTCAGCAGTGCTGCAATAAAGGTTCAGTTTTTAACTCTGGTTAGCAGTACAGGCAGGATACAGTCTATGGGTTTGACAGAGACTTCACAACCCCAGTCACCTGCTGACATTTTATAGAGGAAAGTGGTGTCGTTCACATTATTTGCTGACTATGTATTGTTAAATGCTCTCTGCACAATAGATATAGTGGCGATCGCACTTCAAAATAGCCACTTGAGGGAATTTGAAGTCGTCTCCAACGCGTAATTGTGCAAAAAAATCACATCTGCCATGGTATGTAGTTAACACTTCATTTTATGCAGAATAAAAGTACTTACAGAAGGCTGCTTGCATTAAAGATGTAAATAGAGCTCTCATGCAAGAAAAAAAAACTGTAAACACGATGCTAACGCTGGGATATAACAAAATCCATCACGAAAAACTGTGTGGCTTCGTCCGATCATAATTCCCTCTCGCTATTCACCTGTGACTTCCTCATATAGCCTCTCTTACCACCGTGATTCCCTGTCTATGTCCCCTGGTGTGCAGGTGGAAGCAGGAGTGTCACCCCTATGCAACTTACCACTAACACAGGACATATAACACACATCATAATTAGCTACAACAATAGTTATATATTAAAATCAGACTTACATTAGAATATATTATTCATTATATCAATATTTTGAAACATAAGAATATCACATTAAAGTAATATAATGTAAAGCATTACTTGATATGTGAATCAAAAACACTGCTAGAGATATATAAGTAAAGCAAGAGGAATGAAAGTCAAAAACTGGTCAATTCTGAGATTTCATGGGGTTTTAGATTTCAAAAGTTAGCCAGTCTAAAGATTTAGAACCGCATTATGGTGTTTTTGCAATCTACATTTTGAAACCGTTGGTAAAGACGAATGTTTTTCAACCCCAGACTGTGTGAGGTTATCAGTGGAGCCTGGTGTCATACCAGTGCTTCAAATGGGATTTCAAAACGTCAGCTAATGTGTGGTTTAATTTTCATGCCACTGACGTATGTAGGCTCGTCAGAACTTTGGTGTGGTGGAGCTGGACGGTCTGATCTACGTTCTCGGAGGAGAGAACGAAGAAACGGAGCTGGTCACCGTTGAAGTGTTTGACCCTCACTTCAGTACCTGGAGAATGCAGACCAGCATGACCATGATCCGCAAGGTAACAACACACATACACATATCAAATTCACATGAGAGCAGAAGATGTAACGCTGTTGATGATTGAGACATAATGATGTTCCAACACAGTACTCTATATCAGCACTTTATATCTCTCTCTTTGTTGTTACATGTATTTATTTTTTTATTTTAACTAAATTCTGTTTATAACTAATATGAGATCTATAGCAGGGCTGGCCATTATCACTAAACTCAATATCATGATTAATTGTCGCATTGAACCTCGGTAACGATTAATAAACAATATCTTATCAAATACACTTGTGCACAAGAGTTTCCATCATAATAGTGGAGTTCTTATTAATTCGAAAATAAGCCAAAGAAATAATAAAGAAATAATGTTTAACAAATTCTGACACCTTTAAGTATTTGTTTACCAAAGGGAAATTAAACTAAAATGTTCTATATTTCACATCTGTTGCAAGTATCAAAACAATTGATATTATTGATAGATCTGAATAACACTTGTATGGCTACTGTTATTTTATTCCATCAGCATTATGTTTTAGGGGATAGAGTGAAATTATTTTAACAAACCCTTTTTTAAATCCTCTTTACAATTCCAGTGCTGAAAAATTGTAGCTTGCCTTAATTCAGGGTGAACCTCTGCGTTACTATATTCATCTGCTGGTAATAAGGCTGTCAGGAGAACTGATACTTCGGTACCAAATCCATACCAAAATTCTGACAACATGTTGAGAAGTGTTTTACAAGGTACTGGAGATCCGACACGTGGAAGATAGTGACAATTGTAGCTGCAGCGACGGCTCGTCAAAACTGGCCTCGTCAAAAGAAAAGAGTATGGAAACCGGGGTGAAGTTAGTTTCACAGCTGTTACCTTCAACAGCTCAGTGTCAAAGCCTCCATTTCTCAGTTGGAGAGCGTAGAGTTTTGATCCCCTGAAAATCACCAAATATGACGATGCAGTTTCAGCACTAAGAACTGAATGTCTGACTGGCGCACCTGTTACTATAGGTGGAGTTAGTGGAACACACTCAATTTCGATCATCAATAACGTTTTTGTTTTTCAATTTAAAAATCTCTGATAACTGCCAATATACATAGTGGCCACCCTTAAACATTTCACACCTGTGAGATTATAAAGAAAAGTTAAAAAATTAAGTCATTCATTTATTAATAATAATAATAATTTAAAGAGGTGGTATTATGCTTTTTTGGCTTTTTCCTCTCCTTTATTGAGTTATATACAGTATCTTATATATCTTTTTTTGCATGTTATAGGTTTGCAAAGTGAAAAAGCCCAAAGTTCAACCATCAGAAAACACTGCTCTGAACTGCCTGAAAACAGCTTGTTTGTAGTCCAGCCTTTACTTCCCTTTCTTGTGATGTCACAAGTAAATACGTGTCATAATGCTCGCTGAGTGACTAGTCTGGAAAAACACTGAGCTGCAGTACACACCTCTCCTCTCCCTTCCAAACACTAGCTACCCTCCAGGCAGTCAGTGGACATAAAGTTGTTACTGTGATGTAGAGACAGAGCTCAGTTAAAACTTTTTGGATGAAAGATACGTTTGTTACAGATTAATAACTCACCACTCTTGCCAAGCTGGTCGGCAACATGTAGCCCACAGCTGAATCAAAGCTGTTTACTGTCTTTTCGCTGACCCGCCTTTTTCTGCTTCTGATTACTGAAAGAGGAGCTGCAGCAAAGTGCAGTATGACAAAAAAATATGGTGTTTTTAAAAAAATGAAGCCATGGAAACCTTTTCTGGTACAACCTCTATATAGGATTTTGAACCTGAAAATGAGCATAACACCACCTCTTTAATAATATGCACAGTGCAAGTTTGTAATTTCAATATTTATGAATATTCATTTATGAATTTATATTGACATCAAATGATGTCCACCTCTCACCTGTCCATAACATCCTCAAACAACTTTCACAGCAGTTGTTTTTTGTAATGTTCAAATATTTTTAATAAAAAAGTATATGTTGGGATTTATTACTGCGGTATCGAATTGGTTTTAAGAATCGTGGGATTTTACTTTTATCGGTATCGACTACTAAATTTCTGGTATCGTGACGTCCCTAGCTGGTAAGCAAAACTCTGATAAAGGAGGTTAACCCTTTCTGCAAAACTCTGAAATTCTGTTCTTGAGATGCTGGAGCCTTTAATTTTTGGAACGTTAACTATTGGATTCACGGTGTACTGCTAACCTCCACACACACACTCACCATGCTGAGCTCTCCCAAAGAGGCCACTCTGCTCCGCTGTTTGCAACGGTATTTACATTTAGCTTCGTTTGGTGGTTCTGGTCACTTTTATGTAAAAGTCATGACAGCAATCTTACAAATGGAGCCCTTTACAGACATGGAATATCCAACATTGCTGGCTTCACTGTGTCTGTTACATCGATGGCTTTTTGTCATTCAGACATACTAAGTGATGTTTACTTTAACGCTCCTTACAGCTAATTCAGACATGACAGAACATTTGTGGAGAGGCGCTTACGTGATATTTGGCACATGTGCATGTGAGAGGAGCAGAGAGAACAGCGGTGAATTGAAATGTTATGACATCGAGAAAGAAGACAGCTTTCTGTTTTCTCACAGGCTTCATCATGAGCACAAGGAACTCTCCACCGCTTCTCTAACTGATTCATTTCCCCATCAGTTCATCATCTTAAATTATTAATGGGATAGTTTGTATGGACTGATCTGATATGAGAAGAATCTACCCAAAACTGGCTTTTTCAATGTTTTTCATAGTTTATTAAGAGATATTGATTGAGATACTACATGCTGTGAATGAATACAGCTGAAGGCAAACCTCTATACAAATGAAACGTGTCAAGTTGTGAAATATCTCTCTCTCTGCATGTTTAACCTGTTGTTCAGCCGTGGACCTTTGTCACATGTCATTCCTTTGTCTCTTTTTTCCCCCATTTCCTGCACCCATCTGAAAAATAAAGGCAAAATAATAAAAAACAAAATGGTTGCTGATTAATTTTCCATCAATCAAAGAATCATCAAGTACTAAACACAACCTTTCCTTTAACTTCCCTATAACACCCCTATAAAAGTGGACATGGAAGACCCAAAAACCTCAAAAAAACTTTTTGAGAATGTATTAATTCCAAAATAAACCTACATAATAACCTTGTGTGTTGCCTGTTTTTGGTCTCTCACACCAGGAAATTATCTTTGTCTGGACAGTGTAACACACACACACACACCTAACAATGTTACTGAAATGACCATGCAGAATGCATCCAGGGCCGTTGCTACCCTTGTCCAGACTTGTCCAGAAACTAGACAGAACTTAGAACAAGTGATTCATTTTCCACAGTGCATCTCTTCCCCACATGCTCTGACTTGTCTTCTCTTTTAGGTCGGCTGCTATGCCTCCATGAATAAGAAGATCTATGCCATGGGTGGGGGCTCCTACGGGAAGCTGTTTGACTCCGTTGAATGCTTTGACCCCAAAACCCAGCACTGGACGGGCCTCTGTCCTCTGAAAGAGAGAAGGTAAACACAGCCCCTGATTGCGTTAGCTGTTACAGTCTAAGCAGGGAAAAAAAAAGATCTATGATTTGATCTGCTGACATACACACAGTTTAGAGTCAGTAGTTTTATTTTGTCATCTTCTCTCTTCGGTGCATTGAAAATACTTTCGTCACGTTATATGCACTTGCAGTGTAATGCAAACATTTAACTTCAGCCTGTTGTACTTGTTTGTATTTGCGCAACAGGAAATGAAAAATGGCTCCATGATCATTACCACACTCCCAGAACTGCCAGTTTTGGTTTCAGATTCACCTCCCCCTGACTTACAGCACAGTCATACCAAAAGGTTGCTCAGGATGATGAAGTAGCTATACCTGAGGCTGTTGAGTCAGACTATGTACATTTATTAGTCACAGCAGAACCTGTGATCTTAAGATGTGAAGAAACATGCAGTCTTTCAGTTTGCCTATCTCTTGATTGGTCGTGTCATGTATGTTTGTGTACTTAGCCTAGAGACATCTAGCGAAATAGTCATGTCTTGGAGAGCTTTTTAGGCACCGTTTTCAGTTCAAACATCATGAAACATCACTTCAAAGGACTTCTTTATATCATTGCTTCTGTCAGTAAAGGACATGCTGCCACATCAGATCAGTCTTTTTCTTGGTTTGTAAAGAATTAATTTAGCTTTGATCTGACCATGTTTGCCTCTGTCATATTGCCTTGGATTTCCTGGATTAGCCACTGCCTGCAGCTATCAGCCCTTTCATGGAATGCCTTTCTATTGAATGATAATACATCGGCCCTTACTATGTCAACACTAGCCTCTCTTCATGGTCAGTGAATGGCCTTTGCGTCGTGATTGTTTGACACGTCCATGCTTTGAGTTGAATTGTACACCTTCAAATGTTAACCTATTATGTTAACATACACGTAAAATGTTGGAAAGCAGGATTTCTTTATGGCAATGTTGTAATTTTAGGATTTTTGCGTCAATGTGATAAATGATCTAGATTTGTCAGTAATTAAATTTGCTGCCAATAGCAGACATTCCTGTCTGTATAGACGTTTTGAATATGTTTAACCTTGTTATATCTTGATACGGCAAAATAAAATAACATATCAGAAGAAAATAGGTTATCCCTATTGCTCACTACTAACTCTCACATTCTCTGCTGTTGTTTTCCTGGGTAGGTTTGGTTCGGTGGCGTGTGGTGTCGGTCAGGAGCTCTATGTGTTCGGTGGAGTTAGAAGCCAAGAGCACGACAACCCCGAGCAAAGACAAATGATGACCTGCAAGTCTGAGTTCTACCATGATGAGATGAGGAGGTCAGTATAGAAATACTGCCTCCACTCTTTTTGACATTACAAATTTTAACCTTTTATTAGATTCAATGAATATATTATTATTATTATTAATACTATTTTTCTGTGTTATAGTGTCCCATCTGGTTTAAATGTTGAGTTTTAAAGGTCATTTATAACCTTGGAAACTGCGGTTGAGAAAACAGTCTCACCGCAAGGACCATTTTAATAGCTGTTTTGGAGCTTTTGACCATAATGTATGATCTCCTTTAGCAGATGGAGTTCCTGAGAGTTTATTCTTTATTAGATTCACATCAGGTATCACAAAGTTATTGCTTGTTTGTTTTTTTTTGTTTGGTGACCAATTTATTTGCTTACGATATGTAATTTTAGAAGGTTAGAAGTATTCATCATCAAAATGGAAATGTTCAGCCTTGCTCTACTGTTTTTTATAACATAGAAACAAGAAACTAAGAAAATCAAGAAATTGACAATAAAAATATAGGGAAACGTTTTGTATTTGTTTTTGATGTCCATATCTGTTGTTGTTGGTATGACGGGTGAAGGTGGATGTTCCTGGATGACCAGAACCTATGTATTCAGACCAGCTCATCCTTCGTGTACGGCGCCGTACCCATCGGGGCCAGCATCTATGTAGTGGGAGACCTGGACACAGGTCAGTGAAAGAAAACAATGTAAAACAACAGCAGTGTTCTGATGGGGTTATAGCAATGCCAATATTGTAAGGTTTATGTGTAAGGTTGGTGTTTCCTGTGTGTACAGGAACAAGCTTTGACTACATCCGGGAGTTTCGCCGCAGCACTGGAACGTGGCATCGCACCAAGCCTATGTTACCCACCGACCTCTCCAAAACAGCCTGCGCCGCCCTGCGCATCGCCAACTGTCGACTGTTCCGCCTCCAGTTGAGCCAGGGAATGTTCCGAATAAGAGTCTGACGCCTCTTTTGCACACTGGTACTTTCTACCTGCTATAGTCGGGGTTTAGGGATTGTAAAAACATTGAAATATTACAGTGACTAAATGTTGGGGTTGTGACTGTACGTTCAAGGGTTAGTACTCGAGACCCCTTTACTGTATGACGGGACAAAAGTTAATATAAACACGTTATTAACATTATAGGTTTTATGGCATTTTTAAAAAAAAAAATCTAAAGAGTGTTTTCTTTTTAATGTGGGATTTCAGTCAATTTCAGTTTTAGTTTTTTATTTTAATGGACATTCCTCATTTGTAATGTTTATTGGTGATGTGTTGCTTGGTGAGGGATTTACTGTAAACAACACTTGATAAATTATCACATTCACTATCACATAACTACATGAGGGATTATGATGCACATTTTTTTAAAGTACTACTGTGTTGCAATTTGGATTTTAGGCTCTCTTGTGTTGTTTGATGGTGTATTGTTCATCTTTCTGGCTAAACATAGACGACATTTCAGACATTTTTTCAGATATCTGCAACCGCTACAGTGGAGGTTAAGGGTAAAAAATCTTTCAGTGGGAAGTGAGACTTTGGTGTCAGTCCTTTTAGAATGAGAGAGCAAAGGGACTTTTTGCAGCAGTCACATGGAACAAAGAACTCCACCGTTCATGCCAGACACCCGTACCACCTTTTTCCACTGCTGCTATACTCTGATTAGACCAGAATCCAGTGCTGCCACAAGAATATGCAAAGCAGTGGAATATCAGCTTGCCTCATTCATCTGTGCAGCTTTCTAGTTTTAAAATGCTGACAAATTGCATCCGTCAGTGTGTTCTGCTTTACTTTATGTTGCATTTTGATTGTTAGGTTTGTAGATGTGAGCCGCAGCAGCAGTCACATTGTGAGAATTCTGTCCTAATTTTCTGACCGTCAGAATTTTGATGCGGCTTTTTGAGACTGTCCTCCCAAGACAAAAAACAGCATCAGCTGTTTCGAGTAGTTTGTAGCTGCAGTACCGGAGGCTGCATTTTAAGGAACGAAATCCTAGGAACGGAACTGCATTTGTAGGACCCTTGTCTTCCTTGACACTACTTGACTGCCTCCCGAAGCCCATTAACAATAACCCTAACCATCACAGGGTGTGTGCCTAAACCTAAGTCGTCGTCGACCGGTTAAACCTACAGCTGCGCACGTCGGCTGTGCAGACAGGGTTAACCTCCTTTATGTTGCTGCGCATGACCGCCACCAATCTACTAGATGGCGCTGTCGCAAAATAACTACAGTCCTTGAACTGCGGTCCCAGGACTGCGGGGGTCCTGAAAATGCAGCCTCTGGTACTGCAGCTTTATAATATTAGTTGTTTCAGCAGATGCTAAAAACCACATTTGTTTACATTCAAATATCAAAGCCCCCTAGAGATCTTAGGAATGATGTCTACTGTCCATCGGGAGCATGGGGGGAAGTAGCGTGCGGTTTTTAGAAAGCCAGAGGGAGGGGGAGGAGGAGGTTGGAGTGGATGGATGGATCAACAAAACAACTGACTTTAACTTGGGAGACTTTCTTGTTTCCTAGCGACAGTCAACGTTTCTTTTAACATTAACCAAGAAGTTATTATTGTAACCATGGCGACGAAGGCCTCCTGACCTTAACATTGTAGTAATTTTAGCCCAAACCCTAACCAAGTAGTTTTTGTGCGTAACCCTAACCAAACCATAACCATCAGATTAGAACACAGTTTTGAAGGCACAGACCAACGATGCCTTTTTGCTGAAAGGGGCATCAAATCAGATAAGGCCTATCTGCATTATTCCAGAGGGCAATCAAAATTACACCGTGTGTAAGGACTTTTAGTGCCACTAGTTTCATTATTGTTTCACTAGAAACCTCTGCTCTGCCCAGATGCACCGCATTAACCGCATGTTTGCACGTTAGCGCACAAGCACTTTACTTGACAGTCGGTTTCTGTTCAGAAATAGACGTGGCTGCGAGTGGCACTCTTGAGTTTGCTGGATGTGTTGCTGCCTTCGTGACCTCTGACATGGCTTTCCAGTCTGTACAGTTTTGGCAACCCTTGACCCCATTTGTTCTGTGTGAGTTACAGCTGCTGCTGTCTGTCCTCAGCACAGGGGCAGCACTTACAAAGTAGACACACACTCAGTGGAGGTCATTTGTGTTGATAGAAACCCACCTCTCATAATATCAGAAAGGCAATAAACCTCACACACATCAAAGACACTTACAGGGTTGAAACTGAGGTCTGACCAATAAAGGCCAATCCATAGTAGCCTTTAAATTGTAAAATTCCAAGTTCTTGTTCTTGTATTGTAATCATGGGACACAAAACTTGAGCTAATCCTATACATTTTAAACAAATAATCTACATTTATGTGTTCTTGTGTGCAAAACTGTGTCACAGGAAATGTCCTCCCTTGATAAATGTTGTCAGGGAGGCGTCAGTTTTATGTTCTGTTAATGTAACTACTGTAACTAGTATGGAGCAACCTGTTTTTACTAAGTCACTACAATGTTAGACATAGGCTACGAACTTTAACACAACTAATGCAACAGGCTGCAGGTCTTATACACAGGCCGACACGAGCCAACAACTATATTTGAGCTGGTTTCTGTTGTAAATGGTTTGTTGACATCAGTAATGTTGTAAATACAGCAGCAGAACGGGATTTCATTTTGAATTATGACAAGCAAAATGATATATTTTACATTATAGGAAAAAATGAAAAGGTCAGAATTGGTCAGTATTGCCACTGTGTCACACCCTAGTTGAAACATGTGGGAGAAAAACAACAATTCTCATCCACTGTGTTCATACTGTTATGACAGACCAGATTAAAAACAGGATTTCCTGGAGCTCGTCGTCACTCCTCTGAGACACTACAAAGCAGCAGGACCTGTCTGCTGAGGGCTTCACTGTGAATAGTGTGCTTCCTTTTTTTTTTGCTTAGACACTTAACATTCCATAGTGTCTCATCATTTACAGTAAATACTACATCAATATCCGAGCTGCTCTGTGTCCTAAACAGTTCTGGTTAACAGCTGCGACAGTGCCATTGGGATCGTTGTCTTTGTGTGTGTGTGTGTGTGTGTGTGTGTGTGTGTGTGTGTGTGTGTGTGTGTGTGTGTGTGTGTGTGTGTGTGTGTGTGTGTGTGTGTGTGTGTGTGTGTGTGTTTCTTTGTCAACACAATAGCATCACATCGGTGCAAGATGCAGTCATGAAACTTTACAGGTGTGCAGTTGAGATCAAAATGAGGGGGATAGGAAGTAGGGAAGGGGCCATTGGCCCACTACTTTACAGCCCTGGCCCACATTTGTTTTAAGTTGTGGAACTAGCTTTACCAAGATGGCAAGATCCAGACAGCCAAAACAAACAATTTGACATTCAGTATTCATGTTCTTGCCAAACAACATTTCATTTATCTTTTGCCAATAATGACACATTCTATATTCGTGATTAACTATATTTAATGTTCTGCATTACTTGTATCAAACCAGGGAATATTTCAACAACACAAAAATATATAAACTAACATAGGTTAGGAGTTGACCCTGCGGTGACGGTTACGCATATTGAATAAATCTGGCACAATTCACCTGTTTCGCCAGACTCACTTCTCTCATGCCATGTGTTTCATTGCAGCATACACACCGATCTGACGTTGCCACTGGACTCTAGTTGGGCTCTAGTTCTCACATGTTAACAGTGTAATGGCTGTCTGTGTTGTTGTGATATACTGGAACAGACCATAAAGGAAAATAAGCAGTTCAGTAGCAGTCTAAACTGGAATTAGCCCAGCTTTAATCAAAGTCATGTTGTGAAAGATCAAGAGTGAAACTGCTGTTTCAGTTTGTACTTTTGTAATCGATGCATGAGGAAGTTTTGTAAGATGTTGCCCATGAGTGTTATTCATTTTCATCAAAGAAATTAAAATTCCAGTGGTCAATTATATGTCTTATCCCATTTTTTTTTATATTTTGTTTCAATGCAACCAAACACCATGTGCTGATACTCAACATGTGATCTAGTCATTGATCAATGATCAAAGATTTTCCTTGTACAGAATTTGTTACTTTGTGCCTATTTTAAAATGCCCAAAGGAATACTGACAGCTGAATAGCTGCAGTTGCTAATGTTCTTTGTTAGTTATTAGGGATGTCCCGATCAGGTTTTTTTGCCCTCGAGTCATTTGATTTTGAGTATCTACCGATACCGAGTCCCGATCCGATACTTCTATAATACTTAAAAAAAGAATAAAGAAGAGCGAAAAAACAGATCCAGGATGTTCCTTATTTTTGATTTAATTCACCTTATTTTAACATTCAGCAACTCTGTTAACAAACAGAGCACTTCTGTGAGGTAGCTTGAACAATCAAGTAATAAATAACATAAATTCTTCACTTTTGGACTTTAGTGCAACAGTAAATATAAAAAAAAGATAAAACAAATAGCACCTCAACTTAAAATACCCAGCAGGCATGTAAACAAATACAAAAATAAAAGTGCCACAGTGTTTGCAAAGCACATCTATATATACATATATATAAATTTATATCTGAGTCCTGATCGGGAGGTAACGTCCGATTCCGATCGAGTCTAAAACAACGTGATCGTATCTGGACATCCCTAGTTATTATAATACAAAGTTGTTGGTGTTTATATTTTTGGTAGCATTGGTCGATAGTACATCAGCAGTGAAGTGTCAAGCGGTTGCATTTTAGTCATCACTGTAAATCCAATTTCTGTGGTTGATATAAGGAATAAAGATTTTGCTACTCTTTCACCTGCCTTCAGGCTAAAAATGCAAGATTTGACCTGATTGAGATTCTAGCATTATTGGAATGCGATCTTTAAAATCAGGGTGTCACCTTTGGGATCACTGTTTGAAAAATGACGTTTTTATTATCATTTTGAAAATATATAAGTATTAAAAATATCTGCAAACACAGAGGAGACATACAATTTAACAACAAAAAATTGATGACGAAGAAACAAATATATACTTATTTATATACCTTGGTTGCCTTTCCGGTGATTTTTTTTTACATGAATTTCACCCAAAATGTCTTCAAAATTGGGCAAAACCAAAAAAAAAGATAAAATGAAGTATGTTTTTTTTCACATTCTAAGAAACACAGAAAATAGTGCATCATACATTGCATTGCAAGTTTTTCAGAACTAGGAATATAGGGTGGCGTATCCTGTATGCAATGTGATGACTTAACATGACATGGCTCACTAATATTTTATGGTAATCTGGCATTGGATTTTAATACTTCTTTTGAAGTGGAAATTTGGATTTGATGGTGGCAACCATTTGTTGTTGAGATATCATGACCCTGACACCAGCAGGGCTAGGATTCCTTCTATAATCAGTTCATTTACATTTATTCATTTAGCTGACGCTTTTATCCAAAGCGACTTACAATTGCTATATATATGTCAACTATATATATGAGCAACTAGGGGTTAAGTGTCGCCTCTGGGACACAATGGTGGATGGGTCACACTGGGTGATTGAACCCGGGTCTCTCACACCAAAGTCATGTGCCTTATCCATTGCGCCATCACCACCCAGACCAGTGCTTTTGCTTTTGCTTTTGCTTTTGCTTTTGCTTTTGCGTAAAACCCAAACTTTGAATCTATGCTGAAAATGAACAGACAATGCTTTACTTGTACTTCTTAAGCGTGAACGTTAAACAAGCGTTTAGTGTAATTGGAGCAGCTAGCTGGGTCTATCTTCATGAGCAGTATACATTGTATGTGCGTGTTGCTTAGGAAAGGTCTAGACAAGGGATTAACTAAACAGGATTATGTGGCATCACCAGGATGCCGTTTATTCAGTTAAAGTGAGCAGCTCTCGTGACCAGTCCCAGAATCCAGCTGACCTGGGACCTGTGACTGATGTGGTGTGGGGGAGGGATTGCTGACATGGCATTTTGAAAGTTGGTGCCAAACTAGGTTTACACTGTGAGCGTGTATGGCTAGTAATAGCCAAAACCGATCACTTCTACACTGGTTGTGACTTGGAATAACTGAGTGTTAGACTGATCAGATGTTGCACTTTTATCTGCCAGCTGTGTGTTGCAGTACAGAAATCAGTCATATGATGAAATGTTCCTCACTGGAACTAATTTCAGTCTCTACATGTGTCTTAATAGTTTCATCTCATAGATGATTTTCTCATGATGAGCTTACGGTTGCTGAGGGAGCTTTTCCACTTTGAGAATCATAGCTATGTTACTTCTGAAAGAGGACATTACACAAACGTCTTAGAAAGTAAAAGTTATAAGTAATATAACACTCATGCCTAATTTAATACACTTTGGTGTTTTGGTGCTAAGCCTTACTTGGCCTGGTACGTCCAGAGCTTATGTTGGCTAATGTTTGCAAAGATTTCTTAGGTCTTCTCTGCTTGTGCTACTGTGATGTACTGCTTTAGCTTTTACCATTGTCCTGTAATTCCCTCATGTGGTCTCAGAGGCTGCTGTTCAGAAAAAGTTACATAGGCTCTCTTTAATTCCTCTATTCTTGAAATGATTTTATTTTAAAATGACCAAGTTATCAAGAAGTAGTATCATCTTTCCAAATTAGTTAAACCCCAATGCAAAGATAGACACATACGGGAGGCTGGCTGGCCTCGACATGTGACCAGACAACCTCTCTTCCTACCTGGCTTCTATTTAGGCGGCTGCAGATACAGTCTATATTGACAGGATGTAGTCCAACATATGTTAATTATAAATGTTTGTGATAAAGATCGCACACTCAGCCCATAAAACTATGATCTTTTATTAACACTTGTCAGACCAACACGTTTTCACTTGGTGCTTCATCAGGCTCATAAAAATGAAAAGAAAAATAAACTGAAATGGCAAAATAAAATTAAGATGCAAAATACTAATAGATAAAGAAATAATAATTTCTTAGAAGAAAGGAAAAAAAGTTTGATGTTGGGAGAATTATTCTTTATCTCAGAAGTACAGACATTGCATATTCACACAACTGGCAGATCCTGAATGAAAAATAGGTTCCGCTGTCTGATAATGCAAGGATTGGTTATTAGCAGAGCATAGGTGTCAATCCACAATACCATGTTTCTCCATGTTTTTCTCTAAAGGTCGTCATATGTATATAGGTCATTCATATTTCATATGGAATCAACATGTATCTTTGTAATTTCAGTTTCCCGCAGATAATCAGTGTTGTATTGATTAGTTTTATAAGTGATGCTGTGATGTGCATGAGAAATTCATTATTGACACACATCTTCAAAACACAAATTTAATCAGTGTATTTAACAATATTTGTTATGGATTTCCTGCACTGATTTAATGTAATCAGATATTTAATAAAGTCATTTCCATTCACATCCATAAGTCTGGCTCTATGATGCATCACATTCTTGCTTCACTATTTTCTTTCCATTTGGCTGTTGACTCAACAGCAGCCAGTCTGCTGGCGGGCTGCTCGGCGTGTTGTAACCTGTCTCCAGAACAATACTGTCTGGAGTGTCGATGGTGTTGCGGCAAGACGCTGCTCATGCGAGATTGTCGGCAGAACTAAAAAAAAAGGTGGCTTTGGGAGAACTGAGGGACGTCCCCGGCAGGAACATGTGGAAACCTCAGAGGTGACACTGAGGTGGTTGTTGTTGCTGGTTGGGACCCTTGAGATGGGAAGCTGTGAGGCCTCTGTTCCCAGTTACCTTCGGCACAGACTGTTGCACTTACCTGTGTTTCTAAAGCCATATTCCCTCTGGCTTATTTTTCCAGGAATTTCAAAACAATGATGTCATGAAGCAGAGGTTTTTCCACCTGCATTTGAAAGATGATATCATCATTTCCTACATATCTGTATCAATACGGTAAAATCCCATCTGAGTTTACGGTTACTACATAGTAATCACATTTTTCACTTTTGTTGTTGGACACTTTCTTGTAAAATTATAACAAAGAAATAGGCCCTGTGAAAGGAAACTGGCACATGGTGCTGCTGACTTCTTTAAATAATTGTTAAAGCTGTAAGTGCCACAAAACAAATAACAACAACAAAAAGACAATTATCTCCAGAGTATTGTATCTCAAAATCTGGGCAAGTGAAAGCCCAGAAAAGTTAGTATTTTTTTCCTGTAATTTGGATGAACCGACACTACAGTTCCTCATGTGTAACGTTACTGTTAAAAGTAGCTTTACAAGATCACTGCCATTAAAAAGTCCACTATGCAGCCTCACTCCAAGAAGCAGGGACAAACAGAAAAAGTGCATACTCTTTACATTATTTTACAGAACCAAAGCTGCTCCAAAAATATAGGAGCCAGAAGAGAAAGGAAACTTTTATTTAAAAAAAATGTAGATACACGCTAAAGACTTGTGTATCTTGTGACTGTGTATCAGTGTAGATTGACTCCCTTATGCAGCCAGCCTCAGTTTTAGCTACTTCCTATATAGACTCAGACATGAGACTGGAAGTTTGCCGCTTTGCTAACGACGTTTGAGCACTAGTATATCTATTTTCAGCAGAGGAGATTAAATGATGGTTGGAGGTGGTCACTTGTAATCAGAAGATTTCTTCACATTGAGCTGAACATTTTAGTTTCTGGGTCTTTTGATGGGAAAGTTCCTCTGGCAATCCTTGTGATACTACATTAGGTACTCAGGATATAGCACCCATGCAAACACACAACTGGACAGTCACGTCTCTTAACTGAATAACTTGATGTTTTTTCCAGGTTTAGTTAAAACACTCCAAGTTAACACTGGGATTTCTATATATCTCAATCAGACCCTAAAAGCACTCACTGACTGACAGCGGGTGGCCTGCTGGGTCACAATGTTCTTAATCACATTTAAATATGTCATGTTGCCCTGTTGCCCTAATATCTTTAAAGCTACGTGCTTTGTAAAATAAGAAGGGTGAAGCTTAGCATTCAGAGACATGATCAGGCGTTAGTATGCAATAGGGGAGAACAGGGTCCGGATAGATTTTACTCTCTATTCTTTCTGTATTTGTTTCTTGTTGAAGCCTTTAAAGGGGCTGTATGTACTTTTCAGTTGCCTCTAGTGCTGAGCTTTCAGATTACAACCACTAGATTTCCAAGCATGACTTCCTGCGCATACTCGAACTCATGAGCTAGCACTCGGCGTCGACCAAAACAGAGACAATACAAGAGACGACATCGCACATCATGCTGGACGCTCAGGTAAACTCCCACTGCAGAGCTACAGTAACATTTTTATCAGCTTAATGGTGAACTAATCCATGCTCGTTACATGATAATGCTATCTTGACTGCATTTAGCCGACGTGATACGCTGATGTTGTGTCTCTTTCACCAGAGAGGCTCAGAAGAGTCAGCACAGCTAAATTTATTGGTTGATAATGAAAATGGTTAATGAGCTATACTGAATATTATAAATGAGATTGTTGCCACAATTTAGTATAACAGTTGGACCGTAGTAAGTAATGTTACTATACTGAATGGGTCTTCCAATGTGTTGTTTTTACACCTATGTTGCATTATTTTATATTATGTGGGTCACATAAGATATGGCAACTGAGACTGGTGTCATGCTAATATGGATCACATTAACTGGTGAAGTATTATATTTGGCAATGGCTATTGTTATCTAACTTATCTAACTCTAAAGCACAAAATCACAATATATTTCACATGCTCTGCAGTAATGTTAGTTTACCTGTCCATTGGGATGAAAGCCAACTCTGGGTGGGTTTTTAAAATCGCCTTTATGGTGTTGACCCATGTATTCTCCGAACATCTGATTCTCGTTTGGTCTGACGGGCTTCAGCACATAAAACCTTTTTATTGTTTTTTTATCCTTAAATTGGAGTTTGTGTTAGAGTCTGTGTTGTGCTATAGAGCCAGTTGTTTTTTCGGTGTTAGCAGACTCGATTTCATTAGTTGAGGTTTTGTCGCAATGTGTGCAGAGGCTCAGGAGTGCAAAAGCAAATAATCGACTCGATTCTTTCACACAGGACGCAGCATAGTGGTTGTTCCAAGAGACAGAGAAAGCAGGTGTGCGGTTTATTTTTATGTGCGGTTACAACCCATTCACAAACAGGCAAATAAAAGGTGATTCAATGATTCAAGTGATTTCATTTAATACAATACGATGATGTCGGACGGGGTGATGACTGGAATAATTCAGAAAAACCACAGAGTTGATACTTAATCACAGGAAGTTTACACCAAATAAAATATGATCACCCCTGTGGTTAGGCTTTCTGTATAATCATACGCATATATTTTATTTTCTCTCCTATTGACCTTTTTGACAGGATGATAAACAAATTGTGTTGTTTAAATGTTGACAAGGAAAAATACTGAAGAATTTTTTTTTAAAAGTACTCAAAATGCTGATTAATCAGTCAGTAACGCAAGTTAAAGCAACAACTTCGGAAGCGTTAAACCAATCGGAGTGATAGTTTTACTAAAGAACCCAGCTTTTTTTGGGCCCACTTGGATTTTTGAGTAGATGGAAACATGAGCATTGGCTGATTCATAAATGACTAGTGTTAGAGGTGGCTCTTAGAGTGGAAGGCATGACTTCAGGGCCTTGTATTGTTCAACAGCCGCCCTGTCAAAGTATCCATGACAAAGACAATAAATCTCTACCAAGGTGTGGCATGGTGTGCTTCTCTCTTTACTGTAACTCAACCTACCTGATCTGGTGGAATTTATCTGAAAGACTGACAGGCAATATCCAGCTAATGGCCTCTAGAGGCTGAAATGTTGCACACTCCAATATGAATATGATGACAGAATAAAACAACTTGATGTTACTGTTAGTCTTGCTGCTAACGTGTTAGCTTCAAGGTGGTACTACAGAATGCATCATAGAATAACAAAATTCATGGGGGTTCTTCTTCTGGGAAGTCAATTATCAGTCTATAATATAATATCTAATAATGTATGTGGAAATGTTGGGTTTAAGTCATAGGATCAATCAACCAAGGTTCATCCTCTGGGGACGAGGAATCCACACTGCGAATGTCATGGCACTGAATACCGTATCTTGTGTTCAGACTTGGAAATCTGGCCATATTGCTGTAATAGAGGAAAGCTCAGTGTGTCCTGAAAAGGGTTCATACTCTGGGGAGCATTAATGTGCTTAGTAAATTTCACAGTAATCTGTTTGTTTGATTTTGTTGTTTTTGTTAAGTGGACATTTTTGCCAAATGGTGGACTAGGGTAAAGGTCACGGGGTAAAAAAACAAAAATCAAAACCCCCATCGTTCCTAAAAGCGTGTTTAGACAGAATCCAATCCATGCAGCGCAACTGCATAAGATATCCATGTAAATTATTTTATTGTGAATTTGTGGGTGTCAGCAACATGGGTGGATTTACATTCTACAATTAAAGGAACTATTTGTAGTTTTTTAAATGAAAGTATTTAATTAAACACTTTTTTATTACCTATTTATGAATGAGTTGTAACCTCACATGAAAATTAACCGCTTTCTCAGTCCCTTGCAACAGCCACTATGCTGCGTCTGATGTAAAGACATCAGGTTGGATTTTCTGCACGCGCACTCCCAAGCCTCATGCCTACAGATTCTGAACTATACACACAGTGACAACACCACAGCTAGCGAAATCGAGTCCACTAATACCAAAAAATGGCCAGCTCCCAGCACAACACAAACTCATCATAAGGATTAAAAACAATAATAAAGTTGTATGTACGGAAGCCCTTTAGGCCAAACCAGAATCAGATCGATGTCTGCAAAAACATGGTCAACTTCAGAGAGGTGTCTGAGCCGTGGAGAGACCTCCGCTTTCTTTTCATAACAGACCCAGAGTTGGCTTTCATCCTACTGGACAGGTAAACTAACACTACTGCAAAGCATGTGAAATATATTTTGATTTTGTGCTTTAGTTGGCTAAAGTTAGATAACGTTAGCTGGCAGGTGAAACCAAAATCTGTGACCCATCACATTCTGTGACCCAAATGGTAAGTTAAACCCTCTGGGCTTTCTAAAACGTTTGGTTTATTCACCAAAACTACTTGGCTAGATTTAGGAAAGGATTGTGGTTTGGGATTAGACACAGAATTGAATGGCTCACAGATTTTGATGCAACACCAGCTAACACCGAGCAGTTGCTAAAATTATTCTTTCCAAAATACTAGAGTTGTATGGCTTGCCACATTTCTTCACCAGTTAACTTGACCCATTCAGTATTACTATCCTCTGTACCACCCGTATTATGTCAATTTATGTTGATTTAATAGAAGAAAGGATACGCTACAAAGCAAATGTAGAGCTATTTGTTTCTAAAACCATTAGAGATATAAGGCAGCAGCAGCAGCAACCTAGCATGGATCTGACATTGTTGGCTTTGTAACATTCAATTTGGACTTATTGTTATGCACATACATATAACAGCGCAGCACAACATCACAATGGAAGACCCATTCACTACACGTTACTGCTGTCTAGCTGTTATACAGTGTGTAAAGCGAGCTACCGCCGACACATCACATTGGGTAAATGCAGTCAATGTAGCATTTTAATGCAACAAGCACGGATTAGTTCATCGTCAAGATGATAAAAATAGTAATGTTGCAGTGGGAGTTTACCTGGATGTCTTTGTTGTGTCAGACTCTGTTCTGTTTTGGTTTGCACATTAGTTTGTGTGTGCGCACAAGCACTGACTTGGGAAGGTAGTTGCAATCTGAAACCTCACTGCTAGAGGTCTCTGAAAAATACATATAGCCCCTTTATTTACCATATTGGTAAATTAAATGTACACAGTAAAAGTGAGTAGGCCCTACAGGGGTGTACTCACGTTTGTTGCCAGCAGTTAATGCATGCCAGCAGTTAAGACATTAATGGCTGTGTGGTGTGTTATTTTGAGGGGACAGCAAATTTACACTGTTATACAAGCTGTACACCCACTACTTTACATTGTAGCCAAGTATCATTTCTTCAGTGTTGTCACATGAAAATATGTAATCAAATATTTACAAAAATTTGAGGGGTGTACTCACTTTGTTGAGATACTGTAATTAGCAGTTAACTAAATGAATCTGAGCTATATTAAAAGCATCTGCTGACATTTTTGGTTTCAAGTTGTTAATCAGTAATTCTATAATCCCAGTAATGCCCCGGTGGACAAATACAATTTTTAAGTACAGTTAAGTGCATTACATCACATATACTGATTTCCCTGAAGTGCTGTAGTGTTGGGTTAAATAGAAAGGAGGGTAAACCATGCACACCTATCAGGTAGGCGAATCAACGTGAAAATTACTTGGAATAGAATCAGCAAAATTTTTCTTCTATGAAATTCGTTATGTTTTAAATTTTGCCTCAACCAAAAAGCCTACTAAAAGCCTATGAAGCATTTTCTTGTAAATAAAGGTGATGCAGACTTATATCAGCACTTAAGGATAGTAAACTCTACCTGAGTCACCGGTTCTTCGCTCCTAATAAACTCCCCCACGTATTGATTTATCTGCCTTTTCAATAATCGTTTTCCCTGCACTCCTACCCTGGAAAAGATGTGGATGTCGACAGGACACGCTGCATCATTTCCAGTGAAGGGTTGTGGGGGGGGGTGGATTCACTTGAATCCTCCATTTTGCGCGGGGGGAGGGGGCGCCCTCGGCAGACAGTCGAGCGCAAAGACACACGGCTCATCCGCTCGCCTCCCCATTGACGTCAGTCCGGTATCACATGAACGAGCGGGGACCAATCGGCGCTGCCGGAGAGTGCTGGCTCCTTGACACCAAGATAGGGGGAAAAGACTGAATAAAAGGAAACCGTGCCAGCGATCCTGTCATGACCACAAAACCCCACGGAAGAGCCTAGAGCAGCCGCCATTGGATATTTTGTCCGTTTTTTCGTTATTCCCATGCGTTCCTCGGTGTGGATTATTGTGTTTGGCACCGGGGCGGACGGAATGGATAAGGCCATGGCCGTAACATATTGAATAGCTCGTTGGTGGTGGTGGTGGGGGGCGGCGAGACGCGCACCGTGGAGACAATTTATGGGGCATTGTGCGGGGAGGAAAATGGTGGATTATACGATACGATACGATATCCTACCGTAAGACACTGTTTGGTGGCATTTCTGTGCCTGTCTTGGCCGTGTCTATAGTAACTGAGGTCGTGTTATAGCGGTTGGTAGGTAGGTACCCCCCCACCTCCCCCCTTGCTCCAGCTCGATCAAAACGACCTTATCTATTTCTATTTTTCATATACATGTAGGATTCTTGGATCGTTGTGACGCGTTCGCCCCCCTTCCCCCTCCCCGAGAGCAACATTTGGAAACAATAAACTGTTGGATTACTTAAGTATGGATTTCAACAGCGGCGGAGGGAGCAACGAGCTGCACAACAACCAGTTCTATCAGTGCGAGGAGAACAAGCCTCTGCTGGGGGAGATGTCGGAGGGGAATAATAACACCAAGCTGGGCGCAGGGCCGTGCAAGAGGTCCCTGCACCACTGCAGCAGCAGCGGGATGCGATACAAGCTGCTCCACGAGGGGGACATCCAGGTGTGCGTGGTCAAACACCCCCGCACCTTCCTCAGCAAGATCCTCACCTCCAAGTTCTTGCGGAGATGGGAGCCGCACCACCTCACGCTCACAGACAGCAGCCTGACCTCGGCCACCGTGAGTTGTTTTCTAGCTAGCCTCGTGTGTGTGTGTGTGTGTGTGTGTGTGTGTGTGTGTGTGTTGTGTGTGTGTGTGTGTGTGAGAGAGAGAGAGAGAGACCATGTCCACATTCACATTCCACAGGCAGTTTTGGTGTTTGTCTTTTCTTGTCTGGACGCAGCAGACGCGCACCGAGATTACGCACAGTCTGTTGTTGACGCAGTGTACTAGAAGGCAGCGTGTCACTGCTTTTATGGCCCATGATGATAAAATTCGCCCCTTCACCCCACACGAACTCCACTCCATCACTTCTGTGTGCAACACATCTTCACCGTACCTGTGACTAGAAGCCCTCTGGTTGACAAACTAAGATGCCTTGAAGTGGAGGTTCCCGAAGTGTGTGTGTGTGTGTGTGTGTGTGTGTGTGTGTGTGTGTGTGTGTGTGTGTGTGTGTGTGTGTGTACATGTGTCTAATGGGTCGTTATTTGGCCCCAGGAGGCTTTTAGTGGGTTTAAACTGGTAATTTAAATTATTAAACAAGAAAGATCTCCTCTTATTAGTCGTTGGAAATACAAGCCATCAGCAGGGGTTGTTAGGTGTGTGACATAAAACCAGTTGAGAACCTCTGCTGCAGCAGCCTGCATTCCCATCACAAACTGTCTTTATGTCTCTTCCTGCCTGTCCTATGGAAGTAAGTGCACAATGGGGAGACAGGGTGCCTGATAATGTTTAGAGGCGAGCTTAGCTATAGTGGTGGGAATACATGGAGGATATTTCCTCTGTTGCGGATGTGGCAGCCCATAGGTCCTGTTGATCAGATGCCTGGCCTACTCAGTGTATCAGGCCAATGCCAACAGGCCTACATATCATCATAAATATCACTGTGCATGGATATTTTAACTGATGGTGGAGTGATACATTTCAAGGAGGAGAGACCCCTTACTGGTGATCCAAACAGCGGCAAAACCTAAATTAATTACATTTTCAGGAAACCAGGATTTATTTTCTCCCTTAATTAACAATATTGTCATTATTTTTCTACATTGTAATGTTAACACATTTACCCGATATGCACACCAGCCTGGATGAATCATACACTGTGTAATTATTAACCACATCAGGAGTCACGTCTGTGGTAATCAATTTTAAATGTTAGTGATAATTCAGCAGATGCCAAAATAACAAAAGCCTTTATTTCCCCTTCTGTTATTATCAACACCTCTGACATTTTCCACAAAGCCAGGCCCATTGTTTTATCAACACACCTTCTTAGAGGTTTTTTGGATGTCTGCCTATCACACCCATTCTTGAGAGTGTTTTGTATCGCTTACTGCAGTGTGCAGAGTCTTGGAGTCTGTTCTTGCAGAAAAGACTTGTGGATGTAGTTGAGGCTAAACCCACCTGAACTGGGTTTACCTGCTGGTTTACAGGAGTTTTATGCCTTTTTAGTCCACTTTAAATCTCAATAATTCAGCTGAATTTATTGCAGACATCATAGTAAGTATAATTATGGGAAAATGCACAAGTCTACGTTGATTTGGTTTATATTGGTCCTTCAGACTAATCGCTGGATGGAGACTTCTTTTCATTTTCCCCCACAATGATTACTTCTTGTTTGCTTGTATACATTAGCTTGTCGTTGTGGGTGTTACAAGATCAGTCAAGTGAAGACACTGAAAAGGTATTTATTATAAGTCTCTTATAATAAAAGGTATTTATTATAAGTCTCTTATAATAAAAGGTATTTATTATAAGTCTCTTATAATAAAAGGTATTTATTATAAGAAACATGCTTTTGAAGATAACACTTGATCATGAAGCATTATGTAATGGAAGCTTCCTCCTGGTGACCTAACAACAGTGTAAACACACCATACTGTTTCATGGATACACAGTGTTTTCTTTAAAAGAGCATACATTGTTTTCAGTAGATTCTTCCAGTGGACAGATCGCAAGTTATATTCGTCCCCTTATATACTTATTTTCGTCCCCTGTAGTTCATTGGCTGTGGTGCTTCACATTGGCTTGTTAGCATACACAATCATTTATAATAAGACAGCCAGGTGGCTGATTCCTGGCCTGTAGCTCCTGTTTGTTGACACACATTACGAGCTCAGTTTTGACTTTTTGGCCTCACCATTAAAGCCCACTTCCACGCAAATGGGATTTTATAATAATAAAGTAGGCTGCATAGCTTCGATGTTCCCACCAAACTTATTCCTACTATCCAATAAGAGAGCTAACCAAAACGTGCAATAAGTTTTTGGGAAACAGTTGCTTCTTTACTCATTCCGCAGATACAGAGCTACATTATTAGTTATTTGGAGGCATTTTTCTGGCCACACGAAGAATATAAGTAAAATAATTCACTCTCTTGTGGCTCTGTTTTTGGTCTCTACCAACTCCTGAGGGAAGTGTCTGCTCTTCACCTATTAAAAGCTCAACTATAAAGGTATTGCTTTTTGCTAAAAACAGCAAGAGGTCCAAACCCCGACTTTTTTGTACGACATGTTGGCTGATGAAGAGATGAACTACTTGAGTGTCTACCTAGGGCTGGACATTATGGCCAAAAATGTTATCACGATATATTTCGATATAAATAATTTTCACGATAAGTATCAAATCATTAATTATTTAGAGATTAATGGCTGATTTCTGCTCCTGAGAGAAAGTTGATGAAACCTGATGGTTAATTGTGGTTTAAACTCTTCTTTATGGTCAACACTTGTTGCCAAACAGTGGATCACTTCACAAGTCTGTGGTAGAACATTCAAAACAATTATGATACAGTCTTTGTCAACAAATATGCATTAGTAAAAATGGGATAGGCTCCAACCCCCCAGTGACCCTGTATTCAGGATGGTTATAGTCCAGGTTAGACTCTCAGATTCAGTGACCACAAGAGCCAATGCCAACACTTCAGGTAGTGCAGGGTCTGGTGTAGTGCAGGGTCTGGTGTGGGTCTGTTGTGTGTTGGAGGAATTCACAGTTCCAATTAAAGTCCAGTGCAATCAGTCCTTGCTGTTTTGGGGCTTTTCGTATTGCTCGGATCACTTTTCCTTGATGGGGTTTTAAGTGGTGTGCTGTGAGCTCCACTACACATCAGTGATTCTTTATTGATTTTGGTTGCAGTGGGAAACGGGGGCAGCCTTCGAACTTTGGCCAGTCAACAGCAGCCCTCAGCGACTGCCAGGAAATCATCTGTGTGGGAGCAGGAATTAGGCAAAACGTATTTCTACATCTCTACATCAGAATTTGTGGGAAGCGTCTTGCACATTTGGCCTCAAACGCTCATTGCTGTGGTGGTCTTGCATTGCCTTTTCTCAGGTTTCTTGTCAATCAGATGATGATGGGTGTATTTTTTTGAATGGAATTGCTATTGTTAAAGCTTATAATTTACATGAACTACCCCATCTATTTACTCCAAAACAAACTTGAAATGGCTACCAGGCACCAAGTGTTAAATGAAGTAGCTAATGTAAAAGCTTTCATAGACTGGATGGCCTGGATACTGAACTGTTCAGTAGCAAAAGTAAGTCAGTACATTCAGTGAGCACTGTACACCTGTACAGTCTAATGCAATTCAACACACCCGCCCTGCTGTCAGTTCTATGTTTATGTTCAAAATGGTAATTGTGGTTTGAACTCTTCTTTATGGTCAACCCTTGATGCCAAATAGTGGATCACAAGACTGAGGTAGAACATTCAAAACAGTTTTGATAAAATCTTTGTCGACAAACATGCATGTGAAAAATTAGTAAAAGCTTTTTCTTCAACAAAATAAACAGCTTAATAAAAAAAGTCCTAATTCGTGCATTATTCAAGTGAATAAAATCAAACATTTATTGAATATTTATTGAACATTTGTTATGTTGATATTGAAAAATGATATTGCGGTAATTATGGTTATATAAGTATGTTTTATTGTCCAGCCTATTTACATACAAGATAGAATGTTATTAACACCTCAATATAATGTAGTCTAGTGCAAGACCAGTTAAAATTAACACCTTTGACAGTGTCGATAAAAACAGAATATTATAAGCTGCATAAAGGTCTAATTCATGGCAGAGCAGTTGTATTGGATTGCATTAGACACAGGTGTGCTTAGAGTGGTCACCGAGTGTAAACATTCATTTCTATAAAATGTTACAGATAATTGCATAATTTGCATCATTGCATGTATCAATTGATTTGCAACCAAGTATTCTCAAGCAACTACGTCCAATTTTTCTCTAACCATGACCAAGTGTTGTATACGTCTAACCTCAACCTTACGTAGCTATATTTTATTTGTAATGTCAATGCTGTTTCTAAGGGTGGGGGATACAGCATAGTATCGCAATATTTTCCGTGTCAATACTGTATTGATACACGGACGTCAAGTATCGATCTTTTATTATCTAAAATGTACATAAGAATTTTACTTTTTTGGTACTATAATAATAGAATCAATTGCTTTTTCAGTCTGCTAGAAAAAGAGTTTTTCACAATTTAAGTCGGAAAAAAGTAATAAATTCCAATATATCGCAGTATGTTTAAAATCGCAGTAATGTCGCATGGCCCTGGTGATTCCCACCCCTAGCTGTTTCCCTAACTTTAATCATGTTGTGGTTAACATGCACAGAGTGAAGAAAGCAAACTTTATTAAATTATGGAATTGGACGTAAAAAAACAAACAAAAGTAATTTTAGGATGGCTATTGCCATGTGCTTGAGAATGTTAAATGTTCTGTACTAGAATTCTGACCACTCAAAGAGCTTTACATGCCCAAAGCACTGCACATTTCATTAACGTAGACAAAAATATGGACATTAATCAAAAAGGTCTAATTTAACATAAGCTGCCCCATAATCTGCTTTGTATTCATGGCAAAAAACTGAATCTGTGCAGACCCCAGTGTTAGAAAAGATGATGCTGATACTAATTCTTCTGTTTTGATTCAAAGTCATGTGGGCGATTCTCCAGCAATTTTCTCAACTTGTGTGTGTGTGTGTGTGTGTGTGAATGGTGACACCCCATGTATGGCGATCTTGTGTCTGCAAGTTGGATTGTTGACGACATCCCATATTCTTTGCTCTGTAAAGGCTGAAATGTGAGGAAGAGTGTTTTTGTTCAGAGTGAAGCCTGAATGTGCATTTCCTGAGTGGAGTTGTTGTGCTCGGTGTCGAAGAGAGCGGTTATGTGGGCAGAAGAACAATGCTGACCCATTTGCTCCGTTCTCTTACAGAGAGAGTACTTCCAACTAGGAGGCAAAGAGCGTTGACTCTGCGTCTCCAACAACATCCCCACGCAATGAAAATAATTGAGCTGATTGTGAGAAAAGAGCTTTGTGACAGTCAGCATGGCTGCCAGGAGGGTTTCATTAGTTTCTGTAACAAAAATCATGTGAATCCCATTTAAGTTACAATTTGTTTTCCTTTACAGCTGCTAACTCACATTTCTCAAAGTTTTCATTGTCAGAGATTCAAGTTTCCCTGAACACTTCCTCAGTCTCCTCAGGAAGCACAGCCACTGCTGAGCCTTCTTGACCAGCTGTGTGGCGTTCAGCGTCCAAGTGAGGTCCTCGCTGATGTAGACGCCTAGATATTTGCTGCTCACCCGTTCTACCTCAAACTCCCAGATGAACAGTGGCTGATGAGGTCTCGTCTCCTCCCTCATGTCCACTATTATCTCCTTCATTTTGTCAGTGTTAATCGTGAGGTTGTTGTCCTCACCCCATGACACCAGGCTGGCCACCTCCCTCCTGTGGGCCGCTCCGTCCTCTCAGGGCTACTGAGTTCAATTTTTCATTACTTTCTTAAATGTGAACTAAACTGTGGAATCACTTTTCATTGCTTTCACGCAAAATGCAAATTTCATGAAAAGTTTTCTCACTCAGACTCAGCCTCCTCCAAAACTCTATGTTTTTATTATTTGCACATATTTACATATATACAAACAAAACAGTGCCTACAAGACTAAAAAAAATACAGTGATGTGGATGAGAACTTGTCGTTAAATGTAGAAGACAGGGTGGACTAGCACTGATGTATTTCTATATCTGTTCCATGCCAAAATAGCCAAAATCGAAAGAGTGTTGAACCGTATTCAGTATTTCTGAGTCATTTGTATGATATATACTGTAAGGTAGCACAATCAATGTAATGAACAAGTGACTATTTTAACAGAATCTTGACAAATGTTGTCAGTGTCCGGGTAAAAGAACCCTTCAAAACAAAAAAAATTGTTTTGGCTGCATTAGTGCAGTGGGTGTGAGATTAACTGTAATGTATAGATATTTCCAATTCTTTAATCCTACTAAATAATTGTCTATTTTGAGAGGTGTTTAGAAATAACACTGTCATTATTACATTTAGCTGTTGATTTCTTTGATTTTCACTCATTTAAGGAGGAATTGAGACACGAAGGGAGCTGCATCATTGTTCAGAGACAGAGAGAGAATTGTCACTCGCTTTTCTTTCCTTTGACAGACCTCCCTGCCACAATTTAAGAAACCTAACCTAAATCACATTTGACTAAGAAGAGTGCTAGTGCAAGGAAGCACTTCCTGTGTTGCGCCTTGCTCACAAAAGGCGAGATGAAAGGAATCTGGTTGTGCACAAGGGGCTCATTATAGGTAGCAGCCTTTTAGATCGGGGAGACTTGAGTGTCTGCTGGTCATGTATGGAGCCTGACGTGTCCAATGATTACATAAGAAGCCACATCACAAATCTATTTTAATGATGGTAATTTTTTTGGTCACGATTAGTTTGATCCTCAGTGTCAGTTTTGATTTCACTGAAGATCTTAGGTGTTTTAATTAGCAAAGAATAATCAGATACCATAAATCCTATATAAAAATACCATGCCTTATTTTTTTCTGCCTTCAAGTCCTGCATGGAAATACTTTTGGCTTCAGAGATATGACATGTCATTCACTTAGAAGTGTGTTTGTGTGTGTGTGTGTGTTGTGTAAGCTGACAGTGGGCAATAAGAAAGCACTGACATTTCTCCCTTTCTTCCATGTCTACAGTGTTGAATGTAACCACGCATGCGAGCTGTTTCAGTTGCTTTCTCAGTTTAAGCCGAAACAATAGAAAAGCTCTTGAATTTCCTTTACTGGGCACGCACAGGCCATTTGAGACGACACCTTTACACTATTAACATAAGTGTTTTGCTGTGTTTAAGCCTGATGCGTCATTCATCAGATCAGTCAGACGTCAGTGTTTTTAAAAAGATCCATTTTTCCTGACCTCTCAGAGAGAACAACAATTCTGAAGGGGAGTCATCCATATTTGGAAGTGGAAAACACCAGTGTAGATGAAATGACATCACAGAGACACAGAAATGTGAATTTGGCCTAGGCCTAGGGCTTAAGTCTACACCATAAAGAAAAACATAGTAGCATGGAACAATGCTTTTCCTGTAGTCAGCAGTTTCTATTGCTTTTCTTGCTCATACCATTTTCAGCACCACACCCTATAAATAAGTACGCCCTGTTCACGCATACGGGCTCAGAATGCAAGTCATTGTAAAGTGAACCTCAATACATATGCTGGCGCCTCCCACCAGGACTCTAAAGGTACCCAGTGGTGTGAAGTGCTGGAGGTGAGGAACGTTTAGACTTTACAACTCCTTTTTTTTTTTTTAAATCCCACTGCATGCGGCATAAAGTTGTCTTCCACTCCACTTCACTGCGTAAAGTATCTTTAAACAAAATGGAGCTAAAACTGATTATAGTGGTCTCCGACTTCAACAACATACTGCAGAGCCAGAAGCTATTCTTTATCTAAGTTAAACAAGGGTGCATTTTATTACTTGTGAATTAAACATTTTATTTCTAAGAAAATTGTGTTAATTATTTTTCAAAAGTTACATTGTCTTGCTTTAAGTACTCATTACTAACGATAGCCTGCCACTTTGTATAAACTTTGAATCTGTGTTGTGTGTGTAGTGTTACAGCTGAGCTGTCATAACTCCCCCACTTCTATGAAAAAAAGTGTATACAACTCAGCTTCCTGATGTGGTTGGATAATGCGTCATACCACCTTGTTCTCTTCTGGCTTCAACCCAACGCATGGCCTAGATCCTAATCTTAGCCATCTCTAAACTAGGCCTAAAAAGAGCAATTTCATTGGTTACAAAGGCACAGGAAACTTTGCTTAAGGTACAAAAGTACCACATAATCTGTCCACAATATGTTTTAGCAAATTAAAAAAAAAAACTTATATTTTGATGCACAGTGCAAACAGCATGATGCATTGCATCTGCACACTTATGAAATCAAACCTGCACTCTTAAAGCGGGGGTAGGCAATGTTGGAGAACCAGCAAGAGATGGCTAGATTTTCCAAATGAAAAACTCCTAGCCCCTTCCTTAAGGCCTCCCAGCATAGCCATTCCCCCAAAACACTTTTTTATGTGCAGTAAGTGCACAGGCAGAGTGCGCTGAGGTAGGTGCAAATGAAATAATTGGCTGTTCTTATTATAGTCCTGTGACAGCCTCAGGTTTTCATTTTTGTGTCAGAGCATTTTCTTTATTGACTGTGTGTATTGACTGTGGTGATGTAAAGAGAATTTCAAGAAATATAACAAAAAATGCTGATGAAATCAATTGCCTACCCCAGCTTTAAACTGCAAGACTAAATCCTTAAATGTAGATTGGATTGTCCTTCAGAATTAAACTAGAATTGCCACTGCGGAAGCTGCAGTGTGTGGATGAAGATGACGGAACAGGACATATGGGAAAGCTACTAAGAACAAGGAAGAGAGTGTGGCTTTGCTGAAACACAACTAAAGGTTATTATATTTGTTTTTCTGTATATTATAGCATACATCCAGATAAGCAGATACCACAGCACGTCACGCTGCTAATCAAAGCAGAAGCACCACAATATAACTTCACTGTCAGACCTTGTTGGTGCTATTGTTTTAATTCAGAAGAAAGGGAAGAGAAACAAAAGGCGGTGGCTACAATCTCTGAGCTCACACACACACGCGTACATACACACACACAAGGCTTTGAAGGGCTCTAGGCAGGCCTCCAGGACAGGCTGCAGTGCATGTTCATATTCAAATACTGGATCCTCCCTGTTTTGTTTGAACAATGGAGCCATTAGGCAAAGATCTGAGTTAAAGTTAGGAATGATAGTGCTGTCTGCCATGTTGATTTATGATATTTAGAATAGATAGGAATTGGACCCGTTCCCCTCACTCTGACTTGTTATGTGTGTCTTTGAGTGATGGATAAGGTGAAGGAAAACAGAGAAACCAAACAGGATAGTATGCGAGGAGTAAACTCTTGACAGGGAATGGGAACTACAGCCCTGCAGCAGTCTTTATTTGTGGCTTTTTAGTCTTTCAAGGTAGCTGTGTGTTGTTTGTAACCATGATGAAAAAAGCCACATTCAGTCAGAGCAGTGGGATGTTGCTTTCACCACTTTTCTATTGTTGGATGCTGAATTGCCCCTGAAGCTGTTCCCTCCCGAACAGCTCAGTTCTCTACTATGAGAACAGTACGCAAAGTTTTGAAAGATTATGTCCTCCCCCATGCGGAGGGGGTGCTGCTGATGACGCAAAAGGCCTTTGCGTGACTTGAGAATTTTCAACTTGAGCGAGAAAGGCATGACGCTGAGTTGCGATAGCCTATCAGCGTTGAGATTGTCCAGACGATTAGAGCCTAGAGCTTAGAGAAAAGAAAGCGGGGAAGTTGAACTGCCTAGTGAGTTCATAAAATATGTCTGTAACTTTATTCTAGCTATTGTTGTACGAACAAATTAGTATAGCATAACCCCGATTGATCCAAACTCCATCCACAAAAAAAGTTGTCGGCCAGTGTTGCTGACAGACCTGACAAAGCATAAAATCATCAGTTTAACAAATTTGCATCATATTGTAATTGTTTCGGCATCAGTTTGATCTGTTTATTGCAATTAAATCACAGCAAAATGTTTCCTTTGGGTTCATACAGCTGTAGTAACGGCAAATTCATGTTTTCATGTTGTGTGTGAACACTTTGCAGTTCTCCAGCGATAACACCTCCGCAAGGAAAGCGTTAAATTCGCATTTGGTCTGAATTCACAGTCAAAGTGGTTTGTTCAACTGCCTATCTTTTTCAGACCCTTTGCGACTTCACTTCCAAAAAGCAACTATCGACAAACCTAGTGAGTTATTCAGACCATCAGGGGGAGGTGAGAAATACAAAGTCTATTGTTGGCTAATTTATTCACCTGTATGCTGCTCAGAGTAATCTCAGCCAGCTCTGTCCCTCTCCTCTTGCTCTGTGCGCACGCAGGCAGGAGAGACTTATTATGGTTACGCTATGAAACTTCACAACAACACAGGGGAGAACAGGGAGAAAACACAGCAGAACTAGGTGGGGTGGTAGATAAACAGCAGACTTTGAAGTAATGAGATTGTTTCATTCATCGCTGTTGTCCCCTGCTCTGTTCAAATAACAACAATTGCACACCTTTAAATCTCACTATTTAACATGTTTGTTGGGGGGAGTTATGTGCTAAAACTATTTCTTGACCGGAAAAGGGAAGTGACTTCAACCAGTCAAGAAATACTCGGGCGTAACTCCCCACAAAAACCACAGCTTGTTTTTTCACTTGGCTTTTTCAAGGATTAAACAAACAAACTTTAGCTTTAGAGTTACTCAAAGGGCAGGTTGCGTTACTTTCGGAAAGAGCCAGGTTAGCTGTTACCCCTGTTAGCTGTCTTTAAGCTAAGCTAAGCTAACCATCTCATAGCTGTAGCTCAGTATTTAATGGACAGGCATGAGAGTGGGACAGATCTTCTCATCTTCACCCTCAACAAGAAATGTCGACGTCTTCCTCTGATTAATAAACTTTTGAATTTATATTTAAAATCATGAATTCGATCTGCCATGAAGTTTGATCTGTATATTTCTTTTTGTAATGTAATGAGCAAGTGACAAGTGAATACAGAAGAAGAAGGAAGTTAAAATAGGAAACTGACTTAAAATGAGAGCAAAATAAAGCCCAGAATAAGCTTACAAGTGTGCTTTTAATGTGGAAAAGAGAATTGCAATGTGTTTTTAAAAAAGTGTTTTTCATCCTTGTTAATAGCTATAACTCATAAACTGCAGAAAACATTTTTCTATTGCAGACAATGTTGCTTCTTACTGTTGTTTTGGACCACAGTAACCAGAAGTATACGAGAAACTCATGAATAGATCATGAAACAAGCATTTGACTGGTCAGCTTTTTATTTATTTATTTTTTTTTAGCTTTTTCATGATTCCACACATTACTCCAGCAAGCTGTTGTCAAAGGCAGGAAAAAATGTGTGATATCTGTTGCTAAAATAAAAAGAGAAAGAAGGGTGGAGGAAGAGTTGAGTTAGTAATGAGAGGGTGGTGTGATGAAAGACTGTCACGGAGAGGTTAAATGATATTCATCCTTGTGGCGCCATGTGGAAGCCTGAACTAGATTATGAACCCACAGTTCATCATATGTTGCGCATTAAAACTTAACACATGAAGTCAGCATTGGATGCCTTTTAAAACAGTCAGTCGTTACTTTTAGTGGAGACTTCGATGTTAGTCATTGGCAGTGACCCTGTTCACAGTTCAAAGATTCACCTGTGCATTCTCTGCCAATCAGAGAGCTATAGAAGCTGATTAGATAATGATGTGCCCCTCCACTAATTTAAACCTGACAGCTGTAGCAACTATTTTTAAATAGCTGCTACAGTTCTTCTTTGCTGTTTTTTAGATTAGTTTTAAGTTACTGTCAAAGAAAGTGCCACTTTTTGCCAATATTAAAATGGATGACTCCCAATATTAAAATCCTGAAAGCTTTAAATGTTAAATATCTGCAGGAAGCATTACGTTTTATTGAGATTAGCTTAACTCAGAAATAAAAAACTACAAAGTAGAACTGACTACAGTTAATGAATAAAAGCAGTGTTTGGTGTGTGACATGATTACGAATTTATAGAGTCACCAGAAAAATGCAGATTTTACATAAACAGCAGTAACAGCAGATGAAGAAAGGAGCAAATGTGTAGCGGCGTGGCCTTTATTCAAGGCTTGTTAATATGTTTAATCATGCGTTGAAAAGGCTCCTTGCTGATGTCTGATTGGATAAGAGAACTGTCAACGATGTATTGTCTAGTCTAATTGAAATGACGTCTTAAGCTCATTCATCCTTGGCCTTGCCAGACCACAATGAGATGTAAAACCGAGGCCCAACTTTGAGCAGCCGCCCTTTAAATATCAGACCGGCCAAATCAGACTCTAATTTTCAAAGTTTCACTTTTTTGTAAGCCACACTCTTAAGTTTGGATCTTGTTCAACATAAGTATTCAGCTGTTCAGCTTTTTATGTTATTAAGTTTGGAATGCAAATGTGAAAGTCCCTGCGGTCTGCATTCAAATTATAGCTGAAGTGTTAAAATGCAAAATGACCATTATCGGCTTGCATGAATGAAATGACGTACGTATGCAGACCAATGCAAAACAGTTTTGGAGTTGCTCCTCAGTTCTCTGCACTTTAACATCAACCATCTGATCATCGTTTGTGTCTATCTGCTATGGTGAGCTTTCCTTGTGTTTAGCCCGTTTTAACTCCTGTTGTTACGTAAGTGTCTAGCAGTGCAGGTGCCGATGGACTGTGTGTCTATGGAATATTAAAGCATTGAGAACAAGAGCTCTGTGATAAACAATTTGCTGACTCAGTCCTGCTCTTGAGACATTTTTATTCAATTTACTGAACAGTAGAAAGATATTTAGACATGTTCATTCCACTGATTCGCTCCCTGGCGTGTGTGTTTGTCCACGTCTGCCATGCGTCTTATTACTGAATGCTGACCTGCTACTACAGGGAATAATCATGGCAATTTTTAGGCATATTTTCCACTATGGCCTTCAGAACTGCGCATGCAAGGTTCTTCACAATCTGATTTATAGTTTTGTTTGGGTTAATGTTATATTTGGATTAAGTGTGGAGCTTCTTAGAATTTTCCAGCTGTTACACTCCCATTCACTGTGTAAGTGGTGGACTGAGCTGCCAGGAGGTGATGCTTCACTCATTTATAATGTATTGGGGGTTTTTTTTGTCAGTGGTCTCATTTTTTTCTTGTTGATGTGGGTTTTTGTTTAATGTTGTAATTGTTTCTGTTTTTCACTGAGGCCATGTTGTTGTTGTTTTTTTTGTTGGAGCGAGTTGCTGTGTGGGTGGTGCGGTGGCTCAGTGGTTAGCACTGTCGGGGGTTCAAACCCGAGTTGCCCCGGCCTTTCTGTGTGGAGTTTGCATGTTCTCCCCGCGTCTGCGTGGGTTCTCTCCGGGTGCTCCAGCTTCCTCCCACCGTCCAAAGACATGCGGCCTAGGTTGACTAGTGACCCTAAAATTGTCCTTAGGTGTGAGTTTGAGTGTGCCTGGTTGTTTATCTCTGTGTGGCCCTGCGATGGATTGGCGACCTGTCCAGGGTGTACCCCACGTTTGCCTGATGCACCTGGGATTGGCTCCAGCCCCACGCGACCCTGAATGCAGCATAAGCGGTTGATGATGGATGGAGTTGCAGTGGTTGTTGTATGTTTAGTACAGTGCCTTCTGTGCAGTTTCTAAGTATTACTTCCTTTGTCCACATTCCAAGAATTCTTCATTTTTAAATCAAAGGTCTGTAAGATTCAAGTTATCACGCTTTTGAAAGCATATATTTATCACATTCCACTTTCTGTTCGTAAGGATAACAAAGAAGATAAGAAAACTATCTCAAACGTAAAGTAACCAGTTTCCCAGTACATAATCCAGGATACATTTCGATCATTCTTTTTTAAAATCTGTTGGTGGACTGTATTTATATCATTGCAATACATAGTTTGTATGGTGTACTGCGCAGGACTGCAGGGAATAATTATGTTCAACATCATGGGCCATCATTATTTTTTCAGTGTATGTAATTGCTCAAATATATCAAGTAAACAATCTGCCAAAATGCCATACTGTCCACGTCTTCCTAGCCATCTAGGCTATATAGACTGGCATATCTTTTTCTTCCCTCGCTTTTTTAAAGTTTTAGCACAAAGGAAAGCTCCAGAACATCTCATTTTCTTTTGTTTACACTCTGAAACGTGCAACCTTAAGTCCTAAAAAATGTGTTGAATGCATTTCCTTCCACATAAAACATCTGTTGAGCTAATTATAGGAAGTATTTGAAACATTGATTACATCTGTGTTTTACTAACTGTTGATCAGTGGAACAGCCTGAAACCATTGCGTGGATGAATCATGGGGACCCGCTCCTTACACGTGTGCATGAAATACAAACAAAACAGGTACCCTATCTTGTAGGGACCCTCTAGTGGGTTAGTCTGAACATGGAAATGAAACAGAGCATCAAAAAGCAGCATTCTAAAATATAATAATATCGTCATTTAAATGACTCAAGATTTAAACACTTTCATTTCTGGCTTAAAAGGTTTCTTGGAACTGTGTTTCCACTGACAGTAGCAGTGTCAAACCACAGAGGATTGTCAGCAAACAGCTAACTCAACAGAAGCGTATCCTCTCCCCTGTGAAGGACTGCATGACTTGTTGACAGTGTACTTCGGGTCAGCAGTGTGTTTTTGTCCTCTTAAGTTTAAGAGCAGCAGTTTGGTAGTTCCTTAGCAAATGGAGAAGTAGAGCAGCATATTGTTCAGGGAAGTGACTTTTTAATGCTCTGCAACGTCAAACATGAGTCCAGCAGCTTTGCGTGAGTTCCACAATGTGACCAAGTCCCAAAACAGAGCATATGACATGTTTATGCTAGTGTGTGGTCAATCTGTTGGTCACAGCAAGGGTCTTTGAACAAACGGGGCTATCATATCACCTCGGTCACCCTTCAAATCTGGGTCACTGCTGAATGTCCCTTTGTTTGGGAACTACTGTTGTGTGATTATTTGTAAATTTGAAACCGGGGGAACGCAGGATGTGAAATGATAATGTTTGCTTGATGACAGGAACAGGAAGAAATGTGCACTCGAATGCCCTCTTATCCACTCTGTATCTGTCTTTAGCAGGAGGGCTGTGGTTGTCACTCTGTGTGATGCAAGTAAACACAGTGGCTGCAAAAGGCCACAGAAGCTTCATGTTAGCCAAACTTCATTGAGTGTCCACAATCTCTTGGTAAATATGGTTACATATGTAACATCCTGCTTTGTTACATACCTTTTGTCACACGGGTGTTTTTGCATTCAGTATGTTGTGTCTTGTGACTCTGCTGCTTTATCGCAGCCAGAAGATGATGTGTAATTTTTATTAATAAATGAACAGAAATGATGTAACAACATAAACTTGAGACTTAAAGGAAAGGTGTGTCCGGGATTAAGTCAGAATAAACAAAAGGTGTGTGTGCTCATGATAATGACGGGACATGTCATCCACTGCAACAGTGTGGCTCACAGATGTGGAATGATATAGCAGGCTGACACACACACAGTACTTAAGCCTGGTTGCACGTACAGGTCCAACTTTTTCCAAATTGGGAAACCAAAAAAGGTTGAGTCAAGCTGGTACCGCGCAGTGGAAAAGGGGCTTTAGTTAGTGGGATCAGTTAATTCATGGCCTTGGTTGTATTATGGGAATTGTAGACTATGAAAAATATGTAATATGCAGCCTTTTCCTCTAACTTTTCAACATTATGGTCAAAAGCGTTCAAATGACTGCAGTACTGCTATATATCAGTGATGTATGCTTGATGGTTTTAGAATTTAAATGTTGTTACACCTTTCGGTCCTGTAGGACTGCTACACCAAAGGTATAACATCGGTTTCCTTTTGGATTTGACAGTACAGTGTGAAAGTCAGCTTGCAGTAAACTTGCTTTAGCTAGGTCATCATCATGTTTGCTTTTTTTTGTTAAATGTGACTTTGTTAGTTATTCATTAGTTAGTAAGTTATTACTGTTGCATAGTAATGCTTTGCAAACTTCAGTCAGCCATTTTATGAAAAGCATCGATATGGGGCGGCACTCATTATTTTCATCATCATCTTCATCACGTTGCTTGTTTTGTCTGGCTAAATTTACATTACATTTAGCTGACGCTTTAATCCGAAGCGACTTACAATTGCTATACATGTCAGAGGTCGCATGCCTCTGGAACAATTAGGGGTTAAGTGTCTTGCTCAGGGACACATTGGTGGAAGGGTCACAATGGGGGATTGAACTCGCGTCTCTCACACCAAAGGTATAGTATCACCAACCCTAATGATATTTGTTAACACACTTTAAAATAACCATCAGTCATAATAAGGCCATTAGTTAAAGATAAAATAATCACCAACAAAACATTCATATAAACTTGTAGATGACTAATTAGTTAACTAACTAATGGCACATACATTACGAGAATTTACATTGAAATAAAACAGAAGTGGAGTATATCACCATATGAGAAGCCAGCATTAGCAGAAATGCTAAAATCTCATACCCCAATATAGTTCATTTCATATCCCAGTAATGATGCATATCCCGATATAGAACATTTTTTGTAAATTTAATGAAATGTTATGAACTCGTGATATTTTTCTGCATCATAAGCTATTTTGGAGAAATCCAACACCAGGACAAATACCTTGATGATTATGAAACTGTTGCTACTTGCTGCTGCAAAGTTAACATGAGAGGAAGAGACGGTCCCAGAGCAGCACAGCAGCTCCAGACAGCGATCAGCTCTCCTGCTGCTAAAACAACAGCATGTCTTGGCGAACTAGAAAGTAAGCTGCATGTCTGTGGGCAAGTCATTTAACGTTACCTGACAGACACATCATGGCTGAAATGGCTGGAGTAACTGTCGTGTGGCTCGTCCGTACAACAGACTTCTCTCTTTGGTATGAGCTCCTCGTTTTTGCTTGCATGGTCTGAGTCCTCCTGTTCAGTGTTATCCAGTTCTGATTAAACTTCCGTCTCCTCCACGTTTGTTTATTCTTAATGCAAATTTCTTCCCTGCAACACCGGCAAATGTGGAAGAACGGACCACAGTGAAGATGGGTTCAAGTTGGGTATTAGTTTTACATTGAATAGTCGACAGATGTCTGTCAGAGGTGGTTTTCACTGACGAAGAATCCCAGAAGGAGGCCAGAGGCAGATGGTCCAAAACAATTGTTATAGTATGGAGAGAGGGACAGTGGACTTTTTGGTCTCTTTGGTGAACTGTCAAGTGTGCCAAGAATGATCCATTTTAGAGAGTTTACCCCCTAAAAATTATATGAATACATGAGAGCCAGAACAAAAGATGTTTGCTAAGTAATTTGTTAAAATGATCTAGATCAAATTGTATGTGCAGTCTTCTTTTATATCCCATGTTTCTTTGAAGAATGGATGTAGTATGTGGAATGTATATTGACATTTTTTGTACCCAACAAGTGAGTTGAAAAAAGTTGACATATTGAAGATTCACTCATTTTACCCAACGGCAAGATAGAAGTTGTCCGGTGTAAGCGCTGGTACAGTGCATAGGTCATGCTTTCGTTCTTTCATTTTTCCTTCTTTCTATTTTCTTCTATCTTTGCTCCTTGTCTATGTCTCCCTGGAAACAAAAAGAAAACACAACATACATCTCCATCCCCTTGTTTCTATGGCAACACAGCAGTCAGGAGAGGAGATTAGAGGAGCTGTAGCCTCCTCCAACCCCGCTCCACGATGAAAAGCAGAACAGAAAGAGACAAAATGAAGAAAAAAAGGACCGGGAGCAGGAAAAACGAGTCGAGTAGAAAGATAGGAACAATTAAGGAAAGGCCGAGTTGTATAGGACGAGAGAGAGAGAATTTAGAGGGAGGCAGGCAATAACTGCATGCTCTTGTGCAGGAGGGAGTATCTATGGTAACCTCGGCTGGTTATCAGAAAATTGAAGCCCCTTCTGTTTGTCTCCATTCTGCTCTGTGTCTGCCTATTCAAAAACACAATTTATCTCCTCCTTCAGCACACAATTTCATATTCTGCTCTTTATTTTGCAGTTCACCTTGTTAGTGTGGCGTGTACCACCAACTCAAGCAAAAACTCGATCAGACACTCTATTTGGCAGCGTACACACAAACAGAAAGATGGACAGACAGAGACAGGGGCTGACGTTTACTCTTCCAAGGAAATGAGACATCTCGCCCAGAACCAATATTTGCCATGGACGTCGTCTGTAATGAAAATCCTGGATGGGTGCAGTTCTACAACAGGGATTGTGTGCGTGTGTGCGTGTGTGTGTGTGTGTGTGTGTGTGTGTGTGTGTGTGTGTGTGTGTGTGTGTGTGTGTGTGTGTGTGTGTGTGTGTGTGTGTGTGTGTGTGTGGAGGGGGGAGATGGAAGAGCCAGCTTGCTCTATCAGCTGTGGAGGGAGGTGTAAATAAAAGAATAGCGTGTTTGTTCTTCAGCGAGGGGGGTGGGGGTGGGCAACAGAGAGAGAGTTGCCTGTGGGCTCTATCGAGAGTGAGATGGATGCAAATAAAGAGAACCACCTGTCTGCTCGACTCCACTGCAGAGGGACGCCAAGGCAAAAGCAGGCGTTCGCTGCTGCTGCTTCCATGTAACTACTCAGATGTGTTTGTGTTGAGCAGAGCCGTGTATGTGTGTGTGTGTGTGTGTGTGTGAGTGCCAGAGGAGGCCAGAGACAGGCTGTTTATCTGTCTGGAAATGGCAGAAACAGAAGATGAAGGGGGAAGTGGAGTGATACCAGAACAGCTTGTGGAGGCCTGTTTCACTGAGACACTGACTAGTTTGACAGTCCTAGTTCATTCATATTATAATGACAGGAGTTATTTGGATGTCTACCTGTGATGTGATGGATACTATATAATATTTACATTTTATCATCTAAATGAGCTATGTATTTACTAAAGAATGACACATTTTGTTCAGATTCTTCACAGGTATAACAACATAAAAATTATTTTCTTCATTATACAGTATTATTACTATTTCCCTTATTGAATTCTTGTCAGGTTTTTCATGTCCAAGAATTCAATAAGGGAATAAATTGCAAAAATGAGCAGATATCTTTTTCCTCAATGGCTACCTAAGATAAACATTCATAAATCTGATTTGAAATCATACAATGTAGACAGCTGTTACTTTAGATTTTGACTCATAATCATCACATTCAGATGTTTTTTAGTTTCCTCCCCATCTCCCCATTTAGTGTCAGAAGTAATCCAGTGGTTGCTGCATGCAAAATGGACAGGAAAGGTTTTCAGATTTTTGCCCTATAAGCACAAAAGTCTGTCCCTGACTCACTGAGTGACGAAGTTACACCATTGGTACCATTACTCTTTCAGAATAAATAGGCGCAGACAGTCCTATGCTAGGTTTCGTCCTAGTCTTGTTTGTCATAGAAACCTAAACAAGAAGTTACCATATTTCTATCTCATAACAATACTTACCTGCCTATAAGTACAATAAAGAAGTTTAGTCGCTGTAATTCCTCTTGTCAGGCTACAAAGAGATCCCCTTCCTAAAGTGATTTGAATGTAAGTGATGTGGAGGGGTTTCAGCCTTCTTTGTTAGGTTAATGAAGTAGGGATCTTCAAAAGTTAGTCTTTGTACTAACAAATCTTTGTTTCTGCTTCCAGACATAGTGCTTCTTTGCTAAAGCCTAGTTGCTTAAGCCCCCATTTGGGGCCGTGAGCTCTGCAACCATCAGACTGTGATTAGAGGGAAATCAGCGATTGATTGGCGGTCGCGAACTACTCAATAACACATCCAAATGGCTCCCTGACACATCGCTGAAACATCGTCGATGCCAACCAGAAATCTAGCATGCCAAATATCTGTCTCTTCTGCATGTCCGTGTAGCCCTGACACAATGAATCGTAGAAATGTTCATTATGTTGCGTTAAGTTGTTCACCCAAAAAGTGACAGAAGTAGTTGTATGAAGATTGAAAACGAGCGTTAGAAAGAAGCTGATATCCTACCTCCTCTCTCACCACAGCACACCTGCCCAATGGCTGCGGAAAATGTACTTGATGTCAGATTATCTGTTTCAGAAAGTTACAACACTTCTGATGCAGCCCCTTTGATTCAACTATTCAAAAAGGGAACGCTGTTGTTGTACGCCTGCACTAGTAAGCTGGTGTTGTAATACAACACTAGTTGTATACTAGTTGTAGTGACCAGTTTTTGATGGTCTTGGTCTTGTCTTGGACTTGACCGCATTTATAATCAGTCTTGTCTCAGTCTCGGACAATGAGGACTTGGGATTTTCTTCCAAGACCAGTCAAGACCATAACTTTGGGAATATCAATCAATTGCTTTTGCATTGTCTGATTTATTTGTTAACATCCTAACTTTGCAACCAATGCAACCAATAACCCTAATTAAAAATGTGTTGTTACCGTTAAAACGACTGTCACTCCTAACCGCGTTGGTAAACATGGAAAAGGAGTGTTGAATAAAAATGCTTAGGTTGATTTCAGCTCTTAGTGTTTGTATGTGGGTGTTGTGGATCTTTCAGATCAATATGAGAAGTACCTATGATCTCAATCCAGATTTTATTGTGTGTCATGTAATATGGGGAACTGGTCTTGGTCTTAACTCGCCCTCCCTCGGTCATGGTCTCGACTTGGTCTCAGCCCCTAAAAGTCTTGTCTCGGTCTCAATAACCTCTGGTCTTGGTTCTTGACTTGGTCTCGGTTTGGGCAGTCTTGACCAGAACACTACTGTTAGCTGATCTGAAATCGAAGCCTTCAGTTACTAAGCGTTAACAATGAAAGGTGCTCCCTCTCGTATACCAGGAAACAGTTACACCACCACAACTTGACATTGTCGTCATTGTCATGTATGGTCACTGTGCTCCCGATGACGTAAGTGAGGAATGTCCATGCCTTGCTGAAAAGCTTTGTGAGAGAACATTTGTAAGGTTCTCTGTGCACTCGTAGCTCACACGCCATCTGCATGAGCATGAAAAAAGTTTCAAAGTCTCAGGACATAGTCGAGGATTGCCTGCGCCTATTCATTTTGAAGAGCAGCGACCAAAGGGGAAACTCCAACACTCGACGGACCAAAGGTATAACTTCATCAGTTACTCACTCAGTAAGACTTTTGTGTTAATGGAGGTTCCTCTTTGATAGTCGTCACCAGTTTCACTCTGAATCAACCACTTCAGTCGCTCAACAACACTTTCTTCACTTCTCTCTTCATATCACCCAGTTAATTTAGATTTTTTTTACTTTCCTGATGAAAACCTGATGTGTCTCAATATCTGTTTGCAAGCCAAAACAATATGGTTTAAATATTTTATTTCTGAGTTTGCTCAAAATTAGCCATCTTGGATATTCATTGATAGGATATTGACTTGTTTACATTTCAGTACCATAAATACAAATAATATACTACAAACACACTTACGAAGATTTTCTGAGATACTTTTTGCTTTTTCTACATTCACTCAGCCCATGAGAGTTTTGAAAATGAAAATGGCCCTTGAAAAATGAAAAGGAAAAGGAAAAAAAAAATGTTCATAAATGCCAGAAAGCTTTGCTGCCTAATTAGGGTGCAGCAAAAGCCAGTGCAGATGACGTCTGCAGGGCTCATTTGAGTGGATATACAGTTAATCTTCCATCAACAATAATTGGTACTAAGTCATGCAGTGACGCTAATGTCTGGGAAATCAACTGGTGACTCATTTACTGCCATTTCTGTAGTACTGACAGACACATGTCTTATTATAGGCGCACTGTGGCACTTAACATTTCTCTTCAAACTTTTCCTGGGGCTAGAAAGCTTGGTTTCCTTGTGGCTTTCACTGGACCATGTTCATTTTATCTGTTTAGATTTTTTTTTTTCTTCTGGGCTTCTTTTTTCTTCTATTCCTGAGTCTGTAAACTTGGTAATTTGTGGTAATTTGTCAGCGCTTGTGGTTGTGGGCCTGTTTTTCAGTTGCATCTGCTCCCAGCTGTCACAGTGGTGAGACTGGGATCAGAGCTCTGCATCACACCATACTGGGCTTACTGTCTGTGTGTGTTGACTCAAAGCTACATGAACAATGTCTTTCTAGGTGATGTGTGTGTATTTGTGTGATTAATGGCTTTTGCGAAATTGATTTTCCACTTTGTTTCAGCATTCAGTAACTATTCACTTGGAACTATATCAAATGTCACCACCGCTGATAAAGACTTCTCTGTGTACAGTGTAACAGCGTTTGCCTTTTTTTTTGGCCTTGTGTTTACCCAGGGCAGGTTAGCTCACAATATGTTTCTTTTTGTCTTTCCAGCTGACTGCCAGTAAAAATAATGCCTTTCTCTCCTCCAGCTCTGTTTAAATATACAGTATGTACTGTAAATGGGCAGTGACAGACTAATATCCTCTTTCTTTCTCTCTCCTTTTCAGCCCACTGGTTACATGGAGACGTCATTGTCCTACAGCTCCATAGAAGACCTGCAGCTCCTTTCATGGGACAACGCTCCAAAGTACTGTGTCCAGCTCAGCTTCCCTGGTGGCACCGTCCTGCTGCAGGTAATGGACGTGTCTGCAGTCATCTTAAAAATAAGATGGTGGCTACATACCTAATACATTTTTATCAGATCATTTACATCCTCATTATACACAAAAACCATTGGACACATCTGGTCAGCTGTAAATACAGGTAGGAACAACACAGATTTGAAATAATAAAACAAAACCGTAAGCTACCTTGATAAATTTGTAGGCTTGCTAGATGGCTATAGCAACTATTTCCATACATAATTGCTTATTTTGATGGCAAAAGCGGTTTGGCTACAAACAATACGTTGACAAAGTGCATTACTCCAATTTAATCAGCTCAATCAGTTGGGTCCAACATGAAAGAGATGAAGTGATGCAGTTTGATTTCTCAACAGGGATGGGGAGGAAACATAAATATTTTTTTAGTGTCAGCTGAATTAGGTTCATAGCAGTGAATATTGAAAAAACAAATATGCTAATTTTTTAGTCTTGCTTACTTATTCTTATAATTAAACGTATCCTGACATTAGGGATTAAGATTAATTGGATTATATTCACAGAAAGCATTAAACATATTACATGTGTCCATTAAAAGTAAATAGACACATGTAATTTACTTTACCGGACCCTCTCGAGCCTCAGATCCACCCACCATAGTCTCTCCAGATCCTGACAATTTGGCAATTTGATAGAAAATTTATGTCAGACAAACATCCAAATGTCTGTGTAGGATTACTATTCATATTAAAGTTTGACAGCTCTGCAAATTACTGGAGTTTCCCCTGGAGAACAAAACGGGAGGGTGTCGTTAGAGGGCCTTGAAATACATGAAAAACCTGGGAGAAGCAGGACGGCTGGCAGGAATACACATTCAACAGACAGTGGTTGCATCCCAAGTATCTTATTTTCTTGCTCCGCACTTGACCCTGAAGTCGTTGTGGTCCGCCATCTTGCAGGCCGTCCAAGGGTTCTTATTTTCCGAAGAATGAGGAGGGATCTCTGCGGAGCAATTAATAAGCATATAAGAGAGCAGCCTTCACAGAAGTCTTTTAATGGCCGACACGCCCCCTTAGCCCTTAGTTGATGTTAGTTATGTGGTGGTCGCTGTGACGGTGGTTATTCCTGCTTTGAAATGAGTTACATGTGCAGAAACTCCATCAAAGTCTCTACAGCTGTCAGAGGTGATCCGCTGCAGCCGTCATCTGAAACGAACGTTGCTTCACATGGTACTTCAGAGGAAAGGACGTCTCATTTCTCAAAAAATGTATTTTCTCATTTCTTCTCTCCTCGCATGGGAACATCCCAAGTCTCTTTTAATTGCATCCACATTTCCCTCACTTGCGTGTTGTTGCATCCCGCCAGGGATCCACGGAGAGAAGCAAGGAATGTGACTGAATGGAAATTATGTTAAATGATGTAAAAAGTCCCTTGTGGATGTTACGCCCAAGGTGCATCAGCAACAGTGCAAAGGACACAACCACACGACCCCTGCCTGAAACAGCCTGTGTTATCTAGCATTAATTCTGGCATTCAGGGGTGAGTCATTGTATCTACTATCATGGATCACAAAAACTTCTAAACCCACTTGTATAAACAGATTAAATATCTGGGGACAAAGTAGAGCACTGCCTGATAACTGAACATTATTTGGTCAATGGTCCATGATTATGATTAGACTGAGATTTTCAGTTCAGTGGGAACTTTGGTCCTGATTGCTCCCTGTTGGGATATATTTTTACATAAGTAGATTTGTAGTGAATTTGTTTGATATTCATTTTCCACGAAGATATTACATGATGAAAAAAGAGCTGGATTGGGCTGCCTAGTTTGGTGCCTGTAATATTTCAGACTTAAGACAGTACCAGAACCTATACTGGACACCTGACATCATGTACCTGCTGAACTCTGAGAGACTGCTGAGTTCCTGGGACAGAATCATATCCACATAAACCAGAGCCACTCAGTGAGCACATTTGGTACTGTTACCCATTAGCCCAATTACCTCTGATACACAATCCAATCCATTATGGGTGTTGGGGGTCAACAATGTATACCCACCTCCTCAGCTGTGTTTGCTTATGCCTGCTGCCAGCTGTTTGGACCACTGCCAGGTGGATTCAGTTTGTGCTTTGAAGGAAAAGCTCCAATGGTTTCTGTCCACAAGCCAAGATCAGTCAGGGTTCCTGCACAAGTCGTAGAAGACTGGAAAACCTGGTGTGGTTTTCTAGCCATGGAAAGGAAATCTTCCATCATACCGGTTAGGGCTATGGCAACCAGTTGCTTATCCATACAAACTATGTAGGTGCATGGTGTATGACAAAGTAGCAATAAAAACACAGACAGTTATGGTTAAGACACTGAGGGAATCATTTCTGCTCGAATTGGCTCATGTGATTGCTCAATTGCTTCCTGTGGGTAAACATAAGATGAGCATAGGCCAGGTTAACGTCATGGATTTCTGTCTAAATTACTGCATCACTTCAAAAAGTCACCTTTAGCAAGTAATAATGAATGCAATGTAGTTTCATTTTCATTCTGAATCAATTCAGTCTGCTTTATTACTTAGTTTGTTAATGGTGGTTTATTGATGCCCGTTACTTTTGACTATGTTGTGACAAAAGAGACCCTGTGCAGTTGGTCCTCACTGAACTACTTGTAAGTGCAGATCTTTCTCTCACATCGTGAAATGGAGGCCTGTTAGCAAGAGTTGAAGCATAATTTTAAGCAGACTAGAATGACAAGGCCGAGTTTCAGTATATCTTGATACAGCTTTAATCTCTTGTAAGAAAATGATCCAAACAGAGAAACAAATCACTTATCTGCTATCTCACTGAAAATAGTAGGTTACATATTGTACTGAACATACTGTTCCTTCTACTCTTGGTCTATAACATGCACCATTTCTTTCTCTAAATACACACTACGCCTAGACTGGTCTGACCTTAAAGTCATTACTTTGTTTCGTTGGCGATTAGTTTTTTTTACTGCTAACAAACATTGGGATGGGTAGTAAAAAGTGCAAACACACAGGAAGCAGATGGGGAGAAGGGCAGCATGTTGTCTGGCCCTGGTTGTTTGTTTTGAAAACAAAGTTGATTTTTTAAAAGTCTCTCTGCAGTTGTTGTCATTTCAGTTTACAATGTAGTGTATCTGTGGTGTCGTAGAAGCCCATCTTTAAAACACATCAATTCATTTTTTCCCCCTTCTTGCATCGTCTCCTCTGTGTAAACCTCGTTTTGTTTAAGTAGGTGTGTCTCTCAGTTCAAATATGGTATTAATATGATTGAACGCCTGATTGGCTGATAATGATCAGTTTAGCATACACCAGCCTCCAATAAAAAGCACTCTGTTAACGGTAACAGTCTGACAGAGATGGTACACAGCTTGCCACGAATCTGGTGTAAAAATCTTTGATCGTGTGTTTAAGCCTAAGAGTGGGAAACATGTGCTTAGAGAATAAGAGGACAGTTACATGTCAGATGTTAATTTACTGCAAATCACTCTGTACAGCTAATAGCTTTATGCATTGGAGGTAATTAGTGAAATGTGCATGTGGTCAGACTGGCTGCATCCAGGTACATCTGTGTATTCACACACTGATCTAATATGGGTGTGTCAGGCTTGGCTGGGAATGAATTTAATATGATTAATACAGATTACAGGAGGCAGCTTGGAGTGGACTAATTGTCCTTTTTAAAGTTACACTTGTCTGTGTTTTCCGTAGGCCCTGAAAGCGTGTTTTCTCATTGAGCTTCTTACCATGAGCCATGGGAACATATATGAACAGATTTTCAGCCAGAGTTGGGACACTTTGGTAGTTCACATGATTTTCTGTGTTTTTTGTTTTGTCTGTGCTCTTCTCGCTGGTAAGAAGCGTCGGCAGGGTCCAGCTGCAAACCTGTGATATTAATAGGTCAAACTCGTACACCAATCAGAGTTTAGCAACGTTTGAATTTAAATTTGATGACAGGCTCTTATAGTGCCAGGTCAAACCACACCCACACAGAAATTAAACTTTTAATATTGTTAATTTATTTCTGAGTATGTGATATTATAGAAAAATACTTTGAAACCAAGTTTTTGGGGCCAGCTGGGTTTCACAAGAATAACCTGGGAACATAACTCTGATAAATTATCATCTTATATAGGCCTTGTGCTGAGTGAGTTAGTAAAAAAAAAAGATTTTTTTTCACAGCCATCAGACAGGAAACAGTATAACTTTTATTTGGAGGTATTTTCTGTACATCTGTTAAATGTTAGTCCAATATTCACTCTCCTTCAAGTTCTATTTTGGTCTCCACCAACTTGTGAGAAAAATACCTGGCTCTTTAGCTGTTTATACTCCACTATGTTCATCTTCTGTTTTGAGAGCGTGCCTTTTGGTTCTGGGCAGTTACAGTGGGTTTATCTTTTTTTTTTACTGAAAACAGCTGCTTACCGCTGCTGGGTATTGGATTGATAAGAGCAGTGAGAGTGAACCACATAGTAAAGTTGTGGGCTAATAAAACAGGTAAAAGACAATGAAAAGCTCAGTAGAACTGAGGGGAACTGGAGAGGCGGGTGGTAATTCTCTATTTACTCAACACAAGCAAACACTTTCACACATAGTCAACTGACCTGTTGTTAAGAAAAAAATATTAATTAGTGCGGCTTTAATGTTTAGAATGGATCCTGTTAAAGTCTAGCCATCATTGTTCAGTTTATTTTTATTTGGCCTTTGCATGTAGTAACTGCACATTTTCTTGTCTTCGTGACTACTGTTAAACCTCCACAGCAGTCACTTACAGGGCCATTTCAAGGTGAAATTACCGCACTGTGAGTGTGAGTAACCGGACATAGTTAGAGGGAGGGGGCTGTGTTTGTGAGTCAAAACCCAACTGATATTGTCTGCAACTGTAAATGTCAAGATTATGACAATGTACAACATTTTTGTACAATTAACGTTGACTTACATTGTTACAAAAACTGAACATTTATTTTCTTAACCTTTTTTCAGGATGTAGTCTACTTAGCCAGTGTCATGAAATCCTTGTCTGTGGGTTTGCTTTCTATTACCTGAGAGTAGATTTAACAAATCATTTGTGTTTCTCTGCACGGGTGTGTGTGTGCTTCATTACAGGCTGCAAACAGCTACTTAAGGGACCAGTGGTTTCACTCCCTGCAGTGGAAGGTAAGGTTACAGTTTGTCTTTAGCTGTTAAATGATTAGATTCATCCGCCCCATTAAAGCATCACGCTAGGGCCATGAACCCCAACCCCAACACACACACACACACAGCATTTTTGTACTATATTTCAGCACACTCATTGAAGTTTAAGTCGCAAAACCATCATGTGAAAGCACCAAAAACAATTGTTTTGTTGTATTTAAAAATCTTCTCACAGTCTGACATGCAATTTTATGGCGCTTTACAGACCTTTATGAGGATCAGAGCTCTAAACCTGTCAGTACTCCAGCCATGCTGTGCTCATCAAGCGAAATAAAGCTATACAAGGAAGTATGCCTGAGGTAGTTCAGAGTGGTAGAGCTCACAGTAACTTCATATGGTTGAAAAAACATATTTTTGTTTAATTTCCTCCACACTTTCTCAAGCAACAATCAAAAGCTGTCACATAGAAAGACGTGACACATAAAGTAGGTAGTAGGTAGACTTTACACAGCTCTGATTCTTCACAAACATTTCCTGTTTGTGTGTTTTCAATGCAGTCCAGGCCAACCCAGCACGCATTTGATTAATAGAATAGTGACATGAAACGGGCCCAAAACAAGAACACAATTGAGTTATAGATATAAGTGAAATATATATATTGTCCAGGTGTTGCAGTGCTAGTTTCACAGACCAAAAGTTATAGGATATAAATATATTCCAAACCCTAGGTAGTCACCAGCGGGTATTACATTGTTGTTCCTACAGAAAAAGATCTACAAGTACCGCAAGGTCCTGAACAACCCGAGCCGCTGGGATGTGGTGCTGAAGGAGATCAGAGCGCTGGTAGACATGGCTCTGACCTCACCGCTGCAGGACGAGTCAATCCACCAGGCCCCCCTCCACATCATCTCCACCCTGCTGGCTGAGGTAGCAACTCACACTCATGAGTATATTACCAGTGAAGACCTTCCCCAAGCCCTTACTATTTCCTCTTTATGCCTAATATTAGTCTTGACCCTAATCTAAATCTAATCTTAATCGTCTTTTTTCATTATCTTCACTTTTTTAATTTTAACAATAGCAGGAAAGAAATACAATCTTCTTCAGTTTCAATCAATTTCAGTTCAAACATTCATAAAATGAACAAAAATTATCAACAGAATGTGAAGAAGTAACAGTTCTGACATCATGTCAAAGTTGGAGTTAGCATGCTAACAAGCTAGCCCCGCCCCACCCTGTGTCGTTATACTACCTGTTCTTCGAGCTGATGTATATATTAAAATATTCTGACTCTACACGCTGTCGCTCTGGCGCCTCCCTCTCACTCCTCTCCCGCTTGACGCCTTTCCTGTCTCCGCTGTTTCTTCATTGTTCCTGGAGTCAGAGTCCTGGTCGGAGCTGCTGTAAAGTACCTCGGTACTGTCGTCAAACTGGCTCAGTTTGTCTCAGAGGCTGTGTTCAGTCCTGGTCTGGCCATGATCACTTGGAGGCTACTGAACCTGCTCGTCCGGCCCCGGCTCTGGTGCCTATATTCCGGCCTCAGTCAACTAATATTTAATTGTACAGCTAACTGAGCTAACTAGCTAACAACAGTTTGCAGCAGTTGTGACCTGATATGCTTTTGGAGTAAGAATTGAAGAATGGGAGAGTACCCTCAATTCTTAAGTAACTTAAGTAAACATTCGAGGCAAGTGCCTCATAATTCTACTGAAGTAAAGTACGGAGCCCCAAAGTGTTCAAAATTAAGGAAAAATACAGAAAGAAATGGTATAAAATATATTAATGCACAAATCATTCAAACACATACTTATTATTACAAAATGTTAATTTATTATTCTAACAGACTTAATAGAGTTTTGTTGCCGTTCATTTCTATTTCTTTGTAGACATGGTGACGGAACAGTGGATTTGCCTTTGCTGTGGGTTCAATTCCCACTGCAACACATCCACTAATGTGTCCCTGAGCAAGACATTTAACCCCTAGTTGCTCCAGAGCGAGTGCGACCTCTGACATGTATAGCAATCGTAGGGCACTTTGGATAAAAGCTAAATTAATAAATGTAAATGTAATGTAACAAAGGAGACTTATTCCAGGGAAAGTGTTTGAATAGTCTTGACATGGCACTGACACTGTCACTGCACGCTATCATGACACAGTGCCATGTAATATCAAGCACAATTTATTGTAATCCTAATTCATACTTAATCTTGACTCTGAACCCAAATCCTAAAGGGATTTTTATAACCTGGACCTTATTCGCTCAGACACACACACGGAACTCTGAAAATGGAGTCCTGGTTGGAAAAAAACAAAGTTATCCTTTAATGTAAAGATAATACCTTATAGAACGTTTTTATGATGTGAAGACATTTGCCTACAGCATGACACACACACAATACATAATTCCCTAAACTCTTCTGTTATTTTTTCTCTTCTTCCTCCCCGCAGAACTCTAACCTCAGCGCTCAGGATCATGAGAACATCATAGTGGTGAGTGTGAAGTTCACTGTCACTATAAATTGAAATTTTATGTCAGGCTGAAGTTAATAATTAACGCAGTTGAGCCGGGCCTCATGTTGTTTTGGTCTTTAAACTGAAGGAAAATATAGATTCCCCTGATGGATTTGTTCACGCTTCACTTGTGGATTTGTGTGTTTTCGATTGCTGCTGTCGATGCCCAGATAGTGGTATCTGAGTGGAGCAGAAGAGTTTGATGCTAAGAGAGATTCTGATGTTTGTGTAGCTCACCTGTGGGCTGTTTTTTACAAGTCTCCTGCACCTGACAGATCTATACTAGTGGCTCCCATCCAGTGTAAATAAGAGATATGCAGGAGGATATGGAAGTATTCATCTGTTCGTGTGTGTGTGTGTGTGTGTGTGTGTGTGTGTGTGTGTGTGGATGTTCAGGCTATTGCTCCTCTTCTGGAAAACAACCACCCACCACCTGACCTGTGTGAGTTCTTCTGTAAGGTGAGATCTTGTGCTGCAATCATAACGTGACTAACGCATAGTTTCAGTAGTAAAGAAAGTAGTTTCAAGCATGTAAAAGTGCTTCCTGTTGATCGTCATTCCTGTGTGTTGCAGCACTGTCGGGAGCGGCCACGGTCGATGGTCGTGATTGAAGTGTTCACTCCTGTGGTCCAGAGAATTCTCAAACATAACATGGTGAGAACGGCTGTGTTCAGGAGCTGCACTGAGCATTCAGTAGTAGAAATGAGAATAACGAATCATTCGGTCCTGGCTCCACTCTGCTTGATTCCCGTTTTGATGCCTAGTTATTGCATGCAATTTTATGTTTTTGGTAATTTATGTGAACATGGTACATTCCTTCAATGTAGAAGAAGAAGAAATGCATCCAGTCCACCTGATGAACTACCTAAAACCTTAAAATCCCAAATAAAAACTGGATGTTGTGATATTTATTAGACCGGGCCAGATTAACAAAGTGGAGGTCCCCCTGAGCTGTGGGCTCTTAATCAGCCTCCTCACCTGCCATTTTGTCAAAAGTTAAAAACATTTTTGTTTCTGTTTTACTGTTTGAGCTTTTTTTAAAAACAAAGCAAACAATATAAAACATGTATGCATTCTGTTCTACCTAACAATGAATCATAGAGTGACAGAAAAGGAAACTGATATATCAGATCAAAAATGAAATTAGAAGTTATAAATAATTTTTCTGAGCATCCTGGTGGCTAAAGTGTTAAGGCACCAAACATGAGGCGCAACGTCACTTTGATTACCTGTCATATATATAATTCTGAAACTAAAAAAAAACCCCACAAGATTCCTCATTCACATTTCTGGATGTAACTTTCAAGTTCTGTGTTTTCTCTATATATTTTTAACTTGTTTTTGTGTGTCTGTTTGGCAGGATTTTGGAAAGTGCCCTCGGCTTCGTCTCTTCACTCAGGAGTACATCCTGGCTCTCAACGAGCTGAATGCTGGGATGGAGGTCGTGAAGAAGTTTGTCCACAGGTGAGAAACTGTCAAGCACAAAAGCACACATCAGCAGGTCCCATATCATTGTTCGTGTCCTCTTTGATTAGATTGAGACATGTAATCAAGTACAAACTGGAAGGTTAGGCTTTATGTTAATGACTGTCGGTATTCTGTTCTATTTATATATCGTATTGTACTGTAAGAGGAAAGAAGAAAAAGAGCACAGGTTAGGGGTTAGGGGCCCACTTATGTTATATTTTACATTGATCGGTTTGATGCCCAGACTATTCATCGTGTGTTGTGACAAATGCTGAACCTTCAGTAGATAGCTTGGCACTATGGTATCCAACCTGCATCTATGTGTTGCAGCATGCACGGGCCAACAGGGCAGTGCCCTCACCCACGTGTCCTGCCAAACCTGGTTGCAGTGTGTCTTGCTGCGATTTATTCCTGTTATGAGGAGTTCATCAACAGGTCAGTCAAAGACATCCACACGCACACACACACACACACACACACGCGCTTCTCTTCTTTTTCCCGAACATGATGTGCCTCACCACCTTCACATTTGATCTTGTCAGTTTTTTCGCCTCTCCCTCAGCTTTATCTACTTACCTTTCTGCTCATGTCCGGACATCTTGTTTATCTGACCGCTGCAGTTTGAGCAGCTCAGATCTGTCGGGCCTGAAGGTCAGCAGCATGGAAGGCTAGACAAGCGACAGCTCCCCTGGGGTTTCATGCTGCCATACTACTTGCATACAAAACGCTACCTGCGAGCGCTCTCCATCGTATAATGTATGCACATTCCTGACAGAATACTCAAAAGTGAAGTGAAATGTTGTTATGTGGTCTTTGCACTAGAGATAGCTCCCTCCATTGTAGTTTATTTATTGAGAGTGTTTATGTACTCATCTAACACCTTACTTTTACATGAAGGTTTTAGAAGTGTATTATAATTTAAATACATTATATCAGTAATGTGCTTATCATCTATTTAGATTATCTATCTATTATAAGAAATTTAATTATGTGGACAATTTTTCTTTTATCAAAAATGAGTTCCAATGATAACTTATGAGCCATATTCCCTTACATGTACCTTGTGATCCTGTATATTCTTTGTAACAACTCTTAAAAAGAGAAATATAAACTCCATTCAAAAATGAATCTAAATGATCTAAAACTAATTAATCTAACAGCGCAGCCCTGCAATAAATCTATCCTTCAAGAAGGTTTCAGCGTTCATTGTTTCCTATTTTAGAGATGTGTTAATTCAATGTTGTGGTCATTTTGGAGGCTGTGCTTTACGCTCCTGTTAAATAAATACATTTTAATGAAGGTAGAATAAATTGCTTTGTACTTGATACAAACTGGCAACTGAGTGTAAGTAAACATTCCTGAATTGCAAGTTATTCAGAGCGAAAAGTGCGCAATTGGGACTGTGGTAATTCATTTTTGTTCCACACAACAAAATTGTAGATTCCAATCCAATACACATCTTTTTGTCAAATTCAGCTGCCCGGAACAGACAGTGCGCACTGAATAAATCCAGTGTTTGTACTCAGCCCTGTCTCAGTAAATGTGACACAAACAAAGTGGCTCAGACCGAGCATATTCCAGCCATGATTTGTGTGTCAGGTAACGTTAACTGACTTACCCCGAGACATTCAGCTAACTTTTTTGACCAAGACATGCTGTTGTTGTGATGTTCATCTTCACAGCAGCAGCTATAGCGACAGTATGCTAACCCACGACTAAGCTAACGTTAGTTACATTATTTGCTGTGTTGTTGTTTGCTCTGTATCTTGGTATTTGTCATAGATTTCTCCAAAATCACATACCCCACGTTTATGAGATGTTTGCTGGGATTTAGTCAAGTGTGGTCCTAAAAAAAACTGAACAAATATTTAAGAAACAGAGTGTCAACAGACGTAACCTGGAAGCCTTAATGCTGTCCAGAGAGGCCTGCACACACATAGTAAAAAGTTACACATACAGTAAAAAGATATAGCTGGTGTGAGAAAGATGCTTTGTCGCAGCAGCCATTGTGTTTTAAGGTTTGACCTTTCCACATGATATCTGTTTATTCAGCCGTTGTGGTAGAAGGGTCATTCTTTTTTTTTACCTCTGTCCATTTTCTGCCATTGATTACACCTACATTGGTAATTTCCCGCATCTTATAAGAATGATATGAAGGAAACAGTACAAACAGTAATTTGCAGATGTTACTGGAAGAACAGATTAGAGCCGTTGTCAAAGCACATGCCATTTATGGTCTAAACTAATTTGCAATGTCCCAGTAATAATGAAAAAAAAGAAACACTATCTCTACAGTGCAATGCAAATATACCCATAATTAAATAAAATACAAACAATAAATAGAACTTCATTGAATACATAACACAGCTATCTTTATAGCGGACTGCGATGTTGCATACGAGGCCATGTGTTGGTGTTTGTTTGAGGCAGTTGGCTTACCTCATTATTCTTTGGAGCTCTGATGGGTTTAATAGTGGCTATACACAACATTACAGGTGCTGAAACAGACCCGTAACCTTCTTCATATGCATTTTGCCGCGTTGCAAGATATAATATTAATTTGGTATGGGTATAGTTATTAATGTAGTACGTTGTTTATAGGGTAAATGGCCTCCATCAATTGTTCAATATAGATAAATGTTTTCAATGGAATGAAAAGCAGCTGCACGCCGCTGTATGTATCAACTATGAATCGATCCTTGTGAACCAGGGTAATTGTATTTAGTAGTTGTATTAACTGTATGTACAACATCTAGGATTTAATTTAATTTTTTAAAGAATTACATATGTCATGAAACCAAGTAATTTCAGATAGTTTTCCATTTCCAAAAAGAAAATCACAGCAGGTTTGCTTTTGACACATTCCAGTGATTTACATTAAAATTGGCTTGTTTCTTTCTTGTGTGTTCCATAGAGGATTTTTGTTGACTGCAGATGTATGGCATAGGGTTTCCATACTAATTAGCGTCCCCTCCTTGGCTTCATTTGGCCCAGAGAGGAACATTCATAGCTAATGTTTCCAAAACTCCAGCACACAAAGGAGCCATCACTCTGGTGTCCATCTCTCCTGGCTCTTTCAACACCCTAACTTTTTTCCTTTCCCTTCTGTCATTACACTTTATTTATAGCCCTCTTGCTTATATATACTTTCATTGAAAATACTGCTATACCTGGCAGTTAATGTCCCTGCATTGAGTATATGTTTCATATGTGGTCCAATCACCTTTCCCCCCTATTTCCCCCTCTCCATCCCCGCAGTCGGGACAACTCCCCCAGCCTGAAGGAGATCAGAAACGGCTGCCAGCAGCAGAACGACCGCAAACCTCCTATGCCACTCCGCCTGCTGCGTCCTGAGCCTCCTACACCGCCTCCTGCCACCATCCTCCCCCTGTCCACTAACCCCAGTCCCCCTCAGCCACCTCCCGCTGCCCCCTCAAATCCCACCCCATCCATTCCCCTCTCCTCCCCAACGCCCTCCCTGCCCCTCTCCCCTCCTCCCTCTGTTGTTAACTCCAGCGAGATCCTTGTGGAGCTGGAGCGAAACAACAACTCGGCTAACGCCAGGCGGAAGGGCGGACCGTCGGGGGGTGACAGCGAACCCAACCTCATCGACTGTCTGCTGGTCAGCCCGGCCGTCAACACTCTGTCTATCCAGCTGCCAGCGCAGGCCGACAGAGTGCTGGGCTGCTTCGCTCTCATCCTCAAGATGCTGTGAGTGTACACATAAAGCTGTCTCTGCTACTGAGTATTATTGGAACAGTCCAATATTTTTAATGCACTTGTTTTCAGAGTCACATTAGAAGATCAATATAAGATTTAGCTCTGTGTAATATACAGAGATTAATAAGCGGGCCAGCAGTTTCCCCTCTGCATCCAGTATTTGTGGTAAGTCCTGGACCTACCTCTGTTCTGGACCAATCATAGTAATCTTCTCATATGACTGTAACACATCAAATAACAGACTGTCCTTTTAACTTAACTCTGTTGATTACCATTGATGAACAACGGTCACATATTATGGAGAAGATAAACTAGAGATCCTGTAAACTGTAAAAATCCAGGGCCCCGACTGCATTACTACATGCAAATAGCTATGTCAAAAGGGATACTGGACATACTTTTGTGATGCAGTTTAAGGCACAAAAAAAACACTTCACATGCTGATCATGACATAAGCTTTCCGTCCTTTTGGTTTGTTTTCTACCCATAGCATTGCAGACAGTAACGTGCCAGCTCACCTGTCTGAGGAGAGTCTGACACACTGGAAGATTTTCAGTTTTCTGTCTTCTGCGCTCTTCTTGCTCATCATAAAAGAGTAACAGAGAAGTCATTTCGGCATACTGAGTTTCGTTTTGTCTCAGCTAACCCAGTTCAACCAGTGTTATATTAAGATTAACAGATGGAAGTAACAAAAATAGCATGTCAGTTTACATGTGAGGCACACGTAGTCTAACCTAACTGACATGTGAACAGATATCAGACTGAAAAGTCATTGAAATCCAGTGCTGCTTGTTGCAGGGATTTCATGCTGAAGCGACTTACATAAACTTCAGGCCAACGTCATATCAAAGAAATGGCATGTCAACAACCCTGGAAGCGTCCTAGTTTGTAAAAGTGACATTATGTGAGCGTATTCCTGAAGAAGTGATCAGTGCAAATGGGTTAAACAGCACTGAATGAATGAATGTAAGAGCCCCTGGACTGATTACACAGTGTGAAACTGGAGCAGCAGTTACGTGTGTGTCTCCTTCTGTCCGGGTGTAGGTGCGGTAACCAAAAGGATGGCCTAATAAGTGATAGCGTCTGTGTGTTTGTAGTATTTGTAACAAAGCCAGTGTTACTTAACTCACAGTAATGCGAAGCTGCTCTGGTTTCTGTTAAATCAACGGCGCAGGTCTGCGTCATCGAGGCTCATCTCATGTTTCAACTACTCCTCTGTCTTTTGGTTTTCCAGCCTCACGTATCCAGGCTACACCCTCTTCTTTACATTGTTATGCTGAGTCTCTTGATCTTGTTTTCTTTTCTTTTTTTTTCCATTTTACGACTGTCTGTCTCTGTCAGGTCGGACTATGATGACTGGAGACCTGCTCTGGCCAGCCTGCTACAGCCCATCCCCTTCCCTAAAGAGTGAGTGTTCACACACACACACCTCAGCTCACATTTATACCGCAGGTAGCAAATGCATTTTATTCATTTATCTAGTAATCCATCATAGAAGCAACTTAAAATGACCTCAATTTGATTTACACAATAAAATCTCTCTAAATAATGTCCTCTAACTGTCCAGCTGCCATAATTCAGATGTGAGAAGAGTGGAAGTGATAAAAAAATATTTATACACTCATCTACAATTATTATCGTGTGCTTGCATCAAATTAGCAAGGTATTTGCGGGCATGTTTTACCATCTCAGGCAACATTCAAGCTGCCTCCTTATCATCTTAATGGAGGTTGTTTGGGCCGGAGATGACATCAGACACTACTCAGTGCTAAAAACAACACTTGAGACTTGGCGTGTTTAAAAGAGTAATTTGCAGTCAGCAAGAGGAGAACCATTCAGAATCTATACTTAAGTAAAAGAAGTAAGCAGTTTGATAATATATATATAATATAACGAGGAGAAGTCTTACTTAAGTTGAAGTTCAAAAGCTATATGCTGCAGAATGGTTTTAAGAGGTATATTATTATATGTTACATTATTGGAATATTATCACTAATAACATAAATATTTGATTACTGTTTTTAATGTTGCTGGTGGAGCCAGTGGAGTAAAAGTAGTAAAGAAGTAGTAAAACTTCAAAAGTACTACACACTGAAGTAACTGTTTAAGCCTAATATGCTCCTAAAAAGACTCAAAATAGTTTATCAGTCAGCGATTACTAAAGTATAATAATGCTGTTTACACATACTGTACATACTATATACTATACTATACATATGTTTATAAAATGGTTTTGTAATGGATTGAATGTATAGTAGCATAAAAGTAAGTAAGTACATGTACCTCAAAAAGTACAGTGAATGAAGGTACTTTGTTGCGTCAGCCTGACTTCTGAAGCTAAACCCGCAAGTAATGCCAGTGTCGAGGCCTCAGCTGGTTTTTCCTGTGAACGTGCAGTAGTTTTGTGGAGTTACGCAATGTCAGCGCAGCCTGTGTGGTGAAGGATTGCTTTCATTCTGTAGAGAGAAATGTGACTCTGCTCTTAAAAGAAGTTCTAATACTAGTCACACAACTGCAAAAGTAGTACTAGCAGCAGTTGTAGAAATACACTGTGTTTTGGTGTCTCGTAACAGTCTAAATGCTGCTTCAGAGAAAGGTGATATAAAGCACTTTTGTTTCCATCCTGAAAACACCAGTGCAGCGGCAGCCACAACCATAATCATGAACTCTAACCACCAACCTTGGCCCAGTGCTACATGTCACCCCTGGCACCTCCCTCCCTTCAGTCTCCCTCCCTCCTCATTTTCTTCCAGTCCCTCATATTGCTGTCTGTGGGGATGTAGACATGTTTCTAGGAGGTTCCTGTTGGGGCCCATCAATTGACGTGGATGAGTTACCTTACCAAGCCTCTTGGGAGTCGTGAACTGAAGGGGTGGCGTTCTTCTCTCCAGAGAGCCTGCTTTAATGGGCTATAAGCAGCCCAGAGCCTTATTTGTAATTGGCTGGCTGATCTGGAGCTTCATTAGCGTTGACTTGTTGTTTCTCAAACACTGGGACACACCTGTTGCTCACCTGCGCCACTGTTGCCTGACTGATGGCTTCAGGCGTCATTAGGAAAGGCAACAACACTCCCCAGCACCCTGTTGCTGAGGATGTAATGAGGATTATGCACACACATATTTGGAGACACACACACACACACACACACACACTGACATTCTCAGAGAAGTTCATGCACATACATGCAGAAAACAACTGCGTGCACAGCACACACCTCTAAATCTAAACTAATTCATTAAATCAGTATATCTGATTTGATGTCATTGCTCTGTATTGCATCTGTATAAAACTGAAGTTTAAAAACAACACATTATGGATTTACAGCAGCAGAGATTCCAGGAAGTTCAGCACATAACCCCTGTAAAACGGCAAATTGTCTCTTTGCGCTAAACAAACAAGATAGTGAGTTCATTTCAGGCTTTAGAGGTACCGGTATGGGGATTTTGTTACTGTTTGACAGAGCCAAGCTAGTTTTTTCCCTGTTTCCAGTCCTCAATGCTAAGCTAATTTAACCAGCTGCTGGCTGTAGCTTCATATTTACCACATGAGAGTGGCATCGTTCTTCTAACTCTTGGCAAGAAAGCGAATAAGAATATTTTTAAGAGTATTTATTATTAATAAACTGCTGAATTTATATTTAAAAAACATCATGAGCTCTGCCTTGCGGCTGAATGTGTACATTTCTCTTTCCTTGCTCCTGTAATAGCTTACACAAAGCATAACCTTTGGAAATAACTGCTATCTATCATTACAAACCCTTTGTATACATTTATTTAAGAATGCTAGTGGAGATCCTAAATTTTCCAGCGATACCAAAAATGGTATCTGAGCCAAAGGTTAACATGTGTAAAATGAAGAACACATGCGCTTCACTTTTCATTTGCCATCAGCTTAGAATGTAACTATCCATTTCCCTGACCTGATTTATATCCAGGATCACCACAGCTAACCTCTTACAACTGCTTCTGAGACCTAAATGAAAAGATTCCCCACAGGGACCATTAAAATGTCATCTAAAGTAACAAAGAATCCCTAGAACTTCACATGCTCATGTCTTTTGCACACATGCTGAAAATGTCATAACAAGTCCTGCACTACCTCTGAAGCTTATCTGAGCATGTTGACTGGATTTGCCTATGTAAAATAACATGGTGCTGTTGTGTTATCAGCTTAACGTCACTGTAAGAGGTGGCACAAAGGGGAACTCCAGAAATGCTGGAATACACTGTAAACATCAAATCTGAGATATATTGCTTGAAAAGTATGCATTCGATGGATGATTCCCAACAGAAACATTTGTTTTATCCTATTTCTCAGCTCCAAAGTGTTTTAGGGTGTAATATCTCACATCTCTCTTTGTCTTCTTTCTCCCCAGGGCCCTTGCACATGCCAAATTCACAAAGTAAGTTACTGAGACGTCGTAAACTGTTCTTCACGTATTTAGATTAGATTCCAGTTTGAAAACAACTTAACATTTGTGTCTCAATGTGTCTGTGTCCAAATAGGGAACTGAAGTACGTTATTCAGAGGTTTGCGGAGGACCCGAGGCAAGAGGTGAGTGTTTTTTAGTGTGTGAATGTTTACCACAGTTTCAACTTTAAATGCTTAGCAGCTCCACAGCTTAAGGTTAAGATTAATACTAACCACAGCTGTCAAATACATGTGGTAAGTACAATATTTCTCTCTAAAATGTAGTGGAGCTAAAGTATAAGGTAGTAAAAACTAAAATAAGTACCAACATTTTGCTTAAGTAGGCTTCCACACAGGTAAATAAAGTAAACAAAGTATCCTCCTACAAATCTGTCAAAGATTACTAAAGAAAACTTTTAAAGTTACATTTCTTCTTGAGCTTGATCATCCGAACAGAAAAATCATCCTTGTGTGTGTGTGTCTGTGTTTCCAGGTCCATTCCTGCCTACTCAGCGTGCGTTCAGGTAAAGATGGTTGGTTCCAGCTCTACAGTCCAGGAGGTGTTGCCTGTGATGACGATGGAGAGCTGTTTGCCAGTATGGTGAGTGTATTGACACGCACAGTCTGTCTGAACTATTAATGAGGGCTAATGGATGTGCCGTTGTGGTTGACCTCTCCTTTTCATCTCCTCCAGGTTCACATCTTGATGGGCTCCTGCTATAAAACCAAGAAGTTCCTGCTCTCTCTGGCTGAAAACAAGCTGGGGCCCTGCATGCTCCTGGCCCTGCGTGGAAACCAGACCATGGTGGAGGTATGACCATGTTTGTGTTTCAGCTAATCAATAAATATTCTCATTTATTCTTAATACTCTCTCATAGCATCTTGGTGCATTAACATGTGGTGGTTTAGTTTATTTATTTACCATTTATTCATGTTTTATGTGTCTTCACATTTTACCACTGAGTAAAGATGTCATAAATATTATTAAGTAGTAATAGTAGAAGTGAAAAAAACCTATTTTCTCAATTAATACAGTACTTGTTGGTCAGAAAATAGTGAACAGAATAGTGAATGTCCATCACAAATTACCTGAGCTACACTGTTTGTTTTGTCTAACACTCAAAATCCAAGATACTCTACTAAAAGCCTGGACACCACTTTTGCTTAAAAAACTTTAATGGATTATGAAAATTGTTTTGGATTAATTTTCTGTTAGTTGCTAAATTGATTTATCAAACAATTGCCAGAGCTGTAGTTGCAGTATTAATTCTAAAAACACAGCTGATCAAGGTGAGGTTAAAACTGACTGAATTGAAGGGGATTCAAGCAGTTTAATATTGCAAGAGGAGACAGGTTGTCTTTTTCTAAATGGTCAAAACCAAAGCAGCAGAGGCCAAAATACTTTTAAGCTCCCAAAAATTCTACATCCTAAATTCCACATAATGCAGCTAATATTATTTTTCATTAGATCCCTCCAACTATTTGTAGTTTTCAAACTCGAGCAGGATAACCCAGGTGACATCACGGTGATGATATTATTTTTTCCAATTTGAAAAGATCTACAGAAGACACTCTGCAAATGTTTTCCAGGCTGAGTATTAGTAGCTCACATGTAAAATGTGCAGAGCACCACAGTATGAGTATGTGTTTACACGTGTGTCCAGATCCTGTGTCTGATGCTGGAGTACAACATCATTGAGAACAAAGACACCCAGCTGCAGATCATCTCCACCCTGGAGAGCACCCAGGTGGGCCTCCGCATGTACGAGCAGCTCTGTGACCGACAGAGAGAGCTCAAAGAACTGGTGAGTTACTGCTCCAACACACTAACACACACACGCGCACACACACACACTCCACATACTTTATTTAGTACACCGAGGCCTGAAGATAACATGGTCCTGTACTCGTTGGATTCTTGCAGAGAAAAAAAAAAAGAGTACAAGATCTTATATTGTTTTTTTATTCTGATCTACAATCTGCACCTTGTATGTCAGCGACTACCATCAGTGTATGAATGTGTGTGAATGGGGTGAATGTGACATGTAGTGTAAAGCGCTTTGAGTGGTCGTGCTATGCAAGTACAGGCCATTTACTGAACCCCGAGCTGCTCCCACCTGATGTGTATGAGCTGAAAATGAAAGTCGCTTTTGAAAAAAGCGTCTGCAAAATGAATTTCAGGCAGTGTTATCTTTGAGAGAAGAAAGGAAGAACCCTCTCTGCAAGTGTGGATTTGTTTTTTTGTCTTTAAAACAGAGGTGTCAGGAAGAGTCAGCTAATAAATACCCGTTGATTTCTGTCACAGGCCTGTTAACTATTTGTAAGGTCCAGCAATAATTGCAAACCAACACTCGTTCCTTTGAAGCTTTCAGACCACTGTTCAACGAAGGATTAAATAAGTTTATGGCAAAAGACTTAAAATGTCCCTCTGTTGACTTTGATCCATTATTTCTGTGTTTTTGCGCGGTGTCCATAGATAAATATCATCTTCAACAGTTGCTTCAGGGGTCAAGTCCAAATTAACAGGACGTTTCATAATAGTTAGATGTCATTACATGATGCAAATTTTCATACACCGCACTGCTGGGTCATCTTGAGTGTTCACTTAGTCTGGAAAACGTTCAGTTTTGTCTGCTCTCAACATTAAAAGTGAGGCATCTCAAATATACAACAGAACTTTTATTTTGAAATTCTTTAGGCGTTAGATCTTCAGTAGATATATAATACAGTATTAAATGTTCTTGTTCTTGCAACTTTCCCTCTTCTTTAAGAAATCATTTTAGGATTTGCTCTCTAATTTTTCCAGTGAGCGGTAGATGGACCCGTGTTGATGTTACTAGACAGTCATAATCTCACCTCTGATATTTTTTTGTGAATCCATTTACGTGCCATAAAGGAGGAGTTTTTTGGATCAAGACATAAAGGCGTGAGGTATGAATGAATATAGTGCAGCCTGTACTTTTTAGACAGGAAGGAGCCATAGATCAACAGCATCCGCTGTCGTCATCATGTGACAGCATAAACCAGGCTTTGATAGACATGGTCTTGTTTCTCCACTTCTCACCTACAGCCATCGCTTAGTTTTAACGATCAGGTGCCCACTAACAAATGGCCCTCATATTACTCGTACACTTAGAGCCGGTCTGGTGGCTTACAGCATGTCCTCCTCCTCCACTCTTGCACACCCAGAAGGGCCACAGCTAACTGGGTCATTCTTCGATGTCGCAAGCATCTCAGTAAACTGAGTGTGAAAATTTACGGAGCTCGCCTGGTCCTGAAATGCTGGAACAGTAAAGATCAGACCAGTAACAGTAAACTGGCCCGTTCTGCTCAGTCGGCATGCTTCACAAGCTGAGTCACAGCCACTTGACTCTGTCTGCAGAGCTGAGCTGTTTATTTATATGTGGAGGTAGTCCAGTGAAGCAACCACTGAACTTGCGCTCTGTACACACGCATAAACAAAGATAGACTTTACACATAGCACACGAGGAAATATACAGCTGTGTACATAAATATGTACAGGGTGTATTGTATTTATTCTCCCCATATAATGTCTCCAGTTCAAATGTATCTGGTAGGAAATTTGGGAATTTGGGGAGCACTATTAAGAAATCAGGGAATGTGCCTTTAAACTTAAATAGCTGAAAAACTCTGCAACAGTAAATGTGGTAGTAATCTGGTTATTGAATTTATCCTGCATTAACATTAATTACAATGATAAATCTCTCAGGAAATGATCATTTATGGCCTAATTCTTTCCCAAGTTTGTAATTAGTGTGTTAAAATAATTATTTATTATTATCATCCCCTTTTCCAAAAACAACACATTTATGTCAGTTGAGAAAATCAAGAAACAACTTGACAGGAAGAATTCAAGTTTTCCGTTATCCTTGTCCCTGATTAGATTTTTCTCACTTAATGCAAAGATAATACATACAATACGAGATATGTGTAACCTCATGTTAAAAGCATGGTGGTATTATTTATATTTGAAAGAAATGGTAAACAGAACTTTGTTAGAAACCTCAAATGACCCATTTCCTCAGTATGACATGAATCCAGCATGGGTGCAGCTGCTCACACACACCATCTAGCGTCTGAAAATGTTCCTGCTAGACATTAAGCTCAGACGCCATCTTTTTTTTCTGTGTGTTTTCTCCTCAGCAAAGAAAAGGAGGCCCCACCCGGCTGACTCTGCCCTCAAAGTCCACGGTGAGATTACACTCTTGCCTTGACAGCTGCACACAAAAATAGTTTCCACTGTTTCTGTCCTGGCCAATGTCAGCTACAAGACAGTTAACGATACTTTCTCTAGCCTTGTCGTTATTGATTGTTTGTTCCTCAACATGCCTTAGGATGCTGACCTGGCCCGCCTGTTGAGTTCAGGTTCTTTTGGGAACTTGGAGAACCTGAGCCTGGCATTCACCAACGTCACCAGTGCCTGTGCTGAGCAGCTCATCAAGCTGCCTTCACTCAAACAGCTCAACCTTTGGTCTACACAGGTACACACACGGGATCACAGCACTAATACAACTCCAGACACACACACATAGACTAGTAATCACTAATAATCTAACTGATATTTAATGTATGTCCGGTCTGCTTTTTTTCTTCCTTTAGTTCGGGGATGCAGGGTTGAGGTTGTTATCTGAGCATCTGGCCTGTCTTCAGGTTTTGAACCTGTGTGAGACTCCCGTCACCGATGCTGGCCTGCTGGCTCTCAGTTGTAAGAAAGCACACACTAAATAAATCATGTATCACAGTAGTGTATAGAAAGCAGTTTTAAGAATGGCTAGTAGACAGATTTAATGCTAGCAAAAAAAGCCGTAATACAGGGACAAGTTCAGAGTTACCTGTTAACTGTGTTGATGGTATAAAAATCAGTTGTTTGTAAGTTTATAAACTAATTGTGGCTAAATGTGACTGTTGACCGTTTCAGCCATGAAGAGTCTGTGCAGTCTGAATATGAACAGCACCAAGCTCACAGCTGACACATATGAGGACCTCAAGGTAATGCTGCCAGACAACTCATACCAAGTTCAAATTGTGCATTTGACTGAAACAGAGACACAAGGAGAGTGAATATTGGTCTTACATTTGTTAGGTCAGGAGCAATCAAAATAAATTCTAGTGTTGCTCCTTGTTTGCCGGATGTTTTTAGAGTGTTTGCTAACATGTTTGCGTCAAAAACTAAGCTGCTAATATGTCGGTGGCCCAAAATTCCTTTTTGTCCTTATAATCATTCCCAAATGCCATCGTTATTTTCCAGGGAACTTCTTTGCAATGGTCGGGAAATTATTTGGAAATTACAGTCATGTAAAATTTAGAGTTACTATGTAATATCGTGGAAAATGCAGCATGTCAAAAGTGCTGTCTAGACAGCTCTTAAAGAAATTGGTGACTAGCTAGATAGCTAACATGATACATATACATATACATAGACTTGGCTATCAATTTCCCCCTGCTTCCAGTCTGTGTGCTACGTTAGGCTAAACACATTAGGACCCGTCTCTACTGGATGCAAAGAGATAAAATTAATATAAATCTTTATATTATCAGATTTAGCTCTGACGCCGGGTGGGAGAGGAAATAAATGTATTTTCCAAATGAGAGCTAGGTTTCAAGTTGATAGTAGGTTTATGTTCCAAGGTGATGATGCAGTGTCCATTTGTCTGTGTCTTTCTCTGCAGGCCAAACTTCCCAACCTGAAAGACGTTGATGTTCGGTACACGGAGGCCTGGTGATCAACCGTGCTTCACACACGCCTCATACATAACCAGACACACACATAAACATATGCACACACTGCACACAGGCTCAGATACATACCATGACAATTGTGGCGATGTCCTCTCCATCGCCACCATCATTAGACCAGGAACTTTGACATCATCCCAGCATGAGGATCACCTGACCAGAACACCGCTGACACATTTACGTCAGAGGAGCAGCCTTCATCAGCGTCAGACGGCATCACCAACCCCTGAAGCGACGCCATCACCAGGAAAGAACTGTCTATCCAGCTTCAGCATCACTTTTTTCTAAATGAGAAATCTTTTCTGGACCTCGCTGCTCCCCTTACTTTTATCAACGGATGTTCCAAGGACCTTGTTTTTACCGACATGGGGGCATCAGAGGACATGCAAAGACCCGCTACGTTGTGACACAAGGGACCCTTTTCTCTCTCTGTCTTTATCGCTTTGCCCTGTCTTTCATATATGGTCTCATATATGGTTTTCATATTTAGTTTAAATCCAGCTCCCCAGCCGTTGCCCTCCCAGCTCTGTGTGTCCGTGTCATGAGGAAAACCTGAGTCGACCCTCTCCCCACAGAGCCCTCCTCTCTTTTTCTCTCAAGCGATGAAGGCTGGATACAGCAGCTCACATTCCAGTTCTTCTCTGATCTGATCCACAGTGTAGCTCTCCAAACAGACACGTTGAACTGTTAATCACTTCGGTCCTCACCCTCACGCTCTTTGGCTTGAGCTTTCAGGTTCAGATTCCAGTCTTTTCAACTTTCATTGGGAAAATGAGGTGCTCCTCTGAGAAAAGAAGAGTTGCAAGACTGTGCCTATTCCTCATACACGACACAAAAAAGAAAAAAAAAAAAAAGGTTTTTATCAACTTGAATGAACATATTTTTCCAGACATCTGTGCTTTCATATACCGTGTGTTTCTATATAAAACATATATGAAGAAAAGCCCCAGTGATGACATTTCAGAAACATTGCGGGAGCACTGCAGGAAAGTTAAACGACGATGGCAACCTTTGTTCGTTTTTCATTTTGTTTTCAGTGTACATGCTGATGATATCCCATTACTATTTAATAGGACAGTTGTGTAGCAGTAGCAGGGCGGTCTGGGACTGCCTAATATTTATAAGTTGTGTCTTTAAAGCCTCCTTTACTCTCTCTCTCTCTCCTGGATTTGTTCCATAGTAATGAAGTACACAGGCCCTGTTGTCTTTTTTGCAACATATAACACAAGAAGCCAACCAAGAGGGCGCCCATCCATGGATCTCTCAGTACCATGCCATGGTGGCAATGTAGTCCTGTAAAGTGGATTGCAGTTATTCTAAAGTGGACCTGTAAACAACCTGAGAGTTGTATATTTTCATATCCTCTGCTATTTTTTTTTTTGGCTCTGTTTGAGACGGTTTTGAAAAGAAGAAAGGACTCTTGCCAAACATCTGTATCGACTTTAGTTTTTGTTTTGTGCACTTGTTTCATCAGGCCAACATGAGCACGGTCTCAGTACTGATTGGTTCATCAAGTGGAACCTGTCCTGTGGAGAGACACTGACACTGTTTGGGTTCACGTATCTGGGACCCCCTTTCCCCCGCTGAGGTCAAAGTAAGGAGTGGCAGTGCCTAGGGTGGAGCTGTGGATGAGTTGCCTATTGTTATCTTTTTATCTGTCACACCACCTGTTTTGAATTGTTCTGCTGTATTTATATTATGCCATAATACATGGGTGACATTTCAGGCTGTATAGATGAATAATTCTCATCACAGGATGGGGCAAAATTAGTGTACACATTCATATCGTAATGGGCTATAAGGGACAACGATTGGAAAAAGGCACCTTTCGGCCATATTTGCCTGCCTACATTCCCTCAAAATGTTGCCCGTTTATTGTTGCAACATTTCATATGATGAGGTAACTGCCCTGACACACTGCAAGCCTGTCAGAATCTCTTGTCCCTCTCTGTCTAGATTTGTCTTATTTCAGCGGCCCTAGAAAACAGAAGGCAAGTCAGATTTCCACCCTTTTTTCAGTCAGCCTCGCTCTGACTGCATCCATCCATTTTATTTATTCATGTCGACCTCCAGAATGCTCCAGATGTTTGTTGAATCAAGGCAGTAGCTGCAGCAGAGGACATGATGCCGTCCGCATAGAGATGCTTTATTTCCTATTTATTGGGTGCCATAACAGAATCCTGTTTGGCCTGTAGACTCGGTTTGTGTACGACCATCTTTGGGTCTAGCTTTAGGACCGTGTGCTCTCTTTCGTATCCTGTATAATGTATATACAAGTGTAAATAGTTGTCTCCTCCCTTCCTCTCTTTGAACCCCTTTTTTCCTTCATCTTTTCTCTATTTCTCTCAGCCTCCCTTCAGCGGCAGGCTGGTGTTGCCTTCATGTTCATGTTTGTGTGGTTGTTATTTTTTTCACACAAAAGTGCACTGTAATCTAACGAATTATGTTTTCATAATATCTTTTAAGTCTTTGATTTGATCACTTTAATCAAACGTTTGTTTCTTGTGTTCTTGTCGTTTAGGTTTTTTTTTTGCATGTACATGTTGCTGCATCATCTGGTCTTTTTATTTTGTAATTTAGTTTTATAAAAGGTTTGAAATATGATAAAGGGTCTGATCACTATCTTGCTTAGGTTAGGGATTGAAATGGAAAGATCCCTACTATTTTCTGATTGTCTGGTTGTTGACAGGATCTACCCATAAGCCTTGACAGGTCCTGTTGGTCGAGACAGTTTGGGTTCGATTGATATTGATTTTCTGCCAATACCAGTAATAGTACTTTAACATTTTAATTAGCCTATTTTCATATAAAAAAAATACAAATATTTCTTGTTTCCCTGACTATTTTGTCGTAATCCTGCCAGATAAAAATATCAGAGGTGGACCACACTGACCGGCCATTATCTTTTTTAATAAAGTTGCTGGTTTCACGCAACAGCAAACTGATAATTCAGTGCAACTGTACTTTAGTTTTGTTTATCGTTGACATTGTCTAAGTATGAAAGTTTTAAAGGAATGGGCTTACTCATTTCTCTGGTGGGAGTTAGATGAGAAGATCCATAATGTCATGTCTATCTACTACTATGCTGAAGCTACTGTCAGCATCTTGTTAGCTTATCGTAAACAGCTCGTCTGGCTCCGTCCAAAGTCCTCGTACCAGCATCTCTAAAACTCACTGAAGACCATATTATATGTTGAACAGGACAACGTCTCTCTGCTGGTTGCCTGGCAACCTCACAGTGATGACAAGACTCCAGAAAGTCCCTGCGCCGAGCCAAGGAGTAGTCCAGAACATAAATCCCAATGTGTTGTCTTCACACTTCAGCTGTTCTGTGAGCTTTTAGAGGTGCTGCTTTGATTTTGTTATGTTTTGCACAGTTCCAGATAAGCTATTTCCTCTGTTTTCAGTGTTTATGCTAAGCTAACTGCCTGCTGTAGCCCAATCCTTAATGTACTGAGAGTGGTATTGATTTTCTTATCTAACTCAGTGAATAAGCATATCACCAAAATGTCAAACTATTCCTTTAAAAAAGTCTTGGGGAAATTCTGTCACTTAGCTCATCCCACAGTTTTAGGCCATTACGAGCTGCCTCTAGTCCAAACTGTGAGCCTGGGGGCCAGCATGTGGAGGTTATAATGGAAGGTTTTTATATTACTGTAGAACATGTAATGGTTGAATAGAAATGCCTCTTCTGTTCTGTCATGTCTCCGTATCCTGTGGAGCTCACTGTGCTTTGCTTTCCATTGCCATCCTGATTCCTCCCTCTTGTCGATTATCTCTGATGTTTTTTATTCTACACAAACTGTAAAGAGTTTCTACCATGTCCAAGTTGTGCACAGCTGTGCTCAAGTCTTAACAGTTGTTATGGAAGGAAACAGAGTCAGATGCAGCTCAGCCTGACACGTCTGACAGATAGAAAATTTACTCTATTTCCCATAATTCCTTGTAGTAAAATCTTTTTTGGCAGCTGGAAAAGGGGCGCCCATCATGTTTCTTTCTCTTTTTCAGTCTTTATGCTTTGATCTGCTTCTCCTGCTGGGTTATTATTATTGTTATTATTATTATTATTATTATTTTTATTGCTGCTGCTGCTGCTCTGTGGCTGTTGTAATAAAAATACAAAAGATCTTCAACAGGAAAAATAACAACTATGATGTGAAATAATTTCAATCAAAAATAAATTGTCTGTGAATATGTTTCAGCTGTGTGTGGCATGTGTGGTTTTTTTAATACATCATTTTATAAGACAAGCCTTTGTTTACAACTGATTGTCCAAGGAAGGTTAAAATTAAGAGCAACTGGACTTGTTTGAAGACACCTGAAGATGTTTTGTTTTAATTAGAAGAGATTCTATATCAATGTGCCAGTAATCATGATCCCTAATTTCAAAATAATATTTTATAGCAGCTTGATTCTGAAGATGTCATCAGGGTTAGCTGAGAAAGCTTGTGTTACAAACTCGGAGTATGGAAATTGAAAGACATGAGTGTTTACCAGGCTGGGAGGGTCTAACAAAAGATGCCACGGTTGTATGCTAGGGACTAGTCATATTTTGAACCCTGTTGCGTTGATATTGACCGTTCTTTTTTAAATTTGTCTCTTGTGACCACCCCACTCTAATGGAAGAACCAGTCCTGTGTCAGCTGTTCCAGTTTAAGTGGTATTAATCTTACTCTAGGTGACATATTCAAGGCCAAGACTTCAAGTTTTACGTGGCTGCACCATTCCATCAAGTTGAACTATTCTGCATTTAACCTGTCAATTCTTCAAATCCAGCCTTACATGCTTAGAAACTTTATTCCCCACTGGTAAGTTAATGAGGTGTGAGGGGTTAACAAGTGTCTTGATGGGGACAGTATTTTCGAATACTTTTAAAGATGGGATTGTTTCCACACTCAGAATCTGCCATTAACAGCATACTTTTAAACTTATTTGTTTAAAGTTATTTGTTTAAGCATCTAAGTAAACAGAAGCATAATCATTCACATTCTGTATAAATGAAATGGGGTGTAAGTCGACGTCCATTAAGGGTTTTTGTGAAATTTCCACTCTAAGCTGGGTGGAAATCACATCATTCTTACAAAGGCAACCATTGAAGGTAGACCAAAGAAGAAATGCACCTGAACATATTTGCCTTTATCATATTAAGGGAATAAGAAAATTAATAATTAACAGGTAGAGGCAGGACAGGGGAAGCATTGTTTGACAGTTTTTGACAACTTTGACAATTTGGCTGCACATAAACTTTCTTTTAAAATTCTGTTTTGGCTATGGTACTATTTGTTTTCTTTTTCTGTTCTCTCGAAACTGGGTTCCTACACAGTGACTGACTGAGATCATCAGTTACTCATGAATGTCACTCCAAAAGTCTGTCAGAGGTGGGATTTGACCCACATTTCCAGGTGAGACTGAAAACCTGAATACAGCCATTCTGACCTGATACAGGGCGACCCCCAGCGGCAACAAGCTGAAACTGCAACTACAGGACAGATTTGCAAGAGGCAGCATTTTTTAGAACAAATATGAGAAGACAGTAACTAAATCTCTTTTTTAATAAATTAATTAAAAAATAATGTATTTAAAAAATGACTTAGATGGATGAGGACCCTTCTCCCAAAACATATTAAAATAATAATATTACAATGACTGTTCTTTGCTGGATTAAAAATCGCACCATTCCTAGGCCAAACAAGGAAGTTCAATGTTTATAGCAGTTATAGCTCTTATAGCAGCTCTGAGGACAGCCTGAACTTCAAGGGACAGACAGAGCAAACTACCATGGACTGCAAAGTCATCTGTCCAAAGTGGGATTAGAAGCCACACATTGACCTCTCTGCCTTTTCAGACAGACACTGGGTGACTTCTACTGGCAACAACAGGACAGGTTTGTATAAGGCCTATATGTTAAAGTAACATTTTTACAACAGGTATGAGGTAATTCATTTGTATTTATTTATGTCAGCTGCAGTGTACACAAACCAGGGGAGACTGATTTCATTTTTATTTCTAGCTTTCTGGGTAGAGATAAAAAGATCGACCATCAGGACTTCCTACAGACCTTTAGCTGGACCAGTGATGAGAGAAAATACATTCTTTATACTAAAGCAAAAGCTATCCAACACAGCTTTAGGGAAATGAAGAACGTCAGATAATAGTTTGGCAAGCCAACTTTATTGACTCAATTCATATAAACATCATCTGACATCAAATTAAATACATAAAATGTTCTCATTACATTGGATTAAGTCACCTGTTTTCATTCATCTAACTTTCAAAGACACAACACATTACTACACAGAGTAAATAATGTCATACTGGGGAAACTACGCAGCAAAAAAAAAAGGTTATCTCTGTCATCAGACTCACACAACAGCCTTCCTGCCGTGCTCCAGATCAGCGGTTTTACACTCATAACTATTTGAAATTACACACAAAAAGGGGTGATTTCAACACAAGCTCAACACAAGAGATTATTATTTCAGTTAGTGGACACTCTTTAATTGAAAATAAATATCATCTAAGTATCAGTGTTGTCCACCTCTAACATGACGCAGTTTGATGCAGACTTGCTTCAGCACTGTCTGTCTGTGGGGGTCTCAGAGGAAATGCTCTAACCTCACATCTTTTTTCTGTCGTAAAGGAGTTACACAATTCATCTTCACTCAACTGGCCTCACCCTGTTCCACTTAAGTTAATGGCTCCCTACATTCCACAGAAGGCTTCATGTTTATATGTACCAATATTTCCATACCTGAGAAAACTTAAATAAATAGAAAATTATTTGGGGAAACATTGTATTTTTGGTTTGGAAATGAAAAATGAAAACATGTCACAATTAGAAATGTCTTAACTGCACACATCACACATCCTTGAGTAAGCAGATAGAGGTGAGATTAGATTTGTAGTCCACTCAGGCAGGAACAACGTGGACAGGGACAGATCTGCTGAGTCCTCAGGAGTAAAACTTGCTGTTGTTTATCTTCTTTTCTTTTGTCCTGGGGTACAAAGAAACACACCGAATATAATTAGGGACTCAACACATTTGATTTCATTTAACCACCATGAGTTTTCCCCAACCCCCTGTGGGTCTGAGACTAACCTGTGTTTCTCGCTGGTGCTGTACTCCCTCGTGAGGGGGTCGTGTTGGCGAGGGAGGGTGGAGCGCTGGATGTTGGTGTGTGTGTCGTACAGGAAAGGTTCACTACTGAGCTCAGCCTGCTTTTTCCTCAGCTGGCTGGAGGACGAGTACAGCTCCTCCTCTACTTTCTGAACGGCAAGAGACACGTGATCACAATCGTAGAGTGAAAAACATTCTGAAGTCACTCTGCAGAAATATGTAAGTCCTCGTTAATGTGTGTGTCTGTGTGTGTGTGTTTTCACCCCTGCTTGTTGCACGTTGATGTAGACCAGCAGAGAGGCTAATTCTAAGTTCTCACTGTAGCCATTCTTCAGAGGAACACTGCGGTAGCCTGCAGAAACAAAAAATCTTCAGCTCAGTAGGCACAATATTAACCAATCAGGACACACCTTTGGTTTTGGTTGTTGTTGTCCATTTACTACCATTACAATATAACTAACATTACTGCTACAGGGCAGATAAACCTGCTAGGGGGCTCCAGGGCAACAAGGGCATGCACGCCCCTGATCACCCCCTCCCATCTCACTCTCTGCATACAAAATGTAAATCCTGTTGCATTCAAATACCCATCAGGTACACTTCAGACAACACATGCAGATTCCTTATATTTTGCCAGTGCATCTGAGCTGGGATTCTATCCTGCTCCAGGTCTGCTGTGTGTCAGTAAGTTTGTGGTACCTTCATTGAACACAAATTAAATTAGGTATATGAACCATGGCACCATCATACCACAACAAAGCTATATTAAATGTGATCAGTTGTTGGTATGTTAATAAATGTCGTCTTTCATTATTACCATGTTCTCAGAGCAAAACTAAGCTTTGTGAGCACACATTTCTGAAACCACACCTGCACACTTGACATTAAGATCGGTTAAAATTCGAATTCACAGAAAACAATCAAATCCGACCTTTGTCATTTCAGTAAACCTGTGGCTCTCATAGCTGCCGGTGTCCATTGCAGTCGTTTGAGGTACTGAATGCAGTTTCTCACAGTGAACATCAGTGTATGTCTACAAGTTATATTATTGTTCTGGGATAATGCAGAGCCAACTTTCTGGCAGACATTCTGCACCATCATTTTACAGCAGAACAACACACCTGATGTTCATTGGGATGGATTAACTATTTCCAGCCTCTACAAGTTGATTTTCACACTGCAGTGAAACCAGTGGAGGATTTTCAAATCAAATTCAAAAGACTATTGTAAATAGCTGGATGTGATACCATGTATACATTATGAAAAAAAAATTGAGAGAAAACACTCACACCATGTCAAAATGACATCAAAGATATCTCTTCACTGATCATTCATACTACACATGGAATCTGAATTGTCTCAGAAAAGGTAAGCTAGAAGGTAGGACTAAGAAAGTAATAAAGTAAGTAGAGTGTACAGAAATCCTGCTTCTAAAGAAATTACCACATCTATGAGTAATACACTTGCTTGATAACGAGGACTAAATTAGCTTCATGTGAGCAGTCGTCCATCAGCTCTGGCCCTCTGTGCTGTGTGTATGTGTTCCCACCTGAGCGGATGCCTTTGACAGGAAATGTGGCCTGAGCCAGGAAGTTGGGGTCTGAGAACATGTCCTCCTCATTAACCACAAAGCGCAGGAAGGTGAGTTCAGGCTCGTACACGGCGAACATCACAGGGTCTGCTGGGGCTTTCCACACCGGGTTCAGACCATTATCACCTGCAGCCGCCATAACAACAGAACTCTTCACATGATGACAAAGAACCTTTCATTGAAGTCTCGTTTCCCCTTCCCCCATCTTTTCGTCCCGTAGGTTTAACTTTCACCCTTCCCATCTCCCCTCGCCCTCCGCTTTGCTTACGATAGACGACGGTCTTGAACTTCTCTTCTGAGTGTCCACACAGCTCGATCTCCACAAATGGACTGGCGATGCTGCGGCCTGTTTTAGGAAGATGTCTGGCAGCGATCACCTACAGAAGACAAATCCTGTTATATAGTTATCTCCTGATCAACAAAGAAAATATCAGAATCTGCTATCCATCCATTTACTTACTTTCTTCCAAAATAAAGATCAGCCAGTCACCATCATACACCTCTAACATGATGACTCAATATCACACTTGGCCCTAAAGCTGAAAATATCCTAAAGCAACCTCATGATGACTATATATTTGTTAACCAGTTATTAATAAATTAGTGTGTGTTTCTCTGTGTGTGTGTGCGTGTGTACAGACATACCCTAACCACAATGTTGTACTTGACCATCTTCTTCTCCTGGTAAGGGTCGTAGTTATCATAGCGCATGAGCTCCGGCTGCAGCACGTAACCTGTACGACCATTCAGACTGAAGAGGGCGCTGTTCAGCTGGGTGTATTTATCTGGGTGGACACATACATACTTTTATGAAGTTCTGCTCTATAGGTGTCATACCAGGCAGCTGAAAGCACAGTTTCAGCTAGCCTTTAGGCAGCAAACTTGGAATTACTGTAAAAATCTAAGTGAAACGATTTTGTTTTGTCTCTGCCTGCCAGAACCCTTGCCTGGTTGAGGACGCTGCTTGGCTGCCTGTGAATAACTGTTTGCTGGCATTGCATTTAGTTGTTTCAGTTTTAGGGCCCTGGTATTGTGCGTGCCGGTTCATTGTCACACTGGGTTAGTTTCCACCCCCCTTGTTTTATGTGAATTTTAAATTTACACATAAAAAAACAAAAACAATTATATTTAATTGACTGTAACAAAATGGTTTGTATGCTTGGCTGAGGTGGAAAAGTGAGTTTACTCATAAAAGCAAATAAATCATTACGTACATGAAACATGTGACTTAAACATCCCCAAAATGTCAACCCTCTTTTGCCGCCATAATTGCTGGTGTGACCTAGCCGACCTCAACACTCCATATTGAAGGTCAACTGATAAGGTTTTTTCAGGGCCGACAAAGATTATTGATAATCAAGGAGACTGAAAACTGATATTTGGAGATAATAAGGGAACCTGTATTTCATTACTAATGACAACTATAGCTGATGGAGATGCTTACCACTGCTGGACAACAGGTAAATAATGTTTTATATTTTCCCCATAAAGTTTACAGAGTTTACTAGAAACAGTATGTACAGAATATAAAGGTCACATATGGGGCCTGTGCGACCAATCCCTAACACACAGACATTTTCCTCTACATTTGTCCATTCTGGGAACTTTCTGAGCCCATATAAACTACTGTACCTGCAGTCTGGAAGTTGAGAGCCACCATGTGACAGCCAGCAGCCCACAGTGGGTAAGGGTCATAGTTGGAGGACTCCACGCGTTGGCCTTTTGGGTAGATGCGACTCAGACTTTTGCGGTTGTACTGCAGGAAGTCCTTGCTGCGGCTCTTTCCTGGTATCTTGTTCTCCACAAAGGAGCGGATCTCTTTGTAGGTGTAACTGTCTGTACAGACAGATTAAAGAGTAGTCATTTGAAAGGTTCGGGTTAGGTTGAATACAGTTCCAGGTCGTATCAGTAGATACCAACAGACCAATAAACCGAAATGAAACTTTGGATACTGTGGTTACAGTGAATATCTTCAACTTAACATGCTATTACCTTGTTGTTGTTTGCTGGTAGTTAGCTTAACATGCTGCTCAGCTACACACCAGTTATTGAGAGTGTGCCCACCCTGTAGACTTGCATCCTTAGACTCAGATACATCTTCATGTTGAAACCATGTTCTTTTCTTTGGTAAGACAGGTCAAGGGACATGATTCATGCACGGAATAGTTCACCATACCAGAGAGGTTGCTAATTAATGGCTATCTGCAAGGCTTGTGGAACAATAAACAGTGGCAGAGTGGGTCATGTCAAGCCAGTTGGGCCAGCTAATGTAGTTCAGCCTGAGCAGACACAATGTAGATATAAGGCTAGGTCAACCTGATGAGTATCTGCTCTTTGCTTGGATGAGAGTATAATTCAAAGGGCGTTTTAGCTACATTAGGTCAAGGTTAGAGAATGGTGTCTCTGTCCGAAAGCTCAGTAGATTTATAATTGCACAGTCAGATACCCACTGCAGGGCCTAAAGACAGGTCAAGATAAACGATTCGCTTGGGAAAAATATTTAGAGCATTTCTTTATTTCCTTAGGAGCTTCTAAACCATTTAGAGTACTAATGATGTAGAAGAAAGGCAGAAACTGACTTGTGCAAATAATCACTAAATATGTAACAACTGTACTGGAAAGAACAACAGAGTCACCTGATATAAACTGTTGTGGTGTGGATGTAAGTCATGTATGTTCAAATTTAGATCAGTGTAACGCAGGAAGCAGTCTTAAGATCTTTCCCTTTGGTCACATCCTGTTTGTTAAAGAATTTTGAGTTGTGGTATAAGAACAGCAATGGTAGATCCTCACTGCATAAGGTAAGGAGCTCAAAGCATTCACTTTTTCCTCTACGAGTGGGAGGTGCAACTGTATGCATAGTGGAGGCAATGAGCATATTGTATTGCATTTACATAAAGTACTGGACTTCCATTTCCTGCAGATGAGTATGTCTGATACAACAGAGCTGACTCACAGAAGTTTCCAACTTCACAATACATCTGAAAAATTAACCATTATTCTGCTGCTGCATTTACAGTTTTCACAACTTAAAATGATTTTTTTTTTCACATCTTAGAAGGGACTGTTTAGTTGAAAGGACTGAAAATTCTCACGATCCCCTGTAGGCTCCTTACCTGTTGCCTGTAGTACAAGGTGTAAGTAGTGCAACATTCATTTGTTTAAACTATGGAGAAGGTAATAGCATTTCCTTGAGTATATGATAATATTTAATTATTTAAAGGAATACTTTTGGGAAATACACTTACTGACTTCCTTGCCAAGAGTTCCAGTCAAAGAGAAGATTAATACCACCCTCATAGTTGTGTAGTAAATATGAAGCTACTGCCAGGAAACGGTTAGCTCAGCTTAGCATACAAACAAGGAGCAGGGGGAAACAGCTAGCCTGGTAAGCTCGCTTCTGTCAATAAGGAAACCAGAAACCTTTTTACATTAACTTTTCAAGTAAATAAACCATCTGAAAACTTTATAGAGGAACTATCACGATTATCTACATTGACATTACTATTACTGTCACGAAGGCACAAAAATGCCTTTGTGACATCGCGGCTGGACTACTGTAATTCGCTGTACTGCGTACTCGAATGGCTCTTCGCTGCCTCCAGAGGGTACAAAATGCGGCTGCCCGGCTTCTGACAGGGAAAAGAGAAAGGGAGCACATCACCCCCGTGCTGGCCTCATTACACTGGCTCCCTGTATCTTTTAGAGTGCATTTCACAAGATTTTATTAATAGTTTTTAAATGTTTGACTGACACTGCGCCACCTTATCTTTCTGACATGCAGTACCCTGCTCCTGCCAGAGCACTAGGGTCAGCAGACCAGCTCCTTTTGACTGTCCCTAAAACCAGGCTCACCACCCGATGGGACAGAGCCTTTTCAGTGGCAGGACCACGGCTGTGGAATAGCCTACCCCTTCATGTTAGATCTGCACAATCTGTAGATCAATTCAAAAGCAGGCTAAAAACACACCTGTTCTCTTTATCTTTTAACACAGAATAAGCAGGTTACATTGGCAGTTCCGCTGTTTTAATGTTCTATATTCTATTGTATTTTATTATCTTGTTATTTTATTCTGATTAATTGATTCCATGTGTACATCACTTTGGTCAGCAGAAGTTGTTTTAAATGTGCTTTATAAATAAATTTGACTTGACTTGACTTGATGTTTGCTGGCTACAATGCTGGAATGAGCTTCCTGTTGACATCAGGACAGCAGAAACTGTAATGTATTTATATGTATTTATACCTTTCCTTTCCTAATTGTGGGTTTGAACCACAAATCTTATATTCAGCAAATGAACTGACACAGACATGTATTATCTAAAACTTAACAAATTAAAGAATCCATCATTAATCTTACTAAACGCTTATTACTGAGCATAATTATACTCCTGTGGTAAAGTTACTCCCCTCGGGCCCTTGTCACACTGTCATGTTGCTTGTGTTTAAAGCGCTTTGTGTTCAGTATGTGACTCTGCATGTGTTTACCGAAGCGGTCCTTCTCCTTGCTACGTGGCTGACAGTAGACCACCAGGTCCGACATCTCCATGGCAACCTCTGCCTTCTTCTCAACTTCTTCCTGCTGTCTGATCTAAGATTGAACAGAAAAACACCCACTTCCTGTTTGCACAGTGATACTGAGAGACCACCAGTGAAACACCACATTGGCACGAGAAGGTGTTGACTAATTAAGGTATGCTCTTTACTGTATACAGTATAGTATCATGTACCATGGTGTACTAACCTCTTGTTCCCTATTGTACTGTTTACTCATTTCTCTCTGAGTTATGTCCCAGGCCACTTGGTACCATTCAAACAGCTCTTCCAGACTGCCCGCTGACAGGTCAAACTGCAGACTATCCTGCTCCTTGTCCTGCAGGATCAACACATGGGGCTTCCCATTTTTGCCACTTTTCACTAGAAACAAAAAGGGAAGAAAAGAGATAGATAGAGAGAGATTGAAGAAGGATGAACAACTCTCATTTTTTTTTCTGGCAATGCAAGTTTGAATCCCATTTTGGATTCCTTCCCTTGACCTTTACAGATTAAACCATACGATGCCAAATTTGTGATTACACCACATGCAGCACTCAAAAAGCAAAACCCTATTACTTTAATTAATAGAATAAATGGCAACGGGGATTATTCCCAGTGACTGATCAACCCAATATCATAAACATGTTGGGGTCGAGGGTTGAGAACTACAATTTTGGTATCAACTCTCCACCACTAGAAAAACCTGTATACACTAGTATACACAGCATATAATGATGCGTATAATGATTCAAATTTCACTCACACAGCTTTCCTAATCAATGGATATACAGTAGGACCGCATACAGTAAATTTGGGAAATACAGCAGGTTAAAATAAACTAAATATATGAAATATAAATTTTCTTTACAGGGACCCATGGCAGGGCACTGTGGTGGCCTAGTGGTAAATATGCATACTGTGATCACAAGGTCCAGGTAGCAGGTGCATGCACACAAAATACAAATAAAAAGGGACACTCACAAGTGCATGCACATGCACAGATATAACGTAATATACACCCCTGTCAGTGGATTCACAGTATTCTACTGATTTACAGATTGTGGTAGTAATGTGAAATGGAGAAATGTGGCAGCAAAAGGCAGGCAAGGAGACATTTTTCTTATTGTTTTAAAGGGGTCATGGACATTGGAGCCTCTAGAAGAAAACTGCAGGACATTAGACTTGTTTGTTAAATAAAATTGTCAGATTCCAGATTTATCTATGATGTTGGTTTTGTTGACAGGAAATGTCACACGAGTGTACTGGTGAATGTAAAAACTTATATGTGCATGCATCAGACTTTAAAATAACTTGCACTCACAGTTTTGGATGTTGCACTTGGAGATGTCCACAACACCTTTACATAGTTCACCTAGTGGGTTGTCTTCCATGTCCTGTTTTAATACACATCACAAACAAGCATAGATTATTTCCTCTAACTCTATGCTGATTAACCTCCAGGTAAACTGTGACCTAAAGTCTAAAATTCACCTGTTCTTTGGTCTCAGGTTTAGTATTGTTTGACACTTCCTCTACATAGTTAGATGGGAAGAACAGCTGCACTTTTCCACCATGGTCACCTTTCCACCTGTAGAGGGAGGCAGAAAATGTGAACAGTCCTGTTTGTTGTTTGTGCGTGTTTGCAAATAGCCATGCTAGCCAAGTGTGTGCAGATGAACATGCATGATGCAGTGGGATAAAGTTAATTATCTCTACGGCGAAGACTCATTGCCAGTCTTTGACACAGCCTATTGCTGCCCATGTGTGTGCGTGTATGGACTCACCATCCATTGTTCTGCTTTGATACATTGTGTATCAGTGCACCTTTACTGAAGTTGAGCTCATCCGACCTTGTAGCCTGGTAACTATATATAGCCCTAACTGTACTTTGAGGCTAAAGGAGACAAACACACACAATCATGAATGTCTGCATCAAAGGAAAATGCACAAGATAACAGACAGCCAAAGCAGACAGAGTATAGTGGTGTATACACACCAGTGAGGGCTCAATCTCGTTGGGTTCCACGTATGTCTTCACCTCGTACAAAGAGGCACAGTCTGTCTCCTGTGAAGCATAATCCACTGTTAGGTACCAGTCAGTGCAAAGGACATGTAAAACATACACTGAACTGATATTGGTTTATATGATTTTTAGCCACACTAGCTGTGGGCCCTAGCAATAGCAATGTCAGTCGGTGGCAACTAATGGATCACCTTGAAATGTCATACAGACGTCTATAGTTCTCAGATGATGAATCTTTTAACTTTCAATCCAGCCCCACCAGTACGTTGACACTTTTGGTTAAGAGTGTAATGTCTCCAACTATTAGCTGGACTGCCATTCATGTGCCCCTGAGGACTTTGTGTTTAGTGATATTAGTAAATGTCAACATGCCAACATGCTAAATTAAGCTGGTGAACATGATAAACATTACAAATAAAAATCAGCATAGCAGCATTTTTATCGTGAAGACTTTAGCATGCTGATTTAGTGTTTAGCTCAAAATACTGCTGTGCTTACGTACAGTGCCATGGAGCCACTAGCACAACTGGCTTAGTGTTTTAATGTTAATATGAACCAGTTCTGCAACATGCAGTCCCGTAGACGGAGTTAACCTCCACACTAAGCTGTAAGGCCTAACCATTTAAGATTATTATGATTCTAGACAATAATAATACTCTGATGACCTGTGCAGTTTTAATAGATTTTCAAAATGTGGGATGCCACAGACAAAAAACACTGAATGAACCGCACACAGAGGCTTTAGTCAAGATGCAGTACCAAACACTTGGCGTTTATACTAAACCATTTCAGAGTGGCAGATCTAGGGACTTGTGATCTCACAGTAACTCATTTGATCAAATGTGACTTCAGACATAGACATTATGACATCATTGTCATCGTCAGCTAGTTGCATCTTGTGTGTGCTATGTTTTGCACAGAAAAATAAAAAAGAGAGTAAAACTGTGGATGAAAAAATGAATTTGTGGCTAAGAAGAGGGACTATATATATGGTTGATGGTATGTGGTTTATATATTTTATAGCACACAACATTTTGGACAGCTTGCTCTCATTGGCTGCTGCGGGATATTCACAATTTGAAATCGAAGAGCCTTCGATCCAGTCGGAAACCTTAAGATTTTCATATTACATTTGGGCTGGTAATTAGTTGGTCTTAATTTTTCTTTTCTTTTATTACATGCTGCTTCAGCGACACAAGGATTCTTAAATTCTTTGTATGTCCCCCTACTTACTGTGCTGAAGCGGTCCACCAACTCAGGGGTGACTGGGTAACGTAGCTTGATCTTGCGATACAGTGGCTTCTTTCTGAAGTAGTTGACCAGCTCCACCAGGCTTTCAAACTCTGTAGTGGTGCCCAGCAGGTACATGTTGCCCTCCTTCTGGATCCGGCAGTGTTTCACCTTACCATCACCTCTGAAAGAGAGAGAACATTTGATTGATGCAAAAAGCAAAGAAATCAGGCAAAAACAAACAATGTCATGAGTGTCACTGCACCTGAATGTGATGGCGAAGGAATCTGGTTCTCCTTCCCTCTGTCGGATTAAGAAAGCTCCATCTCTGGGAATCCTCAGCAGGTAATCTTCTGCCTGTCCTCTGCTCAGGTTACTGTAGAACCACCTGCACACACACACACACACACACACATATATATATATATGTATATATATGTCCCAAGCGTATAATGTCAGTGGTATCTGTCAGCTGCTGCTATTTCTATGACTGTTTTTCCTCTCATGTCAGTAAATCATATCGAAATGGATTCATATTAGACCGAGAAGAACGAGAGAGGGGAAAGAGTATGCTTCTGTGAGTGTATGAGAGTAAAAGTGAAATGTAAAAACTAGAAGTCATGCATGTGTGGCTGATACAAAATAAGAGTGAGATGAAAAACCAATATACAGTCTCAGTAGGAAAACCAAGTACTTGTTTTACTATGTTATGAACAATGGATTGTAATGTAGCCCAGCATAGTTATACATTTGCATTGTAGTTTTAAGAATAATGCCTGTTTGCCATTAGAGTCAGATGTGAAGACCGATATTTCAATTTTGTGTTCTACTACATGTTTAGTCTAGCTTTGCACCAAACATGGTTAGCCTGTCTCTGTTAAAAGTGAAAACATATGCCCCAGCAACTTTATAGCGAGACACAGTCAAACCTAAACTTCCAGGTAATGTTCTAAACATACAAAAAACTAATTCAAAATTGCATTTGCAATAACACAAATGACATAATACATAAACCTCGGCCTTCCCCTTCTCTTAAAGGGGAATTCCACCGATTTTACACAACAAAGTATGTTTACAGGTCTCGGGGAGTACTGCTAATGCATTTGTGAAAAAACGTTGTATAAACCCTTTTGTGGTTGAGCAAAAACTCATCTCTCATCTCTCCAAAGCGTTTGGAGTTATGAAGAAATGGGTTTACCAGACCTCTGTAGCCCGCTTCTTAGCTCTGCTTGTGTCTAGCAGCTTAAGGCTGCATCATGGATGTATAATAAGACCAGGACACATCTCCACCACTCGGCTTTGCTTCAAATTTTGTCCATTGTAACAGAGATGTCTATAAAACTGTAGAAAGGACACCTCGAGCTATAAACGACGTCTATTTATGACTCCATAGAGGTTTTATTACATATTACAAAGTGTATATAACCTGTATATAAATAAAACTGAATTGAAATTTATATTTTTGAAACTTTTCTCAAGCTGAGAAAAGCAATTTAGAAATCTGTGACGTCATCACCATATAAAATCTATAGGCCGAGCGGGAACTAGCGGGCGGGGCCAGCAGATGAAACACTACTGCGTATATTCAGTTGTCCGCTAATCTCTATAAACAGATATATGTATATGAATGCAGAATCTGTAGGCAAATGACAAGATTTTGGTATCGGAAGTCGTTTGTAGCAAGAGTAGTATTGACCAATCACATTTGTGTGGGCTTTGGTCGCATGCAGGTAAACAGTCAGATGCTTTTTTAAAACCCATTAGCACTCATCTGACAGACGGTAGCCGATGGATTTCAAGACAGAGGAGCGTATACCCCCCGAAAGGTATAGGCTTTTTGCTGTATGCACCAGGCAAGCAATTCTTATTGGACTGAAAAGGGTTGGGGTGTGACGAGACACTTAACCCACGAGACGGGATTCAAGATTCGAGATTCCAGATTGGGTTTATGAGATTGAGACAAGACCGGATTTTAACACTAGTTTAAAGAAATCTTGCTAAATTACATGAAAAATTTGAGTATGTAACACTTTATTTCCTGCATTCTGATGATTGTTTTTCTGCACCAGTTTATGGTGATTTTTTTATTTATGTAAAAAGAAACACAAAATTCCGGTGGCAGGTGACAATTCAATATTTATAACCTAACTATTACAGAATATAAGTGCAGCTTTCAGGCATCCTATGCTGCTTTCAGATCTGTTTCTCCTGTAGATCAACTTTCTCCTGTAATATCATCCCTGCTGATTTATGATTTGGTCTTCTCTTCTCTTTGTGTCTTTGTCTGGGGAAGTAATTGCTTTAAATGTGCTTGTGGCACCTTTTCACTTCATTTTATTTTTCATTTATTTAATTTTTTCATTCATTTAGTTACAAACTCCTGAACTTTAATAGCTCCTGTGTTTCAGCTGGTTTTCTGCTCATGTTCAAAACTTTCTGCACATTCAGAATCTCTCCTACATATCAGTGTTCTCTGACATGTCCAGAGAAAAGGTTGAATATAAAGGCAGATGTTATTGATCCGCTGGTAGTAACGTTATCCCCTTCAGATCGTTTGACCGACGCAGTTTGGGACTGCATGTTGCATGTGAAACCGAAAATAACTGATACACAGAAATCTCACCACAAATCCACACACATGTTAACTTCAGCAGCTCCGATAAAGTGAAGCCCATAGTCCCAAACAGAGCAAGGTTGCGCTTCCGTTTTTAGATGTTTATGTTGCAAAACTCTACCAGCTACGTTACCACAAGTCACAGCTGTCTGGACTCACAGAAGGAGCGATGCAGTTGATTACTATCAAGGAGTACGCTGATGTCAATCAGCTGGGCGGAGTTGATTAGCTCCATGAGTCTCCTCTTATAATCTTATCAGTTATACATTTGTATTTCACTGCTTGACAAAAATAATGTGTGGCTTGACAGCATGTGAAAAATATCAATCGCGTGAGTCATGCAAGTCAGCTCTTTACCTGACGAGAAATCTCATCACAAGTTAATCTCGCAATTAACCCCAAGAAAAGCGTCTTCTCAGTTCTCAGTTTTTATCCTTTCTTTTAAGTTGTCAATGTAAATTGTCATGACTGACAACGTTATAGGAGTGCAATGTTAATCGAAATGTAGAAATGTATCAGAGCCTATCTTGCTGTTGAACAGGATACTACATGGACTTAAAACAGATTTGACTTTCACTTTTGGCATGCTAAGTTAAGCTAAACACATCTCCGACCTACAATATCTCAGCACCGGATACACAGAGATTACATATCAGTTTTATCTGACTATCAAGGAAAACGTTTTTTTGCCAAAAAGTTGAGGAATACAGAATAACTTAAATTACAAAAAAAATATATCAATGTATCATATTTCTCTAGCTTACACTGTATAATGATTTTTAGCATGTGTATCCCGTCCCCTGTGATGTGTCAGACTCATGTTTGTTCATAAATGACACAAACCCTTCATTTAGATGTGGGTTGGGCTTTGGTACAGCATCAGTGAGGCGCAGTTCAAAGTCTTGGCAGCGCAGTGGGCTATCTCTGTAGTGGTGGATCAGGGGAGTACACACTAGGAAAGTGCAGGTTTGGCGTCAGGAAGAAGTAAGTGTGTCCACCATCTGAACCAGAGCGAATGCGACAGTGCTGGACCCTTCCATTCCGCCTGAAATACACACAGAAGACGTGCAGATTGGAATGAGTGTGTAAGTTAACACATGACAACAGGATGGTGTAATAGTTAGAAGGGTGGTCTATAGATTGGAATAGGTCGGATCCCAAATAATGCCAAATTTACACTGTACTTGAACCGGATGGTCATATTTTACATTCTTCATGGGAAACCACACTGGCTTCTTATCTACAGTACCTGAACCCAGTTTACATTTCATGTCCATATAGATTATCCCAGGTCAACATGGTTGTACCATTCCTTCAAATACAACAAAGATATTCAACAACCGTTTGCCCAGTTTTAAGAGGAAAAAACAATAAATCTTCTATGACAGAGTGGTGAATCCTCTGTGGATCATCTCATTTGAAAAGGAGGCACATTTTCACTCACACCTCCCTAAGCCACAACATTTGGGATGTTGTGGGATGGGACTGTGAGGTCAAGAAATTGGGTGTTGTACCAGAAGGACAGTGTGAAGTCCGTGACGTAGGTATCACTCTCTCTGACCAAGAAAGTGCCATCACTTCCCCCGGTCTCCGCACAGTATTCATGGATCAGTCGCTCGGCCATCAGCCTGCCTTCCTTCATGCGACCGTGAAACCACGGCTCTGAACAGTGCAGGTCCTGGAACTGAAAGAGACAAGAACAACACTGGCTTTAACACATACACGTTTATTTTAGGGTGACACATATTTTTTACCTTTCATTTCCACAGGTAATGTGACTATTTATGAATAATGTACATGTGATACATCAATTTTTCCTGGCTAGTAATTCTTCTTCCATGCATTTTGTTGGCGCAACATCTGTAGATCAGTGGAATAGCATGTGTATGTGCCTTGTCATGCCCTTGCACATGATACAAACTATATGGGAAGCAACTTATACTCCATAGTGCTACTAGAGGTCAAAAACTTTACAGGGTACCTTTAACCTTTCACTTGATCCAATATATTTTTTTTACTGATCTGTATGATTTGATTATTACGGAAAGCCTAAGCAGCCATCAATTCAAATATTTTTTTGCTTTATTTTCCTGTTATAACAGGATAATTTTCTCATGATCTCGAGATAACTAAACACTGGGGTTGGCAGATAATGATAATTTCAGTGTGGTTTTCAGTGTCATTGATTAGCTCAGTTAGGTAGAGCACAGGACTCTTCATTTTAGGGTTGTGTGTTTGATCCTTAATAGAGACCTATATTTTTTTAAAAATCTTTTTCATAATCCTCTTCAACAAAGTTTGTATGAAGAGATTGTTTCACATGCTCACAATAAAGTACATGTTGGACTGTGTGCATCCCGGAGATTGGTCCACATCCATCAACCTACGGACTTTTCATTTCCTCATCATTCACGGGCAGAGAAAATTCCTCTGCTTCTCATTCAGGGGAATCCATTAAAGTTACACATTGCCTGACGGCTATTTCCAAACCTTTGAAATAGCTGTCGGAAAAGTATAATTGGATTCCCCTGAATCTCTTCATAACAACTTTGTTGAAGAAGAATAAAAAACACACAAAAAAGAAAAACAATAGTTGCTGAGAATGGGAACTGAACCCCTAACTCTTGAATTGCAAGTGCTGCACTCTACCAGCTGAGCTAACCAGCAACACTATGATCCTTTTGGGAATTATCCTAAAGAAACACACCTGTATTCAGCTATGGTTTGTTATCTCAAGATCATGGGATAATTATCCCGTTATCACGAGATAACAACAATCGCTACCCTGAGATCAAGAGCTCATTATCCTGATGGGAAAACAGAGTAAAAAATACTTGAATCGATGGCCACTTAGGGCTTCTGTAGATTATAATAATTGTGTGATATTATATTTTGTACCAGCTGATTGATATTAAATTGACCAAGTGCAAAAAAAACCTTTCCTATCTCTCTTTTACCTTTCTGGGATCTGCTTCCTCCTCCTCGTACTCCTCTGCATAGTACAGCTTGTCATCAGAGATCACACAGTAGTGCTTGTTCCAACGCTGAAAGAGAAATGGAAATGGAAACGTTTAAGTAAGCATGCAAACAAGCTCACACAGGGATCTTTTCAGAGAAACATGCAATAGTGTGGATTTGGAAATGACACACGGAAGTTTTTAAATATAAATACTTTCCCTTCCAGAGATCCCAACAAAGATGATTTCACTCTTTATGATCAGCAGAGGAATTAGACTGTAACCTCTTCTGCTACTATTGCTGCTACAGCTACAATAACTCTCATCAACATTAGATAGACACAACTGGAGAATTTTAGTAAACCAAATCTGAAAGGAGAATAGAATAGTGCGTTGTGTTCCTTCATTTATTACACAAGCTCTTGGCAGTTTCATGGCTTAATACGTGTATAAAAAGTATTTTGCCTGATCACGATGAACACCAGTGCACTTCTACTGATGACTGTGGGTGGGAGGATGAGATTTCACTAAAGGAGGTGCTTTCTTCCAGCACAGTAAATGTCTGAGCAGGAAGGCCACACAAAATAGTTTACTACACTATCAGTCTAATTCGTTGTTTTCTAAGTGATTATAGCTGAATATTAATTGTGCTCTGTTGGGCACACTGTTAATTAGCTCAGTAAATTATAAACGCTTCAGTCAGATTGCTCTTTATAGGGATTAATTTCTTTTCTTCTGCCTTTTTTTGGCTCAGACTATCTGTGCTTTTCCTCTGCTTTGGCAGCAGGAATAGCTTTACTTTACTTTTAATACAAGAAAGCACCAAAATGTCACATAGCTAGTTTGAATAAATAATCCATTTTCCATACTCACTCCAGATGAATATGAGTATACGCATAGTTAAAAGTTAAGATCGTGATTGTGTAATAGTGTATTTTCTTTATTAGACAACAGATATTTGCATGCTATATAGTCAGCATATTTATATGATTGTCAGAATATTCAAATAATCTTGTTACAATATTGAAATATAAAGTTGTGGCAGAGGTCCACTACTAAGTGAAAGCCCAAGGGAAGTCCCTCTCCCCGATGCCAGCAGTGAGTGTCGGGGTAATAAGAACATAGTGAGGTCCACAAAAGGAATGTCAGGTGCAGAAGCAATGATGTAACCGTCAGTACGAGCAAAGGAAGATGCTCTTTAGGGACTGACAGAGAGAATGTCACTGTTGAGGTCAAAACGATTGAAGTGGGTGTAGAAGTGTAAAGAGAACTGAGAAAAGCGAGAGGCCCAGGAAAAACACACACACGCAAGCCATGTACATAAACAAGTTGTTCCGGACATAATTGAAAGGGTAAAAAGAAACATGCAGGAGGACCAGTAGAGAGGGGAGAAGGGTTTAAACCAGGCGGCAGCAACCTCAGCTTCAGATCTGCATTTTTGGACCTGTTTGGTGCAAACTCATTGTCATGTCTTGCAAAAGAATAAATGACTCTTAGTGGAGCTGAACTCTGCCTGTTTCCAGTGCCTTTTGGAGCTTCATTTACACATTTCTTCCACATTAAATGCTCCACTCGGGATGGTTTTCGTAATGTTGTTTTTGATTCACTTGTAGCTAGACCTCGTTCAGGTGCACATACTCAGAGCCAAACAGCAAAGCACAGAGTTAACTTTAGTATATAACCAGCTTAATCACAAAGCAGCTAAACTTGTTTTGTGAATTAGGCTCCAGGCGTGACGTAAAACAGATGAACACCGGTCATCTTTGCGTTGGGAAATACAGGTTCACTTGTGTTTTTGGTGTTAAAGGAGTACCCGTTCATCCTCAGTACCTGATCCACAGGGTCCCAGATCTCCAGGTCTCCCTGTTTCTGCCCCTTCCTGAAGTCTCTAGTCATTCCTCCTCCCTCCACACTGAGCTTCTTGTGCTGCACAAAGACAACAAGGAGTCATGACCATTAGTAATGATAACACATAGCTAGAGCTTTCCTCGATGACATGCCAATTTCATTCCACACATGTCTAGACACACACATGTGCACACACACACAATACCTTGAGAATGATCTTGCCCTTCAGTTGTGTAGGGGAAGGCAGCTGCTCAGCCACCTGCACCACAGGGTCAGTCAGCAGTTTGTCTCCAAACACATCTCTGAAGATACGAGCCATCTGACGCTGCTGTTCTAAAGGACAATGCTCCTCTATGGACAGGATCACCGGGAACCTAAGAGACAGACGCACGGTTATTGAGATGTGTTTAAAAAAAATGCTGATGGGAGGCTGTGAGATGCCACTGCTACAAGGGAGTTTTTACAGGGGTTTTTTTGATTGCTAAACGACAGTGAGCACAACTGGAGGTACATGTGCAAAACTCTAACTACAGTCTGCACTACCAACAGTCACCTGAGCTAAACAGTTCAGCAACACAACTCTTAACACATGGCTCTAAACAGGCTCAGTGCAGCCAAACACTATGCACAACCCTCACTGAGATAACACACAGTGTCACTCAGAACACACTGAGAGTAAAAACACTAGCATCAAACACCAATACAGAAAATACAAACTTTTCATCTTTACAGTTTGAACAATTTTAGTGACTTCATAAAAAGTACTATTTTCTTCAAAGAAAAGAGTCACATTCTTTCACATGATTTATTAAAATTTTTACAACATAAAAATTCCTTAAGGTAAATGAAAATTAGCAGTTTGCTTCAATAGTCTGTAGTAATTTACAGAATTACAGTAATGAGAAAAAAAGGTAGAAACTAAATGTTAGGATTTGAGTTGTGTGCTGTTGTTTTTCCAGTGTTTATTTGATATTGTCTTGGTTTAGAGTTTTGTAGTCTTGTTTATTATTTTGGTTCTTTCACTTTAGTCTTCTTAGTAACTGTCTTGTCTCTTATCTTAGTTTTTGGTCCTGTACATTTGTTCATGTTCTATGTATTTCCGGTCTGTCTTGTCCTTAGTCTTTTGTCTCCATGTTAAGTATAGTCTTGTCACCTGTTTGGTCCCGTCTCTGTCAGTGTACTGTTTTTGCTGTATTTGTGTTTTTACTTTGGTTGATCTGTCCTTGTGTACTTCCTGTTTTATTTTGTTAACCTCCTGCACCTGGTGTCCTTGTCTAGCTTCACTTGATTACCACATGTGTCTCAGCTGTGTTTCTCTCCCCTGTTGTCTCTCTGCTTGCTTGTCTCGTTAGTCCCTGTGTGTATATATTGTCCTCAGTTCTCCTCAGTCTTTGTCACGTCCTTGTATGTGTTAGTGTGAGTCTTTACATGGTAGAGTCTGCTTAGTTTGCGTCATCCGTTTATTTGTTCTGCACCTTCCTGGCCTTTCGGATTATTCTTGGTTTGTACTTTGTTTTTGGATTTTGCCTTTTGCCTTTTGAATTATGTTTTTGTTTGGAGTGCTTTTTGAGTTTGGACATTTCCGCTGAGCTCCCAGCGTTGCCTGTTTAGTTTTCTCGAGTTTCAATAAATCTATGTTTGAACTGCACCTTCCTCGCCTAGCCTGCATCTGCATTTGGGTCCACACCTCCACCTTCAGCTCACTCTGCCATTACTCCTGACACTAAAAGTACATACTGTAATTCGAACAAATACTTAAGGGCTAATCCTGCCTCTCTTAATGAGAGACCATGGTTCAATCTATTATGTTTTGAATGTGTGGTTCACAGTTTTGACAGGAGTGTGTTAGCATTTGAACAAAGTGCTATATATCCACAGTGTTGTGCAATTTGTGCATTAAGGTCATGGGATAAGTATGTAAGTTAGAGTTTTGAAAACTGTGTTCAAGCAATGAAAAACGAACTAGAGTTTGGTCCACATGAACTGCTGAACTGAGTTTTGCACACGTAGATCCAGTTGTGCTCACTGTAGTTTAGCAATCGAAAAAAACTGTAAATGGTTTAATGTAAAAATCAATTAAATAAGTTGAATTTATTACCACATACAGGGAGTGGATTTTTTAAATTAACATCAAACTGAGACAAAACACCCTGATGTACTTTATTGATATAGAATAATATTGAAAAAACACAAAAATAGAGTAGAATCAAAATTTAGGAAAAGCATTTTTTATATCATGAAACTAGACCCTTCATTTTTTTTTACTTTTATCTAACCAGTTATACAGACATTCAGACTAGGATGTTGCCGTACAACCACAGACCACAGTGGCAACTGCCCAATTGTAAATCAAAGTGAGATTCAATATCCGTGTTTGTGTGTATGTGCGTGTGTGTGTGTGTGTGTTTGTGTGTGTGTGTGAAAGAGAGAGAGAGAGAGAAAGTCACAGACATAGTGACTGCTGTTTTTTGTGATTCTTACTCTGATGTGACAAAAGCGTGATCATTAATGGCTTTGACCACATCCTCAAACTTGATCTTGGTGGTCCTGGTCCAGCCGTGGTAGATGATTGGCTCCCCGGGCCCTTCCCAGCAGTCCACTGTACAGATTCAGCACCACATAAAACACAAAAAAATAGGTTTGTGTTGGGTGGAATGGCCCAAAATGAGACTAATGCTGTTAATGTAACTGCCAAATATAAATGTGTAGCACAATGGGGCTGTTTATACTGACATTCAACACAGCGGCATCCCAGACGCAGACAGCGTACATAAGCCTCTGTTGATGACTCACTACGAAGCTGATCACCAGTCAGGTAGCTGTTGAATGACACACAATGCGAGACATGTTAGATTATACATTTATAGATATATAGTTCACAAAATTTAACCCTGGTTGTTGTTGCTGTGTTTTTACGTCCTTTGTTCGCTGACCTTATTTGCTTGCTGGTGAATTAGCAGGGTGTCTGGTGCCACTTTTAATAAAGGGTTCATAAAATATAACTAATGACTTTTTCCCATGTTAATAAATGATTGACTAATGCTTTGTAGATCAGTCACAAAGACAAATAAGAACTTTTGGGTCACCACTCTACTAATCCACTCGAGTCTGAAGGTAGAAGAAATGCTTATAAAGTCATTAAAGTAGCACTCAAGCAAGCAAGTTACCAAATCATTCCCACCGGTGGTCATCGAACTCTTTAACTCCTCCCATCTGACACATGGACCCGTAGATATTTGATATTTAACTGGACCTTGTCTTGCAATTCTTCCCATTCTGTGCAACATTATCTGTTTTAATACTAATACTTAAATGTGCAATATTCTTATTCACTACTGCTGTTCATCATTACAATTCTGTTAATAATGTAAATATTGTAGATATCCACACTCCTTTATATTTTTTCTTCATATTTTATGTTTATACTTTTTCTATTTAGATATTTCTTTACTTGCCAAGCAAGTAAAAAGTAAAGTATTTCTTATATCTGATTTCTGAGACATTTGGTGCAAACAAGAACTGATTCGTATTTGGCACATCAGGGGGTTATATTTCAGTTATTTGTTAACAATGGGTGAGAAGATAGTCCCTATTTTTCATGAATTACTTAAATTATGGAAAGAAACCTGATAACTGTAGCTCATGAATTCAACCACTCTATATATTTGTTGGTATGGGAATCCTGGTGCATTTGTTTTAAAATGACAAATTGATTATTTTATCACAGTCTTGATGTAAATAACGTCAAGACTGTGATAAAATGTGAGTAGAGTGATGTGTGTAGTGTGTGTAGAGTGATGCTGACGTGTTGTGAGATGAGTTGATCCAGTAATGGGACAGAGGGTTGTTCATGTCCAGGTTGCTGGTCTCTGAGAACTTTTCGTCCCAGATGGAGTTCTCCTTGGAGAACAGGAAACTGAGGAACTAAAAGAGGATTTAACAATTAATACAGTCCTTTGTTACTTGTGTGATTCATTTTAGTAATGACACATAACTAAAACAACAACTCATTCAGCATCAGATTTCAAGCCAAACTATTTTTGTCATACTCGCACATATTTTTCACTTAGGTCACTTATCTGCATTCCTGCAGATAACAATTCTGCCTGCTAATTCCTGCCAAATTCAGCTCAGTGGTACATTAAAAATTACTGAATTGATGCCAAACAACAGTTTGCCAATAAAGACATTTCTACGTACAGTGGCCTGTTTCAGTCTGTTACATCTTTGCACATTCTATCTCCGTCACATACAATGCATGCGTGCACCGAATACCTCACTGACGGTGAACTCAGGATCATTGGTTTTTCTCATGGTGTCGTCGATGAAGGTGGTCATCACTTCTCTGACTTGGTTCAGATCACTGGCCCAGGATTCCTGAGGGTTGAGGGGGACACAGAAACGGTGTTAGAATGAATGAACAGCCTGTAGGGCCATTAAATAATTATCAATAATTATACTGTATATAAGTAACTGTGTGAGCTATCTCTGCACACTTGTGAATTATTGGTATCCGTCTAGAAACATAACAACTAATAATGAATAAAACAGAGCATTAAAATGAAGGCAGCATGTAGTTTGTGGATGATTTACTTAGAACTTGATACCAAATGTGATGACATTGGTAAATGTATGACATAGACCATTTTGTAAAGAAAATAAACTTTATTAGAAAAAAAGAGAAGCAAAACATTGCTGTAATTATCATTCAATTGAAACATTAGCCAAATGATAATGACCATTTTAGTTTGTTTATTTCGGACTAAAGGGGAAGGGTTATCAGACTCTTATTTGTTCGAATTTACTGGGAAAGGAAATGAGAAAATAGCTGTTTGACAGGAGTAGATAAAAAATGAGTCAGGCATGTAAAGTTACAACAACACCTCCCTTGTCTGGACCGCTAATCATTCACTGTAGCTTATTTTACCTTTTGCTGGTAGATAAGGAAACGCTGGAAGTCATGGAGCAGAACTGCGGAGGCATCTGGTTTATCTGTGTTACTGTATAATTGAAGACAGCAAAAACAGACATGCTGACAAACTACAAAATATCTTTACGAGCTGCCTGTCAATTACATAAGTTTATTAAGATTCAATTAAATTCCATTTGATTTGATTTATAAAACACCAAATTGTAACAGAAGTTATCTCAGGAAACTTTAAAAAGACAGAGTTAGATAATACTCTTCATAAAATTATAATAAGATCAAGTATTTAGCAAAGATGAGAAAAACAAGAGCTCACCCAAGAATAAAAGCACAAGATTCCTTTTTGAACTCTTCAAGGATCTGAGTTCAAAAAATAACATGAAAGAAAATGTTCAAAAATCATCTGCAATGAACATGTGCAATAATATTTACAGTATATATTTATTTTACTGTGATCAGTTCATACTCACCTCATTCTGTTCAAACATTATATGGTTGTACAATTTATGAAACTGCTCGAAATCCAGGCGGTCTTTCTTTCCTCCCACTTCCTGTAAAAGTAGAACAATAAAAGCACAAGATTGAATTAACAAGCCAGTCTACAGAAAGTCTGAAAATATATTTCCAAATCAGGTCAGGTCTAATCTTTCTGATATCATAAAAATTATGATGTTTTTAAATTGTCTGTGTCCAAGCAGGTTTAATTATCAGTAAAAGGTGTTCAAGACAAAAACTTAACCATTTGAATTTATTTATTAGAATTAATTACACACAACAATGACGAGGACATAACATGAGGAGAAGAAGAGTACCGAGAATTTGTCTTTGAGAACGCGAGAGCTGGGGGCCTTGTAGTTGAGCAAAGGAAGCAGAGCCTTAAGCTCCTTCAAGGTGATGCTGGGAAGGACACAAAAGCAAAAGTATTATTAAGTCATATCCTACCAGACATGAACTACAAGCTAGTATGGCCGGAGTAATCAGATCATATACAGTACATGTATATACAGTACCTGTTTGTTTTTGTCTGATTGACAGAATACATCTGCTTCCTCAACCAACTGAAGGGGAAATGACACAGAGAGCTCAATGATTAGATGAGTATTTAACACCAGTAACTGTGTGAATGTGTGTGTGTGTGTGTGTGTGTGTGTGTGTGTGTGTGTGTGTACCTCTCTATAAGAACTGGAGTCGGAGCTGCCAGCGTCTCTTGCCTCAGCAATTCCAGTCCTATCAGCCATTTCTGTGCCTCATCCACAGAATCAGCTAGAAAAACAGTCATTATTAGTTGTGTACTGAGCAGACATTTAGCCCTGTGGCTTGACGAGCAGCCGATCTTCTTTTAAACACATTGTATCATATACACGAACGTACACAAAGTGGTTTTTACACTTCGTGTTGTGTTAGGTGGAGTTAAGTGCTGCAGCTGTTTCTTGACCATCACCAACTAAATCCAAAACCTGTGCTCACCAACCGTATCTGGCAATCTGCACAACAGCCAGAGATGCTGCTCAGAAGTGATGGGCATATGGACAAACTCTTTTGATTTCAAGAAAAAGTTAATAGCATTTAACTGCCCCCAAAACAAATTAGACAAAACACATTAAATTGTGTAATTGCAGTTTAGAGGTGTTGGTAGAGGTGTTTTTAAAACTCTGGACAGAGCCAGGGTAGCTCTTTCTCCCTAACTTCCAGACTTTATGCTAAGCCAGGCGAAGCATAGCTCATCTAAAGCTCTGTACTTACGTACTCCAGAGACATTATTTTCAATCATTGCATGTTGAAATATGTGTCTGTGACAGACACATATTTCCCACAATTATTCCTTTCAATAAAAATGGCCAAACACTATTCAGAATTCAGTCCATTGTTTGTCTTTAAAACATCAACCATACCCAAGACCTCGAATTAATTTAAAATTAAGTTTAAACGGAATACTATAGACATTCACTTTTGATTCACTTTTCTCACCTCCTAAGCTGAGGGTGTTGAGAACAAACTGTGAGCCGTAGAAGATTGTGAAGCAGGTATTTTCATCGTGTTTGTCCTTGCCATCTTTGAAGCGCTCAAAGTCCTTGGAGTTCCTCCCTGGACGAACCTCTCTGATCTCATACAGGTCCACTGAAACACAGCACACATGTTTCAGATATTTAAAAAAAAATTAAGGCAGACATCATTTCATCTGTAGTTCGCATCACAAAACACAAGTGATAAACAGTATAACAGATGTAACACGATTCTTTTTCAGTTTCACACATTTTCAGCTCTCATACTGTCACTACTATAGTTAACGTTCTTTAGGGCATAGTTATTTTCACACTTGGACGGAAAGTGATGCTGATAAATCAATATATTAAAACATGCATACTAAATATCTATAAATGGTATCTAAAGGGTGGTACAGAGACTTTACAGCTACATCACAAACTATGACTGCTGTCATGATAAAATGTAATGTCTACTGTTGCACAAGGACATAACCAGAAATCTGTCAATAGCATGATGATCAGAATGTCACTGTGGTTCTTTCTGTTTGAGACAAAAAGGCAAACAAACAACTCAGGCTTGTGAGTGACTCAGACCGGGTACTAGCACATATTGGCACAATGGCATCCTGGGCCTGGCTAAATCTGCATCGGTCCACTGCAGCTGCACTATGCACAACCTTGAAGAGGAACTAGTATAAATGAGTGTATTAGTACAATATTAAACCATTGAATAAAAAGTATACAGTTAACACTGTATTTGGATAGTCTTGGAGTATTTGTAACATTTCAACAGCTTATTAGTTGAGATTCAACTATTGTTCTGTTCATTTTCTGATATTATACCACTGTGGTCTTGGTATGATTAGGGCTAATGTTTGTTTATAGTAGTATATTTAGCTTACCACTGGTATATTATTAACTCCAGTTGGACAGTACAGCAGTTTCATTTTTTGGTTGGACAAGAAAAGTGGCCTACATGGTGGTTAATGTCTAATGTGTTAATGATAACTTAATGCTTAACTTAAAGAGGTGGTATTATGCTCATTTTCAGGTTCAAAATCCTATTTAGGGGTTGTACCAGAACAGGTTTACATGGTTTCATTTTTTTTTTAAATCCACATTTTTTGTCATACTGCACATTGCTGCAGCTCCTCTTGTCATCCTGAGTTTTGAAGCTTCATTTTAGCTGTGGAGTGATATATATTGTCGCTAAATGATCTTTGTTGGGAGTTGCACATGTGCAGTTCCAAGTTAAGGACTACTAGCCAATCAGAAGTAGAGAAGGGTGGGTCAGTGAGAAGCCGGCAAATAGCTTCGATTCAGCTGTAGGCTACATGTTGCTGAGCAGCTTGGCAAAATGGACAGGAGCAAGAGTTTCACAGTGGTGAGTTATTAATCTGTAACAAATGTATCTTTCATCCATAAAGTTTTAACCGAGCTCTGTCTCTACATCACAGTAGCAACTTTATGTCCACTGACTGCCTCCAGGGTAGCCAGTGTTTGGAAGGGAGAGGAGGTGTGTGCTGCAGCTCAGTGTTTTTCCACCGGCGTTTTTTCGGGCGTGTCGGATTAGCCGCTTGCTGTTATATGAGGCGCACTTAGCTTTCATCCCCGTGACATCACAGGGATCAAAGAGGAAATGGCTGGCCTACAAACGAGCTGTTTTCAGGCAGTTCAGGGCAGTGTTTTCTGTGGGAGATGGGAACTCCCTTTGGGCTGGACTTTGGGCTTTTTCACTTTGCAAACCTATTTCATGCATAAAAAAGGTATATAACTCAATAAAGGAGAGGGAAAAAGCCAAAAAGCATAGGCTGTGATTGTTTATTTGTTGATTTAATGAAAAGTTGAACATGATTGAGAAAAAGGCACCAAACCTCTCCCTACTCTGTCTCTTCCTATGGACATGTGGACAGTAGGAGATTGGGATCAAACCATGTCATCAGTTGATGACCCACTCCACCACCTGAGCCTTTACTATCATTAATTATCCAACTGTTTGCCACTGTCACTTTTGATTCCAAGGGTTTTGTACTTCTTGATTGATGACTGATAAACACCAGGCTCAGTGTACAACTTCTCCCAAATCATAAAAAAAGATTCCCACTAAGGTATAATAGTTTAGATTTGCAGGAGTTTTAAATATTTGCCTCAGAGACGTCTGCCATAATTACAATTCAATGAAGGTGAATGGAATTTTGATACATTATTTGATATATTTTAGTAATTAACTGACATCTTAAAGGGGCTCAGGACTATAAATGGGTTAAATCAGAAACAATTTTGATATCAATAACTGTGTTGTTAAAAAGTGACTATAGATTATTTCATTAATGTGTTTATGATGCATCACTCACTGCAGGAAATAGTATCTAGTAGTTATAATTCAGTCAAATAACTTTGTTTTTATGCTGAAGAGATGTAGTCACTGAGTTTAGAAAAATACTTCATACTTACAGACACCATCAGTCTTGTCTGCAGTGCGTGTCCATGCCACCTGCTGGGTCTCCATGATGACCTGCACAGTGAGCCGCTCTGCCTTCTGCCGAAACACCGTCATGACCACGCCCATCTCCATGTCCCGCTTGATCACAATCTTTTTGTACTCCGTCATCTCGCCCTGCTGCCCCCAGCGAGCCATCTCTGCAGCTGAGACAGGACAGGAGAGACAGAGCCGTTCATTCACTGGCAACTAACAACCACCGACGGTGTAAAAGGCTTAGATTAAGTGTTCCGAAACACAGAATTTTTGAAAGTTTAAATGACCTTCATATAGCTCGCCATGCAGATGCTGTTTTAGAGATATTTTATTCCTCCCACATTTCAAACAAATTGAGGTGTTGGAAGCTTTAAGCAGCTTTTTTACACATAAAGTGTGTAACGTAATACGTAGTTACCTAATCACTAGTACAGCTCATTCTGTGAATGTGTCGCTTGTCTTCTAAGAACTTGCTGATCAAGTTTTTCCTGACAGTTGCATGTGAAATAAACAAATTTCGGGTAATTGACTGCAATGCTAATGTACCAAGTACCAACAGGGACAGACTCTACAAACTGGGTCCACAGAGTTATACAGTTCCAGGCTCAAGCTTGAGCATCAGTGAACAACGCACCATTTATCACAGGTTGCATAGCCTTACAGTAGCATAGCCAGTGGCCTAAGAGTCAAATCGTCTTCCTGTGACACATCTATGGGTCCTGCAATAGCCTTAAATATAACAGTGTATAAAGTTGTTTTTTTTACCACATCTACAATTGCAGCTTCCCCCTGCAGCACGATAAACAAAATTGAACTTTAGACCTAAAGGAGTCAAAATAATCCAGATATCAGTGTGGAATGATCAGTATAATGATGAATTGTCTTTGTTTTGGCTATGTAATACAGGACAATGCTGAAAGGGAAGCATCATATTTCATCACTGTTTCATCATTATTGTTAAATTACATTGCATTCAATGTTGTGTTTATTGCTTTAATACTCTTTGTGAAGAGTATAACACAAACATCTCTTTGTCTTGTCTTACAATGTGTGGTGGCACATTTCTTTTGCATAGCAATACCATTTTGAAAATATATTACTTATGTATTTACATATTTAAACCTCAGAGTAGAAAGTCCCTTACACCATGTAGAGTGATATAATATGATATGTGTTAGCAGGCGCAGTTGGACACCTAGGACAAAACTACAGTTTCTATGTTGAATGCAGTTTCTATCTATGAATCCCTACCTACCAAACACTGAGCTGTTTGCTAGGTTTAAAGCAACCACGCCAAAGACAAAAACATTTCTAGTAATGGAGACAGTGACATTCTGTAATGTAATGAGTAATGTATGCCCCCACTTACTTTGGATCAAATGAATTTGATCAGTTCAGTCAAGATAACAGAACTACCTTGTTTTCTCTAAAACATGACAATTTAATTGCCAAGAATTCACATGCTTTTGTTTTGGTTTCGCTGCCATTTTTTGGGCTCAGCCTGGGTGCCACATGGACATACAAAGTGTAGTGCCTTTCTAGTCTTCCGACCACTCAAAGCGCTTTACACTACATGTCACAATCACCCATTAACACACATTCATACAGTGATGGCAGAAGCTAAGCTGCCGACGGCCTCATCAGAAACAGAATGTAATAATTCACACACACTAAAACACAACCAATTTGGCGTTCAGTATCTTGCCCAAAGACACTTGCATGCAGACTGGAGGATCAAACAGCCGACTTTCTGAGTACTGCGCTACCACAGCAGCCCCCTCATATACATCCACCTTTCTTTGTTACATTGTGGTGTCATCTTCCATCTTCCTGGCTAAAATAAATCCAATCCGTTCTTTATTGGACTCTGTTATGTGTTGTCCACCTCAGCGGCTAGTGTTACAGCTAAAACTGAGCTAAGCAAGCAATAAAGTAAATAATAGGCCGACACCACAAGAAAATTGATATAGGAATGTTATTTCAAACCATCCTCAGAATTTCAGTTTAGACTAATTTTGTTGATTCTTGTTCAGTTAATTAGTAGTTTTAAATTGAGTACATGATCATAGTAGTAGACTGACACCATATTGTAACCACTTGCCATTACTGTTTTGAGATGAGGCAAGATCGAAAGTTTGCAAAGTTCAAAAAAAGTTACCTTTTTAAAGACATTGCAAGGTTTATGACGTGCATAACTGCACACAGTGACTTTGCTGCATTTAGTAAATTATGCAATTCTTGCACAAGGTGAAATGCTGTCCCCTAGGAGCATGTGGTCATGAATTACACATTGTACCTTTAATTCCGCGAGTAACTGGATGACAAACCAAAGTTAAACTTGACTTCGGGGTGGGTTTAAAAACACTAGATTGTGCATTTTCCACAATAGGCAACAACTCAATAGCATCTTTCATTGGACACTTTCTCCTCCTATATGTCCATTTCTTTCATACCCCAAACCTCATTTGTAACGGCTTTCTGTTGTACATTTGAAGCCACAACCCCAATCCGTGACAACCCTGTTTCAAACAGACTAGGTATACGTAGTACTATCCCAAAAAGTTCATTAGAAATAGTATGTGCCCATATAGTACTTGTGGATTTAAGAGAACTGTTGAACCTGGTATGCCATTATAACTAATATTTAACTTGCAAATGAACAGAGAGATATGAAAACACAACAGCGTCACAGGAGGAGTTCTGCTGAATTCAATAAAATACTGTGGAGAGTTTCTTAGTATGGGGCTACAAAGAAAAAGAAATTTTAAAAAATGAAAATTCCATGAGCTTGTCATTTCATTGTTTGGCCCTGTGACCCCATTTTTTGTATCTAGATTGAAAAGAAATGTGTTCGTGTGTATAGGTGCAGAAAGACTTCTCAAATAGGGTTAAGAATGATTTCCTTCCTAATATTAATAAATGTGAAACCACATGTTTATCATGATAATGTTCATTTATCATTGTAACTAATTCATGTATTTAAAAACCTAAACATTACATAAAACACAAAAACTAAAAAGCGTTCTTTAGTGTTCTGAAGTGAAATTAATGATTTACTGACATTATAACACAACTATTCCCCTTTTTTCCCTGCTGAAACCTTTGCCACTGTGAAGGGACTGTCCCTATTGGCATCACTGCCAACTCATTTAGAATTGCAAATTTCCTCATACTTATACAGCAGCATTACAGCATAAAACAAATACTGTGCCACTGCAGCCATATTTGTATAGGTGTGCATGAATACACCGTGTTCAGGAAAACCCGTGCTCATATGAAACGAGGATGTGACGATCCACTGTGCTGAATTTTAATCTTTGCTCTGTTGGTGTGATATTCCTTAGATACACACTCAGAAATACTTACCAGAAGAGTGGATATATGTATTTCCACAAATACTTGGTTAAGCTAAATTACATCAAATGCCATGAGAATTTCTTTTGCTTTATTAAACTGCACTTGATGTTAGATTGCACAATCAAACCAGGTTAAATTTGCATTAATTGCATAAGATGCACCAGAGGAAGTATTTTACTTAAATTAAGCCAAAAAGGCCAGAAAAACGGATGATACACTATTTAAGTAACAATGGAGTGGTGAAGAAAAGGCTATAGCAAAGGTACTTTTACCACAGTTCACTCAGTGCTACCCCACTAAAATGTTTTAATGTGATTTTAGATTTTAGAAAGTTGAAAGTAAGACTGTGTTTAACACAGATTTAAGTAGGGGACAAAGTTTCTTTTATTAGCATTGAAGAGTACAAAAATGTGCAGCAAAAGCAATAAAATTAAAGAATTATGTCATTTTGTACCAAAGGAAACAGAATAATAGGAACATTCTGACAAATTGGCTGTGCAAACTCTCTTTGCACTTGCTAGATATTAACATTGAATAAAATTATAATGTATCATGCGGAAGTGTCACTTGTAAACCAACAGCAGTTCTCTCCCCACTCTTTTCCTCTACTTAGCTTTTTAGCCTCTTTTAGCCCATTGTTTTTGTTTCTATGGCACATTTACTCTCAGCACTCTCCAACCATCAACATTGTTTACAGCAGCAACAGGCAGAGACTGCCTGCTCAGCAACAAATGGCAGAGGGAAAAAAAAACTATAGCTAGTGAATGACATATGCATGAAACATTTTACAGCTAAGAGCCAGGTGTTTTCAGAAATCTACATTAATCATTTGTAATTATTAGTCATTAATCAGGTGAAAGAAACATGACTGAATGAATGAATACTATATTGCTCTTTGCCTACTGCATGTGTAAGTAGGCCACTAGCTACCGTTAGTGATACCAATATTATGACGCAATAAATGTGTCAGGGATTTTTTTATTTTTGTTTTAAATTCAGTTCACACCATAACAACAATGTACAGCACTCTGTAATTAAAATGTCAGTCAACATAACCCCATACCACCTTACCACCTCAGGCTTCTAAAGTCCCCTATAAGTACAATTTGCACACCAGTTTAACATACAACTTTTACAGTAACATATAGGCTTTAAAAATCCACTGGCTTCCTGTATGTCAAATAATTGATTACAAAATACTGCTGTTGGTTTATAAAGCACTGAATGGTTTAGGGCCAAAATACATTTCTGACTTTCTGCTTCATTATGAACCATCCAGACCTCTTAGGTGGTATGGGACAGGGCTGCTTTCTGTCCCCAGAGTCAAAACTAAACATGGAGAAGCAGCGTTCGGTAGCATTCATATATCTGGAACAAACTCCCAGAAAACTGCAGGTCTGCTGAAACTGTCAGTTCTTTCAAATTAAAACTTAAGACTTTTTGTTTTACCATTGTCTTTAATTAAATCAAATGTAAGGCTGTAGATTGATATTGTACACTGCACTGTAATTTTTACTGTCCTGTTTTACCCTGTTTTTATTTAACTCTAAAATTGATTTTATCCTGTTGTTATTTTCTATTTTACCCTTTTTTCTATTTTTCCCTATGTTGCTTTTATGTTTGATGTAAAGCCCTTTGAATTGCCTTGATTTGTCTAGGTTACTGATGTTCCTGACAAAAGTCTTTCCACTGGACCTCTGTTTGTGTCAAAGTAAAAGCACTAATGTGGCCCGGAGTAAATTAATAAGTACCCCCAAACCTAACAAAAAGGGAACCATGTAGTTTACATATAGGCCTAAATATAGGCTACTCTATCCTCTTTTAATTATTGTGTGGACCCCTCCAGTGTTGGTAAGTACCATTATTTTGAATTAAATCACAGTAGTCTACTACATGTCATTACCCAATCTCCCCCCAAAACGTCCAACTTTGTTGTCCATTACTGATCACACTGTGCCCCTCTAGAACATGAACACATTATCTTTAAAATCCTTCCAAAACGCCAGACTGTTGCTCAGTAGGTCAAACTGTGGGCCTATCGCTTAATTTAGTCTAGCGGTTGGTCCCAAAATTCCTACAGTATGAATTATTTTTAGATTTCCATTGTTCCCTAACTTCACATTTTGTTCCTTTGCAGTCTTACCTATTGGTACAGTAGCCTACTGGTACGTTAACACATCGACAATTTAAGTGCTCACTCTAGATTCACATCAAACCATTTTTGATGAAATCATAATCAAAATATAAACTACCTAATAATATATATATTTTTAAAGTTCTCTATAACTTTGCATATGGTGACACAAGGATTGGCGAAAGCTACATCCTTGTGTCACCATAACTTGCTACACTGGGTTCTGCTGAGGGCCTATTTACCCATTCTTTTCTTTTCCAACTTTGCCTACTCCAGAGGGTCACCCATATAACCCAATAACCATACTCATTACTCTGCTATAATATATGAGAATAGATCTAAGTTCAATGAAGAATGCAACACACGGGCTACTGTCTGTCTGCAGCCGGAGAGCCTGAGTCTGACAGGGTTTAGGACTGACTCCGCTGTGAGCAGCCTGGTCACACATCTGCAGCCCAGCAGATATGCTGCCAGTAAAAAGCGGATTTCCCCTCTTCTAACTTCACTCTGTCACACCACAGGCAGTTAACGGGATTAAAAAAAGAGTTTAGGAAAGTAAAAGACTTACCTTAAAAGTGAAATCGGTTATATTCAGCTCTACACTGTGGCCGCTGTTTTCTATCTGATCATGGTTTGAAAGTTATGAAATGAAGCTGCAGAGGATGTAGAGTGTTGACAAAAAAGGCCAGACGCAAAACGGTCAGTTCCTCTATCTGTGTGTACGAGGAAGTAAAAGTTAACTTGCATTACATTGCAACAAGCATAGCCCACAAGTTTTAAAAAAAAAGGCCGGAAGCAAGGATGGTAGGCTATCTATGCAAACTACGAAAGTCCCATCGGAAGAGAGGACGTTTGAGCTGGCGCTTTGACCCGCCAGGATGAAGGGGGGGAAATATTTTTTAAATAATTGTTTGGGACCGAGCTTTATAGATGATCTTACTGCGAGTCAAAATCTGCTCACAGTCCGTTCTCGTGCTGAGTACAGCTCGAGGACGCGGCGAAAGATGCGCCACCTTAAACCCAAGGCAGCAGTAGATTAGAGATGGTTGTCAAAGCGGACAAGGACTCCTAATTTTTCCATTAAGGTGGTCCGGAGGGTCCTTAGAGGACAATGACTTAGTTAATTCACTTGAAACAGTCCCAGAAAACAGGGAAGAATATGTTTTTGCTTATGCTTATCTGTTATTAGAGGTGCAATTACTATTCACATCCTATACTAAGTATACCACCAAGTACTTGTCGTTATTATTATTATTAATTATAATGCTGCAGAATGCCCCCTTTCTGAGTTTTAATCATTATATATTAGGCTATATTTTGGAATGTTATTTTAGTTTTTGAGTAAATGTAATTAGATACGTGCCATCACTGTCCAAACAAACAGTATTAAATCTTTTAGAGGCTACTGGGTAAAAAATACCTCTATAGAAACAACTGTGGATGAGTGTAGCAGAGATTACATGTGCCCTAATCCCTGCTTTTGTTTTGTTACTGGATAACTTTACATTTTATGGAGTATTCAATAAGACAGCAAATTAAAGATGTCTTAATTTTGCAAGGACCACAAGGCAAAAAGGGTGGGGATCCACTGCTTTAGAACTTGTTTATAGAACCACTGGGGGTCTCTGACATGTGAAAAGGTTGAAAAAACATCAAGTAAGACTGAAATCAAGCCCTCACATCAGCAATTGCCATCAAAATAAAGCAAAAGAAAGTTGAGTTTAGGTGAGAGTGAGGGAACGCAACCACTGAAGATAATGGAAATAGCTCCGTCGCTGGAAATATGCAAATATGTGCATGAATGGCAGCAAGTATCAGGAAGAGGAAAATAAAGTCATTTTAAGCGGACATATAGATATAATGCATGAAATCTGTGAATTGGTCTTCCATTGTTTTACTGCTTCCAGCATATTTCTGCTATCTTAACAATAAGATGGTTATAGTTATGTCATAGGCTTAATAAGAACTGTGAACTACACTAACCTGTATGAAAGATGCTAGATAAGTAAAGTTTGACTGATTTATTGATTGTTTGAATGATATAGTAAGGAACAGAGGGTGACAATCCATAACATATGCACAGTTGTTATAAACAGCATTGACAAGGAAGGCGAAGTGATGGGGTGCTTACATGATGACATAATCCTGAGGCTCAAAATATCTTCATTCCTGAGAATAAACTAATAAAATACTTTACATACACAAATATGAAGACATAATTCTTTATGTAACCATGTCCTTCATGTCACTGTGTGAATTGCTGTAAGATTATAGAACAGATTTGCATGTGTAACTTGCCTCAGTAATTTGCATGATAGCAGAACAGAAGCGGAGGAGGGGGGAATGAACAGAGTTGCCTTTCCATCTCTGAGTAGGTGTTTATATTAGTACAATTTGAGATGTCAAAGTGGAGATTTTGTCATTTATATTTACAGCAACAGTGTACAGCATGTCTGGCAAAGTCAGAGATAATCAAATGAAGAAACACAAGTAAAAGTAGGAGCACCCTCTAGGCGCTCTCTTACTTTAATACAATAATGTATTCACTACACACACACAGCATCTCCTCCATCAACCTCAAACACTATATTCTATGAAATTACAGTAAGAGGCATGTTTCTAAATGCACATTACAAAATGACCATACAACGGCATGTCTGTTGATTCATTAGAGTGTTGTCCAGGTGCTACAGGTGCATCTTGCTTGAAGTCACTTTGAAGCTCAACACTGCTCTTCTGTATTTTACTCCTGTAGAGATTTGCTCCAGAAAAGAAGCCAAGATGGGCTAATCAGTCCAACCTCTCATTGAACGTCTTGAGTCATGATGCGGGTGGACAAGCCACTGACGCAGATCGAAAAAGAAATGAAACTAAATGAAAAAAATCCAGAGGCGCATCAAGCCTGGATAAATGGGCAGCCAGAAGAAGCTTCTGTCTGTTGTACTTTTGAAGCTTATCCACAGCTGTCAGTTTGAGGAGGAATGAAGTATTTAGAATCCCTGGTACTTCAACAGTCAATATATCTTGCATTCGTGTCTTCTCAGATGGTTAAACCACTTAGGAAGGATGTTGACATGTTTACACATAAATAGAATGGCTCAGAAGATGACCCATCTAGAGAGACTGACTAACAGGCTCGTGTCACATGATTTCTCCTAAACATGAAGCTTTTTTGATCCTGTAATAAATAATCTGTCACACAACAATTCACAGTTATACTTTTATTAAAATGGGTTGACGAACTACTTCAAACCCAGATCCTTCTAGAAAATACCATGCATTATTTTACTGTACAGTTTTTAATGCTGTAACTTAGTGTTTTGTTGTGCTCCCTTTCCTCAACTTAATACTTCAGGTAGTGACAGAGATATCGATGCATTCTGGCTGACTGAGGCTACTTTTGGTGAAGAGACTAATTCTGTTGACTCTTCTCTCTCTGATATTATTCAAATATTCATTGAAAAACCAGTGTATCTTGGTAGAAATAACAACACACCCATGACAAATTGGTGCCCTCCACTCTGAAGATAAAGGCTGGCTTCAAGAACACTATTCAGCTGTGTGTGAAAGGATCAGATCAGACTTTCCATATCAGCACATATGCTGCCTTTTGACCAAGTTAAGCTTTGGTACTCGGTTTATGTTGCGATAACGTCTTCCACGGGTAACGTCGTCTTTAACATACTGAAGACAAGTCTTCACTTGTGTCAGCACCAGGTGGACCGAGAGCCTCATTCAGGTAAGATTGTTGTCTATCGCCCAGTTGCTCCTCACTGCTCCTGGTCCTCCTCCGGCTCCCTGAGGCCTTGACTGTGCATAGTCTTGCCTACCATCTCCATCATGGCCTGGACCTCTGGATCTACATCCAGGATACTTTTCTTGCCCTCTCCCTCCTCGCCCTGAAACACAAAACATACAGAAATACCACCGCTTAAATTTTTCTACAGTCTAAAGGAAACAGCTGTATATCGTAAAAAGCGGGAACATATATGAGGGTCTCTATCTGTGGTACAGTTGGTAGAGTTAATTCCATGCATGATGTGCAATTACATTTGGGAGTACTAAGAGTATGGTCTAGATGCAGATGCTCTGTATGAAAAGTGCAAAGAGATAACTTCTGTTATGAATTGGTGCTATATAAATAAAATTGACCTGAACAGAATGTTCTCTTCTGCCTAACTTTTAAAACTTTTATAATTCTACTGGATGGATTTCAGCGCGTGACAAGCTGTAATTGCAAAAACTCTTAGGCATGAGTTTTCATGAAGCTATTAAATGCAGCACTATTTCACATTTGAAGAGGAAAAAAACATTAAGCCCTGAAATCCAGACTTGTAAGCTATGTCCCTGCGTACACATATGACTGTATAGAAAAAAAAAGGCATGAAAATGCAACACCTTCTTTCATTCCCACATCCTTCCTCCAGCTCCCGGAGCTGGGAGTTCCTGACTACCAAGCAGATGGCCCTGCTTTCCTCCATGTGACTCCCCTCAAAAGCAGCAGCAATAGCCCCTGTATTTTACTGCAACCTTTGTGGACAAACTTCAACACTGCTGTGAGTCGGGAAAGTAGGAAAGTTGCAGACTGAGTGTGAATGTTTGAAACTATGTCAAGCAAGAACTCCTTATAAAACAGCACGGTTCGTTCCTGGACATTCGCAGGGTAACTAAAGAATTGGAAACCCACTACCTCTATGCCTACTATCAAATAAAGGCAAAAAAAAGAAAACAAGACCTCTGGTTCTGGGGGTTTTCCGACCGCCCACACTTCCATTGAGTCCAGGGTGAAGTCCTCCTCTCCAGAGAGTTGAGGGCTGCCGTAGGTGGTGCATTTGGGCCGTGCACGGCTATGACCACGGCCAAAATCACTGTCCAGCCACAGGCCAAAGTAGAAATGCTGACCGCCCATACCCTAATATAGGCCAGAAAAAGCACACCAAAGGACACAGGAAGAATGGAGACAAGCATGTTATTAGAATAATCTTTTCCTCTATTTAGGTCTTTTTTTGTTCCCTAAAGAGGAAACAATATTTCTTCTATTCAATACCACCAACATTTTGTGAAATCAAACTTACAGTGAAATGGGAGCATTCTGATGCCAAAAAATGCTGCAAATCCTGTTTGTTCAATGGTTTTTAGAGTTGCTTGTTCTACTACCGGGACAAATGTATGCATATATTATACAATAAATACTGAATGTAATAAATAACACTGTATCTGCACTGGCTGGCTGTTGGCTGTATTTATTTCTGTCCCCTAAATCAGAAACCTTGTAAAATGAAAAACTATCAGGCAACATCTACAAAACAATATTTCGATTAATGGACTTATATTTTAAACTCCATGTGTTCTACTCTGTTAATCTAGTGCAGCCTCACCAGTCCGTTGGGCATGGTCTGCTGGTTCTGGTTGAGGTACATAAAGTGTTGGTTGTATCCTGTCGCTGTATAAACTCTCAGTCTGGGGAACACAGTGAACAGGAAGCATCTGGAGTCACCTGCACACACACACAAATATACAAATTATGAAGATCAGAGTGAAAAATCAAGTGACAGCCCACAGTATTCAAACAAGTAGTATGACTTCCTCAATTTGCCCTGTCATATCAGTATCAGTCTTGATATTAAAGCACTGGGGTCTCAACATGATGGTATTTTTTCTATCACAGCATTATGGTTTTAGAAGTCTAAATTCACTGTTATCTATCAGAGACAACACACTTCACCTATGAAGCGTTGTCATCATAAGGTGTAAGTTATTACAAATCACCTGTTCTTTATTCAGCAGTACAGAATCAACAGTTTCACAATTGCTGTTAAATTTGAATTCAGCTGTAAATTTTGTTAACTCAGGTAACAGTTTTTTGTGTGTGTACGTTTTACAATAGTTTTCACAACATAAAAAACAAGGTGATGTTTACATGAACACCATTCAAACATACAGAAACTAAATAAATAAGCAATAAACACACAACTGAATCATAGTATTAAAAACCCTGCAAATTATGCAGTTAAGCTACAGCAACACACTTTCTGCTCATTCCTGCTTTACAGCAGTCTGAAACCATAACAGGCAAAGGAAGAAACTCTAAATCCAGCTCAAAGAAATGCTGACCTCAGCCCACAATACTAGTCTGAAACATTTAAACCTGCGCTGGCCAAAAGTTGGGTGCCATGAAAAAAAGGAGGGATACTATGGCTAAAAATGTTTAGGAACCACCGACTTAAGGTACACTTTTGATATCCTATAACACCGCTGTTCGTGAGAGATCAGTTTTGATGACGTCACCTGTATAAGAGAACTACAGAAATGTATAAATATCATTTAAACGGGCGAGTCATATAAAGATTCACCCCCACACAGTGTTCACGACAGGGGAATTTAGCAATAGACACCGAAACCCTTTTTGTATCAGGCTGTAAATATGTTAATTCAGCAGTAAAGTTGGGCATTTTAACATGGGGCTCTATGGACCTTGACTTGCTAATGCAGTCAGCCTCAAGTGGCCATTCACTGAAGTGCAGTTCTTGACACCAGTTATTTTATATTCATGTTGACGATCCAGTTCCAGTGCACTGATGCTGTGCCCACTGGAAGATGGATCATATAAGTGTAACATAATGTAAATCATTAATATCATTCATTTGACCTGCATCTTCCCTGGGCAATGAATGTCTGTATTAGCATTTGGATGATTCTTAAAATGCATTCAAGCATAATCTTTATCTGACCTTTAATTCACCAAAGTAGTGAGTGATAATTACATACATTAATTAGTTCATGTTATGAGAAGCTCAGCCTAGTTTCATAGGCATCAGTTATACCAATAATGACAATAATCAAAACTAAAATAAAACTATACTATAACTTAGTGTTTGTTTTATTAAAATACATAAATATAATATTGTTATATTTTGTGCCAAGCAGAGTATTTCAAACACTGGGTAGCACTGGTTCACTTGCTCTGTGGAATTGTTGAAGGCAGCTGATAAACCAGAGATGGCATTCATCAAATAGCAAATTACATCTAAAGTCCAGAAGTCGTGCTACGTGACAGTGTTTCTCTCACCCTGGAACTGAGGTTTGACCTCCCAGGCATGGGAGGCGAAGCCCCCAAAAACATGTCCCTTTGTGTCTTTAATTAGAAGCAGGGTGGGCCCACGCTTGATCAGGCCGGCCACCATCCTGGTGAAGCTCTCCCCATGCAGCCGCGTGGAAAACACAAGTCTCCAGGGGGCGCTGTAGCTGTCTGGCAACTGGAGAGATTAACAGAGTGGTCAAAATTAGGAATAACAGTAAAACTCATTTACCACCTTATAATAATGAAGTTATGTTTTGGCAGAAACATTAATATTAAGAATAATGTGCAGAGCTAAAGGTTTACTTTTACTGTTACTGAGGGAGTGATAGTGACGTCCGATGAGCTGTCTTAAGTTATAATAAAACTAGCTGACAATAAGGCAGGTGGAACTGATCACAATGGTGAACAACCTGTTCCTCCTCTTGCCACTGGGTTTCTAGTTCATGCAATTCAACCTGACTCAATGCTCTCAGTGCTTAGTTCCCCCCCAAAAAGGGAATGGTTTTGCAGGTGGTGGCCACAGACAATTGTTCCCTCGTTATCCTTCTTGACTGATTGTTTTTTAGTATTGCATTTTGCTAGTGTCACTACTGGTAGCATGAGGTGCTCCCTGCAGCCGCATGCAGATAACACAGCTGGTCCACCTCTCCCAGGATGGCACATCCAAACGTGCCGTCGCAAGAAAGTTTGCTGCGTCTTGCAGCACAGTCTCAACAGCATGGAGGAGATACCGAAGACAGGTCAATACACAAAGAGAGCTGTAGAAGGGTGTCAACCGAGCATCAGGACCAGTAACTGCTGCTTTGTGTAAGGAGGACAAGCAGAAGCACTGAGAGAGCCCTACAAAATGAACTCCAGCAGGCTCCTGGTGTGCATGTTTCCGACCAAGATGTCAGAAACCGACTGGCCATTTACAGATTTGCTAGCTGTAAATGTTGCAGAGTTGTACGTAATTTTACTATTTATTTAGCAGGTTAGCTAACTTGGAGTTAGCATATTGCGCGGTTAACGTGGCTAGCGGGTTTGGCAATGTTGGACTAATGTTGTTGTAGGTACCAAATCCGTGCTGCCTGCCGTCAGCCTCCTTTGTGTTGCTACATTGTTAGATTGTTGTCATTGTTAGAAATTAAAAATGTACTGTTGAATAGCGTTCTTCATGTCTTAAATATATTCCTATTACATCATAGTGAACAGTTTAATCCAGTGATTAAAAAACATTTTGTTGTGGTAACCTTCTTTGACTCTTCTTTGAAACAGGCAGTACGGATTAGGCACTACAGTTGTAACGTAATATTCAGGGACAGTCAAGAGAAACTGTGCGAAAGGTAAACCTAATTTGAATATTGGCATATTTATTAAATTATCTCAATATTGAAAATCCAATTCAGAAATAGTATATGTGAACTTCTTCACAAATAACCTCTAAAAAGCTAGCACAAGTCAGTGGTGTGCCTCTTCCCATACAATACACCTGAAAATTATTACTGATTACTTAGACTCATCTATTCACAAGCTGATGTGAACCATCCCTTATTCACATGTGTTTTCAGAGTGCTTCAGATGAAGCAGAATGGATAAAACAAAAAGTTTTAAAAAGAACCCGAGGGTTACAGTTAAGGACTTGTCAAAACAGTGACAAACCAGTTGTTTAAAAAAGCACTTTGGTTAAGGTTAGGGAAAGATACAGTTCTGCCTGCAAACAGGAAGCTGCGTTGGTGGGGATGTCTCGCTTTTAGGGATCCGTGAGACTTGAAACACTATCCAGGAAGTCCAGTTTGAACAACAGATCCATGAATTAAAAGGTTTCTCAGATGTCAAAAACAGAACAGAGGGTAATAACACACCTTGTCACCACTTATGTGATTATGAACCAGGTTCAACTGTTGCAGACTGGTCTCATTTAAACAAATGGAACAAGATATGTGTTTTTTTACAGGGCTCAGGTCAGTCTGAACATTACCTAACACCATCAAACGTCTTTTACTGTATCTTCCACCATAACGTTCTGGCATATTTGCTTCTTTTTATGTCAGTAATGGGATTAGGGCAGGGTAGGACATTATTAGACTAAGCATAGTGGGATGCAAGGTAATTTTTTTTCTTTCTTTCTTGCATTTCTATTCTTTTATTTTAACTTTTAATGTTGTCTCTTTCTTTCTTCTTTCTTATATTGCCTTCAATGAAAATGAAGAAAATGTTGCACAGCATCCATCACCAAATAATCATTGCCACTCCGTCACTGCTCTGCCACTCTACACAAATAAAATCCAAGATTTCATCCAGCCTAATTGATTTCATTATTTACTAGAGCCCAACCAATTTATTGTTTTGCAGGTATTATCGGCCGATATAAGCTACTTGCACATCTATCTGCATCAGTGTTTATAACAAATATATGCAGGGTGCGATTTGCAGGGGGGAATGCGTGAGATTTCCCCCCTTCTGGTTTCTATATCCCTGCCTCTGCTGAATTATTTTTATGCCTCGGTGGTGATAAATACTACTTCAATAGTGATGCAACTTATGACATAACGCACGGTTAAGATCAATCCGCAGTTTTGTTAGTCTTAAATTAAAGAAAATGTGCTACTTTAGCTCTGATCCAGCTGCCTCTCTCTGTCTGTAGGTAACCACCAGCCTGGAGTCTTGCTTAATGTCCCAGCCATTGCACTGTCTGATTAAAAAAAAACATTATTAGTCAGAATCCACGATCCCCGATATCTTAAATAAAGATGGCATAAGATAGTATTTCAACATGCTCTCCATCTCCTTACAGCACACATGGAGGGAGTAGTGGTGCAATATAAAATGATTCTGTAGTGGGAGCATTATTTGATAGGGAATATTAGTCTATCAGAATAGGCTACCCCAGAAAATATAATATAATCAAAAAGATGTCATAATACAGTGAGAGTTCTAACTTTATGGGATTGAAAAAGGGATAAGGGACATGAGGTAGCATTTTACGATGGGGCAAAGCAACTCGATCGACTCTGCTATCGATTTACACTCTGGTATCATTTTTTCGACAAGGCAGCATAAATCCTCAGAACATCGGCTCTGCAAGAGCTACAGTGAGTAGCTCTCACACTCAGTGTTCCCAACAGTTGGTCTTTTGTCACGTCAATTACATGACTTAAATATTAATAAAAACAGACATCATCACTTCTCCTCTTCAGGCCAGACTTGATAACGCTCCGGTTTTTCACTGCCCCCCCCTACTATTACTTCAGCAGCTAACACTGCCTTTTGCTAAGTTAGCCACAAAGCTAATGCCGTGTTTATCAGTGGAGGAGCACTAACATTAAAGAGCACTTACACTGTAGGGTCTCAAGTTACAGTCAGCGTGTCAGAAATGATTTTACCAGAGGGGACTTGTGAATAAACATGGGGACAGTGCTCCTGATGGTGGTGCTACATTTTTATTTCTAAACTTTTAAACATTAAAAATCAGTTAATCTAAGGTTTTGAACTTTCACCAAAAATGTGGTCAAACCAAAGACAGAGTATACAACTTTTGATGATGCTGTATACTTTTTTATTCTGACCTGTGGTGTCAGAAACATGAGGGTAGGAAGGTCCAGCAGACACCTCAGGTCTTTCCAGGGCGTCTCCCTGCAGGGGGGCAGCAGGGTGGAGGCCCACCGGCCACTCAGGGACACATTTAGGCCCTCAGCTACCAGCATCTCCAAGTACAACGATACCTGGGAGACCCTGAAGATCCAGTCCTCCAGACAGGCAACATCACAACCTCCCTGATCTGAGGAGTAAAACAGGGTGAAGAAAGGAGAACAGAGGAGAGGGGGGAGCATCTACTGTCACATTTCCTTGCTGTTAATATGTTCAAAAACTTTCAAATCCCCTGTTTACCTGAGGGTTTGAGTTCAGAACACATCTGCTCTGCCAGGAGTTTGACACCTAGGGAGCAATCACCCATTCTCTCTGGTTTCCAACCCTGCAGGCGCCCTCTGCTGAGCAGGATCTGAACTACAGCAGAAATCAGATCCTGTAGGAACTATGAAGAAAGGGGAAACGGCCGGAGTAGTGAAAAGATAGGGTTGTGTCAAGAGGAAAATAGAAGAGAAGAGAACTACCACGGAAAGTGACACATTATTTTCTATATAATTTTTCCCTCTACTCACCTCCGTTACCTGCTCACATGTGACAACCGCTGCTGGTTCTCCCGCTCCATTCTGGGACATGGCCATAGCGAGAGGAGCCCGTTCTTCTGCAGTGCCTCGCAGGGTGTCTGCTAGGAAGATGACCAATTGCTCTCGACCTACCCCAGAGACAGCAGAGGTTCTGGTCTTCCCAGAAGCTGCAGGTGCTGCCGGTCCAGGGTCGATTCGACACATGCACTGGTAGACCCTTCTCACCATGGAGTCTGAGGCCAGGCTGCCCATTGAAGACTGTGAGAGACAAAAGGAGGGGTTGATGATCCACAGACAAACACTGGCAAAATCTACCTTTCCTTGACAGATGCACTGATAATACATTGGATAATGTTGACATATGCTCAGTGGAACAACAGTATAATATATTTCTGAGTGAGTATACCTTCTGTAGGTGTAGACTTAGATGAATCTGTAATACTACACTAAATTAGAAAGAAGAATAACTGGAAATTAAATGTAAAGGGAACTGAGGTCCAAATATGTATATAAATATATTTCTGAATAAACACACAAAAACCTTTGATGGAAACTAATCAAGACCTCCAAGAACTGCATTTATATTTTCCAACATGACTTTATATTTGGAATGTTTCTCAGTCATTTTCAGACTTTATAAAGACAAAAGTCTATCTTCTAAATAAATAGAGAATAGTTTTATCTGGTTATGCACCAACTTGTAATCTCACATTGACAATATGTGCTCCTCTAACCTGTTGGAATGACACCTGTATGCACTACTGATACAGTCCATTTACAGCTTTAACAGTCACACCTGCAGCATTTCAAGCGTTAGAGTCTTCCCCGCAGGTGTTTTCCCTGGACCACCTGAAGGACCCTCAGCAGCGCCCTGGAGCTTGTCGAAAACCCCCTCAACCACGGGCCGCTCTTCAGGGCGGAAGCGGGCCAGCCGCTTCTGCACCACCACACTCTCTGTGTTACCCATGCTGCTCTACAGTCTGACACAATGTAAGGTAGGACACACAGACCACTCATGTTTTAATACAGTTGGCTACAATTAAAGGAAAAATCCACCTTCTTCCACGACACATTTTATGGAGGTAACGTTAACAGTTAGCACAGAACAGCAACATACAATGTTAAATGTTGTGTTAAATGACATTTTGCCAAGTGTTGCTGCTCCGTTTTGTTTAAGATCGGTTCCATTCTCCGCGATGTTGACCGTTGTTAATAATAAATGGAACATTTTAAAACAGAATTTAACAATACAGCTGGCCTACAGATGATAAATAACGTGACTTTTTTCTTAGGAACATTGAATGATTAACGTTAGCTAACGCTAGCTAGCACGGCATAAACGTTCCTTCATTTGTATTTCCTACGTAAATGGCTGCAAGCTTTATGAAACAGTTTGTTACTTACTTAATGTATGTCATGCAATATGTTCTCACACCTAGGCAACTTAACTCGAAATGTGTCTGTGTGCCGCTAACCTTTTAAAGACCATCAGCTAAGCTTTCCATCGTGCATGTAGGTGACAGCAAAATGTAAACTTCCTGGTGCTGACAGATTGGAGCCAATCACATGAGCCAAGCGTTCACCTGCTTTATCATGACTGGTCCATGATGTCGGGAGGCGGGAACAATAGACCGTTGTCTAGTAAGGGTATGTTCATAAACACACTAGGAGGTATTTATTTATTTGTTCGTTTGTTTGTTTAGACGCAGCTAATAGAATTATTGGTGTCCGTGCAGCATTAAACCACAAAGTCAGACATCCAGGCACTGAACAGAAAGGCACACAGACAGTAACTAGGCTTTCATTGTCATGAAATGCATGAATTCATAGAGGGCAGTCTTAGTAATAGGCTACTTAAAATTATTAGTTAGATCTTAATGAAATTGTAACTACTCTGTTGTATTGCCAGTATCTTATTACAGTATACACTGTTGCTTTAAACTATTGGAAGGAACATTTAATAAATTAATTATTTTATAAGTATAAGGAAAAGAAGTTATTGCATTCTTAAGGCATGAATCACACTGAAGAGAAGTGTTAGTGGCTAGTCTTGCTCTGACTCCCCATCTTTTTGCAATCAACATATTCATATAGATTTCCAGAAAGTAAATCTCAACAGATTGCAAGTTGACTGATGTCAACTGATGACATGACTTATGTTAGCCCTATAGCCCAGATTTTATCCAATTAACTCATTGCACATGCAAACACACAAATTATATACGCAAACTGAACTTCACGTGTAGAAAACCTCCTACAGTAACATGATGAGGAAGTTAATTTCAGAGTCCTATCCCGACTTTCACCAGTAGAGTCTGCACAGGAGTAACCGAAGAGAGGCAGAGCCCTCTGAGGAAACGGCATGCAGTTGAAAAACGCCTTTTAAGGGCATGAGGCTGACTGTGTGAGCGCGCTGGGCTGGGTGTGTTGCATTGTAATTAAGTGTTGTAGGACAGTGGACGCACCGCTGATTGTGTAGGTGAGATGCAGCCATTGGCCCACGTCAAGTAGCCTAAACAGATTGATGTAAACAGGATACCATTGATGAATCATTAACTGCTAGTCTAGACCCTACAAATAGTGAGTCAATGTATCAGTTTCAACAGTGCCGAATCATCAACATTGTAAGGTGTTCTCCCTGTTCCTACTGTATGTAGGCCTAGTAGCATGTTGATACTTATGTAGCTTAGCTGTGGGCTACATGTTCTTACAAGAGTGTCCACCGCTCCAGTGCTCCAAGCTGAGAGTGGTGGAAGGTAACTAAGTACAGTTACGCAAGTACTTTAGTATTTCCATTTTACACACTTTTATACTTCCACTCCACTACATCTCACTACATTTTTCTGACAGCTTTAGTGACTTTTCAGATAACACATTGTCACACTCTTCCTGTCCAGTGAAAAACTTTTATCTCCAAATTTGGTGGTTTTGAATGTGAATATTTCTGATAAACAGAAGGATGAAGTGTTCTTTTATGGTCTTAGGAAATTATCCTGCATGCTAAGCTAAATTAAGTATTTATTTAAAAAAACTTTGGTCAATCCGAAAATGCGTCATCACAGCAATGCCACAAACGTGATAAGGCATTGCTGTAGATTAAACTATCCAACAATGTATAAAGTAGCTACAATGAACACAACTTCAAACAACTACAGCAGTACAATGCAATATACACATTAATGCAGCACTAATCTTAATCAAAAAAGCATCATATACAATAGGGCCACCTGTTGTCCCCATTTTCCTGCTCAACACCTGCTGCTACACTTATTATTATTAGTCATATTTTTTAATATTGACACTGCCATTACTTTTATTTTACATCTGTATGGGGAACTTGCATTGTGATACTGTGTGTTCGGAGTTGCCATTTTAGCCAAGTGTTTGCTCAAGGTGGGTATTATTGGGTCTACAGTCTAGACCTGCTCTATATGAAAAGTGCAATTAGATTATATCTGTTATGAAATGGTGCCATATAAATAAACATAAAATAAATAGTAAAACACTGTCAGGGAGCATTTTTTAGCAGATGCTTTTTTTTATACTTAAGTAAGCTTTTGAATGCAGGAGTTTTACTTGTAGTGGAGTATTTTCACTTCTTCCACTGCAAGCTGAGACATTTAGGGAGTGCTGCAGGCACTGAAGCATTTAATCCCTGTCAGGTCATCATGTAAACACACAGGATATAAGTAAATGATTAAAATCTTTGCACTGATGCTGCTCAGTTTAAACAAAATCCTCATGGCTGCAGAGAGTGCAATATGATGTAAGATGTCACTATAAGAATTGATGAATTCTAACAGATGTTTGTCTTGTTATATACAAGCTCAAAGTTTAAAAAAAGCATTGTGTAGTACATAGGCCTATTGGCAGTTTTTTTGAAAGTACTTAATATGATCTCTTGCATAATTGTGCTCATGCGCAAGCAAAACATTTGCTTCATGTTAGATTAAAAATATGTAAACAAAATCAGGAGAGAGATTCAAAATAAGAACTTTAAACTCCACCTCTTTGTTCCAATTATAAGTGTTTGAAACTGAGAAGATGAGTGCAAATGTATCTGGCTTCTGCTTCCCAGTTTACACCTTCTTTATAAACTCATATTGACCTTAAATGGTTTTTGCCAAAATGAAGGAATGATAATACCTAAACAGATTTAATCCACACATTTGACTGCTTTCCGATGTCCAGACACTGCACAGCGGGTCATAATACTATGAGACTGGATTTTACAACTTTTGCATCATAGATATAACACTGGTGATAATTTCTGTTTTGTGACATCACTGCAATTACCAGGGATGTAACTCAATGAGGAGAGATCATTGGAAGTGTGTAACAATTTTTACTGGCATTGCAAGTAAAGATCATAAACAGCACACTTTCACCCATTAAGGTGGATTATGAAAGAAAAGCTCTTCATTACTCAAATGTGGAGTTCAAATTACAAAGTAATCTACCCACAATGGTTCAACCTATAGGTGTAATCAGACCAGTTTACAATGTCTATCTGTTGCCTTCAAGCAGATACAGGTAGAACCAGGCAACACACGTGGTTCCTTGATATATGACTGGGTATACACACACATTCCTTTAAAAAAGAGAAACTTGGCTTGATTACTACAAACTGTGAACAGTGTTCAGTCCTCTATACTGATTCAGCTGTCAGCAAGTTGGGACTTGAGAAGTGAGTCTTGTTAGTTCTTCTTTCTCTTCCCTTTGCCCACTAACCCTCCTCTCAGTTGCATCCCTATATGGTAAAAGTCTAACTGCTGAGTGACTGCACAGGAAATCCAGCATTTGAATACCTAGTTCTGAAAAAAAGCCGCACACCACACATGCACTTTGATGGACTGAAATTGTCACCCAACTTCAAAGTTTTCTTACATATCCATTTCAAGTAAAGCTATTCTGCGCTTGCTTGCCACATGTAATTGTAGTCACTTATATGTTCTGTGTTATTTTGTCTGGATTCTCAGTCCAAATGCAAAGATTGTGAACATGACCCCGTTAAATATTCATTCATTTTTTAGTTTGTGAGTATCTGCAAAGACACAAAGACATGCAGTCAAATGAGCCAGCTCAAAGCATTATCTGTTGATGTTTTATGTTGAAGAGAAACTGTGTGTTTCCCAGGACTCATAGTAAAATAACAAAGGCAATGAGTTCCTATACACATTGTTCTCCTATGCTTATGTGCTTTGCATGTGTGCACTGAAGGATTTTAACAAGGCAGACACTCCTCTGAGTCTGAGACAAGTTTTGTTTTTATAAAAAAACCCCGACTACTTGCGTGTCTGCATGCACCACAATGTGCCACCTCAGACCGCAACTGAGCGTCATCTCTAAAACACTGCTTCAAATTTTTTATTTGTTGTCATGTGGTTTCTAGGTAGATAAAAATCAAAAGAAATACATTTCTCTCTAGATAGAAGTTTTCTCGATGTGTTCATAGTGGAGAGTTGTTGGGTAAGGGCTGGTGGAAGTTAACCTTTTAATGAATCACCCTTGTGAAACAGCACAAGGCAGAAATACTTACATGAGAGTGACCAAACATACACTTAACCTAAAACAAGCAAACAAACACACACACACACACACACACACACACATAGATAGTACACACATACACACTTATTAGGAATAATATCTCTTTCTGTCAGCTGCGTGAAAGAGAGCTTCCTCATTCTGGTCTCTGTGACTGCAGCTGATTCATTTGGTGAAACAATCTACGATGTCATCACATCTTTCATGTGGGTGTAGGGACTTCTGCTTGCAATTCTGACTGTGAAGTGCAACCTTGTAAAACAAACCTGTTACAGAAAGTAGCCCCAGTACATTGCATGAGGTACAGGAGTGCATAAAATAATTTGTCTGACATTTGTTCCAGCAGGTGGGAACAATGCTTTTTATAATCTGGAGGCGCATTTAAACATTTTAATCACATAATGGCTGCATTGCACTTTGATGTTAGTTACAGGATATGTGCATATTTGGCAAATAGAAATGATTCTAGAAATGAGCTCCTTGTTTTGTACAATATGACCCCACCAGACTGGAAACAGCAGCATCACTCACATGCACTGTTTGTGATCACTCTGCTCTTTATGTTTGTTTTGTGTTTTTACTGGTGCTGGAATGTAAAAAAGTACTTTTATTGAAGTACTGTACTTTTTTGAGGTAGGCCTACTTGTACTTATTTTTTATTTTTTAGGAGATAATGACACACACTCCTGTCTACATCAATGAAGCTGAGATGGAACAGGTAAATAGTTTCAGGTTCCTGGGAATCAGCATCACAGAGAACCTGACATGGTCATCTCACATCTCCATGCTGGTGAAGAAAGATCAGAAATGACTGTAGGCCAAATTCCTGTGCCAAGTTCTTGTCAGCTTTTACAGAGGAGCAATAGAAAGCATCCTGACTAGAAACATGGCTTTGTCCAATGGTAACAAAACACACCTAGCAGCACTTCTTAAATGAATTAATTAACACATTACATCTTGTTTGTTTAATGTGTTTAATCAAAAACTAAATTGTAAAAACAACATTTTGTGGTTTTACAGGCGGTATGTTGCCTGGCAACTGCTCAGAGTCAAGAAACAGTCACATGCTTTAAAGAAGCAGGTCGGCGTAGGTTTCTGTTTCCTACGGACAGAGCCAGGCTACTGTTTCCCCCTGCTTCCGGTCACATCACACCCTTATTTTTGGGTGGATTTTATACATGCTGAGCTATTTCTGTTTGAGGATAAAGTTGCTGAAACTAAGTAAGTAAGATTCCGATGTAAGGATCTAAATCAAATTGACATTCTGTTGGATTACATTTTTACACATTTGTGTGTATCCAGTTTAAGTTTCCTTCACAATACAACAGGCCTCAATCATGAATCAAACACATGTAGTCATAGCTTACAGATCAGTGCCTGATAGCTTCAGATAGCTCTCCAGTTGACCCATGCTTGATATACAGTGATATTATAAAAACTGGTCTTGGAGTCATTCAGATGCACATTAAATTGCACAGCCACTCTCATTCTTATTATAAGGACTGTGCACACAGAAGCAGTTGACCTTTCACTGTAAACTTATGGCCATAGAGACACTGCAATGTGCTAATGGGGCAGGTCCAATAAATGAATAATTATTTTAGTGGATGTCACTCATGCAGAGCAGAGAGTTATAGTTTAATTAAAATGAGAGCGTCTTCAGCAATAAATAGATGTGCACAGTGTATTAGTAATTGGAGTGAGAAAGCGAAGTTGAATAGAAAGAGAAAGAAAAAAGGACAGTGATTGTTGGAGACAGCAGAAAGGGGGTCAGAAACCAGAATTATGTAAGATATTGCTGTGGTCTGAAAGGGACAGACAAACATGAGAAATGTGGAAGGGAGGGGGAAAGGAGATATGTGTTGCCTTAAGGTATTGAGATGAGGATGAGTGGAGCTGTTGTGTAGGCTGATGGGAGAGTGACTCAGACATGTGACACTCACAAGAACTAACACTTGGTACAGAAACAATTGTCCTGACTTAAATGGGGGATGCAAAAATGTTCTGTAGGATCACTGACATAGTGTCATGTTCAATAATATGACAAACTGTATGTAATACATTCAAAACATATGTACATTATTCTACTATATGCAAATGATAAGTCTGACAATATGATGTAATGCAGAGAAATTCAGCGCAATACATTGGGATAGCGTCCAATATAAAATGATAGGATGCCAAATATTATGATTTGCAGAATACCATAAAGTACCTAACATGAAATGACACGATACCTGTTATACAGTGAAAACCACATATGATACAATTCAATGTAATAAAATGTTTTGCAATAAAATGTGACATAAGTTGTGATATGATACAGTGTGATACATATTATATGATACCTGTTTATTAGGATATTATATGATACAGTAATATAGTCAATGTACACTGTACATGATGTTGTGCAATGGGATAAAATGCAATATAATACAATATGTTACAATATTATGCAAATGCTCTGTATAGTGCTTTTCCAGTGTTTGCGACCACTTAATGCACTTTTAGTCCAGCGGAGCTCGGGATTGAACTCCTGATCTTGCGTCTAGTGGGCAACCCGCTCTATCTCCTGAGCCACAGCCGCACAAAAGTACAAATCTAACACACATTTTAACATACTGTGATACAAAACAACAGAATCCAAAACAACCAATACATATACAGTATATGAGAATACACTATGAAATGATATGCTATTATAAAGATGTGTGACATAATATAATGTGACACAACTCCACACATTACCACTCATATTACAAGAGATACTTGGAAACAATGGTTATAAAATGATACACTACAATGTGAGACAGCTTGGTAGAGTACAGTACAATACAACACAATATATAATATAAAAAAATGTGTTACATATTCATAAATATCCTATATGACACCAATATGATTGGATACACTACATACAGGGTGGGTGGTGATGGTGCAATGGTTAAGACTATGCCTTTGGTGTGAGAGACCTGGGTTCAATCCCAGGTCACTGTGACCCATCCACCATTGTGTACCTGAGCAAGACACTTAACCCCTTGTTGTTCTGACATGTATAGCAATTGTAAGTCGCTTTGGCTAAAAGCGTCAGCTAAATGAATAAATGTAAATGTACAGCATACATACACTATGATTTGGAACAGTATGATACCATGCAGCTGTTCACAAAGACACATTGGTTTACAGTAATTCTCTCTTGGTCTTGCCAATGGGAGAGAAGACAAATTAGGAAATCGGGGGGGGTTTTTTTGTTTTTTTGTTATCATTACTTTGATCTTGTAGAAATAGTTGTAGAAATTTAACACACAGCGGCTTCACACCGGTTTATATTTGGGAATCATTCAATCTTGGACCATCTGGGACTAGTACAGCTATATTTCTCCCAGATGGTCCAAGTTTTAATAATTTAACAGGACTCTGTAAAGTTTCTTTGATCAGTTAACCTCATCATTCAACCAGGATGCTTCCTTTGCTCAGTCTAGATCAGCCAGTCATCTTTGAAATAACCTTTGGAACAGGAAGTGAGCTGTACATTTCAACTTCCTTGAAGGCTTTCTAGAAATGCTGAGACAAAAGAGGAAACACATATCTGTATAGTCATATTCCAGTTTGTTAAAACTTTCATAGAAGGACTTGTTTTGGGGACAAACAAGCTGAAAATGAAATTCTTTAAATTTTCTATAGAATGATAAATGCACAAAACTGATGGAAATCATTGTGAGAAAAAATATACCTATAAAAATAAATATATATAAATAAATATACATAAATCACACAATTTTGGATTATGTCTAGCATTTAGGTTAGATTTAAATCATCTTGGCACACTGGCACTCTCTAAACCTGAATAATATCGAATCTCACTAACCAGTATAGTGTGTGTGTGTGTGTGTGTGTGTGTGTGTGTGTGTGATGTGTGTGTGTGTGTGTGTATGTGTGTGTGTGTGTGTATGGTGTGTGTTTGTGTGTGTCCAAAGCCAGATCTACTTTATTTGTCTTTGCCAGAGCTGCATTGTCATCCAAACACTATCAAAAAAACTTCAGTGAGCCACACTGTTGCACTTAGTGATGCTTCTCCATTAGCATGAATACACAATCTTTATTAATCCCACATATACGATCTTGCTGCCAGAAGTACTTACTAGAGCACCAAATGTGGATAACAGTAATCTCCCATTGAAAAAAAGGCACGTACAAAAGCAGCATTGCATCCCGTTTGAGTAATGTTTCATAAAAACTACAATGTCCTGCTGATTTAGGAAATTACTGAGCCCATTGAAAAAAGTAAAACTAGATTTGTGACTTGTTACACAAATGAAAGAGGCCGCCTTCAGTTTGGAGACGAGCACTACAAACAGGGAAGGGCAGTCATTAAGAAATGACTGTAACGAGAAACAGGCTAATGCATTGTTCATCTTCATCTTGGCCAAGTACTGCGTTTAGCAATCCAAGACAAGTATCCCAGCATAAAGCAAATATCATTAAACTCCCATCAGTGGAGCTAGCTAGTTTTAGCTGGTAATTTGATAATGTACCTGTGGCATCATGTGACACATCATGTCACACTTCAATAAAAACACATACATAAGTGAAAGTGAACATAGGCTGTGTAGTGCATGATACTAATGAGGATAAAAAGTTTATACATTCGTGTTGCAGTGTAATCATCTGATCCTACCTTAGCTGTACATGTTGTCCAAATTGTAAACAACGTACGCCCATTCCCACTCCCATTCATCTTGCTAAGTTTGAACTCCCAAGAATACAACTTTCTCAACATACTCTGTATTTAGAAATGAAGGCTTTTGGCATATTCGTGAGATCTGTTGGTTTACGTACTTAATGTTATAAATACATTTATTAAAGAAAACACACCAGCCTATCTTTGCAATGAAGATTACATCATTAAAACTGTATTATGTTTCATATAAGATATCTCAGAAGGGCTGATCATCAGTAGTGATAAAAAAAAACAATAACAGACTGACATCACAGCAAACAGACACCCCACTGTCAGCTTGTATTAAGAGTGTAACGCACTCAGTAAACTCTGTAAACAGATGCTCATTTGGGGTGGGAGAATGAAGTGGCCCTCAGCTCGTTAATCTCTGACAATGGCATCTCTGTGCCAACACTGTGCAGCGCTGACACACAAGGGCACTGAGAACTGAGCCATTCACACTCACATTCCCTCTCCGTCACTCTGTCTTCCCTATTCACATAGCCTGGAAGAATCTGAAAAGAGATCCACCCCACCTCCCACCGCCATTTGCTTTGCTCAGTCGCGCAAACTTCAATTTGTAAGCCCCCCTTCGTCCTCCCACCAGCCATTCTCTCTCTCTCTCTCTCTCTCTCTCTCTCTCTCTCTCTCACTGTCTCTTTATGTCTCTCTCCCCCTCTTCACTCAATTGGGGTCCCCAAACAAAGTCACTCGCAAGTCTCAGTCAGGCATCCAACCTTCCAAATTTACAGTGGAGTGTTTTAGTATAGTATAGTATAATGTGGGTTTTTCTGATAAAGATGTAGGCAAAGTTTTTTATAAAGGTTTAGTATAGCCTCAGTTTTCTTGGGTTTCACCTAACTGTATAAGGTTAGTAAGGAAACAGTTAAGGTAACTCCAATCTTCTGAATTTAAACAATGTTATTTATTTAGGAAATAAGTCCCGTCCTTACCTCCCTCTCCCTTCCCAAACAATGAAGAGTTCAATCTCACTCAATTTGTTAGCAGACATAACAAAAACAGAAAAGACAAATCATGGCTTACTTTAGTGGAGCATCACATATCGGGTATGGCATTCCTCTGCTGATGCTCCGGCTCAAGATGAGACCAAACTTTTCTATGAGTGTCAGTATTGAGCCACGAAAAAGGCCAATGGGTGGCCTGCAACATACTAGGTAAGCCCTGTTTGTAGCCTAGCCAATTGCCGCACACATGCACACGCTAATTAACAACACAGTTGTGTTTTCATCACTTCAGAGGACGTTACGTTGACTTACATTAATTTCCTGGAGACTTACACGAACCTTAAACAGATCGACTACTTGCATAAACCTAACTTCACCCTAACCTTTAACCAAGACGTCACCCTGAAATGTAATGATTTATATGGGGACTTATATGGGCATTTTGTCCCCAAATGAAAGTAAGTCCCCACAATGTGACTGTGTTAACAGCTTTGTGTCCCCACAATATGAGTAAAACATGTTCATATGCACACACACATTATGTGTATGCCATTAAGAGTGACCCCTTTCATAAAGCACATTGTCATTTGAGTCTATATAAAAACACTCGCTTTGGTAGCTTTGAAAAAATAAGTAAAAGCCTTTTGAGAGGGATTGGATAACACAGGTTATTTCAAATAATGCAAAGTTAATACAAGTGTCAGTGTTATGTAGAATCTACTGGTATTAAGAGTTATTGACACCTTGTTAATGACTAATTTTACAGCCGGCAAGATACAGCAATAACTAATTAGTGCAAAAACATATTTTAAATGGTAGAAAAGACATGCAACATTCTTGAATAGCTGAATTCTGAGTCTGTCCAGCCACTAAGCGACCATTGCGGTGGCATAGGGCCCGTGGCCAGTGGAGGCCCCTTACAGTCACTGCTTGCCAGTGGTGGAAAAAAATCACTGAAAAAAGAAATGTACAATAATAAAAATAAAATGAAAGACAGCTCTCTATATTACTCACCATAATTATCATAGTAGTTATTTAATTTAGTTATATAGACTACTTTGGAAAATCAGCTATGACCTGTGACTCCTAACCCTGACTGACCCTGTGACATCCCCGACACCACTCATTATGCTGGATCCGTCAGGCTTTCTGTCTGACAAGAGAAGATCATATTGGTCTGGACATACAAAAAGACAACAGAAGAGAGGAGGCAAGAAGATAAAGGTACGTAAGGCCACAGGCTCCGTTTTCCATGATTAGCATCACAATTTTTACAAACTGCATAAACGTAGTATAGTATTAATATTATACCATAGTATAGGATTAACTCATATTATTAAAGTCAGTTGATTAGGTTAATAGTGTCATTATATATCGAATCTCATGGAGCTCCTCCAAAGTGTTGAAAAGACATCTTACCTAAAGTCACTTTTTTAAAGGAGACAACATCAAACTCTGGCCGATTGTCTTAAATTATAAGATCCTCCACATCTAAAAACACAAGTCAGTCATTTCAGTTCAGTCAATTTATTTATACTTGTTTATTATTTCATAGCAGGTCCATCAGCCTCCAAACCTCCTTCCATCACTGGTTTCATCTGAGAAGCTGACAGTGCTGGTAAGTTTAGGCCTACATCAACAATAACTAAACAATTACTCACCTCTAGGAACACTCAGGCTGATGATACACTGGGCAAGTTTTTGAGCAATCTTGCTGGGCAATCTTGCTAGAGGCAAGTCCAACTATGTTTTAAATGGTTAGCGGCGGTACGGGTGGCGGAGTGCTGGGGGGAAGGGGATTACAGTAGTAATCTTTACTCATTACCATTGAAGACAATGTTGCCCTGCACGATTGCTCTAAAAGTTGCTCTGTGTATCATCAGCTTCATTGTATGAACATGTCAACTTACTAAAATTACTTATTTTCTATTAATCTCCCTCATAGGTCTACCTGTGCCTACTGAAGTGGAGAGCAGTACCATCGTACTTACTACCACAACTGGCTCTCCAGTTTCTAATCCTCCAGTGGATCCAGCTGACTGGCCATCAGTCCTTAATGACCAGTTGCACGTTAATGTGGTGAGCGGTAAAACCACCATAGGTTGACAGAGACATTTTGACTTTTCCAAAAAGACATTCAGACAGTAAAAGTATTTTCTATCATTACATATTTAGATCACTCATAAAGAAGCTAGTTGAGAAAAGTGATGCTATCAACTGTTTTGTCATTTTTGTCTCTTAATCTCTTGTCTGGTAGTTCAAAAGGTTTAAGCTTTGGCCATAATCACTTTGTCAGTCTTTTTATTCAGAACTAAGTTCATAAGGGTCTTGCATTGCCATTAAGCTCAGTAGCACTGGTATCGTATGTTTCCTGTTTGACATCAAACATAGCAGATACAATAATATAGAGTATAGTCTAGTTATTGTTTTTCATCAGAATCAGCCTTATTGTCAAACAGGTTTAAGAAATTAGCTTTTTTGTTTTTTGCTAAACAAATGTAGCAGGCTTAAGATTCGTGAGTCAGAGGGGCCTCCAACTAAATTTTGATTAGGGCCCCTGAAAGTCTAGGGCTGGCTCTGGCTGAATTCATTACCCTCCTCCCAAAACATGCATACACACACACAGACACACACATAGCTTACACACCCAGGGCCACTGCCTGTCTCTCCTTTGGAGGCGTTATGAGCTCATTCCAAGAGTGAGGGGTGGTTTCAACATCATTCGCTCGCACACAAGACCCTGCTGAGCTGTGACTAATTAAATGTTGAATCAGACAAGCAGTGGTGACAGAATCACAGTTTGGCAGTGAAAGGTAGCAAATGACCGAGTTTGAAAGGCTTTTCTTTTAAAGTCTAAACTAAATGTGTTAGATTGTGGATCCATGGCTGAGAATTATACTGACATAATGTATCTCAGCCTCTCAGTGTTTATAGAAACAAATACACAGAATTGGTGAGATAGAGATGTCTAAACTGGAGAGGACACACGGGCTCACACATTTAAAGCATTGTTTTGTTATGTTTTTTTTTTACCCTAACAACTACAATTCATGACTAAATCCACCAATTTACCTAAATCATCAGGAATTCCAATCCTAACCCTAAGCCTACATCCAAAGTCACTCATCATCCCGTCTCTGTGAAGGCACTTTTAGTCTTATACGGATAAAAATACACAAAATCGTAATCACACAAACATTTTGAGACATTGGATTTTCAATAAACTTTCCTTGCTTCTCTGTCTCTCTGTGTGTGTCTCTCTCACACACACACACACGTGCATGCTTGGACAGAGCACATGACTTGCTGTGGGCTGTAAAATATGTTGCTGTGTTGAGGAGGTCTGAGGAATGCAGGAAGCATCTGAGTGGTATCGCTCTGCAGGAACTGATCTGACTCCTACAGGTCCTGTGTACTAACATCCCTCTGTCCCTCTATCACACACAAAAACAGGTTGGGGAAAGGCCACACTAAGACTGCATTTACCTTTGACCACATCGAAAAGTGAAGGGAACACAGGGTTCGGGGTGCAGCTGAAGTTCAATAATAACTATATGTAGTGTTTTCTATTTCAAAGTACATATTAGAATTATAGATATATATATATTGAGTGACAATGGAAAAACAGCATTTCCTCCTTCTATAAAGGTGGGGACTGTTCTAGAGGGGATCTGACCTGCACAGGTCAAGCAACCACCTATAGGTCAGGGGGGCAGCCCAAAGCAGGAGAAAGCAAAGAAAGCAGGGACAGAGGAAGGGGAAATGGAAAAACTAACACAACAAAATAAAACCAAAATAGACAAATAGATGGTTAAAAGAAAGAGGAAAACTAGAAAAGGGCAAATAAAGTAAGTTAACAAGTCCTTTTCTGGTTTTACCCCAACACCTCTTCCGACCAAGGGCAGCCTGGTCCGAGATGCCACTTAGTAAAAAAGTTCCCTTCCTCGCTTCCCGATTTATCCTAAGACACACTTCTCATACACACATATACTCAAGTGTGTTTTTTGCTGACCTGCAGTCATGAAGACAGTATTTTATAGTAAATGTTTGTAAGTAAAATACCTATTTCAATACGATTTAATGCAAAATATATTTTTTTTCATTTGTATATTATAGGGTTGGTGAAAACAGCTTCATATTTTGCATCAACATACTTTAGTGTTTTGTATTTTGTAGTTTAACAATACTTTGTGAGAAGTCTGAGTGATGACATCATAAAAAGGCTACCTCTGATAGGGGCCTGCTCAGTAATTTGCCCAAACTTGTTGAGATCAGAAATAATGAGGAATCTCACGGTCCTTTCCAAGAGCTGGTTCTTTCGGCCCTTTCGGCTCCCAAGCTCTTCATTTATTACCACTTCTGTTGGTGACTGCCTAGATTATATTCCTATCTCTGATATGCAAGATTCTCTATCATCTGCAATACACTGAAATATTCTTTCATATTCATGTTTAAACAATGGGATATGTCACGAATGTATATTCTAGTTGTTTGTAACAAAAATAACACCCTAAGGTTAATCAATATTTACAGAACTCTATAAAGACACAGATTATATTTTTCAATTAAATCGGTATGATATAGACGGATGTGAAACAAGGCTTTGTGAAAGCGTGAAATCAGCGGCTAATCTGTGTTGCGGTGGCCTCCACGTCTTTATATGACATAGGTTACGTGATTTACGTAACGCAGGTCCGGTCAGGAAAATTGCCTTTTTGGGAGGCATAGACAAACACCACAGGTGGGGGTGCTATTGTTGGATGCGGTCATATGAGTCATATTTGGATGTAATGTGGTTGTTCAGGTTGTAGGACAAAAAGGGTGTTTCAGAGTTGTACCATTTGTACCATATTAGTTTATAATGCCTTTAGATGTAAATGGACACATCTGTGCCTTATTGTCATTAACAACGTTGTACTGCACCACCATTAAACGGCTGGTTGTCAACCCATCCACCACAAGTGTTTGTTTGTAGCTCAGATGATGCAAAGTAGAGAAATGGCGTAGCATAGATTAAAATTCCAATATTTGGTATCTTCTTTTGAAATATATTTTGATGTATCTTTGTCTGCTGTGCATTTCCGTCATGAGCTTCTTTAATGATAAAATTCATCATCTCCTGCCCTCAACTGGAACCAATGTATATTCAGATTTAAGGACCCTTAGAAACAGCGGTAAAATCTGATATATTCATGGTGTTTCTCTATTACTTGGTACCAGCTTAACTCCCCTCGACTTCACTCCGCTAGACTCACTTTTGGAGCACCGTCCTCCGTTTTCCATTGCAGCAAAACTGCAGCAGCGTAATGTTCAACTGTGACACACACACACACACACACACACACACACACACACACACACACACAGGTCTTGATTTAAGTTAAAACGTTTAATCATTACTCAGAATGTATCATCAACTTTGGTTTCATGTGTTCACAGAATATTTTGCCAGCAGTGCTGTGGAACATCCTGTTGCTCTTTTGTGAACTTCAGACATGCAGTCTGGACAGCCGTGGCTTCCTCCATGGTATCTTCTCATGAACTCTATTCTTGATCAGTGTTTGACGCATCATAGAGTCGTCAACAGAGATGTTAGCATGTTCCAACTGACAATGTCGGATCCTTCTTAACCTCATTGAGCATTCTACTCTGTGCTCGTGGAGTCATCTTCACAGGACGGCCACTCCTAGGGAGAGCAGCAACAGTGCTGAACTTTCTCCATTTCTCCAGTTTGTCTTACTGTGGACTGATGGACATCAAGACTTTTAGAGATACTTTTGTATCTTGTAGTGCCCATTCTTAATGTTAGGTCTTCTGAGAGCTCTTTTGTTCAAGGCATGATTCATCAGGCAATGCAAAATTAAAATTGGTGTGTGTTTTTAACACAACAGGGCACCTCTAACCAACACCTCGTGTCATTGATTGGACTCTAGTTTTTGGAGAAGTCATTAGCCTAGGGGTTCACATACTTTTTCCACCCTGCATTGTGAATGGTTTTGCGGTATGTTCAATTAAAATCTAAAAACATATAAATGTTTGTGTGGCATTGGTTTAAGCAGACTGTGTTTGTCTATTGCTGTGACTTAGATGAAGATCAGTTATTATTTTATGAATTTATGCAGAAATCCAGGTAATTCCCAAGGGTTGATATACTTGTCCCTTGACTGTGGTTTGGCACCTTTTTGCAACGGTCACAGACAAATGTTGGTGATGATGCAATCAGCATTTCCTTCAAATGCACAAAGTCTGTGTTCAATTTGAGACAACACTAGTCTATCAAACTTCACTCGATACGCAAGTACTTAGTGTACATAGTGTACCAGATGGAAGTGTGCAAATGGAAATATCCAAAATGAGACACAACTTTACACACAGTCACCTTCCTTTGCTTTCTTTGAACATTTGAGAACAATGAATATTGAACGCCGGTTAGAGAATTGCTGTGTGGTTTCTCAGGAATAAAAAGACAAACAAGGAAGCCACCTAAAAGGTATTGTGTGTACATTCGCTGGCTGATGTTGACATCAGTGTTCCTCATTCTTTGGAACTTGAGCACAACAAAATAAGAGAAGGAATGATGCTCACTAATGTCTCCGTGTGTCCCAAGCTGAACCCAGAAAATGACAATATAATCTATGTACAGGCATTAACCGCATTAATATGGCTCCTTAAAACGCATCACCCCTGTCTTAGCTAGCCTTAGCTCCCACACACACTCTCTCACATGTAACATGAGCTTAAACTACATCCTCGACTACTCACTTCCTCACAGCTTACTTAAAGCCACAGTGAGTGATACTAGAGCTCTGTCATTATACAACCTGCTATTAGATCACTGCACCACCCAGCCAGCCTGTCAGACCCACATACACACTCACTGGACAGAAGTCATGTTTGATCAGTGCGGTGAGTCATACACACAAACCATTAATCAATTTATCTGACAGCTGTAGCAGAATAACACCCACCACACACATGCTGATGGTGTGTGGGTTCGAACAGCTGGGGGCCATCAACTAACCTGATACAGACCAGCAGCTGTCACTTATATTGGGGGGGGAAGTAGTACCTGAATGTAACTCCAGTTCTATGAGTGCAGGCGCAGCCCTCTAACGGCATTGATCAACCATATCTAGGTTCTCCTTTGACACCCTGAGACAGATCTTTGCACTAACTGCCCAATCAGGGAGAACATCCTACATCAAGTGACAATTTCTATTGGTGGAGGGGGAAATGCTGGAAAATAGCGCTGAGATGCGGGTGCAAACAGAGAGGAGGCCACTTTCATGCCAGAGGCTGCATGAGTGAGCAGGCAGTATATCCCTCAGATGTGAAATATTAACACAGCTCATATGTACGTGAAGACCAATTTCTGCCCGGATATGGGTCTCCGCTCTTCTTCCAGTATCCCTTGTGGGAAAGAAGTGAAACGTGTGGCATGGGATTTGAGCTCACACTTTTTATGTCACTGCCCTGCCCGAGTGTTGCCAATAACCATCCACTGTCAACAGAGGAAATAGCGAGGGAAAAAGGTACCTAAAGCCGCTTCCTTTCCGGTGGTTGAGGAAAGTAATCAGAGAACGACACATAGCTTCAGTGATGGAACCCCCTGACGATGCACCAGGGTAGAATCATCACCAGTTATTTGTGTGGAAACCTGGTTGTATGCTCCTGTGTGCGTGACAAAGGTAAGTAAGGTAGGGTAAGTTAGATGGCAGGGAATTATAAGGTACAAGGTACAAGGTTGTTTAGTTTCTATTTGTCATTATACAACACAAGGTTGTAAAAGGAAAAGAAAGTGTGTAGTCCCTTCACAGAACTTACAGTTTACATTTGGGAAAAAGTGCCCATGCTGACTGCATTTAAGTGCCAAGCATTATCAATGTAAAACACCTCCTTTCATCTGGCCAGAGTGTTGCGCTTTCAGCTTGAAACCGCCTGCCGAGTGCTTGATCTGGGATGTTGATGGGGCAGGTCAAGATGTGGGCACAGTCTCTGATTTCCATAGCTTGGCCAACATGAGTCCCATTTCATGCAGACGCAGACCTTGAGGAGCAAGCTTAAGTCTACACTGGGCCAACATGGCAATGAGCACACCTGCCATGGTGCCTGGTCAGGTTGATCTAGCTGGTGGATCGTCTCAAGGTCCGCTGCTCTTTAATCCAAAAACCCCGGCTTCCTTTTCCAGTGTTTTTCTGTCATGGGTAAAATTTGTTTTTTGCAATAAAGACAGAAAAAACTGAACTGAACAAAAGTGTTGCAAAGTTTGAAGGAGCTACCAGCGGCTGCAAGTGATGCCAGTTGCCATAGCGCATAATAATGTGCAGGACTAACCATCCATCCATCCATCTTCATCCGCTTATCCAGGGTCGGGTCGCGGGTGCAGCAGTTCCAGCAGGGGTCCCCAAACTTCCCTTTCCCGAGCCACATTAACCAGCTCTGACTGGGGGATCCCGAGGCGTTCCCAGGCCAGCGTGGAGATATAATCTCTCCACCTTGTCTTTGGTCTTCCCCGAGGTCTCCTCCCAGCTGGACGTGCCTGGAACACCTCCCTAGGGAGGCGTCCAGGAGGCATCCTTACCAGATGCCCAAACCACCTCAACTGGCTCCTTTCAACGCAAAGGAGCAGCGGCTCTACTCTGAGCTCCTCGCGAATGGCCGATCTTCTCACCCTATCTCTAAGGGAGACACCAGCCACCCGCCTGAGGAAACCCATTTCGGCCGCTTGTACCCGCGATCTCGTTCTTTCGGTCATGACCCAGCTTTCATGACCATAGGTGAGGGTAGGAATGAAAATTGACCGGTAGATCGAGAGCTTTGCCTTACGGCTCAGCTCTCTTTTCGTTACAACGGTACGGTAAAGCGGTAAACCGCTGCTCCGATTCTCCGGCCAATCTCCTGCTCCAGTCTCCCCTCACTCGTGAACAAGACCCCGAGGTACTTGAACTCCTTCACCCTTGATTTTTCAGACACTTGTCACTAATGTATTTTCCTATTCTGGTAAATTGTAGTATAGGGTAACTGTTTCAATACAGGGCAGTGACAGCGCAACTAATCTGATAATTCACTGTACCTTTTGAATCAGAAAGGAAGAGAGGGTGTTAGCATTGGAGAAACACAGTAGGCTACTAAACAGCAATAATCATAATAATGATTAATAAGTAACCTCATAAGAATGCTTCTGAAATCACCGGCATTTAATAAGTGACATATTAATTTACTGAGGTCTATCAAAATGATCGTTGGATTGTTTGGCTACAACTGAGGGACGAGGACAGGTAGTGAGGACCTAATTGAGACACTGTATGATTAGAACACCATAGACATTTTGTCTTCCCAGCTACTGACTGGCTAAGCAAGACGGTTACAGCGGTGACCATGGAAACAGCTGGGAGTCCCCTAAACTCCCAGAGACGGTTGCTGTGTGGGACCTTGAATCCACAATGCCAAAAGGCTCCCATTACCTCATCCTACACTGGTAACAAAAGGAGATCTAGAAAAATACTGGGATACTGAATACTGATACTTCAACACTGAAGAACCCTTCATTAAAGGTTTGCTATAGCAACATAGCATTTCACTATAAAACTGTCGGACTTATGATGGACACTTCAAAAACCAGACAGCTACAGAAATTGTCTTTTTTATGTCAGAAATTCTTCTTCTTTGTCAAACCAAGCATCTACACTGTCCGCAACACATCTTGACTGCTGACAGTTCAGTCAGGGATTTAGGTGGGTTATGCTAGTAGCACTTAGGGTAGCCTTGTGCTGCTAGCACAGATGAGGGGCGGGCTACTGAGGTCTAGTAAGATCAGTTCTTTCTTACACTCTACAAGTTTTTTTCCTCATATGCAGATACACAGAAATACAATGTAAAAAAAAATTGGTCATAGATTAGGAGACCTTGGCTGGAAGGCTCAAGTGGGTTGTTCAAAGGTTGAGGGTTTTCTGAGTTGCATCAACAGCTGCTGTTTGGCTGTTAGTGTAACTGTCAATCTACGACAGAATGATTACTGCTACATGCAGATAAGTTTGAAATTTAACAACTTGAAGTTTCCTGTTTATGTAACCGGAAGAATCCACAGCATTCATGAGACCAAAAAGTGAAGACTACATTCCTTCCTTTTGGTTTCTGTTTTCTCAAAAAAAAAAAAAATCAAACGACATGATTCACAGATCATTTCTGTAGCAGAAAAAATATGTGCAATATAATTTCGGCTGGACTTGCTAACTTGATTGACTCGTGCAATAAAGCTCAGCCAGTTAAATCAGGAACAGTCTTTACACCTCATTCATTCACAGTCCTCTCTCTCTCTCTCTCTATGGGCGTTTACTCTTTCAGTTAAACCAAGATGGATTTTGCCATAATCTCAAACTTTAAATCTCTTCTCTCTGCTGCTGTCAGCCGTCATTTCATTTGGCAATAAAAAAAATTGTTGACTCAGAATGAACTGTAATGGACTAAACAGCTCAAGCAAGATTCAAGTCTGCTAATGGAGTTTCTTACTGTGCAGAAATGAGTGCACACTCATGGCTGTAATACTTACAAAAGTCTAAAAACAAACTGTACAGCCTGCTTTTGGATGTGGTCAACAAATATGTCAAGTATACCACACCAGCAGAAACCCTTGTTACAATTCCAAGAGGTGTTATTTATTTTTGATTTACCACTTTTTAACAAATCAGATGGATCTTTGACACAGCTCCACAGTGTCTACAGCTACTAACCTAACGGATGAAATGTTGAAGAATCCTCTTTTGCAGAGCCTAAAGGCCAACCTGAAAAACCAGCATGGACACTATGCTAATTATTTTTAAACTTTCAAGTCCTTAGCAAAGACCTATTACTTATAGTAGTGCGAACTCTAAAGACACACAGAAGACACTTTGAGAAGCAGGTTTTGGAAAAAAACATCAATTTTTTATTTTGAAATGACTGATCTTGTGCCCACTCAGTTTTCTTTCTTTGTCCTTTTTGCAATGTGTTTTTTTTTTTGAAAATCTCTTTCATCGATGTCAAAGTTAACAATGCTCTTAAAAATAAAATCAAAAGGTAAAACTCTCCAGAGAAAAGAAAATTAATCTCAAAAACAAAAAAAGCACAAGAAAAAAATGCAGTTGTGTTTTTGTTTTTTTTTTGCGGGGGAAGGGAGGGTTGAAACCAAATAAACAGAGATGCTACTACAGAGAAATGGCTCCTCCTGGGTTGGGATGATAGCCCGGGCCCACGTCATGATGAGCCACATGCCAATCAAAGTCCTGCCCCCATGCAAGGAGGATAGCCAATCACAGTGTAGTGTCCGCAAGCTCCCATGATGCCCCTCTCTCCCTGGGAGACTAAGGCAGTCAAACACAGTAGGTTACAGTATGCATGGATATCTTTAAGTGGCTGATCGTGAGATGAGACACAAGAAGAAAAGATCTCCATTCTCTAAATCCTTTGAGAGTTTGGGGAACATTCCAGACAGTATAAGAGCTGCTGAGGGACCAACGCATCAGGTGTTACTCCATCTTTCTATGACAGATTATCTACAGACCTAAAGCCTCCTGTATGACAAAGACTCTCCTTCTGTGCTATGTAATGTTCTACAAATTCTGCCCCAGCTCTAGAAACTGCTAATGTCAATAATGTCCCACAGAAACTGGAAGAGAAAGTAAAAAGTACTTTGACATAAGGTCTAAAAATATTCACACTCACACAAATACAGTTGTCATAGTGATAAAAGGGAATCACAGCATAAAGCACAAGTTTGAAGACTGGAGGATGAATTACAGTCCATCTCAGGACAAGATGTAGTGGTTGACTTTGAGGCTGTAATCCAAATACAGCTGTCTGGCTAGAGATGAAGAGGTGGCTAAATATGTACTTAGCACTATGACTCAGGCTTACTCAAAGCAAGCCGCCAACCATCACAGAGGATATTGTTAGAAAAACGGAGATCTTTTCCTCCTGGAGGTACAGTGTATCATGACTAAGAGCATGCTCTGGTGTCAAACGCACGCCTGCGTGAAAAGAATTTCATTTCAAAATGAGACATCTGTCCTTTTCATTGAGCCCGTTCTTACAGCATGATCACAATACGGCATTTTGAAGTGAAACCCCTCAGGTTTTTCGCATCCTCACTACATGAAACTATTCCGAGCAAACTGTGCTGAAGCCTTGATGTAACTTCACATTGGACAGCTGCAGCCCAGCTGAGACGAGGATGATTGTGAGATGATGATGCACAGCACAGTAGATAACCAACCATGAGCTGACCGGGGAGAGGGCAGAGGGTAGGAGAGGAGAGAAGGCAGTCTGTGATCTTCAAGAGCGCTTATACACTCGCTTTTAATTATGCGTTTGTGTGCACATGATGACAGTCTTGCGTTGGTTGAGTGCATCCTCCAGGATCGCCATTAAATGTTTGTTAGTGGGCTTTACCCTCTGGACAGAGCCAGGCTAGCTGATTCTGTGTTTCGTTGTGTTAAGCTAAGCTAACCAGCTGCCGACTCCAGCTATAACTTTACCGTAAAGATGTGAAAGTGGAATCAATCTTCCCATCTATCTCTGGGGGGAAAAGCAGCAGATTTCCAAATATATCAAACTATCCCTTTAACAATACAGTAAGGATCTTGAGTGTCACCATTGAAGGTCTCATTGGAGATATTCCAGTGTTCGAAAGGGACAGCTGGACTCTGATCTAGATGCACTGTGAATGTACTTTTTAATCTTCCAGATGCACAAACTGATACAAGCAAGTATGTGAACAATCCAGCTTTGTTAAAATCGAGTATATAAGCGCCCTAATGTAGATGTTATCATTTTAGAGAGCACCAACACCATCAGTACTCTCAGGATACACGCCAATCCACTCAGTAACTACAGTTACTCTGGCCTGTTTATTTCTTAGTTCATTCTGATGCTGTTGTTGAGACTAAATTATTAAGACGATACGCTAACGAAAAAAGCATAAAAGCAGCATAAAAGTGTTTGGTTAGTATTTGAGATACTGGTTCTACAAACTGCTCCTGGTGCGTCTCTGCTGTGTGTACCTGTGTTCTTGTAAATAAGCAAACTGTTCACCACGAGGTCTCTTTGCTGGACCTCACTTTGAAAGTAAAACGTGTGTGTTCGGTGTGCGCATTTCCCTTTCGTCAAGCACAACCCTCCATCTCCCTTCGCGCTCTCCCCAAGAGGTAGCAGCCCCTGCCCCAACACTCCCCACCCCCACTTATTCCACCCCACCCCACCCTGACCACACCCCTCCAACCCCAACCCTTCCAGTGGACCGTGGCACTTCTCTACTCGGCCTGAGCATCATAATTGGCACCACCCGCCTTCTTCAGCTCTTTGCGGATGTTGTCCTCGTCCAGTTCCCTCGGGTCGCTAAACATGAACTCCTTGGCAAAGTTCTGCAGAAACAAATCACATGCTGAAGTGAAGGACAGTACAACAAGAGAATAAATAAATATACCTTGTGGCTAAAATGCAACACCAGTTTACATTAGCTGCTGGGCATTAAGAAAAGCAATGACTGAGCACTTTAGACTAGACGGCTAATGATGTCAGAGAAACAACACACACATTTGCGGTAGACAATATTTCAGAAAACTTATTTTTCAGTTGTTGCATATTCCCATATAATGGGAACCAACTAAGCTTATAATCAGGGCTGGTTTTGGTACAAACAGCAAAACAAGACTTTCAATAACCTCGAGAATTGCACTGAAAGACTGAATCTGACAGAATGTGAAATTAAACTCGTGCTCTGAATTTGTATTTGATCCTTACTGAAAATTCCAGTTGCTGTTATGCTGTTGTTATGTACTATTTTCATAATGTTTTATACTTCTGCTTCATTTGTTGACTGAAATCTCTGTTGCTTATTTCGTCGTCACGTCATCTAGAGGTCAAATGGTTTGTTATTATTAAAAATCCTATTCCTCCTATTTGTCCAACTGTGTCCAGCATTTTGTTGCAGTACTGCCTCTGTACGCACCCAGTGTCCCCCAAGGGGACCATTACAGCTTCACTCTATTTTCTATTTCTCATGATGAGAACTGCAGAGTCTCTGACCTGCACGATGTCTTTGACCATCGCCTTGTCGGTGCTGATCTTGGCGCGCTGCAGCCCGCTGATGTTCTCACCGATCCAGGTGATTAGAGTGAACTTGGCTCGTTTGCTCATGGCGTCACCCGTCGTGATCCGGACGAAACCGAACAGACGAGCATCATCTGAGGGAAGAGACAGAAGAGACTACGTAAGGCTGGATAATACAGAGTTAAGGAGCGTAGAGCTGATATTTTAAAATGTTACACACTCCATTAAACCCTAGTAGATGTAAATCTATGTCTCAGTCTGTTGTTACAGCATGCAGGTACTAACTGACCTAATGTCATGTGATATAAGCTCACGCTGTTTTCCCCTCAGCTGACAGAAAAGTAAATAATAAATAATAAAAGTAAATAATAAACAGTACAGCGCCGGATTTCATCACAATCACTTAAGACACCGCTTCCCAGACACGATGGCTGTAGTAGGCCATGTAGTATGATGAAGTATGTAAAAGAAAACGTGTCAGTCTAGTGCAGCATCAAGTGCACTGTGCATATGTCTACGTGTGTGTGTGTGTGTGTGTGTGTGTGTGTGTGTGTGTGTGTGTGTGTGTGTGTGTGTGTGTGTGTGACCAAAGACGATGAGGAAAAAAAAGAAATTTTCAGTGTCGCAGTGCAGAAGAGATGTTCCAAGAGATGAAACAGAAGTGGAAATGTGTGCGTGTGAATGCAACGAGGAAATATTCAGGTCAATAGACTAAATGAGTCGAATCTTTTGTGAGCCTTGCTGCGGTGTCACAGACTTCGCAGTGACCAGGCCGGCCGGCCGCTCGCTGCAGGACTGACAGTCTGTGAATAATGTCTGAACACATACACATACAACTCAAAAAAAACCCCGCAAACTTTTTTTCTGACTTGTACCTCATCAGGCCTCTCGATGTGTCTTCAAATGAAACGATGCTCAGGCACGTGTAACATGTAATGAGGGGTCAGCAGTTTACAGAGCTTGACAATAAAAATTTAAACTACACCTGCACTTACATGCACTGCGCCGTGCCCTGTAAGTGTTGGGAATGCCTGCCGACTGAATACAAACTGATTTGATGTTTGGCATATTGAAATGGTTAAAGTCCTTGTCAATTCTGCCACATGCTTGAGTCTGTGAGATGCTATCTACTTCCTGTTAGGAAGTTTTTCTGCCCCGGAACATCTGGAAACTGACACACATCTTTATTTGTTTATGACAGCAGAAGAGCGCAGCTTTAAAAAGGCGTTTAAAATGGAAAACGATCTCCGTACACACAAGCATTTAAGCACTGGTTCAGAAATAATCTCCGTCCATATTAACACGCCTGAACGCACATATTAAGTGACCATTCCTGTACTGGGCCTGCGTGTGCCAGTGTAAACAGGAAGCATGTTGTCTGGGGTTGTTGCTTAGTTCAGAGTTTAAGAAAATACTACGCACGAACAGCAGCAGTGCCAAAAAGTAAGACCAGACATTTCTGTGCTCGGACCCGCGACGAGGTGGAAGTGTTAATAAAAGTGACACATGAGGAGTATAAGCTGCTATTCAAGGCTCGTTTGCTTTCATCCGGAAAAGGGTCACATGACAGGGGTGTGACGAATCAGGGAAGGCCACATCGCGATTAATGAGACCCAATCTGGAAGCGAATGTGGGTGTCATCGTTCAGAATAGCATGTTCCTACTTTGTTGTCAGTGACACTGGCTCTTTTTTGTTTGTGAATCCAAGAGTCTAAACTTCTGGGGGGGATTTCCAACAAAATATTTCCATAATCAAATAGATAGTAAAATAATAATTTCCTTGTCAAAAACAACAGATTGACCAGACCAGTAAGAGGTACCAAACCCAGAGTTAATCCTGTTCCTTTCAATGCAGGATGTCTGCAATTAGAAGCACAACTATAGAGGAAGGGGTGTTCTTTGCACACAGCTCACAAGGCTTTGCAGTGATCATGTTCTAAATGACTTACCTGTAGTTACCTCAGGTTACCTCAAGTGGACTGGACTGGCTTTAGATTTTTTTTTTTAAATTGGTTATAGAAGGTGTAAAAGAGTTGAAAAATGTCGGCTACTTATTATGATACACACATTTAGTTCACACATTTAGTAAAAAGAATCAGTTTATTTCACATGCACAGATCTGTGAGTGCGGCTAGGCCAAGTCAGACTATTCCTAGGGCTACCACAAAGGTTCAGTACCCACATCTGATTTACAATTTCAATTTTGAATTTAAATTAGGAAGTAAAACAAAGATAATATGTTATCAATGTTAGGCTGTCTTATAAAACCGTCTTGTAAAAACGTGAGAGGGGATTTCTTAAATATAGTTCACTTTTTAATATATTTTAAAATGCTTCAAACACAGGGGGAGAGCTACAGAAATAATATTTTGCCTGCAGAAACAATTTGTTTTACAAGATATTCACTATATCAGTATCTGTGTTCATATTTTCAAATAGAGCTTAACCATGTCCTGTGACATGCTTCAGTAACAACAAAAACATGCATTAACGTGCTAATTTCCATTTTCTTCAGTCATATTATAATTATTAGAGCACTTAAAATACGTTGCTTGTAAAAAAGTGTTTTGCTTGAGCCACTTGAAGGCACGGTGCACATGCACGTGTGTGCACGTGATCGGGATGGTCCTTCCAGGACCTATTTCCCTCGCCACTTTGTCTAACAAATATATTCCGGCTGTCTTAGTCTGCTGTCGGCACAATGTCATTAAGTAACAAGAACAGATTACTCATTATTGTGCTCCAGATGTTCCTGCCTCTGTGACTGACAGTGTGTATACTTTGACTATGAGCTGCAGGGCAAAACTTTTCTTCTTTAACAGAGCAATCAAACTACAGGCAGAGAGATCCCTGACACTTATTGTGTTTCCACTAACTCTGCAGTGCACCACTGACTGACAGAAATCCAGCCAAGGGCGTTCAATGACAAAGCTCCAGCAGGCAGCGTTTGTATCTAACCTCACCACAAAACACGAAGTGGAGCAGCAACAGTGAAGAGCATCCCGTCACCACTGACAGGGACGCGACAGCATCACACATCCTGACTTCATCTAACGCTGGATCATGCTCTTCCCACAATGCAACTCAGTGGCGTCTTTCTTTAAACCCTCCCTGCCTGGTAAACGCCCACGTCTCTGAAACCCCCCGACCCAGTTTGTAACACAGGCTTCCTGTTAAAAATGTGTAGTCTCCAAACCCATGACATCATCAGTGTTATTTTCTTAGACTTCTGAAAACTGCTCCTGACAGGTACACTCATCTTTTTATTGCACATTCAATTTAAAAATAAGACACTGATAAAGAAATTTTTGTTTACAGTGCTGTGCCAAAGTTTTAGGCAGGTGTGGAAAAAATGCTGTAAAGTAAGAATACTTTCAAAACAAAATACAAAGTGCCATATATCCAGGCAGAAAACGGGTGTGCCAGGGTCCCACTGTTTCTGCATGAAGAGACGTAAGCGCGATGCGTCTTTCATCTGCTGCAGTAGGTTTCTTTGGCCAACTGAGTTGTACTAAACTGCAGTAAGAGTTTTTACAGTGGGACCTGTCTTCATGTACCTTTTGAATCAGCTGACTTGGCTGAGCCTCAGCACTGTTCTCAGATCAGACCAGCCACACATTAACAGGAGCAGCCAATGTAAAGAGTCTTATCAGTGAGGCCACGAAGGACATCGCAAGTTTCAACACCTTGCCTGGAGCAATGCATACACACACACACACACACACACACACACACACAGTAACCTGATTCAACTAAGTCAATTCAGTGGCATTTAAGGTGAATCCTCTCCCTTTGTCTTTTATGTCATTGTCACTGTTTTAGGTTCCAGTAAGGAACAAGTACAAACACATACCCTTCCCTAAGCCATCCCCACCCACCCACACCCACACACCACGCACACTTCCTCCCTCTGCCGGAGTCTTCTTGGTTTGTCTTCCCTTTAAAGCCATGCTGACTCTGCATGCCCCCCCCCCCCCACCCCCCCCACCCCGCTGCAGAAAATTCTCAGACTACAGCAATGATGAGACAGCATAAACGACTTGTTGGGAGAGACGCTGTTCTGCATAAATTGACTTCATTTTAGCACACCAAAGGTTTGGCGGGTGACACCGTATCTTCCTGTGTGCGGTTCCTCTGCCCACACTCAGTCCCTCTGCGACACGGCCTAGAAACTAGAGCTGTCTCCTGTGAACAGTGTCAGGTGGGTTTGGCGAGGAGTGATGTTACCAACATGTTAACTGAGCCCAAATTTGGTCACGTTTTATCTCCGCTGACAGCAGCGCATCAGGGTGGTGATGCCACTCAGATGGCCGGTTATTTTGGTGTGGATGAATCCCATTGATTTTGGTGACACCCAGATCTTTTGTCTAGTGCCGCTCTCAGGTCAGAAGTTCCCCCTTGACCAAAACTTTGGTCCATGACAAAAAAATCTTAATTTCTCTGAATATTGCTGTGAATATTTAGGAGACCTCAGAAGATGAATTGTATTGCTTTTGGGTAACTCTGTGAGCGCTCCTCTAGTGCCATCACTGGACCAAGATGTTCACTTGTATAAATATAAAAATTAAACAGTCAGATTGCTATTACATTGGGCCTATTCATGCTCCCCAGAGGACAGACAGGTTTTATTTTGGACATGTGAGCTTCCCTCTTCCCTCAGCACAAAATGTCAACTTTGCATTAGAGATATCATCTACTAGTCAGATTTACAAGAACTTCTAAACTACCTAGGGCAAAGGGTAGGTCCTCTGGCACAAACAGCATGTATGTTTTGCTCCACTCAAAACTTCAGATAGTCAGGTGTAATGAGCTTTGCAACCTCTAGGGGCCACTAATGTGGCTCTCAACTTTAATTGCTGTTGTTATAATAAAGCAACAGGTTAAAAACAAGACTAAGGGCCTTATTTTCTTGGCAGCACAACGACCAGTGTAAGCAGCCGTCTGAGCATTTGGTATTTCATGACCCATCCACGTATTTGACACATGTAAATGTTAAAATGATGATGCTAAACTATTACTATTCATTCTGAAGGGGGCATAATTGTCTATACCAAATGTTATGGCAATCTGAACTAAAAACTTTGCTAGACGAAAAGTTAGGGAATCAGTGAAGATATTTGGAAACATGATCATGAGCCATGAATGTCTGAAACAAATTTTGTGTCAGTCCATCCAATGCATGCTGACATATTTCACAGGATTAGTGTAGTCTGACCTGCTGGTGACACTGGATGAAAAATCAGCGGATTAATTAAGTACTTAAGATCTTAAATCCCCAAATGTCACAGCAATCCAGTTGAAAGTGTTGTAAAAAATGACAATGTTATGGTGGCACCAGAGTAAAAGTCAGTAGGGTTAATCCTCTGTGGACTATGAATGTCTACACAAAGGTTTACCCCAATCCATCCAGTAGATGTTGAGATATTCCACAAGATAAGTGAGAACGCTGACCTGCTGGCATGCTAGAGTAAAAGTCAGTGCATCATCAAATTACGTAGGGTTCATCCTCTGAGGACCACAAATGTCTTTACCAAAGTCAAAGAATCACTGCAATCCATTCAATATTTCAGTCAGGACAAGAGTGGTGGACGGACCAACCAACATTGCCATCCATAGAGCCATGCCGCTATTGTGGTTGAAAACACTAGAAATCAATTTTGAAGACTTAAAACCTGAGAAACACCTTGAGGGGACATTCAAGACTTGCATTTCTTTTTAACTGATAGTTTGGTGAACTACAATGAATTCTTATGACATTGAATAACAAAATAAGTTATTAATTGTTGCCACATTTTGTCAGCAGAAATAGGGTTTAAAGCTCCTGGTGGCTAATTAAAATAGATTTAAGGATTTTGGACTTAGTGGAACAATGGCCAGAATTGATCTGTCTTTACTTCCTGCAGCTGTGATCGCTGTTCAAAACAGGGCAGCAACTAATGATTCTTTTCACTGTTGATTAATCGATTACTTGGTCTAGAAAATGTCAGAAAATGGTTGAAAAAACAACCCAAAGATATTCATTTCACTGTCATGGAGTAGTGAAGACACTGGAAAATATTCACATTTAGGAAGCTGGAATCAGAGGATAGTTGACTTTTTTTTCTTCTTAAAAAATGACACAAACTGATTAATCGGTTAATAGTTTGCATTTAATTTAATAGTTGACAACTAATCAATTCATTGTTGCCGCTCTATGTTAAAGGGAGCCCTACTATTCAAGCCGCACTAGATGATCCGTCTACATCAGCCCCTCCTACACTCAAGAGTTTTTTGGGGGGGGGGTTGCAGTTACAACTTCACACCTAAATAAGTAATACACGCCCACAGACAGAAAGATGTCTGATAATGTGCGTATCCTCTCTGAACAGGAACCAATGGCAAACGCAGCAGCTGAACTGATGTAAAGCACAGTGATAAATGACTTATTTCAACATAGGAATGTGAGCTCTGAAAAATCAGGAAGAAAAAGGGAGTACGGGCCTGAGGCAGCAGGCTCAGCAAGCATCAGCCACACCCAACATCTAAGCAGCCGTTGTACACGCAGAAAGAGGGGAACTTACATCAGAGTGACATGTTTTTTTTTCTACATCCAACCAGTTGTAGAACAAGGGTTGAAGTTTGAAGCCGACATCTTTCCATTGTAACTCAGGAAAACAATGGTGCACTGATATACAAAAGGTTGACCCTAAATATTTCACCTTGTTAAAACCACACACACGATATTGTAGAACAGATTACACAATGCAATGCATACAGTGTTAAGTGCTTTGACAGCGTAGTTACACGGCTCAAGGCCAACGGGTGACAGAGCACAGAGTCTTAAAAGATTAGTGTTCTGGCAAGTCAAGCTGTGTGGCACATAGGCTGTTTAACCCATCCTGAGATGGGAGCCAGCACAGGCCACAGACACACAACAAAACCTACACCAGCCAGGAGAGAGGAGATAAGTTTCACCCACACATTACACTGGCAAGGCTGCAGTAACAACTAGGGTGGCATTATATTTGAAATAAAATCAACCTTTTACCTGTGCACATCCTCTTGAAGTCCTCATAGTCAGTCCCTTGTCCTGCAGGCACGATCATAGAGCCCTCATATTTAAACGCAGCCCTGGAAGATGCAGAATACAGCGTGCGTTATTGCCCCATTCATTATACACTCTCATGATCTGTTGATTCACAACAACAGTGGCGCTGTGTGCACATCACACCCATTTCTGCAAACTGAAGCAATGCAGAAAATGCCTAAGACGCCCATGTAAGGTGGCAGCTGTGTGGCAGCCATGTGTACAAGTGTCACTACTATAACGTTATCCTCTCTGAATACAGGACAAAGGAAATTACGTCTGCCCCGCTGGGCCTGATAACTGTGCAGTGTGTGGCCGCTAAATAGCCAGAATACAGATCAGCTGCGCTGCGTGTATTTTAGCCAATATTGTTATAAGCACAAGCACCTGAATCAGGGACTCAAGTATCCACCGGGAGACAATTCACGAATGTCTCCGTTGCGGGCAAATCCCCAGTGAGCCGTTGTAGCGCGCGTTCAGAATAAGCAGGTCGAACTACTTAGAAATATCGAGCGATGTAAATGAGCGCTGGCTAAATGCAACGGCTCGTGTGGCATAAAATACAGTCCATTGTATTTTCAGTGTCTTTGCGATTCTGTCTTTCATTCGGCATATATCATCCAAACTGCAATCATTTAAAAGAAATGTAAACCTTTATGAAAAGTCTGCTTTTTATTTTCGCATCCTTCGGCGCCGAAAATAAGGTGCAGTGGGCGGAAGTAGGCTATTTCAGTAACTGATTGAACTGATATTTGATTTTAAAAAACAGATTGCTTGATGTACCGAATGGTTGAGTAAATAATTGCTAGTAAGTTTTCAATATTCAGATGCGTTCCTGTGTTACATGTACGACACATGTACTATTGCAAATATGCAGGGCATTATGTTAGAATTGTCACATTTTTGCAACGCAGTATGGACAAGTAACCATGTCCGCACACTCACCAATTGATGTCCGTGTTATCGTCTCTGACTTGGTTGTAAGCCTCTCTGCAAGCCTCTTTATCGATCTGGGTTGCCATTTTTCGGGTGGACTAGAATCAAGCAGTCGAAGTCAACGTTGTGTCAGTCCACACCAGGAGAGAGCTAGCTACGCAGTAATAAGCAGCTAACTTAAGTTATACAGTTGATGTTGTGCATCAGAGAACTATAACTGATAACGTTATACAATAGGCTTCACTCCAAAATCACGACCACCACACGGACACAGTTGAGCGAGTCGGACGAGAGACGGGAAAAGAAGGCTCGTCTACTGAGCTCCGTTTATTTCCTGTATATTGCCGCTTTATGGGCGTTGGTGATGTTAGTCGGTCAGGTTGCCAGCAGACAGACAAGAGAGGTCCCCCAGACGCTGGATTCACCTTCTGCCTGTGAATGGTCAATGGTATAAGGGCCGCTGTCAAGGCAGCCACAACATACGACTACGTTTTCCGGGGGGGACTTTCAAAATTAAGTTAAAAGTAGTGAAAACAATGGTTGCAGCAGGTTGCAGCACTTTAAAAAAAATATATAAATAGAAAAGTAATGTGCCACAGCCAAAACATACATTTTGTAATATTACTTTTTTTTTTTACAAAAGATATATAAATGGACATTATTAATTTATCAGTTAGACATTTAACTCAATTTTATTTTTATAACCATGCCAACATGTAATCAAAGCATGTTTTTCCAGGAAAATTAATAGACTTAAATTTATACTCTCAGCTGTGGGCCCCTACAATCATCACCTCTGACCAAACTAGTGAGGACACCAGTAGCAATATGCAGTATTAATGACGAATATCACGGTTTTTTATGGTGTTTTTACATCAACAAAATCCCTTTTAAAACTGCTCATTAAATTGACAGTTTGTATTTGATATGGGCATTTGCTATATGTACATGAGTATATCTGATGCTTTTCTTACACAATATTATAATCCAGTTTTTACATGAGTATACATAATATAATAATCTATTTCAGCCAGAAAATCCCCAGAAAATTAACATCAAACAAACATACTTCACTTTAGCAGTGTCAGATGTGATCTTTATTTTACCATATACTATATATTATATTCATTTAATTGGATTAAGTAATAACACTGAAACGATATGTAGAAAAAGCAGTCAGTTCTGCTGTCAGGAAATAAGAGAAGATGGAGTGGAAAGGAGAAAAAATAAGAAATTATGAGCAGAAATGGGGCAATATTTGAAAAAGCAATGTTCAATTGACATGAGAAGTTAAGGACCAATGACAAAAGAATAAAATCATCAGATGCATATGATGATGTGACAAATAATGAGCATGTCTCTGATATCCAGTGAGGAATTTTTAATAAGTACATTTTTTCTGTATAGCGTTTCTACGCCAGAAAGTGGCATAGAAATCAAATACTTGATTATTCATTTTCAGGGTCAAGTCACCCTTTATTCTGAAGGCAAAATAATTAACTTCCGGTATAATGTTGCTAAATGATGCAACTCGATGCATCTCAATACAGTCTATGATCGCAATACAGAAATGAGTGTTCCAGTAGTTTAATTTAAATTCATTTGTGAACATAAGAGTTGTCCTTAGGGGCCAATTACGAACTGTAATACAAGCATCCAGACACACTAGTGTTACTAGCTAACTAGCTAGCTAAGTGTAACAAAGCTACTTTGTTAAACAGCAGCCTCTACAGTTTTGTGCTACATACAATATTGTAATATGCTTTTAATTGCAACATTCTTAACAATATAGGGACATCACAAAACGAGTGTGGCTACTTCACATTTAAATACAATACAAACTGTATAGGCTACAACAATACATTTATCTGCCAGCCAGGGGCAGGGGTTGCCTGTACATGTAGGCTACAGGACGTTTAGTGATGAGGAATGAGCTGCGGTGGTCAGTACAGTAGGTAGACAGCACAGAGGTCAAAGGTCACTTATCTCATGCTGGCAGTCCACTCTGTCGACTGACACTGATGAGACCCGAACGAGTGGAAGACCACCACTTACACCCCTGGGCTCTGTCGCTCTGGGTCGATGTTACTGCATCACCCCGCCACCTGCTGGTGACCAGCAGCCCGACACACCCTCATTGCTAAATAGTGTCCATCGCTGTGGTGTTCATAGTAAAGAATTATCAACAGTGAACATAAAAGGAAAATATTAGGCATATTTAAAAAAAATAATAATAAAAACACAACAACAAAGCATTTTAAGATATTTATCTTCAATTGTTTTATATTTGGGGCAAATATGAGACTTTTATCTCTGTCTCAATATCTATGTGATGGTTACTTATGTGCCTCTAATGGTTTCAGTGATTTATACTGACCTCTGCCGCCTCTAATTTATGGGCTCTCTCTCAGGATTTGACCCAGATTTAGATTTTTTATTTTTTCATGTTCGACCAGACTTTCTTTGTTGACAAGCTGACAAATATTATTAGCTCAGTTTGCTATACCAGTTGTTCCACATCCACTGAGCACTGATTACTCGGTGGGCCTTGGATGCAATGGAGTTTTATTCTGAAATTGAGCCACACTTTTAATCCACTACGGCGGAAAGAGCTCTGCATCGATATCAGGACAGCAGAAACTGTACACTTCTTCCTCTGCAGACTGACAACTCATCTGTTCACACTGCACCTTGGGGAACATTTAATTTGGCCTAGTTTTACAGAATAATACAAAAGACATTATCTACAAAACGGCCGGTGACATTTCCAGTCTTGAACATACTCGCATATAACTGGTCGTGATTGGTCCATTAGCTGCTCATTATTTCCTGGATGTTTTTTAATTTAAATGAAGCCAGAGAGTTAAGCTAGCGATAACTAGTGCCAATCACAAGATCGGGCTGAGTGACTTTGGCTTCAAAATAAAATAACAAAATAAGGGGGTGATGACATTAACAGGCTAGATTTTGAGTGACCATTGCTTCGTGTGAGTTGCGTCCTTTCATTACAGTCATCAAAAACAACCACGTGCTATGACTGCAGTTTTTTTTAAACAATGTGTAACAATTCTCCAACTTCAAACCTTTAGAAGCCCTAAATAACATGTTTTGAGGTTACAAGAAATGGCTAATACAAAGCTATCCAACTGTCTGGTTTTGAGGTAGCTCAAATGTGACAAGCTATATTTTCATTTTTACTAATTATCATTCTTTGAATATTTTAGTTTGCCGAGGTTTTGAGTCACCCGAGAAATTAATTTGTTTTGAAAACCTAAACCGGAAGTCTATTTGTTTATGCAGGGCTAGCGGCGACATGCTACTTTGTGCAGTCGGTTCTGTTGTCCAAGAGCCGAGGATATACAGGAATATCTCTATGTAAGAAGAGACTGTGATAAAAGAGATCGTGTGAAGAGGCGGCCCGGTTGTGTGTCGTCGTTGATGCCTCGCATGTTGATTGTTTCCTCCAAAAAGAGCGGTAACAAGAGATGCTGTTAACTGTGTAACTAGATTCCTTCTGCTCCAACATACGTCCAGTGATAAGCAGTTTATAACAATGGGATCTTTCTAGGCTTTAAATCAGAAAGTGGCAAAACATTATCAACATTGTGTGTGTGTGTGTGTGTGTGTGTGTGTGCGCGCGCCCGTGTGTGTGAGACAGAGAGAGAGAAAATATGGGGACCAAATGTTTTAGATATAAAAAGATGAACACACAGGAGGAGTTCTACAAATCCGGCTACATGTACTAACTTGGAATATCTAACTTTCCTGGTTCTACGTTCTGAGAGGGAAGGTTGATAAGTAATATGATTGGGATACAATAAGGTGTAAGTGAGATATTATCAAGTATTGTAATACCAGTGTGTGTGTGTGTGTGTGTGTGTGTGTGTGTGTGTGTGTGTCCGTTAGATCATGTTTGCCTAAGGGGACATAATGGACAGTGGCCAACTGAGCCGTGTGTGTCGGCCCCAGCGGATCAGTGAATCGTCCAAGGTCAGTGTTTGTGTGGACTGAACACAGAGTTGAGCCAAACAGTCAGACTCTGACACACACACATATAAATACAAACAAGAAGGGAGCGGCTCCTGCACAGCAGAGAGGTTTACCAGCTGTTATGTCAAATCTACAGAATAATTTTCATTTCTTTGGAGCCACAGTCTGTCTAGAGGAACCCCCACCCTTAAGCAAGAAGAACAAAAGGCCTGCACCACCTGCAAGGCTGCCATTGTTACATATTCAAAAAATACAGGTTGCAAACAGCTAGGGGCCGTCCTGCATGGTTTAACCAGTTTAACACATACAACCAACTGAATAACCAGTTTTAAAGCAGTCAGAGCAGAATAGTCTGCACACCACTTAATTTGCTTCTGCTGTCTGCGTCTCTTGTCCTCTGTCTCGTATGTGTAGACAGCTGGCTAGCTACATTAGTATTAGCTACTCGGCTATATCGCAGGAACTAAAGGAAAATTTGTCAAATCGCACTGTTCCAACATGTGTCTCCAAACCAAGAAGTCAGATCAGTGTGCAGAGCATTTCTTCAGTCTGTCCCTCTCATAAATGAAACCGATAAATTCACTAGAAGAAAGCCTGAGCCACCTGGAGTCAGGAGACACCTGGAATCACAACAGTCTGGTAACAGCAGCAGGGGCACTTAAAACCCTACATATAAGTATACTGTGGCTGTGATGCTCTGCTTAAGGGGTATTTTATTTAAAAATTGCTCTCCCATGACCTTTAGAAAATTAGTAGGCAGTGCGTTGTGTTGTGTTGGCAGGTGTTCCGCTGGGTGGATCATGCTGTGGAGGTGTTGCACGGCCTCAACGAGCAGCGGCAGCACAGCCAGTTCTGCGATGTGGTCCTGGTGGCCGACGGCCAGCGGGTCCCTGCTCACCGAGCCCTGCTGGCCATCTCCAGCCCGTACTTCCACGCTATGTTTACCTTGGGCATGAGGGAAGAACGCCAGGAGGAGGTACATAGGATGCTGCAAAGAAAGTTTTCCACACAGGGACAATCTGGGCATTGTAGATCATGCTGTGAGAGATGCTTAGTTGGGTGGTGTACACGGACAGTATCATGTGTCCAACTCCATCGTCCTCTTGCTGTCTGCAGGTGGAGCTGGTTGGGATGTCCTACATTGGTCTGAATGCTGTAGTGGACTTCTTGTACAGTGGAGAGCTGCCACTGGATGGAGGAAACATTGACTATGTGCTGGAAGCCGCCCACCTTCTGCAGGTAAGAAACTGGGCACTCTCTGTTCAACACGTGATGTTAAATGGATAGAACAGGCAGCTGAACAGTGCATCATACTTCACTGTATGTACTCAAGTTTTAACGGCATTGAACCAGTCAGATATTGTGTAGTATGGAAATAAAAAATGAATGTGTCCGGTGTGTTACAAAACATTTATTTGTTGTTCATATAGCTCTTAAAAAGAGGTTAAAATAAAGTGTTCCACTATGTAAAGAAAATAAATATGAATTATTTTTGAAAAACCCTGTTGAAACATAAAAAGCTGCTGTCGTTCAGGTGTGGCGAGTGGTGGATTTCTGCTGCCAGTACCTGGAGAGGGAGGTGAGTGAGGAGAACTACCTGTACCTGCAGGAGCTGGCTCTGCTCTACAGTCTGGAGCGACTCGACGCCTTCATCAACCACTTCATCCTCACACACTTTGCTGCACTCTCTTTCACCCCAGATTTCATTCGCGACATTCCTCTACATAAACTCATCTCCTACCTCTCCAGTGGCCAGGTAAATGCTCTGCATTGTTTGACTGAAAGTTGCTCTTGACTTTGGAAGCAAGCAGCAGTTAACAAAACAACCCCCCCCACGACACAACATAGAAACCAGATCATGTTTGGAGGAAAGGGCTTAGATTTTGGGTAAGATCATAAGAACCCCCCGTAAGTAATATCCTGAGCTCCTGGCTTCATCATCAGGTTCAGCATGACAGCGAGGAGGCGCTTCTGCAGGTCACCCTGCAGTGGCTCAGCCAGACTCCCGAGCGGACCGCCCACGCCAGAGAGCTCCTCACACACATCCGCTTCCCTCTGATGCCGGTGGGGGACCTCGTGGGCCGAGTGGTGCCAGCGGTGCGGGCCTTGCTGCCGGAAGAGGTCGGCTGCGAGGCCCTGATGGAAGAAGCTCTGGAGTACCACGCCAGGCCCAGCACCCAGCCGCTCCTGCAAACAGCACGCACCACGCTGAGGGAAGGAGTAGAGCGGCTGTTGCTGATTGGAGGAGAGGTACAGAGGGGGGATGTATCACTCTGATGATGATTTCATTTTTAGAGATATCAAAATCAAATGTAGCCACTGACAGTATTTGTTCAGTACTTAATGTGATATTAGTCCACACAGATTACTGTTAAATGAAAAAGCGTCACTCTCTTGACATTTGTCAGAATTTGTTTTGCCACAAAATTAGTTACAGAGGAAATGTTTTCTTTCACAGCATTTTTGGGGGTATTGTAGCCTTAGTGAAACATGTACTGAATACATAAACACTTGAGACTTGAGTCAGACTTGAGTCACAAAAATGAAGACTTGATCTGGGCTTGACTGATGAGGGACTTGATTTAACTGAGACTTGATTCCCAAAAGATCTGACTTGACATGAGATGCAAAAAATATTTAAGTCTCAAGTTGACCTGGTAATATCTTGTAACTATAAAAAGTAAATAAGACAGGCCTCACATCTTTGACCTTTTGACTCGGACTTGGTCTCTAAGTACTTAAGGTTTGACATGAGGCAATCAGAAGTCAGGAGACGTGAGGCTGTTGCTTGACTTGGACATTGTTCTTGAAAACTTAACGTGACTTGGACTAGCTGTTGTAACACATGGGGCTTGAATTGAACTTGTACTTAACGATTTAAGGCTTGACTTTAAATTTGGATTTTGCCCTAAAAGACCGTGCACCCGTTGCTGACCCGAGAATGGGTCAGCTGGAACAGAACCTCATTAGATTCCCGTAACGTCCTCTCTTTACTTCTCGAGGTGTCAGAACGCTGGCGAGGAGCTGAGTGCCAATGTTTGCCGGCTGGACGGTGAAACAGGAAGCTGGGAGGTAGAGACCGAGCTGCCGGCCCAGCGGAGCCACCACTGCCTGGCGGTGCTGGGGGGCTTCATCTTCGCTGCTGGCGGCAGTTCGTCCAGGGACAACGGTGGAGACGCTGCCTGTAACCTGCTGTACAGATACGACCCCCGCCACAACCAGTGGACCAGGGTACCACAGAGCCGGTTCAATTGTCCTACTTTTTAGTTGACGAATGAAATGTGCAGTACCGTATACAAACAGTAAATACACAGAACATCATCTCAACCTAAGCACAAACCAAAGAAACCCCACCCACCCACCAGCTGCCATTATTATTTCTCATTTCCTGATTAGAGTTGTTGTCTTTTAGCAGCTAAGTAGTAGGGGTATAATATCCAATATTATCACGATACTTATGTAACGATACGATATTAATGCAACTTTAAACATATTGCGATATATTGCAATTTATTATATTTTTTCCAACTTCAAATTCTTTTTCTCATGGACTGAAATGTAATTGATTTTATTATTATTATAGTAACAAAAAGTAACATTCTCATGTACAATTTATATAATAAAGATCGATGCTTGACCTCCGTGTATCGATACAATATTGCCATGGAAAATATCGCGATACTATGCTGTATCGATTTTGCCCCCCCGCCCCTACTAAGTAGCCCACACACGGTGACAGTGTGATGTTTTTTCAGGGTTCTCCAATGAACCAGCAGCGAGTGGATTTTTACCTGGGGGCAGTGGGAGAGTGCCTGATCGCCGTGGGTGGAAGGAATGACACCGGAGCTTTGTCCTCTGTGGAGGTTTACTGTCCCGCTGAGGACTGCTGGTCCTACGTGGCAGGACTGCCCAGGTAGGAACACATGTTACTACTGGGTCTGCTGTTTGATGGGGAAAATTCTTTGGTGGAGTGGTTTCCATGAAGTTTGGTGGAGGCATTTACGGCCTACTGAGAATGGATCCTCATGGATGATTTTGGTAGCTACCTGACTTTTTCAAATAGCACTACTAACTAAACACCATCTGACACTTTGGTTAAAGCTGCATGCATTAGTATTTTAATATAAACAATGGGTCAGATGAAATACAACATGTATACCTCCTGTGATTAAATCCCTAACCCTACAGTGCCTGGAGCTCTACTAAGAGTTCCAGCTAAGCGATTTGGTTTTGGTTGGTCCTGTCCACCTGCACAGATCTCCTGCTCTCCAGCTTCAGCCTTACTGCTTCTGTGTGTTCATGAAACGTTAGCTGTCAGATTTATGCTCTAATCCAATCTTCAGCTTTTTGTTTCTTTGTCATAGTTGTTGAATTACAGATAAAGATGTGAAGTTTTCTTCTACAGTCCTACATTTGGATTTTTAAATTCTGCCTTTTGCAGGTTAACCTATGGCCATGCTGGGACGGTCCACCGTGGCATAGTCTACATCTCAGGCGGTCATGACTATCAGATCGGCCCGTACCGCAGAGATGTCCTGAGTTATGATCCATCACGGGACTGTGATGTGTGGGTGGAACGCCAGGCCATGTCTCTGGCCCGGGGGTGGCACTGCATGGCCTCGCTTAACCACCTCATCTACGCGATTGGGGGCAGCGATGACCACGAAGACACCACAGAGCGCTTCGACATCCTGCAGGTGGAGTCCTACGACCCACGCAGTGGCCAGTGGACCCTGGTGGCACCGCTGCTGCTGCCTAACAGTGAGGCCGGGCTTGCAGTCTGGGCAGGGAGGATCTACGTGCTCGGGGGCTACAGCTGGGAGAGTATGGCATTTTCCAGAGCCACCCAGGTGTACGCCCCTGACAAGGACTCATGGTCCAGAGGACCAGATCTACCAAAACGCATTGCAGGGGCCTCAGCATGTGTGTGCACTGTGAAGCCTTCGCCATCATCACCCTCACCGGAGAAAAAGGTGGGACAAGGGCCGAAAGGAATATCACACTCCACGTAACAACAGTGGTATTTCTGATACACAATCTTTAATAGAAGTATCAGAATCATTTTCTCACAAAAGACACTGCAGTATCACAACAAGGGAGAGGTGTTGACAAAAACTACACCATATGAGGGACAGTCTTTGTACCACATTTGCATTCACAGGTAGATATTCTCTGAAGAGAGCAACCATATTAGTATCCTTGGTACTGGAAATTAAAAAATATACTTTGACATTAAGGTGCCTCTGTCTTTTTAAAGTCAGGAAATGAGAGCTTGTAAAAGTTCAAAGTCTGGATGACGGGTTAATATTAAGCTTAAACCTGCAAGATGAGTTGTCCTTTTGCACTCCAGTCTGCAAAAAGCAACACGGAAGGTCGACGTAAAATTTGGCATAAACCAGGAGCCAATCATTATAGAAGAGTCCACACATAATGGGCGGAACCACTGATTGTGATCTTCAAATGTCGAGTGACATGCCCCAGGTCAAAGTACCAGCTGCAGTTATGTAATACTAACCCCTGCCCTGAACAGTGATTGTCCAATCATAACTCATCCACCAGTGACTAGGCACTAACCAGCTCTGAGGACTAACTAACTAGCTGCGTTACAATTAAAAAATTAAAACTGATTTTTACTGTCTTCTTGCTATAAAACGAGTCAGTTGGGGGCATGAAAAAGTCAGCTGGAGACAGTGTTTTCAAACCCACTCATGGAGCCTACATTAGTGGCTCTGTCAGGTATTGGGTCAGGTGGCCCAAAAAGTCCCTCAGAAACCTCATTCCTACTCCAAGGTTAGTCTGTCGTGAGGACTAAAAGCGGTAGAATTGACATAATCCATCAAATATTGTAACCACTGCCTCTGGAGTTCAAAACTACATACAATTAAGAGATTATTTATGTGTTGTATTATAAGTAGATGGACAGATTAAAACCTATCTGCAGATAGCCTCGTCACACAAGCACAAATTCTCACAGAGATATTGTTACATGCTTTATCTAGCTGCATCCAGCAATGCCAACCTTCACACATTTACAGAGTGTATGTAAAGAAATTATAATGTGCTTCTTACTGTAAATTGTAATAAAATGTGTGATTCCGAATCATTTGTTGGACTGTGCGTTTGTAAGTCTCAACTTTGCCACATTGTCAAATTAAAAAAAGAGTCCAGTGATGTGCAACACAAACCTACAGTATTTTATTCACAACAGGAAAACATTAGAAAAGTAAGCATATCAGTTTTCAGCAAATTAGAAAAGAGCTTATCAGCGCCCTGATATTTGTTGGTCACATTCATTGCATTCATATTTGGAGATCTTCTTCAGTCTTCATATTCATCCTCACCTTCAAATTCCACCATCATTAGTTAAACAAATCTGCAGATCAACTGAATGTAGCTGGTCTTGTTGATGTTTATGATATTAGTAGGTCCAGTTTTCTCTCCGCCTCTGGCAGCCTCATACAAAGGGGTAGTACGGATGAGACTTGATTCTAAGAAACAGAAAAATGATCATCACTGTGAAAATGGCTGCACCGTACAGACTAGTGCTACAATGGCTGTGCGTTTGCTTACTCGTCAAGTACGCAGGCCCTCCACCCTCGGTCCAGGCCTCTCAGTGCTCTCATGTCTTCTTCAGTCAGACTGAAGTCAAAGATCTGTACCAAACACCAACAGATTATGACAGCTCGGTTTTACAGACAGCTATATAGATGCTCATAGTCCTAGAAAAATAGTGTTTCGTTATTCCTGCTGTACAATGAGTAAACCCTCTTTCAGCCCATTGTTCTGGTTTTATGGGCCACAACTTTACTGTTTTTGTTCAGTCTCATCAACTTGTTTCCAGCTCCAGCAGCCAGCTGTTTACAGTTGACAAAGCATGGATGACACTGTACCTGCCCAGCACCAAATGCCAGAGAGCAACTAGCTGATTACCTGGGGGTTATTTAGCTGCTAAAGAGCCAGATATTTTTCTGGTGGTGGAGCAATGTGAATATTGGACTTAGATTCAGCAGGTGGACAGAAAGACGGATGTTGCTCCACGTCTGCTGGATCTACTGCTGTAAACCCTTATTTTGCTACAACATTCCCATGTCAGCTTTAGAAGGTGGTAATGTGTTTTTCAGGTTGTTCTGCTGCCTTTCAAATAGCAAAAATTGAATTAATGCTGTTTAAAATATAAACATGTAAAAACAAACAAGGGCTTTTTTTTTAATTGTTAAAAACTGAATTTGATGTGAACTCTGAGCTGTGTTGCACCATAGCTGCATGTGGGAGGAAGCAACTAAGTAAAGAAAACGTCCACAATCTGTGAGAGACCTGTAAAACTGAACAATGTCTAATTAACACATTTCTATTACAAAGCAAAGTGAGCGCTTAAGAAAATAGGTCACTAACAGGAATGAGCCTCAGAGATGCAAACAGCATGTGGATAAAAAGTAGAAAGGGAACTTATACCTTGGTGTTTTCTAGGATGTGATGAGGCTTGTCACTCTTAGGAATGACTGAAATTCCCTGCTGCACATGGTACCTCAGCAAAACCTGGGAGAACAACACTGTTACTAACAGAAGCATGCACAAACATATACAGTACACACACTCACACGGACCTGCGCGGGGCTGTGTCTGTGCTTCTTGGCTATATCATTTATGACTGGGTCCTCCAGGAGCTTACGGGGATCAGTGTCTCCAGTGAGCCTAAAGTAGGCAAGATAAGAAGACCAGAGCAGAGTGTTTCATTCATAAGAATCAGTACATTTCTATCCCACTTCATTCATAGATAGATAGATAGATAGATCAACTCTTGAGTTACCCTGCTTGTTTAGAAGCTCTGTTTAGTTGTGACTTCGAGGTATGAACGAACACAAAGTGGACCTCTGTGCATGAACATACCTAACTTAATGATTTCATTTTTAAAATTTTTTTTAAATAACTTAATGATTTCAACAGAAGCATCCATGTGCATAATTCATTTTTAATGATCAGTCTGAGTCAGTGGAGTAGGTGAGTGATGCAAAGCGTCTTACAGCTCTGGGGGTCTCGCAGGGGAGCCAAAGGGGCTGTACGCAGTCAGGGCGATGTTCTTGGATTTACAGAACTCTATCATCTCTGTCTGCATCAGGTAGGGATGGAGCTCCACCTATGGGCGATGTAACACAAAAGAAAAGGTGAGCGAGTATGGATGCTGATCTAGACAGAGCTTGCTAAGTTTCTGAACATGGATTTAAAGTCTGATGCTGAGCAGGACCAAAATTTAGTTCCAGGAAGTTCCCGCTACAGGACAATGTAAATGAAAGCATAACTTGTGACACATTACATGAAATTTCGATATGCTAGTTGCACCACTGTATAACAGAGAGTAACCTCGTCACATAATTACATTACATGAACACGTCATGCATCAACATCATGTGATGTCACCACATGTTAACGCTATGTTGTGCATGGCAGCAGTGATGTCATGGTAACATAGATGTCATTTATGAGTTAATTATTTGTTATATCTTATAATATCCCATAAGATCTGATATGTTTCTTCACCAACATAACATCAGATATTTTCTGCTAAAAGATCATTTATGCAAATAATATTAAATCATGGTTTGACATGTGAAGATGTCTTCTCCTGTCATGACTATTTCATAACCTTCTGCTTTTATTCTGAAACTACCTGTCAGCCCTTTGCAGGAACAGATAGCGTATTCATTTCCCCAGTTTACCAGTTTCCACAATCTGTTGTGTAACAAAAGCAAGACAAAAATCTTAATGTGAGCTCTATGGGTCAGGCCATCAGTTAATCATGACGACCAGTCAGACCACTTGCTTGCACGATAAATGAAAGTTTGGTATTTGGGTCTGTACTTTAACGTCAACAGACTTTCTCCTGCTTATGTCAACAAAGGAGCTAAATGTGCAGGACCTGATTGACAGCAGGGGGCACCCTGCACAGAGCAAGAAGTCTCTCCAGCTGCAGGATGTTGAAGTTGGACACACCAATGCTCTTCACCTTCCCGGAGGCTTGCAGGGCTTCCATCCCCTGCGAACACAACAACAGACAGCAACAATCACACCTCAACGATCCACTAAAAGACTAATGTGGTTTAACAGAAACAATTCTAAATCTCTTTCCCATGCCAGGTGGATGAAGTTTTCTTTAAAATTATAACAGGAGAAAATTAAATTAACTTTGAAGGAGAAAACTGCTTAGAGTTTAGAAAAGTTTAGAAAATCATTTGTGTTCTGTTTTTCTGTAACTTGCATAAGAAACTGAAGTGACTGTAAGATATTGTGCATGAATGTATAGAGCTGCATTTATATATATATATATATATATTATATATTTATATATATATATATATATATATATATATATATATATATATATATATATATATATATATATATATATATATAAAATATATTATATAAATATATAAAGGTATCCGCACATCTGTGTAGTTTCCATTTCATTTTGATGTTACTATTTCAGCATATATTTGTAGTTTTGAAATTTAAAGCCAGTGGGGCAGTTGAGCTGTGTTGGTGCCAGCGAACATGCAAACAGAGAGAGCACATGTGTTCTTACCCTCCATACATCTACGTAGTCTACGTCAGATGTCAGCGTCTTTCCATCTTTCTTCGGGAAAAGCTCATCACCCATTTTCTAAGAAGAAATTTAGAGGTTACATATAACCAAATGCTCGTAGGCAAAGATACAGCAGGGGTCCTTTTCCAAACATTTATGATTGCTTTGCTCTTCTCATGGACACATACAAAACAAGTTTAGAAAACATATAGATACATAAATTAATCCTAATCTGCATTAAGTGACATTGTTGATATTGGCAATAAATAAAATAACATGAATTAATTAATGTTCTAATTAATACATTTAAACCTGTTGCTCATGGTGAAATAATTAACAAAGGATGTAGTTTTCAAATCTTCTAGCTATTCTTTCTCTGGCCTGCACATAGTGTCTCGCAGCTCTCACTAATCCTGTCTGAACATGTTTTGATGCCATTTCTAGTCATTTCTGGTGAGCTCTGGTGAACCCACTGGACACTACTTGACACAGCGATGACTAGCTCCTGAATAAAGTCAAACATCAAGCAGGTTAAGAACCAGATATTTTTCTATTCATCTCTATACTCAACATTTTGTAGAAGCTGTTGGAAACCAAAACATTTATTAATGTCTGTGTTAGGTGGATAGAAACATAACTGCAATGGGAGTAGTTTTGCTCTTTGTCAGCAATTATTGGCTAACATGTGAAGCCATAACAATGTGATAAGCCATTCATATAACTCATTTCTACTGTCAAATATTTTTTCTTAGCCTGGGACAAGGGCAGAATAAGGGGTGGAAACATTTGAATCCTGCCACAATATTTTGTTACACTCAACCTTTAGGCCAACAGGGAAATGCACAAGGTAAAGATCCAGGTAGTCCAGCTGGAGATCATTCAGGGACTTATTCAGGCACACAGGGATGTCCTCCGGGGCATAATGGGTACACCACAGCTATAAAAAAAAAAAAAGGTACAGGAGGGTTAATCGCAACATTAAAACATCACACACAACATATAGGGAACACATTAAGTATGAAAATACAAAAAGGTAACCCCTTTTTAATGCATAAAATATTCTTAGGGTACATTTTTCCTTTTTAGTAACTCAAAAGCTTATTTGAGTTGGCATGGGTGTGACAGGTGTTTTTTCCTATCATTTGCAATTCAAAAGAACAAAATATATCAACTAAGCAGATGTAATTCCCCCCCTCCTCTTGTTGCAATAATTGCCCTGTCCTGCTGTAACACCTGTTCCCCTCAGCACCCACCTTACTGACAATGAACATGTCCTGACGCCTGATGATGCCCTGCTGCATCTTGGAGCGCAGAGCCTTGCCAATATCAACCTCATTCTTGTAGCAGTAAGCGGTGTCTATGTGACGGTAGCCAGCTGCAATGGCAGCCTCTACTGCACCCTGGATTGAGGTGTGGGGAGGTTGTGAGGCCTGCAACAAGTACAAGTAACATATTTTATGTGAGCTTTAGAATTGCTTCTAGGGACAGAGCTAAGCTAGCTGTTTATTTCCTGTCTCTGTGCTGAGTTGAGCTAACCACCTCTGGATTCTAGCTCCATGGTTATTGCTCAGATAAGAGTAGTTAAGTATTCCTTTAACTACAAGGACACTCAGAGAGTACAGACCCTGGCCAAGGCTATAGTCTATATACAGTATCTGACAAAAGTGAGTACACCCCTCACATTTTTGTAAATATTTGATTATATCTTTTTATGTGACAACACTGGCAACAAAAGTGAGTACACTCCTAAGTAAAAATGTTGCCAGCGCTTTAGACATTAATGGCTGTGTGATGTGTTGTTTTGAGGGAACAGCAAATTTACACTGTTATACAAGCTGTCCACTCACTACTTTACATTGTAGCAAAGTGTCAGTTCTTCAGTGTTGTCACATGAAAAGATATAATCAAATATTTACAAAAATGTGAGGAGTGTACTACTGCATGTGTGGATATGTTTTCAAAAGTAGAATTAGTAGAATTACATTATGTCAAAATATAGTTGTCCCATGAGCTGAAACCTCATTATCTCAGTTCACAATTGACCTATCTTGCAAAGTTAATGAAAGTAAAAAGTCATTTGTGTAGTAATAGCTTTTCCGTAATCCTTCTGACAGACAAACAAACAACATCAAAAACATAACCTCCTTGACAGAGGTAATGAAGGACCAAAGATCAGTATGCAAGAAATCCATTGCCATTTGAACTGGCAGGACGAATTATTTGCCAATCAAAGTCCATCATTTCCATTTGCCTCCCTAGACAGATTACATTCAAAAAAATACTCTATTACCTAAAATGCATCTGAAAAGCATCAGAACATTTCTCTTTAACAGTATACAAGATATACAAGTATACAAGACAAGAGAAGAAACTGATAAGAACTTGATTCTTTACAATAAAGCTTGTATAGGAATGAATGTTGAGGCTACCTTCCATGTCCCCAGACCCAAAACTGGCATTTGTGTGCCATCATTCAGCTCTATGGTCCTGGCCACCTGTGTGTCCTCAGTGGAGTACATTTAACCACTGCAAGAGAAAAACAAAATGAGAATGTCAGCACACACTTCCCCGCAGACTGCAACTGCTGAGTCAACGTCCTTCCTTTTTCTTTGCTGATCTAACTTCTCTGTTTCATGTCCTTCTTTCCTTCTCTCTCTCCTTTCTCTTCCTCTCTCTCAATTTTTCTCTGTTCTTCCTGCTTTATCAGGCCAGTAGTTAATTATTGGACAACACCAAAGTACTTCACTACCATGAAGTATTTATGTGTATACTCAGCAGGTGAGGAGGAGCATGTTGCAAAGGTCACTCTTCTCGTAGTGGTGGCAGTGCACACACGCATAAACACACACAGGCAGGGTCACATTGTAAGACAAATCAGCTGTAATATTTCCTGTTCAACATGAGATGGCGATATTGTATCACTGTACTGTGCAACTACAGTAGGTGCTGCAGATTTGAAAAGATTTTAATTAATCATATCCAATCATAAAAGCCTCACCATCTTTAAAACATTATAAATACTGATGGATAGATAAATAAATCTTACAAAAATGTAACCAACAAACAACAATCTTAACAAACAGCGCTGTGCAGATTTTGTAAGGTGGCATGGGTTTTGATTTAATAGGAACTGGATTTTGTTATTTAGATGGATGTACATCAGCTGATTGATGTGATCATTTGTTATTTTTCCACATGAATCAGTCTTCATTAATTAAAGTCCACCTGCCTGGCTTTAAAGGACTAAGATTATTTTTACATACATTGTACAACACAAGTAAAATGTTTACTCTTAAAACTGTACATTTTGATAATTTTATCTTGATTAAAAATATCTGACATAGTTTGCTTTCCATTTTTTCAAGGATTACTAACAGGCAAAAAAGGCGAACGCTCCAGGGTTCCTGCAGCCTCAAATTGACTGAGTGTAATTTGGTTTGTGGTAATGGGATAATTAAAAATGTGTTTGGGAATATGGACTACTAATTATGAACAGAAATGAGATGTGAGCATCTCTTTATAGTTGCTGTTATTTGTTAATTGAAGATTGTCGATTTTATTGTTAAATGTGAAAACAATGTAAAGGCAGTGATTCTGATTTTTGGGTGCACCAGATGATTCAAGATGGTTCAAAAGCATGGTACCACAAAGTCATGTAATTGTCTGATTTATGTGTATCATATGTTAACCGTTCCAAATTTTTTGTAGCAATTTGAGCACATGCATTTTACTCCTTAGACCTCCCGCACAACGCACAAACTTTACGCCCTTTTTGGTTTTATGTTGGTTAAGTTAGTGAAATATTAGGTTTTGTTCTCGGCCACAATAGTGACCAGTGGGAAAATGCATAGTCAAAATTCACACAAATTCTTCAGTTAGACCAAGCAAGTTAAAGCATTAAAAAAACAAACATTAAAAAAAACACACATTTTCTTTCCATAAACATTCAGCATGTCAGAGCAGACAGACATAAACTGTGCCTTAGAACAGTGGTTCTCAAAGTGGGGTCCGGGGACCCTCAGGGGTCCTTATGGTGGTTTCAGAGGGTCCTCAGCAAAAAGGGGAAGAGCTTTTCTTTTCCACTATAATTCCATCCATAAGTAACATAATTACTATTTCGGTCATAGGTTTCATAAACTTCCACCAATCTAAACCAAACATACCAATCAGTCTTTCACCCCTCAAAGACCTGTAGGCCTTGCTTCATTGTAGATATCACAGTCATATGACCAAGACAAGTGATGTGAGAAGAATCCTATAGAACCTCAGCAATTCATCCATGTTCTGATCAGACTGGTTTGCACTATATAAGTATTTGACATAATTAATAATAATTATTTACTTAGCTGACACTTTTAGTTTTATCCAAAACTACTTTCAATTACTTTCAATATATGTCAAAGGTTGCACGCCTCTGGAGCAACTAGACACTGGTTAAGTGTCTTGCTCAGTGACACATTGGTGGATGTATCATAGCATAAATATCTCACACTAAAGGCATGTGCCTTAGCCACTGCTCCATCACCACCCCTCTATTAACATCTCACAACAACTGGTCCTCATGACTATCTGCCTCATCCTCCAGATATTGCCATTCAGTAGTCTACCTATCTGAGCCATCACTATCACAGTCACTTTCAAATCCTACTTTTTCCAATGTAGAAATGACCATGATGCTGCACACAGCACTTGGGGGTTCTCGTATGTCTAGGAGGTCCAACACATCTGATAGTTTCAAAATGTGTGAAAATAAACAGATGATAACTAGGATCACAGCCAAAACCTGTGTTTTCAATTGAAGCACTGTGTTATACTACCAGTCACAATTGTAACATATTTACACCTCTTACTGAGCAAAATATATATGCAGGAGTATAATTCTCAAAAGAATATATGTACAAAATATGACAATTCTAGCTGTTCATTAAGGTGTTGTACTTACTACTTTTTTTCAGTAATCTGAGGAAGACATCTTCTTCCAAGTGTGCAAGCAGGAAGTAAACTAATCTGGTCATGTGACCTTTCACACTAGTCACATGATATTGATCAATTTTAATCAAAACAATCTATTTTTTCATTTAAAAGTTGAATTTCTTGCCCAAAGCCGACTATACAATTTTTAGAGCTTCAGAAAGAACATGAAAAGACATGTTCACAAATGTGACCGGTGGGATTAAACAGGTTAAATATCATATATCATAATTCTTTCCATTCCAATAATCAAGAAACAAAACTAACAGTCTACAGCCATGCTAGCATCTCTGTGAGGCTGTACTGAGGCACAGCACTGCTTTGAGTCAAATCCACTAGCAAGCTAATATGCTCACAATAACAATAATATCATACTGTTGTTTAGTAGGCATTATGTTTACCATGTTCACATGTTTCTTAGTTTAGCGTGTTTGTGTGCTTACATTTTAAAATCAGTACTAAACTACAAAGCACAGCTGAGGTTAATGGGAATTAGTTTTGCAGATATTTGGATAGTAACCAAAATCTTGATCAGCTGATGCCACCAGGTTAGAGGACCAACAAATTTATTACAATACATCCTGACGGGGGATCAAACAGCAATCCATTCAGCAACCTGTCAGACAGTTATCAAGACATTTCACTCAAAACCACGAAAAGTCAACCTTATGGCTTCGCTAGAGGAAAAGTCTGGGAATCATCAAAATTCTCTAGGGGCCAATGTGGTGGATTGACTGATCAGCAGACAGAGGCTAAAAATCTAAAAATTAAAATGAAATTGAGTTGCGATTTTGTCAATTATTTTAATTAATTTAATTTAATTTAATTAATTAATTTTTTACAGATTCATAGGTCTCATTTACACTCTGGGGGGCGCTGGGGCCATGTCTCCACCACTTTTTGAAGTGGCTGATTTTGTCCCAACCACTTTTTTAAAGCAAAAAAAACATCCTGAAATATAGCTTGCAGTTAAATAACAAATGAAAATGCTTTTAGAAAGGTTTATTTTCACATTAAACAAACATGCAATGCAATTAAAATATAGAAAAAACAAATGTGCGTTGCCCAAAAAACAGTTATGTGTGTTAAAAAAACAAACAAGCTACTGATTATAGAACAATTCAAAAACATGCAGCACTGATCAGTAACTTTAACAACTTCTTGACACAGTTTCTTTTTTGGCCAGTTTTCCGTTCTCTCCCTTTGAACATGAAAAAATAGGAGGGAAGACTAAATCATGCCTACATATGTGTTGCCTCAGATATTACATGAGAAAGTTGATCTACAGGAGAAACAGATCCGAAAGCAACACAGAATGCCTGAGAGCTGCACTGACTTGTATTCTGATATATTTATAAAATTTTGAAATGTCACGTTACCTGAATCTTGTGTTTTCTTTTACATAAATAAAAACATTTCCACCATAAATCTGTGCAGAAACTTTCACCCGAATGCAAGAAATTAAGTGTTTAATGATCAAATTTCAAGACACCCCCCCCATGTGTCTCAGCATTGAGGATATCTTTAAAACACTATTTAAAGATCTTTTTGTTTTGTGAACCTAATATCGCGTATAGTGATGTCTCGCTAACTGTCTCTTCACACCACTAATCTGAGCCTCTATGTCCCCACCACTTTACAACACAAAGTGCATATATTGGATTTCTTTCAGCTTTAACATTGCACACTTAACATTTAACATTTTTTAACTACCTTAAGTGCTTCCAAATAAATGCTGCCAAATGGAAAGCCATTGTATCCTCTAGAGACATTACATTTATGGAGGAGTTCCCGAGTCAAAATCAACAGGCTGCAGTCGAAAGAGCCGTATGTGTACTGGACATTTATGTGGTCACATGTGGAGACATTCAGAAAATTACATAAGAATCAGATGTGGCTGTGAGGGGTAGACGAGAATTCATGGTTAGAGGGAGTCATTTGTTGCACAGGCGGATTCTGATCACTTCCTAACTGAATCTTTACTGTTATACAGTTTTCTTTCTGCATGTTTTGTGGGCAAAATGCTTTGTTTTGAGAGTCCAATCCACTTAGGTGTGCACAACATCAGTACTTCAAATAACTCATGTAAAACAAAATGTGTACATTTTTTTATTAAGTAACTATTAACATAACTACTAAATAACATTTTGTTTGGGAAAAAAATATTTTTGGGTGTGTGATTCAATATGGCACACAATTAACATACAAACAACACACAGAGACTGATCTGATAAAGAGCATGAGTCATTTTCTAGCTCAAGCGAAGCATGCAGAAGATTATGAATACATAAAGTTTATAAAAATGGATATTCAAATATATATTCACTTCCTGTAATTGTGACAGCAAAGAAGCCAGCTGGTGTGTACAGTACGCACAGTCTACAATCCTACGGTTGATATAGTTGTTACACAAATTATATAAATACACAAAACAAGTAGAGGTTAACATACGTTGTCTGTATAAAATATAAATATTAGGTCAGCTCATTTCATAAGGTTCACATAAAAAAATTACACCATCAGTGGACCATAAGATGTGTTACTTACAAGCCTTTGGTTGCCAGAGTGATGACAATATTAACACAGTTTTGACATCGGATTCCTACATCTCTAACTTCATAAAATGATGGAACACAATTTCAAAGCTGATTCCCGCTCAGTGTTTAACTAGAGAACAGTTGTTCCGTCCCTTAGACTTTGGTCTTCACAAGGTCCATGCTGTCAGGCTGGTCCAGCTCTGCTGTATCACTGGTCCAGATCATTGCTGTCACGACTGCAGGGCCGATAGTGACGCTGGCAGAACTCCCTGATACGAGCACAGGCCTCCACCATCATCTCCTCCGGCACCGTCACCACAATGCGAAAGAAGTTAGGATACTCAAACGCCTGGGATAGGACAGAACATGGATATTCTTAGGCATCGAAGTGATAACACGTTTTTCAATTTTATTCAAAATGTAAGCATGTAGACACGTGTAAAGACAAATGGATCCATGACAGCGGTGACAGAAACAGGCATGGTGTCTTACTGAGGCAGGCAGACAGAAGACAGACTGCTCGGTCACCAGTCGTTCAGTAAAGTCCACATCATTTTCAAAATCAGGAAAGTGATCCATGTCAATTCCCACCTGGACAAATGAGCACATAGACAGACAATTCACAATGGCACCTAGTTTGTAGGTTAAAATAAATGTAGTCTCCAGGCCTAAATCAAGATAATCCTGATGACATATTCAGGGTTATTTTTTAAGACTCTCCCTCAAGAGCAACAGAAGATATTGTACTCTCTGTGATGAGAAAGCTGAACTTGATGGGTAAAATCTGCCCCTTTGACTAAGTCTGTCCATGTTCAAAATAAACCACATACTGACCATGAGGTACATTGCTCCTGAAGGCATGACAGGGTTCAGGCCAGGGATGGTGGACAGCTCATTGAAGCAGATTTCTGAGTTGGACTGATGAAGAAAAAGATAAACTATCCAATCAGTCTCATGTGATACATGTTGCAGAATAAAAATAAATAAAACAAATGAAGAATGTTAAAAACACAGTAGAAGAGAACCAAAGACACATTATGAAATAGAGGACAGAAAATATTTTGGTCACATACATTTAAAGGGTTTATGAATATGATACAATATACAAGCAGTCTTTTAATGTGAAACTACTACAAAATGCATAGAGGAATTGCTGCTGAGGTCAAATAACACTATTTAGTTAAGGTCACCAAAATAACTTGTCTATGACCCAATCCTAATGCATCACCTCTCTGTTTACCTTAAGAAAGCTGATGGTGCTATTGTAAAAGCTTTGAGGTGTGTTGTTGAGGATGCTCTCCAGGGCACCCTGGACGATGCTGCAGGCTCCCAGAATACGTTGGGTGAGTTTCACCAGACCCTCTCGAATCTGCAAAGGAGAAGTACTTCATGTGTAAATTTGATAAATGCAACAGTTCTTTCTCTGTCTAAAAAACAAACAACAAACAAACACACAAAAAAGCCTACATACCTTGGATCCAAATATATCATTCCTGTCATGGATGAGGATCCATCCCATCCTCCAACCGGGGACCAGCCAGCGTTTAGCCAAGCCGCCGCAGGAAAGGATTGGAACATCACTGCTCAGAGATGCCAAAGAAGGACAGCTGCAACCTGGGAAAACCTGAGGACAGGAGCAGAAACAAAATGGAATATGTAAAATCATCCATAGTATTTTATTATTATAATATAATAATTATTATTATTATATTATTATTCCTAAAGCAGTTTTAATTGACTTTTGGCCACTTAGGGTAGCATCTTAACCACCACCAATGTGTCGCACCCACCTGGGTGATGCAGGGCAGCCATTTGCACCAGAAAGCTCACAACAAATCAGCTTGAGGGAAAAAATTTTGTCAATTACACACTATGTTCACTAGCTAGTCCCTGACTTTGTTTGTCTGTTGTTTGGTTCAGGGCAAATAGCATACAGTGTTTATCAGAGCTAGCACCTGCTGCAGCTGGAAATGAGGCTGAGGGCAGTGAACCAAAATTTTAAAATTGTGGGCCAAAACTAATACAATGAACTGAAAGACGCTAAAATAGTACATAAAATTAAAAGGAACTGTTGAGTGAAGCTGTAGTTTGTCTCAACTAGTGACCCTATTGACATTACACATCAAATGATGTACAAACTGTTCGGTACCTACGTTTTTTACTCATACAAAATAAGCATGTTATACAAGTTAGCTGTGTCTCTTTTACAAATAATTCCATGAACAACTGTAAAGTAAAGTATTATATATACATATATTTCTGTTATTTGATTATATAATATTTGTTCTAAAACCAAAGAAAGAATAAGAGAGAGTAGTAGAGTACAGAGAGAGAGAGAGAGAGAGAGTAAGAGAAAGGGTGATGGCACGTTAACCACAGTGAGCTACGCTCCACCCACAAAAAGCTGGTTCTCATTAAAACCATTCAGTATTTGACGCAGAGCAGCCAACTCCCCGCATCCTATTGGCCAGACTGCTATCATTGACATAATAGCAAAGTACAGTTGAAATGTGCCTGCACAGCCCTCCAGTTTAAAGCATTTTTTTTGTTTCTGTCGGCCTCAACTCACTTGACATGCAGAGACTCGCCTACCCTCCCCTCTCTAAAATCAAGAATGAGTTAAGTAAGAGTAGGATTTCATTAAAGCACTGTGATCAGTAGAGTGAGGTTCAGTTGGGTGTGCAACAGAAATTTGGATGCACATGAATACAGAGCAAACATGGAACAATTACTATTATTGGCACCAGCCACTAGTTACAGTAAAACACTTGATTCAGCAAGTTTATAATAACGACTGACTTTACAACTCAAAAACAGAATTGTAAAACAGAATTTACTGCTGAGAGTCTTATGGAGAAGAGGGACACAGGGCTAATGCCCCACTGACAGAGCCTTAATTGGCTGGTGCACTTCACAGACGCACTGGCCCCTGAGTCTTCAAACTCTCAAGTCATAAAAGTAAAGCCTCACTACCAGACCCCCAACCAGCTCCCCACCACCACATGCACTCCATTCCTCCCCTGCTTCTGCTGCGCTAAACCGACATTTTCATTGATTGCAAACACATGTAGACAAAAGTGCAAAGTCATTCTGGTCTGCTTGTGTTTAAAGTGAAATGGCCCAGTCGTGGTGGTGGGGCGGGGGTTTGTGGATGCACCCAACAACCCCGTCTCTAAACGGTTCCACTTGCACCAACTGCTACAACACAGTGTTAAAGCACGAATGCAAGTCCTCACTATTCATTCTCTTTGAGGTGAATTTACATTTTTGCAGCTGTAAGACAAATTTTCATTTCTCCTATTCTACTGTGCGCTCTTCACTTCTACTTCTGTAATCTTTCTGTTATTTTCATCCTCCCAGCACTCAGTAGAGACAAAATATACAAAGACTCTCAGGCTTTCTCTCCAAGCCCTCTCATAATAAACCTCTATTTGTCCATTTTAATATCACACTACTAATAACTTGTTCTTCAGTATCCGCTATCAAAAGCACCACAATGAATGCTCTAACAGTGACTAGTAAAAGAACATGAGGTGTCGTTCAATGAATCTGAAAGATGCGTTTGGACCTCACCCGTGATTTGCATTCATCATCTTATCGAACATTGCCTGTGGAAAACTACTGCACTAGTCAATTCAAGTTTTACCTTATCTCCACTTTTTTATTGAGCTGGCAAACAAACATTCAGGCTGCCTGTGAGTGTGCATGAGTTCCTGCCTGTCTATGTGTCTGTGTGTACGGGAGTCTATGTGGGTGTATATATCTGTGCATATGTTTGCATGACCTTCAACAAACGTTTGAACAGTACAGACTTATCAAGGCCAACACTGATGCCAAAACATTGGACTGAACTTGACGCAATAGCTGTTTTCTGATAGTCAATATTTAAATTTGGTCTATTTAATGTTTAAAGCAAAATTATGTAAGATTTGGTGGGGGTTTTTGCAATTTGGCACTTCTACAGTTTCAGACTGTAATTCTCCACTGTCGTAAATAAGGACATCTGTACACGTCTGCCATGACATCCATACTGAGAAAACCAAGTTAGCTTCTTTGTATAGCTAACCTGCTGAAGAGTCTTGTTGCTGTGTGATGTGGTGCCGTAAAGCATTAAATCGTTCTCGCAAAAGGTTTCCTGCCCGAGACATAGCACAATATGAGGTGCTCCGGACCCGAGTGGCAATGACAGAGATGCTTTTCTCCCTATTACAAGTTAGTGTACCATCAAAATGATTTTGAAGCTATTATTTTAAGATGAAATTACCACATAATGTTGATTTAAAGCACCCACTCTCTGTCTCTTTCATGTCTGCCTCCACCCAATCTATGGTGCTCACAGTATTGAAAAATTTCATTTGTAACTATGTTATTCTGGATAACCCACAGAACATAAATATTTTTACGAGGACCTTTACTTTGGTAGAAAGTAGTTCTAGAGAAAACTTCTTTTAGCAAGTGCTGTGAATTATACAGAGTAAATATGTATGTATTCTACAGAATAAGTGAATTACAATGGCAGCGCAGTTGCACAAATGTCAATTTTAATGATTTAAGTGTGCACAATTTGAATTGAATTTGCTCTAGGTGGCGTATCTCTTGAAACCTCCCAAATTACTAAGTTCATTAAGATGGAATCTGGGCTGTCACCTGACCACACACTCATTGCATGCAAACAAAACTGCAAAAACACTCAATTTCACATTCATTCTGAATGCACGTTAATGGGGACATTGTTTCTGAGATGTTGCTGCTGCATCGAGGATGAGGCAGAAATTAGGGATGCAACTTTGTCCATTCCGATACCGCAACCCAGATCTGCCGATACCGAGTACCAATGTAATACCAATTGTCCTTTTTTCTCCAAATTTAAAATATGCCATTATCACTGTGTTGAACTCATTGGGATCATTTTCACATAAAGCAACCTGAGGGATTGCTGCAGCACTAACAACAGAGTCAGGGGAAAAAACTTTTTTTGTAATATTATAAAATACTAAAATACTCTGTTTTAAAATGCCATTTCAGTGTATGGTGTTTGCCCCAGGGATTTCAGTTCTTCTGAATTGCATTTAGACCACCATGTGAAAAAAGTGCACTGTGAAAATGCATCATTATATTAAAATTGGATAGCATTGAATCTAAAATACAATCCCCATGGCCGCAATCCACTGCTGTCTCTTGCCGATCTCTCTGCCCTCCGCTCATTTAGCCAGGGTAAATAACACCAAATGAAACACAACCTCTGCAGATAGTGTGGTGAAAAATGTGCCTCACTGGTGTTAGAGAGGGCCAATCCTACCTGCCAACCTGTACTGTGGGACTTTTGTTGAAGTGTTGTTGTACTTACCATATCGCTGTAGATTTCATCAGCCAGAATGGGAACGCAGTGTCTGGAGGCCACTGAGAAAAACAAGAACCGTTTCATTGTTTTAATGAAGATGAAGCAAATGCTGTGTTTATGTGCAATTTATCTTTCCAAATGTTCCCCCATCAAAGCAGAGTGGGGCAGAACTGCAGCTAACCTTTGAGTATCTGCTGTAGGTGTTCCTTGCTGAAGACAGAACCACAAGGGTTGGATGGATTGGTGACAATCAGACAGGAGGTCTTCTCGTCAATCAGGCTCTCCAGGTGTTCCAGGTCAACCTCCCATGACTTCTCTGGCTGAAAAGATTTATCAGGATGCCAGGGTGAGGGCACAGACTTTATTGTGTATGATAATGTATCCTGATGATGACTAGGGATAGCTACTGTTGCAAATATGAGATAGCAACCTGTTACATTAAAGTTAGAAAGGTGTCACGTGTCCTCAACAACCAGTATAAGGTTGTTAACAGTTATACAGTTTATCCTTCTCAACTGCCATTGACCAAGGCCTTGAAGCTCTGCTTGTTTATTCATTGTGGCAGCTTTTTAAGGTTTAGACCTTTCAGCAAGATGATTAATATCAGCCAGTGTGTACCAACATAGAAAATGTAACCAATTCCATCCCACAAGTCCTCGCCACAATGTCCTACTTTATTTGCAATTATGTTACATTTTCTCTCTACATCTTTTTCTATCTTGTTTCTTAATTGCCAGTCAGCGACAGCAGAAGAGAGAGGGAAAAGATCTAATCTAATGCAATGCCAGTGATGCATTACAACAAGGATAAACTAGGACCTGTCTGTATTATCATGGAAGGCTTCTTATGTAACGTATGGCAATGTGCAATTTTTGATTATAAAAAAAGTTACAGTAAATAATCATGTTCAGCCTTGCTAATGATAAACATTGAGAGCAGTGGTAAGCTGCTATCCTAGCTGCTAGCTCTGTTAAAATCAACATCCAACACTTCCAAAACTATCTTATTTACACATTATATTTTGCTAGTTAACAACCTATCCACTCAAGAAACAATTGGGTTTTGTTAATAGAAGAGTTTGCAATAATTTTGTTTATGGTTCAGTTTGCAAACCTGGCACCTGACTTGGGACATGACACAGAACAGTAAGCCTTTTTTTCTCAGTGGTAGTGCAGTATTGCAACTGGGAGTTTTCTCCTTGCTTCAGGACTTTGAGCATACATAAACATATCTTAAACGTGTTATTGTGCTTGATAATACGCCATATTATTTATGTACTGGACACAAACAGATGAATTTTACAGTGATGGCAAAGAATGTATTTCTTCAAAAGGTAGGTACAGTAAGTATATGTGTTGTAAATGGTGCAGGTAGTGTAGGGATGGTACCTCTCCTACTTACCAGCAGGTTGTAGAGCTTGACTTCAATGCCCATGGAAACTGCCAGAGTCTTATATAAGGAGAAGCCTGGGCATGGGACCAGAACATTGTCCCCTGGGTTACAGAGGACACTGATAGCCAGGTCAATGGCCTGACTGCAGCCGCTGGTCAAAATCACATCCTGGAAGGGAGGGTGGGTGCACTTTACTTTCAAGAGCATAGACACCAAAAACAAATATGTATGCTAACACCAACACCCAACCGTTTCTATTCTTTGGCCTCAATAAAGTCATTGTGAAAGTGTGAAAAGGGGTGTCAGCAAAGGTATGAGGTGTATTAAGAGTCAGTACCTCAGCCTCTATAGGAGCCTCAGGGCAGCTGTAAAAGTTGGCCACTGCCTGCCGGCTCTTCAGATACCCTGCCGGTGGACACAGAGAAAATATACAGTACATAGAAACAGAGATATAATCACCAAAACTTCTCACCTTTATGCGTCTGTACTTCGCTTTGAAAGCTAACATGATGAAACAACATTTCTATCCGTGCATTTAAAGGTGTCTGCTGTGGATCTAGTTTGTTGGTTAGTGTGACTCACCAATGGAGGGAGCATAGCCGTTGTATTTTTGGGAGTCTATGGCGTCTTTCATGGCCTGAAGCACTGCATCATTTGTAGGCAGGTTTCCAAACACTGTGGGATCCCCTGAGGAACAGTAGTGATAGTAAACAACAGTGAGAGAAAGCAAAGATCAAGCATTAAATGATTGGCAAATGGAAACAGCCCTCTGGATATGAAAAATAGAAAAGAATATAGGGCTCATGTTTAATTATGTTAGTAGAATTGTTGTACAACAATTACAGTGGATCATCAGTTGAGGCAGTGACTGGACAGCATGGAATTGTATTGGATTGGAATTAGTAGTATCATATAGGCAATAAATCAGTCTATTTTGTTTCCAATCTCAGAGTTGCATGTAAGCAACAAGGGGAATCACCAACTTCATGCAGAAACCCTCTTACCTATGGAAAGAGCGATCATGGGTTTATCCGGGTTCGGGGTGAGCTTCATCCCATCCACTATGGATCTGATGGGATTGAGCGTTTTGTTGGCCATCTCTGAGGGCTTCACTTCCCATCTCTGCCTGCGGCTCTTGGCTTTGGCAGGATACAAACTGCCATTCACACTGACATGGTGGATGCCGTTCCGGTTTACTCCCTTCCCATTGACTCCAGACCCATTCAGGCTTTTGACAGTGCTTTTGCCATGGACCCCATTCCCATTCATTTGAACCAAGTAAGACTTGTTATCCATAACTGAGCTGATGAGAATGATGGACAATGATGGTTATAGCAGCGTGAGTGAGTAATACATTTAATTCAATACGAACAAAGTTTAATTGTAAGGTACTTATACTTTACTTGAATATTCCTTTTTAAGCCGCTTTATACTTTTACTCCACTACAATTCAGATGCTTAGTTATCTCCTCTTCAGCCAGCTCAACTTTAACAACTTCTTGCATGTTAATCAATAATAATAATCTAATAACAGTCTGTTAATAATTAAATCAATAAATAATAAATAATTAAGTCCAAAATAATATAACATTCTGGAAAAGCACAATCTGCATGAGCACTTTTACTTGCTAGGTGTGTTTAGTGAAATTTACTACATGAGCATTTTTTACAGTTGGGCACTGCTTACTTGAGTACAGGATACTTCTTCTTCTGCTAATATTAATGCACAACGGCAGACCAGCCTCAAAAAAGTTTGATTTACACACGCACATATATATATATACTTTCTTCCTAAATTCTGCTGAGCCGGAGTCCTGAATTATTTCAGCAGAGTTCTCAACATGCTATTTTATTTTTCAATCATCCAAATGTCATTCTGTTCTGTTAGTGTTAACCTATTCATTGATCCCACAGAGAAGTGATTCACCAGAGTTGCTCAAAACTGAGTGTTAAAAAGTCCACATGCTCTCTTTATTTATCGTAGTGCAACACAAATAAGCTTTGGAATATCATCTTCCAATAATTCATCCCACAAACATGAAAAAACAGATGTACATTTTGAAAACAGGCATTTAATTACCATGCAACTCCATTCATAGTTCATTTGTCAGACCCTTGATTGAAATTGTAAAACTTTTTAAAAATCATAATAGTACTTACCTCATTAAATAATCAATAGATAGTCTCTCCAAAATGCAGCACAGTAGTTAATTACTCTTACACAAAGTGGACAGAATTCGATATTTTAAGCCAGTTTTATAGCAAGCTCCCCGAACATGGGTGTTGAGCCCTGCCCTTATTTCCATTGGTGGAGACTGAGGGTTGTGCCATTACACCCCCCTTACATCACTAACCAGAACCATACCACCTCAAACCCATAATGTATGGATGTGCAGAGACATTTGGAGGGGCTGTTGTCTTCCTTGAAAAAAGAAAGGGCAACCCTCCCCTTCTTTCAAACTTTGACAAAACACTTTTGAAACCTAAAAGGTGAAAACTAAAATGTGTTTGTGTAGTATTTGAACTGAGATGAATATCAGTTGATATTGTATACATCATGTAAAGTGAACATTTAAACGTAGATTTTGCAAAGTTGAGCCACTGAAACAATACATTTCACTGTACCATCAACAACCAGCTTTTGATTTTACTCATATCTCCATTAATGACTTCCACAGAGTTTCTAGATTTCCACAAGTGTGTCAATTTTATTTCTATTACACCGGCACAAAGTTTCACAAAGACACTTTATAGACATACAATTTAGAAAGGGGCAGCTAAATGCAGAACCTCTATGTTAGCCAGCCAGCTAGCTAAGATAATGGTTCATGTGATAGCAATGAGGCAATATCAGGCAAAGTGATGCAAAATCAACATGGGAAAATATTCCTTCACCTCAAGCAATCAATAACCACACAATGAGACTGGTAACAATAAAGTGGCGGACTGGAATAGCACAACAATGGCTGAAAGATGCAATAAATCTCCACTGATTTGAGGAGAATAGCAGGTCAGGTTCATCCCTACTGCCAACTCCTTTCACAAGTAATTATGTGTGCCATTGTTACTATAAAGATAATGATGATAGCTGCTTTAATTTTATTAGTAACACCTGGGGGTTTCAATTTTGACAAGTTAAAATGTCTGCTATGAAAAAGTCCACTGTCCTACGTTAACAGATTTTTATAAAATTTAGACCTGTCTTATCTGATGGATGAATGAACTGAAACTGCATCACTATACAGAAAGAGGAACTGCAGGCATTAACCCTTGCTTCTATGGTGTTCCCTGCCCAAACAAAAAGTTACTTATTCATTATGGGTATGACATACTGAGGCTGTACCTGCGTCATCAAAACATTATTTATTTATGATTTCACGGGTGTTAGAGTTTGCCGGATGTGAGCCTTTAGACTGTCCGGTCATGTTGTGTTAAATCAATATGTCAGACAGACAAACAGTAGTTTAGACAAAACAAACTGATGATGGTGTTTGAAAGAATTTGGGCATTCTTTCAAAAGTATCACATTTCCTTCAGTTATGACTGGTTGGCAGGGAGGGAAAAACAGGTCTATGGAAAACTCCTCCTCCTCCTTACATAATAGCCAGTCCTGTTCATTTTACAGTCCCTTTGAATGGCAGAATACCAGACAAGGCAACATAGAGAATAGATGAAAGTGGTTAAAATGGAGCAATAAAAAACAAAACAATTATTATTGCCATATCAACAATCACAAATCCCATCACTGTCTGAGAACACCCAACACAATAGGTATCTGGTATTTCCTTGTCCGTAGACATGAGCACAGAACTAGTTTAAGTTTTTGTGAGAGGTTCTGGCTGCTTGTGTGGCCCTTAAGTGTGACCTCAGCTTTCATCCAAAACTGCAAAGTCACTGCTCCATGACGGGAAGACCACTCAGTTTCATAAATTAGCTTGGTCGGGGGAGTCAACATGCTCTCAGGACAAGTAGAAAAGCTTTAGCATTATATGCAACATTAAAGTGATCATTTACATGCTAAGGTGTTACAAATGCATGGCAAAGCACAGCAGCCATAGTGCATTTTAATGAAAGTAATTCTAATTTCATTGACAGTAATGTGGAGGTTTAATAAGGTCATCTCATGACCAGAAAGTCTCCAGTATAAATCCAGATTGGTAGGGTAAATGTGAGTGAAGAAGTACCATTAACATGTCATTGAGCAAGACATTGGTCCACCAACAACACCAGTGGAGATGCTCAGTAGCCAACGGGACAGCTCCCAGTGTCAGAATGGGAAGCAGGAGAGAACCATATACAGAAAAGAGTAATGAGACCAGTCTTTACAAGTCAGTCAGAGAGAGAGAAAGAGAGAGATAAGCAGCCCAACACAATATCAAAACAGGAAAGGGGGCAGTGGGACAGACAGCAATACAAATTAAGTGAACATAGTATTACTAATGATAACGTTATTAATGATAACACTAATAATAGGACTTTTTTCTCAAAATCTTGAGAACAAGGCCACAGCCACACTAGCGGCTCTATGAGGCTGTACTTAGCAGTACTGCTTTAAACTAAATGCTAACAGGCTCACGATTACAATGCAAGGATGTTTGCAAAATACAACCTGTTACAAAAGTTGCAGCTGAGGCTAATGGGAATGCCCTTATTTTGCAGGTATTTGGTCATAAATCAAACTATTTTTTAATTTTTTAATTTTATTTTTTTATTTAAAAGGGACAGTGCATATTAATGGACATTTTAGCTTTTCAGCAATGTAAATATGCCAGAATTAGCCCAAAGGCTATATTACATCTGTAGTCCTCCATCAGGTCATCAAGGTAACACAGCTAAACATTGAAATTAGATACGATACAACACAATTTAAGAGACACCACAATTTTCATTTTAACATATTATAAAATACACCACAGTTAGCAGACAGGGATTATGTAATTTAAGGTGCTGCTTATGCATTAAAGTGCCATTCCATGAAATAATGTTCAATTTAATTTTGTTCGAGAGTTGTTTAGTGCAGGAGGGTGCTGCATCTAGTACGGCAGACACACACATATACACATACGCAAGTAAAGTGCTATTCTATTTTCATTAAGTACAACTGGACATACGGACATTTTAATGACAAATCAATAGTTGTTGACACATTTCACTCTAAACCAAAAATTTGAAACTGCTGGAGGTGCCAGAGGAAAAGACAGGAGATCACCAAACTTATTAAGATTCAATTGAAATCAAGAAAGACTGTAAATGGGCCCACAACTTAGACGGGTGCACCCCACTGGTTCCTTTAACTAGGTGAAGAAAAAGTTGTTTTTGGGAGCTGATTCTATGATCTCAGCTCAACTAATAAACAAGGTGAGACCGAAGTGGGGCACACTTAGTAAGTGCTAAAATCCACACAGAGGCTTTTAAAAACAAAGGAGAAAACACACAGCATTACTTCATCAGGTGGTAACATGCAACAGCTCATGCATCTGATGCAATACTGATACGAGGAAAAACCCAGTGAACATACACACTTAGTACACCTGAGAATAAATAAATAAATAGATACAAAAGAAAATCCACCCTAAAATAGATTTTTTTTTGACGTTCCACATCTCAATTTGTTAATCAGAGGCATTTTCTGATAAATTTTAATAAATATGTTGGACTGTTGGATGTAATAGTTAAAATATAAATTATATGTGCCCACGGAGCCTATCACTATCAATATGACATCATGAATTGAAGCATGATGCTGTGATCCATCTTGTCTCTGCTTGTCAATATCTTAGGTGTATTGTCTAAAATACTGTGAATGTCATCACATAAATTCTTTTTTGAGGTGGACTATCATGTTATTGGGGGCTTATATAATGACTTTTACGCAAACAGTTTACCCCTTGGACCTTTGTACCCCACCATTAGACTAGCACTGCGTTGCTTTGCCAAGAGCCTTGGTTTTGTCTCTCACTGCTGGTGATAGCACCTGTGCACACAAAAAAATACATGCAGCATGAACAGCAATAAATAAGAGCAGGGGACACTAAGCAATCAATTCCTCTTGTATGGGCTAGATTACATTACATTACATTACATTTACTCATTTGGCAGACGCTTTTATCCAAAGCGACTTACATTTGAGGAACAACTTACAAGTATCAACAGAGCATCAAATACAGATCTAACAACTGACAATACATACTAGTAAGAGCAGTAATAAATCCTAGTAAGAGCTCATAGTACATATCACATCAATGGGTAAATATAGGGAAGGAAGTAAGAGTTAACAGAAAGTGCAATCAGAACAAAAAGTGCAGTCAATACAAGATAATTATAGGGATAGAAGAAGAAGGGCACAGGAAGTGCATGTTAGAGGTTAGTTAGTTAGATTAATATTGGTTAACTAGTATTGCTAAACATCATAGTGTGGGTAGGTGGTTTGTAGAGGTGGAAGTATTCAAATCCTTTACTTAAGTAAAAGTAGCATACCATATTGTACAAATACTCCACTACAAGTAAAAGCTCTGCATTTTACATTCAAAACATTTAGTTAAGTAAAATAATGTAAAAAAAATAGATAAAATTTGCACCATGTTAACTTCATCTTCAACTTTTACATTAGTGTATGATTAATTAAAAATAATATAATAAATAATAGCCTAACAGGCACATAGGACTGCATTGAGTACTTTTAATACTTAAAGTATAGCATTTAAATTCTCCTAATTATACTTACATACTTTTACTTTAGTAACATTTTCAATACAGGACTCTTGCTTGCAAGAGAGTATTTTTACTGTGTAGTATTTCTACTTAAGAAAAGGATCTGAATTCTTCCTCCACCACTGGCTGCAAGTACATAATAGAAGTTAATGTTTTGAATTAGCTTGATGTTAAATTGATGTTAGCTTGTTAAAAGTAATTTTAAGTGGAACATCAGGGTGAACAGCAGTGTTTTACTGCCCTCTCTGGTTACAACTTTCGAGATGTTGTCAAAAGTGTGCTGGATTGCATTTCCCCCTGATCATAAGGTCAGCACCAACACAACAAATTCCATCTGGTCTCTAAAATCTCTCCAATAAGTTCCATCTAGTGTAGCCTAACAGTGGCCATGTTCAGAGGAACAGTACTGAGCTGTGATAATCCCTGACAGAGGTCATACTGAAGGTCACAAGCTCACATCAGGCCAAACATCCCAAGCCAGTAAAGAAATGGGTGAGCTAAATCTTCTAACTACACTAACACTGTAAAAGGGACAACACTCACAATGACAAAAAGAGGAAAGACCATATTGCACTCAGTGTTTAACTAAGTAAGCATGAATCAATTAATCTTGAATGGGTAAATACAATGCCAACGCATGATAATAGCAACCAGCAAACATTCTATTAACATTTAGACATTTACAATTGGTGATACATTCACTTCCGTTACTATCCTATTGCTGTATTGCTGTAATTCTGCATGAGAGTCAACAATGGAACCCTAATATATACAACAGAATGTAGTAATCTTCATACAAATTGAGTTTGACAAACCACTGTAAAGGGAAGGTGAATATCGACCGAACACAATTTCTGTGTAAGTAACACACACCATGTAAACACGATCAGGGATGGTCAGTGGAGGTTACATTAATTTTGATGATAATGAAAAAAATATCTCAAAGGTTGCAGTCTTAGACCGAATGTGAACCATATTGGATGGAACTGAGTTAATGTACAAACAGATGGGAACTAGCAATAGTTCATGAACATCTAGCTCTATCGGGGTACTGAACAGTCTTTAGCTTTTCCTGAAAGGTTACATTTGCAGAGGTTAGAGACAAGACACATGTCCTATGGAACAGACTCAGTCCAAGCTTTCAGTTTGAGCAAAGAAAACATCCTTGTTACTTGACAAATATTTGGTCCTGGAGAGCAAGCAACTCCTTTGCCAAGGAAGCAAAGTTTCATAAATGTCCTTGTCCTTGTTTGTCTTGTTCGGATCTCTTCAGCACCTAGTTATTCATCAAGTTTGTCATTCATTCTCTCTGTCCGTGTGTCGAGCTCTGGAGGTGATAAGGAATCATGGCTCTGAGATGACTTAGAAGTGAAAGGTGTCCCCTTTTTACTATTAATTCCCTGCGAAAGACTGGATCTAGGAATTATTTCTTCAACCATGTTACCACTGCAGCATCTTGTTTTGGGGAACGCTTCAACCCACTTTGAGAACACATCTACAAAATGCTCTTATCTACATATCTACAATAACAAATATGTCTCTCCCTGAGTTGGAGGCATATGTACAAAGTCAGTTTGCATTTAAAAAAGACCTTATGGCAATGGCAAGATATCGAGTTTTTTACTGCTTCCTCGTCCTTGTTGTTTTGTAAGCACACAGTGCAATTACTTAACATTACTTTATGAATCACTGCGGTTAATGCTGGAGTGAACCACTGGGTTCGAATCACAAGATTAATTCACCCTTTTCCTACATGTGTGAGTCTGAGTGCAACATGGGTCAACACATGGAAGAGGGATTTAAAGCAAACTGGCCTAACAACAGGCAAAAGAACCCGGAGGTTGCAAAGACGAACATTGCAGTGCCATAGAGGATGAGGTAAGTGCAGCTTATTTCGCAGCATTGTCTGCTAACATGTTACCGCCAGTAGCCAATTGGGAAGGCATGTGAATGGCTCTCAAAAACTGTTTGAATGGTGAGAGCATAACCTAATAGATATTATGTATCTGAAGGTCTTATTGCTGATTGCAAAAGATAATCAATGTGAATTTTGAATGGAAGTTTGCAACAAATCAGGCCTAGGTGATGTAAATGCCAAATATATCCTACTGTAATGCTGTTAAAGTGTGCTTTCTGTGTGTAAGATAGAGGGTCACGGTTTTGTACTGTATTATCCCGCAGTTTTACTGTATGGTGAGATGTATTTCAAGTCAATAACTCGAGGAACACAGAATTGCTACTCTATGACTTGTTCTGCCAAACGTGATCACCATCTCTCCTTACGGCTGCAGCTTATATCGTAGGGGATTTGGAAAATCCTTGTACTGATGACCCTAGAAGGTGAAAGCAAAGAGACACTAGCTGTAAGGATGTAATGGAATAAAAAAGAAGGCTGAACACTGTCCACCACTGTACACAATTTAGAATTGGTTGGAAATGAGGCAAAAATGAACAGACATAAGGCATGCGGTCTCTTGCTCCATCACTTTTTCATTCTCTGGTCTCTTCGCAGCCTCTGCCAAGATGTCTATAATGGGAATAACGAGTTCCAAAGAACTTTCCTTGTACATTGTGTACTCTTTGTTTCTTTTAATAGCTAGCTTTCTAGTTATCTTGGTGTGTGACATGGTGCCATAAAGTATTACGCCGGTGTGAAAGGTTTCCTACCAGGGATTCCAGTGCCACTGTATTACTAGGCACTCCAGGCCCAGAGGGGCAATGACAGAGACGCTATTCACCCAGTTGGTCGGTGTACCATCAAAATGATTTTGAAGCTATTATTTTCAAATAAAATTACTACATAATGTGGATTTCTCACTGCTCACATATTTTTCCGTTGCTAATCAGTAACATGACAGAAGCATGTGTAAATTCTAAATGTACTTCCCCCTGAAAAAAATCATATAGTCACAATACAGCTCAGTGACATTTTATGACAAATGCTCAAATAATACAATTTTCTCTTTTTATGTAGGGGCACACAAAAGAAAATAAATCATTCTAAGTGTCTTGCTCAGGAACACAGTAGTGGATGCCGTGGTGGGATTCACACCCAGGTCTCTCACAGCAAAGGTCTGTGTATAATCCACTGCCCCATCACCACCCCTGTGCCTTTTTGCTGTGCTCAGTCTCAGCTATGATGTATGACTTTTGACAGTAAACTGTCTTCACTAAGTTTGGCTGTTCCTCACAGATTTATTCCTCCTACATAGCTGTTTCTGTTTCAGTTAATGGTTGGTACTTGACTGTTTCCAGTTCCTGACAACAATAGCCTACTTATTTGGTGATACACACACTTTCAGGTCTGTATCTAATTTGATGAATGAAGAAATACTCTCTGGTTCCACTTCCAGGAAACTAACCGACGCAGTGTCTCGTTCCCTTTCTCGGGGAACCAGGGTTACATACGTAACCCGAGACCTTTCTTTTGAACTTATATGAAATTAGGGCTGGGCACGTTAAGGCATTAATTAATTAACGTCGACAATTATTTTATCGCACGTTAACGCAGTTTTTATTTTATTATTAGGCTAATAGTTTGAAAGTCCCTTGCTCACTGGCTCTGAATACACATATAATCAAACCATGGGTCACAGGAAGGGCGGGATGTTGATCAGCCTGCAAATCAGCCACCCAAACAAGCAGTGGAGGGAGGCCTCGGCAGACTACGCTGTCATCTTTTTTCCACCTATATTTTCCATCTAACTTGTTTAGTTGCTAGATAAAAGGTAATTCCATGGCAGTAGCGTTGGTTTAATATTTGATTTGATTACATTAATGTTTAAGTTGAGATTTAAAATAAATATTTTATTGCTACTGTGTAAATGGAATACTGCTGGTTAAAAGCACCTTATTTGTTTAAAGTGTTTGCAAACCACATGCTATTACACTTTAGAATTCATTATTCAATTCTATGTGTAACAATTTTAATTAAAATTAAAATTTTAATCGTTGCCCAGCACTAATATGAATGCATTTTATTTTGTTCAGGTATCAGACTCACACTGTGAAGTGGATTTCATTACCCTCACAAGACACAGAGGAATGAATTAATAAATACTAATTACTAAACTTAGCTTCAAGGTTGCTTTAACTTAATTCAATTTAGTTACTGGCTAAGAAATGTATTCACTTTCCAGACCTCCATTTGTCCAATAATAGAATTGTCATAAAATTTAAAGAACGACTTTCTTCAATGACTGATCCAAGTAAGACCATTTCAGCACTTATTACTTATTTCCTACATTTGTTCTGGGTTGATCTTTCTGTCCAGGATCATTCAAGGGCACAGTTACTAATCTAACTTCAGGTCAAACGTCAGTAACCAGTGTCCTCATTTTACCTCCACCACAGAGGCTGGACCCATCAACTATTCCTCTCAACAGCAGGGTAAATATGCGCATGCAAACAGAGAGGGTTACTGTTGACCTCAGTGCTTTGGTGATATGCTCCCCTCGTCCACAGTTGTGTTCACACAATTGACCATCATGCAGACAGTTGCTGTCATGTCATGCCATTGCACACCCCACTATACAGAGCTGACTTCCACTAAGGTGATTGGCTGATTCAAGACAGGCAAAAGTGGACGTGACTCTCAGTGGGCGGCCCATGGGGCACCGAATCTGCCCCTGTCTGCCTAACATCAAGTGACAGGTTAGTTCACCCTTTTGCTTTATAGACACATGACACAACGTAAAGGCTCTTAAAGATTTTCTTCTTAAGTGGGAGTATTTTGTGCCAAAAAATAGACTATTATTGAAAAAACTGTATATCTGCAGCACTGTAATGTCACAAATAGATCTATACTGGATCTCTTTGAGGACATTATGAGTGCAGCACAGACATCTTAGCAGATCCATGAAGTACTTAGGCTCACTGGTGCACAGGGTGCTAACATACTCACATTGACAATGCTATAACTAAGACTTATGTTTACTGTGTTCACCATTTGAGCTTAGCGAGCTTGCATTATAAATTTGCTGATTAGAACCACAGTCTATGATTAGAGCTAAGAACAAAGTACAACTGAGGATGATGGAAATCTCCCATTAGTTGTGCAGATATAGATGCAAAACACTGTACAACTGTTTTATACTCAAAGAAATGATTTTACACCTCTGTCAAGTTATCACAGCTGCAATTATTTTACCCTTGGTCATATCGATTACAAGGTTAACAGTAGGAATACGCCGCTCATGTAACAAAGTAATATAATATAGTAATAAAATGTATGCTGATGGTGCCACAAACGTCCTCTGTAGACCATGAATGTCTTCATAAAATTCCTTCGCAATCCATCCAACAGTTGGAGAGATATTTCAGTCTGGACCAAAGTGTTGTCTCGAGTGACCCACAAAAAACACTTCACAAGGCTCCCCTGAGAACTCCACTAGGTTATTTATTCTGATTTGTCAATCATTAAATAAAAAATTACAAAACACTCAAACATTCAGGAGACACCTGCTACAAGAAATGCTACGATAATTATTGAGAACTGACGCAAGATAGTGGATCTATGGAGCTAGATCACACATTAATGTGCATCAAAGACATTCACAAGCTTATGAGGCATTCATGGAGCAACATACCAATATGTTCATTCCTTTTTTCTAGAAATAGTACAGTCACAACTCCTAAATCAGAAGTGGAAGCCAGAGATCTCAGGTCATGTGTTCTTAAAAACTTATTTAATAGCAGTCTCACTTGTAGACACATGCAGCAGACAAGGAGCAACATTAACATTCACTTGGATTCGTGTTTGTGTCCGCCTGACGAATGTTACTCTAATATTCACTCTCCATTGAGCTGTGCTATAAATGAGCTGGCTCTTTAGTTGCAAAATGCTCCACTTATGTCACCAGCTGGTTTCTAACTTTGTCAACTGCTTGGTGCTGAGCATGTAGTAGAAACGAAAAGTAGAAAGAAACGAAAGAATAGTAGAAGAAGAAAACAGCTGCTTCCTGTAGCTGGAAATTAGGTTGACCGTGGTTGTGAGAAAAGCCATAAAACCAAAACAATGAGCTGAAAGGCTATAAAACGAGGACCTGCAGAGATGATTCTCTGATACATGTCCCACTTGGAATGTATCTTGGTCACATTTTATGAAAACGAATCTATTAGGTCGGCATCAAGACAGTTTATGCTTAAAAAAGTAGTCTTGTTACTTGTTTTTTATTAAACTCACAAATATCAGTATTGGTCTAAAATCCTGTATTACTCGGGCTATAGTCCATATGTTCAAATGCTCTCATATATGATTCAGGCTTCTTGCATTCTCATACTCTAAAAGAAGTCTTTTCTTTTTAATGCAAGGCTTGTAATCAGGGTCGCAAACCAGAGAGTCCTCGCTGTCATTGCTTGAAGAACAGCTGGAGTAAAGAATGTTCGGATCAAAAGAAGAATCTGCAACGTCTTCGTTCTCCTTCATCACGTCCTCATCATTGTAATCACTGCTGCCTTGTACCACAGGCTCTACATACCTGGTTGAGGATCTCCCCTTGGTCACTCTGTAACACTCCTGAGCACTCAGCCTAGTAAGACTCACATAGGGCTGCAGTAGCTTGGACTGCAGCAGCACAACCTGACTGGGCAGTGATAACCTCAGTTGAGTTCTTTGGACTCTTCTGCTCTCAGACCTGACAGCCGTGCAGTTAGAGTTGGAGGTAGAGGATACGACAGTCTTTGATTGAAAAGCACTAAGAAGTGTCTGAGGATGAGGTTTGATGGAGTTCTGAGGGACAACTTGTCCAGATGATTCAGTAGATAAAGGGATTTTGTTGGTGGTACAGACCGTGGATAGAGACCCTGATTGAGAAGTAGAGGTAGAAGCATCTTTTGAAGGAGGCCCAGAGGCATTGAAGTCATTGGGTAAGGGTGGACAAGATGGGGGCTTTTGTAACTGCTTAGCTAAAGGGTTTTGACTGAAACAATCCATAACCTGTGAAGGTCCGGTGGTAGTACAAGCCCGTCTGAACTTCCTTGAAAGTCTGGAAAAAGACTGTCGAGTTGTTGTTTGACAGCTGGTAGAACTAGAGGCATCCCGAGATACTGGAGATGTTCGTACTTTGTGCGTTGTGTTTGTGGGATTTGTTGGAGCCACAGTTTCTGGTCGGTCGAACGAAGAGTTTTTCGCTGTTCCCTGAGGTATGGCGTCATTGCTTGATGTACGGCGGTGTGGAGGGGTCAGTACCTGAGCAGTGGAAGCGGAAGCTGCCTGTTTGTTACTAGACGTGGTGAAGTGATTTGGAGATGTTTGTTCGGGTTTAAAGGTAGGGTAGATCCCTCTGACACGGGCAATGTCTACCAACCGGACAACTGGCGACAAATAGGCAGGCAGCAGACTGTCTCTGGACAAAGAGGGCTGAGATAGAGGTTCCATCTTAGAGGTATCGCTTGCTGATCCAGGTGATCTAGAGCTCCGCTTATGTTCGGGGTTTGTTTGTTCAGATGCCTGGGCTGCTGTCTGAAGATGGGTGGAGGTCTGTGAAGGTGGATGATTCTTGTCAGGGGGGCATGGTATGAGGTCAGAGGGTGTGAGGTCCTGTGAAGAAGAGGTGGATGAGGACGACTGGAACAGCAGGGGGGATGAAGAAACACTGGCCTGAAGCAGCCACTCTTCAGAGCACTCGTCAGGACACTCCTGCAGTATGCTCTTCACCCATCGCTGGTGTTTGGAGCAGAACTGAGGAGAGGAGGCTGTCTTCTGAACATGTTCCCTGCTTCTTTGACTCACATTATCCTTTTCCTTGTCACTGCTCTCTTCCTCCACCCTCTCGACCACCTTGCCATCCTGTTGTATTTGTCGATGCCTCGTAACATCTGAATCATTGTTACTCTGCAAAAAAAGAGGGCTGTCCTTGGACACATGTTGGTCAGCCTCCTTTCCGAGCTTAATAACCTCTGGCTGAAACTCTGAGGCAGCTTTGACTTCCGCTGACTTGAGGAGAGTCTTTGAGGAGCTGCCATGCTGAAAAGACTTCGAGAGTTGAGAGATTTCCATTCCATTTTTTCCCCTCCGTTCTGATGGCTGAGAAATTCTGCCCAGACGACAGGAAGCAACATCTAAAGGAACGGAAAGGTTGTGATTTTCGATTAACAAATGTGTAATTATCATCAGAAGTTTATTGGACAGGCGTCTGTATGTGACAGGCCTTTAGTTCGAGCGGCACAAAACTCTTGCTCAACTAAGATAGGAAATAGGCTACTTTCAATTCGTAACATATCAATTACAAATCATTTACAAATCATTTATTTGATCCAGCTCTGAGAGGCAGCGCATCCAGGCCAACTACATGCACAGAGAGAAAAGAGAGAGAGAGAAAAGAGAGTCTAGCAAACCTGACAGTTAAAACTGAATGAATAACATTTTGTTGCTCATAGCTTCCATAAAATGAACTGAACCATTAAATTGTGGATAATGTAAGTTATCTAAGGATGTGTAGCACGCCCATATTGACAAAAGTTTAAACATTTTTATATGTACTCACAATCTACGCAGCCTAGAAATAGTTCAAGAGGGTGACCCAGTGGTCCTTTTAGAGGTTTTATACATTCTATAAAAAACAGACCAGGCTTCTAATTGAGACCTGTGTTTATTTGTCAAAACGTGTAGCCACACCAGGCCAGTATCTTATCTTATCTTAAAAGGCATATGCATCTAATTGGGACTCAGCTTATAATTTAAGTTTTAGAGTCTATTATGTTTTTAATAGAGTCCCCCATAGGCAATTCAAGGCAATAGATGTACATGAAGTGAACATGGAATTTGTATATTACTTCTGTTGTGTGTTAGCAGGTGTTTCTTACCACAGTGCAGCAGTTTCTTTAGAGTTGTTGCTATGGTCATGGAGTCAGAGGTAATTACTTCCAACAAAAGCTTCTCCTCCTCAGTCACAGGTCTTTCTTTCTTCAGTATCTAGTTCACACATTGGTATAGCAAAAAATAGACAAACCTATCATGACATCCAGTGTTGTCATTTTGACAGTACCTCTTGTTCTACTCATGTTCTAAGATACCCTGTGGGGTTTCTAAGCACTAGTTGGAGCTTTATAATATAAAATACAAAATAAACCTCAACACAACCAAGATTTCATGTTTGATACTACTGAATGCAGAATGTGTCATTGTTCATGTGTTTATAATTCACACTATACAAAACTTTTTCAGGCAACAGTATCAAGAGGAAACACCAAACTGCAAGCACAAATCAAAGCACACCATCATAAAATGCGCACCTTATCAATGTAAGTATCTCCTGGTAACACAGTCTCCAACTCATGCAGATAGTGCAGCAGCCTGTCCTCTACTTTCTGGGCATAATGTTCACCATACTGCTTCTCCATCTGATTCTGAAAGACAACAAGCACTTAACATGTCACCTGGAAACATCCTCAAACAGACTTTCTACACAGTTTAGACACGTACTTTGGGTTCAATTTCCAAAAGACATTCCAAAAGCTAGAGAGAAAATGAATCAGGGCATAATGTCATGGAGAAATATATCCTGGATTGTGCACAATTATGTGTGATTGAAGACTAATTAATTTTCTGCACAACATAAATGAAGCAGTCATGGTATGAGTTTTCATAAATCCATCTTTTTCTTATTATGGTCCACATTGTTTCTCCCCATTTGTCTGTTTTTTGTTTACTGTCTTGCCCTTTAAACTTAATTACCTTCCAGAGGTTTGAGGTTGAGGGTTTTTGCCACACTCCACCCTCTACACAGTCTAGGAAGAACTATCCCTCACAGTTTAGAGTTTATTTAGCGCCACTATATGTGGTTGGCCACAAGAGAAAAAAACAACAATGCAAAGCATTACTCCTCCTCATTACATAACTGTGTATATGTTCCATGTACATGGACACTGCAGGATATACATAAGGATTTATTTTTAAATGTAGACCTGTAGTGCACCCTACTGGATAGAAAATGACTCACTTATGGGCTGAGAGACAAAGGTACTATGTACTAAATCAACACACTGATTACATGCATAAAATAACATCTGTAGTATATAAATGTATATATTCATAACAGAAGTTATCTCATTGCACTTTTCATAGAGCAGGTCTAGCCCATACACACAGCAGGATAAACACCATAAATGTGTGTGTAAACAAACATATTAAGTGGATATGTACTTGTTCAGGTTTCATTCAGGTTCAAGAAAAGTATTTGAAAATATCTTTTCAATGTTACAATTAAGGACATATGTGCATGTCAGACAAAAAGATCTATTTAGGTTGAAGTTGGCTAACTTTGTTTCAAAAGCCAGGAAGGCTAGATGAACGATTTAATTAGTGCTGTTCTGATTTCTAGATTATTATACAATACATGTTTTGTTGGTTTATGAATTTTATTGTAGAAATGAATCTGAAAGTCTGATTTTGAAAATTATTCAAATTATTTTTAGACTTTTTTGTAGTTTTGTTTGTAAACATATATGTAGCATTCTGGCTGATATTAACTTGGGGTGTCTTGTAAGCCCATGCAGACTGGGCAGCACAACACATTAATTAAATCTTTATTCACTCATTAATTTACACCACTGAGATGTCTGTCACATCACATTAGTACTTAGTAGTTATTAGTAGATATCTGTCATTCTAATGTGATCTCCTATCACTGCTATGCTGAGCAGTTTAACAGAGTACTTAACCACTATAAAGGAAATCAATGCCTTGTTACTTTTTTGCAGGTAAACTCAGAAAAGACAGAAGTAATAATCTTTGGCATTGATCACTCAGCAAGCAAATTACAACTGTTTATTGGTCCACTGGCAACCAACATCAAAAACTTTGAGCCACATATAAACAATGTAATTAAATCCTGCAACGCTCACCTAAGAAACATTACCAAAATGAAATCAGCTTTGTCTTTCCCTGACATAGAAAGGCTTATTCACGCCTGGACTATTGCAATAAATTGTTTTACATGCCTTAGTCAATCTTTTAACTAGAATTTTAACGTAGACCAATTGAAGATCCCATATCACCCCTACTCTTGCCTCCCTTTATTGGTTGCAAGTTAATTTTGGGATTGATTAATAGAGAGGATTCTTTTAATAACTTTTAAGGCCATACATGCTCTGGCCCCAAGTGCTGTTACATAGCTTTTGACTCCCAATGACCCAAGTCAGAATGTGATACTGTTATGATAACGTGCCTGATTTGTAACTTTGGTGTCGTTGGTCATATTGTATTTATATGTTTGTATGGTTATTTATCTTTGTTTTATTTTCATTTTTTTGGAGCACTTTTGACTATGCCTATTTAATCACTATAGAAATAACCTCTAACCTCGCTGTATGATGCTATACTGTTATTACTAAGTACTGAGGAAAACGTCTTGTGAACATGCTAAATGTACATGAACACTTTAAACTGTCTTACATCCTTCACTGTGGCAGTTACTCCTACTGTTATAATAGGCAGAGACAAACTAACCTTAATATAATCTTGCAGTTTGTCCTTGTCCATAGCAAGTGATTGTGCCAGGGCCTTGAAATCCAGGTGGTTTTTCCTCATTAGGAACATTTCATGTTGGCTCTGTGCAAGAAAACACAAACCACTTAACAAATTGGTAAGATTTTTACATTACATGTTAGTGAGTTTAGAGTTTTAGAGTTCAGAATACGAGCATGTTTATCTGTTTCAAAGATTTTAAAATATGCAGAATTGATTGTTCCAGTTTGGACACTCACACATTGATCTTGGTATTGAGGTAGTTTACTTGGGAAGAACTGGCTGATTTTAAACACAGTATCAATCATTCCTTGGCCATCCCGGAGCATCCACATGATGACCTGGAAGGAGAGACAATAACCAAGAGAGAGGAGATAAACAGAAAGTGGGAAATTAAAAATATAATTCCAAAATATAACTAAACTTAAAAAATACAACCATGGATCAACAGCCGGAACATGTAAGTAGCAACAAGTTTACGAATGAATGGATCCTCCCCCCTTTCCTTACCATGGTCTTAAGGCCAAACATGATCTTCATGTGCTTGATGGGAGCCACCAGTCTGGGTAGAAGTCTGTAAGTGGCTTCCAGAAAGCCCATTACTCTCTCAAAGTGTGCCATGTCCCTGTTCTTCACGATGGAATATACCTTGGCAGAGGCAACGCGCAGCCTCCATGAATCCTCAAGGCTCAGAGGCTGGGAGTCCACTTCTGGCCAAGTGGAAGGGTCCACAGCTGTGAAGAACCAACATGACTTCACATAATCTTCTGGTTTAACTTTCATTGCAACAGTCAGTATCAAAAGAGTTATGTTTTGCAGTGACGGGCCCAATCTTGATTTAATCTAAAATGTGTTAACGTGCAGGTAGGTTTGGGGTTTCTAATGGGCAGTTTGCATGTGTGGTGGAAGCATTCTACTCAGACAAAACGGACAAACTTACATAAAAAATGTATGTTTTAAATGGTGTGTCTGATCTGCATCTGGTAAGTTCCCAACAGGTTGCAATCATTTGAATGATGCGAAGTATGTGAAACTCACTTAAAACTAATAATTATAGCGGGTAAAATAATCAAGCCTAATGTCATTATACAAAGGCCAGTTAAACATCTTATCCTAAAATAAGTGCAAACCAACCTTCCTGTATATCTGTCATCTTGTGAGCCCAGATATACTCTATGATCCACAGCGGTAACTTTTGGAAGTTCTGTAAACACTGATCAACCGGCTGCAGCTCTGTTCCTTCCATCTGGTGCTCAGAGATACTACAACAAGGCGCAGCTCCGCAGGGTTTGTGAAGTAGACAGCCCCGGGTATCAATGGACCTTTTAAACTCCCATTCATGGATTAGATGCGATCACCCACCCAGTAGGACCAGAGATGGACATGTACCGGCAAGTTAAGGATGTGAAGTGTTGAATATCCCAGTTCTGAGACTGTTCTCAGATCGTTTCGTTTAAAAAACGATGCAAATTACTTCCTTGTCAAAATCACCTGTCGTCAAAATAAAGGTTTCTAAGGAACGCTGCCTTGAGATGCAAACAACTCGTGTGGACTTTTATTTTGAAGTGCACTTTGCCACTGAACGTTCTTGACCTGGAAGTAGGTCATTTGAGTCCTGGATATCTTTTTTCTTCGTTTTCATCTATGGTTTTCACCTTGAATACTCAAAATGTGGTCCTTTTCAGGTAGCATGGAAGCGTATACATTAGTATAAGGTAACGGAGATAGGTATCGTCTTATATATGCTAATACCACGCTTAGTTAGTAGCATTAGTGGCGTGTTTTGATATAAATCAACCTATATGCTAACAACTTAGCTTTGTAGCTAGTGGTAGCTGTTGAATGGGCGCGCATGTTTTGTCACACCTGCCTGCACCGTAGGCGGTGTTTCACGTAACGTCGCGGTGAAGCTAAGTTTTCTGTTCAACGGAGGAAGCGCAACGTCAAAGTAACCACATTTACTTTTGTGTTAACAGACATATGAGATAAATAAAACTGAAATGTTTTAATTTCGTCTCCAATTTAAATGTTTCGATATTGGCGCCCCCATTGGTAACTACTAGTAAAACGTTAGACACAGAGACACTGGAATTGTCTTTATATTGTAAATACTGATTAAAAAAATCAGAATATTTTGAGAATATTTTGAAATTAAATTACATTTCCACATAAAGAGGTTTAAAATTGTTATTATTATTCGATTAATTATTAATTATGGTAACTTTCAAAATAGCACAACAAAAGAAATTCATGAAGATACAGTATGGCCAAAGTGTGTTTGTTGATATCCATGTCAACATACTTCGTGTTGTTTACCATGGTGTAGGTCAGGCCTTATTATTCTGGATAAGAGATAACTTAATGCTTTTGCATACAATTGTATTTTAGACAATAGTGTGCTTCCAATTTTGTGTCAAGAGTTTGGAAAAGCCCTGTCTTGTTTAAACATGACAATGTCCCTGTGCACAAAGCCTTATCACCCAACATGCATGTCCCACCTCACGAATGCAGTTGTTGCTGTGTGACCAGAAATCCCTGCAGCCAGGTTCCAAAATCAGGTGGAAAGAGAGTGGAGGCCATTATAGTAACAGCTAAAAGCCTGCGGTTTTGGAATGACATGTTCTACATTTACAAACAGCTGTTTTGTTTGTCTGACCACATACTTTTGGACATATATTGTATCAAGCATTAGGCCAAGATTTGTCATTAACTAAATGTCCTTTTGTATGATTTTCCCACAGAACTGTGTGTCACCCCACTGATCTGTGACATCATTGCAGCTGCTGCTCCACCATGAACACAAAAGCATGTGCGTCTCTGCTCCAACTCTCCAGGATGGGGTTCAGACTTTGTCCATCCAAAGCCCCTCGCTGCTGTGTTGGGCCCTTGTGTTTAACAACAGTGACTTCCGTTTGTCTTCCACATATCTCTCCCTGCTCGCCTGTACCCTGCAGTCACTCTTACTCTAGCAACGTCAAGGTGCGCTCTTATCTTCGGTACATGAAACACAAGATCATGTCCCCTCCCAGTCCTCCGTACAGTCATGTGTGTCAGGTAGGAGATCCAGTGTTGCGTTCACATGCTGCTCCTGTTGACCCTGTCGCTATAACAAGCTCCGAGATCCAGCAGGTCATCAACACTATGGTGAAAGTGATGCGTAAACTTGAGTGTGTGGGACTGAGTGCGCCTCAGATTGGGGTGCCACTCCGCATCCTGGCCCTGGAATATCCTCAGAAGATGTTGGAGGAGAGTTCAGCCTGCATCAAGGGAGGTCCGCGGCCTTTCCGTCCAGCCACTGAGGATCTTTGTCAACCCCCAGCTGAGGGTCCTGGATGGACGGACTGTGCTCTTTCAGGAGGCCTGTGAGAGCATCTCAGGGTTCTCTGCCACAGTGTCACGCTACCTGTCTGTGGAAGTTTCCGGTACGCATGTTTATAGTTCAACCTTGTATTTGCCACACAATGATGGGTTTTTTTTGTTTTTGTTTTATGACATTTTGTGACTTCGTCTGTTCATGCTAATAAAAAAAACAACACAAAAACGTGGAATAAAATTTAGCTTTGTGTTTCACTCAAAACAAGAATAAGTAAATTAATCAAAACGTATTTAATTTGAGTACGAAAAATGTAATTAGGGTAGCTGGTACTACACAGAGTTTCCCATGGAAAATGAATTCCTCTGTCTAATCAGTTGACACATTAAAAGGCAATTGTTAATGTGTTTGTGTTCTTTTTCTCGTCCCTCTGCATGTTCACCCTGCAGGTCTGAATGAGAAGGGTGAAGCTGTATCCTGGCAGGCCAGTGGCTGGCCAGCTCGTATCCTACAGCACGAGATGGATCACCTGGACGGGGTCCTCTACATCGACCGCATGGACAGCAAAACCTTCATCAACATTAACTGGCAGGCACATAATGAATAGAAGATCCTCAGGACAAGCGACAAACATTTAAAACTTCTGGTTTGCAGAAAGGGATGCATGTTGGTTTCTGGTTGGAATAAGAGTTCAGGATTGCTTGAAGCTGCAGGGCAGAAGCCCCAAAGCAACAATCTATATCACCTTAAAGTGCAAGAGAGCCATGTTCTGTGGACCTTAGGTGTATATGTGAAGAATTAAGAGGCTGATATGTTCATGATATGGGTCAATCATAAATGTGTGACCGTTGTCTGCCACCATAGTGAGTGTGTACTTGTACACGTGTGTGTGGGTGGGGGCTGTTTGTGGAGAAAAGGATATTACTCATTTCTCAATTACTTAATTTTGTTCAACTCGACATTTAAATAAATGAAAAATCTTAAGTTTTTCAAAACATACACTTCTGTAAAAAACTGGTCATTCTACTGTATTTACATAAGAATTGATGAATCTACATGAAGTTAAACGAGAACAGGGGACTCGAGACATGTCTAGGACATGAGCAGGCATGACCCAGTAGAAAGATATGTTTAGAATCTGTCTTGCTGCTTATGACATTTAAACAGCTTCTGCGTGAGTGTGAGTTAACTGAAAAATGACAAGGAGGATGACGCCTCAAAATCAAAAAGTTCTGAAACGGTTAAGACGGCTGGTCAGTTTCACCCAGTGTGGAAGTTTATGCATGTGACTTTACACGTCCATGAGCAGTATTTGTCAGTGTTTTTACAATGTATTAATAAATATCAAAATATCTTTTTCTGCCATTTTTTTGCAGTTTTGTCAGCAAATTTTAAAAATATCAAAAAGTTTAACCATAAATGACATTTGGTGGACAGTTTATATTTGGGCTGAACAGCAACCGATTTGATTTTGATTTAATCCACCCAATGCACAGCATGCACCTGCAAATTTGATTTATTGACTTATACAGGTGAAACTTGAAAAATTAGAATATTGTGCAAAAGTTTCAGTAATTCAACTTAAGGTGAAACTAATTATATAGACTCATTACATGCAAAGTGAGATATTTCAAGCCTTTATTTGATATAATTTCCATGATTATTGCGTACAGCTTATGACCTAACCCCAAATTCAAATTCTCAGAACATTAGAATATTACATGAAATCAATGGGGGGAAAAAAGGATTTTAAATACAGAGATGTCAGCCCTCTGAAAAGTATAATCATGCATTTGAAGTCAGTACTGGGTTTGGGCCCCTTTTGTATGAATTACTGCCTCAATGCGGCGTGGCATGGATGCTATCAGTCTGTGGCACTGTTGAGGTGTTATGGAAGACCAGGATGCTGCAATAGCGGCCTTCAGCTCTTCTGCAATGTTCGGTCTCATGTCTGTCATCTTTCTCTTGGCAATGCCCCATAGATTCTCTATGGGGTTCAGGTCAGGCCAGTTGCTGGTCAATCAAGCACAGTAATTCCGTGGTCATTGAACCAGGTTTTGGTACTTTTGGCAGTGTGGGCAGGTGCCAAGTCCTGCTGGAAAATGAAGTCAGCATCTCCATAAAGCTCGTCTGCTGAAGGAAGCATCAAGTCCTCTGAAATGTCCTGGTAGACGGCTGCGCTGACTCTGGACTTAATAAAGCACAGTGGACCAACACCAGCAGATGACATGGCTCCCCAAACCAACACAGACTGTGGAAACTTCACACTGGACTTCAAGCATCTTGGATTGTGTGCCTGTTTATTCTTCCTCCAGACTCTGGGACCTTGGTTTCCAAATGCGATGCAAAATTTGCTCTCATCAGAAAAGAGGACTTTGGACCTCTGAGAAACAGACCAGTTCTCCTTTTCTTTAGCCCAGGTAAGACGCTTCTGATGTTTGTTGTTCAGGAGCAGCTTGACAAGAGGAATACGACATTTGAAGCCCATGTCCAGGACCCGTCTGTGTGTGGTGGCTCTTGATGCAGTAACTCCAGCCTCAGTCCCTGTGAAGCTCCCACACACATTTGAATGGCCTTTTCCTGACAATCCTCTCCAGGCTACGTTCATCCCTGCTGCTTGTGCACCTTTTTCTTCCACACTTTTCCCTTCCACTTAACTTTCTATTAATGTGCCTTGATACAGCAATTTGAGAACATCCAACTTCTTTTGCAAATACCTTTTGAGGCTTTCCCTCCTTGTGAAGGGTGTCAACTATGGTTTTCTGCACAACTGTCAAGTCAGCAGTCTTCACCATGATTGTGAATTCCACTGAACCAGACTGAGAGACCAATTAAAGGCTCAGGAACCCTTTGCAGTTGTTTTGGATTAATTAGCTGATTAGAGTGTGACACTTTGAGCCTACAATACTGAACCTTTTCACAATATTCTAATTTTCAGAGATTTTGAATTTGGAGTTTTCAGAAGCTGTAAGTCATAATCATCAAAATTATATCAAATAAAGACTTGAAATATCTAACTTTGCATGAAATGAGTCTATTTATAATTAGTTTCACCTTTTAAGTTGAATTACTGAAATAAATGAACTTGTGCACGATATTCTATTTTTTTGAGTTTCACCTGTATGTTAGATGGGTATCAGGACAAAACTTTCTATTAAATGATCCCACTACTATTCTGTCATCAACATTAAAAAGGCATTTCTTTTATGAAAAGGTAACATTTTGATACATGTTCAATACTGTGCAAAAATCTAAGGTCAGTGTGGAAAAATGCTGTAAAGTAAGAATGCTTTCAAAAATAGTCATTAATTGATTATATTTGTCAACTGTGAGTGAACATAAGAAAAATCTAAATCAAAATCGATATTTGGTGTCAAACAGTATCAGTTCTTCTGGGTACACTTGTACATAGCTTTTGATGGAACACAGCCGGTAGGTTGGCCCTGACATCTTGGAGAACTCTCCACAGTCCTTCTGTGGGTTTAGGCAGCCTCAATTACTTCTTACATATCAAACATATATAGAACTCCACTGTCACCAAAGTAATTTGCTCATGCATTATAAAACATTTGACACAGACAAGTGGCATATTAATGCTTTTTATTCCAGTCTGTGTGCAGGCAACAAATACAGATGAAAACAGACTTCCTTGTGCTTCACACTGAATTACATTTAAGAGGCCCAAGAGTACAAACTGTTAATCACAACTTCAGGTATTGACATTATTCATTCAAAAAACGGTGATAATGGTACAAATGTTGGTAAATTACTTACAGAACTGGGTAATGAGTCTCAGAAAGACGACCAAAGTAGAAATACTAAAGCATACTTAATACTGCATTTAAGTTTGTGTCAAGGCAACATTTGAATTTGTTTGTATGTATTGTACTTGATTTCTGTTTCCAGTACACAGATTTAAGGCACTGTCATTTTAGTTGTGCCTCATTAATGCAAACATGGTTCACACAGAGGATGACTGGTCAAAAGTTTGGCCGCAGGTGCATACAACAGGACTTTTGTACCAACAATACCTACAATACTCATTTCCACAATATCTGCACAAAACCAGAGGCTTTCTGTGGCATGCCATCCCGCAGGAGCACACTCCCAGTTTCTTGATCTTGTGGTAAATTTGGCATGATTCTAACCCTCTGCAGGAACCAGAGTGGAAGACACTGCAGCTGAGACACACGGCCTGAGGGTCCAGTTCAGCGAGGTTGCAGCAGTCATGGTAGGTGATTGGCTGAAGAGATGAAATTACTGACTTAGTGTTAGAGTTATCATACAGAGCTAAGGAGGACATTGCTGCGCTGCTGCTGCTGAGAGTTGGCGACGCACTCATGCCACTCGCAGAGAGGCTTCCACCCTCGGGTGACACTGCTCTCAATTCTTCCATCTCTTCTGTTGTACTATCAGGGTATACCACTGTGTGGCTTTCCCTGCGGCATTGCTGAAGCAAGGCACAGGTGATATTGTGCAAGGTGTTGCATTCAATACAGAGGTTCTGAGAAGGATGAGGAGATTGGAGACAGCTGCAAAAGTGGTAGCCTCCAGCCTCGCCCTCGCAAAGCCCCTTAGCTTCTACCTGCAGACTGCGAGACAGCGAGTCTGCTTCGCCAAACCTCGACTCCTCACAGGGACGTCTGTCTTGCCTCATGCTGGCTGAGGAGCTCCTGGTAGTGTCTGATTTCAGTGGTGACGTCTTGGTCAGATAGCAGTTGAGTGTAGAGACGCAGACGTCCTCTCTGGGGGACAGGGAGGTGCATGGGGAGGACAAGGACGTCACTCCGTTGCTGAGTGTTTTGACAGCAGGGAGGGACGCAGTGCTTGAGTCACCCAGGTCAATGAGCGGGGACTCTCGTCGTCACTGACAACCGCCTGCCTGTGCCGCCCATTATGATCATGATCATCTGTGTACAGGTCCACCTCCCCTTCTCCAAACGGCTCCGACAGAGGCTGATTCACTTTCAAAATCTTCTTGGTGTTGTCCAGGGCGACCTGGTGAGATGCATGGACAATTAATCCTCTACCATTTAAATGTACTTTCTGTCGTTCTCAAACAGTAGGGGGTAATTGATAATGTTGTAATGAGGTGGTGAGTGGCAAAGCTCAATCCTTATTTGGTGGGTTAGACTGAAATATGTCCATAGCAGTGAGGATCTAAAACAAGTACTGAAAGATGGGAATGAGTGTCACTAGCTCTGAGTATTTCAAATGCCCAGTGGAAAAAAGGTTTGTTCCAGAGGCATCTAAGCAAAATAGGGGAAAAAACGAGGTGCAGTCAGTGAGATTTCTATCTAAAGTAATTTCATTTTGACCCAATAGAAAAGGTTTAAACTGAATTTGCAATTTTAAATCGAAAAGACAAATATATGATTAGCATAGCTACTCAGCAAATAAGACACACCGGTCTGGATGGAAATGTATCCAGTGCCAAACAGTAGGCGGGATTTGTAATAGACAATGCATTCTTACAGCCTACCGGATAAAAGATCCCCTCTAACAAGGCTTTGAGAGAGACGACGTTTACCTGTGGCTGACACTACAACAGCCCACGTGGGATATATTAATTCTTCCAAGAAATTCAGTGACAAAGAATTAAGCTCTTTCTCCTTTCATGTGCAAATACTCATAAGTCCACCTTAAAACACAAGAGGCCCTATTCTGGTTTTGCCCCTCTGTGTGGTATTTTAGTGCCCGGGAGCAAATGCCCAACAATAATAGAATAATGCTTAAAAAGTAAATAATCAACTTTAATTGATCAAGTTTACATTGCCAAAACAGTGTGCTGTCATATGTTAAGGTATGATGTAACCAGAAGAATTAAAACTGAAATCAGATTGCTGAGTCCATATAAACGGCTTCATTACCTTTTTTATCATTGACTTCTATCATTATTATCCAAATTAAATAAAAACCCACACCATCCGCCGTTGGCTGAAAATTGTGGTGCTGTGTTGGTATCGTGCAGCTTTGCACTGTGCAGACAACAAAATGATTTCCTGGTCTTGTTAAGCTGCTGCTGTCATGTTTCTTTAGGATCTCCCCAAGAATTAAAAAAGTCAGTGTGTTTGAATAATGTCTGGCAGCACAGCATGAGTTGACTGACTCACCGGTAGAGTTAAATAAATTAATCACAAGGTGGGGCTGCAAAAGTGGAAAGCTCCACAACCGAGGTGACAGTGTTTTAGGATACAGATTCACTCCCCTCGTGACGGACAGACCGATTTGCCAAATGCCAGGCAGACACATACCTGTAGGCTGTTTCCTCTCTGCCGCTCCTTCACCAAATTCAGCTCCCACTGTGCCTCACCAAAGTGCTTCCCCAGAGCCGTAAGAAGGAGGCGACACTCACAGCGGGCCAGGAAGAAGGCACACGCAAGGCTCAGGAGGTCACTCAGAGAGGCAGGACTGACTCTGGGCGACTGGAGCCGAAGCTGCTCGTGCTGAGACGAGCTGAACTGGTACCCTAGCAGGCCGAACAGTTTCTCAATCTGTGGCATCAACAGCACCGGTTTGATATAGTGGGTAAATATACCGGAGTACATCTGGGACACAAAAAAAATAAAGAAAAGAAAAACAAATAAATCAATAAATTAAAAATGGGGAGATATACAAGGTTTCCACCAATATCATATTTTAAGTCTAGTGATTTTTGTCCTGAACTGTCATGCCAAAAATAAGACTAGTGGGTATTGAACCCAAGATTTTATTCTTGTCAGGGTGGAAAAAACATTTGAATTAAAATTTAATTTCATGATAATAAAATAAATGACATTCAAGGGGTGTGTAATATTTTAAGAAGAAACTCAGAAGTAAACAGATTTCTTAACACAAATAGAAATCAGACATTTGATACGTGACTCCATTTTTTCAGCCGGTTTTCATCCAACCTTGACTACTTTGTACTCCTTCCTCCAAGGCCCAAGGTAGAGGTTCAGGGCCACTTGCTCCAGGACCTCAAAAGCTTTAGCCAGGCCTTGCAGCCCTCCTCTGGCTCGGGCTCGCCCAGCGCTGGCTGCTGCTGTTGATGATGCTGCTGCTGCTTTGAGCGACTCCTCCATCACCCTCAGTGGATCCAGACCAAGGCAGTGTGTCTCCTGAGCATCTCCTTCCCTCAGTAGCTCCTCCACCTGCTTCCATAGCTCCTCATCGCTACATGCTAGGTTGGAGCCTTGTCCCACAATTTGCTGCTCCAAACTGTGGTCATAGGCGCTCACTAGATCTCTGGCTCTCTGCGTAGAGATGCTCATCTCTTTTATTCAGCTGGGAGGGGGACAAACAGGACACTGAAATGAAGGCTGAAACATTGGCACTTGTTCTCTCCTGATCATAAATTATTTTTAGCATTAGTATTACACAACTGTATAGAATTTATATTCTATACACTGATCTAATAAATTATTTTACACTTTCTTTATTATTTATAATATAGGGGAGACAGGGTATATTTGTAACATGGGAAGAGTTGTATCAACACCAATTCCACCAAATAGAGATAAGATAGGAGTTTGGTGATCATTTCATTTACCTACTTCCTCCCCAATCAGGCCTGGTGTTTATCAAGTCTAGTCCAGATTTGGGAGCTCTAGGTATAGTGGTTTTGGATCTGGACCTGGTCTAATATGGCCTACAAGCGAAGAAAGCAGTGAAATTGGCCTTTAGAGCATTTTTACAAATTGAATAAAGGTTTCACAAATCTGAAACTATATTTTAAAGAAACCTTACCCTCTCTGGGTCAATCTAGTCCAGATTTGAGATCTCTAGGTATAGTGGTTTTGGATCTGGGCCTGGTCTAATGTGGTCTACATGTCAAAAAAGCAGTGAAATTGCCCTTTAAAGCATTTTCACAGATTGAATAAAAGTTTCACAAATCTGAAACTATGTTTGATTGAAACTTTAGTCTCTCTGGGACAGTGTCGTCCAGATTTGAGATCTCTAGGTATAGTGGTTTTGGATCTGGACCTGGTCTAATGTGGTCTTCATGCGAAAAAAACAGTGAAATCTGTTGTCATTTTCACAAATAAAGTTTTTTTCAAATCTAAAAAAGTGTTTCAGACAGCATTAAGGCTTTGCCTAAAATGCATAACAGCTTCCGCAGCAGTAAGAGGTGCAAAAAACGGAGATTCGGTAACTCAGTAACGTAAGTTAACTTTCACTTAAGTTCCCCTTAACCTTTCCCTTAACTGCCGAATCGGAATCTAACTTCAGCGTCGTGGCGGGTCCGAGCTACTGTAGCGTTAGCTAGCTGCTCGTGGCTGCGTCACTATGGGATAGTGAACAAATCGCTCCACATTAGCTTTTTACCGTTACATCGTTTGTATGTACTGTCTGTGGTTCTTGCAGGCTTTGAGACTTTGACATTGTGATACAGAGGAAAGTAACATGGGTGATTGGTTGGTGAAGTAACATTAATGTGAAAGCTAACGTTATATAACTTTGCACCGGACAACATTAGCAACTGCTCGGCGTAGACAGGTGTCAGCTAACGCTATCTAACTTGAGCCAACTGCAGCACAAAATCAAAATATATTTTACAAGCTTTGTAGTAATATTAGCTTAACTATCCAGTAGGAGGAAAGCCAACTCCGGGTCTGTTTTTATACCCAAAACAAAGCGGAGGTTTCTCCGATTCAAAAACCCTGCCGATGTTTTTCCGTGTTTTCGTCCGCAGTCGATCCGATTCACATTTGGTCCGACGAGCTTCAGCAGATTAAACTATTTGCATGCATTTTATCCTCATGTTGAGTTGATTTTGGAGTCTGTGTTGTGCTGGGAGCAGGACTTTCTTAGTGTTAGCAGGCTCCATGTCGTAAGTTGCAGTGTCGTCGCTGCTGAGTGCAAAGTCAGGGCTCTGGACACAGCGAGAGGCTCAGGAGCGCGCATGCACGTGCCAGTCACTGGATTTCGCGGAAAATCCGACCCGGAGCCTTCGAATAAGAATAGGAATATTTGCCTTCAGAGTTAATGGCCAAACCCGGCAGGTGGATCATTTTAATGTCAGATTACAACCCCTTCACACACAGGCAATAAAAAAAGGATTCATTTTAGTAGAAAAACTACATACAGCCCCTTTAAGTAAGTTTATTCTATAGATAAATTTACATACACATTCATACTGTTCATGCACGAGTCATCGACAAAGTCTGTTACAGGAAAAGAGAAACATTGTTCTGTGATATCACTACTTGTTTTGGAAGATTATAATATGGTGTGGCATCGATTTTTGATTTTTTTGTGAGATTGTTACAACTTACCCCAGCATGTGTTACAACCTAGGTTGTAACAAGGGAACACAAAGCATTTGACATCAACTCACGAGGTCTGTGATATTCTTGTAGAGGACTGAATTGGTGCCATTTGTAGTGAACAAATGTAGGTCCTTTGTATAAAAATTTGAGAACTCTAGCTAAAAAAATTCAGTGAGTTACTGAAGCAAAAAGTGTTACAACCATAACCGGTCCCCCACTACACTAAAAGAGCTTTAAAAGAATCTGCAATGTTGCATTGCTTTCAGTAAATTAAAGCGGTTTGTGTCGTGAGTGCAACACAAGGGAACTATGGACACTGCAAATATTAAACATTACAACCTGCTGCATAGCATATTACAAACTACGTTAGCTATTACTTTTTGCGAGCGTAAACACATTACAACCGAAAGTGAAACTTGTGACAGGCCTAAGAGAAAGGAAAAAAAGTAAAGTTAGTTATTTAGCGTTAAAAGTTTTACATTAACGTTGCCTTTTAAGAAAAGGCAATCCAGTCTGACGTTAGCATTAGCTTAACCTATTTCCACACTGACTAGCTATTTCGCTAGGTTAACTTACCTGTTACTGTTTTAGGTTTTTAATGGCGAGAACTTCACACCAAGTCTCTTATAAATGGTGGTCAATTAAAAGTCGTTTACTTAATTCGTCGAAGACTTGGTCATCAAACATCATACAATCATACAATACATACTACCAACCATCTACCAACCAACGAAAAATCAACTTTCAGAATTGGGCCAGATTGTTCTCCACCACCAAACAACGTGTTTAATATATGGGCAAAGAGCCAGGAAGTAACATCATATCTCCTCAGAAAAGTAGAAATTCCCTATGAAGAAGACTTTCATGTTGTTTTGGACATACGCCGAGTTATAGGACGACTCTAGTTGATTTTGAAACACTTTGTGGTTCGGGTTTTAGAAGGCGTCTTTTGCCGATACGCAAGGCAATACTAAATTTCTAACAATTGTGAGTGACAATCTCAATTCAAGAAAAGAGTGTCGAAGCTAAGCTAACATTACCTTGTAACCACAGCTGAAAGTTGGATCCAAATAGAACGTTAGGCCTTGGTTGGCCCACAAGAGACACCCCAACTCACCTGTGTCTAGAAGTTATTCAGATATTTGTCAATAAATTATGTAAAACATTTCCGGGGCTACGAAGTAGTCGCCCTGCAGCTGTGATTGTCCTGGTTAAAGTAAACATTGTCACGTGGCACGGGTTTTCCCAGACGGGTGCGCGTGGTAGCGGTATCGGAGCGGACCGGGGGAGAGGAGTTCTGCTGGGGAAAGATGACTTTGAACTCAAAATGCTGGATCAACATTTGATCCACTACATTTGAAACGAAATAAAGCGAAAACAGACGGAAACTACAGTTTCGTAGTTTATCGAAAAAGAAATGACCAGTTTGGATGTGTTGTGTGTAACCTACCAAGCTTATATTGTCAAAAATGTAACATCCTCCACTAGATGGCAACATTTCATATTTTAAGGGCCCTACTTCGATGGCCTACATGAACTGAATGTCTTTCATTAAAGTCAATTTGCGAGTAAAACTTTCGCCGCCCCCCCCACCACACACACACACACACACACACTCCTGTGGTGAAGACAGTGGGAAGCCTCTTTTGCTGACCTACGGGCGTGGCTTGAGTGACACCGGTAGAAGGGCGGAACTGTGGCCCCTGGATTTATTTTAAAGCATCCAGGGTTGGTCCTGATGCTCTGCACAACTCAGCAACTTCACTTCCAGCGGACTCAGAGTGTCATCCTCTACCCTTCAGCAGGCCTGTGCAACTGCAGCCAGCATGTCAAACTCAGACAGAGTTGTGTTAGCTCTAGGAGGAGCGGGGACAGTGGGCTCTGGGATAGTTAAAGCAATGCTGGACAAAGGTAAGCTGCTCAGGGGCCACCAGGAGACACAAAGAAACCACTTCTCTTCTGCTAGGAGGATATATAAGAAATATTACATTTTCTATGTTAAGTCTGAAATCCTAATTAATTTGGAGACGATCTAAACAGTTTTATGTCTCCATCTCGCAGGTTTTTGCCGTGGGAATTCCATCATGATTAACGGCAGAGAATTTTTATGAGTAGCCTATTTAATGTCTTTTTGAGTATTTTATGAGCATTTTCTAGCTTTAAATTGTTAAATGTCTGGCTTTTAATCCGATGTTGGTGGCGCGTCTGCGTGCGTACATGTCAATTATCGGGTTTATCTCCAAGCACAAGCTTTTTACTGACAGATCAACCAATCAGGTGTTTGGCCAAAATCGTTGCGCAGCGCTGTACATTCAGGTGCGTAATGAACCGGTTGGATTCCTGCGTGTCAAGCCAGAAAACATTCAAGGCGCGTCAGAATTGGTTTTGGCTGTGCGCACTATGATCCATCAAGTGTTCACAAAACAATACTCCCGTGCCAAACTTGCTGTAGGCATGAACTCAACAATCACGAATCATTGAACATAGTGTGATATAAAATATATATCGAAAGGGCAAAGGTTGTTCACACCCATGCAATTTTAATTTAATTTAACCCAGATCGTGAATCATTTAATGCTGAATCACAGGGAAACACTGATAAGATTTTGTATAATATAAAATGTGAGCACGGTGCAGTTATAAAATGCTTGTTGGATTTTATCTGTATTTCAATATGAGCATGACATATGACATTTTCACACAGTATGGAAAACATGATTTACATTACATATGAAAATTGATAATAATGTGGGTTACAAGGTTGAGTATCCTATTATACAAAACACTAACCTAAATGTAAATAGCTGCGTTTTAATTATGTGAGTTTATGATCACTAGTGGATGCTTCCTTTCATTATCTATTTATAAACTTGATGTTTTATGGTTGTAGTTGAGTGTAATTTCAGTTTTGGTTCATCTGCACCCTTCTATTTGGGTTATTTATTGTGCTCTGCTGCCTCTGTGTGTGTGTGTGTGTGTGTGTGTCCTGCAATGAACCAGTGAAAGAGATGGTGCAGGATGCTGTGATGAGAGTACACTGGTTTTATTTACATTGCATGTCCAGAGCTTTGCTGTTTGCCCTAAGCAGAAAGTTTCCATCTGCGGTTCTGTCATATTTAGCCCTGTGATGACCTTGATAAACAGATTAGGACAATGCAGGCCTATTAGTGAATGCTTTTATGTGAGAGGGATTAGACCCACTGTATGTGTTGAATGAGCTGTTGTCTGTCTGCACTATAGATTAATGAAGTATCTGTGTGTGTGTGTGTGTGTGTGTGTGTGTGTGTGTGTGTGTGTGTGTGAAGGTTTCAAAGTCGCAGTGATCTCCAGGGACAGCAGCCGGCTGGAGAGACTCCAATCATTTGTCTCTCCCAACACAAAGGATAACCTTACCACTATAGTGGGGAATGTGGGTAAGTTGGGTTACACCATCCTTTCATTCATCTAGATAAACATGTAATGCATATGGCAACATACAGTACGTGCATTGAAAAGAATCTCTAGCAGCCCCAAGAGGCTGCAAAGTTTATTGCATTACACCAATAACATCTCCTTCCTCCACTGCACTCCACCATAAATAATAGTTTTCTGTTTTTTAATTTTTTTAATTTTTGCGTAGCATGAAAGGACTACCGCTTGCATTTTGTTGTACAACCCTGTGTTGCATAACAACAGATAAATCGACCTTGAACTGTAAAAAATAAAAAAAGATTTAGAGCTTTATCAGTATTTAGAGAAGTGTAAGAGTCTAAAGTCACAAATGACTGAAGGACATTCTCAGCTGGACCACCACATGGACGCCTTTTCTCTCCTGAATCCTTCTCTCTGTTCCAGGGTCAGAGGAGGGAGCAGAGCAGGCAAAGCAGGCCCTGCTGAAAGCGGTGGGTAAGGTGACAGACATTGTCTCCTCTCTGGGCTTCAGTTGGTGGCAGGGAGGACCACCACACACCCAGTCTCTCAAAGACCTACACTGGGTGAGCGCACACACACACACACACACACACATACACCAGGCATCAGCTGGACCGATAAATGAGACTGCCAGTGGTTCTGATTAAATATTATTATATTTTCTTTGTATTCCAGTAAGCACATATACTTGTTCTCCTGTTACATAATGTCTGCATGTAGTTGCAGAGGTTTTTCCTCAAATACAAGAATTTAATTTTTGATTCTTGTCTGATTTGTTTCATATTTCATCTCCCATCACCCCTCTAGGTAATTGAAACATTACTTTTCAGCACATTTGTGTCATGGAAGGCCTTCTTCCCCTTGGTGAGAGACGACTCCAACTGTACCTACACCTTCATAACAGGTGACTCTTTAAGCCACTTATTTCTAATAGCACACTGAGACACACCGAGAAAACTGAAGTGAAGTGAAGTGAAGTGAAGTGCTGTTTGGTTTGTACAGAAGCCAGAAGAACACAAAGGCTCATGCAAAGTCACTCTGCAACAGGACTCTGCAGAGTCGGGTGATATTACTCTGTGGGTTCAACATTACGACTCCTTTCACATAATGCAAAGTCAGGTGATCTGTCTTTATTATAAGAAATATTGATTACTACAGCTTTAACTTAAATTAGCATATATAAGTCTTTATAACAATGTATGTTGTTATGTTCAGTTATTTTTGACCTTTAAAACCAAAACAATCCATGATTTTTTTCACAATCAAGTACAGATGATTCCTCTCATTCGTGTCCCGTGGTCTATAGTCACCACAACCACAACTCTCCAAAATGATCACATGGTCAACAGTCTAAAATTGGTCTGCTAGTGTGTGTTTATATAGTTTTCTGCCCTCTGCTGCTCTGTGCCACAGGTGGAGCAGGTGAGAAGTTGCTGATGCCTGGTACGGGCTTCCTGACAATAGGAGCTGCCAGCACCCTGGCCTTCTGTCAGGTGCTGCGAGGCGAGTACCCTGAGGTTCCCTGCAAACTCAACCAGGTGAGACTTAAATGAGATTACAATTAACAAAGCACCAAAGCTGATAGACACTTCCTACCTGACCTGTGTCCTAGCCTCAGACCTGTTCATGTATTTAGTTCTCACCAGTTCGGCAGAAGATTATAAAATAAATCCTTCGGTTTTCTGGCAAGAGCCTGTTATTTTCCCCACAGCGCAGCCTGAGGCTTTAAAGAGGAGAATTAGTTCTCTTTTTCACACAATGCAAGTAGCATTTTTTTGTCTGCTTACAGTATACACATCTGCTCTGTAAATGACATCCTTCCCGGATCCACTTTGACCTCCTGTACTCAGCGTAGTTGTGCATACACAATTCATGTGATTATTAACTAGGTTTTACTACCTCTGAATAAAGTGGTTTAGATAGTCTGGATAGTCTTGTTTACAATCTGTCTGATACTCTGACTACTCATGTCCTGTTGGAAAACATATTTTATCACTATGTCCCCAGATGTTAGCAATTACTTTGGTGCTATACGTCAAGTCCCTAAGGCCACGCCCACTTTAAAGGAAAAGAATCTGCTTTCACACGAGACAAACAGCAAAATGCAGAAAAGCTGTTGTGTAGCAGATTTTAAAACATGTAAATATACAAATCCAGATCTGATTTTAGGCATATAAGATACCTGAATATTCACTTTCAGTCAGGTAAATAGCAAAATGACCCTGGTGACAGTTACTACTGATGATAGTAGAGTGGGAGTAAAGTCATACATATAGCAGCATCCAACTAAATCTCAGCCTAGCATAGCTCAATCAGTTGGCAATTTACAAAAAACACTTAGCCTAACGATACCTGGTAATTCAATCAAATATATAGAGCTGTCCAGAAAAGCAATATCTTACCATTGTGTTGGGTCGTTGATCCACTTTGACAGGGGCATGACAGCTGCCCAATCCGATCAACCTTAATTTATCAAGGTAACACAAATGCTCAGGTTCAGGCAAGATCGCAAAATAATTATTTGACATAAAACAAAGGTTTAGTTAAACTAAATGAATGCATACATACTTTTGTCCCCCCAAGAGGGGTGTGGCCATAAGGTTTTATGATGTACCCATATCTTCCAGGATGATGTGTCGCAAGCGAGCAAAACTGAAAAATAAGACTCAAGTTACAATAAACCTGAAAAACATCACAGTTAAAACCTTTTCTGTGCAGAGGTCAAACTTACACAGTGACGGTCAACAGATGACCTGATAAACTTTCCTGCCTCTCTATCCTTCTCCTGTATACAACCTACCCCCTCTCTTCATCTCTCTCTTCCTTTATTGAATGGTCGTGGCAGGTGAAGATCGACACAGGTGTAGCCACTCCAGAGCGCATGGCGCCTGGTTACCTGAACCACCTGGACCTGGGCGAGGCTGTTGCCACCCTTGTGGAACGGCGGAAAACTTCCCACACTGTCTTCACCATCAACTGCCCCGCAGACTTAAAAACTGTCCTTCTGGAGAGGAACCTTTAGACCTGGAAAGCCTTCCTCCTGCCTTGTTGCCACAGGGACATATCTACACTTCTTCTGTTCCTAATGTTAACGAGTGCTCCAGAGTGTCTTTGGTTCATTGGTTTTCTTCTCCCATAACTCTGAACCCCATCCATGCACAACTGTATGTAAACTGATTCCACAAATACTGTATATTCTGCTGCCTGTTCTCGTATTGATAGCAACTGGCTTCACTGCATGTGCTGTTGTGTGATATATCTGTTAAAAAAAACGCACAAGATTTCAAATACTCACCTAGTTCTCATTGCTGCCTGCTTCTGTATAAACGTTATCACACAGACAGTTCTGTTCTGTCTTACATCATGGCAAGTCATAATACCCAAAATACCACTGCGATTTCTCCATGGATCTGCAAAATATACATATAAAACTAACCACTTAAGGCCAAAAACATTAGACAGAACAGGTGAAGACTGATGGCTGTAGGAGGAGGGATGTTTAACTAGAAATAGCCATGTTGGCCAGTTTCCTCACTGACAATTTAACAACTGGTCAAAAAAGCGGACGGTGGATGGAGTAATGTCTTGATAAGTGAAACCCCATTTTGCTCTTTATTAGCACACACTATGGAGGCACATGCAAGCTTAGTGCTGTTCCACTGATTGACAGTTGGTAGCAGTAACTGCCAGGTTTTTAAGACTTTGACAAAAATCGACTGCAAGTGTTTAATGATGACGGAAATGGCATTCAACATGTTCGTTTGAGGCGCTGAATGTTCAGTTTAACTGTGTTTACAAGGCAACTCCATATGGTGTCTTTAACATCTTGACATAAAGTGCACATAGCTCTTACACTATGACCAATGACCTGAAATGTTCATAACTTAGAAATACTGGAGATGTAGCTGGTAGGGAACATATACTGTCTGTATATGTATGTTGAGTCCTGAGATGTTGCAGACTTGAACAGTCTTAAAAAGCTAGGGATACTGCAGTGTGCTTGAAATGACCTCTGCAGACCTTGCCAATCATTGCTTAAAGTGGATGTAATTGTAAGATTGTCAGTTTCGGGAAAGTTGTAAAAAATTGTTGAACGCAGCCCCTCGAATTATGATGTTAGATAAGTGTAGGGGGCCAGGGGGTTTTGGATACTTTTAGATGATATAAGCACTTTGTATGATGCATACTGACCCCTACAGATGGAGACCATGGCTTTGAATAGTAAGACTCATTTGTATAGCATGATGAACAAACTGCCTGAACCTGACTGATTATAGATACACAGTATGGCCCATTTTAACCTCTTTGTAGAGCTTTGATTAGGTAAAAATGGAAGCTTCAATATCTAATGTTTTGCCTTCAAATGCCAATAAAGCACATATGTTTTACATCATAGATCCTGTGTGTTCATTGCAGTATTTGCCTGAAAACTGTATTTTTAGTATAGTTAAGGACACTTTAAAGGGGACATTGCAGCACTGAAACAAAATTAATGCAATTAACTCAAGTAGGTTGATCTTTGGGTGGGGCGGGTTTGATACATTTATATCCCCCTTGCGTGACTCTCTGTCCGTTTCACAAGCACCAGCACTGATCCCCAATAGACCCATTTATCTTCCACCCGTAATTTGGGGCAGCATGTCCCTTAGACAAACTGAACATAAGTTTAAAGGCCACAGCAGACTGCAGTATCAGGTCAAAGCATTGTTGTCTTGTATCCCAGCCTGTTACCACACGCATGTTACCACAACAGCAAAAAAAAGATGCCTGTTCTTTGGAAGAGGATAGTAAGACAATAATTAGACAAGAAAGCAGAGTGGGGAAAGCAAGAGTATTAGTAGTTGGGGTGAGGGGGCAGTGAGTCTTCTTGTTTTGAAATTGTCGGCTGACAGCTCAATTAGGCCAAATTATAATTAAATTGCAAGGGAGAACCCACTGGGCCCCACTTTCCCTTCCTCTTCATCTCCTCCTCTGTCTCTCAGAAACTCGTCCACACAAACGACCATATTCACCCTCTGACTCATCTCATTCTGATAGGAAAAATAAACTGCCTTTTGTTTAGGATGGAAAAAGGGGCCACAGTCATCTAAAGGAGACTCAACAGACTGAGGATCATTCAGAAAGGATATGGGAGTGAACAGATCAAATGAAATGAGAGAAAGTTGGGTGCCTTGACTTTGTATGAAGAAGGAGTATGAAGAGTGGTAAAAGGGTCATGAATTATCATGAATTGGATTAAACATTGAATACAACTCAATGTATGAAGTACAGTGCAAAAGGTGTGGGAAAAATGTTGTCAAGTAAGAATTCTTTTAAAAATAGACAAGTAAGTACACTTGCATAAAGCCAAGGATTTTGTAAGCATACTGTCAGGTGTATGATTAAACAATATACCAAACAGGTGATAATTAGTTCCTTCAAAATACATAACCAAATCCATCTGGTTTTATATTGCTTCCTCCTCCTCTGTCATGGAACTTGGTCCAGACATTCATCTTCCCCTCAGAATCACTTTGGTGATCTTTTTTTTCCAGCACCATCATCAGGTCAACATAATAAGTTCTCCAATACTTTGGTTTATGAACAAAATGCCTGTAAAATTAATGACATTTCCCATCAGCCTCAGCTACACTGTGTTTAGTGCTAAATAGGAAATGGTAGCACTAAGATGGCAAACGTGGTACATTATTCTACCTGCCAAACATCAGCACATTAGCATTGCCACTGTGAGCATGTAGCATTTAGCAAAATATGGCTGTGTCTATAGATTAAAAAAAATTTGCTGACACTCAAGCCGTGTGGCGGGTAAGGTGCTATCCAAGTTCAGTCCATTTACCATAAGAGAAAGGGTATGTATCATTAGGGTTATCAATAACCTAGGGTAACCTAGGGTACCCGATGGTCCATCCATCCATCGTCAACCGCTTAACCTGCGTACAGGGTTGCGGGGGGCTGGAGCCAATCCCAGCTGACATCGGGCAAAAGGCGAGGTACACCCTGGAGAGGTCGCCAGTCCATCGGGCCTTACCTGATGATACAACAGATTTCTATTAGAACACAGAGATGGTGGCAACGAAGAAAGAAGAGCAGTTAAACAGCTGAGAGCAGGGTGTAAAATTGCCCCTCTGCTTTTGATTAAAAACTGGAGTGGGTGAGATGAGAGGGATTAAAATGTTAAACCAAATGGAAAAACAAGCTGTGATCTTGGCAGTGCGGTGCTCTGCCTTTCGTGAGAGAGCAGCGAGACCTCACCAAAGCAGTGTTGAAGCTTTCAGTTTCTGAAAAGCCGACACACCACATACTGACTCGCCAGGCGACACCGCAAGAATTCGTCAAACAGACTGACTGATAAACGGTAGTTTAGTTAGAGAGGCAGGGCAGAGCTATGAATGCAGGAGATTGTGTGTGTGTGTGTGTGTGTGTGGTCCCTAGTGAGATATCATTTTTCCCTAGCCTGGTGAGTCACAAGGAGGAGGAAGAAGTGGACAGAGGGATGAACAGCACATAAATGCTGCATCTATTCAATAACAGCTGTCTGCAGGCTTGTTGCTTTGGAAATGATTGATAGAGGCTCACACTCCAGAGGCTTGTGTCATATCAGCAGCCAGTTTTATGGTCAGGGAGACAGAGTCAAAACTCTCAAGTCACGCTATCTGTGCATGGGTGTGTCCCACTGCGCTAACAGGACACACAGCCACTGACAGCGCAGTAAAACACACTCGTAAACACAGATGTATGCCAGCATGCCACACACAGTAAATCAGTTATAAACCAATTGGTTCAAAACATGGTTTTGCAAAGTGGCTTAGGGCCGAAGTGTGACAACAGGGCGAGAGAACATTTTACCACAGTTGCCATGTTCGGAGGAGCACTTGTTGCTTTCACCATGATGCACATTTATATCAGGACAGAGTAAAAAGTCCAAAAAAAGGATTCTTCTCTAAGTACACTTTTTGGTTTAAATTAAAGGAAAATAACTGATATACTCCAAAATAGACAGCATGACCTTTGAAGACTTTTGAGGTGTAAGATCTTTAGAACAGTAGTGAGAAGAGTCCCTTACTTTGGTTAGATCCCCCCAAGCTTTTGACTTGGAATTCTTTCATGATTTGTTCTACAGTTAATCCAGCAATTGGCAGACGACCTAAAATATGGATCCTTGTACACCAGAAGTATTCAAAAGTTCAGTTGTATATAATTTCAGACGTCCCACTTGTAATGTTGAGTACAGACGAAACTAAATGTTGCTTGTTTTCCAGATGAACACTCAAGAGGACCAGTGCTGTGTATGAACATTGAATATCATATTTCTAAAGGATATTACAAAACGTCCTGTTGAACTGGATTTAACCCCTGGAACAACTCTTGAAAATTATATTCATCTATGGACACTGTACATAAACACAGACATAATGGATCAGTGTGAACAGAGGAGCATTCTACCTCTTAAAGAAGCATTTACCACAAAACTGATTTAATCCTCTGTCTAAAAGCTTCTAAAGAACTTACTTTTACACTATTTTAAGAGCATGTAGGCCTTTTTCACTGAAACCATTTTGACTTGTCACAGTAGGACAAGCACAGGTGTAAAAAAAATAACAAAAATGATGGGCAAATTACATGTAGCATCTTCAAGTTTCAGGGTCCTGATATTACACAATATACAGCATAAGTAATGGACAAAGCCACTACATGCAGGGTTAAATGGAGACCAGTGAAGCCAAATTTGGTTGTATGCAATACTACTTCATGGCTGCTTCCTATCGGATTGTATGATTGCACAGCATAAGACGCGGTTTAATGACGCAGAGCAACGGCAGTAATACCGTAATTCTGGTAGCTGCACCATGCTACACCAACAAAAAGTCTTTTGGCTCAGTGTGTTTGTCTCCACTTTTTGTTTGTGACTGTTTATTAGCCAACCTACAAGGCTCACTCGCCAAACACCAATGTTACATTACTTATGGCCCAAAAGGTGTTTCTTCCTATCTAAACCATACGGTTACATCTCTCAGCATCTTGATGTGCCATGTGCATTTTGGGGCCTAAATGGAACCCTCCACGCAGGGTTTGGTCGGCTTCACTGTTGGAACTCTCGCTTACCCCCTGGATGCTGACTCACTGTCACACTATCATGACTTACTGGGGCACTTGAATAGAACAGAGCTATTAGTAATGTTTTTAGAAGCACCTTTGCTTTTCTTAGCATGACAAGTCAAAATATCCGCTGTAAAAAAGGACAACCGCGTGCTGGTATGTGTCGATGTTCCATCTTACAAATAGGCCTGTGACATCATCCACCTAATCGATGCAGCTGACACTTGGTTCATCATTGTGCACATCATTTTCAAGGATTGTGTTTCATGTTGACAAAATATAATATGTCATATCTGTGGACACACTAGATTATTCATATTTACGTAACATTTAATTATAATAGCAGTTGATGTGACATTTCTAGCATCTAGCAGGTGGAACAGTGTCGAAAAATGGAGGGAAGGAACAGTTTGACTTTTTGAGAGTTAGCTGGGAAGATCAAGATATATAGAATATCATATTTAGTGGACAGACATGAGAGACTGGTATCAATCTTACTCTGAGCACGAGAGCAAAACACATTTTCTTTCACCTTTAACCAGCTGCTTTTCTTTACAGACTGCTGGAAATACAAAAAAAATTTAAGGATTAAAATTAAGATTAGGTTATGCTTGGGTTTAAAATAAACATATGTAGTTGTGATGTTTAAGATAGCTATTGCTGTATATATCAGCTGATATAACTGAAAGACCAATGCATGCTGGTTGTTTAAACCTGAAGAAGGAGACAATGACCCCGCTGACCTGGAATGGACCCAAGGAACTCTGAAAGTGCAGTTCAGTTGGTATGGGGGCGACGAGGTAAATGAACTGGAAAGGGACAAAAAGAACACAGCGAGACAGAAAAAGAACATTCATGGGAACGCGAGCAAGAGGAGGATGACATACTGGGTGGTGCCGTGGCTTCCGGTGGTGTTCTGACTGATTCAGAGTGGCATGTTGTTTTTTCTTCGGCTGCTATTCAGCCATGTGCCCATCACCGCCTCCTACATCATCCTCACACAGACACCTTTACAACTGACAGCCGAATAAAAAAAGAAATACAAACATGTCACATCAGTTCCTGTTAGTTATATGTGCCACGAGCCAGAGACTGTTTTCTTCTTTCGAAAATTGTTCATCTCGGCTGTACATTTGGTGGGAATTATTTGTTTTAGAGATCAGTACTGAATAATTTCTTGCAGCAAAGAGCAGATATCATGTGATTTGTCAGTGTTTCAAGTGCCACTGTAAAAATGATAAAGGATCTATTCCTAGTGAAGGCGTCTGAAGCTATTGTCTCCCAAGTAGAAGTTATTACATCTCAGGAAGATAGATTCTTTATTATTATTATAGTGACCCATACACCTTTTTGGCTTGCAGGACATGCACAGATGTATTTAATAACATTATCAATGGTCCCATTCCATTATAGTGTCTCAATAAGCATTGCCAGCAAGTAAGCGTACGCATAACAAGAGCCCAGGAACTGGACCTTTTTATTGCAGTCATCGTTAATGTTATCAAATACACCAATGATTTACCTCCTATGACATTGCAAAATGTATTTTGTGAAAAAGGCCTAACATTGTTCATCTTTGTATTTACTTTAAGAAAATGTGTTGGGATTCTCCCTTTTAGAATTTTGACTGACTTTTCAGGGGTAATACGCTTGCTATGGAAATGAAATCTCAACCTACTCCTAAAATGCAGCTTTCATTACATGAAGTTCTGCAGTTAATTCTTTAACACATCTCTGTTATGGTAAATGGTCTTTTTAGCGCTTTTCTAGTCTTTCTGACCACTCAAAGCTACTACATCACTTCCAGCCCTTTCACACACTGATGGAGAGCGGCTAAGGTGCCTCTGGCATCAGGAACAGGAATAGATGATTCATATACATCCACATGTTGATGGCAATTTGGGGTGTGACATGCAGACTTGGCGAGCCAGGGATTGAACAGAGCTTCTGATGAATGGACGACTGTACCCAGAGTCACAGCCACCGCTTCAAAGGACACATTCCCAATTTACTGTCAGATTAAATACTATGTTTTAAAACCACTGGTCCATACTCAGAGTCAGAATCTCTGAGTAATTAACCATTTGCTCACTTGGTTCCTTTTTTTAGCATTTTGTTGTACATTTTATTAAGTATAGTTGACTTTTCATTATGAAATTGTGGCATCTAGAGATCATACTGATTTCTGAATAACCTGCATGTTCTCATCTAAAACCATATTATCAACACCCATAACAGACATATACACACACGCACAAACACAATATAAATCTAAGAAAGCAAGCCATTTGTATTTGAAAACTACTTCATGCACAGGGTTCCACCTAAAATGTAAACTAGCAGTCAAGCCTGCACTTTTGCAGGTTTGGGTTTAAGGACTTATTTTTTGTGAGAACAGTTCCAAATTAATTTTAAGCCAGCTTTGAAGAGCCAAAATAATCCAGACTCATGACAAATAGTCAATATTCTAATCTGGCTATAACTCAGTTATCCACATACGAAATACAAGACCTGGTTTTGTGAGGTTGAAGTCATTGAGTCAACACACTAAGTGATTTAAACATTTCTCTGTTCTCTTTATTGACCCATCTCTCAAACACACATTCATGCTCACATTCTCCACCTCTCACAGTAAAACAGTTTAATAACAAAATAACACATTCAGTTTTGAAAAGCAAGGCAAAATGTACAATAACTCACTTACATGAATGTAGTGGCTTAATCCACTCTGCAACATATCACAGCATCCTGCCATTACATAAACATTTATTACATAGACAAATGTGTTTTTGGTGTTAATGTCACTTTCAGTGTAGTTGTAACATATCCAAACATCTTTTCACATCTTTTGGACCCATACAAAAAAATAAAAAATTAAATAGTAAATTCAAGCAAGCCAACAGAATAAAATGTTTTCAGTCTATAAGTGACAATGGAGTCAAGTCCGCTTTAAGGAAGTCGTCAAACACAAACCAAACAATACTTTTGCATATTTGGCCCATTTATAAATCCATTAAGTATAATGTGACCCCCCAGACCCCTCAGGTGTCTGCACTCTAGTGCCTGCATATATTTAAAACCAACAGCTTTAAAGGGCTAAATAGAAAAGGATTTTTAAAAATGTCAAATATCCCAAATATAAGTCAACATGAGAATCTCTTTAATACTATACATCTCATATTTTCTAAGTGCCTGTGGATCCATTCTCAAATATATAGGTTGGCATTTTCCTCTCATCCTATGGTTGGGAATTTGGGGCCAACTACCAATGGAAGCATTGGAAAACTGGTGAAGAATAAAATAAACTGTAATAATGGCTTTTTGCTTTTATCCCTGGAGAGAGCTTGTTGACTTTGAACCTTGGCATTAAAACTGAATTTAAGGTAAAAAGATAGGCCACATACCTGCGACTTGGCTTACAAATTGTCTTACAAGCAACTCACACAAATTCACAAAACGTGGATCAACTAACAAAGTGCGACAGTATTACTATGTACAGTAATTACTACCTAACCATATTCCTGTACACAGTGATTGTCAGCAGACGCTCCAAATCGGACTTTTCAGTCCACAGCAGTAAGTCTTGTACTCTTCCAGTGTCTCACGGAGTCTCTGACAATCGCTGTCTTAGTCCTGTTGGAAGGTCTCTTTCAAAATGGATCTAATATCCGGACTCAAAGCCATCATCCAGTGTAGCTCCACCCCAAATGCTTTAACACCCAAAGTGCGTAAATTAATATTTTTCATTCATATTCTGTGGATGGATTTTACCACCACTTAACATATGAACACAAAGACATGCACACGCTGATGTTTTTGTAAGAAAAAATGCCACAGGATACATGGATTAATAGTGCAATGCAAGGGAAAAACTTGAAATTGGGAAATATATTTCTTCATTAGTAAACCATTTTGTGGGTTTTCCCTCTGTAAGCATTCATTTAATCTACAGCATCACTTCTGAAGGTTCCCCAAGACAACTCAAACCTCAAACGCAGTCCCTTTAACAATCTAGTGCTAGTTAATGTAGCAATGTTTTACAGCTTGAACATCCTTAGGAGGTCCCAGCAGAGCTCAGTTTGACCCCAATCAGGGTCTGACTTGTCAGAATAAACTCATAGGCACTGGTTTAGTCCGCTGTTGGAAACAGAGCAAAAAGTCCTTCTGTTAAATGTACAATATGTCTGCATGTGTACAAGATAGCATACGTCTGCACAACTTGCAGGGAGCGGCAGGTTCAGCTGTTGACTGTAGCGCTGCAGGAAATGTGGGATGAATGTCTTGTGACTGCAGGAGCCTACAACACACAAAATGGAATTTATTATCCCCTGCACTGGCAATATATTTAAATAAAAAATGATATTCAGGGGTGATTTTGTTAAAAGGATGAAGCTAGCATTATATAATATATACATTATATAATATGTGACTTTTCTATCCTTTGATATCGGCCTTATACACCACTCAGCCAAAACAATATGACCACTGAAGAGAAAAACACTGATCAACCATCACCGGGACAGTCTGACTTCTTCACAAACTGAAGCTTGTAGCTTCTTACAAATTATTCTGATGGCCAAACCACATAAAAGGTTCACACAAAGTTGCTTTAAATCCTGAACTCAAAACAGCAAAACAAAAACTGTATTCAGGATTCTTCTGCATCAGTTATGTGTTACCAATTACTGATAAGTTTTTTCCTTTATCACCCATCTGTAAATATTTTTCATAATTAAGTCTTGTTATTGTTTGCTTTAAACAACTGCATATGACTTATGACAGCTTTATTAGATATGAATTTGGTAAAAATTAGGGATGCACCAATCAAATACTGATAAAGTTTTGTGCCTTCCGCAGTAGCACCACTAAATGAAGCTCCCCAGTAGTGAATGTAATGTGATTTTTTTAGTGTATGCTGTTTGGTTACTCTACTTGTATATGTATGTTATGTATGCTTAAGGCTCTGTACACACTGAAGACAAAATTCCCGTGAGGGATAGTGAAGACTATCTAATCTGACTATCTGCTTGACACTGACACAAATAACTGGATGGCTTATTGGTGACAAGTTGATTCAATTATGCAAGTACTACGCAATGCCCACCGGCAGAGCTGAACATTTTGCTAGGAGAGCTAACATAGCATGAAACAAAGCCAAAAACAAGGGGTCAGTAGTTTGGAGTCATTTCATCTTGAAGATGATGATCAGGCCTAATGTTGTCTTAGACATATAGAATGATTCCCAGTCTCTTCCTCACAGTGAGGAATACATTATTTTTACACTGGAACTTTCGGATCGGTACTCTGCATCAGCAGATACCAAATGCCCAGTTACCACAATCCGGATTTTTTTTTTTTTTTTTTTAAAAAAAAAAATCAGATTTGGTGCATCTCTTGACAAAATCTATTTTGTGTAAAAGGGAAGACATGTAAAGTCATGCATGTAACAACAGACTACATACTGTATAAACCAGACATTTAAAACTAAAACCGTTCGTCCAATATGAAATACTCAGAATGCTTCCCCTTCTTAATCGAGCCACCCGGCAGTTGAGTGACAGCTGTGTGGACCACAGCGGTCTGCAAAGTTAAATATTTGGCTGTAGTGGAATCATTGTGTCACTGGGAGTTTTAGTGAATGCCAGTTGAGGATGTCACATTTTATAACATGCAGTGTCATCACACCCCATCCTGCTGACTAGCAGTGTGGAAACATCACTCATGGGTAACAGACAAGCCATTCATCAGCACTCACCCCCTCAGCGCAGTTCATCATTCGAGGTCTACATCACTCCTTCCATCAATTTTTGATAATAGCCAATTTTTTTTTTAACATTGCACAGGTTTTTGGGTTTTTTTCCGTCCGCGGACTATTATGTATGTTTCCAGGAAAAGCCCACTACATACCCTTTCAGCTTATTTTATTCAAAAAAGGTCGACTAAAATCAACTTTCTACTACCTTTTTTCATATGAGCTTGTCTGCAGGAAGGTGAGCTCCTCCCGTGTGCAACGACTCAACATAGGCCAGTGCACTCTGCATGGAGGTCAGACAGTAGCCTTCCTCTCCTATCAAATAGCTGAAAAAGAGAAGAGAGTGTTAGCTGTTAGCTGATGTCCGTAGAAGTGATAAACTACGGACAACAAACTGCATGTTTGTTGTCCGTAGAAGTGATAAACTGATGAAATACCGAACAAGTACATTCAGCATTTTTTCCATTTATTTTGCTGTTTTTTACCATTGCATTAATTAAATAGTCAAAATATGCTTTTTTCTTCAGTGTTTCCCACAGGATTTGGAGAAAATATAGTGGGGGGGGGTTTGTGGCTCAAGAGGGTCTGGTAAAGTAAATTACATGTGTCCATTTACTTTTAATGTACACATATAATATGTTGTCACATGTTTATTCTTGCGCTATTTTTGCATCTTAGACACTTTTAAATGCTTCCACTCTGCCGACATGTCATCGGAATTCTTCAAGCGGGTCACTTTCAGGCCGCGGACAGTTCACACTGGAGTCTGATATGGGCCACATTTAAACTGTAATGTGAATGGTCAAAAAAAAAAAAAAAAAAAATCAGACCTGGGGAAAAAAAAAAAAAAAAAAATCGGAATTGAGCATGCAGTCTGAACGTAGCCTAAGATGGACGTCGCCATGTTGCAGCGCCATGTTTCTACAGTGGCCCAAACAGATAAAATGCTTTACAGAGCGTGTTTTGTCAATACATCGAATACAGAAGAAGAGCAACAACAAGTAATGTTACTAGTAGCAGTAGTAGACTGGTTTATTAGAAGTAAGAAAAGGAGAAATTTGTTAGCCGACAAATGGAGGACCCGACAGAGCCTGTCAGTCACCGTAGCTTCTCCCGCGCGTTTGGAAATGATGGGCTGAGCGGTGCATTCATATGGTGTTGGAATAATCTGTGTCCGAAATCACCCACTACTCACTATATAGTGGACTATATAGTGAGCTCGCCATTTTGTAGTGCTGTCCGAATGTATAGTGATGATTATTATACCCTATATAGTCCACTCAATGTATCCCAGAATGCACTTTGAAAAGTCGTGTACAAATGGACAAACATGGCGATGGTCACTAACCAAGCCGTATATACCATCATGCATCACGCCGATAGAAAAAAATGACAATCCGACGGCAATGACGTAATTAACGGCGCTGAAATAACGATCGGGGTAGTGTCCGAAAGTGTTGTTTTAATAACGCGAGTGAGCTCACTACATAGTGCTCTACATACAACTCCCTACATAGGGGATTTTAAGCTCTTTACCTTCTGTATTATTTAAAATGGACAAGCAGTAAATCGGTGCATAGTGTGACCAACACAATAGATAGAACTACACTGTCTTTCTTGAAGGTCAAGCCTGTGTTATGATGAATTAGGTAGAATTATTATTATGAGCAATGGTGGAGAAGATGTATTAAATTTTACTAGTATGAGAAAGATAACTTGAGTAAAGTCATGGTATTAAAATATTATATAACAACATTAGGTCGGCCTACTTACAGACCACAAGAAAAACTAACTCACCACAGTAAGCGCTCAATTCAAAACCCACAGTTCAACCACCAATTAATGAGTCCTTATCTCAGTTTAAATCTCCTAGTCCATCTCTCTATATCCCAGTAAGCAAGCAAAAAATACTCAGTTCAAAAGTTGGCCAACGCAAATAAAACTAAGTGACGCCTCTTGTGTTTAACAGACAGGCTTAGAAATTCTCCTACAACACCGGAGTTCCCCCGCAGCCTGCGATGCTGGTAAAGGGCGCACTGGCTGTAACTCAGACAGACTACGCCCCTTTCAGACTTGTGCGTTTAGTTTGAAACGCTGTTCCACAGATATTTCCTGAGCTGACTGGTGGCTGTGTATGTGACACAAGCGGATTGCCACAATGCACTTACCTTACTTCACGTGTCTTTCTGTTGTGCATTTTTCCTGTCCGTCAAAGCCGCGGAGGCCGGACGATTGCACCCACCACCACGTTACCTGCGGGTGGGGGGTGCTACTTTCATTCCCTGTGTGACACTAAAGTTTATGTAGTGTCAGCTTCTGTCAAGCTTAAGGCCATTGTACAACAAGAAGGCAAGGTACAGCGTAACGTGCAGATGAAGCATCAACTCCATCTGCAGACTGCTTTCCACTTGGGTGTCATGTGACCAGGGTGTAATCGCAGCCTTTGCGATTACAAAGTCTTGGTTTTATTACATCGCGATAATATCGCAGATGCAATTAATCGTTCAGCCCTACGATAGATATATAATGCATCAGTCCATTTAGGAAACCTGTAGGAAAGGAGTCCTCTGCTCGGTTCTGACGATTTACACACAGTAGCTCCACTTTAATCTTGACAAGTTGCAGAGCTGCAGTCTCTATTCATTAGTCTCTGTAACTTACACTGTACATTTCCAGCTAAACTCTTATTCTTTGAGACTTATTGTTGACCCTTTTCTCTCTGCTCGCCTGCCATTCACTGGTCTTGTGCAGAGTTTTGCATGCATGCCGTGGGGCCGACAACTTCATGCACATCACGGTTCCCCACGGGTCTATTTCAACTACTATTTAAAAACGATGTAATATTCTTTGTGTCGTTCATCAATAGTGATAAATGATCCAAATGTCCCGCAAAGTGCAGACAACTTTTCTTTTCTCATTTTTTTATTTACAGCATTAAGTGTTGAAATGCATATTGCATTAGGCTATATATTAACTTATTGGGAGAAAACTGTTAGTTCTATGTAAAATCAGACGTTGAGCACCCCATATAGCCAAAATGTCATGATCCTTGTTTCGCTGCGAAGCTTCGATTGTGAGATTGACAGTCGAATCAGGCTCCGCCCACTGAAACATCAAAGCTTCGACTATTCGGGGTCAGCCCTAGCGTAAACTTGACGCAGAAGTATAAATTGGCCTTTAGGGATCAAAACATTTGTTTGGTGACACAAAAACAAAAAGGGAACAAAGAAAACTGTCCGCTCTCAGTGGCAAGTTTAAATCCGTATTCAGGAAAAACTACAATCAGCGCTGAAAGGGGCAGGGCTGCTTGTGCAGCTGTGGAATGGCCAGGAGCTCTGTGTCCTTTTATGTCTGCAGTGACATCATGGCCGCACCTCCGGGGTTTCCCTCCAATTCCCTGAGGGCTCAGCCAATGGAAACCCAGTTTTTGGTTTCAACTTCAGTTACATTGAATTAGAGTGAATAAAGGGACACAGGGTTTTGGCGCTGTTTTTTTGTCTTAGGCCTGCTCTTTGTGTACAGACCACATTGAAGCTTTTATTTTCCGTGCAGGACCCTCTCTTTGATCCCATACTGTCTGGTACCAAAAAATGATAGGAAAAGGCCAATTACTAATTTCTTTATTTAAAAAGACGAAAACAGTTTGTTTTACTGCCCAGAGAATTCTGACCTTTAGTATCAGACCACTTTGCTAGTAGGCCAACCAGCAACCAGAGGTGTACCCAAATCAACCAGGACTGAAATCTTAAGGATCAGAACTTTAATATCACTTTCAGTACAGTCATGTAAAAAATAATATGGGGTAATGGAGTAAGTAAGGCGTTATTGCTTTAATCCATACATGCCTAGCCCTATAAAATGATAATTTATCCATAGCAAGTTTTGTTTAAGCTTTTGGACCGTCATCTATAGTAATAATAAATGGTCCAAAATTATGCGAAATTGCATAGTGTTAAGTCTCGATTTCACCTCTCCCTTAACTAGAACCCTTCCAACCCACTGAACTACATAAACATGGAGTGGGATTTTATTTGCATTTTTATAGAGGAGAAAAACCAAATCCTAAACATCCTGACCGCTGCCAATCTAACCAGCTGGCTTTTATAACCCACTGTTTTTATGGCCGTGAGTAGACCTCTTAGGTGTGGTCTGAACTCACACGCAACGACGTTCAGTATGATGTATCTCAACTAAAGCCCAGCAGCCTCCCCTAACTGACTCCCATGACTGCTTAGCTCGGTATTTGTGTGACGGTTGTGGCTTATGCTTACAATACTATTTTAAGACAGTGTGCACCTGTTGACGTGAGAAAAGAGTTGGATGGTTTGCTGATGAACAATTAGATATTGCAGTTTTGCAACCATTTAGAAAAAAAAAAGTAAAAATAAGAGGGAAAAACTGCAAGTCACAATCAAAACACAACTCTATTAACACCTCCCCTTACTGAAAAGAAGCAGGGGGAAGAAAAATCTTATTTTGGCTGCCCCTTCCTCAAAACATAAATAAAACAATAGAAAGAAATGGCCTGTCCATTACTTAAAAACCAATACTTACAGTTACACTGAGAAAAAAAGAGGCATCAAAGTATAAAGGAAGGACTCTGGATGAACGGTTCGAGAAAATCTAAATACAGAAGAAAGACAATCAACTTCACATGGTGTTCCCTTGGGTCCTCAACAATCCAACCACCAGCGTAGAGTGCAAGCTCTTGAGATTTATATTGATATGTGGTGAGGGGGGGGCTCCTGTTAACGGGTACACCAAACAGCATCTCACTCTTACACAAAAGAAAGAGCTTAGAGATGTTACATTGTAGCAAAGCCACTGTACAGCTTGCTCTCACTCGCTACAGTAAATTCAACAACAGATAGAGGTCAGAGATAACGGAGCTGTCACACTAAACAGCAAAGTCTTGTATGTCTTGCCATTTTGTTTTGCTATTCTCAAACAGCAAAAATGTAACTTCAATACAGTACAAGATCTACATCTTGCCAAGCAACAGGGAATCATACACTGACATGTTAGAGTATGTAATCATGTGGTGAATACAATTTCAACAACTCAATAGGAAAATATTACAAATTGAATTACTATTAATGAATTTGACTAAACCTGCAAATAAGCTTATTTAGATATTCAAATGTACAATTACGTATTAGTGCAATTTACAAAAAATTTATTGCAACAGGAGTAAATTAAAACACTATAATCTTATTTAATAAGGGATAATTCACATGAATTCATTGTTGCAACACATATATAGTGAAGGATCCTCTATTAAACAGGTTATTAGGCTACTCGACAGCCTCCATATGCTGCCCGACACACAGTATAAGTGAATCTGACAGAGGCTAATCATGTAGGCAGCGCTCCTCCTTGTTTTCAAAGCTTTATTGAACGTAATATCTGACTCCCCACACACAGCCATGAAATCTGCAATGGCAGCACATTGCAGTTTTTTTGGCTTAAATGGAGAGGGCAAAATGCTGGAAAATTACAATTTTTATAAATTGCATCAACATTTTAGCAGATTCAGGGGGGTCGGGGGATCATTTTGGGGTGGGCCACTCCCTTAAACAATGGTAGGGGAAACCCTGAACGTGTTTAAGTTGTGAGATACTTCTCTGCGTCCTGCTTTAATTTTTGTGGTTAATCCTACAGTTCACATTTGAAATTCATGAAAATACACAAATTACTGCAGAGATCGAGCTTTACTTCCTGTTTGGCAGCAACACCATGTCTTTCATGATGGCTTGGGAAGTCCCACTACATAGCCAAAACATCACAGGTGAAGTTCTTGGCCCGAACGGGTACACGCTCAAAACAGGCATTGCACTAGTCTAACTATAAAGGAAGAAATCTTTGCCTGTCCTTTGATTTTCTGGAGAACCGTTATCCTGTCACACTTGCTAAGGACTCAAGGGACTGTAATGTCAATTTGGTGCAATTTGGCCAGATGGTGGCGCTATAAAAAGAAACTAAATTTTGGTTTTAAGTCTCTGAAACAAAATTCATTTCGTTCTGGATTCTTTACTTCCAGACCATAGACTGTCTAAAACATAGACGCAGTGTCCAAGACGTCATCCATAGGTTTCTGTTAGCTTAATGTGGGAGGTTCCTGGCGGCTCTGGCCATCGCATTCTTGGTAGTGCCTGATTCTGAGCATGGAGCTGAGGTGGGCCATACGAAGTGGGTGTAATTGATTACAAAACTCACAGTTTGGATCATTCCGTGGCTTTAAGTCAAGGAATCAGATTCATTTTAAAATGTGCTAATTTGTGTCTAATGTAGGCAGCTCTCTCTGTAGTCTCAATGTCCCACCCACAATGTAACACGTCACAAGCAAGAGCCTATCAACACTGAAGGCTTCTGTGCCACAGACAAGCAAAGAGAGCAGCAGCAGCAGCTCCAATGAGTGAGTGGAGCTGTGTGTCAAAGGGAAGGCAGTAGCCATTACTGACCCTACAATAAACATCACAATCTGATGATCTCTTTCTATGAGGACATGCATGTCCAGTGTCCAAGTTACATATATTTCTCTGAATGGGCACACCCCGATAACACTGCTAGCCAAGCTATGGGCCCGTTTTAAATAGCTATTCGCTCTAAATAGGTACTGCACTACTACACAATAATTCACCATCAACTAAGGAAATACATTATGTGAAAACTTTACACATTACACATTTTCTTAGGCTGGGAACCAGACAATTCTGCTGAGCTCGCGTTTCATTTGCTCTGGCAGATGCGTCTGGCCCCAATCCCATTCAGACAGATTTCCACCAGAAGTGGATCTAATCGGGCCAATCACAAAAGTTTATCTAATGTGGGGCAGGTTTGACACAATGACTGACTGTAGCGTCAGTCAAATGTTTCACTGCTCTGGTTGATTGTTGGTCTGCATCTGTATCCAGTCTACAGGTCGGTCCAGCCACACACACCGGCTAATAAAACTTAGATGAAACTGTCAAACTAGGCAGTGCTGATATGAATTAAAATGACCTATTTCAAACCTCAAATGTTTTCAGAAGCACGTTTATGTTTACGTCTTCTGGCATTTTCAAGAAGTTTGTGACCAGGCCACCATTTTTTTCCCCCCCAACACTTGAAAACAGGCCAAGTACCGCCCCAACTTGCATGTGTCCCTCACATTTGTGACTTGGGTCTGACGATGACGGGCTAAAGATTAGGCCCACAATCTATATAAAAAAATTTTAAAAAAGGATTAAAGTTGTCTTTTCTAGCCTGATTGTCTTGAGTAGGATTTTCTTATAAACAAAACAAACAAAAACACTGTGTAGACTGATACAAAGATAATCCCTCTCAATCATCACTTAATGACCCACTACAAGTGTGTGGGAAACGAGATCTCCCTCAGGTTAACTTATAGCATTTTTACTCCAAGTACAAGGCCACCTGAAGACTTCTTGTGGTGTTGTGTAGGCAGCCAATCCTTCAAAATATTCTGTGTATTTGGTTCAAACAAAGTCAATGTTCATTCATCATCTTTTCCAACATGATGACTCACCCTTCATGAATGAATTCCTCCAAAGCAGCGCATTCAGACACCAGCTGAGGACACTGGCACCGCAGAGCCACAAAAGAGAGGATCGGCAACAGGTCATCTGCACCGCTGTTAGATGAAAGAAAGAAGGAGGCGGTGAGGTCAAAAGAGGAAAACAGAAATAATAAATAAATAAAGCAGAAGGGGAAAAAAAGAATTGACATTTACATAGTATGATGGTATGTGGTCTCCAGGGGACTTATGGAAACTAAATCAAATGTAGCTCTTAGTGAGATGCGTGTTCATTGATGGAAAAGATAAAGCTTTTTTTCATCTCCATGAGATCTGTAGGGAGGACAAATTGCAGCCTGGGAGATGATGACAGCCTGATAGCATTCTGTGTGCAGACAGTGACCATTTGTTTATCAGGACTCACACGCAGAGCTAACTGCTTGCTTGCTAGTTTGCGTGAGAAGGTAGGTTGCTGGCCCTCGACTGACCCAGCTGCATGCAACTGGATACTCTCCTTCTGCAGGTTCTGGAAGGTGTGGACAGGCTCATGTAACCACAGAGCTGGACCTCACACACACACACACACACACACACACACACACACACACACACAAGCACACGCAACCCTAAATCATAATCTTCTGAGTTCACTACTGTAAACACACACATTGATCGTCTCACACGAAAACTGGTGTCTCTGCATTCCAAGGATACAAAGCACTCGTCTCACAAGCATAAATACTGATTTTACTGAAAAGATTAAGCTCCATTATAAATCTGCAATGCATTCCAATTTTGTGAATGATAAAACAATTTAAAAACCCCAGCAGAAATGGGGGGGGGGGGGGTGTCTTAATTAACAGGATCCAGAGGAAAGTGGTGAACAATTTAGCAGCACAATAGAAGAGAGAAAAGAAAGGGATCTGGACAAAGCATACAAGAGAACAAATGGGCTCCCAGTTGGTCGAGGACAAAGAACTGACAAAAATAGAAATGCTGTTCAATGAATTAACGAGGGCAATGAGTACAATAAAGTGTGTTTGAGCACAAGACTAAATTAGAAACTCAAGTGTAGGATGCTATTAAAAAAAAAGCAGAAACAATAAGCTCAAAATATGCAATGTAAATATGAAATACACTAATTGTTGCTGAAATCCGGTGATCTCATGTGTTAGCAGAATATCGTGATGAGTTAAAAATCCACTAACAAATTATCTATCAGTCAGACCTTGGTCAAAAATACCTTCTGTGGGTCACAGTGACGTTCAGAAAGACAACCTGCATTTAGACAGACTAAGAAAAGCAGTCACATATGGGCCTGTGCTGAGCCGCAACCAGGACAGAAAAAATGTGAACACTGGCAGATTCAAGGCAGGAAAGTACACAGTCCAAATTTATCCTTTTTAAAAGGAGCTCAAAATCAAATTTAGGGGCAAAATGTAAGTTCATTGCTGAATAAAAATTTTATTGAATTACAGCTGCCAGTGGCCACCAGCTAGATTATGACATTGTAAAAAACAAAAATGGATCTGTGATGAGCCAGCAGTGCCAGAGTTTGTCTTTGAAAAACAGTCGTCCCTTTGAGATGGTGGATTTGATTCATATGTTGTTTTATTCTGCCCAAGATGCAAAGATGAATGAATGCAGACTACATTACGAGATGTCAGACATTACTGGAGTCTTGGCTTCTAAAATATAAACAAAAATAAATAAATAATCGATTCAGAGCCTTCTGTGGTTTGGCCATGTTCAACTCATGTTTTCCACACAACGGAATCAGTTTTCATTTCTTGGAACTTCATCTTGTTACCAAGTTGTATATTTTAGTGTACTGAGAGTACACACAAAAATCCTTCAGTGTCACAACTTTTTTGGGTAAAAAGCTTTGAGAATTGTGCCCGGTCAATTCTTCTACTCCGCCGTCTCTAATCACTTCACATCCACTCCAATGCAAGGAGACAGATATGGAGCAGGAGACATAGCCTCAGCCATTCTCAAAAAAACATTAGTGGATCAGTGGACAACAGCGTATGAAAAAAAAAAAAAAAGACTAGCTATTAGGGGCCGATATTTTCGACCGATCGACCACTTTTTTCCGGATCCAGATTATTAGTAACTGATTAGACCGATGACCGATGTGGAACCAATATATATTTGCTATAAAATTTTTAATCTTTGTGTCAAAATTTATAATAACACAAGACTTTACTAATCTTTATAAATAGCAAATTAAATGAATTAGAGATCTGTCACAGAGATAGACTTCTTAACTATGAGTGAAATTATAAACTTTGTTTTTACCTGCTGTCATTTATATTATATTTATATTATATTTATTTTATATTGTTAGGATTTTATTGAAACTATTAATTGGTTCTGTTCTTTATCTATACGCTTAATTTTTTCATTACTAAATAATTGCCTTTTAAAAATGTGTTATTTAAAAAAGAATAAATTCAGAACAGTAATCAAATTTAATATTTTATTATAACTGTTTTCAGACAAGCATCAAAAGTAAAGTTTCCAGCAGCAAAGTAACAATATGAAATCCGTATCACACTGGAAACAAACGGAACATGTAAAATAAACTATAGTCCTGAAAACAATATACTGAGTGAAGTTTAGAAAGAAGACACCAGTCAGTTTCAGTCCCCTCCTCCCTCTGCTGCTGGAGAGAGGAGACAAGCAGCTGAGTTTACAAGAATTTGCTTAATTTTATGGTACACAGCATCTCAGCTAAACCGACTACAGACGAAGAGATTTAGCTTGTTTATAACTAGTTATTAGACGAGCAAGAACATGTGCTTGTGTAAAACCAAAACACACCTGAGGTGGATGAGACAGAGCAGATTAACATATCGTTTGGTGCACGTTGATGCTTGTTGTACTGATGCAGTATTAGCCTTTTACTAGTATTGCTGTTTTTGCTGCACTTACAGTAACGGCCGTAGTTATGGTTAACATGTGTAATCCTCACTCTGCCAGCTCCTCCCCACGTGTGTGTACGCGGAGTTAACTCTGGGTTATCAGGCAAACTCAGGGTTGACAAACTCTGACCGCCTACACTGAAGTTAAACGGTACTACAACGGTGGATAAGATGTTGGTCTTCACAGTGCTTATTGTAGTTCAAATCTCTATTACGTATTTTATGGGCTCTTATTTTATGTGTAATATGATTAAGACGTAAAAGGTACAACTGCACATAAGGTCCATTGTAAAAAGTTATATTCAACTTTGCAATCGATTTAGCAGTGAGGAAATACTCGTGAGTTTAGCCCACAATCACTATCATGCACCTGAGAGACTTTGCCTCGGATTGGGCGAATTCAGAGGAAAACACCAGAGTGATTTTCGATATTTTTATGACTTTAATTTCAGGGAATTTCCGATTTTTCTTCTTGTAAATTGACACTTTCATCTATGATTTTTTTTCCTCGGTTATTAACCACCGACCCTTGCTCCCCATTTTGGACACATAAAATCTAAATATTGGAAAACACACTAATTCAATTATAGACTACAGATGGGCTACATCTAAGAAACTATCCCGTTAATTAAGATTCCGCTCTAAAATCACTGAGGCTGCAGGGCTCTTCATTGCAACCGCAGTGGAACAAATCAGGATGATATCTAAACATATTTTTTGAAGTAGTGTGTATTACTATCCTACTTCTCATCATTAACATTGAGTACAGATGTGGTGTGTAGTCCACGTGCAGGGTAAGCTCGAGTTAACCACGAACAAAACCTGCTAGGAGCAGTTTAGAGATGCGGTGTAAACTGCGATGGCAACAGACCTCGGGTAACACCTATCCACCTTTCCACCCCTGGTGTGACAGGAGAGGAGGGGCTGCGATGTGGTGGCTCACTCATTCTATGTTGGGGACATATCCCGTGGGTTTTATGTCAACTGTTTTAAGCCCTATTAGAAAGTGTCTGACCTTAGTTTAAGACTGGCTCTCCAAACAACCCAGTAAAAGCTCCTACTCTAGCACTAAGATCCCCACCCACTTTTGGGGAAAAAGCACTAGTGTGTTCACTAGAAGTCCCAGTCTCTGACAATATTTTTGTATTGATAACATACTAGCAATCCACTAACTTACAGATGAGTTAAAGATAGCCAGTGATGAGATTGATTATAAACTCTGGCTGCATGAATAATCTAATAGCAATCAAAATGTCATCCTGTGCAATTACAGAACGGCAAAAATGGTGAGATTTAATTTAATTTTTTTAAAAAGGCCTTTTATTGTGGCCAGCCTAAGGCACACCTGTGCAATACCCATGCTGTCTGATCAGCATCTTGATATGCCACACCTGTGACGGGGATGAATTATCTCGGCAAAAGTTAAGTTCACTAACACAAAAGTTCACTAACAGATTTTGACAGATTTGTGAACAATATTTGAGAGAAATAGGTCTTTTGTGTACAAAAAGAAAGTCTCAGATCTATGAGTTCAGCTCATGATGAATTGGGGCAAAAACAAAAGAGTTGTTTTTTAAATTTATAATTTTGTTCAGTGTATGTGCAAACCTGAAAACTAAACAAATAGTACACTATTAAGTGAATATTATACTTTTTATTTAATGCTAATACTATACTAGTCATTTATACTAGTTCCTTTGCTGTTCACAATGTGGCAAAATCTTCATTTTTGGGCTGGTGGCAAAAAAAAACAAAACAAAACCACTGTATTTCTTCTTATAGTCATTGAGGTGAGAACTACACAATTTAAAATGTCAGTACTTTGTGCATTTTCATTGACAATCAAGCAAGTAGACTCATACCATTTGTTCCATTATATTGCAAATCACAATATTGTCCACAATAATCGTAATCGTGCAGCCCTTTTATAAAACACATCATTGCTTTTTCTCTTGGATGTGGTTCATGGGATAATGTGAAGCCACAACGCGAAGGTTCACATTAAAAAACTGTTTCCACTTCCACCCATTTGACATGTTTCAGACAAACTTTGTCAACAATTTTTAAATGATTCCACACTGTACGATCTTCATTATTGGTGCTACAACCCACTGAGCATTTGTCTGACTCACTGTGCATCATCATGGATTCTACAAAAGTCTCTTTTCTTCTCTTCCCCAAGCCCCTTTTTGGGCCACGGGTCTCTTTCAAATACAGACAGGACGACCCACTTTAAGGCCTGGCCAGGGAAAGGGACCCTATAGGGGGTAATAGACCTAGAGAGCCCCTGCTGTGCCAGGCTTAGCTGAGAACTGATGAGACCTGACAGGACAGTTACCAAGGCAGCGAGCCCTTAAATGATGTTTGGGTACTTTCACTGGACTTTGGGACAGTCTTTCACTCCCTATCATAAGCATGGAGTCAATGGCTCTTATTCTAGAGTTTAATGAGGTATACTTCAGGAGGAATGCAGCAACAAGAAAAACAGACCCTAACAGTCCTACACTGTTCAGGGTATTCTATCACTTTAATACAATGAGGTGCCTTTTTTTACTATTTTGATGTTTCAGTTTTCCAGTAAAAATCCCTCAGTGAGTGATTTTATATTTTCTGCAGTTATTAACACATGTTGCAGCTGATTTACTCACATGGCGGCTGTTTTAGGTGTAGAGTCCGTCTCATGAAGACACCTGTAATCCTCAGCGCAGACACAGATTAGCCGTAACGTCCTAACTGTAACGAAACATAGCAGCAGTCTGATCAAAAATAAAGGCCAGGCCTAAATATTTTTATAATGTGCACCCCAACCAAGAATAATTTACATTTTCATTACTTCAAAAAAAAAAAAAAAAAAAAAAAACCAATCATGCTATTTACACCAACATGTATGAAATGTTGAGCTTGAGTGTTGCCCAATGCAATAACGAAAATAACGGAAGCAGATCTGAAAAGTTTTTAATAAAGGCGGGTTTAATAAAATATGACCAAATATACAGTACATATCAAACACAGGGAATTGGAAATAAAAGGCCTGTCTCCAATATAAGCCTGCTTCAAATAAATGTGTGTGTGTACACTCCATATCTCTGGCTTTCTGAATTTCACACACTTGCCCATTCTCATGCAACGAGCTAGAGGTAGCTTGTTAGTAGCACGTCAGAGAAGTTTTCTTTCCTGACAACTGACTGATACGCGCCAGAGCTGGATGCCAGAGTTCTTGCACTGCGAACACTCGATAGTCCAGAGCGTAAAGCTAAACACTGACGTAAACAGGAACGTTACCTGTACTGCTGTATAACATCAGAGTCACGCAAACGGAGTATATTATGAAGTCTCACACACACACAAAGTATTTATTTATGACATTAGGACAAGAAAAAAATTAAGACCCTGGTAACCAAAATGTAATACTTTGTTAATTAAATTTAATAATTTTAAAAGGCCTTATTTTTGGAAATTTATGAAATGTATAACTTTTTAAATACTTTTAAGACGCTGCATCCTGTATCCTGCATGGGTACATGTCATAGCAAGCTTCTGAACCGGACACTCCTATTGTGGGAGATTCTGCTATCAGGGACACACGCGATAATATGATTGAAACATACTGCTTCCCAGATGAGACGGTCACATCACTCAGAAAATAACCAAAAGCTACTAAAGTCATTGTACATGTAGGATTCAATGATATTCGCAGTGAGCAAACCGCTAAAGCGGGATTTCACTGATTTAAAAAAAAAAAAAAAAGATTAGACAAATTAGATATGGAATCATTCATCAGTGGACCCCTCCCAACAATTAATAAAAAGTTCAGAAGCTACTTTGCGTGAATACATGGCTTTCCAGAACCAGCAGTGTAAAGGACTGAACTTTATTGACAACTTCAACTTCTGTTCTGGGGGAACTCCATGGTTAGAACCTCTTAAATCCAGACTAAAAAAATGTTTGTATTTACTATTGTCCTCTGCTAGACTACAAACCTTGCATTTACTCTGAGAAAGAGATGTGTCAAATAATTGTTGCAGAGGGAAACTGACCAGAGGGGTAGTAGAAAGTGTGAGTGTCATGCAAACTCTTGCTAAGATGTAAACCTTGCACAACATTTTGATTTTATGCTTTCATTTAAATTATAATTCAAATGTATTTTTATGAGTGAGTACAGTCCAAGAGAAGCTATTGGTCCTAAAAGTCTACATTTCTGGAAGAAGAAGAATAAATCTGACTCACCAATACATTCCAACTTCCTCTGTGGACAGCAGTCTGTAATGAGAAGCTTAAGCTCCTGAACAGCAGATTCATAGGGGAAGGAACCTTGCAATGCGCCAGGGTCTTGGGGGAACAGTTTCAAGGGAACACCAACATCTCCAGGTGAAGCATCCCGGTACAGCTTCATACTTGTCTCAAAGGCCTGCTCCCTTTCCCTGTGGACTTTTCTGAGAGAAAAAAAGGTAGATTGAAAACACAGACAGGGGAAGCATTTTAACAATGGATGTTTGTAAGTGAGGCACACTAACAGGCATTTTGGAAGAGCAGTATATGCAATGAAGTTACTGTCAATGACTAATTCTAAAAAGATCAAATTTTGCTTTTAGCTAAATAAAGTAAAAATCATCAATAGACATTTGATCAAAGGATATTTAATTGGCAAGTAATTGGCATTAACAAGTCAATATTGTTCTGGGTAATAATGCAGCGTACGCCAAGCGAGAACCTCCAGGGCTAAAAAATTAAGCCAATGTGGAAGTACCAAAACTTGTGGCTGGCTCCAAAATAGAGTCAAATGCCAATTAAACCCTTTATGACAACTACATGGAGGTGATTTTTTATATAACCACCAGTTTAAATTAAATCTTAAAGTTACACATAATTAATGGTGGGCCGCTTCGAGTGACAGGTGGGTGTCCTCTCAGGTGGCTGGCCGCTAGGTGGTTCAGCAACCGGCTTCACTCAGCCTGCTTCAGCTCTATCTCTTTGCCCATTTTTAAAATAGCAAGAGACTGGCACTGCCAAGATAGCGACCGGCCTAGCAGCCCGCAGTGAGATTCGCAAAGGCTCTCCCTTCTGGCTTCCAAATGGGGTTGTGACAGAAAAAAAATATCTAATAAATCAATTCAGGCTGAGGAATGCCTGCAGAAAAATGTAACACTGTAAACACACATCTACCTTATCAATATTTCTTAGGGCAGGTTCACATCTACAGGTCTGATTTCTGAATCCAACCAATGAGAGGATGATACAGTGTTCCAATTATCCAAACAAAAGAATAACTAAAAGCGATTGTTTCATGGCACTGGAGTGAACACATTAGTTAGCCATTTGTCCCTTACATAACTTGATGATGATAATATTGATATCTGATGGCCCTGTGACAGAACAAATCAGCATTCATGCCACTCTCTCAAAGAGTTTCCAAGAGTCTCTCTTTGAATGTAGGAAACACAGAAAAAGGCTTGACACATTTGTAAATGGTAATGAAATATGTCGATGATAATGTGTACATGTACATTTTGTAGTCAGTAATTGTCATACTATTAACTCGGCAATATTACTGATAATTCTAAAGACTATGAGTTTAATGAGTGAATCAAACCAGCAACAGAAGAGCTCTGAAGAGGCTGACATACCTAGAGTAGTGCTGCCACATGCTGGTCATTGAGAGAACACACTCATGCAAAACCTTAATAATAACACTTAAATGCCTGAACCCTTGGACCTCCAGGTCCAGGTGTCAGTGCTGTCATTTTTATCGGGGTTTTTTGTTTGTTTGTTTGTTTTTTTAAGCAAACACTTTAGGAATTTACAGGGCCGCCTGATCCTGACATTTTTTGCATTTATGAATTAGTTCAGTTGTGTTTCAGACAACATTTTGAGTCAAACTATTTATCAACATTCAATGAGAGGTCATTTTGTTTGCTGTATGGCGCTTTGTCTTTACATGTGCAAGCCAACTGAATACAGTTTACCTATACTTTTACATTACAATTTACAAAGCATACCATACATTTTAAGATTTATCATAAGATTATCTACCAGGAACATCTGCACCTGGCCTCAGACAACCAGGCTCGGGACACACACACTGACACTGACTCCGGGCTCAGCAGCCTCCCATTGATCACGGCCAGACTGAACACAATCTATGACACAGACAGAGGCCAGTTTGGCGATGATAAATACAGTACTGAGGTGATTTAAAGCGGCTATGACACAAGGGTTTTCAAGACACGACAGGTTCAGGAAGGGACAGTAGAAGCACCAAGTGGGAGAGGAGCGAGAGGAAGGTCGGGCAGCAGAGAGTCCTAACAGCGTGTCGGGCCAGATTATTTTCACATCTAACTCTGAATTAATTCAACCTGAGTTGGTGATTATTGGAACAGTGGACAGACTAACCAAGGCGGTTTTGGTCATTTTTATTTTTAAATAAATTTGTTTTGAGTTGACAACGCAATTAGTGCAGTAAAAGTGAATTCAGAAGGCAGCACAGTTGTCTTTTTTAGTTTGATATGGACAACAGCTGTAAGAATATTTATTTTCTTGACATTAAGAAAAGAGCCTGTGTACAATACAGGATGGGCCAGAACTTTACGCTCCTTTTTTTAGGATGCAGTTTGTGCAGCAGTTAAAGTGTACCGGATACATAAGTTTGTGTTATTTACCCTACCCTACTCTTAATAATAAAGAAGGTCAACAAAATGATAGAAAAAAAACACTCAAAACCTCTTGATTGCATGAACATAGTATTAGACTGCATTAATTTTGACTATATACAGTATCTCACAAAAGTGGTACACCCCTCATATTTTTGTAAATATTTGATTACATCTTCTCACAAACAACAGTGAAGAAATGACACTTTGCTACAATGTAAAGTAGTGAGTGTACAGCTTGTACAGGGTTCATACACATTTTGACCAATGAATTTCCATGACTTCAACCCAAATTTTCAAGACCAAACAAATAAGAGGAGGCACGTGTTCTATAATAAAATATTTACAAAAATATGACGGGTGTACTCACTTATGTGAGATACTGTACACCTCAGGCTTTAAAATGTTACTATCTCTAAATTTTACTTAGTAGTTTAACAGACTGTTACATGATTAATCCAGCAAGAAAAAAATGGTTCCTTTAGTGCGTTATTTCATATTTTTCTTATTGGTCAGAAATGTATTTTTGTCAAAAACGTCTTGGTAAACCAACATTGGGCTTTTGGCATAACAATTCTAAGCATTAATCAATAGTCAACACTGCTTTTGCAGAGTTGGGTAAGCTCAACCACCAACCAAGCTCATCATCTAACTAAAGCACTGCAAAAGCAGTAAGAAAAATTCCATGTTTAACACTTGAAAGTATAAAGACATGTTTCAGGTTACAAGGATTAAGGCTGTACTACCTGAACAGAGCCACCAGGGCACTCCACAGGGGCGTGAAGAAGGCTTCCTCAATGCAGGCGAGGCACAGGTCTTTAGAGCTGGCTGTGTTTAGACACTCAAACGATAACAAACACAGTGACAGAAGTTGATCTGAAACATAAAGAAACATCCCTAACATTCAATATCAAACAACATTTACACTGTTAACGTAAAATTCAGTCAGCATCTTTACAGCAAAAGGAAATTGTTGCTATTCAACATCAACATGGTAAGATGCTTCCTATGCAACACAAACACATTCCACCCTCTACCATCGTGCTCACCGATAGCAATGTGAATGTCTTTGACAATGGCCTTCAGGTGCTCTCTCAGTGCTCTCATCTCCAGCTCCTGGTGTCCCTCATCCTGTTCCAGCTGCATCGAGGGATCAAAGGTCAGCTCTAAATCTGAGCAGGTGTCGTCTGTGCTGCCGTGAGGCGGGGCCCAGTCCAGCTGGGTCAGGTACTGCTCCAGATCTTCAAACGAGTTCTCCCGATCCACCGTCAGTGTGTTAGGCTCCTCCCCTTCCTCATCGTCACAGTTGGTGTGGAGTTCGCGAGAAAGTGAGGGGGAAGAGCCGGTGCTGAAGCTGTTGCCGCCAATGCTACTACCCACAGTCCTGGTTGGTTTCCTCTGGGTCTCTGTGTGATCAATAACATGCAGCACCCTTAATGATATTTATCACTAGTGATTTAACCTTTAGCTACGCATGGCTCCTTTGCCACAACAGTATTTACAACAGTATCATGTGTATTATTTTAGAGGTGACAATGTCAGCTGGTCCAACACTTTGGTCCATCGTTAAATATCTCAACAATTATGTGTCGGCCTGCCATAATATCAACGCTGAGTGTCACATATTGATTTTTGATTTGTCTACCATTCAAAAATGGAGAAGAAAATGTATTTTACTGTAAAGCTGCACGTAGAGCATAGATTCATTCGCTCCCTCTCTCTCTCTCACACAAACACATATACGTCAGTGAATAGCCCCTCCTCTTCATGCACTATCTGAATCAAAACATGATCATGCGCTTTAGGTTAGATTGTTGCTGGCTGTTCCCAACAGAAAAGATTCCGGATTTAATCAAAAACACTGCGGCACCAATTTGTCCAAAACTAATGCATTCCAGTTAACTCTGAGTTAGTCTGCTTTCTTAACAACGCTGTCAATCTTGGAGACATATTCAGATCATAAAGGACTGTGTCCACCTAAGATTTTTACCTGGGGCCAGCACATTTCTACCATTAGGAGTAGCTAACCAGAGAGCCATTTTGTTTCCTTCTCATCTTTGTTGGGAGTTTTACATGCACCGTACCGATCACCGCTTATCTAAGACGAAATAATAAGGACTGCCTGACCTGCAGCCTCTCTCCTCCTCTGTCTCCGCAGAGCGTCTCCACTCCACATACACAGTTATTTTATTGACTTTTTAGATTTGTTTCCAGTTAGATATTAGTGACTTTACTGTTTTAAATCCTGTTGCTGTTCTAGAAACATTTAGTTATAATGAAATATTATTTCTTTTCTAATATAATGTGTTAAAAGGCAATTACTTAGTACTGAAAAATAACCGATAAGAGTACTGACAAAGAACTGAACCAATAAGGAGTATCAATAAGAGTGTATGAGTAAAATCCTATTTATACCCACACCAATTCATGAGAAAATGTCTGAGTCCCTTTGCACATTCTGGTTGACGTGATGGTAGAGGGCTTCAAGAGATTGAGCAACCATCGTGTGTTGTTGAGCCAGGGCTCTAGCTCATCTAAAACAATTAACCTGTTGCTCAGCTGTGCGTCTGTTAAGGATAGCTGACGGGTTTTAGTATGCAATATGTTTGGCCTGTGCAACAGCGATGTACCAGCAATTACTAAGAAATTCTGTTTTTTGTTTCCGCTCAGATGACAGCTTGTGCACATCCTCCTTCAGTCGAATAACATCCTCACTGTCCTTTTCTTACACATATATCCATTATGTCTTTCGTATCGCTGAATCTCATCTTCTATAACACCCAGCTTCAGATTTATCAGGGGTGGTCGGGGCAGTTCTTTCTATATCTGGATTGATATTGAACTAGTTTAAACAAATTGATTACTGTAGTGGACTACATATGGTATAAATTCTAATTTTATGCACAAATTTGCATTATACAGTACTTTTTCTGATGTCTCAAAAAAGTACTTTATATTACCAAACTAGCTGCCACAGAACAAAAATATAAAGAAGCTGAGAAAATAAACAAGATAAATGTGAACCCAGTCAGCCTAATCAACCCACCTCACAAACACCTGGCTCGGGCCCTACCTGGATGATGCAGGTTGTGAGTGCTGCGAGAAGGCCTCAGGGGCAGGGCGGGACTCCGGGGGAGGCCTTTACTGACAATGGGGTAGAGCCTGTTGTAAATCCGGTACTGGTGTTTTCTCAGCAGCTTCACCACTGGGTGGTCAGACCGACTAAGGACACAGTGAATAGGTTAGTCATTTGGCCTGAACATGTTGAAAGTCCTGGTATACTGTGTGTGACAAAATTTCAACTAGATATGTAGTAACAGCTAGGCAGTTTAAGGGATAGCGTTCGATGTAACTCTAGGAGGAATCCACATTTTGAACATCCAATTGTAAGAACTAAAAGCATACATACGCAGTCTTTGTTATATAATATATTTGACTTGTGTGTATAGAAAAAATCTTGAGTGATACTAACTGGAGCCATCTCTAAAGATAATAACAGGGAAACACAAACACCTTTAAAAAAAAATGTGTATTGACAGGGCTGATGCAATACAACCAATCAAGACTGGGTCGACCTTTCAACAAGTCAATAAATGTGTTTTTGTGTGGTGTGACATAAAAGCTTTCATTCAGTTTTAATGTAGAAAAATGATGATTATATGCATGTGTAGTATTCCTGAGTGATAGTAACACTGGTTCAAGCCAGCTGCACACCAGTTGAAGCTAAAAGACTGGTCTGGGACCAGGGGTTTAACCTGTTATTTTACAGATTAGTTTTGTGCAATGTTTGTGTGAACTACGAGTTTCAGGGCCAGGGTAATTCTGGTTACTCCATGATCCTATCTCTGCAATAGCCGCTGGATCACATAGGGACAAAAAACATTTGACCCGCCAGTTACGTACAAATATTACCTCAATCTGCATTTGTAAAAAGCTCATGTTGCAATCAGTTACCTGAGCAGGTAGGAGACTAGACCTGAAACTAATGTGACATCATCAGGATTCTTCCTCATGTTGGCTTTCCACAATTTCGGCCAACCCTGAAGAAACAAAAAATATATATAAATATGTTTGAGAAATATCTGTCTATATAGATGGATATATATCTAGAGATCGATCTATGTTATTTTAACTGATACACATAAAATTTATAAATGCCAAATTTTACATTTTCTTCAACTGTTAGAATATGATTTATTAGAAAGTTGGTTGCCTTTTAAGGATCATCACCTGTTAAATACTTTGTTAAGTGCATAATTTTGAGCTTTGGTAACTTGTAATCGCATCTTTCATTTGTTTTGACAGATTTATGGTGATTACTCGCAAACTTACATGGTCTTGCTCATATTCCAGGACATTGGTATAGAGAATTCGCTGCTCTTGCTCCTCTGCAGTCATTTCGCCAGATGCTGCAAATCTCCTGCAATGACAAGCACAGAAGAGACAACATTCACATACATCCATACTTGCAGGAACACAATACTTGGAAACTTGGAAGTATGACTCTTGTGAGTACTTGAATATCAATGGTAATATTTAAATTGTTTTTTTATCTTCATCATGGAACCACAGTATGTTGTGGTATGAAACCTGCATCTTTGTGGATTGATTTCCAAATATAAGTCAAATTACTATCACTACTCAGGTTAACTTGATTATTCTTTTCTTTATACAGTATATACTGTATGTTTTCAGCCATGACCACTGACCAAAAACACACAAATAGAAGGAAGGACATTTGATTTATTTCAAACATTATCTCTGTTGATGTAGAATCCCAAATAGGATATATGTACTACGCCTGGGGTATTTAATTAAAATTCAAAGAGGTCCAGTTAGAAAACTTCCTCAAGCAAAGGTCCAAAACATCATGATGACTAACTTGTTTATCAATCAGTGCCATAGCCTAGCTGTATTAACATATGTATGTAGTCAACAACTGACTGTCAAATCAAAGTACAATTCAATAATATTTCAACAATTTTCAGTTTCCCTTTTTTTAAACTCAATTTCACTCAATCTAAAGTCTCAAGCAATTTATAATAAACAATCAACATATCTTAACAACAGAACAGCTATTATATACAACTTACATACAACTTCCACTCTCTCTTCAGTGAGAAAAATGAGCCCTAGCTTGTCCTGCCTGTGAGGATTGTAATTTCTGTACCCTCGGGTCAGACTTGCATAGGTATGTTTGCTCAAAAGATTTGTGCTTTGTCTCGTGGTGCTTCACATTGACGCTTTTAATTATCGCAGTCTCGGAAAATATGAGACAGGATCTACCCGTTCTTGACAGCGACTGCAAAGCCACAGTCTTATATTTAAAAAATGTGTCTTCTAAAAGTGTCTTCGCAAATTCGATTATTTGTTAAATTATATCTTAAATGCTTAAAAGCAGGATGTCTACATTTGTGTTAATATTTTTTCAGCAGAATCAAATTGTTTTATCAAGATATTCAGTAAGTCTGTATTTGTGGCCATGTTCACATTCTCAAACAGAGCTTGACAAATTCATGTGACATGCTTCATTAAGAACAAATATTACTGGGACTTTAAATTAACACATTAGCTTTTATGCTGCATTTGATTTAATGTTGTATAGAGCTCCATATTTCTTTTAATAAATTATGCTTTAACGTGATAACTGTCATTTTCTTCAATCTTAATTATTAGAACTCTTACAATACGTTGCTTGTAAAAAGTGTGTGCTTCAGCTAATTGATAGCACGTAATCAGGATGGTACCACCTCTGCCTCATTTGCCTCATTTAAAGAGAGAAACTCTGATTTGAAAGTTTAGGCGTTGCTCAAAAGCAACTAACTTGAGACAATACATGAAACATTGACAATAATATGATCTTTTAAAGACTGAATATACACTTAGCAACATCTGTAGAAACATACATGCCAACTAAGCAAACATCCAAGTGTAAATCAAGTCAACCACATGGCACGCTTAAATTGCTGTCTTAGTAGCAATGTAAGTGTTGGTTCTTTTTCAAAGCTACCTATGTATTTGAATGCCATGCATACTTGTAAAGAGGCTTGCATGATATTCAAATATGTCTACTTTAGGTAGTTGGAGAAAGAAGGCAGAAGCTAAAAACAGAATAAAACTTTAACCTAGCTATATCTAACTACTCAGTGAGTTTGTAAAGAACCATCATTTACCTGTTGGCCTCTTCCTGTAGCCTTAGCCGTCTCTCCTCCATCTTCCGCTGGAGCTAATGTTACAACCAACATTAAGGAAACTTTCAAACATCATACTCCTGACATGGGTCAGCTAAACGTGACAACTTTTGATGGACATGAAAAAACGAGCAAACATGACTTATATACTTATGACATCATTTATAGAGGTCTGGGAGCTAAAATGCAGAAATTGGTAAGTACCTCAAATATGTTTGTCATGTGTCTATTCCTGCACACAGTTCACCACTCCCAACAAAGCAACAAAGACTTCTACAACACAATCAGTGAAAACAGGACATAGGGCTGACAGGATACAGCATCTTGTCTGGCCTTGGCTATGATGAGGTTCTCCATCATTTGTCGCTGGAGAGACAGCGTCTGCAGCGGGGAAAAAAGAGGAAATTACTAAATATTAAGTATGACCAAGAAAATATTATCTAAAGTTGTATTAATATGCAAATTGTTTCTGTAGAGAAAAATCCAATTCATCTCAGCACTATCATAAGGGTTATGGTTAACTTCAAATTATTACCAGGGGAAATAAGAAGTCAGTCCTCATCTAAAACCTATTAACAAAGTTAGTAAATGAAGCTCCCCATGTTACAGCCTGCACTGCAGCAGGGACAGGGACCACACAATGATCAAACGTCTAAACTGTACTATCAATCACTACAACAACAACCTAAACACTGCATTTAGTCTATCTGCTAGAGTAATTTGCATCACAAAAAACGTTGCCAAACTTCCTGACACAATCAAAGTTATTGTGAACTCTGTTGTACTGAAGAAATTAACAATTTAGCACTCTCACTAACCCTCCTTGGTGACCGTAGAGCCACAAAACGTTTTAGGCGTCACGCCAAATTCGCTGCAGTCTGTTACATATAATATTGATTTTTTGAAAATATGCCATACATGTTGATTAACAGCTTGCAAGATTTATGACTCTTGTTTGCGCTCTCTGACCAGAACACTTATTTAAATTTTACTGCCCAACAAGGTGAATTTCAAGGGGCAATAATTAAAACAATAATTTCAAATAACGTTTAAATGAGTCCAGTTTGACGTTACGTTACGTTACCTACGTGGAGTTAGTAACAGAGATATGTTAAGACTTTACCTTTACAAACGCCTTTAGTTTTCTCCAGTAAGCACGAAGCTCCACTTGACGCAGAAACATTTTCCGTATCTTGAATGATAAGTTAACATGAATTTAAATATATCTAACAGAACACAGAATTTATATTTGAATAAAATAGGACAGCTTAACTTATTGACCGCTGCGATTAAGAACACGACAACAAATTTAATGTTAGCTAGCTCATTTCTCTCGCTTACCATGATTTTTTTTCTGCCTGGAGATAATTTTCACTTAAGAGACAAATACGAAGAGTACAGAAAGTTCTGCTTTTTAGGTGCGTCGCTTTCTAGCTTTAAATAACCCGTGGGGTTATCTCTGCACAGCCCACTCCACCTTCACTCTGTCACTCTTTCATCACCACCAACATGCGGCAAACTCAAATAGACACCAGACCGGAAGTATGGCATGAAATCCAAAATAAAAGCACCCACGATGTCGCTTAAAATGAGAGACGCTTCCTCTTTTGCTCAGTCTGCCTTTGTCTCACTGTTTCTTAAATAAAATTCTCATCCCTAATACTGACTGGGTAGTAAAATAGAGATGAGCCCAATGAGGGTGGTGTCATCCGCATACTTTAGGAGACTGTAACTAGAGGTGCAACTATAGATGAAGCAGGGAGAAGAGCAGAGCCGGAAAGACTGCAGCCTTTAGGGGAACCGGTGCTGATTATTCCGTCAGACACACAGTTTATGTGTGATCGGGTAGTTGTTGAAGAGCCCAGGCTCTTGCTGAGATGGAGATGTGAAGCTGGTGGACTGGAGCTGGTCAATGAGTCACATGTGGTTTATGTGTCCAATTGGCTTTCAAATCAACAGTAGAACTCATTCAGTTCACTGGCCAGATGTACAGTAAGCCATAAATGGAGTGCGTGGCTTTAGGTTTGTAGTGGGTGACCTGTTCTGACAACTGACATTCCAGTCAGTACAGTCCAGGCATGTCCGAACATCAACTCCATAGCTTCTCTGGTCCGCTGCTTTGATATCTTCACAACATGTTTAGAGAGCCTTAACTTCTGTGTTCTGAGTTTGACCGCTGCATATACAGTATCTGGTTGATGAATATGCGTTGTGTCTTCTGCGGTGGAATGTCAACACAGACCACAGTGAATAAAAGAAAGACACAGGGAAGTTGATGTTTGTATCACCAGGAGATTAAGAAAAAAATGAAAAAATCCCCTCAACTGTATATGGGAATGAAGAGATATAAAATACATGTGTATCAAATAAATGTTAATCAGAACTCATTCTCCTTATCACCAAAGAGGCCAGGAAAGAAAAGAATCTCAACTGGAAATCACAGGTGTCAAGATGAAAATCACAGATTCCAATGAAGACTAATTGAAACTATCACTTAGAGAGAAACTCTCAAAAGATACAGATGAATTCACAAGGAGACTGAAGAAGCTATAATTGTTGAAATTTAAGAGATAAAAGGGACTATGAAGAAGGAAGAGTCTACACAAAGACAAAGAAAAGAAAGATCTGTTTAATTTAACCTCACTAGCAAAGGTGATGATGACAATACACCACAAAGCACACAAACCACTTTTTTAAAACAAATGCAGAACCACCAACCAACCCAAACAGAGGAATCCCAGGACCCTCAGATAGTTATCAACATCTCATATCCTCCTGTACGACCCAATCAGACCTCTTCAAAACAAAAATAGATCTTCTCCATTTATATCTTAGTATGCACCTAAAGGCATGGTATCCAGTTGATGTTGGATGAACAAAGAGGAAACTGAAAGAGAGAATCACTGAGCACAAATACACAGGATTCATACAGGAAATTAAGACTACCCATTGACCAAAAGTCACTCAAAGCAGTAGGTTTACAGACCATAGAAAGAGGGAAGGAGATAAACTAAAGAAACATTTTGGATTTTCAAGTTAAAAGTCCAGGCCTTAATGAAGACCTAGGCCATGTTCCATAACTGTAAATATATTTGTTGTGATGTGATTACTCCCCCCTTAAAAGGATAGTAAGTGACTATAATCCAATAAAAAAAATCTGTTAAATTCAGCAAATATTTCTGCACGGTTTGCTAGCAATACTTTATCAAAAGACCTGTGTGTAGAGTAAACATGTAGAAAGGGTTATTTTAATTTGCTCTGTCCACATTAACATTATCTTGACAATTAGCCAAATGTTACAACCATGCTAAACTATAAGCAGTCTGTCTGTAGCATAGACTGTTAGCTTAGTTTGCCACGTAGCTGTAAGTTTAGCACAACTCAGTAAACTGAGCTGCTGGCTAAGACAAAGCAGCCACTCCTCTCTACCAGGTAAAGATACCTGCAGGCAGTGAATAAGAGCAGAGAGGAGGAGGAAGGACTGATAATGATTCTCTGAGTCTTCATTTTTTCTAAACAGATCAATGAGTTTATATAGTGACTTTGCTGTTGTAAACTTTAATGCTGCTGCTCTCGAAACAACATTTAAAATATTCAATTTTAATAATTCATTTAAAAACAACCAGGCAGCTATATGCACACTTTATTATCGCAAGTCATCGTCATCTCAATATTATACAATGTTATCACACATTGGGTCTCATTATACCAAATATCAGTCACAAAGTAAAATAAAAAGTATTGATAGTGGTATCGATAAAGACTCATTAAGTAGTCTAAATAATGGTATCAATATCAATAAAAATTAACGATCCCCATCCCTACTATGTAACTACTGTATTTCTCCATATGACTTTTTATGAATTTCTGATGCTATTAAGTATGATGGATTACTTACCTTAAAGATACTGATGCCTTTTTAGAATCTACAGTGCCTAATTATGTTCACACTAGAGAGTGACATGGTGGATTTTCTCTCCTGTCCCTTACCACTCCCACAAAAATAATCCTGTCCTGTTCAACTCCCATGAAAGTAAAAAAAAAAAAAAATCCTTTTTGTTTTTACAGCCCCTGAGCAAGACGGTTGGAACAATTCGGTTCAAATTATAATTTTTGCTAAGCAGTGTACCTTGTATTGTAGGTTGTGACTTTTTGATCACAAAGCAAAGTACAAGTTTACTCCTCAGCCAACCTGCTGACACTGTGCTCTCTCTAAAAACATAAATGATTTTTGTACCACCAAACGCCAACTTGTACAATAATACATCATGTAATTGACCTTATCTTACAGTTTGTCTACTGTTCCAGTGTTAAGAGGATAATATGGTCCACAAACGGGACAGGTTTTCCTACAAAACAACTTCTAGCTGCCTTAAGCACAAGTCTGCTAAATATTTGGTCAGAGACTGAAACCTGGCTTTAGGTCTGTTTCTCTTTCTCCTTCTTTCTTACTCTACCTCTCTCACACACACACACACACACGCACACACACACACACACACACACGAACACACTCTGTAACATACCAAAGATGTCTTCTGGTAGGCCTGTCCAGGTGTCAGCCTGGCCAGACGAGCTTCATAATTGGCTTTCAACTTCTGGTTCAAACGGGATGCTTCTTCAATGGGTGTCAGCTCTCTGTAGAGCACACATACACACAAAATATAGCAAGAGCTTACTTAAGAGGTGTGTCAAAGACAAATCAATCGTTCTTCACACCTATCAGCAAAGACAGTGTTACGTTTTTTAGCAGTTTAGACACTTGCTTTCAGTAAAAACAGCTGAATATTTTAAATCAACATTGCTGATGTTCTCATAGAAAGTCAACAGAAGCACCATCAACACTCACATATGACTTTAAATCTAATCTGTTGGAGGACATTTTTGTCACTTTACAATTGAGACTCATAAAAAAATATCCTTAGGCATAAAGACAACTGCATGTGAGGATGGCAGTGAGAAGGAGCAACATTTTTAAAACCTTGGAAACTGTATCAAAGACTCGGATATTTTAATTGTATTACCACAAGTCTAAAAAATTAGGTAACTGAATTTAAGAAGATAAAAAAAACATCTGTTTGATGTTTTGACCTGGTTAGTCAGTTCAGAACATTTTGCTCTAAACTAGAAGTTCTTAGAAATCTCTGTGACCCTTGCTGTGTTGTACACTTTATTGAACGGAGCAATATTTGCCCTCCTTGATAAAAAACGGCCCTTACTTTTTGCTCATGTCCTGTGACACCACAGTTTGTAGTCTCTGGAAGATTTCCGGAGGCAGAAAAGGGGAGAGCTCCCCACCACCGTCTGACAACACCCTGCGGTGGCCAGTCTTTGTTGGGCTTTTTGCTTTACACCCTGCATCAACAAGAGGGAAACGGAGAGACAAAAAGTGGTGAGTGGTTTGAGAAGGACAAAATCATGTGGCTATACAGTTTTGATTTATGACACATGAGGCAGGATCCAAGTTAGCAGTGATAAGATGGTATGTAAATAAAAACATATGTTCTGGTTGGAGGGGATGTATTCACCACTGTTTTCTGTATTGTCAGCTGGGAGGACAGCAGTCTGATGGGGTTCTGACTGTTCAGGTGAACAGGAAGCAGAGGCAGAGGCAGAGAGGTCACGGGGTTCAGTGCTCTTCCCTATAAATGACTTGGCTCTCTCCAGACACTGCTCAGCCAGCCTCAACATCCGCTCCACCTCTGAGGCTGGGACAGAAAGAAAGAGAAGAAAGTCAAATCTTACAAGACAGGGCACTCCTGGATGATTAATCAAATGCAGATCTTCTATATAAAGGTCATCACATGGCATTTGAGATCTGATCCAACTCTGTGCTAACAATCAACCACCATGTACAAGTTGATTAGTTCAAGTCTAGTTAGAATGATTAACAACGTTTGCAGGGGGTGCTGTTGGTGTTCTGCTTGTCCCTATGAGGCAACTCCGTGCTGGTCCCCACCCACCAATCTATAGACTGCTACATGTTCAAACGTCAGAGGCTTTTTCTCTTGTCTCTTATCAGCCTCGTCTGAAATCACCATCATGGCCCAGAAGAGAACTGACTGAGCACCAATAATATTTGACTATCACAGCTTGCAGGTCAATTAAGGGTAGCCCCACTCCAAAATACTGTACAGCATATGAAACTGGTTACGTGGTTATTACTGCAATATTTCAGATGATAATCTGACATGTGTGCATGTATGATTTCATTACACATATACATTTAAGGTGCATTTACTCAGTTGCCAGTTTATTAGGTACACCTAGCTAAAACTAGTGCAGTCTAACACAACAGTTCTGCATAAATCCTACTTTCATAAAAAAGTTATAATGTTCAGTTTTGGTTGGAACTGTTGGTTTTTGCTTATTTGTTGTTTTTGTTACTGTTTGTCCACCACATTTATATCAATGAGGGTAGGCTAAACAACAGTAACACCTCTGGAAACTCATTCTATATGTGTATCAATATGTAGTGTGTGCATATAATTCATAAGATCAGGTCTGGACAGTAGACCAGTAGACAGTATTATTACACATCTAACAGAACCCACCAGCAAGCAGAAACCTCGAGCATATACAGTATATATATACACGTGTGTGTATGTAAATAAGGGGGTAATAACAATAATTATCGCAATATTCTTTTTCAATAACAATAAAATGAATGTTCAAAAAAATATTCAACAAATTTTGATTTCATGCACTTGAATCATACACAAATAAGGAGTTATTTTTATTATTAAGATGCTAATTTTGTTGAGGAAAAAGGACTGAAAAAAGCTTTTACCTCATTTTACTCGTGCATGTTTGTTGACAAAAATGTTATAATTGTTGTTTTGAATGTTCTGCCTCAGATTTTTGAAGTGAACCAGTGTTTGGCTTCAAGTGTTGACCATAAAGAAGAGTTTAAACCAGTTAATCTGGGTTTTTTTTCAACTTTCACTCAGGAGCAGAAATCAACGTTTAAACAAAAGAAATAATGATTTGATACTTATCGTAATAATTATCGATAGATATTACACTTTTTAATGTAATAACATTTTTGACCATATCATCTATGTTATCTATGTGATAACATTTATCACCCTTAACATGTTATCATGCACAGCTCCTCTCAGTTCAAAACACACATTTGCATTTATTTACTTAAACACTTTGGATTTGGGGGCCAGACTGAGCACAGTAACAAAACCAGAGTGAGTAAAGTCAATAACTAGATAATACTGATTTGATATTGGTTAGGTTACAATACAGAAATATTACAGTGACCCAGGAAGCTTTCTTTTCTTTAGTCTTGTTGGTGCAAGTCAATTTAACTGAACCAAAAAGAACCATGTTTAGCTGTAACATTTTCACAGAAGTCCAGGGTGAACATAATACTGTATGCCTGTTTAATATCCATTATAATCTTGCAGTTCCTATTGGTTGACACTAGAGGCTGGTAGAGCGCAGTTCTTGATGCAGCTTTTATGCTACTAATATTGTTGGTCTCTGTTACAACAGTTTTCTAATTGAATCAAATGTGACTATGTCCCCATGCAAGTAAAATCAAAATCACCTTAAAAAAGGGCAATAGGCCCAAATATTAATTAGGATATACAGAACAGGACCCACAGCACACCACTGCCGATGATCTTTGATGCCAAAAGAGTCTAGTCTGACCACATTATTTTAAAGAATTGATACAGTCTCTAGTTTGTGAAGACTGAATTTGTTGCCATTTGATAGGAATTTGCTTTGGTGAGCTCACATTTAACTTAACTGGACCGTAATGACATCTAAAAAGGAGCCCAAGCTTCTTATCCAATGAAAGGGCCTGTGGAAGCCGTCACTGACAGATATGAGCAATAAATAAAACACAGTTTTATTTATTAGCACATTCTCTACTGTTGCTTGCAGTATAACCTAATAATGAGACATGTACATATTGGATAAAGGCCACAAAAAGAGGCATGTTAAGCTTTTTGATTAATCTGAATTTAGTAGACAATACTGTAATAACACTGTGTCACACACGACTATTTGACTACAGTGAAATGTTTATGGGCCTTCCTTGCCCTGAACTAGGCCTTTTCATGCAGCACTGTCTGCCAATCACAACACCAAGTTTAACAACCTTGCTATCACTTGCTTGCTCCGAGCTTGAACACCAGTCCAGCTGACTGAAGGCCCATTGGACAACTCTGCACGGTACACATAACTTGGTAAACATACTAAAGAAGTAATAAAGAAAAATTGGACCTGCAGTCATAAAGCATCTCAATACATATCTTTATCATCACGCATGTTATGTCACAACTCAGATCTTACTTTGGGAACCAGCTTCCTCCAAAAGTGCATGTGATATGTAGTTGATCGTCCGGAGGTATTCACAGTAAGCTTCCTGTAGAAGGACCACAAACATGTAGCATCTTATTATTATGATTGTAGCAATAACAAGTCAGAATTAAAAATAGCATTAGCCATTGGGCCATTAGGCCATTGAGTCTACAGTAATAAAGGATACAGTACCAACAGAGATTTTCATACACCACATTAATCATTTCAGGTGTAGTTTTTATTGAGACAATAATTTTGCCAATGTTATGTTTATTAAAAATGTGTCAGACATCTTCACTTATCAGTAAGGAAATACAGCGGACAAAACAGATTGTTACAGATATAACATTCTCTCTTTAATTTGGTTAGGGAACCTACAGTATAATAAAATTATTAGAACTAGCTAGCCTCTTATTTCCACAATGTGCTTGCACATTATGGTAGTGTGATGTTATTCTAAAAGTCTAATAAATGACAGGTTATGTGTGGTGTTGTGTCAACGCCAATTACCTAAACACACTCTGATGATTATGTCTGGCCAATGAAACATTTATTTCCCATGCTTTAAAAGTCAAGTCAACACTAGAGCAAATTTAATTTATTTCATTTATTACATTGGGGGTTTTTTGCGTAATGGTGATATTACATGTTCTAAAGTCGTAATGTTAGCGTATGTTTGAGATAAGCTAATTAATATCTGACACAATAAGGTAATATTTAACTTTCTTTATGTTTTTAGTTGTACAATTCAATCGTAATGTAACATTATTATAATATCCTAAAATAAAATTATTGTATTTATTATGAAGTTTTATTAGTATAGTGTTCTCGTAGTATATTATTCGCTTTGTCAGTAAAAGTGACAAAGCGGAATAACAATTCCACGAACTTCCTTGACAAGATTAGTAAGTTAATCAGTAACATTAAAGACAAATGGTAAAGTAATTAGCGCACACATTTAATGACCAGTGAAATGTATAGAATACTATACATTAAAAGCGTTCAGCGGTTAGATGACTCTTGACATGAACTCAGCAGGTGTGTTTACGTTGTATGAAAACAACATATGAAACTGACACTAGGTTAGCAAGCTAACCCAATAACCGTTCCCCGCCCCCTCTGCCTGTTTAACGGTTTCCGGTTAAACCTTCGTGCTATCACTACAGTCAAACTGTGCACACTAGCACTCTACCTTGTGTTTGTTCCCTCCGTCCAGCTGTATTGCTGCTTTGGCCATTTTCATGGCATGTTGAAGGGGCTTTGCCGGACTGTCAGCCATGGTTAACCCCCACGTAGCCTCTTCCTTGTTCTTCTTTGTGTTCTGTCATGGCGGATTGTAAATACATTTTAAAGATGTATACTGCCTCCTACTGTACGGGACTGGCAGAGCACTCACTAGTCAATAAAATACTGGATTTCAAATGTTTTTTAGAAAATACTCTACTTCTCCTTGAAATGCTTGTGAGCAAATCACCAATTATACAGATTTTCCAAATATTTTCTTCCTGCTGTTTGCGACTTTTCTTCCTGAACGTATCACTGTTTCGGTCCCTGACTGCATAACACTAATGAAATTGTGTTAAAGTAAGAAAAAGTTTACTTTTTATCAAGTATCCTTTGGAGTGAAATTTATGTGAGCATCTATGAGAAAGCCAGCTTCTATAGGCGAAGTAAATACACTACACTAAACATTAGTTAGTGTATTCCACAGCTGGCACTCTGGTTGTATCATGGATTATGCAAATGTAAAACATACCAACAAGAATTTCGCAACCTGTTAGGCTACTGTATTGTGTGGGATATCAGAAAAAAATGAAAAACTTTTTTCAGGGTCACACAAATATTATTTGGTCTTTGGTCTTACAGTTATTGACTTCACAGCACATTTTGACTTGTGACAGTAGGAGAACCAGAGGTGTTTCTAATGACAGCAGCTAAATGGAAATCAGCCATCATTAATTGTATTATAAACCTGTGTTTTTCCTTCTGTGATATGTACCCTAATTGAAAGAGCAGCACTGTAAGAGCCGTAGTTATTCAAAACATGCACATGTGAAAAAACAAAATGTGTTTCAAGATTCAGGGCAAGCCACAGAAACTAAACTCTTGGTTGATAACCCTTGATGAGAGAATGTATTGGCCTGGTTAAATAGACAAATCATTACTATAATGGGCGGAGCGATACCTGCTATTAAAAACTGTCACTAAAAAGAGATCTGCAGAAGCTATGGATTTTTCAGGACCGAGCAGCACATGCGACCCCGAAGCATTCATTCAGACAGCAGGTTGAGGGAATGCACACAGGTCTGTCCTAGCTGATGGTAGAGGAGTGGCTGGTGTGTAGTCTTGAGCCTTTTAAGGCATATGTGTTCTAAAACAACCAAATTGTCTTTTCTGAAGAAAAACCTTTACTAGGAAAAAGCACTATTACAAACTGGACAAGTGACCCTCAATAAGGCAGCTCAACTACCAGAAAATCTCTGAATATGATTACCAATGAAATCAGTTGAAGACATTCCTAATGAGTCACAGATATTCTGACTGGTACAGCTAGTGTTAGTGTTGTATAGTGAGGAAGTTTTTGGTTTTGTTTTGTGTTTGTAGACTGAGTAGTTATGAAGATTTGATTGTAGTGTGAACCCTCCAGTACTGATGATTGTATTACAAACTAACAGGTAGATTAATTATGTATATGCAAATGTATGTAGCCTACTAACATTTTTATTTAAAAAAAAAAAAAAATCACATGAAATAAATGTAGTAACATTTTTATGTGGCCCCTCTGTGACCAGTTACTAGGCCCTAACTGGCTGATTGGGTGTTTTGTGACCTCTAAATAATGACATGTCTGCCATTTACTTTAGACATGAGAAAGATAATAGCAGGATTGAATCACTGACAATAAAAAGTTCTATTTAACACTGCACTCTTCTTCTTTGTAAGATATGATTCAACATGTCATCAATCTTGGACAGTTCTCAGCTAATACAACATTATGTACAACACTTATAATTGTACATATTTATTTTTCACTTTATGAATCCATATATTAATAAGTTCCGTAAAATGAAAATGTGATTATTAAGAATAAAGAAAAACAAGGGTCTATGGGATTAATCATTAAAATAGTAGCTGCATGAAAGTACACAGTGCAAAGCCTCGTGGAAAAAGATGTTTTCATTATTATAAATTGATGCCATCACACACAGATTGCTGCAACAACAGATTTAGAACCAGAAAATATAATTTGGCATCACAGTCATTGACTGAATGTTTTATCTCTCATGCTTCTTTAAAAATGTAATATTTAATTTGTTATTTTCTTCATTTAATTTAATTCCTCCATGTCCTTGCTAAACACGTGGCCATGGCTCTGGTGGGGATCGTTCTAGTGACATAAACAAGTAAAGAAAACACATACACAAATCCTTTTTCACGACAGGTGCTGTACCACAGTAAAAACACAGTATTATTAAGCTCCATAGTTTACTAGTTTAATATAACTGTTATATCTTTTTTTAAATGAATGTACTTATACACTTTATTTAATCAGGTAAAGTCCGTAAGATCAAGATTTCTTTTGCAAGAGACCAGAGTACAGCAGAGAGACAAACAAATGTGAGATTAAATGCATGATTCACATTAATTCTCAGAGTTATTTGAAAACATCCATCAAATATGCGCAGTATATTAGTTGCATATTTCAGCCTTTTGTCACATTTTGTACATTTGTCAAAATGTACATTATAATGTATTTTTTCAAAATGTAATTGACCAGTTAATTTCATCTAGAAAATCTGAAAAACAGAAACAGCTAGTAAAGTAGTAACAGTAACAAAGAAACCAGTAAAACCTGAATATTACAGTAACGCTCAATGCTCGGTATCAAAGGTCACAATAGTTTAATTGCCAGATACGGTAAAGTTTAAAAACCTTTTTGTAATCAGACATCATTTGAGGTTTACCATTCACTCGTGGTGTAAACCTTTTGCAGGAGGTAGACATGAGGTAATAGTGTGATAAATTAAATAATGAAATTTTAAAAAATCACTGGTAGCCTTAATTCAGAAAACAGACCCCCTAATGGCATTTCCACAAAGTAGACTGACAGACTTACACACCCCAGTGCAGTAGGAAGCAGCGAGCAGCAGCAGGAGTCCCTCTGTCAAGCTGAAATTCTTCATGCTGTCTTCAGTGTAGAACTGATGATGCTGATCTGTCTTTGTCATCTGAAGTGATCTGTTCTGATCACTATGGGGCGGTTTCCCAGACAGTGTTTAAATTAGGCCAAGACTAGGCCTTAATCTACTAATAGTTACTGCTCAATAAATGGCTTTCTGAAACACAGACTAATTAGAGATTAAGAACATCTGGACTATGAAGTCTGGAACTAAAGTAAACAAGATTAATTTAAGAGCGCCTGGGCTAGTCTGAATTAGCTGGATTGAGGTTGCCTATAAAACATGGAATGGATCCAGAAAGTCTAAAACATAAGGAACTGCATAAGTAAATTCAAGGACAACAATGGCAGCAGAAAAGAGACTGTGATCAAAAAACTTCAGTGAGCATAAGAAAACTCTTTTAAAGACAATAATATCAAGACACCCGATCATTGAAGACAAACAGCACACCTCTGCTGTGGAATCAAAGAAAAGGAATGCATGGAAATCCACCTGTAATGAATTTAATGCAAATGAACAAACATCCACAAGAACAATACAACAGCTTCAGGTAAGAATTGTCAACTTTTATTACCTTGATAGCTGTATATTATCACTGTTTTGTGATATCAATGGATTGACACTACAGTATTATATCCAATACAGGTTTTGTGGAAGAATGTAAAAATCAACCTTAAAAAACTGCTGCAGAAGCCCAAAGAGAGAGGTTTAAGACTGGTGGACCTGCAAATAAAGATACTGATCAGCTGGATGGCTTACTGACAGGAACAATGGAGAACCAGCAACCTTTGGAGAACATACCAGATGATGACCATCTAGACAGTTCAGATGAGGGATCACATACACACATACTACAATGGGTATATTTTGGCATTTCTACTAGTCCCCTGGTGCGCACATGAGCCTGGTTGTAGCGCCTTTGCTCAGTTGTTGTTGGGTGCAAGTATGGTGTAAACAGGAAATTCTTCTGAGCATATCCACTGTCACCAAGCAATATGCCCTTGTGATCTCCTCCTTCAAACTGAGAACACAGAGATGAGTTAAGGAAGATCCGGGAATCATGAGTTGCACCTTTCCAACGTGCGACAATGTTTGAAAACTCTAATTTGGGAGTGCATACACCTTGAACATTTATAGAAAACCAGTTCTTGCAGTTTCTGTATTCCTCAGCATCTGGAGAAGAGGGACATTTTATGGGAATATGGTTTCTGTCTACGCAGCCTATGACTCCCGGGAAGTTCCCATATTCATAGAATTGTACCTTGTAGTTTGCCTGGGTCGAAGCATCAGGGAAGTTTATATAATGTCTTCTCAATTCACAAATAGCCATGCATACTCTGTGAATGACTTTAAGTCCCCAGTTTCTCTGTGAAAGGTGCCAAAAGCCAAAAATCGTAAAGTGATGAGCACCTGCAGACAAACTGGTACAGGCCGTCCTCTTTGGGTAACAGACGAAAGCCTGTGTTCCAAAAGTGAAATAAGCTCCACATGCATTCGAAAACGATCTCGAAAACTAATTTCATCAAAGCATTGCAATGGGTCACTTCTGTCAGCAAGAACTTGCCTAGCTGGTGGTATTACTTGTTCTTCATTTACATACTCCAAGTAATACGTGTGTCTCCTTCAACAAACAACTTTAATCTGAAGTTAAACCTGCCTCTTGGGTGGTTTAATTTAAGCCTCAAGTATCTCTAATCTTCCTTCAGGAAATCAGCTTAGTTCATCCAGGACTAGGCCAAGTCTAGGACTATTTTACAACATGACCAAGAAAGCAGATTTCTGTTAGTCTGCATTAAAATAAAGCAAGTAAATCCTTACTTTTATACAGTGGTTTTACAGCAGATGCAGCCTGTTTATAAGAGCAGCATTATAAGGGTCAGAGTGGGTGGAGGTGGTTGGTGGACCCAAATGCAGGATGCAGAGCAGAGGAGGAACAGTTGAAAAAGGGTTCATTAATAAACCAAAAGCAAGCCCACTTACAATAAGTGGCTGAGTCCAGGAAATCCAAAATTAATAACAGTACAAACAAACCAGATGATCCAAGTGAACAAATCCAAGAAGGGAAAATAATACAAAAGGCAGGGAAATAGGGAGACACAAAGAGCAAGGCAGGCTAAACACAACAATACACTGCAACATGAGACAGCGCATACGCACGCAACAATGACCAGACAAAGGGAGCAACACAGGTGACAGATATGAGACTAACTAGACACAGGCAGGCAGGGAGAGGGCTCGGAAACAGTTTTGCGCAGAGTATGTTTGAGAAAAATTCAAATTGAGAGAAGGTTTCTAAATTTGTGATTAACTGTGACTTTGGATCGTTTAGTGTAAGTATTGTGAGGATTTGTTTGAAGGGGGCATTGCCCCACAGCCTGTGTAGGTCCGGGAACGATAGTCCTGAGCAGGTCTTTACAAACTCTACTCTACTATAGATCCAGAGTGAAATGAAGGTGTGTGGTGAGTCTCCTGAAAAGGAAAACGCTTTTACTGCTCCTGGGTAAAACCGTTCACACAATCTGGGATTACTTAAATTCAGAGTCAGCCCATGCCCAAGGGAGCGGATTGGGATGGGGGAGGGAGAAAATGGAACACAGTGAGTAAGAAAAAGCACAAAAGGGAACAAGGGGACAACTCTCTGGAAAGTGATATGGAAAACCAGCAGACTAAAGCAATGAGGCCAAATCCAATCAGCAATGAAGGATTCAAAGATTCTAATCAAAGTTAAAGGAGGCTCTAGGGAATCAATCCAAAAGAAATATGGGAATTTACTTACGTTCACGTCAATGCAGATCAAAGACCAAATGAGAGTTTACAGTTAGAGATAGATGATAATGAAGAAGAAGAACTGGGCAGTAGTTACGGGGATTATGATGGTGATTAGTGTCTTGTGTATTAAGTTTTACATAATGCAATTGAATGCTAGGAGTCTTATTGCGAACGGACAAGAATTTAAACATTTGATAGACGATCTTATCGAAATTATTTGTAATTATTTGCATTGAGGAAACTTGGTTAAACCCAAGACTAGATTTTGTAATTGCTGGGTACAAATGTGAGAGGAAAGATAGAGAGAATACATCAGGATGGGGATGTGCAACTGTTATTAAAATGGAACTCAGTATAGAAGAATAGAAATAAAAAGAGTGTTAGAGTGAGTTATCACAGAAGTTTGAACTGATCGAGGGAAAATCTCTATTATAAATTTGTATAATCCGTGCATCAAGTTGGAAGAAAGTCATTTCCAGGAAATTGTAGACAAGATTAATTTACAGATGATTTGGGTTGGGGACTTTAATGTTCATAATGAATTGTGGGGATGTAAGAAGAGGGACAGAACTGGCAAAATTATTGAAATCTCTATAGATAAGAATGACCTAGTTGGGTTAAATGATGGTCACCCCACTTGGTTTAGTACAAGTCAATCAACGTCATCTGTCATAGATATAACAATTGCATCAGCAGAGTTAGCATCAATCAGTGGGTGGGAGACAAGGGGTCTTTATACAGTGGGAAGTGATCATGTGCCAATAATTTCTACATTTGGTAGGAGTCTAATTGAGGAGCCTATCAGTTGTCCTCTGAGGCTTAATTATAAAAGAGCTAATTGGATAAAGTTTGAGGATCAAGTAAACATGGGTTTATTAAGATTAAACAGTGAAAAAGGAGTAGATGAGTGGAATATCTCTCTAAGCAAAGTAATGTGGTAGGCAGCAGTCAAGAACATACAAATGAAAAAATTACCAGTAAGAGGATCAATGGTACCATGGTGGAATCAAGAAAGCAATTCAGCAGTCCGAGCCAGGAACAGGGCCTGTAAAAACTTAAGGAAACATTTATAAGAGAGCTACGCTATTGAATAGAAGAGGCTTAGAGCTAAGGCTAGACGAGTAATTAAGGAAGCATAGAAACAAATGTATGGGAGAGTGGACGTCTTCCCAAAGAGTGGAAACATGCTGTAATCATTCCAATTCTGAAACCTGGAAAACCACCAGATAATCCTAGCTCTTACAGACCGATAGCATTAACCTGTTGTGAGCAGGCACCTTTTTCCAGAAAAAACGGCTAAAATTACATACCCAAAATGAATCAGGAATAACTCCTCAACCATTTGACCTAGATGCATAATTCTGGTCTTCTTTGAAAAGTCAGAAGCTAAGGAATATAAATCCATTGTGTATCAATATATTTATTTTACTTTTACAGACTACATGGAGTTGCAATAAAGAAAAAAATCTGATATTTTTGTCCTCGCCTGGCAAAAAAGGCTATAATTTAATGCAATAAACCATCAAAACCACCCTGAGGAAGCTTTTAATGCAACTGAAGATCTTCTAATACACCAAGACTGCAATTGTAACTGTAAATCTGATGAAAATAAACTAAAATACAAGAGTTATCATACAATATTTTCAAATATACCAGGCAAATTTCCATGTTTTGGCAACCTTTGTTCTATGCAAAATAATGCAGCGCATGATAACAGACAGACTAGTGGAAAAACTGGAGAAAACCGGGTTTTTTGTGGAATATCAGAGTGGGTTCAGACAAGGAGATCAACAATGGATGCTGTATTAGATTAAGATAATGACATTAAAAAAGCCATTGCAAATAAAGAAGCACTTGTAGCAGTGTTTCTGGACATTGAAAAAGCCTATGATGTGCTTTGGAAGGAGTGAAAAGTTTGTATTTTCTGTATAGGTGTTTGATGCTAGAGTTTTTACTCTCAGTGTGTTCTGAGTGACAGTGTGTGTTATGTCAGTGAGGGTTGTGCATAGTGTTTGGCTGCACTGAGCCTGTTTAGAGTGTGTTAAGAGTTGTGTTGCTTGAAATGAGTTTTGCAGGTGATGTGAACTGTTTAGCTCAGGAGACTGTTGGTAGTGCAGACTGTAGTTAGTGTTTTGCACATGTAGCTCCAGTTGTGCTCACTGTCGTTTAGCAATCGAAAAAAAACTGTAATGGAACAGAAAATGTTTACATAAATATAATACTGCGCAACACTGTTGATCATGGGCCAGATATTATTGCTGGCGGACCAGCTTTGACCCATGAGCCGGCCACTGCTCTATGGACTTCAGATCAGGCAAGTTGGCTTGCCTACCAAGCTCAGTGAGCCCATGGTCAGTAAACCAGTTAGGCTACTAGTGGTTTTGGCACCGTGAGCAGGTGCAAAGTCCTACTGGAAAAGGAGATGAGCTTGTCAGCAGACTCTTGAATCTGCTTTGCTCAACAATCCTCTCAAGGTTGCGGTCATCCCTGTTGCTCGTGCATCTTTTCCTACCACACTTTTAACCTTCCAGTCAACTTTCCATGAACATGCTTTGATACAGCACTCTGTGAACAGCCAGCACTTCCTGCAGTGATCTTCTGTGGCTCACCCTCCTTGTGGAGGGTGTTAATGAGTGTCTTCTGGTCAACTGTCAAGTCAGAAGTCTTCTCCATGATTGTGGTTGTGTGAACTGAACCAGACTGAAAGATAAAAAGGCTCTCGCTCAGGTCAAAATTTCTGCATTAGACATTCTTTATTCTAATATTTTGAGATATGGATTTTTGCTGGCCCTTAAAATCATCAACATTAAAACAGAAAAGCCCTGAAATATTTCATTTTTGTGTAATTAATCTAACAGATACAAAAGTTTCACTTTTTGACTTATATTACGGGGGGAAAAGATATTCTAACTTTCTGAGAGGCACCTGTATAATGTAATACCACAAATCTGTAAGTCAGATAATGCACAGACTAAATCCATTATTACAGTGTCGACAGTTCCGCAGTGTAAACTGTCTTAACAACCTTACAGCGCCGCCTTTGTGTTGCTTTGGCCTTGCCTTTAGTTACTAGAGTTTCAGTACACCAAATTTAAGTCAAAGTGTCCTTTATAAGTAATGCCAATATAAAGATTTTACCAGAAACTATTTAACAGGAATAGAGCTTAAAAACACAGTCAATAGTTTTATTAAGCTCCTTAGTTCTATTCAGAAGTTAAAATGAGTGCTATGTTTTTCAAAGAGTAGCACTGTAAGAGGAGTAGTTATAGTTCAAAATATGCACATGTGAAAAAACAAAAAATGTGTTTCAAGATTCAGAGCAGGGCAAGCCACAGAAACCAAACTCTTGGTAGGTCATTCTTGATGAGTGAATGTCTAGTTATGTAATTATCTAATCTCAAAAGAGACCTTTGCAAGGAATAAGGCCTATTACAAAACTGGAAAAGTGACCAGAGCTGGACTGGGACAAAAACAATCAGCCCTGGCATTTCTGGCACAGGTGGCCCACCAAAATCGGTCAGACACCCCTCACCAATACACCATGCTTCCATTTAGGGGCTCAGATTAGGGGTGTGGCAACATGTAGCCCAGGAGACACGAGATTGCACAAGATTGGTGTCTTGAGAACAAAAGAAGAATATATTTCAATAGAAAAATAGAAAAAAATTATTGATGGAGTATTTGATATGGGGGTCTGGGGGTCCACCCCCAGAAGATTTTGGCATTAAACACCTAATCTCCTTCATTCTGGGGACATTTTCTGCACCAATTTATAATGGAATTGTCTTTATTGATATCAAGGGAATCATAAAATTCAGGTGGCAGGTGACAAACAACATCAGTATTATGACCTGGAGTCATGACCTGGGTGTGAGTTTCAGTTACATGTTTTTCTGCCTGCTGTTACCCTCCATGCCCTAGCGAGGAGCTGTTCTGTGTTTGACTAAATTACAGGTGGTGGACAGCGGACCCGGCTGGAGAATTTGCCATCCAAAGGCACCTGGGTGGAGGCCACGCGTCCTCTCCTCCCTTTCCCCTACCTCCCCAACCAGACGGGAGTTTCGCTGAACCTCGTGCCGTGGTGCACCCTCTGTTGTAGTTTTTACCCATGTGCTGGAAGATAAAAGTGTAACTTCGGGTGTGGTTGGGCCAGCAAAGTGTCAGTTTAAAAAATTACCCAATGGGCTGCTGTCCGTGCTTTATGGGCCGATCGTTGGCCCAGTTTTTAAAAACAGTTATGATAAATAATAATGATAATAATTGCAGGATTGTTACATTTTGTAAGATATGAAGATGTGATATGAGTTACACCCTTCCGGTACCTACTGCCAAAAAACAAACAAAAAAAACAATAGGATGAATTTAAATGTGTCATACATCTGGAACAGTTCTCAGCTATTAATATATAGGTTATATACAACAACACATTTACAAACTAAATATATGATACATATTTATATTTTTATTTCATGAATGCATATGTCAATACATTTTGTAAAAAGAAAATGTGATTATTAAGAATAAAGCAAAACAAGGGTCTATGGGATTAATCATTAAAATAGTTAGCAGCTGCATGAAAGCAAAGCCTCGTGGAAAAAGATGTTTTCACTATTATAAAGTGATGCTATCACAGACAGATTGCTGACATCAGACAGAGCTTTTTATTGGCTGGAGGTTGAGTAGCTGGAGATGTTTGATCATTTATACAGGGGATTATCATTAGTTCTTGATGGGTTGCAGTTGATTGAAAGCTCTCTGTGCCCATTTCAGATTATGGCTGACGCAGATCTTACGCCCTCTGGCAGTACTGACCCTGCAGAAAAATCAGCAACAACAGATTTAGAACTAGAAAATATCATTTGGCATCACAGTCAATGACTCAATGTTTTATCTCTCATGCTTCTTTAAAATGTAATATTTGATTTGTTATTTTCTTCATTTAATTTAATTCTTTCATGTCCTTGCTAATCACGTGGCCATGGCTCTGGTGGGGATCGTTCTAGTGACATAAACAAGTAAAGAAAACACATACACAAATCCTTTTTCACGACAGCTGCTGTGAGTCTTGATGACGTTGATAATTTCTGCCTGCGGTATCCTTCCCATGAAGAATCTGAAGCAGCAGTTTATGGGTGCTATTTCATTCACTGCATGAGCTGAAAAAAAACAAAAACAAGGATCATTTAGCATCACACACACAGACACACACACACACACACACACACAATCATTCACTGACCTCAATACACAACAAGTCAGCATATGTAGCTGCATGCTGGCAGCATCATGTACTTCTACACACAAATCTTTGCCCTAAATCCTCCAACTGAAATTAATATACTGAATCACTGGTGACTGGATCAGAAGCTTCCTGCATTGGAGCATTGAAACATTGTTGGTGTTTGCTGTGCTAAAACAGTATTTTACCTGCTTTTGTACTGAACTGAACAAACATGAATGAGTGAACTGAAGACAGACAGAAGCAGAGCTGCAGTCCGGGCATCATGAACGGTCGTTTGATCACTTGCTAATATGCAGGATGATGCATGTTTGAACAATGATGCAGTGGCAGTGGAATTATAATAAACTAAATTTAACTCACAGTATCCTTGGAAAGTATTTGTACTGCCAAAACACTGATGGCAATATACAGATTTTACAGTTAGAGTTTACTAGAGAATATGTAATAGGGACACATTTAAAACAAAACCACGGTAAAAACACAGTATTATTAAGCTCCATAGTTTACTAGTTTAATATAACTGTTATATCTTTTTTAAATGAATGTACTTATACACTTTATTTAATCAGGTAAAGTCCGTGAGATCAAGATTTCTTTTGCAAGAGACCAGAGTACAGCAGTGAGACAAAAAAATGTGAGATTAAATGCATGATTCACATTAATTCTCAGAGTTATTTGAAAACATCCATCAAATATGCGCAGTATATTAGTTGCATATTTCAGCCTTTTGTCACATTTTGTACATTTGTCAAAATGTATATTATAAAGTATTTTTTCAAAATGTAATTGACCAGTTAATTTCATCTAGAAAATCTGAAAAACAGAAACAGCTAGTAAAGTAGTAACAGTAACAAAGAAACCAGTAAAACCTGAATATTACAGTAACGCTCAATGCTCGGTATCAAAGGTCACAATAGTTTAATTGCCAGATACAGTAAAGTTTAAAAACCTTTTTGTAATCAGACATCATTTGAGTTTTACCATTCACTCGTGGTGTAAACCTTTTGGAGGAGGTAGACATGAGGTAATAGTGTGATAAATTAAATAATGAAATAAATAAAAAATCACTGGTAGCCTTAATTCAGAAAACAGACGGGTGTCTGTTTGGCATTTCCACAAAGTAGACTGACAGACTTACGCATCCCAGTGCAGTAGGAAACAGTGAGCAGCAGCAGGAGTCCCACTGTGAAGCTAAAAGTCATCATGCTGTCTTGTCAGTGTAGAACTGATGATGCTGATCTGTCTTTGTCATCTGAAGTGATCTGTTCCGATCACTGTGTGTCTTACAGTTGCTTATACAGTGTCATTTTCACACTACATTGCAATTCTGAGAAAACTGTACTGGGGGGTGTCGTCACAATTGCGGGTGACAGGAAGTTTGAGGAACACCACGGCACTTTGACAAATTAGAAGTCACCAACCATCAAGAAACACTTCAGCAGCTCTGCACTGCATGTTTTTGAATGACACTCACAACAGAAGCAGATAACAAGGATATTTGTGCTTTTGATTAAACTGTGAACTTTTCTGATTGAATTCCACTGAAAAAGACAAGAGTTCAGAACGCTGTGCTTGATATATGATGGTAAATGTGTTCACATATTTAAAAGAAGTGCCATCTTGTCATTCTAAAAGCATCAGTAGCGCTTTAAACTTAGTGCTGGTCGGTTTGTCAAACAGCATCTGAAAACCAGACAACTAAAGATAGGAACCCACTTCTTTCAATTTCAAACAGAAACAGAATATGCATTAAAGGGCCAGATCAACTAAATCACAAAAGTTTTTGTCCCATCACACATACTGGTATCTAGCATCTCTGTAGCAGATACTTTCAGTTTTATCTACTGAGGTTTAGCGATATCCGCTTCTGAAGCTCCTTTCTGCCACAATGATGAATGAAATTTTGTTCTGATTGTTCTCTCTATTCTGCTCTGTGCTGTTAACACATAGATCTGTGGATTATTTAGGACATTTTTTTATTTTGCTTGCAACACCCAAAATAAATTGTACTTTGGGCCAGCATCAGGAGTCTCAGGGTTAAATTTCTGTTAGATAGCTAGATACCACTAGAAAAAGTGAGGATAAATGTGTTGTGTGTGCCACTAAATGTTGCATGCTAGGCTCAATATTTTATATCATATGATATCTCCATTACATGTTCGTGGACCAAGTAAATATAATGTAATTACCAAATGTAATCATAATTGACACATCACTGACATAACGTCAAACTTCAGTACCAGGTTGGTGGTGGTGGTAACGGGGGGTGTTGCCTTGCTGCCTCCAGTAAATGAAGAGACATGTAGGGCTACTGAGACATGAAAATAAAGTTGCACATTGAACCACAGAGCAGCAGCCTCACTTAGAGAAGACAGAGGTTTAGTTGGTGTTAGCGTATTAAACTTAAGCGCGGTCACACAGAGGCAGAAAGAATAGAATGTGTGAGATCAACAGCATTTAACCTATCAGCTGAATACGTTGCAATTCCTGTTACTGTGAAACATGCTGATCTAACAAGATAACAGCTTATGATGCAATTGTGTGCAGGGGAGAGCCGACACAATGGCTGCTGATTGTTTATTAAATGCAATTTTTTTTCAAGTCATTAGATGGAGGGCCAGAACATAGTCATTTTATCATTTATATTCTGTAATTTGCTGTGTGCCTGTTTAGCTCAGTCAAGTGCACAGTACTCCTGTTTGAAAGGTTGTGTGTTTCTCATTCAGGGGAATCTGATCTCACGTTTACTGAAGGCTTTTTCAGAGGTGTGTTAAACAAGCCACAGACTCTTTTGAATTTCTTTCAGAACTTTTAAAAGTAAAACCTCTCAATTAAACCCTACTGCTGCAAAGGCATTCCCACCCAATTTTTTAGTAGGCACAATGTTTAAGAGGAAGTGATTATGTCAGTAACTTTTGCTGTCATGACTGAGATCTGTTTCAGTACCAGCTGCTTTGATGTTTAGTTTGTTTTGCCGCTATCAAATCAATCTGGTCAGCAGTGTTGGGCAAGTTACTCAGAAATTGTAATATTTTACTAGTAACTTATTACTCCTTCAAAAAAGTAATATTACTTGACTTATTACTGGTTGATAAAAGTAACTAGTTATGTTAGTAGTTATGGACCAGCAGAACCAGGATGTGGTCCATGAATATGTGCTCTTCAATACAGTTCCTTAATCAAAAATGATTTTAAATACACAGGCTAGTAAAAATTTGGAAAATCAATGTGTGTCGGTCCGCGTTGATAATTATCCAAAGTATTGGCTAATTATGGGAAACACTGCTTTTACCTACCACCCCCCTTCACCCCTTGCAAACTAACATATCCATAACAGCAGCAAGGAGTGTGTTTTTTTTACAGAGCAAATAGCCTCGTCCTAAGTTTCTTAACGCCACCGGCTGAAATAAAAAAAATAAAGCAAGTAAATCTTGACTTTTAAACAGTGGTTTACGAGCACATGCAGCCTGTTTATAAGAGCAGTATAGTCAGGGTCGGAGTGGGTGGAGGTGGTTGGTGGACCCAAATGCAGGATGCAGCGCAAAGGAGGAACAGTTCAAAAGAGTTTATTAATAAACCAAAAGCAAGCCCACTTACAATAAGTGGCTGAGTCCAGGAAATCCAAAATTAATAACAGTACAAACAAACCAGATGATCCAAGTGAACAAATCCAAGAAGGGAAAATAATACAAAAGGCAGGGAAATAGGGAGACACAAAGAGCAAGGCAGGCTAAACACAACAATACACTGCACCATGAGACAGCGCATACGCACGCAACAATGACCAGATAAAGACTGAAGAGAAACACCAAACATATTTATACACCAGGGACTAACAAACAGGGTGGGGGCAACACAGGTGACAGATATGAGACTAATGAGACACAGGCAGGCAGGGAGAGAGCAGGGGAAAACAGAGAGACAGCCAGGCAGAGGAATACTGGAGGAACAGTCAGAACAAAGGTTACAAATGAGAGGAGTATAAATAACAAATGAATACAGACAGATAACCAAAGAACTACAACCAACAATGAAAACAGACTGAAGCTGGGATAAAAGAGAACACAGAGCAGACAAGGGCAAAATAATACAGAGGTACAAAGCCCAAAGACATGAGCTGAGACACAGAACTAGGAGTTAAGACACAGGGCTAACAAAGAGCCAGGAACCGAACCTCAAAACAGGAAACATGACAACAGAATGGAGTCGGGAACAGAGACAGAACCGACTAGGAAACAGGAACACTAAACACAGAATAGAACAGCAAATAAGGGAAACAACAAAACACCACAGACTATATAACAGATACTGGACAAAGGACAACAGACGGGACCGAACCCAAGACTCAACAACTCTAAGACAGATCGAGAGATACTTCGGCATCTCTGGCCAGGTGCTTAAGTGGTTGAGATCCTACCTCTCAGAGAGATCTCATGTGTGTTTTATAATAACACATTTTCAGACCCTTCCCCTCTTCAGCACGGGGTTCCACAGGGTTCAGTCCTTGGTCCACTGTTGTTTTCGTTATATTTAGTGCCACTGGGTCAAATCATTCGTTCTTTTGGGATTGCTTTTCATTGCTATGCTGATGATTTACAAATATATATGCCAGTTATTGCAGGAAATGCATCTGGTTCGGTTAAGTTATCGACTTGCTTGGCTGCTGTGAGAAGCTGGTTATCAGCTAACTTCCTGTTACTCAATTCAGCAAAAACTGAGATGATAGCTATTGGACCAACTAGATTAGGTCATTTGTATGACAATTTTACTCTGTCCATTGATGATTCGGTCATTCAGTGCAAGGATAGAGTAAAGAATCTTGGGGTAGTTTTCGATCGGTCACTGTCATTTGATTTGCATATTAAAGAGGTGACCAAAGTAGCCTTCTTTCATCTCCGAAAAATCGCAAAGATTAGATCAATATTGGCACTGAAAGATGCTGAGGCCCTTATTCATGCCTTTGTTACATCTAGGCTGGACTATTGTAATGTACTGTTCTCGGGGCTGCTCTATGGGCTTCAGATCAGGCAAGTTGGCTTGCCTACCAAGCACAGGAGACCATGGTCAGTAAACCAGTTAGGCTACTAGTGGTTTTGGCACCGTGAGCAGGTGCAAAGTCCTACTGGAAAAGGAGATGAGCGTGTCAGCAGATTCTTGAATCTGCTTTGCTCAACAATCCTCTCAAGGCTGCGGTCATCCCTGTTGCTTGTGCATCTTTTCCTACCACACTTTTAACCTTCCGGTCAACTTTCCATGAACATGCTTCTCTGTGAACAGCCAGCCCTTCCTGCAGTGATCTTCTGTGGCTCACCCTCCTTGTGGAGGGTGTTAATGATGATAATGTCTTCTGGTCAACTGTCAAGTCAGAAGTCTTCTCCATGATTGTGGTTGTGTTTACTAAACCAGACTGAAAGATAAAAAGGCTCTCGCTCAGGTCAAAATTTCTGCATTAGACATTCTTTATTCTAATATTTTGAGATATGGATTCTTGCTGGCCCTTAAAATCATCAACATTAAAACAGAAAACCTGAAATATTTCATTTTTGTGTAATTAATCTAATAGATACAAAAGTTTCACTTTTTGACTTATATTACGGGGGGAAAAGATATTCTAACTTTCTGAGAGGCACCTGTATAATGTAATACCACAAATCTGTAAGTCAGATAATGCACAGACTAAATCCATTATTACAGTGTCCACAGTTCTGCAGTGTAAACTGTCATAACAACCTTACAGCGCCGCCTTTGTGTTGCTTTGGCCTTGCTTTTAGTTACTAGAGTTTCAGTTTACCAAATTTAAGTCAAAGTGTCCTTTATAAGTAATGCCAATATAAAGATTTAACTATTTAACAGGAATAGAGCTTAAAAACACAGTCAATAGTTTTATTAAGCTCATTAGTTTTATTCAGAAGTTAAAATGAGTGCTATGTTTTTCAAAGAGTAGCACTGTAAGAGGAGTAGTTAGTTTTAGTTCAAAACATGCACATGTGAAAAAACTTTAAATGTGTTTCAAGATTCAGAGCAGGGCAAGCCACAGAAACCAAACTCTTGGTAGGTCATTCTTGATGAGTGAATGTCTAATTATCTAATTATCTAATCTCAAAAGAGACCTTTGCAAGGAATAAGGCCTATTACAAAACTGGAAAAGTGACCAGAGCTGGACTGGGACAAAACAATCAGCCCTGGCATTTCTGGCACAGGTGGCCCACCAAAATCGGTCAGACACCCCTCACCAATACACCATGCTTCCATTTAGGGGCTCAGATTAGGGGTGTGGCAACATGTAGCCCAGGAGACGTGAGATTGCACAAGATCGGGGTCTTGAGAACAAAACAAGAATATATTTTAATAGAAAAACTGAAAAAAATTATTGATGGAGTATTTGATATGGGGGTCTGGGGGTCCACCCCCAGAAGATTTTGCACATTAAACACCTAATCTCCTTCATTCTGGGGATATTTTCTACACCAATTTAAAATGGAATTGTCTTTATTGATTACAAAATTCAGGTGGCAGGTGACAAACAACATCAGTATTATGACCTGGAGTCATGACCTGGGTGTGAGTTTCAGTTACATGTTTTTCTGCCTGCTGTTACCCTCCATGCCCTAGCGAGGAGCTGTTCTGTGTTTGACTAAATTACAGGTGGTGGACAGCGGATCGGGCTGGAGAATTTGCCATCCAAAGGGACCTGGGTGGAGGCCACGCGTCCTCTCCTCCCTTTCCCCTATCTCCCCAACCAGATGGGAGTTTCACTGAACCTCGTGCCGTGGTGCACCCTCTGTTTAGTTTTTATGTGCTGGAAGATAAAAGTGTAACTTCGGGTGTGGTTGGGCCAGCAAAGTGTCAGTTTAAAAAATTACCCAATGGGCCACGGTCCGTGCTTTATGGGCCAATCGTTGGCCCAGTTTTTAAAAACAGTTATGATAAATAATAGTGATAATAATTGGATTGTTACATTTTGTAAGATATGAAGATATGATATAAGTTACACCCTTCCGGTACCTACTGCCACAAAAAAACAATAGGATGCATTTAAATGTGTCATACATCTGGAAGAGTTCTCAGCTATTAATATATAAGTTATATGCAACAACACATTTACAACATAAATATAGGCTACATATTTATATTTTTATTTCATGAATGCATATGTCAATACATTTTGTAAAAAGAAAATGTGATTAGTAAGAATAAAGCAAAACAAGGGTCTATGGGATTAATCATTAAAATAGTTAGCAGCTGCATGAAAGTACACAGTGCAAAGCCTCGTGGAAAAAGATGTTTTCACTATTATAAAGTGATGCTATCAAACAAATTGCCGACATCAGACTGAGTTTTTTATTGGCTGGAGGTTGAGTAGCTGGAGATGTTTGATCATTTATGCAGGGGACTAGCCTTAGGCCTCATCAGCTTGCTGTTGCTCAAAAGCTCTCTGTGCCCATTTCAGATTATGGCTGACGCACATCTCAGTGCCTCTGGCAGTACTGACCCTGCAGAAACAACAGCAACAACTGATTTAGAACTGGAAATTTTTATGTCGTCATCACAGTAACTGACTTAACATTTTCTTTGTCGTGCTTCTGTGAAATGTAATATTAGTTTTGTTATTTTCTTCATTCAATATAATTCATTTAATTCCTTCATGTCCTTGCTAAACACGTGGCCATGGCTCTGGTGGGGATCGTTCTAGTGACATAAACGAGTAAAGAAAACACATACACAAATCCCTTTTCACGACAGCTGCTGTGAGTCTCCATGATGTTGATCATTTCTGTCTGCGGTATCCTTCCCATGAAGAATTTGAAGCAGCACCGTAAGGGTGCTATTTCATCCACTCTACGTGCTGAAATAAACAAAAACAAGGATCATTTATCACCACACACAATCATTCACTGACCTCAATACACAACAAGTCAGAATGTGTAGCTGCATGCTGGCAGCATCATGTACTTCTACACACAAATCTTTGCCCTAAATCCTCCAATTGAAATTAATGTACTTAATCACTGGTGACTGGATCAGAAGCTTCCTGCACAGGAGCACTGAAACAGCAGGATGTTACAGAGAAAATCAGTTCAGATACAGTTAAATTGTTGGTGGTTGCTGTGTTCAAATCAGAAATCATTAGTCATTCTTAGGATTCAAAAGTACACTTTCTAATTATTTGTAATAGGATTTATTTTTAGTATTTCAAGATTTGATACTACATTTCAATGAGCATTGGTACTGTAATAAAAACAGTTAACAATAAAAAACAAATTCTAAAATATTGATTTGTAATTTTTTTTTGTAATTGAATTACCCTGAAGAGGAAAGACTATATGTGCTATGGCCTTGCCTGTAGTTACTACTGGGATTATAGTAAACTGAATTGAACTTGGTAAGTAACTGTAGTGCCAAAACAGTGATGTCAATATACAGATTTTACTAGAAACTATATAATAGGGATAGAGCCACAAAACCCATTTAATATTATCAAGCTCCATAGTTTTACCTACTAGTTCAATATTAGTGCTATTTTTTATTCAATGAATGTACTTATACAGTACACTTTATTTATTTGGGTTATCTCATTGAGATCAAGATCTTTCTTGCAAGAGACCTGAGTACAGCAGAGAGACAGAAAAACAAATGTGAGATTAAATGCATCACAGTAGTTCCCTGAGTCATTCAAAAACTTTAAATATGCACAATATTAGCTGCATATTTCAGCCTTTTGTCATAACTGTTGCAGTGGCGGTTCTAGAACAATTTTATTGAGGGGGCCAGACTGGGGTCAGTTGTTTTCCAGAGGGGCACATTCAATCGGAGACAAATGAGACAAAGGCAAAATTCAAGCTTTCAAAATGTCCCGTTTAGTATATAATGTAATGTTTTAGTATGTTTCAGTAACTTACAGTTATTTGTTTCAGTAACAGGATCTTTTCAGTAACTTAGTTATATTTTTAACAAATTACATTACACAAAACAAAACATTCCTGTTAGACCAGTAGGCTACTGTTATCGCTTTTTGTGTATGAAAAGTGCTGTTTAAATACAATGCATTATTAAATAGTTATGATAATAATTTACCCTTTAAGGAGAGGGATTCCAAAGGCTGTCCATGCATTGGAAACATGGATAACAAGGACAAAATATTGTCTACAATGCTGTATTCAGTTTAATTTTGTCGCAAGAAGATACATTACTATGATTACTGTCGACCAGGGCTGTTCAATTATAAATTTAATTGGGACATATTTTAAAACCAGGACACAGAGATGGGCCGGACATTTTCTCAGGAGTTGGGATCATTAAGATTTTATTGACACACTTGTATTGGTAATCCTTATTGGTTCAGTTCTTTACTGATGCTCTTATCAGTCCTATTTATTACTAAATAATTAAATATATTATTAAAATTTTAAAACTAAGCTAAACAGTTACTAAAGACAGACAGCTTTCACTTCAGCTTGTTTTTAACAAGCCATTAGCTGAAGCAGCGCTGTGCCTGTGTAAAACCTAAAGACAGCTGCAGCGGTAAAATAGTGGCTTTTTACTGGCAAAGTTTTTAATGGAGTTTTGTAAACTGAGGTTCAGGAACAGGACCACGCCTCCCTCACTCATCCTACCACCTGCGCTTCTTTCAATACCTCCAATCAACCACCCGTAAGTTACTCCACTGATCCCATCCACCTGTGCTTCTCAATTCCAGCCACAAGCGCTTACGTATAAGCTGTCTAACCCATTTCCTCTCCCGTTTCTCAGTTCTCACGACCGTCAGTCCATACTCAGACGCATACCGAAGTTCTCGAAAGTGCTTGCTTAAGTTACCTTAGATCACGAGCCGATCTCAGCCCCTCCAACCAGGGCCGGATTCAGCCAGCCCCACTAGGGGGTGCAGGTAGAATATCAGGGGGGGCAAGTCATTTAACAGAACATTTGACAAATATAGTGATTTGATTTATATTGTGATATATATTGATATGGCCAGAAATGAAAAAATCCTATATCGCCCAGCTCTAATCTATCAGCTCTTTTGAGCCATTTGTTTTGTCTTATAGGTTTTATGTTGGATGCCCTTCCTGACACTACCCTCTGCATTTACCCGGGCTTGGGACCGGCACAAATAGGACACTGGCTTGTGCCCTGTTGAGGCTGCATTTATCTTTTTTTATTTATTTATTTATTTATTTATTTTTTATCTGTCTGTCTGTCTGTCTGTTTGTCTTCCTGTCTGTCTGTCTTGTCTGTCTGTCTGTCCATGTCTTCTTCACATGGTTCTTCACATGTCTGTGAAGCTGAGCTTCACGTTTCAGTCACTGCAGAGGACTGACTGAAACGGAAGCTCAGCACTAGTGAATATAAGCACGCTGCGCACATGCCAAGAAAAAACGGTCAAATTAAATGTTTTGAATTAAAACCATAGACTGTAAAAAGATTAAAACAAAGGAGAAGACAGCTGCTATGTGATCACTGATTGGTTCCTGCTAACACAGCGTGCACATGCGCAGCTCATTCATGTCTATGTTCGCTGGCGTGCAGTCAACAGAATGTGCTGCTCCTCTCAGCCGCTCACTGACTGAACAGACGCAGCGGGGAAGTAAGACCTCACACTTGCAGTACTGGCGATATTTGGAATTTTGAAAGTTGCTAAGGTTTGTCCAAAAAGTCGCTAGATTTGTCGCTAGTAGCTTTTTTGAAAAAATGTCGCTAAAGGGGTCTGAAAAGTCACTAAAAATAAGTTGGCAACACTGCTCAGCAGGTTCACCACAAGTCGGTGAAGCGACTGGTCACGCCCTCCCTATGCATCTTCCAATCAGTAGCTACTTTGAATGAGGGATAGAGAGCAGAGAGCGCTCACTCTGACCATTTTTCTTGAAATATTTTTTAAATTTGGGATCTTTGCATGCCATCACGTTTGGGGGGTCAGTCACGGCATTTGGGGGGGCATTGCCCCTCCTTGCCCATGCCTATATCCGGCCCCGCCTCCAACCGGGATCCGTTACGACGAACCGCCGGGTCTCTGATCTCCTCCGTCCATAGTTAATTTCACTCCCATGCGGCCAGCCACTCGTCCACCGCGACAACGCTCCATCATCCAAGTTCTGGACACCGCATTGTCCAACATTCTTCCAGCAGCTCCTGTCCGACCCCACCGAACCCACACACAGGCCACGGCAGCCAGCCGACTTCGGGAGAAGTTGTGTTTTCCAGACCCCAACTTCCGACCGGCCACACACCGACCCGCGGCCGCACACCGGCCAACCCGATGGCTCCGTCTAACGCCACACCATCTTCAACAGACAGACGTCTGCCTCCAGCACGCATTCAAGAGAAAAAAAATACATTTCCCCCCAAAGTTCCAGCTTACCCAGTCATCTTCAACAGCCTCCAGCAGGCCTCTCACTTCCGCATTCCCACGCATACCCGACACCTTGATGACGTCACGACGACGCCCACCGCCGTCGCAAACTGCTCCAGCACTTACACAGGGCCAGGTCGTATCACCCCATCCAGCCTGCTCCCATTGTGTCTGATTTTTCCGTTCTTTACCCTTTTCTCTCACCCACGTCTCAGCAGGCAGCACTACATCCCACCGCAGTAACGCACCAGCCCTCACACAGGGCCAGGTAGTATTACCCCCCGTGCCTCCCCTGTCGTCTGATGTTTCTAATTTGTTTTACCTCTTCCCCTCATCCACGTCTCAGCAGACTGCACTCCCTACCCTCACACGTGCATCCCCTCATCCCGACATCCTTTCTTCTTCACTCTTTTCTGCTGCTACAAACACAGCCATTCTTCCCAAGCAGGCGGCTCATTCCTGCTTGTGCAGCTACTGCCACTGATGTTGCTGTCCATTCAGCCGCGGCTAGTGCTAGCCAAGGCGCGTGCCACATGGACCAACCCAATTTCCTCCTTTTCTTTCCCTGCCATCTGACCCCCCCCCATCCTTTCCCCCATCCTTTCCCCCGTTCCCCATCCTTTCCCCCGTTCCCCATGTGTGTTCTGTTCCCACAGGTAATCCAGGCTCCCTCATACCGCCCACCTACCTTTCACACTAGCATCCGCTAAACCCCCTTTTTTACTCTCCCTCAGCCAGGCACCCTCACCAGTCTCTCCTTCACTAAGGCAGTTGATTCTATCACATGCGTCATTGACATTGCTCTCCTTCCTGCCTCCACACGTCCTGCGCTGGGCCGACGGAGCTCTCTTCACCGCTTGGTTCTGCCCAGCCCGTATAGCTTCTTCTCGCTCCAGAGAATTACAGCCGTCGAGGTTGCGTTGTTTCCCTCTGTCGTGACACAATTGTCAGTTTTTTCCCCCATCGCAGGATGGACAACCATCTTCTCACCTCGGATTTGGCTCGCGGTCCGGCGGCACCGGGTTCTACATTCCACGCCCATCTTGCTTCCCAGGCTGCATGCCGTTTCCACTTCCAGCAATTAAACCTTAGGAGTCTCGTGCTATTCTATACTTTTACGTTGCCTTCAAACAACTACCACGTTAAACCAGTTGCTCGATCCAGCACATCGAATGGAGCAATGCAAACCGCAACATGAACATATCACACTTTACCTGACCACACCAGGAGGACAATCGGGAACCCTGGGGCTCCCAGTGTCGTAGTATCAACTCCGGACCCCACATACAGGAATTCTCCATGCGTCCTCCACCTCTGTCCTGCCAGTACCTCCGCTGCCCCCAACACCAGAACCTGCCACGACCCCTGGCACCACCATGCCAAGCATCGATAGCCCCATCCTCAGTCCCATATTACAAGAACCATGCAAACCCACCCACGTGACACCAACCTCAGCCTTCTTGCCGACCAATGCTCGTTTGGCCAGTCCGTCGTTACCAGCATTCCCTGGCGTAGCCTACACACCCAGATTTCCTTCTTGATCATTGCCAAAACAGTCTACAAAACATTTCTCTCCATACAACCACCTTTCAATAACAGAAAGCTTCCAAAACATTGGAACATTGAAAAAAAAAAAAATCAATAATCCCTACGGCCAAAAACACTCCCATGCTTACAGACCACAGCTTGAGAACAGAACATCCTAATCCACTCCCTTTCAAGCCTCCTTCCCAAGCTCACATTTCTCCGTATATCCCAACCCATCTCCCCCGTTGCACTGCTATTCAAGATTCTTTGGACCTGTACCCCTGATCACTCATTCCGTATGAGGCACGAGACCACACTGCCGAATTCTCATCGGTCTCTCTTCCCACGCCAACCTTAGCTACGTCCGCAACAACCATACAGACTGTCTTCGAACCAATTTCCGTTCAATCCGTCATTCCTTTGAGGGTTCATAAGACCAAGCTGCTTATGAAGACGAGCCCCCACCCTGAGTCTCGACCCCTCGGGTTCCTAGCCGCTCCGGCCACCGAACCACAAGCAACCCCCTCGACCCCTTCATCCCTCTTCCCTCGACCCCTTCTCATCCCTCTCTCTCCAATCACATAGTCATCTCTAACTTGGCGCGGTCCTGTTAGTGAATTGAACCACATACGTACACTAACGAGAGGAGTAGTCATCAGTGTCAATGTCCACTGATCAGTTGGCTGACTTCGTTCCGTGTGTGTGCGCGTGGAGTGGAGGCGCTCTGCAGACACACAGAGGAGCGGAGAAGCAGCAGGTCCGCCAGTAAGTGTTGAGCCTTGATTTGCGGTGATCGGTACAGCGCATGTGAAACTCTACAGAGATGAGAAAGAATGGTATAGCTCACTCTATGAAAAAGAGTAAGCTACTTTAGGCTCTTTTTCACATGTAGTGTACTTTTGTTGTCAAATAGGCTATGTTAGATCATATGCTGGGCCTCATGGAGGTTGCTTCGGGGTGGCCCGCGGCCGCTAATTCATTAGGACTACCATAGACTTTTCGTTCAGAAGGGGGGCCATGGGGGGTACAAGGGCTGTGTTACAGGGGCACTGCCCCCCCCCCAAACCACCACAGAACTGTTGTATTCTGGGTTGTCCTCAGCTATGTACTGAGAAAACTGAGGTCATTCTGGGAATGTGGGCCAACAACATGGCTCATGTGAATGTCAGGTCTGTAATAGGTGCACAGATAGTGGCTGGTGGACAAATAGCAGAGGTAGAAAGCTGCAAACAAAATTGTAATTTAATGATAACTATGCCATTGACACACGCTATAACGATGCCTACTGTGTTGTTTTAACATAATTCAATTATGGTTTCTGAACAAACTCTAATTAGGAACATACAGGAATGTTTTATCAGTATTGTCAAAAGTTGCAGACGTCTTTTTTGAGAGACAGATAGGGCAAACAGCTCCAGTAAACACTGACGCCGAGACTGGTCAGTAGAGAACAGAAAACATGGTGCGTGCTAAGAGGATGTGAGTATGCGTTTTGTAGTATGGATCAAATTTGATAGAAAGATTAATAGTAAAGATTAACTTAAGATTGTCCCTGCAGAAAAAAAAACTTCTGTGTCTGATCTAAGCACTTCTGAAGCACCCTAAAAGAAGAGGCCCTATACAGGGTCAGTAATTAAAAAGCCACGATCTGCGATCAGGATTAGGTGCAACGATGCCTTTGGACACATATTTATTATGTTCATATTGACTATTTAGTCATTAAATCTAAGGCTGTAATCTCTTCTCATGTTTAAATGTGCAACTTTTCATTTTCCTGTGTTCCAGCCAGGAGGTTTTCTGGTGTAGCATATGGTTTAGTCTTCAGGAAAGACTGGGCATTTAGCCTAGCCCAATTAAAAACTGTTGTGACGCAGTTTTATTTGGTGTGTGTGTGTGTGTGTGTGTGTGTGTGTGTGTGTGTGTGTGTGTGTGTGTGTCTGTGTGTGTGTGTGTGTGTGTGTGTCTGTCTGTCTGTCGACTATTTAGTCATTAAATCTAAGGCTGTAATCTCTTCTCATGTTTAAATGTGCAACTTTTCATTTTCCTGTATTCCAGCCAGGAGGTTGTCTGGTGTAGCACATGGTTTAGTCTTCAGGAAAGACTGGGCATTTAGCCTAGCCCAGTAAAAAAACTTTTGCGACCGTGTGTGTGTGTGTGTGTGTTCCATGGGTTTCTTCGAAGTATATTACTGAATGGTGGGGAAGCGAATGTCAGTCTCATCGTTCCTCATTGACTTTGGACAGTTGTCTCTGATAACTTGCATTTAATATACTTACTTGGGTAATTTGATATTATTTTCAATATTTACTGTTTCTAAGATTTGTCTCAACAATTATTTTTAACAATCAGAATATCTCTGATATTCCTTTTGAATATCTGTTGCATGTCAGATCTCAAAGAGGTGATTATATCACCTTTGATTTTTTGTTAATAATTCAGTTTATTCCAACATTTATTGTCTTTGAAATTGTCCTTCTTTTATGTTTTCCTATCACATTAATTGGACCTAATATAGATAACTTATGTATTCAATAATTGCAAAAATTGCAAAAATAAGTAATAGTTGAAATATTTGACTTTCAACTTTTGTGTAAGGGAAAACCATCCTAGGGAAACAAACTAACAAACATTGCAAACATTATCCAGATTGTATTCCTTTAGTTGAAGTCAGTTATTGACCTGCTGTTATCTGATCAGGAAAGTAAAAGGATAATGTCATTATAAACATGTCAGTGAGAAATCATAAAATGATTACAATGAGGCACAAACAGAGATCACTCACGCATGGCGTTGCAGCAGCAGGCGGTGAGCAGCAGCAGCCCCAGAGTAAAGTAGAGAGTCTTCATGATGATGTCGGCAAAAAGATGATAACAATGTTCTTCTCCTGTCTTTGCTGTGATCAGCTCTTAGCGCTACGTCCAATATAAATACTGTTCAATGTGGAGCTGAAATATGTATGATCTCAGCCTTTCCATCCAAAATGAATCCTCCCACAAAACATCAGGGCAGAATTTCCCCACACCTCCTCAGCTTTCCACTGAAGAAACACTCCAAGGACTGCCCTTGTCTAGTTAGGGGAGGAAGTTAGGACAGGCCACAGTTTGGTTGTAAACAGTGTTCGAAGTGGTAGTGCTCTCCATTTACATGCTGCCCCCCCCCCCCAGTATAAATGAGTGTATTAGTTTACAATATAACATGTACTACAAAGTATAATGTTAACATAACACTGATATTTTAATATTTTGAAGAAATACTTGATGCTGAAATATACAAGTGGGGGTTTGGGGAGGTCCTCTCCCAAAAGATTTTGAGCATTAAACTCTTAAATTACTGCATTCTGGAGACATTTCCTGCACCAGCTTATGGTGGAAATGTTTTCATTTATAGGAATGGTAACAAAATTCAGGTGGCAGTGACAATTCATAATATAAAAATATAATGGAATAGCATAAATTGAAGGAAATCAGTAGCTTTTTTTTAACTCAAGTCACTTTTTTGGGATAATACACATTTCTTTCTTGCATATTTAAATTGCATTGCATGTTTTCATCTTGAGCAAAAACCTTTCTCAAAGCAGTTTTACTTGTTAGTTAACATGCAAGCTGTTGCAAGCTGTTTTTCAGAACATTTTTGACTAATGCTTTCAAAAGTAGTGGGGACATTCTGATTCTGACATGTGCCCAGCGTCCCCTGTGTGTGTCCCCTATCTAAACATTAAATCATCTGTATTCACCATTCACTTACATTCATACACTGAGCCTAAGTGCTCAAACAGAAACTACCATTCACACACATTCATTTGGGGAATTTGGGGTTCAGTATCTTGCCCAAGGACACTTCGACACGCAGCCTGAACCACCAACCTTCCGATTAACAAGCAACCCGCTCTACTTCCTGAGCCACAGCCGCCCCCCTCTGACACAATCCTGAGCACATACTGAGCTCACAGTCATGTTCATGTGTGAATAAGAGAAGAATATCATCACTGCTTTAAATGTCAGAGATTTGAGTAGGTGGCAGATCAGTGCAAGTTTAAGCCAAGGTGTGCTGGGTGTGCTGGAGAACCGCCTTCCCTTTTCCAGAAGCTGGAAAACAACAGACTTTTAATTAACAGACATACTGAGACCTACAATGCACATTTACTACCAGACTGAAACATAGCGCTCATATTTTCCTCTCACTTTCTGTCTCCTGTCATGTAACTGCCCTTTGAAGAATGAGTTGAGGACGCTAGCTAAGTGCTACCGTGCTGCACAGTGTGCAGGTGAAAATCATTAAGGTTAGTTGCATATTGATTTTATTGATTACCGGTATGTGAAAGTTCAATAGCGGCAGTAACTTATTCAACAGCTGCCTGTCTGTGCTGAACAGGGAGAACACGTTTCCGTTGTGCGTACTCCACAGATAGTCCGAAGCTGCATTTCCTCATTTCCAAGTTCTGCCTTTTTCATTCCATCAACATTACGTTATCAGTTAACCTTTAGATAATCGATTATTGACATTTGTAAATCAATTCAGAATTGTCCATTAGCAAAATTAGACTGGGTTAGACAAGAAGTTAAATGCATCTTTGCACCTTATTGGAAATTTCCACTGGAACTTGTGAGGCCTGCAATGAAATGGAAACATTGGAACATACAATGAATGTGTATGTACTCAAATGAAAGACTGGTGTCTTTCAAGGAAAGGATTGGAACATGAAGGAATTATACAAATGGCCATTAAAACATTTTTGATGCGTAGTGATTTGAGAACGTGTAAACCTTTGTTTGATGTAAGTAATTCAAATATTTGTATTGATATTGAACTACCTTTTGCAGTTATTAGGAGTGAGAAGTCATTTTGTTTGGAACATCTTTTCTCCTGTTTTTCTTTAGTAGGAGCCGAGGTTAGTGCTTTGTCTTGTGTTCAGCTTACACTCTTTTTGATTAAGGAATTTTTAAGCTTTGCTAGGAATCTTTACTCTGAATAAAACTGCTAATTTGTTTTTCAAGGTGTGGAACTGGCCTTACCTGGGGTGGGAAGAGTGGGGAGACACCTTTTATGTGATGTATAGGTTTGCCCCCAGACCGGGGACGTAACATGAATTGGGGGCTCATCCATTCTTTCTCTTGTCGTTGCATTACATAAGTTTATATCATTGCTGCTTGTAGCTCTGATTATCTGGTTGGCTGTTTTTCTTTTGTGGTGGTGGCAAATATGGATTTTAAATTAGAGGATTTTGCTACTAGTCCATCAGTGGAGGAATTAAATAAGTGTAAAAAGGCTGATTTCATTTTAGTGGGGAACTTTTTTGATGTGCAGTAGCCAACCAGTCTAAAGATGCAGGCAATAAAATAGGTCCTATGCTTAACTGACTGGAAGGGGTTTGTTTGGGGTGTTAGCTCCTACATCTGAGTGATCAGGCTGGTATTGCTACGCAACTCAAAGTAACCTTGCATGACTACAGAAGACCTGAGGCTAACTCTGCAGACAAAAGTGGCAGACGTGAGACCTACACCATGGTTTGCACCTACACCAAGAGGTGTAGGTGCAAACCATGCATTTTAAAAAAGAGCTGTGGAGCAGGGCTGTGACCTGGGTTAAGAAACTAGTGTTTCTTTTGATAGAGCTTATTTTTCAAACCAAAATTCCACAGAAAACACAACCCAACTGCACACTAAAATTACATAAAATAAGAGATACAAACACATTATGGTCGGTAATTAAAATGCCAGGGAAATCTTGGTATAGTAATCTTCACAACATGCATTAGGTGAGTAATGGTACACAATATTCACGGTGTGTCCCAAAGAATTAAGTCACTGTTTGATAGCTACCATTTAGTACACTGGAAATGGCCCAAGCAATGTTGGCTATCATGCACTACTTAGTCAGGAGATCATTCCAGCACTCAGCTTGATGAGAGTGAAGTTGCACACAGTGTTTCTCTTTCATCCACCCAGAAATTGACTAAAGTATTTAGGCTATCTCTTACCCCTTTCCAAGGCAAATGGCAGCGTCCAAAACTCTGCCCATAAACAGCGGTGCTCTCAGGTATTGCCGCACATTTTTCCACATGTTTCCAGTGTGGACACTGGTCGGGGAACAGTTTTTCAAGTTGAAATGAGGGTTGCAACGGTGTAATCAGCTGCGTCCGCATTGATAGGCTGTAGCCTAAATATAATTAAGGAGGTTCAGAATTCGGTGACATCATAGCTGGTTATGGCCATGCTTCTGTGATATGTATATGAAAGAGCAGCACTGTAAGAGCAGTGGTAGTTCATTTTAGTTCAAAACATGCACATGTGAAAAAACATAAAATGTCTTTCAAGATTGAGGGTTATTCTAGAGAGCAGGTTACATAAACTAAATTTATGATAACCCTTGATGAGAGAATGTCTTGGCCTGGTTATATAGACAAATTACTAAACTAAAATGGGCGGAGTGATACCTGCTATTAAAAATTGTCACTAGTGCATAAGGGATCTGCAGAAGTATCTCTGGTCTGTCCTGGCTGATGGTAGAGGAGTGGCTGGTGTGCAGCCTTTAGCCTTTTAGCGATAATGTGTTCTAAAACAACCAAATTGTCTTTTCTGAAGAAAAACCTTTACTAGGAATAAGCACTATTACAAAACTGGACAAGTGACCCTCAATAAGGCAGCTCAACTATCAGAACATCTCTGAACATGATTACCTTTGAAATCAATTGAAGAAATTCCTAATGAGTCACAGATATTCTGACTGGTACAGCTGGTGTTAGTGTGTATAATGAGGAAGCTTTTGGTTTTGTATTTGTAGACTGAGTAGTTATGGACATTTGATTGTACTGTGAACCCTCTAGTCCTGATGATTATATCACAAACTACTAGTGCGCATTGTTTTATGTAATGCCTGTTTTATTTTAAGTAGATGAGTTATGCATGTGGATATTATGCAAATGTATGTAATAACATTTTTATTTAATTCACACGTTCTGTGGCCCCACTGTGACCAGTTACTAGGCTCTGGTCAATGACTGGGTGTTTTGCGTCTGCCATTTTCTTTAGACATGAGAAAGATAATTGCAGGATTGAATCACTGATAATAAAAAAGTTCCATTTGACACTGTGCAGGTCCTTACTACTTTGTAAGATATGAAAAGTTACACACTTCCTGTACCCTTGCGATTAAGAAAAGAAAAATCACCGCAAGAGCATTTCAACCTCTGTCTGGGACAGATCTCAGCTTATACAGCTTATACTGCAACACTTATATAACATAATTATACATTTTTATTTTTATTTTTTTAATCCATATTTCAATACATTCTGTAAAATGAAAATGTGATTATTAAGAAAGCAAAACAAGGGTCTATGGGATTAATCATAGAAATAGTTAGTAGCTGCATGAAAGTACACAGTGCAAAGCCTCGTGGAAAAAGATGTTTTCACTATTATGCAGTCAATTTTTTGTTATCTGGAGGTTGAGTAGCTGGAGATGTTTGATCATTTATGCAGGGGACATTAAGCCTCATCAGCTTGCTGTTGCTCAAAAGCTCTCTGTGCCCATTTCAGATTATGGCTGACGCACATCTCAGTCCCTTTGGCAGTACTGACCCTGCAGAAACAACAGCAACAACTGATTTAGAACTGGAAATTTTTATGTCGTCATCACAGTCACTGGCTTAACATTTTCTTTGTTGTGCTTCTGTGAAATGTAATATTAGTTTTGTTACTTTCTTCATTTAATTTAATTAATTGAATTCATTCATGTCCTTGCTAAACATGTGGCCATGGCTCTGGTGGGGATCGTTCTAGTGACATAAACAAGTAAAGAAAACACATACACAAATCCCTTTTCATGACAGCTGCTGTGAGTCTCCATGATGTTGATCATTTCTGCCTGCGGTATCCTTCCCATGAAGAATTTGAAGCAGCACCGTATGGGTCCCATGTCATTTAATGCACGTGCTGAAAAAAACAAAAACAAGGATCATTTAGCGCCACACACAGTCATTCAATGACCTCAATACACAACAAGTCAGGATGTGTAGCTGCATCCTGGCAGCATCATGTACTTCTACACACAAATATTTACCCAAAATACTCAAACTAAAATGAATAAACTGAATCACTGGTGACGGAATCAGAAGCTTCCTGCATTGGAGCATTGAAACATTGGTCATTATCAAGCTTCAAAAATACACTTTCTAATTGTGTATAATTTATTTGCATTGTTACATTATAGAGATTAATACTAAGGGAAGATTATTTGCACTGTAAAAAATACAGTTAAAAATCTAAAATGTTGGTTTATATTTTTTTTAAATTAGCATTAAAAGGGAACACTATATATTATGTGCTTTGGCCTTGCCTTTAGTTACCATTGGAATTATAGTAAACTAAATTTAACTCAAAGTAGCCTATCCTTGGTAAGTAATTGTAGTGCTGAAACAGTGATGGCAGTATACATATTATCCATCCATCTATCGTCAACTGCTTATCCTGCGTACAGGGTCACGGGGGGCTGGAGCCTATCCCAGCTGACATTGGGCGAAAGGTGGGGTATACATATGCATATTATACTAGAAAATATATAAGAGGGACATAGCTAAAAAAGAAAACAGTAAATAGTGTTATTAGGCTTTTAATTATTAATGGTGTTTTTATTTAGTTTACTAGTTTAATATTAGTGTTGTGTTTTATTCAATGAATGTACATGTACATTTTATTTAATCAGACGAACTCATCAAGATCAATATTTCTTTTGCGAGAGACCCGAGTACAGCAGAGAGACAAAAACAAATGTGAGATTAAATGCATGATTCACATTGGTTCTCTGAGTTATTCAAAAACATCCTTTAAATATGTGTCTTGTACTAACTGCATATTTCAGCCTTTTGTCACCTTATTCACAGGGTTAAAGCTATGTACCACTGAGGACACAGGTATTTTTCTGGGAATTTTGTCAAACAAAACATTTTCTTTAAAATGTATATTATTTCAGTATTTTTTTTTTCAAAATGTAATTGAACAGTTAACTTCATATAGAAGTTAGCTGTTCAATTAAAAGTTTTTAAAAATGTGATCGTATATCCCAGCTTTGCAGAAACAGCTATCATTAAAGTAACCAGTAAAACAAGTTTATTGCAGCAACTGTCACGATGACGTCTGTCTGTGTTTGTAATTATTTTTGCATTCTACTTCCTCTGCTCTACATTACTTCAGTTGCAACCGTGTGTTTCATTTCCCATTTGCTCATCTTATTTCTTGCCCTGTATTAGTTCATAGTTAGTTAGTTAGTAATAGTCCTGGTCCTGTGCTCCCATCCTGAGTTCTGTCGTTTTGGTAGTTCATGCATTCTGTGCTCTGTTTCATTCATCCTAGACTGTCTGTTCAGTCTGGTCTCCTGTCTTTTTTTGAAATTGTCTTTGTGGGGTGTTCTGTCCAGAGGTGGGTAGCAACGAGTTACATTTACTCCGGTATGTACTCAAATAACTTTTTCAGGTACATTGTACTTGTCAGAGTAATTTTAATTATACATTATTATTATTATACGTATATATGTCAGGCTATTTTTCCTTATGATATTGATGAGGTCTGGTAATGTTGTAATTTTTGTATTTTATGTATGTTAAAAGCACTTTTTTTAAATGGGGTATGTATATATACTGTATATGTTAGTCGTATCAGTGTGTGGTAGTTTGTTTTTGATTTTTCATAGATTTATCTTGCTATCTACCAGCACCTCATTGTGTTGCTGTGCTCTGGGAATTTTTTTGTCATTATTATACATTATTCATTTAGGCCTACTCATGCTTGATAGTATGTTTTTTTTTAATTATTACTTTTACTCCAGTACATTTAGGTACATTCATCACAGTACTTTGCCTCTTTTTTTATTTATTTATTAAGGCTACAGATATAAATTTAGTGCACTGTGCAGCCAACCCCGTCTCATCAGGGCGTCCGATACAGACGCTCCGTCAGCCTTTCTCAAAGCAATTAATATTTTGATGGATACACACTGGGAATATTGTCCTGGTGTCATTGTGGCAGGGTATCTTATCAGGAGATAAGACTTGTTGTTTCATCACAAATAAATACAAGTGTATGTTCACTTCTTTACCTTTACCTGAGGAAGACCATCTGAAATAATTCTAGTCACATCCACATCAGGTAAAAGACTTGGGGGAAATGACCCATTTTTTTAAGTTACTCTCTAACTTACTCACTACTCAAGTAATGTCTTTAGTAAATGCTTTTCTACTCTTATTGAAGTAGTTATTTTGATGACCACTTTAACTTCTACTTGAGTACAGTTTTTGGGATACTCTCCATCCTTGCTGGATCAGTGTAGCGTGCGTGTGTCCTGCCGTACTGCGTCTTGCTTCCCTGCCTGTTCATGTGGATATCTGAATTATTGCCTTTTGGATTTAGTTTTGTTTGTTTGTTTGGACATTATCTTTTTGGTTGGGATTTGTTTGAACTCTACCACTCCTGTGTGAGTGTGAGCGCTTTTAGTCTGTTATTAAATCTTAAGAACTGTACCTCCTCTACTCCGTGTCTAGTATTTGGGTCCTCAACCTGTTCCACACTCTCAACCAACCCTGACAGTAACGCTCAATGCTCGGTATCAAAGGTCACAATAGTTTAATTGCCAGATACGGTAAAGTTTAAAAACCTTTTCACAATAAGACATCATTTGAGGTTTACCATTCACTCGTGGTGTAAACCTTTTGCAGGAGGTAGACATGAGGTAATAGTGTGATAAATTAAATAATGAAATAAAAAAATCACTGGTAGCCTTAATTCAGAAAACAAAGTAGACTGACAGACTTACGCAACCCAGTGCAGTAGGAAACAGTGAGCAGCAGCAGGAGTCCCACTGTGAAGCTGAGAGTCTTCATGCTGTCTTCAGTGTAGAACTGATGATGCTGATCTGGCTTTGTTATCTGAAGTGATCTGTTCTGATCACTGTGTCTTACAGCTGGTTATACATTATCATTTTCACACTGCAATGCAATTCTGAGAAAACTGTTTGGGGGGGGTGTTGTCAGAATTGCGGTTGACAGGAAGTTTGAGGAACACCACGGCACTTTTGACAAATTAAAAATCACCATCAACACTTCAGCAGCTCTGCATTGCATCTTGCATTTCTAGCATTTTGATCAGTTGTCTGATAAAAGAAAAAAAATGCACTCACAACAGAAGCGGATAACAACAAGGATATACATGTATTTGATTAAACTGTGAACTTTTCTGATTGAATTCTACTGAAAAAGACAAGAGTTCAGAACGCTGTGCTTAATATATGATGGTAAATGTGTTCACATATTTAAAAGAAGTGCCATCTTGTCATTCTAAAAGCATCAGTAGCGGTTTAAACTTAGTGCTGGTCGGTTTGTCAAACAGCATCTGAAAACCAGACAACTAAAGATAGGAACCCACTTCTTTCAGTTTCAAACAGATACAGAAAATGCATTAAAGGGCCAGATCAACTAAATCACAAAAAAAGCTTTTGTCCCATCACACATACTGGTATCTAGCTTCTCTCTAGCAGATACTTTCAGTTTTATCTACTGAGGTTTAGAGATATCCGCTTCTGAAGCTCCTTTCTGCCACAGTATGGAGATGAATGGAGTTTTGGTCCGATTATTCTCTCTGTTAGCTTGGATGGCTGGGACACAGAAAAAAAACTGTAATCTGGGATAACATCAGAAATTTCAGAGGTAAATATCTTAAAATTGCAGCAGATAACAACGTGTATAGATAATTTTTAAAAAGTGAGGATTTCTGCATTGTGAAAATGTTTTGGCCGGTCCAGACTACTTCAAAGTAGCACTTTTAAGGTTTAGGTTAGGTCAGGGTCCCCACAAGTACAGAAAGCCAAAATGTGTTGTGTGTGCCACTAAATGTTGCATGCTAGGCTAAATGGTTTATGTTAAGGACATGTAGGGCTGCTGAGACATGAAGATAAAGTTGCATATTGAACCGCAGAGCATTAGCCTCACTTAGAGGAGACAGAAGTGTAGTTGGTGTTAGCGTAATAAAGTTAAGTGCGGTCACACAGAGGCAGAAAGAATAGATTGTGTGAGATCAACAGCATTTCACCTATCAGCTGAATGCATTTGCAAGTCCTGTTACTGTGAAACATGCTGATCATAACAAGATAACAGCTTATGGTGCAATTTTGTGCAGGGGAGAGCATGAAGTGGGCATTTGCACATTCCTGTTCAAAAATATAAAACATATACACATATTGTCACATTTTTTGTCTCTGCCTGTTCTAGTTGACAAACCTGTGTTTGGAGAGGCTGCCTGTCTGCCTGTGTGCTCCTTGCTCCTCAGTAAATCTTGATGATGATAACTATGTGACATTGATTTGTATTTGCTTCTAACACAAGCTATAATGGAGGCCTGTGTTGTCTGGTTTTGCACGTCTCAAACTAGTTTACCAAAAGGTGACGAAGAAGAACAAAACCTATTTGTGCTACCAGGTGTCGAGTTTGAAGTCACTGTGCAAATATCAAAGACATGTTCACAAGTATATATGCACAGTATTTTTTTATTAGTATTAGATAGTGAAAGTAGAATGCTGGAAGCGAGATTGCAAGCTACGGGTCTCTGCCCACACATGAACCATTGACATTGCAATTACATAGTCACATCTGACGCAACTAGTTCATCAAGATGCCCTGTCATAACATATACATTTACATACTACCTGATTCATCTTAAAAAGAATAACATTAATAGCGGTACATTTTTTACGTGATTTAATTCTGTATAATTAGATGTAATTCTGTGGTTTGTCAGTACAATGTACAGTTAAATATCTTGTGCATAGTATATGTACAGTTGCAGATTACACATGGTTATGATTAATGATTAAAGTTGCATTAATGAGTGTATTTTAGATCAACTCTGAATCAAATGACTAGGTGTAATGTGAAAGGTTTTTCTTATACTGATGAATATGCAGAAAATTATTTGCCGATTCAGCAGCTCTATGGTGCTAGTAAGCTTCTTGTAGCTTACCGCTGGGGTTATATGGCCTAAAACATTCACTGTATGGTTCAGTCTCACTCAGGTAATCAAATTTAAGACTCTTTAAGACCTTTTTAAAACCATTATGAATGAAATATAAGACTTATATCACGACATAAAAAATGAAAACGTAGCCTACACAGGAGTTGCAGTCACAAAATTACTTTACTTTTTTAATTACATAGGGAATGATTTATAGCAATTTCGGAGTACGGGAACATCGACTGAAACAATTACCTGATTTCCTCCTTCATGTTATAGGATTGGTGTCTAGTCACTGTGTGGAGGACCCAGAGCTCTCTGACCCAAAACACATACATGCAAACTCAGCAGGGATGAAAAAGGTGACGTTTGTAAACAAAGCATTCTGGTGTATTCTAAGAAGAAAATGAAGGCTGTTGGAACATTGTTATTGCCACATCTGTGAATAACAAGTTGGAAAATCTAGAGCAGATTTTGATTAAACTACACCCCCAAAAGCTAAACTTGCTAAAGAAGTCTACTGGGGAGGAATTACCATTAGATCTGGGGAAAGTCATTTGGTTAGTTTTGATGCTCTACACAATGATTTTACATTCATGACACAGCCCCAAGCTGTTTTGAGTCTCACCACCTAAACCTTATAAAGGCAGGGGAAATCCTGTTAATATGACCTCAGAATCATGACTGATAAGACTGTTCATGGTTGCCTTTTGTGTCTTAATTTACTTGGGTTTTTTTTTAGATTTGTTGTAATTGAACATGAAAAACAGGCAACCTGAGAACCACCTTCCTTCTATATAATTACCAAGCATTTAATTTGTACATTAAAATTCAGAAGAAGTAATCTTATTAGCTTAAGTGACAGCTCCTCCGTGTTCAATGCTGTCCTTTCTTTTTAATTTAACTATCAAGATTTACCGTATGTGTACAGGACAGAGCTGTAACCTGACAAATTAATATTTTCCTCTGCTAATTTTCAGCATCACTTTATGCCACTCTCACAGTCGCTCGCCCACACACTCCGCTCTGTAACAGCACCTGTCAGGTACATGTCCTTTGAGGAATTAGGAGAGGAAGGAACGTTCTACACGATTCACATGAATGACATATTTGGACATATTCAAAAAGGCGATTTTTCAAAAGAGACTCGCTCTAAGCTGCATGTTGGTCTTTGTAGTCGCAACAAAGCGAATTACATTTGGACTACCGAAAGAAAGAACTGCAACACCACGGAAGGAAAAAACATTCTTAAATGCTGCGGGAGCATTTCAGTGTGCATTGGAGGTAGCACTACATGGACATAAGAAAACTAAGACCTGTTTTTTTTGGACTTTTTAAAAGACCCGCAGAAACCCTGTTCTTATCACATCCTTTCCTGCAACACCAGGCATTGGTTTATTATACAAAAGTATATCTTCAGTCCTTCTGGCCGCTGCCCTCAGTGTTGTGGAGCTGATTGTAGACTTTCAGAGCCCACTGGAAAGTTTGTCTGTAGCAGATCTGTATTCCAGTATAATACTGAACTCTGCAAAACATACAGATGAGAAAAACAAAACTAAAAGTTTCAACATTGTGATTAACTCCATTTCAATTCAAGTTCATTCACTGGCTGGTGGTGAAAATCAACATATCCCACAGTCTATCATAATTAAACATCAACATAATCCCACACATAGGCCTAGCTAGATATTAATAATCAAGACCATAAAACACCAGTAAAGACATATTAGTGCTACTAATAACTTGATTGATGTTGAGGAGTTCAGTACGGACCCTCAGTTTATCCACTTTCTCTTGTTCATGTTTTAAAGGATGTGGAATTTATTATAATGGATACTGTGAACTTGTGATAAGTAGGTAGTGGTTAGCACTGTCACCTCACAGCAAGAAGATCGGAGGTTCAAACCCCCATTACCCCAGCCTTTCTATGTGGAGTTTGCATGTTCTCCCCCGTGTCCGCATGGGTTCTTTCCAGGTACTCTGGCTTCCTCCCACCATCCAAAGACATGTAGTTAATTGATGTATCTAAAATTGTCCTTAGGTGTGAATGTGAGTGGTTGTTTGTCTATTTGCGATGGACTGGCGACCTGTCCAGGGTGTACCCCGCCTTTTGCTAGGATTAGCTCCAGCCCCCCATGACACTGTATGCAGGTTAAGCGGTTGACGATGGATGGACAACAAGTTATAGGGTGAAATTTAGTTTGTAACTCCCTTCTGGTACATAGCCAACAATTTACATTAATATAGTAGCAATTATAAAAATGGTAAATGGTGAGACAGAAATAAACTCAGACTTTAAGAGTCATAATTTATTATGATAAAATATTGTTGTTTTATATTCATGCAAATAAAGCTAGATTGAATTGAATTGAGTCTGATAGCTTGGGGGACAAGCTGCTCTGCAGTCTGGTGGAACTTCTATATCTCTTCCCAGAATGCAGCAGGGTGAACAGGCTGTGGCTGGGTGGGTACTGTCCTTTAGTACCCTAAAGGCTCTGTGTAGGCACCTCACCTAAACCGATATCACTGATGCTCAGGTGATGGGTACCAATGACCTTCTGAGTCCTGGACCGTGCACATCCCATGCCAGTTTGTGATGTTTCCAGTCAGGATGCTTTCTATTGCTCCTCTGTAAAAGCTGACAAGAACTTGGCACGGGAATTTGGCCTTCCTAAGCTTCACTAAGAACAGTCATTTCTGATGTGATGATGCCTGCCTGGAGGTCATAGCCACTCCATCTTTTTATTCATCTGTTCATCACCAGTTAGAAGACAAGAATTGTAAAAAATAAAAAATAAAAAATTAAACCCAAACTTACATGAATGCCTTCTGTTGACAGGAGCTGTGGGTCTTGGTTATGCCAGATACGCGATTTAATGGTAACCCCCGAGAGTGAAACTTGAAGCAGCAGTTTCCAGGCGCTAACTGCAGAGCTCTAGCTGTGAGGAAGGTAAAAGGATAATGTCATTATAAACATGTCAGTGATAAATCATAAAACGATTCCAATGAGGCACAAACAGAGATCACTCACGCATGGCGTTGCAGCAGCAGGCGGTGAGCAGCAGCAGCCCCAGAGTGAAGTAGAGAGTCTTCATGATGATGTTGGCAAAAAGATGATAACGATGTTCATCTCCTGTCTTTGCTGTGATCGACTCTTAGCACTAAGTCCGATATAAATACTGTTCAATGTGGAGCTGAAATGTGTATGATCTCACGCCTTTCCATCTGAAACAAATCCGGGTCATCAGGCAAGGATTTCCCCACACCGCCTCAGCTTTCCATTGTAAAGAAACACTCAATCTTTCAGAATAGGGCCAAACCACAGATTTGTTGTAAAGATTAAAATCATCTCAGGTACCACAGAAAACAAAAGAGTCTTCTTAGCATTTATCTTATCTACATCTTGGTGCATTTTTAGTCAGTGGAAAAAGCATTGAAGTTCACACCAGTTCACGGTGTACAGCCCACAATGAATTGTATCGCAGCAGCAGCCCCCGAGTGAAGTAGAGAGTCTTCATGATGTTGTAGACAAAAAGATGATGATGACATTCTTCTGTCTTTGCTGTGATCGACTCTTAACACTAGGTCCAATATAAATACTGTCCATTGGGAGAAATGTGTATGATGTCAGTCTTTCCATTCAAAAATGAATGCTCCCATGAGACCTCAGAGAAGAATTTCCCCAGAATGACCTTTGCCCTCTGTGTGGCTTCAACTTGAACAACATGGCCAAGATCATTCAAGTTAGTCCCAATGGTCTTTTAGCAAAGTTTAACAATCCTTCCTAGCCCATTTTTGTTAACCATAATTAGGTTGCCAAACCAGATGATCATTTAAAAGCTAAAATGGACTCAAAAGATGAATAAAAAACAAAAGCAATTTATCAACATTAATATCCCTCAGCTTTCTCAAGAAAAACAGGCCGTTTTGCAGATGTCAGTGTTAGCATCAAAAGTCAACTTATTGTCCACGATGGTGCCCAAGTACCTATATTGGCTTACTGTCTCTATGGCTCTGCCATTGATAAAAGTTGGTGCTCTAACAAGAGGGTTTTGACAAAAGTCAATAAGCATCTCTTTTGTTTTAGAGTCACTGAGTTGCAAGTAGCAGTGGCATTAGTACCAACAATGCAACCTGTGCAACGCACTGGGCCTCTGCTGATTACAAGGGCCCACAAGGGACATTGCCACGTGGTTCGTGATCAGATGGCATCATTCATTCATTCATACTGTGTTGGCATAATGAGTTGATGTGCTTTTCTTGATTGCCATTTGTTCTGTGGACATTGACTGTGTCAGCTACTTTGTGTTGATTTGTTATGGTAGGCTGACTAAAGCTATTTTGTTTGTTTGATAGTGGGTGACAGCAGGTTTGAGTCGAGGGCAGGTTGTAAGATTGCATTTGGCACTTTGGCTGCTGTCCATGGTGCTGATCAAAGGCTGGAAATTTGCTTTTTGGGGTGAGGGGCACAAGAAAAATATTTGCACTGGGGCCAATCACAATTATCTTACACTGCTGATTATGAGTCATCGTACCATTTGATGAAATTGTCAAAGACTGGACCATGGCCCGCCTCATGGTCCTGCAGGAGACTGACAATTACAGTCATCAGCAAACTTGATTGTGAACCTTGATTTGAACCTACTCTAACAGTCATTGGTGTAGAGCACAAATTTCAAAGGTGATGAGACGCACCCCTGGTGTGATCCTGTAGAATGCATCAGGGCCTCAGACAAAGTATCATTAACATGGGTTCACTGTGACCTCATTGTCAGGTAGTCGACCAGTTAACATCCTATTCTAGTATGGCTCAAAAGTCAATCAATGTGTCTTCTTGCCCTCCAGGTGCCCAACAGCAAAATTCAGCAATGCTGTTGTGGCATCCTCTACCACTTTCTTTACTTGATACGCAAATAGTGGGTCAGTTACACCCTGTGTCATGGCCAGTAAACTCCTTTTTATTATTTGTTCAAAAACTTTCATGACAAATGAGATTAAGCACCAACGGGGCAATAGTCATTCAACACCTTTGGTGATGGAACTTTGGCCACTGGATCCTCCGTGGATTCTTTCTATAACATGGGAAAATGCCACACAAGAACACAGGACAGCTTTAAAGGTTAGTTGAGATGTCAGTAGATGAAAAGGAAGGGCTGTCCAGGTGAAACTTTAAAATAGACAACCTTTCAAGTTGGTCTAGTTGTTTGTGATAGAAACAATTTGTCTGTGTATTTTTATTAAAGTTACAGGTAACATCAATGAGCTTGATGTCTGAGATAGTGTGAATTCAAAAAAAAATAATCCGTTTTTCCGCCCTATAGTAAATTTCCTTGTTCATGACGACTGTTCGGGGTCAGTTTTATATAACTTAACTGTTTTAACTTTGTTCTGGTTTAAAACTATGCGTAATTAAACGAAAGGTGACTTTGAGTAACAGGTGGGTGCTGTCACAAGTGGCTAGCCGCCAGGTGGGTAGCCGCTAGATGTCTCGTAGCTCCACCCACACTCCACCTCTTTGCCCATTTATTAATTATCTGAAGTGAGGCTGTCAACATGACAGCTGGAACAACTACGCTGAGCTTTAGAAATCTCCCTGTATGGGTGACGTCACGGAGACTATATCCATGTTTTAGACAGTCTTTGACACACACACACACACACACACACACACAGACAATAAATGAAAACAAAATTAGGCTATATTAAAATAATAAAAATAAAAAAGCTTAAGAAATGTCGGCATTACAGAAAGTTCCATTAGAAAAGTTATCATTAGAATCAGAATCAGAAAGAGCTTATTTGCCAAGTATTATTGTACCCGCATGAGGAATTTGCTTTGGTGATAAAGTGCTACATGTAGAAAAACATACTGTTTAAATGAATAAATGTAAAAATATATAAATATGAAATAAACAGATGCAAGTGATAAAAGAATATACGAACTATGTGTAGAGAATGAAAATGTGGCAGATATTTGTATGTGCATTACTCTGGGTTTGTGTGGTGCTGACATATTCCATGGTCATCATGTCTCAGTTCCCCCTGTTATGCAAATCTGGGTGATGCAGACTGAAGTGATGGAGATAGCATCACGTTCACAAGATCTTATCACTGCTGTTTACAGATATGTACATAAAAACAGGTTTAGCAATGCATCTATGACCTATTTAGATCTTTCTGTGCATGCTTTTGCAAACCAAACAATTTCCTCATGATTATCATCTGTAATTTTACTTTCATACATCTGTGACCTGTTCTTAATTAAAGATGCATGTGAGAGGCAATCTCCACAATGTTTTGACCTCTGTGCTATGTTAGAATAATATCACAAGTCAGTGTCAAAAGGTAATTGACTGCTGGAATATTCTATCACAGTTGCAGTAACCTCGTTGCTATTTTACATCAGATAAAGAAAAATTATAGGCATTACGATATACAAATGATAAAGTCGACACTGTGGAGTCATTCCGCCAGGTATTATCAACAAAAAATACCAAAACTAAACTGAATCAAATCTCACACAGATAGAACAACTTGATTTTGTGACCTCACAGCTGTTTTGGAATCCATTCATGGTTCAATGATGTAATTTACACACAATATTATTATATTGATAGATTCTGGATTTTTTTCAGAGAAAAGGACTAGATGTAATTTGAAGAATTTTTAACCAGGTAAGTTTTTTGTGGAAATACCAAATCAGACATTATTAATCAGAAACATCGAGTATTTTTAGAAATCTTAAAACATCTAGAGGGGATCTTGAAATATGAAATATAACATTTTGAATAATCTCATTTTATATATCTTTATACACACAATTTTTATTTATTTTTATTTCTTAACACAAGTGCACCTACACTCACACCAGGTAAGTAACCAGATAAAACAAGGATAAAATAATGCATTGTGTGCATAGCAACCAGTTGCTCCTCTTACTTCACATTTTTTAATAATTAGCCTACATACAAAAACATTATTTCCAAACAAAACTGATCATACTAAGTACTAAAGGGGTAATATGTAGTATTCAACAGCCACTAAATGTGCGGTTTTGAGATTGCAACCAGGTTTGTGCTTGTACACGTGCTCGCTTGAACTCATGAGCCAGTATAATCTGAAACACAGCAGCTTTCATTCAGAGATCAATATTAGGACTTACCTCTCCAGAGGTCTTGGTGAACGTGACAGTTGTTTTCAGTGCCTGCTGATTTCATCATTTTGAAATGATGCAGCAATGCAACTTAACATTTTATTTTATTTTTGCATTAATTAATTTAATTATTTTTGTCTTCTTAAAGGAGCTATAAATAGTTTTTCAATGAAATTACTTCTTAATAAATCAGTTTTTTACTTGTCAATAGGCTCTAACCTCAGCCCAAACGAGAAACAGTTTTTTCGGGTGAAAACACAGCCAACAGCAAGTTCACACACTAATGCCAACCAGTTGCTAACATTATATATATATATATATATATATATATATATATATATATATATATATATATATATATATATATATTTGAATGAATCTAGAATATATCAGATTCACTTTTTGAATAGAATTACCTTAGAAAATTTACTTCACCACAATATTTTATTTATTAAAGACTCATCTGTATTGTTTACTTTATATTTTTCATCACCTGAAGCATTTATTACACATTTTCCTCCTAGAGTCTATCTGTGGATCAGCTGTCCCACCTGTTACCAGAGAGCTGCAGAGACCCGGAAGCCTTGTTATTGTCGTGGAAGTCTATCTGTTGGAGTGGACAGACATGGAAAGGCGTTCTCTCTTTCTGTTTACTTTGAGTTTTAAATATTGTCCATATTTGTGTTATAGGTCCATTTAAAAGAAAAGATGGTTTATGGTTCACATTGCAATAAATTCTATATATATTAGAATATATATCCCTGTCTTTACTACTTACTGAAAAGCTCATTGTTTACCACAGATAAAACATGAAACATTAAAGCTGAACTCTTGCTAAAGAACATCAGTCTAGTATAAGTTTAAAAAGTGAAAATACTCCCAACATGTTTCACATGAAATGCTGACCAGTAATTATGCAGCTTATTTCTGTGTGTGCAGGAGTATTTTTACTTTCTACCTTGTACTTATAGATAAATAAGGAGCCATACACAGTACACATATACTGTATAACAGAGCCTGAAGTTTCTGAAGAGTGCCTTGTTTCCTGCTCTGAAGTCTAGTTTAAACAGAATAATGTGGGCACATCCAAACCATCCTGTGGGTAAGTGCTGAAGCAAAGAATGATGTGCACAGAGTAATTACGAATCCCACTAGGTGGTTTATTGTGGCCTTGCAAACTCTGAGGTTACAGAGCTGACCGAAAGCATATGTAGTAAACAGGTGAGTCTATACAATGTACACCACACAAAACCTTCTCAGAGGTTGCAATAAATGGCACCTCCTACAGGGCTTCAAAACTATTCAGTGTGCAGATAATTCTTTGTTTTTCACTGCAGAGTAACGTCTCAGTCAATGTCACATTTGTCTCTTAAAGAAATGTCAAAATAAAACAGTATATAACAACATCAACCTTTAATGTTTTATTTTAGATCACACTATTTAAAATTAATATGTGAAACTGATAATGAAGAATGATTATATTATGTATAATTAGTTTGATTATATTATGTATAATTAGTTTGATACACTTTATATCAAAGTATTAAACTCTTGTCTTGCATTCATGAAAACATCAATATAAGGTTTCAAATGTAAAAGTAGTTTTGTATGACTTGAAATGTGTTATTAAATGTGTGTTATGGGACTTATGTGCAAGTCATATTGGCCATAACAAATACCATGTTCAAGCATAATGTCACATTCTGCCTGTCAGCCGTGTCTAGTTTGCACTCTGTGTTTTGATTTTGGTTTCTCTGGGATTTGGTTTCATGTCTTAGTGTTACTCCTGCTCTGTGTACTTCTGTGTAGGTTGTTGTTTTACCCATGTCTGCTCTGAGTTCTGTCCTGTGTCCTGAGTTCTGTGTTCCTTGTTGGTGATAGTTTATTTGTGATCTGTTTGCTTGTGTCTGTTCCCCCAGTAATTCCTCTGCTTGCTTGTCCACTAAATACTTTGAGTTCAGTTAATGCAATGGTCTTTTGCATCTGTAAGTGTCTCTCTGTTCCCCCCTGCTGTCTCTCTGCCTGCCTCGTTAGTCCTGATCCCTGTCACCTGTGTTGCTCCTGCCCTGCTCGTTAGTCCCCGGTGTATATGTGATTGGTGTTTCTCTCGTAGTGTTCACACTCAGTCGTGTCTTGTGTTTGGAGTGTTCTGCCTGTGCCTCTGCTGTCAAGCCTGTTGGATTTTGGATGCCTCTACTGCCTGCAGGCCTGAGATCCTGACTTTTGTTGGTATTGAAACCCTGAACTGAATCTCTGCTCCAGTGTCTTGCATTTGGGCTCTCACCTCCTCTTCACTCACCCACGAAATCCTGACACATAAGGTTGTTACTAACTGTACTTGTAAAGTGTGAGGGGGGCTCCCCAGGGGGGACTCCAAACAGTTTCAGGGGAGGCTCAGTGAATGAAAGTGAAACAATATTACGTTACTTATTGCATTAGTCATCAAAAGGAAATCACATAGAATAGCTGACATGTGTGAGCTTTCAGAGATACAGTAGTTTTGGGGAACTGTCCCCCCCCCCATCATAGTCAGAAACGGTGGTGCCGTTTCCCAAGCCTTGTCTTCGGGGAGGTCCGCAGTCTCAGACTTTGAAAACCCCTGCCTTAGACTAAAGATCAAGCATAGACTCAGCACCTGGTGAGGGTTGTGTATTGCAACCAATGGCTCACTCTGCATTCATGTGGATGTACCCATCTCTCGAGTTGTGAATTCGTTCTTCTGACTTCAGTGTGTTCATGTGCTCTTAAGTCAGAATGTGGAATCAACATAGACGGATGGACAAAGATGTGTTGGATTAGCATTAGTTCACTCTACATGGACAGCAAACTAACCATTATAACCATATTAAAAATTGCATGTTAGCAAAACATGTATGTGCAATAGCCTACGTGATTTTGCAATCACCAAAAGTTTATTACAATGAACTATGTTGTTCTCTTCCACAAAAAGGCTGTTAAAACTGTCAACATATAGTCCTGTTTTAATATCTTTATATAATATAGACTACCCATACCATAGTTGTTATTGTCTTCTTATATATTTGTATACTTATTTATGTTCCATACACAATATGTGTGCTCCTATATTTGTCCAAATTTGACTTCTCTTCTTACTTCGACAACTGCTTCTACTACTTCTTCTTGTTCTTATTATTTGCACGTATTCAATGTAGTGACAAAACGCGATCTGTAGAGCAGTTTTTCTGTTTGGGCTAATGTTGAAACATGGCAGCTCAACATGATGACGTCCATATAAGGGGGCCCATGGAGTATGTAGATAGAAATTTTAGGTATGAGTTCTTATGAATGGTATATTATAATAGGCATTTACAATCATGTGTTGTTTACTATCTCACCATGGTCCACTCAGCACTCTTTAGCATCACTGCTCCTCCACCTCGCAGAGTCTACTACTCTAATATAATTAATGTTTACTATGAAGATTGTTTTGATAATATGCTAGTATACAACTTTTAGTTTTGGTCAATTTAAAATATAATTTTAAATACAATTATATTTCAAATTGATATAAAATCAATTTAAAATATAAATTATACTTTTAAATATAATTTCTAAAGTCACATACGACAACTTTTGGGTTTGTGGTCTTTGTAATTATGTATTTCCAAAGTCTTATACTTCAACAGTTTTACATCAAACTACAACTTTCTTGACTTTAAAATGTATGTTTTAAATTGACAAACATCATATGTGTAATTCAGGGCACAATTCAAACAGGATCAAAATATTTGCTGTCCCTCGCCACTGACTACCGTACACTATTTTTCCGAAATAGGGTACTATGGTGGTCCACTGGAAGCTGGAAGGGAGGAACTTAGGCTCCCTATTGGAGTGAAAAGGGGAACTTAGCAAACAGTGGGTATAAATAAACGGGAGATTTATGGGGATGTATTTTAACGGGATGACATGGGAGATAACGGTAAAATGTGGGAGAAGCCTGGGGAAAACGGGAGCGATATTGTACAGAATACTTATACCCGCCAATGTGGGGGTGGCCTTCCATCGTTTAGCTGCCATACAGAAAATCTACTTGCATTTGGCGCCTGGCAGGTATTCATTTCCAGCCCTGAGTTCATTATGTTAGGTCTTTATACACCACTGAAAACATAACTATGGATATTGCATTTCTGTCAAAAATTACACACTGGACCTTTCTCAGGATCTTGTTAATGAGTGATGGCAAAATGGAGCATGAGACGCTCAGGTGGGGGACATGACACCCGCTCCAAAGAATGCATGGTTACACCCATGGAAATAAAAGTCCCCTGAAATAAATAAATGTGGAATTATGAAATACAAGTCCCCTGAAATATAGTCCGTAAACATTTATTTATATTTTTATTGCCTCGTTTATTTATTTTTAAATGTGTTTTCATATCAATCAAGCACACACAGGAAGAATCGAGTGTCCAAGTCCTAGTCCTATCTTTCTTTCTATTGAACCGGTGATGGTAACTGCATTATTTATTGCAGGTGTTTTAAAAGGCTGGGTTGGTAGCCTACACAGCAGGTAAAATAATGCAGAGTCATAAGGATAATTACAAAAGAGATATTAGTCACGTAAATATATCATCACCCAATAAACTGCAACACTTATTATTTACAATTGCTGTTATGTTAAAAGAAACGGTAAAGTATCACACAGACATACATTTGCTATTACCAAATACCAATTACTTTGCTGTGCTCATTGATCAAACGCGGTTATCACCACGTATATTTACAGAATCTGAAGGAATGGTACTTCTACAAAGTTTCTTAAAATATTAAAGACTTCGAATTATTTATCACCATTGATGAACCCCACAAAGAATAGTATAGCGTTTAAAAGCAGTATTTGGAGGTGCATGCAATTCTCGGCAGGCAGGCAAAACTCGGCGCAACACCGGCAGTACATTTTTTTGTAGGCTACCTGCCGAGATTTGCATCCACTTCTTTTCTCATCATGAATGACGGTTATCACTCGCGAGGGGCATGCAATTCTCGGCAGGCAGGCAGGCAGAATTCATTAGTGCTCGCAGCAGCTCTCTCATTAGGCTGACCACTTACTTCGTAAATTTATTTTGTTAGTTACAGCAGATATTTTCTGATGAAATTATTTTCCATTGATGGCAGGAGGCGCTATAGATAGAAGCGTTTCTATGTGGTGGCGCTGTAGTACACATTCTTCTGGATTTAGTTCCTATAGCACTTCCGGGTTCTAATGTTTACAACTGGGAGCAGCATTGAAAACGCAGAGCTGTTTGCTTTGCTCATGAAAACCACCTTTTACGTGACAAACAACATGTACATCAAGTGCTAGGATTTATATACTGTGACGGTAGGCTATGGCACAGGACTGCTTTGGTCATCACGTTAAGGCAAACATTTTGACACCAGCTAGCAAACGTAGCAGGCTACTCAGGCTAGCTAGCCAACATTAGCTTGTGGAAATGAGCACTTGTTAATGAATAGAAATTTAACTTCATGTAAAAGTTTGAATGTTCCAGCAGCTTTTGTGTTTTACTTGTCCGGAAATAAATGATAACAATATAAAAATAGCAATGGAAATAAGGAGCGAATGTAAAACAAATAACGACGGTAATGTGTAATAAAAGCATATTTAAAATATGTAGTTTACTACTACTACTTATTTTGTTTAACGTTGTGTAATTGTACAAAATTATGCTGATAGACTGTATTTTTAAATATCTTCATCACTGGGAGAATGTGGTCAGCGTGTTCCAGAAAAGAAAATGGAAAAGTTAGAGTCAGACTATGGGTTTTTATATGAATAATATTTTATTATTTTAGCCACTTCGCTGACAAGTAAGTAACTAATATAACTAATAAAAGTTGGACAGTCATTTAAAGATAATACATTGTTTAAATCATTGTTTGTTATATAAAAATAGATAACACTGGAACTTGGCTTCTGTTACAAATCTTTACAATGACACAGGCAGCAGGGCTCCATCATTGAGATCAGCTGCTGAGAGACCAAGTATAGAAAAGACTATGAAGAAGAAAAGCAGACGTCCAAAGTCATCTGCGACTTCACAACAGACCAGCAGTACACAGACAAAAGTGAGCATCAGTGAGGAGAAGAGGCCTCCGGGAAACAGAGGGCGACCTCAGAAGACTCTCCCTGTAACCACGTACAGTTTCTACAACACTGCTAAAGACAAGACTGCCAGCTCAGACTTCAGTCAGGCAGCAGCTGATGACACAGAAAAACATCCAGAGTGCAAGTCCAGATCTTCAGGTGAGTGGCTCATACCAACCCTAATGTGTTGTCTCTTGTCTTGTCAAGATAGAATGTCACACCAACCTGCATTAAAATGTATTTATAGTTGCTTTGCTTATCAGCAAACATTTGTAACATTTTCTTCATCATTGGCTTCCACTTCAGTTGTGCATAATTCATAACAGTGTAATTTTTCAGCTATGTTGTCTGTTCCTCCACAATGTTCTGCCGTCACCACAATCGGTTGGTGGTAGTAAACAATGAAAAGTGGATTCCTTTAGCAAAGTGCTACTTATTTGATCAGATGTACAAAACTGTGTAAAAGTTTTAGGCAGGTGTGTAAGTAATGCTGTAAAGTAAGATTATTTTTTAAATAGTCACGTTAATAGATTCAATCGATCAATTAAAAAAATACAGAGAGTGAACAGAAGAAAAATCTAAATCAAATCAATATTTGATGTGACCACCCTTTACCTTTAAAACAGCATCAATTCTTCTAGGTATGAAGGTTGAAATACAATCAAGAAGTTAAATAGAAACAGCTGTGTAGGAGTAATACAACTGTGTAATGAACACCTAAACTTAGCTAACAAGGTGAGGCTGCTGAAGACAGTTTACTGTCAAAAGTCATACAGCCTGGCAAGACTGAGCACAGCAACAAGACACAAGGTGGATTGCAAGGTGTCTCCTAGGAAGCACAAAGAACCAAGCAACGCTGAGGATTGTAGGTTCAGCTGTCAGCCAAAGAAACTTACTGCAGCAGATGAAAGACACATCATGCTTACTTCCCTTCACAATCTGAAGATGTCCAGCAGTGCCATCAGCTCAGAGCTACAGTGGGACCTTGGGCCACGCATTCACTGTCTGGCTAAGTCTGGTGGGATGTGGCCATCATGTGCACATGCACAGTTCCAAGTTAAGGAAGCCAATCAGAAGCAGATAAGGGCGGATGGCGAGAAGCCGGTAAACACGGCTTCGGTTCAGCTGTACATGTTCCCCTTACCAGCTTAACAGTTTGGACTGGAGCAAGAGTTTCAGAGTGGTGAGTTATTAATCTGTAACAAAAGTATCTTTAATCCATAAAGTTTTAACTGAGCTCTGTCTCTACATCACAATAACAATTTTATGTCCATTGACTGCCTGGAGGGCTGCTAGTGTTTGGATGGGAGAGGCAGCAGGCAGAAGTCTTACCACTGTGTGCTGCAGCTCAGAGTGTTTTTGAGGACGTGTCGGACTAGCCGCGTGGCGAGCATTATGATGCACATTTTGCTGTGACATCACAGGGATCAAAGGGAAAAGGCTGGACTACTAATGAGCTGTTGTCAGGCAGATCAGGGCAGTGTTTTCTGTGGGAGATGGGAACTCCCTTTGTGCTGGACTTTGGGCTTTTTCACTCTGCAAACCTATTACAATATACATATATAAGTCAATAAAGGAGAGGGAAAAAAACAATACGCATAATTCCACCTCTTTAAATGTAAATACAAGGTCTAAAGCCATGTTTTGTATGAACACTTTTGACATAAAGAAAACTAAGTTTTGTTTTTTTTTTGAACATTATATTTATTGAATTTTTTAAACAACAAGCAAGTGATACATTTGACATAAGCTTAATATTTCACAACTTAATCCCCAAGGTAAAAAGTAAAAACATCACATAATAGAGTAACAAAGACAATGATAATAAAGAAAATAAATAAATTAAATAAAAAAATAAATAAAAAAAATTAAATAAAATAGAAGGGAAAAAAAAAAAAAAAAAAAAAAAACAACTCGGCAGTCAGCTTTACTTTCTTAATTTCCTTCATAATGTCTTAGAAACTCAGTTAATGGTGACCATATTTCTTCAAAATTTCTTCCCTTTCCTCTAACTATATAAGTGAGTCGTTCCAATACAATACATGATGCCATCTCCTTCACCCACATATGATTTGAGGGTACATCCATTTTCTTCCAGTACAGAGATATTAACCGCCTGGCTTGCAGGAGTCCAAAGTCAATCAGTTTTATTTGTCTGGAGCTAAAAACACAGTTCTCTGGGTATATACCCAACACACATATTTTTGCCTCAGTAGGTATGTTTACTCCAACAATCTTTGACAAAGTCTGCATGACTGACTTCCAATATTGATGTAATTTTGGACAGTCCCATACACAGTGAAAAAGAGTACCCTTTCCATCAAAACATTTACTACAGCTATCTGGGATATTAGGTGACCAACGGTTCAGCTTGACCGGAGTCATGTAGGTCCTCATCAACCATTTATATTGGAGGAGTTTCATCCTGGTACTAATTGACTGTTTTTGGGCTTTTAAACATGCAGCTTCCCAGTCTGCCACATTTATCTCCTCTTGGATGTCAGATCTCCATGCATCTAGCCTATCAGCAGCGGATTCCTCATCATGTGTTAGTAAAGCTGCATAAAATAAAGAAATATGACCTCTCCTTTCAAGATTTTGCAATATAATATTCTCTAATTTTGACAGTGTTGGTTCAGATTCAATCTGTTTATATTTTGACATAATGAAATGTTTAATTTGTAAATGTTTATAAAAATGTTTCTTTGGAATGTTATATGTTTGGCATAACTGCTCGAAAGTAAGAAATTTGCTATCCTTATAGAGGTCTGCCAGCTTCTGTACACCTTTATCCTTCAAATTTTGAAACCTCCATCAGCTCTTCCTGCTTTAAAATCTGTGTTGCCCCAAATAGGTGAAAAAGGAGAGATGGGAGGAATACTTCCCATATACTGATGGGCCCTATACCAAACATCAATTGTGTTTTTTAAAAAGGGGTTTTTTGTAATTTTCCCCAGTTTTTTGGGGCATGCTGAATATAAATACAAATTCAATTTAAGTTTTGTTTCTAATTGTTCAATTTTTATCCATGCTGGGGGTGTCCCAGTTGCAAAGTAGAATATGGCTGAGCGCAGCTGTGCAGACCAGTAATATAATTTAAAATTAGGGAGTTGTAACCCCCCTCTCTCATATGGCATGTACAGCAGTCGAAGCCTTAGTCTAGATTTTTTATTATTCCAAATGAATCTATTAAAGACAGTGTTTAAGTCATCAAAAAATTGTTTTGAGAGAGGCAAAGGGAGTGCCTGAAACAGATATAAAAATTTTGGTAATATGCTCATTTTGATCATGTTTATTCTGCCAATCATTGACACGGGCATTACTGTCCATTTATTTAAGGACTCCTTTACTTCACTAACCAAAGGATCATAATTCATTGGTACAATGGTTTTAATGTCTGGAGTAATTTTAACACCAAGATACAGAAATCCCTCTTTTGCATTGATAAACGGGGTCTGTATGACTGGGTTTAGCCTCTCGTCCCTGTTCAAAAATAGAATAGAAGATTTTGAATCATTTATTTCGTAACCAGAAAATCGACCAAATAGCTCCATTTGTTGCATTAAATTTGGGACACTGATGGACAGCCTTGTCAGAAAAACTATCAGATCATCAGCATATAAGGACAATATATGCTCCTGATCTCCTAACCGGATGCCAAATATATCAGTTCGCATTCTTATCGTCATTGCCAAGGGTTCCATAGCCAAAATAAATAACATTGGAGATAACGGGCATCCCTGGCGAGTGGAGCGTTCCAATGTGAAAGGTTTAGAGTGTCAAGACACTGGCTTTAGGATTTGTATACAAAAGTTTAACCCATTTAAGAAAGTTAAATCCAAATCCATACCTCGGAAGAACGTTAAACAAGTATGACCACTCTATTCTGTCAAAGGCCTGACGGGCATCAAGTGATAATAAAGCCGTATCTTTAGCATCAAATTTCTCATGAATTATATTCAAAACTCTTCTTATATTATGAAACCCTTGACGTTTTGGTACAAAGCCATTTTGATCGTTATGAACTAGATGTGAGATAAAGGGGTCTAATCTTTTTGCTAAAACTTTACAAAGTATTTTAGTATCAACCCCCATCAAACTTATTGGTCTGAATGATGAGCATTCTGCAGGAGGTTTACCTGGTTTTAATATCAAAGTGATCATAGCCTGTCTTAGAGTGGGTGGGAGAACCTCATTTTTAAATGCTTCTTCATACATGTTAAAAAGTGGAACTATTATTTTTTCTTTGAAAGTTTTGTAGAATTCAATCGTAAATCCGTCTAGACCAGGAGCTTTACCACTGTTAATACATTGTATGGCCTGTGATATCTCTTCAATACTTAAGTTCCTTTCCAACTCTTGTTGTGTGTCTTCTGTGAGTATCTGGAACTGAAGTTGGTCCAAGAATAGGTCTTGTTCTTCCGAGGTATGACAACAATCAGATCTATACAAATTTTCATAAAATTGTCTAAAACTATCGTTAATTTCAGATGGGTCTACTGTTACCTCACCCGATGAGGTCTTTATACTATTAATTGCTCTTTCGCTCTGTGTTTTCTTTATTCTCCATGCCAAGAGCTTCCCCGCCTTCTCACCTTGGTCATAATAGGATTGCTTTAACCACATTAAACTTTTTGCTGCTGCTTCAGAAGACAATTTATTATATTCAGTTCTCAAACGTAATAATTCACTTTGTTTTATTGGGTCATCACTAGTATTTAAGTCTAATTCCAAAAATTTAATTTGCCTATCCAAGATTTCCATTCGCTTTTGTTGTTGTTTATTCTTCGTACTCGTATAGCTAAGGATTTCACCTCGAATATATGCTTTAAATCCCTCCCATCTCATTGCGGCACAAGTTTGATCTGTATTTAACTCAAAGTAATTATCTATTTTCTCCCCTATAAATTTAACAAAGTCTGAGTTCTGTAGCCATCTTGCTTGAAACCGCCAACGGAACTGTTTGTGGGTAAAGTTGTCCATGTAAACGTTCAGTGAGATAGCTGCATGATCACTGATCACTATGCTATCATACTGACATTGTTTGATCCTTGATAAAAGTTCCCTTGAGATAAGAAAATAATCTATACGTGATCGGGATTTATGTATACCTGAGTGACAGGAAAACTCTATTTTATCAGGATTTTGTTCCCTCCACACTTCCACCAAGTTCAAATCCAATATATATTGATTTATTAAATGTCTAGTTTGAGCTTTATAGATATCTGAGCCTGTTGAACGATCTATACTTGGATTCAAGGTACAATTAAAGTCTCCTCCAATTATATAAAGTCCTTGCAGAGTGGATACGGTAAGAAATAGATTTTCAAAAAACTTTGGTTTATTTTCATTTGGGCCATACAAACTCACTAAATTCAAAGTAATTGAGAGGATGTTACCCTGGACAATTACGTATCTACCAGCCGGGTCTTTTTTTATTTGTAACACTTGGAATGGTATACTCCTATGAATCAAAATAATTACGCCTCTTGCATAATTATTGTATGATGAGTGTATCACCTGGCCAGGCCATCTGTTTTTTACAAATTTTAATTCACAATCTGTAAGATGTGTTTCTTGAAGAAAAATTATTTTCGATTTGAGTTGCTTAATCCTGTTGATAACCTGTTTTAGTTTAATTCTTTTCCTGAGTCCTCTGACATTCCAACTTGTGATTTTTATATCAGACGTTATGAGTATTCACTTGTTCCATATTTTGCTAGTTTTTTCAGGAGTATTAATATAGCAATACATTGTGCCGAGTTAGTATGAAATACAAATAACTTTTGAATTAAAAAAAACAAATAACTAAATAAAAAAAGAAAATCCTGAAAATGACACATAACACTTAAATCCCCCCGCCCCCTCCCTTACTCAGATTAGTAAATGGGGGTTTGTGCTAATCCACTAATAAGGGGAGTAGCTAAGCTATAAAACCCAACTTCAAAAAGCAGCAGTGGTGTCCGTAAACCATGCATACACCAAATTAAGAGATAAACATATCAAACCCGTAGAACATGTTAACATAGTCCCTCCATGAAATTATTCAACAGCAATGTTCTTTATCTGAATATTGTCTCCCTTTCAAGAATAAAGTTTTAACCAAAGTATGTAGTATTAATGTGTTTAGAAAAAGAGAGAAAAAGAGTATACACACATATATATATACACATATGCATACATACATGTGCCCATAGTGGCGTTATGAACGTATTATAGAAAATACCTTAAAGTGCAGTTATTAGGTCTGAACAGGTGATTTTCTAGTTCGAGAACCGAATCGCTCACCATCATAGTCAGTCCTGTCCGGCGTGTCTGTGGAGAAAATCCCCAGCCTCCTTTGGGGATGAAAACAACTGTAGCTTCCCATTGTGGAGGATCCTCATCTTACATGGATTGTATTGGAACCCGCGGAAAATGCCTTTTTCAACGAACACTTTCCTGACGGTGCTGAACTCGGCTCGTAGTCGGACGGTCTCCGCTGAGAGATCCTGGGCGAAAAAAAGTTTGTTTCCTTCATGTTCGATATTACGTTGTTTTGTGGAACGGAAGACAAACTCCCGATCTTGGAAATTCAAGAATCGGATAAGGACTGCTCTGTGCTGGTTTGGTCTTGGAGGTGCCAGGGTGCGGTGAGCCCTCTCAATGACAAAGGATTTGTCGGTCTCCAGCCAACGCGGTAGTGCCTCCCGAATGTAATCCAGCAGCGGCCGCTGACCTTCGGCGCCTTCCCGGAGGCCAAACAAGCGAAGGTTCTTCCTGCGACCCCGGTTCTCCAGGTCGTCAGTCTTTGCCTCCAGGTAGGATATTCGCTTCATGGCGTTGTTAAGGTCGACCGTGCTTTTTTCCAGGAGTTCCTCCGCCGATATGATTCTATTCTCAGCTTCCTCCAGTCGAGTAACATTAGTGGCTACGTTTTGCTTCACCTCCGTCATGTTTTTTTCTCCAAAGCAGCGATGGACTTAGTCATTTCACCCATAACGATCATCTATGCTATTCAGTTTGGTTCCAAATCCAGTGAACTCCGAAAGTGCAATGACCGAGTTCAGCTAACACCGTGGTGAGGTCACACATGCTATCCGTGCTAGCAGCAGTCCCCCCGTTGTCTTGACCTGCTGCCGAAATGTCAGTTTTAGCTGTTTTTTGGGAACCGCGTTTTCGTGTGAAAATATCACAATCCTTGAGAGCAACAGATTTTGACATCTTCCGATTCAGTTTACGCTTCAAATGCTGGGTTTTTTGGAATTTTGATGCAGGCTACACGGAGCATTCACTTTAAGCTGCCATCTTGGCTCACGGCTCTATAGCGCCCCCAAGAAAACTAAGTTTAATAACCTTTGTGTCCTTCTGCCAATTTTGGGTTATGACTGATAGTTTAGAAAAACACTCTATTTGTCCCAGCAGGTAGGCTGTCAACGGCTATCTGTCGGCTCTGCCATGGAAAGTTCTCTCCACGCAGCCTGCGGCATGCCTTCAACAAGTGGCCTCAGCATTCCATCGATATTGTTGACGATGAGTCAGACGCCACGGCCCAGTCACCCCTTTTATTCCACACAGACTTCCAGCAACTGGTTGGGGTCCAGCTAGACCGTGACCCCCGGTTGTCAGAGTTTATCTGCAAGAAATGCCACGCCAAGTTCTACAAGTGCCACAGCATCCTGATCAGGTTTCTACAGAGAGTCAACCTCCCGCCAGTTGGGAAAGTGAATCTCAAAAGCCAGTGAGCCCAAAAAAAAACCCCTACCTGAGTGTTACTTTAAAAGTGTTGTAGGATTTGCAATTGTGAAGGCAGAAAATCTACAAATATAATCAACTGTTTGTTTCTTTTTTTTAGGAAGAATGCAAAGTGTCCAGAGTCCTCAGTAAACTACGGATCAACAAGTAAAGAAAAACATTTCTTTTTTGCTTTTGCTTACAGAAATCACATGAAAGTCAAGTTGACTGACTGCATTACTCTGTTGAGACATTCTGCTGTTTTCTTTCAGCACCCCCCTCATTTACCTCAGACCCTAAGTGCCTCCACAACCTGGTGTCCTGGGCTCACCACCACGGTGAGGCCTGCAGCTCCTGCCCCAACTTAAAGGAGGTGCTGGAGGGCCAGTGTTGGGGCTCCGTTAAGGCCGTTTGGGGTTGTATTGATGGTCACAGATACATCATGGACACTCACTGCACCACTGCTACAAACCCAGGATTCACAATGAACTTCAGCGGTAGAGCATTTGGGAGCGGCAGTGGCGATGGAGTGATGTCAGAGGAGGAGGAACAGGAACAAGAGGAGGAGGACGATGAAGAAGAGCAGCCCAGTGGGAATGGAAGGACTCCAGGGGGAAGTGTAAGCACTCTGGCTCAACACAGTCCACCTGAAGTCACAACAAAGACTCCGAGCTCAGCGCTGGCTGACTGGACCAGCAACACTGAAGGTGAATGACATTCCCATCAAACTTTTTTTTTTTATAGCAGAATGAATACACATGTGGGCTGGGAGATCAGTTTGAAATCAGTAGTGCAGTTGTTATTAAAAACAAAGGACTTTATGCAAGTCAACCTCACCTGTTGTCTGTGGAGATGACATCACGTAAGTTGACTCTTAGTTAACTGTTGTAAAAACGCATGTGTGGTTATGTTGATGTTAAGGAGGTAGTTTGTGTTAAATAACGCTCCCTTTGCCTGTTTGTTACTCGGTGGTGAATCATCTAAATCCTTCATTATAACAAGCATGCTGAAAACACATTTGCAGCCAGTTTAGATGTGATAAGAGATGTTTATGGCTTTTATTTTGTTAAATTTCTGTGCTACCCCTTGCCATCTTGTGTGTGTATTTCCTCAATAGTGTATATTAACAGCAGGTAAACGGCTTCCTCTGTCCTGTTCCCTTTTCCTTTTTTTTTTTAATACTGGCATGATGTTTCCAGGGTTTCTGTCCGTCCGTCCCATTCTCATCAAGGCAAAATCTCAGAAAGACCTTGAGGGAATGTCTTCACATTTGGCATCTACGTCTACTTAGACTTAAAGACAAACCCATTTGAATTTAGCCATTTGTGGTATTGCAGCAAAAAGTTCCCCTGCCGCCCAAAAATCATTTCACAGTTGGTCAACACAGAATAGGTGACTCAAAGGTCAAAGGCCACTGTGACCTCAAAAAAGGTTTTTAGACATAATTTAAGATGGAACACTGTGATTTCAGATTTCCCACACACGTTGACTGGGATGACACAATGAGTAAACAATAACAGTAACTGCATTTCACTTCCTGCCTTATTCTGAAATTGGAGCATCCTTGTAATCACAAATTAAGTGGATCATCAAATATAAAATTTGACTAAATTGACAATAAATAATGCCATTTAAATACAGTATATTTACAAGTTAAGTCAAAGGCGTGGGCTGGTCCCCCAGGCTAAACAGCTGTGAAATAAATCCTACCTACATGAAGGTTATAATGTTCAGTTTTTGTTCAAACTGTTTAAGTGAGGTTTTTATTCAACGTTGTGGTCATTTTAAGGATGCAGTTTGTGGTGCTGTTGAAGTATATTGTAATATTTAGTGTGACATAAATGGGGCTGACATTGGACAAAGTTTAGAACCATTCTTAAAACACACCAGCCACATTTTAATTATGGAAAGTCAAGTGCAACTTATCAAAGGTTCATGTACACAGATGAACCAGCCAAACTGTGTTACTCCCTACATGCAAACACAACCAGTGACGGATATGTCAGTAACCTGTTTTTGTACTGCAGATGTTGACACAGGTGTTAAGAACTCATCACTATGCATCTTCCTCTCAATGTCTGGCTTGTGGGAGTGTCTGTCTGAATGCCTGACTCATGGTTGTGGTTTCTTCTCTATTTGATCCCACAGGTCAGGAGGAGGCGCTGTCTCCTGCTCCAGCCCAGCTGGAGGACAGGGCTGCTGACAGCGATCTGTCTGACAGGTCGGTCAAACAGATCTTTCTCATCTGATTCTGTCTCTGTAGTTTTTGAGGGTAGCTACATTTTTAAAGTGATTAGATTGAGACTGAAAAAAAGGCATAACATCTACTAGAGCTGTAACTGTGTGTGTGTCCAGGGTAATCTCTGAGGATGACTTTGAGGAGAGTAGAAAAGGAGGGTTATCAGAGGATGAGTTGTTTGAGCCGTACTCGGATAAGAGGTGGGTGCAGATATTCTTCAGCAAAGGTGGTGGATGTTGCTCTTAAAAAAGTTGAGATGGACAGAAAATGACTGCTGACAGAAATTCAGATAGTGTCTTTAGTGTACCTTTCTCTCCCCTTCCCAGAGCTCACAGGGTGACTGTCCCCAACAAGAGAAAAAGAAGCCTGAAGGCCCCGGAGGAGCCCAAAATCAAAAAGAAACCTGGACCCAAACCTGGCTGGAAGAACAAGTTGAAACCCAAAGGGCATGTTGGCATATTTAACACAAATTGAGGCTGACATTTCCTTTAATACAGAACCTCCGTTCAGCATAGTAGTTAAATGTAATATTTAAATGTGTAGTTAATCTCAATTCATAGTTTTCAGGTGACGTCACATTCCAAGGAAAACGCTCCCATGGAGGGCAAAACGTTATTTTCGGCTGCCTGCCAACTAATAAGCAAGTGATATGCTGTTACTTTGAGTTTGTTACTTTTGCGTTGCCACAATGCTGGATGGTTGTTGTGCTTTCAGATGCACTAATCGAGTGAGACAAGCATGGGCTGTGTTAGGTGAGGGATTCCCCAGAAGGTAAAAGTAAACTTTACCGCAGTCGAGCGGCGGCAGGGACCTGGCGGTTTTTACCGGTAGAAATGTGGCAGCGGATGCTGTGACGTTATATGGAACAGATATGCCCAACACTTGCAGTTTGTGTTTATATCTTTCTTTTTCTTAAGTTGAAAGGTGATCCAAATCAAATTTGACTGCTTTTGCAGTGTCTCCACGGGGGAGTCGACGTGTGAGCCGCTATGTTGGTCTGTTGTTTAGCCCTCCAGATCACCGCGCATGTCACGTGACGGAAAACTATGAATTGGAAACAGATTACAGTTTCAAATGTTTTTAGCTCATCCTTTGTTTCTGTTAATTATAGTCAACTGTTATAACTTGATTTAGCATACAATGAATGAATGGAGTTAATTACGCCCAGCATGCATGGGCTTACAAGACACCAAATTCAGTCTAGCCAGGACCAGAGTACAGCATACACAGTGTCAAATAACACAGAAAGAGGAAAAATAATATAAGAATAAATAAATATATACCTGAATATACAGATATGTATATATACACATACACAATACTCAGTGAAATCTAATTAAACAAACTAACTTGCCGTCTTTTCCAAACCTTTGAGACAAAATTAGCAAACCTAAATTCCTCATAGTTATTATTTTATATTTATATATTAAACTTTTTGATCATAAGTGTCGCGGGAATTCAAGGAACATAATTTGTGCAGTGCAGAAAAAAAAATCTCTTTCCACTTCACACAGCTCACAGAATCTGTTTTCCTCTGGAGTATTTTTGAATACATACATGTGGATTAACAACCTAATATTGTGTTTTTATTTTCAGAGAGGAGCTTCCCAACATATACAAGTGTCCTTATCAGGGCTGTACGGCTGTCTATAGAGCTCCGGATGGCTTGAAGGTCAGAACTGTTGGACCCTGGCACCATATCACAGTTATTTAATTGATAAATGTTCAGTAATTGGATCAATAATGATGTATGTTACTATTAGGAATGCTTCAGTACTTAGTATTGGGTGTTGCCAGTTAGAAGGTTTTCTATAATAATAATTTAATTATTGTTCAATACTCCCATTTAGAAGGAATTAGTATTGGACACCTGTATGAAGTATCAATATGCTCTGCCTTTGACTGTGTGAATGACTTTTCGGGTTTTTAGAAGCACATCAAGGAGCATCATGAGGAGGTGAGAGAGCGACCCTGCCCTCATCCTGGCTGCAACAAGGTTTTCATGATCGACCGCTACCTGCAGAGACACGTCAAGCTCATCCACACAGGTGAGGTCTACAGAAAGATTTTTGTTTGCTTTTAGAAAAGTGTTTCACACATGCTGTTCTTGCCATCTGGTGCCTGTATCACAAAACAAGTATGTCAGAGATGTTGATGAATTGGCTCAGTTAACTCCTACTACCTATTCAGCGGTGAGCGTGTGAGGAAGGTCGAGTTCTTAATTAGGTGCCGATCACACACACACACACATAAGATCATCAGATCAGAATCTTCATCTGCGCAGGATGTGGTGTGTGTATGTGAGCGTCAGCCCTGCAGGGGGAAAAAGGATCTAGAGAAAAAAAGGGATCTGGCTTCTCCTTACCCAAAGAAAATAACCCAAAACATATCAATGTGTAGTTAGCCATAATGTTAACAAGAGGAAGAATAATCACAACATATAGCCTAATATAAGTAAGCAACAATGTGAGCATAGGCCACCATTAGAGTGAAGCCTAACCTTTATCCTAAATTTGAGTTTAAATGGAGATGCTTTTCCTTATTTTCTGTCATACTGAGATATATGTAATGTTATATAATGTTACAGTGTTACATATTCAATTCAAATAAGATTAACATATTTAATAGTAATTCCTGTAAGCAAAAAGCTCAGATTTCAGCCCGCTCTGAATACAAGGTTTCCAAAGTTTCTTTCTGAGCTGACGTCAGCTAGGCGAGGAGGGATGTCCTTATACGGTTATTTACTCATGATCTGCTCCATGCAATGATTGAGACAACATTTTTTGAAGTCATTGTTTTTAAAGGGTTAAAAAAAACCACCAAACTCATGCAAGCAGCGAAAGACCAGAGCTGTAAAAATACTATTTTTGTCAAGGGAGTCTGGTGGTTTTGATGAGAGCGATAGATTGACTATTTGTGGTTAAACAATGTAGGGATCCTTTTTGTTATGTTGCGCTTGTAATAACAATCTGAGCCTGTCAGTGACAAAATGAAGTGCTTCAGTGAATGCAACTAATCCTTGTGGGCACAATTGTCCACAAGGATTAGTTTCACCCTCGTTTTACTGCTGCCAACTGCAGCACACTCACCCAGTACTGGAACAACTTTTTAAAAAAGTCCCAATTAGTAACATGGACACAAAAACATAAAAATAGTGTTGAAAAATACCAAAGTTAGCCTTTAAATCATAAGGGCCTTTAATTTAAGTGTTAATGTGTATTTTGGCTTGTACCTAAGTTTGTCATCTGTGTTTCCAGAGGAGAGGAACTACATTTGTGACCAGTGTGGCCAAACCTTCAAACAAAGGAAACACCTTTCAGTTCACCAGATGAGACATTCAGGGGCCAAGCCTCTACAGTAAGTACTGAGATTATAATTTGCCATTTTAAAACTTCTGTAGCTCATGAACAACTATTTAAACTAGTTGATGTAAAATAAAGCCTAATTCTGAAACCCCCTTTTAGATGTGAGGTGTGTGGCTTCCAGTGTCGCCAGAGAGCATCACTAAAATACCACATGACCAAACACAAGGCGGAGGCCGACCTGGAATTTGCATGCCTGATGTGCGGGAAACGTTTCGAGAAGGCCCACAACCTGAACGTCCACATGTCCATGGTCCACCCTCTGACTCAGGCTGAAGCTCACAGAGGCAGCAGCCAGCAGCAGCCTCTGTTCTCTGACCTGCACACCATCACTCTGACCGGGGAGGTGGTTCAGCAAGACCAGGACAGATGACGGCAGAGAGTCCAGATCCTGGTCCCTTGCACGGGTACATAAATTGTGGGACAAGGACCACTTCAGTCAACCTATACTGTGCTTTTTATGTTTTCACATTCAGGTCATGGATTGGTATGGGACCTGCTGTATGGCTACTACTTCTCTGGGCAGCAACACAAAACGGATGTTTATCTCAGTTCTGTACCAACAGAGCAATTTTAGCATCATAGCAACAAAGTTACACTGCTGTCTTCAAACTAAATTAACATGTCAGTGAATTTTGCCCAGTCTGCTGATAATTATCTCATGGAGCACTCTTTACAGTTTTCATTCCAAAATGAATCTTTCATTGTGACCAAGTTTAGGTTTTAGTTTGGTTTTGGGAAAGCATTTCAGTTTTATTTTTATACCTAGTTTCTAGGTCAACAGGTGGAGTGTTTTGCTTCCACACAGCATGGACTCAAGAGGAACTTAATAAAAAGTTCCTCTGGTATACTTCCTGTAGTTTGCCGGAGTAAAATACTTTCTTCTCGAGGGAGTAAAGGCAGAATAGATTTTTAAAAGTTGTCCTTTTTTTCCCCCCATTGTCTTTAGTTTGGTGACACCTGTGGTTACCATGGAAACAACAAATGTAATACTACAGCAAACGCTTATTGAGCAGCTGGTTTATCTGTTTACAGTGCAGCCAAGAAGTCAGTCAATAGTAATTACTTCCTCAATCAGGTTTCAGAAAATGACCTTGCTGAGGAGTTGGGAGTTGTGCAGCATCTCTTTTCATCTAGCAGCTCACTTTGGCTGCTCCTTCATGTACCATTACTCACTGTAAGTTTTAAAAGGGATCTGCTGTCCAAACATTTCCAAAATTTTGGTCTTGTTGACTCATTTAAATGTACGACCACTGGCTAACCTCAGTGACAAATACATTCCATCAATAAAAGCCGCCCTGTGTTTCGCCAGTTAACTGCTTTTACTATGAAGCAGCAGCAGTAGGAAATGTTGGGTTTGCATTAGCAGTAACTTAATACAACTTGTATTAAGTAATTATAGAATGTAAATATATTTAATGGCTATTGCTGAAAAAATGGCAAAGGATTTTTAACTTTAAAAGAAAACAGCAGCTTCTGTTGCAGATCTGATGAAAAGGTGATTTTACACTGCCCATGGACTATATGGATCTCCATTTGCATTTGATAGCTGAAGTACAGAGTGTAGCAGTTGTCCTCTAATGCAATATTCTTGTTACATAATTCAATGTAAATCACTTATATGTGCTGTGTAACCTTCTCACAGTACAAACAGTTGTGCAGAATGATTTCCAAGAACATTCACATCTGATTTATTAGGTTACTGTTTTTATTAAATTATTACTTTGCTATTTCTGTATTGTAAACCAGGTACATGTATAATAAAGTCCTGTGTGCATTGTGTACAAAAAGACATGTAAATAAAATGTAGACTTTTTTTTTTTTTTACAAGACGTGCTGTTCATCAATATTACAACAGGAACGTGTTTCTGTTAGATGTAAAGTATAATATATCAATAAAGTACCTGATATATAGTCAGTTAACCATTACTGTCAAAGAGACACCTTCAAAGCTTGAGGGATTGCTCCAAAGTGGATGTTCACTTTAGACAGCTTTTCAGAGGAAGTCCATCTCTGGGCTGAGGCCTTGGGGGTCGAGGTGCACAGAGAGTGCAGCTGCCACCTCTGGGTCCAGATCTGCACTCTGGGACTCCAGCTAGATCATGAAACCACCCAGTAGAGAGACCAGGCAGGAAGGAGTGATGAAGATGAGGAAGAAGAGTGGGTGTTGTCAATAGAAGATCTTTACCTAAAGGCATAATACGGATGTGGACTGTATGTGCAGTATGTAATGGTTGGTTACCTGTCTGAGTTGGCTGGAGGACAGAGCAGCTGGAGGCGTCTGTGAGATGGCTCTCAGAAGAAACTGCTTGGAGTGGCTCAGAATCTGGAAAGGCTCCATCTGACAGTGCAATTCATAGATTTGAGTTCAGAGCAATGTCCTAGGTTTGAGTTACACCGTCGCCCTGATATAAAACATCATCTGCTGCTCAGTCACCTGATTTTCTGGTGCAAGTGTGTGTCCTTCCAGGAAAAGCTGCAGCAGACTGATGTAGCAGAGGACGGCAGTATGGAGGAACCCAGGACAACACATGGCTCTCTGTAGCAGCTCAGCACTCTGCTGGAGCAGCAGACTAAACACACATGCACATTACAGAGTGTAAAAGCAATAATCATTCATCCGTTTTTTTAAGTCATGTATGCTACTGTTTAACAGTGTGGGGTCACTTAGAAAATTCCTTGTTTGCAGAACATTGTTAATGCTGTAAATGACTACTGTAGATGCAAACAGCTGATTTGTAATGGAATATCTACAGAGGCCCATTATCAGCAACCATTAGCCCTGTGTTTTAATGGCACGTTGTGTTTGCTAATCAAGTTTATCATATTTAAAAGGCTAATTGATCATTAGGAAACCCTTTTGCAATCATGGTAGCACAGCTCAAAAACAGTTGTGCTGATTAAAGAAGAAAGAAAACTGGCCTTCTTTAGACTAGATGACTATCTGGAGCATCAGCAGTGGGTTCCATTAGAGGCTCAAAATGGCCAGAAACAAAGACATTAATTCTGAAGCTCATCAGTCTGTTCTTGTTCTGAAAGAAAGTTGTAGGAAACACGATGTGCCATTGGAACACAGGGCTGATGGTTGCTGATAATGGGCCTCTGTACGCCCCTGTATGTTTCATTACAAATCAGCCATTTGCAGCTACAATAGTCATTTACAACATTAACAATGTCTACACTGTATCTCTGATCAATTTGATGTTAGTTTAATCAATAAAATTGTGATTTTCTTACAAAACCAAGGAAATCTCAAGTGACCCCAAAACTTTGAACTGTAGTGCACATACACAGGGTGAGTGGATTTTCGATTAAGCGCTTTATTATGTACATTCTAGTTACAAGACACTTTAACCAGATAGATTTCATCTTAAGTGTCTGGATTTGTCCAAACATGAAGCAGCCATTCAGTTAACTTCCTGCTGTCCAGTTGTTTTCTAGGCTGTCTGTCTAGGGCAACTACAAGTAGAATCTAAAGCGACTGTAGAGGTAGACATGTGATTTAAATAGGATTTTTAAAAACACTACTTTAAAAACTAACCTGTAGAAGGCCCAAGGCATCAGTCGAGTACATTCATCTGATGTCACCATGGTAATGGACTGGTAAACACCTTGTTCTACAGTTAGGGAAAAAGATGCAGCCCACTAAATTTACCAATGCATGAATATACACAAGACAAAATAATTTAATGTCAGTGCTGACATTAGATAATGACTACCAGGCTAAACGAACTTACACTGACACTACCAGCTCTGTGTTGAGCATGATTTAAGAGCATATTCACTGTACCATTTGATTTAAAGATGAGCAGCCAGTCACCAGAGTCCACCAACAAAGGAAGAAGGTTGTTGCACAAAGTCCTGGCTTTCTGATGGCTCTTCTCCTACAGAAATAACATCAGACATGACATCACACAGAGACTCCCTCATGCTGTAGGAGAAGCAACAGAAAATAATAATGCGTTTAAAGGCTTTACTGCCATTAGGGAGTTGTATTAGGAAAAACAGTTAGGAAAACGCTACACATTTTATTATTATGGTCTTTGTTTTTGCTTTTCAGTCTGCCCCCCTGCTAAGAAGAAACTCAGCTGCTCATAGTTTTAGTTTTCATACACAATTTGTGTTTGTGTTTATTGTGTCACACTGTTTCTGTGTTTCTGTGTTTTGTTTGAAGCTTAAACTTTGTAAACATGAGGTGGAGTTGAGCCTGGGGGTGTCTAGCTAGTCCCTGAGCAGGACACTTAACCCCTAGTTGCTCCAGAGGCGTGCGACCTCTGACATGCAATTTTAGGTCACTTTAATAACAGCAATAATATCTGGCCTGTGGCCAGATTCCTTTGATAATAAAAAAAAATTATAGCAGCTGGTGCTAAAACAGTTACTCATATAATCACTTCCTCTAAAGTGATTGTGCCTACAAAATAAAAGTGCCAGAACATATTTGCAGCAATACTTTGTCATGTTTAAGTGAAAAGATCTAAAGGAAATTCTAAAGAGTCTCTGCTCGTGCTTTACACAATTTTTTGAAAAAGGAAGAAAAAAAAATAGTAGTTCAGCACGTGAGGATTGAACACGCCTCATCGAATGGGAGGCCTGTGCACAACCAACTGAGCTAATCACACACACAGTAAATGTTGGAATATAAATGGTCAATTGACAATGTTTTGGCCATCTACTGACTTGAAAAAAACTTGGCCCAATACCACACTTATTTGCCGACCCCTATTTTAAATAAAAGTGTCAACTAAATGACAACTAGGTGTAAAACCTTTGCAGTATCTTAAAATTATAGTTCAACATTTTGTTTATTTGCTTTCTTGCCGAGAATTAGATGAGACACCAACAGCACTCCCATGGCTGTACACTAAATACACAGCTGGTTGAGAGAGACATGAGAGTGGCTTCTCATCTAATTCGGCAGGAAAATGAGTATTTTCCTAAATGTCTAACTATTCCTTTAACTTTGTATGACTCTTGTTAAAGAGAAATACGACAGGTGCAGCAGGAGAGTGCACTTCTCTTTCTACTTCACTTATCCATCACCTTTATAAGGAACGTGAGTTCTGTTCTTTCTGGACTACTGTATGTTTTTTTTAAACAATGTCATTTCTACACTGGATAAACAAATGAATGAGTCAGACATGTATGTCCTCTCAGGCTTTGTATGTGAGTGTGCAACTTGCTCATTATGTCTATCAACCTGAGCTAAGCCTCAAACACAGACCTGTCTCTAACTGCATACAAGTCCCAAAAGCTTTGCTACATCTAACCTACACCTGTTACCTGAGGTCAGTTACCTGAGGATACAGGAGTCCTGACAGATGGTCGTTCACACACAGGAAAAGCAAAAAAACTAGCACCTGGAAGGAGAAATGAGACAGCAGTAGGTAAATACAATGAAAGTGGAAAACAAGCCAAAAGCAACCGCTGGCTGTTTACAGACCCAAGTGTGTGTCAAAACTAAATGATCCACATCTGAAATGTGCATTTCCAGTGAGCAGGAGCACTAATGAGGCCCTCAGGATCACAGTCACATGTACAAAGGCTTAGAGGAATGGTTCAGTAATATTAATTAGCATAAAGGTTAACTGCATATCGTTTTTATTATCTATGATCAGAGACAATGTAATAAAGAACAAACCTACTATTATATTCAGATAGTTTACCCACCATCACTAGCTGCCATTACCTACAGTATGTGACATGAATTCAACATTGTTCACCTTGATAGCATTACACTAACTGTAACTTACTTTATATAAAGATTATGTTTTTGATTATGTTTTGAATCCCTCTCACCTGTCGGTACTGTATGCTCTTCTCTGGTCGCAGCATACTCAGGGCGGTACTGAAGTCCTGGTTATCACTCCCACGGCCTCGCCAGGCACGATGCAGGCTGGCAGCCAGCACCAAAGCTGCAGCTGCGGGCACTGGCGACGACGGCAGGCCCTTCCCTAAACTGAACCCCAAACAGAATTAAAAATCACCTTTATATGAGCTAAGGGAACCAACCAACACACAAACCACCAGAAAGTCAAAAATGACACTGAAATGGAATCTGGCATTTTGCCAGTTCTTGTTATCCCTTACACTGACAGTGTAAAATGGAGTGAGGTGGATCGGGGATTCAGAGATGATTTATAAGAATCAGGTTCTACCTGCAGGCCCAGTTCTGACAGTCAGTGAGGCGCTGTAGCTGCTCTGGTACAGGCTCTCCATCACATAACCGACGCCACAGTGACAACAGCACTGGAGACAGACGTTCCCACCAGTGCTACACACACACACACACACACACACACACACACAAAATGATCATTAAAATGACGCCTGAGCCCTTAAAACAAAAACATTTATGAAGTCTGCATCATGAATTTCTTACTCAGGGATAATAACCATATCATGAAATCATGATGTCATGTTGTCATCAAAATAATGTCGTAAGGATGTGCTGATGGTAAATTACTTAACGTAACGCTAGTCGCACACTGAACCTTCAAGATTTACCTTTTTTATAACACAAATGAAAAACTACAGTGAAATAATTTTCTACTCTGTATTTTGAAGCAACATAGAAAATGACAAACAAAATGATGTTTGCATTAAAGAAGATTCTTGAAATAGTTGATATGTAATGGGAACTGGTGAAATAATCACACTTAAACCTGGAGTGCGGGACTTTTCATATAAATGAATGTCCATTACATTGAAGCCTGTGTCACAATGCCGATTAAGCTTGTCACTGCCTTTCTCTCAGTCTTCACAGTACACCAGAGATTTAAAGTAGGTGTCTGTTGCGACGTTCTCATGCTGGCGAACTCATGCTGATGTGTTTTATGCCAACCAGCGATTATTTGTTTACCAGAGCTGAAGTGGGAACAACTGTAGCAATAGCAGCAAGTATGGCAGAGTCTATATGTCATCTGCACGTGTCCACAGTGCTATGTAATTACTGTCACTGTCAGAAAGGGGACACAAAAGTTCCACATAGCAGCCTTAGGGCCCAATCAGACAGAAAGCCTTTTTTGCAGTGAGAGGCCTTTTTAAAAAAATGTTTTCTGAGCTGTTTATGCGCCCTGGTCGCCTTTCATTTTTGAAGCAGTGCTCTGAGCGCAGAAGGTTGAAAAAAAAAATCAACTCTAAGCAGAAAGGCGCCCGATGTCATTAGCGTTCTTTTTCCCCATTGTCCAATCAAATGAATGTAGAGAGGGGCAGTATACAGTTGCTTAGATTGTCTGGAGACTGTAACACACTGTCTCCGACTCATCCTAAAATAAGCCTTGAACCGACCATCATAAAGTTCATTAGCTGCATGGAAAAACAAACAGTACCACTGTGGAGACCAGCAGCAGAGGACAGCGGAGACTGATCTGAGACCAGGCTTTGTTGACTTCTTCCCCTGAGCGTCCACAACGTACACTGGCACATAACACACCCTGGAGAGGAAACACAGACACCAGAGTTATACTCATGGACATACAGTACGAAATGTATCTGAAATTTGATTTCTCTTCAGATTTTAGCAAAGTGATTCTCACTCTGAGGAGGTGTGCTGTTAAATGGCACGACAGCAAGCCTGCTGGAGAACACACCTTTCTCTGTCCCGTGAACAGAAGGAGAGGAACGCAGACAAAGAAGGATGTGAGCACTATTAAGTACATTTTACTAAATAAAAAAAGGACATTTCTCACACACAATCACTGCACTTTACCAAACAGCTGATCAGATTTAGGTGAGAAATGTATTCAAGCCTGTTTAGAAAAATAATTCAGCCGCTCACCTGATGCTGGTTGACATGTTCTATCAGGTTGTTACAGTCCAGAGTCATCCTGCCTCCTTCAGTCTTTACTTTAATGAGTAACACTGCTGGGAGAGCCAGCAGTACTCTGTGACACACACACACACACACACACACACACACACACACACATATTTTCAGGGGCTATACAAGTACAAATGATAGGGGTGATCTGCATGATATATTTGTGTGTGTACCTGTTCCATGTGTTCAGTGTGTGTTGCAGGCTGAGCTCGATGCTGATGCTCGGTGAGGCTGAGGTCGCTGTGGAGGAGCATTTCTCAGACACCAACTCGAACAGGAAGTCACACACATCGGCTCTGCTTCCGCGGCTGCCAGAGAGGTCAGTCACTTCCATCTCATAGACAAACTCCTACACACACAGGAATTGTTTTTCAGATTAAACAGCACCTTCATGAAGAGTTTTCTGCTTTTTCCCCATGAATGTATTTAATAGCACAACATCTAATAAAAGGCTAATAAAACTGTTTTCACTCCAGCTGTACTGCAGCCTCTCACACACACACACACACACACACACACACACACACACACACACACAGCACATCCACAGTGTACACACCTGTAATCTGGACAGGATGTCTGGCAGGCAGGTCCCTGTTTCTGACACTCTGTGATCAAGCTTTTCCAGGCTCTGGCTGCTGTTTACATGAAATACAAAAAGTTACATTTATACTAAAGTGGAAAAAACAATGTACATTTATTTATATTACATGTTTTTATTTACAATTAGGTTAGATATGGAAGGAACTTGTATTTGTAATAAATCTCTTTCAAGTCGACCTGCTCTACATGCAGTCTTTCTGTAAGGTAACAGCACTTGGGCTTGAGGAGATTTTTTTCATGTTAACCTCTACAGTATCGTTTTTTGGAGTGTTTTTACAGAAAAGAACTTCAATAAACTACGTCTGAATTAAACCTGCCGGCAGCATCCAGCTACGCATTTAATTCTACTTCATTCTCCATCTTTTTTACTCACTACTTGAATCTGCGTCATTCCCTTGTGGCAGCTCGCCCAAGAAAAGTATACGTGTGGGAGACACTGTTCACCCACCTTAACTGCTGGTCCATGATGGCATTAAGCAGATGAGAGCAGAGGCTCTTCATGTCTCCTCCACAGCCTCCCTGCTCCTCAGGACGAGGCAGGTAGAGCTCCAAACACACCCACTGCTGGTACTCCTGACTACACACCCACACACACACAAAAAGTTACTATGTGTACTGAATTTATTTCTTCTCTATGTCTAATGGTGTCTAATGTAATAGAGAGAGTGTGTGTGTGTTTCCTGCCTTACCGTTCTGGGTCTGACAGGGCGTCTTCACTCCTCTGTACTCTGAGCTCATTAGCCAGCCATTCTGAGAACAACAACTTCACAAACACAACGATGGTTGAGGATTTTTTTTTTTTTTTGTCAAAGCTCTTTGATGCTCACTGAACATAATATTCTACACACCATTCAACACTAACTAAGCCATTCAAACGACCCAGTGGCCCATTTTACCTGATACTGCGGTGTGTGTTCCAGCTGACAGAAAGCAGGGTGCCTCCACAGATACCAAGCAGTCTTCCTCCAGGTGCTGCTGGCGTCTGTGGCACTGCTCCACAGGCCAGCCAGGTTCTCCTCCTGGGATTCACTAATGGGACCACCAGCAGTGATGGGAGGTCTTCTGGCTTCAGGCAACAGTCTTGGGATGAGGTACAGAAGCTGAAAATATACACAGTTACGTGGAGAGTTTAACTAACACAAATATAATGGGTATAATGGAATAAGATCTAGAACGTAGGCATGAAGGTAGAAATATGAGAACATGTGGTGATATTATGAGGCTATTATATTATGAAGGTATTAAATGGCTCCTTGTCCCTCATTTATTAGGGAAAATGGCCAACCATTATCTGGTTTCAGTTCCTCAAATCTGTAAATTGGCTTTATCTCATTTTAAATTGTTATATCATCATATATAATATATTATTAATATTATTATTATATAATATAAAAAGTGTTACTTTTGACAACATTTGAAGATGTTACAAGTAACAACTAACAAAATAATTGCTACTTGTAGGGTGGAATTGACAAATATGATCAGAGTAGTCATCCTACATTTGACGAAAGATTGGAGACTGTGGCAGAAAGGCTTACATACTATGATACACGTATTCACTGTCTTTAAACATAACATTTGCATTTTCGACTAGCTTTTTTGTACAAGGACATGGTGTGAATATTTCCCCAAGACTCCCAAAAGACCTTATGGCTAGTAACAGAAAAAAAAAAACCTTCTTATAGAAGCTGCTGACGATGTAGTCCTGCTGTTGTTGCTGCGAGTCCCCTCTGCAGATTCCATAACACACAGCAGCCACACACAACCTGGACGGCAACAAGAAGTCTGTGAGTCAAGGTGGCAGCCAGGCCAGACACGTGTATCACATACCGATGCACAACACAACAACCTTTAATTAATAACATCAATAACATGATGGTCACATAAGCCACATCATACACATTTTCTACAGTAAGTCTATAATGAGTCGGCTCAAGTTTGTAACCTCACCGAACACAGAAGAGCATGTTGGTGTGTGTGCTGCAGACCAGCGCCGAGCTCAGAGCTTCTCTGATAGGTACGGGCTTAGGCAGAATTGGCGGGACCAGCTGAACTAGAGGGCCGTGTGACGTGGAGGCATGGAGGTGGACCACAAATGCTGCCAGGCCGAGTAAGTGGGCGGGACTTAGCGACGACCCCTTTTTGACAGAAGAGGTTTGTAAAATGTGAACGTACAGATTAATGTGACATGGAATATTAAGAGGTCAACTGATTTGAATAGAGTCAAGAAACAATCCAGGCAGGATGTGAAACAGAGAGAGAGAACAGTGAAAGACAGATACAGAGAGAATTTATGTACCTGATTATGAAATAGGTCCCAGAGTCTGTGCATAAGGCTGGAGAGGAGCGACGTGTTACCAAGCAGTACGCTGACAAACCTGGAGGCCCACAGGCTTTGTCTGGCAGGGACAAAAAATATCTGGTGAGCCACACACCACAAAGAAAGAGGCGATCTCATAACACAGACTGGATGTGTTAGTTTCCAGCCCGGTCTACTGAAAACTGGATTTAACGACTTTGGTGCAAAGTTGTACTACTCACTTATTAGGAGGGTTAGTTCGGGAAGCGTCTAACAAGCACTGGCAGAAGTTTCTCAGGATCATGTTCACAGCCTGAGGATTTGAGGGAGGGAGTCGTTAAATTATACAAATTGTTACTAACATACATGCAGCTAATGGATACAGCAGAACTGGCAATATATAAAAACATGAAAACAAAGAAGACAGTCAATATTCATCAGTGCATACTTTGATGTGGAGCTCAGGGGACAGAGGAGTGTTTATGTGAAGCTTGATGACTGTCTGTCCAATCAGCTCATCAGAACCATCTGGAAAGATGATGCTCAGAGTGTGTGAGATCCTGGACAGCTGGGCCGACATCTCTGAGGATACATGACCAACATGACAGGTATGGAAATGAGGGATTGACAAAGACTGGGCACAGTGTTAGTGTCTTTCTGAGGTTCGGGATGTGCAGATGTGCATGTGACTGTGACAGAACAGGCTGTGGAAGACACTAAACATCCAACACGTTCACAGATTCACTGTATAATGCAGTATTGCATTGTTCTGGACCAGCTGGTTTTGTGAGACACACAAGAAGAACAGAGATTTGGGGAATACACAGTCCAGAGTAGAGAACACACATGCTGTACCTTCAGCTACATCAAACAATCCCAAGGAATCTGCTGCTAGATCACCGATTCTTTAAAAGATCTGAAGATGTTCAACAATTAGCTATATTTAAAGCTGGGGTAGGCAGCGAAGCAAGAGACAGTGAGATTTTGAAAGTATCCAACCAAAAAAATTCAAAGCCACTCCCTCAAAACACATATTCATGCACAGTGAGTGCACGGTCAGAGAGCGCACACGTAGGCGGGCAGGCAATCATTTCATTCAGCCTGTGACAGCCACAGATACTGGATTTTTCCAAGCATTTGATTAACTGGCCGCTGTCAGGTAGAGCTGCAATTAACTGATTAATCATCCATCCATCGTCAACCGCTTATCCTGTGTACAGGGTCGCGGGGGGGCTGGAGCCTATCCCAGCTGACATTGGGTGAAAGGCGGGGGTACACCCTGGACAGGCTGCCAGTCCATCGCAGGGCCACACAGAGACAGACAACCACTCACACTCACATTCACACCTAAGGACAATTTAGAGACACCAATTAACCTAGCCTGCATGTCTTTGGATGGTGGGAGGAAGCCGGAGCACCCGGAGAGAACCCACGCGGACACAGGGAGAACATGCAAACTCCACACAGAAAGGCCGGGGCAACCAGGGTTCAAACCCACGACCTTCGTGCTGTGAGGCGACAGTGCTAACCACTGCACCACCGTGCCGCCCTAACTGATTAATCAATCAAATGAAAATTAATTGGCAACTATTTTGAGAATCAATTCATTGTTTCAGTCATTTTTGAAGCAAAACTGTCACATTTGCTGCTTCCAGACTTTTAAACTGAAGGATTTGCTGCTTTTCTTTGTCATTTCTGTTTCTGTGACAGTAAATGAATGAGTCTTTGGGTTTTGAATTGCTGGTTGGACAAAAAAAAGCAATTAGAAAAGTCACTTTTGGTTCAGGATGGGCATTATTTACACATTCAGCAGTTACGGAGCAATATTGCTATTCATTTTGAGTCGTGTTTGTGTTACTCAATGAAGTCCAATATTCTCCTTCATTTAGCTCTGTTTGCCTCTACCAACCCCCGAGGAAAATATCTGGCTCTTTAGCTGCTAAATGCTCCACTATGTTCACCAGCTGGTCTCTAAGTGGTGCTGAGCAGGTCGTGTACAGTGGCTTTTTAGAGCTTTTTTCACTGAAAACAGCTGCCTGCTGTAGCTGGAAACAAACCACACCACTAGGACATCAGTGAGGGTGAAACCAAAACCAAAATACTAAAGACAGCTAATCCCTGAGCTAGACTCACTATAAAACTCAGTAAAGGCGAGGAGAGCTACAGAGTTGGGTGATAATTCTCACATTATCACATTACAGCCGCTCTAAAGATCCAAACAGTTCTTGACCAGCTGGGTCTGGGAACACGCATGAAGAACAGAAAAAGTAGAAAACACACTCTGCACCATCACCTGCATCTAAAAATCCCACCATCGTAATTTGAAGATATTTAAGTAGTTATATTTAAGGAGCACGCACGCTTGACCACTAGCTGAAATTAGGGAACACACACACAGTAAGCAGACACCTGACACACAAACAAAAAAAGCTATAAAAGACATATAAACTGCACTTAAACCGGAATCTAAGAGATCTTTTTTTTTTAATTTTTTACAAACGTTACATCTTATCTTATATCTTTCTCGTTATCAGCCTACCTGCATCATTTCCCTCAACAAGCAGCTCTGTGAACTCTTGCAGCTGAATCTTCAAGACCTCCAGAGGATCATCATGAGTGTCCGAATTCACCGTACTCCCTAAAAACACAACATGTCAAAACACAACACAGTGAATGCAAAGGCAGCGATCGGTTTCTCAGCATTAGATCTGTCTTTGTCAGCATTAGGAGACTTCTACTTTCACTAAAGGGTCAAGATTGTACTGTTTTGTATATGGTTGTTTTTCCAGTAAATGAATTAGATGGATGTACTTGAAAAAGAAACCAAATACCAAAAGTAATTATGGTTATCTTTGTCCGTATCAAGTAAATGAATGTAATAAAGAATACCCACTGTCCTGCTGCCTTTGTTTCTGGCAGGACTCCACATAAGATGAATACTGCGCAGCAGGGATCTTATCTGCTCTGAATACAGACAAACTACTGTCATAACAGTGAAAAAATACACAAAATAATCACAGACAATCATTACTGATAAAGTACAACATTAACAATCTGATGGTTACTCTCATCAGGCCCACAAACACAGTCAAAAAATGATAATATAAATTTAAATTTGTTTAAAGAATACATTTTGGGAGGCAATAAATACATGATAAAATTATATAAACTCAAGTCTAATACGTTTGCGTAGAGACACGTAACAACACTTAACACTGAACTGTAAGAGATATGATACACATTTTACAGGCTTCTGCTAACTCACTTTTTCAGAGCTTCTATGAAACTCATTCGGGCATCAGCTTTCACAGGAAGCTGGAATTGAAACACAGGTAATCTTGAACTCATGCATGTGATGTGGAGATTTGTGACAAAATAACGAAAATGCTGTCACGTCCGAAAATGTGCAGATAGAACAAGGAATAATAGTGAGGTGAAGGTGCTCACCACTCTCGATGTCAGCAGGGCAGGGAGGAATCGTGTCAGGAAATACGGCCTCCGGAAAATGCTGTGAGGACAGAGGTGTCAATAACCTGTCCATCTAATTCAGTTTTCACATGAAACCCAGATATTCCAAGGACCCTCATATACGGCAATGTACTGTATAAATGTGCTGCGGGTGAGTTGGTAATCTGACTGAATACCTGGCCTCCAGGACTGTGGCAGAGATTCTTCCTGTGGTCTCAAATAGAGACACTGCCTTCTCCACATCCTGGACGGCCTGGCACTGCGGCTGCAGACACACAGTCATTATACTGTTAAGATCTTAAAAGCTCTGCTTAAAAAACATTTGGCTTTTCAATGAATGAATCACACTTTGCTGTAACTAGAGCTAGATTTGAAACAGGAATACACTTTTTGGTGCTAACCAAAATGCATCAAGCATCAAGTTAAACTGTTAAAGTGCTCATAGTCTGGTCAGATCAAGTTTTGTCAGTTATATTCAGGCGAAGGCTGACTGTAAGTAGACAACGCTTAACATTAAGAAATGTGGCTTCTTTTGTTAAATAAAACACAAGGCTTTTAAGTATTGATTATTTTGGTATTCTAACCAAAACTCATGAACAGTATCAGAATGAAAACGTTTTACAGATCGATATACGTACACTTGTGAAACAGGATTGATTAATTTGATTTACGGCATTAACAAAATGTTTGTTTCAACTCACTTCTCTCCTCAACACTCAGTTACTGAGCCTTTTCAAAATAATGGCATTCTGTCCCTACATCTGTCATTGCAGAGACACAAACAATTAATCAAACCACTGGGTGTCACTGTTACCTGCACTGAAGCTCCACCTGCACCAGAAACATCCTCATATAAACCCATGTCCTCCATTGACTCCTGCATGTGTACACACACACACACACACACACAAATACATCACAAAACATTTGGTAGGACTATGTCTAGTACAGAGTTTAAGAAATGTACTATAATATAACCATTACGTTGAGTCGTTGTCATACTGATTCAATTTGAAAAAATCTAAATAATACAGTAATGATGCATCAAGGACCTTCTATTTTCACGCCTTTTACCTTGAGGTCAGCCAGTCTGGTCTTAGCCAGAGAGACATACTCCATCAGGAGGCTGCGGTGTTTCACAGGTACGTATGGAGGGTGTAGGATGTGAACCTGCCACGTGAAAATGACAGTAACTTGTTAAAAATCACAGCCGCTCATTTCTGTGTTTTCGTAGAGCTTACACTGCAACCGTGTCTTTCAGACACTGTTTTGGTGCCAGTTTTGAGTCTAGCAAACCAGTGGTGGAAGAAGTACTCAGATTTTTTACTTAAGTAACAGTACCAATACAAATATCAAAAAATACTCAATTACAAGTTAAAGTACTGTAGTCAAAATATTACTTAAGTAAAAATACAGAAACATTTAGCAGCTAAAAAAGTAAAGCAAAACTAAATATCCCCTGTGATATAATTCATTAAATCCACTAGTTTTACTTTATACAGTTATGTAGTTTAGGCTCTCTCCAAAGGGTCACGACATAAATTAGGTGGGTGAAATGATTAATGGGGTAGAAAGTTATGCTACATAAGTTTGTGCTCATTTCTCTCATTTTTCCTTCTTCTGATTCATGATAGTATTTGCTCACGGGAATCATTTAGGGTTTATATAGTACGAAAGACAGAAAGTATCTATGAGGTTATCGGTAATGTTTCAGAGTCAGAGACGTGCAGACTATCACCTTGAGGTACTGTGGAGGTTCAAAGGGCACCAAGTCAGACAGGAACTTCAGCAGAAACACCAGAGATTTCTTACTGGCCGCATGGTAACCGCTGCATCCACCGAAAGACATCTGAAAAGAATAACGCTACTAGTAACAGTGATCAACCTATTAAGAAAGAGTAAGCTCTCTGGACCCCTATCTATGACAAGAACAAACTGCAACAGACAATCCCAAGATATTGGAAATAGTTTGATCAACAACCCAATGAATCTATACACACACAATCCACTTTGTTAACACAACCTTACAGTGCAGGAAAAATGAATGACAGATTAAAATTGATCAAAACTGTGTTGAACTACAGGATGAACTACATGTGGTGCCAGTCAGTGTCACTCACCTCTGATACAGTGTGTATGATGCAGTGTTTATTATACAACTGCACAATAATCTACATTATACAGGCGGTCCACAGGAAGACCTTAAGTATTGTTTTTAGTATTACTTTTACTGAGTTTCAGTAAATGCTTATTGTGTCCTTTGGTCTAGACACCATTTCAGAGGCTTTTCCCCCATCATGACAAGCAATTAATTGTTCAACATAGGTTACATGATAAATTAATTAATAAACAATCAGCGGTCAATACGGAACCTTGAACCAATCGCTGTAGGAGGGGAAGATTCCGGGTCCCTCCAGCGCACCCTGTCGAGCCAAAAGGAAGGCAGTTATCATGTTCTCCAAGTCATAGCCTTCAAACGCAGAGTTCAGCAGTCTGGACAGCAGCTCTGATAGACATGGAAACACGAAAAGCCTTGTTACACTGGAGTGCGGTAATGGGTTTCCCTTTCTGTGTCTACTAGTCTGATATATTACTGGTTTACTGTTTTAATTTTACTATAAAATTAAGATTTTATTAAAAATGCAAATTGCTAAAAACTATCTTCATCGATAAGAAACTGCGTAGGTTAATTCTAATGCGATGTGTATTTTTAATAACAGGATTATACTGATTTTGAATGAAAGTGTAAACATAGCATTGGCATGAATGATGCATCAGGGGGCTTATGATGGTCAAGATTAGCACAATATATTTTCTTTCCTTCGAAATTGCCAAATTCATTCTTAGCACAAACATTAGGCAGTTTTAATGCAATACAGCAGGTACCAGGAAAACCCGGTTGCACCCTTGTGTATACCTCTTACGCTGGGCTGGGCACAGGGGTTGTAAACAAGAAGGGTGGAGAGGAAGCACAGGACGTGTTTCCAGCTGACCTCGTGGGTTTCCAAAACCTGCTGCAGGTGACAGAGCAGTTGCTCCACACTGAAGATCACTGCCAGCTTTTACAGGAACAAAGCAGCAATACAGACAGGTTACTGCTTTTCCCATTACAACAGACCCTGCTGACTACAGATCTGAAGACACAAAAAGCACTTAGCTCTGTGAAACCAAATAGTAAAAAAAAGAAAACGGCATCAAAACACAGGGGCTGACCAGCAGACTGACATACAAGTTGTTTGTTGCAGCTAAAAACATCATAATAGATAAATCAATACTGTGTTCCCCTGAGCTGAAGGCCGTACACCTGAAGCCTGAAGTGATTAGACTGCTGTTGCATCTGCCTACAGTTTAACATTCAGGGTTGACATTCACTGTGTATGCAGCAGAGGAGTGAGGCTTGTTGTTGGTGAAAAGATGCGCAGCTTCACTTAATTATAATGCATAACATAACACAGACATAAAGAGCCAGCCATATGCAGAGACACCAGCTAACAGTCATCTGTCAGTCAGAGAAACCACAGATGGCCGTGAAATTTTATGAAAAGCTAGAAAACAGTTTAATGCAAATACACCCTCTTACATGTAAAAAAAAAAAATCATTTTAATCCTGGCAAACATAATCATATGTGAAGGTTTACAAACCTAGTTACACAGGCTATTTGAAACATTTACCTTACAGAAAACAGCGGTCAACAGCGAGCTGGCTTTTGCAAAGGTCCACTCGTTCTGCAGAGCGATGGCATCTGACACTAAGGACGTATGATTTAGTTGTTACACTTCAGGTTTTTAGACATTATTTTTGTTATCATTATGAAAGCAGTATGTCCTTTACATCAGGATATTTATTCCCAAACTTGAATTTCCTGACCCCATTCTTCATGGTTCTTACCATCTCAGTGTAGGCATTGTGTTTAAAGCTTAAGTATCAGCATTTTCAAGCAAAGGCAGCATCAAGCTGTTAAAATGGCTTATAACGTGTCTTTACCTGTAAGTCGAGGCTTGTAAGTGAGAGTCTGTGTGAGGGAGTGTGTGAAGAAACGTTGAAGGGCGTCCCCTGATACCGAAACTCCACACAACGACACATCAAATATCTGAATCCTGTACCAAACACAGGGCAGAAGAGTAAGAAATATCCACTATCATACATGTTCTCTGAGCTCAGGCAATGGGTCTGAAATCCACAATGACACAATTGTTTGTTCACACCAGATTAAAAATACATTATCTAGAACATAAAAAAAGTTGAAAACCTACATTAAAACAACAGGGATAAAAATTTATTCTTAAATAGAAGCAGCATTGTTCACTTTCATGACCAGTGTCTTGTGTTTAGTTACAGGAGATGCATTCCCAGTCACAGCAAGCTCTTTCTTAGATTAGTTCTCTGTATAAATGAACAGCTTACTGATGCAGACAGAGTCAAATGGCTGTGACTCAGTGTGTAAAGCATGCAAACTGAGCAGAGAGGGCCAGTTACTGTTACACTGATTTTAGCAAACACAGTCTGATCATAGGTGCCAGGTGCTCTGCTTCAGCATTTTAGGACCAGACAAGCGCCAGGAATTTTCACACTCCAGTGTCAGAGTTTACCGAGAACAGTGCAGAACGGAAAAATCATCGAGTCAGCTGCCGTCTTGGTGCATTAAAGTGTTCAGAAAAAATGCAGCGAAGCTACGAGACAGGCAACAAGTCTGCACAGAAAATCTTGGGAAGGGCATCTTTTGAAGTTTATCAGCTACAGCAGCAGATTAAGTTAAAGTGGGTGTGAGCTCAAAACTGGACAGCTAAGAAGTGCAGAAACATCACACCCACAAAATCCTGCTTCCTGTTGTCATGTGCTGGCAGAAGCTGACAGGAATGATAATAATAAAATAATAATTTAAAAATACTATCTAGTCCAGTAATCTGGATTGTTTGAAAGTTTATAGTTTTAAAGAGGTCATATTATGCTTTTTTTCCTCTCCTTTATTGACAAGACTTCTGCCTGCTGCCTACTAGCTACTCTCCAGGCAGTCAATGGACATAAAGTTGTTACTGTGATGTAGAGACAGAGCTCAGTTAAAACTTTATGGATTAAAGATACTTTTGTTACAGATTAATAACTCACCACTGTGAAACTCTGCAGTCTACAGTCCATGTTGCTAAACTGGTAAGGGGAACATGTACAGCTGAAACGAATCCATGTTTACTGGCTAATCATGACCCACCCTACTCTGCTTCTGATTGGCTATTAGTCCTTAACTAGGAACTGTGCATGTACAACTCCCAACAAAGATCATGTAGAGGCAAGATGTATCACTCCATAGCTAAAAAGAAGCGTTCAATACAGGTTGAAAAGAGGAGCTGCAGCAATGTGTAGTTTGACAAAAAATATGGTGTTTTTTGAAAATTAATACTTGAACTTGAAAATGAGCATAATACAACCTCTTTAACTAAACCTAGAAAGAAACATATAAATGCTCTAGCCTGCATAGCTCCTTGTACATAGATTTGTATGCAACCTTTTCAGTGATTTTTAAGGCATTTACACAGAAAATCACATTTTCCAGGATGTCTGCAATTGCTATTTCATACAGAAACGTCCTTGTATATTGCCAAATGTCTGTGTACGTTCTCTGCCATGTCTTGCATAACATGACTCAGGTGTCATTCTTTAGACAGAGACCTCACTCTCAACAAGACTATCTGATTTCTTTAATATTATTAAGACAAATAAAAGACAAAGAACCATAGCTTGGCTCCTGCTCCAGCAGACTGCAGCGTCTCAGTCTTTTCCACAGTGTCTAGAAGCCCTGAAGAAGACAGACAAAACAATGAAGGGTTAAAAAGCAAGACAAAAAAGGGAAGTACTGAAATGCTACTTAGATGTCTAGCAGTTAAAGAAGTAGAAAATAGCTTTCAGGGTCCAGAGGTGTGAGTCAAAGTGCTTTACTAAATATTTCATCAACACAGGACAGGGTAAGTGGAACAGGGACATGTAGACTCACAGAAGAGCATGTCATCCAGCACGGAACAGCAGAGCAGGGAGATCCTCCTGTCTGCAGCTGCTGGCTCATTGCTCAGCTCAAAGCCAGTGCCCACCAAGACTGAAGCCACAGCTGGAACACAGGAGATCTTTTATTAGCATTACCCAAAGCAGCAGCATATGTAATTTGGTAAATATTTTATAGAGTGTACACGATTGACTTTTATGTAGCTTGCGGTCGCAGTTAAAACTCCTAACCGTGGAAGTGCAAGTGACTTGGCTCTACCAAGTAAGCAAGGGACTGAGGCTGAGAGAAACTATTCAAATCACAAAAGACATGGTTAGTAAAGGAACAGAGAGAAAAAACATAGAAACCACTCAAGTTTACTCTATCTTTCATAATATTATGAAAATGTCAGGTAGGCAACCAAAAAACATGCTGCAGAAAATACAGTCTCTTTTGCCCTTTTTTGACCCAATATATACAGAAAGTAAGTAAGTAAACTTTCCATATACATCGCTTTTCACAGATATGAGGCCCAAAGAGCTTCACAAAAACATTAAGACAGAAGAATGAAAACACAGACAATAAAATGACCACCCGAGCTACGTGAAGAGGAAGTGAGCTGAAAACACAGCATGTGATAAAAATGCATAATAATTACACAGTAGATAATAAAATACACAATATGTACACAGTACATGGCAAAAAGTACACAATGATTCCAAACGGTGTGTCTTTATCTGCCTTTATAAAACGTCTACAGAATCAGCAGGCCGTAAGGGTGCAGGCAGGGCACATCAAAGTTTGGGAGCAACGGCCTCAAAAGCTCGATCACCACGGGTCTTACTACAAGCGCGTGGGACAGACAGCATATTTTAATGATTTGACCTAAGAGAACTGGTTGACGAAAAAGGGCGTAGCAGTTCAGCCACATGTGGGGGACTCTGACTGTGCAGTGCTCTGACTGTGCAGTGCTCTGACTGTGCAGTGCTCTGTAAGTAACTCCTATGTGTAACAGGGAGCTAGTGAAGAGATCTCAGTATAATGATGTGAGACTGGCTGCAGACGATCCAGGGCAGACATGCTAAGTGATGGTAATAGTGTGTTACAGTAGTCTATGCGAGATGACATGAATACATTTACAAGCATCTCTAATTCAGCAGTTGAGACTACTGACCCCACTTTACTAATATTTCATATTTGGGAAGAACAAGATCTGGTTAGCTGCCTAATGCGGGTGTCAAACGATGTGGATTCATCAAATCCTAAATTCTACAGGTTGGAGTGGGCAGCAGAGGAAAGAGTTAAGTTCTTCTGGAGCAACAACCAGAACCTTTGTCTTATCAGCATTGAGCTGTAAAATATGTTCGGCTGTCTGGTCCCTCACAGCATTTAGACAGTCCAGGAGAAAGGGAACAAAGGCTATGTTTTCTGAGGAGGTTAAACATTTTTTAAGGTATAACATAACATAAGAGGTGCTCGTTACCTTTGGAGACAGCCAGGCTTTTTGGTGGATAATGGATTTTACAGATGCTCCATAAATTAGTCCTGACTTTCTCAGTGATTTGTTTGTATATGAATCTAAATGTTCTGAACAGAATCAACCAGGTGACCCTGTCAAGGTAGTGAGGAAAATCACTGGTGAGCAGCCGTCTTCTCTGTCAGGCATTTTAACCAGTAAATAATCCAGAAAGCTAAATCCAGACCATCTTCTCTTCAAGGAATTTGACATCCTCTCATCTGATTAGGGATATTGCTTGCTAAAAATTAGGCACAGCAGGTCTAACTTTTCATTCACACCACATGCAAAAACGCTCTTATTAAACCAAAAAACAGCCCCGTGGTTCCCAGCACAGTTGAGTACTTTATTTTATAGCCTGTTCTTATAGTTGAAGTTGTTCTTTGCTTTTTTCACACTAACCTCTTATTGTATTGTGTACTGCATGTTTGGTACCAGCAGTTGTATCATTGTCTTAGTTTTTTTTCTTCTTAGTTTTTAGTTTTTTTCATGGTGTTGGTGCATGCAAGTTATTTCTGAGGGATACCATATGTCTGAACTAAACTGAATTGCTGGGACTTTTGATAGGAGAGGAATAGGAGGAAAATATATAGATCTGCCTTTTTCCTGGTATGGCTCAATTTGATAGGGAACCACAATCACTCTAATGAAACTGGTTTCCAGGATGAAGCTAAATTCATTATGTCCCAGCAAGCTGATCAAGATCAACTGTCCTTAGGTATTGTCATTAGCTGTTTGTTGATGAGTGATAAAGCCCACATTGTCCTTGAAGTACAACAACAACAAGACGAGTGAGAGAAATGTGTGTTCTTACTTGACAACACTTGCTGTTGAACTTGTTTGGTCTCCTCTTCTCCCTGTGGCGGTGTCCAGCCGCACAGAGCCTTCAACTGAGACACCAACCACAACCTCACTCCTTCGTCACTGAATGGAGACAAAGCAACAAGAGGACGGAAATGAACGAGCATCCATAGCCAAGTGTCTTTTTTTGTGAGTTTGGTAAAGTTTTCAATTTGTAGTATTGAACGTTATTACTTTAAATGCCATCTTTATGAATTCATGTAGTTTGTTTTCCCATCTCTAATATTACTAGAAAGTAATTTCAAAGTTTTCCAAAATCAGAAACAAGATTCTCTTTTGCAGTTTCACACATTCAGATAGAAAATCCAGGTTCTGAGCTTGTTTTTTCATTTCATTTGACTGAGAACATGACCTGACAGGAGAGAGGTCTGATCGATGCATGCTAGTCTGGCTGTTAAAATTTTTCATAAATACTTGGTACCCTGAGAAAGTTTATTTCACTGTGCTGGAAAGGAGGCTCCGACCGACTGATGAACCTCAGATCCAGGAGGAGCTTTCAAAGTGAAAATATGTGTGTTTTCAAAGTGAAATACTTTCAGTGCTTCAAATGAATTAGTATTTAAAATTCAACATAAATTTTACTAATTTGTATTCAGTTGCTTGTAATATCCAAATTTCTAAAGGGCTTTATTTGTCTCCATAGTGTTTGTAGAGGGAAAAATCCTCTCTGCCTTGTTATCCTCTGCAGCCAACAGCTGCTCCAGACTAGCTCCGCAGCAGCTGACTGACCCTGATTCCCAACAAGCGCACAAACCAAATTTGCCTCCAAAACTGGAAAAAAAAGCTTACCTCTCTAAAATGTACTTCAGAGTGAGGATGTTGTAAAAGTGAAGATGATACACCACCTCCAGCTTAGGCAGCCTCTGTAAAAACACCACATTAAATATTCGTAACAAAGCCAAGCTCAGTTTGGTGGCAGTTTAGACCAACTGTAAAGGCAGTGAAAACTTTGTTTCTGTTTTTTTTCTCTTTTATATTTTAAACCCCTAAACAAATGCAAGTTACTTAATGGAATTAAATATTGGAAATTACGGGAAGATAAGACTTTCTTTTTTTCACACACACACCTGATCTCTTCTGTACTCCTGCCAGAGCACTTTCGGGCAGAGGGCCCCCTGTGACAGTAGTTCTTTGCTGGACTCAAGCAGGACACACAGCTGGACCTAGAGAGGACAGCAATGGGACTGGTAGCATCGAATGTTATATTTGACATGCTTTCTGTCCTCTGAACAAGAATCCTGCAGTAATGAAAGACAAACTCAGGGTGGAGTCCTCTGCGGCTGCCACTGCAGCTTGAACAATGTTAAACCACAGAAGTAACAATCTGCCAACAGATCTGCTGCACAGATGGGATGAAGCAACCAGTTTCAATATGAAGTACTGGTAGAACAGTAATGTTGGGAGGTAACCGGAAAACACTATGTCACAGTGCATATGACACAACAGATACAATGCTAAAGGTGTGGCTGACCTTTTAATCAAAATACTTCTGAGGCCACATTCTTTGAAAGAAGAGTGCATGACCTCTATCAGATACTGATCTATTGGCATGTTTAAAGGCAAGGCAAGGCAAGGCAAGTTTATTTGTATAGCACATTTCAGCAACAAGGCAATTCAAAGTGCTTTACATAAAACATAAAAGCAACAGGGAAAAACAATAAAAACATTTAAAAGCAACATAAAATATAAAAGCTAAAAACAAAGAAAAAGAAAACAGGACAGTAAAAGATACAGTGCAGTGTAAGTTATCAATAAAAAGAAATATTTAATTAAAAGCAATGTTAAAAAGAAAGGTCTTCAGTCTTGATTTAAAAGAACTGACTGTTTCAGCAGACCTGCAAGTTTCTGGGAGTTTGTTCCAAATATACGGAGCATAATAGCTGAACGCTGCTTCTCCTTGTTTAGTTTTGACTCTGGGGACAGAAAGCAGACCTGCCCCAGACGACCTGAGAGGTCTGGTTGGTTCATAACGAAGCAGAAGATCAGAAATGTATTTTGGCCCTAAACCATTTAGTGCTTTGTAAACTAACAGCAGGATTTTGAAATCAATTCTTTGACATACAGGTAGCCAATGTAAAGACCTCAGAACTGGAGTTATGTGATCCACCTTTTTGGTCTTAGTGAGGACTCGAGCAGCAGCGTTCTGAATCAGCTGCAGCTGTCTGATGAATTTCTTAGGGAGCCCTGTAAGGACACTGTTACAGTAGTCAAGTCGACTGAAGATAAATGCATGGATAAGCTTTTCCAGGTCCTGCTGGGACATAAGGCCTCTTATCCTTGATATATTCTTCAGGTGATAGTAGGCTGACTTTGTAATTGTTTTAATATGGCTACGCAAATTTAGGTCTGAGTCCATGACTACACCAAGATTTCTAGCTTGATCCGTGGTTCTTAACATTACAGATTGAAGTCGAGCACTGACTTTCAATCGTTCCTCCTTGGCTCCAAAAACAATAACTTCAGTCTTATCTTTGTTTAACTGGAGAAAATTCTGGCACATCCAGTCGTTGACCTGCTCAATACAGTTACTCAGCGCCTGTATGGGATCATAGTCTCCTGGTGAAATACTTATGTAAATCTGTGTGTCATCTGCATAATTATGGTAACATATTTTGTTATTTTCATAATCTGAGCCAGTGGAAGCATGTAAATGTTAAACAAAAGAGGTCCCAGAATGGAGCCTTGGGGAACTCCACATGTCATTTTTGTCAGCTCAGATGTGTAGTTACCTATAGACACAAAGTAGTCCCTGTCCTTTAAGTAGGATTCAAACCAGTTTAGTACTGTGCCAGAAAGTCCAACCCAGTTTTCAAGTCTGTCTAGTAATATGTTGTGGTCTACCGTGTCAAATGCAGCACTGAGATCCAATAATACTAAGACTGAAATTCTGCCACTGTCAGTGTTTAAATGGATGTCATTGAAGACCTTAACTAGAGCCGTCTCAGTGCTGTGGTGTGGTCGGAAACCTGACTGGAAGACATCAAAACAGTTATTTAGTGCCATGAAAGCACTAAGCTGTTGAAAAACAGCCTTTTCAATGATTTTACTTAAAAATGGGAGATTTGATATGGGCCTGTAATTGCTCATTAGTGAACTGTCTAGATTGCTCTTTTTTAAAAGTGGCTTAATGACTGCAGTTTTCAGGGCCTGTGGGAAAAAACCTGAGAGGAGAGACATGTTGACAATTTGTAGTAAATCAGAGGCCATGCATTTAGACACCTTTTTGAAAAAACCTGTTGGCAGAATATCAAGGCAGCATGAGGAGGATTTCAGATGTTGTATTATGTCCTCCAGATTTTTATGGTTAATAGAATCAAATTGTCTCATGCTATATAAATTGATTTGAAGTGGACACAGGGACAGGACATATCCTGTACCTGACATGGAGGTGCTGATTGCTTGCCTAATTGTTTGAATTTTGTCTGCGAAGAAGGAAGCAAATTCATTGCAGGCCCTGGTGGATAGAAGGTCAGAGGCTACAGACACAGGAGGGTTGGTTATCCTGTCGACAGTAGCAAACAGGGCACGTGCATTATTAGTGTTTTTGGTGATGATGTCAGAGAAGAAGGAGCGCCTAGCATTTCTCAGCTCTAAATTATAAATGTGAAGTCTCTCTTTATAGATGTCATAATGAACCTGGAGATTTGTTTTCCGCCACCTGCGTTCAGCTTTTCGACACTCTCTTTTTTGAGTTCTAGTTAAAGCAAAACAACAAATCATATAAACAACACTTATCTAATTAGGTAATCTGCTCAGAGATCAGGATCTTTAAGAGAGTCCAGCAGAGGAAAAACAACAAAAAGATGGAGCAAATGGATAAGAATAACTACAGAAATCTCTACACTGGTCAAAACTGTAAAAGTTTAAGAGATGATATATTTTGAAAATCCTTGTATTTCATTCTGTATATATGGTACACAGTAACAGAAGGTGGTCTTTCCTAATTCAGCGTTGCAAGTCATGGGAGTTACAGTGTGTTCCAATACCACACTATAATTATATAATTATATGCTGTATGTACTCATTGTCAGAGTGTACGGTTTAAGCAGTTAGAATAAGAAAACAGGACATGATACAATACATTAAACATTATATGTCAACCAAACTGTGAGGGGTGTTATTTACAGAGGCAGCTTCAGGCAGAAAAATTGACTATAACCCACTGTGTGACTAAAATGGGTTTTTGAAAGCCAAAGCTGATATTAAAAAGCAAATAAGTTAGTTAAATAAATTTTTGTTTTTGTTAGTTTAGTGCTCAAGTATGGTGAAGAACCCAGGGACAGCATCACGTGTTGTCCCTAATTCAACACAAAATCTGTGATATGAGCAACCTTCTTCATAGTTCTAGCAACACCTACAAGACTTACCCAACCAACACCATGTTGATGAGGTGGATGGTAAAAGTCCCAACAGTCATTTTGATTAAGCAAATTCTTCACAGTACGCAACAAATTGTGGACTGTGGAGAATTTGCTTAATACTTGTTGTTTGTTACGCTTGAATGTAGGCACTGACTGAACCTTGGTCACCTTGGTTGATGCAACAAAGAAATATAACGTCAAATCCTGCCAACAGATACTTACTCGCTGAGAGGAAGTGAGCAGCTCTCTCCTCTTATCCTCTTCCTCCTTCACTTCCTCAGTTCCGGTGATTTCCATCAGTCTGTCCAGCACCGTCTTCACTGACAGCACCGCTACTGGGACACCCAGCTGTGAGGCCTGACGCCTCAGCCCACCCGCTGGCCACAAACAATTACAACACATCTTGTAATTCACAGCAATTACTTTGTGTCAAATTTAGGTTATCACCATGTGGCGCTCCTGTTGTGAGCAGAGACCATTTCCATAAGTCTCCTTAAGGCAAGCAAAAAGCATCTGAAAATTTACAGCTGTCTGGGAGACAAACAACGGACAAAGGAGGATGTCATGAAAGGGTTATGTGTTCATGTTGGACAGTGTCACTTTTTCATCTGCACATAGGCTATTTCTGAGACTTTGTGTCAAACACTCACCCAGCAGGGAACCTGTAATGGCAGATGATTTGCCTTCAGACTCAGCCTGTTTCTGCTCTCCATTGTGAGAGCAGAAACTGTTGCACAGATCTGGATTCTGCAAAATGTGGGAAAAATACAGTAAAGACACATTATCTTTACACAACATATTTGTGTAAAGCTCAGCAACTATTGATTTTAAAGACTTAACTATTAGTTCCCTTATCTAACTAGTTCCTACCAGGAGTAGCACATGTCTACATTAGAGGACATTTGAGAGTTAAGCAGCTTTTCTAAATCTTAAAACTCCACAGTGTACCATACATGTAAAATTCACTCAGAAGCACCTACTTCAATAAAATGAATTTTTGAGTGGGTTCGTGCATTTTTTTTTGTAAATGTGAAATTATTATATCATCTGACAGTCATGACAATTCAGTTGTCACACACCTCTTGCTCAGTCTACAGATTAGCATAAAATGTCATTATTATTGTTTATTTAATGTTCATTGGCTGTGCAGCCCACTAGATTCTGCCTTCATCCTTAAGTCCACTGACTCACCCGGACCTCCCTGAGCAGACTGCAGATGTTCTGCTGCTGCTCCAACAGCTGGATGGTTGCCTCATGCAGATGCTGACCATCTCCCTGCTTCGGCCTCTTTACCACACGACCAGCTGGGACAACAACAGCAAGAAAACACATAATGCTGAAATTTAGAAAGTTCATATAGATAGATGACATAACATATGTACATACTGTGCATGTATCTTTAGTAGGTTATGTTGTTGAAAGGAAAAGTAAATATGGAAGGTTTCCCCTTAGGGGTCACGCCAAACTTCACTTAAAAAGCTGTCAACTTAATATATCCATGCTAACAGCCAAAGTTGGTTAATTTGACAAAAGTCAATGAGTAACGTTACAAACCTCAAGTCAGTATTTATCGAAACAACACGGGGGTAATGGACAAGGATTGACATTAGTCTGTGTACATTTGGAGTGTGTGTTTTACTTTTATACTGTATTCACGTTCAGTTTTTATGATAACGCTCCATAAGTTAACGTAAACTCGGTCCAGCGGTCAACTCACCGAGGAGGCTCGACAGAGTCCTTTTCTGAGACACCGATTCACACGATGCACTCAGTGACATTTTACTTGAATGTTTAAAAACGTTTCGAGAGCAAGTCGACGTTTTAACCAACTAGCCGTTTAAAATAAATACGTTTACAGTTATCTTATAAATGAACTGCGCTAAAAGACTACATTCATTCCTTGGTTTGTTTTTTCAAGTTGCTGCGACACTGTTTTGGTTCACCTTCTCCTCCATGTTGCCTCTCGCGCTCTTGTCTCTCATTGGTCCGTGCTAGAGCCAATCACGATAGAGCATTCTGCTGCGGGACAAACAGAAAATAACCCGGAGTTTTGAAGTCCATATCTGTTTTATACTGTTTTTTTTTGTGGATGTTTGTTTTAAAGGTTCACCTTCGGATGATCCGTTTCAACCGCAGTTGTCCAGAGGAAGAAACTGATCAGGAGAGATTGATTTGTAAATCAGTTTTCTATTGATCTATTTGTCCCTTGTTCTGTCAGGAGAGATTTGTAAATCAATCTCTTCTGACAGGACAAGGAACAAAAAGATCAATTAATGATACAGAAGGCATGTCTTCTATCCAGTTTACCATCACTATACCCTACTTTTTTTGAAAGGTAGTGACTCAACTAGGTTGCTCCTTGGTGCCTCTGGCCATAAAGTGAGCTCCATATGAAATTCATTTAACAACAAATTGTGTGCTCTTTGAGAACAGTACAGGGGACAATAGAAGGGGAACTGGTTTTGAAACTCAGCCTGAACCTTTGTTGTGTAACCCACTTCCCCACCTTTGAAACATAGCTAAAGAAAATAGGAGCATCAGATTACTGCACCCACGTAGCAACATCTCAGCATTGTGTATCAATTTTTATCATGCTGTGTTGGTTGTGTTCTTCTTACATGATGATCCTGTTTATTGTTCAGTGTAAATGTTAACAGGTTATTGCTGTAAAATAGGAGGAATTCTCAGAACTGTATCTTTATTTAAACATGTTTAACAAATAAAACTGTTAAATAAATATGACTGCTGCAGGAGAATTGGGATGGTGACATTCAAATAGTTTGGCAGGGTTTCAACTGTGGCCTTATTATGATGTTGGTTTCCCATGATTTGTGATTGTGCATTAATAAGTATTCTGCTGCAACCTGCAACCTCCTATTAGGTTTATACATATAATAATGGAGCAATCGTGTAGGCCTTTAATAAAATGTTAGTTTCATTTTTTAAGTCATCTGACTTTCTAGAATTAGCTTCATCCACACAGAAAGCAGAAATGTAACATTATCAATAATGAGAACATGACAGAACGTCAACAGTACATGCCAATACTCGGTAGTGGAAGAATTCACTAGAGCAAAAGTTACAACACCACAATGTAAATAAACTGAAGTAAAAGTACAAACATGATATCAGCAAAATGTACTCCAAAAGTACAAATATATGTACAATATGACAGGATGGCCCCTGTCACTGTGACTTTACTACATACGTTTTATAGTATTTATTATTTATTGTTATTATTGTTAGATTTTCAAAAATGCATCTTATTGTTTAAAGCTGATGATAGATAATGTAATGTAATGTAGATAATATAGTAAGTAAAGTTGGCAGAAATATTAGCCAAGTTAAAGTACAAGTACTTTCAAATTGTACTGCACTGGAGTAAATTTATTTCTTCCACTGTTGCTAATATAATAAAATAAAGCTCTTGTATTAGTGTTGATTGTTAATTATTTTGGCAATTGCAATCCAAAATCAATGCACTTTGCTGCTCTGCTGTAACATGAATAAAAATGTGTGTGTCAAGACCAAGTACCTAAACATGCTTCACCATAAGAAAGAGAAAGAGAAAAAAAGAAAATCTTTTTGTAGATCAGTTCTAAGTCATTAATAAGAACGACCAACTTTTAGCCGTCAAGGTTGTAAAAAACTCTGAGTATGCATTAGCGCATTTGAAAGTATGTTGGTGCTTTGGAATCTGCTACAGACTAATGCACAGTTATCACACTCAGGTACAGCTGCAGCAGTGTTTTTATCAAAACTAAACTAACTAAACTAAACTATAGGTTGTGATGTGCATGATTAAAAATGTTGAGAAATAATAATTTAGTAAGATCCATCTACCCCAGATAAGATTGGTCTCAGTTCAGTTGCATAAATGTTAAATCACACTGAGTGACCATGACTGTACAGCAGCAGGAGTGCAGATCATTCCTCACAGTGTATACAGAGTGTGCTCCTCTCTCTTCAGGCACCTATGTATGTTCTGGATTTCCCAGCTTTACTGCTGCAGGCAGCAGGAAAACTGTCTCATGGGAAGCAGTGAAAGGAACTCATGAAAGCTTAATGCAATGTGTCCTCATGAATTTTTAAGAGGCCTCTCTTCCTATTGTGCAACTAATGTGCGGGATGCTAATATAAACAGGAGTGCTGATGCGCGAGGGTGAGTGCAAACCTACCAGCGAGGCACAGCATCATCACCTGTCAACCCCATGAAGAACAACACAAAGTGACACCTGAGGACACACACGCACGTTCAGTTACAGTGGCAGCCCATGTCTGAATCATAGGTGAGCCACTGTCACTGGAGGGAAACCTTTTGATTGACTGACTGAGATCTGGACCTCAGCAGGATGCCCTTTGTGTGCGTGTAACGAACAGTGAAGAAGGAGGGAACACATGACCTCACAGTGATCGCATGTAAACTTAATGGTTCCAATTGTAGATTATCCCACACATAAAGCATACCAAATGTGAAAAGTATAAAACTCAAACTTATGAGTGTACTGTTATTAAATTACTGTATTCAGGTCAATTTTGTGCTGTGGCACTATACAAACTATCAAATTTCCTGTACCTTTAAATTACAAAACTGAATAAAGTAATGAAAGAATATTTCAATCAATGTTCAGTAAACCTATTTTGTGACTCAAAGTGAGCAATAACATAGAAACAAAGAAATAAAGCAAAATGTAAGTAATGATGCCGAGTGCAATGCAAATCAAGTAGACAATGTTTTTGAAAAATAGTCTAATTTGGACAGTAAGTCAATAAAAAAGGATTTCCTTTGAGCTATTTACATAATCTTGAATTCAGATAGTGTTAAAAAATATAATTATAAAGATAATGTAAACTTTTAGAGAGGGACATGATGAAGATGTACAAGCTAAGTTAGATGGGAGGAAGATGTAGGGATACACTAGCAAAAGGGGGTCAAAACACACACAACAGCAGCATGCAGTTTATGAATTCCCTACCCGGACAAAATACATAAATTGATTTATTGCACCTCTTCAACAGGCTAAATAAAATTAATAAGTGACATCTAGATGTTACAAAGGAAACAGTGAAAACCACGCTTCACATAGTTATAGTGAATACAATGAAGACATTCTGGGGGAAAGGATTAGAGAGCGTCTTGTTGTGGATGTAAAATTTAAATAGAGGGTATGCGCTGATGCCACTTCCCCTTCAGGAACAGGCTGGACTGAGTGGCAAAAACATCTGTTACCATGGCTGCAGCATAGCATACTGGGAGTAAAGGAAGTTATTATTTACTCAAATTAAAGGCCGTCTGACTTGACAGTGATCCTTACTGATTACCAAAGAACCAGTGGTCCAGCTCTTTCCCATTTTAAATGTGTTGTTTTTGTTTTAGCTGATTCAAGCTAACAATGCTGCTCGTCTTTCTGCCACTCAGTGAGCATAACTGCGTTCTGTGACATCATGCGCATACCCTGTTTTACGTGGTAGGATGCCAACAGAAATTCAAGTGCGAGAATGACTATTTACTGAAAATGTGATGTAGTTCTGCTTTAACACTTACTTATAGTTACCAAAATCCTTTCCATGCACCTACGGCTGGAAAAAAAAAGAATAGGGAAAATCCAAACTGTGGAAAATGGTGACAATATGAAAAACAAAGAAACATAAGTGCTTGAACTTTTTCTGCTTTACGAAGTGGGTGTGCATTGAACCCCCCTTACTTTTCTAATATTGTTGTTTAGTGTATTGCTGTTATTTCAAGGGGTAAATTTCAAAATTAAAAAATAAAATACATATGAGAAAACTCTTTTCAGCAGAGACCAATAAAGTTTTAATTTTAATCTATAACATAACATAATTTATTATCATTTTTATGGTTAATCTGAATCTGCAAAGGGAAAGGTATCAAATATATGTAGTGGAGTAAAAAGTGTGAACTCTGAATTGCAGTGAAGCAGAAAATGGAAATACTCAAGTAAAGTACAAGCACCTCAGAATTGTACTTAGGTAAATGTACTTTGTTAATCTCCACCACTGAAACACACCAGCACTGACTGAGATTCAGCTCAGCCTGGAGGCTTTACAGCTGTGTTGCATTCCTGAGAGCTCAGTGAAACGAGCAGGTCTGAACTCTCTTGTTTTCCACCACAAAATTTCCTCAGAAGAAACGCACATAAAAGCTGTGCTTCACGCGAAAACAGGAAGTGCAGTCTTGACATAAAAACGCCTGCGTATAAGGCCTCCCCCACCATTCACTAGAGCAGTGAGCTGTGTGTGAAGACAGGAAAGGGAAGGCTGTCGTGTTGACTGAGAACAGTGAGTGCTCAAGTCTGAATGTTGAACCTGCTGTCAACAGTTCACCTAAGCAGCTCAAGAGCACAGAACTGTGAACCGCAGTGTGCTATTCAAAAAGGGTAAGCTGATAAAAACTGGACCTTGTCCTCTTGTACAATAAGTTACTAAACTGAAGGCATGTCACACAGACATACTGCTCATACCGGCTTTTTGCATATACTCTTCCAAAATACTTCCCCCCATAAACTGAAGTACTACACTCAGTGTAGCCATGTTTGATTTGTTGATTATGCTGTGTGTTTGTGGTGTGTTTCACTAAGTGGAGAGTTCAGTTTCTCACGAGTGTGTAAATGCTGTCTCAGAGGCCTTTTCTCCCTGACAGCTGTTAAGGAATAAACAGTGACCTCCTGCTATTGTCTGACATTTAAATACGTATGACAACTGTTATCACTAGCTTTAATCCAAAGCATTGTGACGAGGCAAAAAGTTCCACATCTCAACAGCCTGTCGGCTCTCTTGTAACACTAACCTGTTAGACGTGTTCCTTGGCACACATACTCTTGACAAACTGAAGCCTGCTTTAACATTTTATTTTTTATTTCTTCTTTCTAATATTCAAGTACGTGGATTCGCAGATCCAGGAAACACAATCAGTTGCAAATACTTTCAAAACATCATGTTCCCATTTGATCACAAATGAAACCACTTTACCCCCAAAGACTCTCCCCCAGGCTAAGACACGTGGACCTCTTGTAAACATGATGCAAATCAATCTTTGCTTTTTGATTACGAAAAGTAATCTGGTACAAAAATATCTTTTCTTTTATAGGTATTTCTCTTGTTAGGAATATTTACAATTAGTACCTCACAGTATAATCTGGATTTTAAAAAGTACATACTGTAAAATCAACACAAAAAAGGTCTCAGAGGGGTAAAAGGCCTTTGGTTTTCATGAAAAATACGAAAACGACAAAACACAAAAAGTCCTGTGCACCACGACAGTGATGCTGGATTGGTGATTGTTAGGTGTCTTGTAGCCAAGAGTGTGGGACACCAAATGTCCACAGGTTTGAACGGGTTCATTCTTCAGAAAGTTCAGAACAAAAAGCTGCGCTACAATCAGGCGTCACTCCTGGGGACGGCAGAGCCACACAACTTCCGCTGGGTATAGTACCCCAGAACAATGAGCAGCATCTCCGACGTGCTGCTGAGGGCCACGATGAAGGGCGCCTGGGATGCGAAGTCAGCCTCCACCCGGCGGAAGGACAGCTGCATGACGGCCAGTGCCAGCAGACTATTCTGGACACCCACCTCGATGCTGACTGTCTTCCTCTGTGGTGGAGCCAGGCCCGTCAGCTTGGCCATGATGGCCCCGACCACCAGCCCCAGCAAAGGCACAGTCACCCCGACTGCCACAATCTGGGGCCTGACGTTGGCCAGGATGGACGCCCCCATTTGGTAGGCCATGAAGATGCCACCTATGATGAGCACGAAGCTGAAGGGTCGTATGAGTGCCAGCAGGACGCGGGTGAGGGCGGGCAGGCGCAGCTTGACTAGCATGCCCAACGAGATGGGGATGGCGATGAACAGGAGGGTGCCGAGGATCTTCACAAATGGCACGTGCAGGGCAGCGTGGACGCCCAGCAGCCGACCATACAGAGCCGACGACAAAGGCATGGCTGCCGCTGCCACCACTGTGGAGACCAGAGTCATGGAGATAGCCAGAGTGACGTCTCCTCCGAGCAGCAGGCTGTACAGGTAGCCGCCCCCACCACCGGGGGCAGAACAGGTGATGACCAGTCCCAGGGAGAGCGCTTTGGGCAGTGAGGCCAGCTGGGATACACAATAGGCGTAAAATGGCATCACCAGGAACTGACCCAGCACCCCTAAGAGCAGTGGCAACGGGCTCCTCAGCAGACCCCGCAGCACCTCCACCTCCACCTTGCACCCAAAGGCACACTTGTTGACGAAGATGAGGGGCAGCAAGGCAAACAGCACAGGGTTCTCAGAAAAATGGGACAGGCCCCCAGACTGGATAAGCTGGGTGGCCGGGTCATCATTACCGGGCGCCACTCTGATGGAGTAATCTGTCCTCTCCTCGATCAGAACCGGCATCGAATCCTGGTCTAGGTCCAGCAGCTGGATCTGCAGCTGAGCCCTGCCAGGGAACCCGGAGCGAATGCTGATAATGTAGCTCTTGGCTGGTCCTGCGTGGCCGCTATCCGTCACATTAAGGATGGAGAGGACCTCTGGGTCCAGGGAGCGGACTATCACTGTCTGCTTCCAGCTCTGGCGGCCCTTCCTGCTGGTCGCGGCGCTCCGGTACTGGCTGGAGATTACAATCACGCCGTTGGTGTTTTCGGGAAACTCGAATTCCTGCGATGACCCGTCCCCGATCTTGATGTACCTGCTGCTGCTGTCGGCAGTCAGGTTGGTGTCGTTACTGTTGTCGACAGTTAGGTTTCCGGTGGCCCACGCCCGGTCTGTTCCGCCGGCAATAAGGAAGATACAACAGAATGTAAATAGCGTCCTCATCTTATTGACTGGCAGGGGGCGGAGTGGCGCCGCAGAGACACGCTTCTCCCACGCCAGCGGCCTCCCCAGACGGTTACACCGCCGCCCGGTTACACCACGACGCTACACTTCTCATTCTACTCTTCTGTATAAAACGACAGCGTTGGCAACCGGCTCTACATCTCGTCTGGTTCCCATTTTCTCGCTGCCTTTATACCGGAACCTAAACATCACCCCGCCCTGTCCTGTCCGAGCCAAGCTCTACGGCCCCCGGCACACAGGAAACACACACTCACACAGGTCTCTCGCGGTTTCCCTTTTGCCTAGTCGATGCTAAGATGTCCGTCTCGGCAAACCAAAGCTTCGCCTCGTATTCCGTTGATGTTATCTCCCCGGCTGATGAAAACTGAGAGCATCGTAGTCCAGCTGCAGATTGCTTGCTGCTCAGAGCTACTTCGATAAAGTTAGCTTCATTAATACTCGGATTTCCGGTCATGAAATGCCAAAATAAAACCACTTTATTTTATTGAGGCACATTGGTGGGAAAAATACATTTTTAAGCGCTTGTTTCATTTTTAATTGTGCTTACATGGTGAACATGTGAATCTGTGTTTAATCAAGCTGACACAACTTAACTCAAATAACGTGTTATTTCAGTGTAGGAGTAGTGCTACTGGTTGCACTGGACTTCATGCGAATCTGTAAATGGGGGGCCAATAGCTACTTTTTGCCCCAGGCCCCTCTAATACCGTATATACTGTATGGCCTTAAGTAAAATTGTTTAATATTTCTCATAATTTTTGCAATTTAACTCCTGGACTAAAAAACCCTTCAGTCTATCAACTGGTTTGTGCTAATTTATCATACTGACATGGTAAGGCATCACGGTGGCCTTTGCCTCACAGCTAGAAGGTCCTGAGTTCGAACCTCGGTCATCCAGGCCTTTCTGTGTGGAGTCTGCCTATTCTCCTTGTGTTTGTGTGTGTTTCCTTCAGGTGCTGCAGTTTCCCGCACCATCAAAATCATGCTTTGTCAGTTTTTCTGTCAGTGCTCCTGACCAAGGCACTGGCTTAGAATTGGAGTTGGTCCCCAGGTCCTGTACAGTAGCTGCCCACTGACTGTACTTAGTATGGGTCAAATGAAGATGGGTTTCACTTAAATGTGTGTAGGGGCAATTGAATGCAGCAGCTCTGCACCCAGGTCAACAGAAAAGAAAGAAAAACACTGCTAATTGCAGAAGTCTTGCCTGACCTTGAGGCGCTGTAGTGAAGGGTTTGTCAAAATTTTTATTTTAAAATTTTTAAATAACTTCGTGTGTATATTGTGGGATATTGCCAAAGTTATTGATGTTGCTAACTTTTTGTGTTTTTGTGAGCGGCAGAGGAGAAAAGGTGAATAAGGGCCCAGTTGTTCATTTTTTCCCAGTGCCACCCATAAGGCCCCTGGAGTCATAATGCTTATACACACTGGGATAATTAATGTTTTCTTATCTAATACTGTTTCTCTTTTGTTGTGGACATTCATTTATTTACTTATTACAAATCATTTATTTTTTAAAGAAAAATCACACTACTTCCTGTCTATCTCTGGGTACCTTGACTTAACCCTTCATTAATCCAATCGCAGCTGCTCCAAGCTTCAACTCTCCCCATTCCTCCAACCAGGGAATAAGCAGGGGCGGTCACATGGGAGAGGGAACACAGTGATTTCTGTCCACTGGGGGGGGGGGGATTAACCATCACACAGAGACACAGGATGACATGCATTTAACTTCCTGACCAAAGTAAAATGGCGGAATTTCAGTAAACAGTGTAAAGTGAGCAGATAACAAAGTTTGTTAAAGTCACACACATCACTGGGATTGTTGGCCGTCACTTCCCTTTCAGGTAATCCAGATTGTCACTCTCAGTTACTGTTTCCTGACCTTTGATACCTGTAGTATCTTGTGACACTGATCCATTATGTTCATGGAGGAAAATCAACACAGTCACACTCCCTGAGCAGTTTCCAGTTACAAACTGGCCGCCAAGTAGGGCACGGCTTATTTGTCATACACAAACAGCAGACACAACCAGGAAATCTGACACTGCCGCCCATCTCGCATGTGGCATTAAAGGGGAACACCATTCTGTCGGCATAACCCTGAGAGCATCCCTTTTTATAGTACTTGGCCTGCTGGGAGTCGCTCACATATTTAAAACCCATTTTCAATTCATAACCTCCAGTTTTCTTGTCCGGAGGGTCAACAAGGTCACTGGGTCGGTATTTTCCAGTGAGAACACCGCCCGGGCTTATCCTGAATATAAACTGCCACCGCTCACCGTGTTAAGTCAGTCCTGGGACAGCTTGTTCATCATCATCTATTGTGTTCTCATGACTTGTGCGTCCTCCTTCTGTCACCGTGGCTGAGTCAAGGCTTCCAAAAAAAGAAAAGGCGGGGGAGTCCACAGCGCAAACACTGAGTGCACGCCACGACAACCTGCTGGGGTGAACGCTCTGGCCTCTTTTTTGACATTTCATGGAGCGACAGCCAGTTGTTCTGGGGCTGCCAGGCACGCATATTTCCTGCCTGGCATTTGTGCTGCTCCCCCTCCCTGGGCTGTCTAATTATTTACCCATGGTATGATAATTTACCTCATGACTTATTTCACAGAGAAGCAGAGAGACAGCAGGGGAGAGGGACAGAGAGAGGGAGAGCAAAGAGTATTTCAAAAAAGCCAAGTACATTCCACCACTGTCCATCTTGACACTTTAACCAAGTGACGACTGCAGGGAGAAATAACAGGAATATTTTCTGTTCGTGCTGCTGTTTCAGCTGTTTGTCCAAAGAATGCAGCAGCCTGTATTTGCCTTTGCCTAAACATACACTGCATCTGCGTGAATATTCATCAACCATGCTTATTTAGCATTTCATGTTTGCCTCAGCTAGATGTCTTGGCAGCAGCTCGTCACAGACAGGGCCGTAGCCAGGATTTTATAAATACTGAGGTCCAGTGTCCAGAGTCTCCCAGTGAAACCCCACCTGCCTAAAGGTGAGTTCATAGTGAACAGAACTAATTTTAGAGGTGGTGCTAGCACACAGGAAGCCAATGCAAAAACACGAGTTATAGAAAAGTAACAGAAAGAACTGGAGTTCTCTGTGAGCTCTGAGATCAGTCAGATGTCTGCATTGCTAGCTACAGCTAACATATGTAGAGATAGCACAATGGCTGATTCAGACAAATTAAACAGGAACACATTCAGGAGAAAAACATAAGGGGGGCATTTTGCTTAACATTGACTCTAAATGCAGCCTTTGGAGCGGCCTTCTGGTAATTGGAATTCTTGGTTTCATCCCGATGAGCAGGTTGGCACTTTGCATCTGCCATCAGTGAGTGTGAATGGGTGAATGTTGTATGTGTATGCATGTGTTGTAAAGCACTTCCAATGGTCGGTACCATTTTGAATTGAATTGCCAAAAAAAGTTTGACATTTTCACAATGTTTAATTTTTACCGTTTTATTCATTTATCCATCCATCGCCAACCGCTTATCCTGTGTACAAGGTTGCTGGAGCCTATCCCAGCTGACATGGGGCACACCCTGGACAGGTTGGTCCATCGCAGGGCCATACATAGACGAACAACCACTCACACCTAAGGATAATTTTAGAGACACCAATTAACCTAGCCTGCATGTCTTTGGATGGTGAGAGGAAGCCGGAGCACCTGGAGAGAACCCACGCGGACACGGGGAGAACACGCAAACTCCACACAGAAAGGCCATGGCAACCAGGGTTTGAACCCATGACCTTCTTGCTGAGTGGTGACAGTGCTAACCACTGCACCACACCACACGCACTTACTAATTCATTTAACTTTTCATTTATACTTTATTATACAAGTGGTGTTGCATGAAAAGCCTTCACACATTCTAATGGAGAGTTACTAAATTAATTACACTTTCATTTACATTTTAGTCCAAATTGAAGCTGCATGAATTGATTTTTGTTGCAAACACACCATTGACATACAACTGTGCAAACATTTCCACATCCAGCAAACATGTGGCAACACAATCATTCACTTGGGAGTTTCTGGCCACCTGATATGTGCATTAGTCTAACATTTACTCTCCTTAAAGTCTTTATCTACTGCTATGTCTGCAGGACAGCTAGTGTACAGTGGGTTTATCAGAGCTTTTCTGCTATTAGAAACAAGGTTGATGAGAGCTGTGTTCACAAGGAAAATGTTTAAAAAAACTCAAAGATTCTGACCTTCAGTAGCATGAAATATAAATGGAGTAATGTACAAAAAAAGGTCTTTTTTTTTTTGAAGAAGTGTATTTATGAACTAATGTTTTTGTGTGAAAGCTGCATCTACAGCACTCGCCTTCGTCTTCATGCTTTTGGTGCCATCTGCTGTTGCTTGAAATTTCAGCTGACACATACACCACAAACACATCCATTTAAGCATCGTCTGTTTGCACTCAATACACAAACCACTGAAACCAAATGAAAGACTGCATCAGAGGGCAAGATTTTAATTTCACAAGATAAATATACAAAACAAAAGTGCGGAAAGGTCTGCCGGACTTTGAGTATAAATAAGCCCTCCCTGTTTTAAAATGAACAACAAACTGAAGACATTATCCGAGGGTGTAGCTGCTCTGTCACAGGTGGAGGTGTGGCTTCGGCCTGCCAGCACTCTCACTGATGTCTACATTGAACGCCCAAAGAAGAAAGCATCGAAACCAGTCAAAGCATTTAACAGGCAACTCAGAGAGCTATGATCTCCAAACACGAGAGGGAAAAAAGGAACCAGTCTTGTCAACTCATGCTGTTACCACTGCACATTTTCTTCTTCTTTCTTTAATATAACCTGCTATTGATGCAAACCATCTTCCAGCACATCTCCTGCATTTACCTGAAACTTTACAAATGAACTTTTCAGGCAAATGCAGTGGTTTACAAGGCAACTTAGTATGAGCAACCGACTCTTTAATCAAACAAATGTCCAGCATGTAAATCCCTGCTCTAAACTGATGTCTTATCTTGAAACAGTTAGGGATGAGACCGAGACAGGTGGGCGCAATTACTTTACTTTGAGACACAGAAGCTTCCAAAAATATCCGAGTGAGGTTTCAGTGTGGCAAAAAACCAAAAAGGGATCAGGCAACCTCACACTCATCACAGCTAGTGTTGATGTGAAGCTGGCAAACGCCAAGAGAAAAAACTTCTCAGGCTTATCTGGCAGGAAGAGGAATGGAAAATTCCTTGTTCTGTTTATTTATTTGGATCCCCGTTAGCCACTGCCAGGGCTCCATGGCAACTACTCTTCCCGGGTTCTGACCAATGTCTGTTTCAGTTTGCTTGCTGTGTTCTCTCTAATCTACAGTCCTTCAGGCACTGGCGGGGGAAGCACCTATGCAAGCACCTGCATCCCAAATAAGGCGTTCGAAGCAAAAAAATAATCTGAGCAAAAAAAGTACAACACAAAAAACAATTATTTTGACATTGAGAAACAAAAGCTTTGAGGATTGTCCTTTGTTGTATACCGTGTTGAAATGACTGCTGAAGCTGATGTTATGAATCTGATGAGGGAAGGAGGCATGTCTCTTTCGTTAGTGTTACCAACATGTCCCTGTCTATTTTAAACATTAAAAAAACATGTTTAACATCAAAGTGCAAAAACTGAACTTTCTTTCCCATTAAATTTGTGTCTCCTTGCTCCCGACAATCACCCATTTAAACTATTTCTGACTAACAGAGGCCAAAAAAAAACAAACCAAACTTAAAATCATGTAGTTACATCTTTAACCCACCCTGCACCTTTTGAGAGCCAGGGATCCCCAGCTACTTTATAATCACTATAAGAGCTTATTAAAACCTTTTCATCTTCACCACTGTACATTATACAGATTGTACAATGGGTTTCTTATTTTGTACAAAGCATTCATCCAAACGTGTGTGATTTGAGAACTGGAGTGTAGCCAGAGGAGGAGGAGGAGGAAGAGGATGAGGAGGAGGTGGTGTTGGAGAAAGAAGAACAAGCGAAAGGTAAAATGAGATCCAATGGGGAATTAGAGAGGAAGACAGAAACAGGAATAGATGGATCGAAATGAGAAGGTGAACCAGAGAGATTCATGACTTCTCAGGTGGTATTTTTAGCCTCTGTGTGTGTGTGTGTGTGTGTGTGTGTGTGTGTGTGTGTGTGTGTATTTATAGAGCGGGGGGATGGTAATCGATAGGCTCATTAAGTCCTCCTGGTAGGAACAGTTCAATAGAAACACACACAGCTCCTGTCGCCTTCATTAAGCTCGTCTGCCTCCACGCAGCTGTAACTCCTGGAGGAGCCCTCAGTTCCGCAGAGCAGCCAACCTGGAATGTGTGAAAAATGTGGGAGAGTTTCATTTTATGGAGCTTTTGTGAAATCAGACACAAGCCTTAAAGATGCAGCGCACTCAGGTACATTTCTCAACTGTCAGTGAAAAACACTGTCAAGTGAAAATCAACCTCGGGTGCAAATGACACCATATACACCCAGATCTGAATGACAGCTTTAGATTTTGCCACTACTGTAGTTGTATGTGGCAATTATGGACAAGGTTGGAAATCCATTAGCAGGGATTGATGGAAATACTGGACATATGAATATATTATATATGCCATACAGGGACTGAGGATATCCACATAGCTTAAGTTGCCAACAAATAGTTTCTAAACATGCTTTTTAAACTTTGCCATTACCACTAAGCCTTATAATTGTAAATAGGTGAGTAACTTGTAACCTACGATTAAAAACAGAATTTAATGATGGAGGGGAAAGAGGAATGATTAGTCTCACTTTGTGTTACAGGATTTGTAGCAGAGTTGGATTTACAGTAGAGCTAGACTGACCAATCTGCTTATCGGTGATATATAGACATCTACAGATAAGTTGGTCGCTAAGAAACACAAAATTGCAAAGCAGCAATGCCGAAGGTGTTTTTGAGGTCATTTAGAAACAGAGCCTCCATCAAGTCGTACGTATCAATAATGATAAGATTATTTTTCAACTGTAAAATGTCCTGCTCAGAACAGCTTGGTCACAATTCTCTATCAAGAAGAATTGTTTATATGTTCATTTAAAAAAATGAGCATTATAAGATTTAACTGATTTAATGTTGAGGAAAATGGTTTTGCAGGACACCCTGGGTAGCTAAGTATGTGGACAGGGCCGTGCCTCCAGTACTGGGAACTTGGTTAAGCAAAAGTGGGGAAGGCCACAGAACTGTTCTACGGGGCGATTTAGGTTTGGTAGTATCAAAAAATATACCGTGACAGAGAGCCCTGCATGGTGGATACTTATTTTTCAACAAACGTCAACCAACAAAATAGTGTGACAGATGCTATGATCGCAATCTTCTACACAAAGGGGCTCAGAAATGATAATAAATCTACAGTAAGCTTTTCTTGACTACCTTATATTAGTTTTAGGCAGTCGGCCTGCCTCAACATGAAACAAGAACAGACCCTTTCATCCTAGCAACATGTTTTCCTGCTAAAAACCTGTCAATAAAGAGATCACAGCACCTTAATATTTTAACACCTGACAGGTCGGCATGTGGAAGCCGGTCCCTGTGTTGTGCCCTAATTACGCTTTCTAGAAATAACTTGATTAGATAAAAAGGGCCACCACAATAACGGAGCGGACAACAAAGCACGTCACTAAAATCAACATCAGTACAATTATTTTAAGCAGCTCTTCTGGGGCTGGGAGATAAAACTATCAAAAAAAGGAGCTCAGAATCAGAATTTTCTAAAAACAATGAATTTGTTGATTATTTGTCAATAAATAAATGTATAAATAGCCATCACATTCTCCACAGTGACATCTTTGGGTTCGTTTTAAAGATGTCCACAGTGGCATCTATTTACAGTCATATAAAACAGGGGAAAGCAGCAACCCCTAACATTTGGAGAAACTGGAACCAGTGAATGTTTGACCAATAATCAAAATAGTTCTTGATCAAAGTTCTGTTGGCCAGTAAAAACAGTTTACTTATCCTGTTAAATTCCTTGATAAGGTTTTTTTCTTTTTTTTAGTTAAAACATGACAAGTCGCTGTCTACTTTCCAAACCACAGTTCATTTCACTATTCTGCTAGCTCATATCACATTATAACGCAGTATCTTCCTTCTGTCTTTGAGCTGAACACAGGGCTTCTTTCTTGTTCACTTATGACTTTGCAACCACAACAGTAGTGCTGTGTGTGTGTGTGTGGGGGGGGTTGCAGCCTGCTTTGCAATCTAATTTCCTGATCTCATGCTCTATTCTAACAGCTAAATTGCTTGTTATGTGCTTTGCTACTTGTTAGCCTTCTTCCAGAGAATAAAAAGACTTTTGCCAGTGGGAAGAGTCTCAGTGTCTTGCTTAGAAATCACAAGCCTGACACATAGATGTTGCTTCTACCTTGTAACCCAGTAGATATGGGGTGGCAAACTAGTCCTTACCGTCGAGACAGCTGGTCCTCCTTGTCCTGGCTCTGTGAGCTCTGTGCACCCACTGAGGTGGCTCCTGCAGGCAGCTGGCTGAGCTGGTCCATCACCTCCAGGCCGCTCTGCTCTGCTATTTGGTGGATCAGGTCATCCACCTGCTCCTGAGGCGTGGTCAGCGTCATTGCCGAGCTCATGGAATCCTCCATCACCTGGTGTGGGAAAGAGAGAGATGGGTTTAATTTTTTAAGACTTAAAGTCAGTCTTTAATCAGAACAAGAACAAATGGAAATAGTCTGCAGCCACTTACTGAGGTGTGGACGTCCAGGTTCTGGACTTGGCTTTCAAACTTATCCATGACCGCAGAGACCTTTTGGAGATCCATGGAGTTCAGAGCTTTGTCCAGGGCCTTGGTCACCTGGCCCATGGTTTTGGACACCTTACGGAAAAAGATGCCTTTATTTGTCTGATAAATTTATTTGTCTCATTTGGAAAGACAAAAAATTCTCATGTTCTCCCCTCCCAAGCTTATCAGCAAAGAGAGAATGATGTGAAGTGGTCATGTGAAAATTGTTGCTTTTTAATCCTACATTTGGAACATGTAGTAAAAGTGCATAGAAGCTAAGGCAGCATGTATCAGTGAGCTGACTGAAACACAGTAACTTACTCCCTTCATGGTGACAGCAGTCTGGACTTTAGAGGCCACCGCGTCGACTCGAGACGCCATGCGCAGCCAATTAAGACCTTCATTTTTTTTCCGGATAGCATTCTCCGCATAAACTCTGGCACATTCCACATTTTTCTGTTGCAAAGCCTGGTGATGAGACAAAGACACTGTTATCGCTCAGTTCACCTTAATATAGCTCATTTAGTACAATCTTCCATATATGTGTACACATGTACAACATGTTCAGACTGATACACAGAAACAACATTATTAGATGTCTTTTTATGTTGTTATTATTATGCAGCTAATGAAGATTCTCATTACTTTTACTTAGTCTTTAATACTTGTTAGACAGAACAAGATCCCAAAATGAAGTCTTCATTTAGACTGACCAAAATCCAAAGAACAGTGTCCTACTCATTAAGATAGGAAACAGCATAATTATTTTACCTACTCACAATCAAATGATGCACTTATGCTTATGGGAGGGTAGTAGCAGTAGTTTCAAGTCTTCCCAAAAGTACATTAACAACATTTAGGCCTTTGAATCAACTACAAGTATTTTGTTTTCTTGTATTTGCTTTGGATCAGATGTATTTCTATTTGCTTTCGTTTGTCGATAACAGTTAACATCAATTAACCAAAAGTGCAGCTGACATAAAATAACAGCAGTAAGTAAAACAAACAGCAGCAGCAACTGCATGACATAAAGTGAAGAGCATTATGACTCAACATAATGCTCTAGGCATAATGAAATATCTCTGGCAGGTGAGATAATAAGGGACAGTTGTAACTCCATTGCTCCATGAGAGAAGTCATCTGGATGTCACTTCAGCGATCTCCAAACCAAACATGCATTTAAAACAGGAACTGAAAGGACTAATAATGTTACGGCATAAATATTTAACTCTAAAAAACAATCAACAAAATAGTGACTCATCAATTTCACAAACCAACCAAGGACTTCCTTGTTCAACACTATAGTTGTACTGCCCCCTGCTGACTGATGCCACTGGTGCCACTCCTGTTGTCATGAGACCAGCAGGACGCAAATAAATGATCTAATCTAATCTGTTCCAATCATGAAGCCACAAAAATGACAAGAGGCAGTAAGGTAAAGGTCATCAGAGAAGTTTAGTTGGTTTACATTTTTCACTTGTGCTAAAGCATATAGTGAACCAAAAATAGTACTGCTGGTTAGATGACTTTAATAAAACCTTAAAAAACAATCCAAACTACTTAAAATTCACTTTTTGTTTGTGCTCATCTTTCCCTTCAATATGTACTTGCACCAAATGAAGCTGGGCCTTTATTAAGACTATTTTTTTGGCTTTTTGCCTTTATTAGAGAGGTCACAGTAGATGAAATGGAAAATGGTGAAGGAAGAGAGAGAGAGTGGAGTGTGACAACAAAGGTCCCTCCACACAGAATAAAACATGGTTGGAGACTGTTGCTGTGTTCCAGCTGACACGGGAAGTCAGAATTTCCGAGTTCCCAGTTGGAACTTTCAACTGGAACGCCCCCTGCAGTCGGATTTCCGACTCGGGAAGTCGGGACAACCCGCACTACCCCTATCCTTTGTGATCCAAGATGGCTGCCGGGGTATCAACAGTTACTGAAAGCTGTAGTTTATACTGTTTATTAGGACTTCTGTGTACTTATGACTTATATAAATGTTCGTACACAAAGTGCTGTCTAACAGCTGACTGTGGACGTGTTGCTGCAGTGTTTAGTGTGAGTAAATACCGGATAATGTGTTTTTTTAATCAACCGGCGTATCAATAGCTAACCTGGCTAGCTGTAAACAAACTAGCTGGCCGAGCGAGGTTTTCCGACTTGTTAACTGGAACGCCGTCAGCTTGGGTGTGACGTCATTCCCAGCTCCGAGCTCCGACTTCCGACTTCCGAGGTGGAGCTCGGTGGAGCTTGGGCTTACCTTCTTGACCTTGGCCTGCTCCTTTTCAGACTCCTTCTCTGCCTTCTTGGCCAATCTCTCAAGCTGCTTTGAAGTGAACTGTGAACCAAAAGCAAAGATGTACAGAAAATATAATATATAATCCACTTTTACAAGCAATGATAACTAGGTTTTTGGACTTATCGTATCATTGTTTGAGCATGACCTGCCTGTTGTGTTTAATTGCTTTGTTTGTTTACATAAGAATGTCTCCAACATTTTAGGCGACATCATGTCAGATTAACAGCAGGGTTTCCCCCGCTATTATAAGACTTGGGGCACAGCAGCTAAGCCAAATAAACAGAAAAAACTATGCTGAGACAGACTTTGCTGTTATTTCTGGTCACGCTGCTTCTGGCCTCATCATCAGCTCTGAGTTTCACCCTGGGTGGGGTTTATAAGAGCTATTTTTAGTTTTAGTCGAGTGCAGTTGTTTTTATTAAGGATATTTTATTTTTTTTCACATTCAAATTCCAATGTCTGAATATTCTTATGAATAAAAACCTCATTGCCCTCTGAATTGTCATTATATCAGTGGCATATAACAGTCTTAAAATGTCAAAAACATATTTTATTGCACTTATTTCTGGGACAATACATCGTCCAACAAAAGTAGTTACCGTAAAAGGCCGACCATCATGCTGATACATATTAAACCTTTAAACAGATACATACCTTTAGCTGGAAGAGTGTTTCTGTGGAGAGACAGTGAGAGACAGAGTTAGGAGCATGGATTGGCTGTTAGTAATATACTAACATCATACATACTGTATCTGGTGACATTATATACTAAAATAAGATTGCTGGTAAAAATGACAAGGACTTTTCCGGTCTGTCTTTTCTTTGCTTGAAGGCTGAAAAACAACGTGACTTATTGTGTCATTTCTAAGATAAAAGTCATTTGCTAAGAAACGATTCAGTGGCAGGTTGCGTATGCTGCTAAATCAAACCAAATGCCAAAGCAGAAGTCAGTCTGGCAGTTAGATATGATAAACAAATGAGCTGAAATTCAAAACAGGTCTGACAGCTAATTTAGCTAACCACCCACCCAAGCTAACGTTCGCTAGCCGTCATTCGATCTGTGGTGAGCTTAGAGCTAAAATAAGAGGCAACGTCTATCAGTTTTGACCGTCCAGCTGTTAAAACACGACATACCATCCATGTCAAGACGAATGTGATTGCAGGTGATCACAGGAAATTATTTTTCAGCAGTCCAACAGGCTAGTCTTGATTTGTTTTGATCTAACCGTGTCAACTGCCACTGCATTTCCTGGTTCAAGAGTAGTCACGTGATTCTTCTTCTTCACGACGGTGGCAAAACAGCGAAACGGTGCGTCACTGCCATCAATCGGTGCGGAGAGGCGATTAATAAATATCAAATGAACCAACAACCTCTCAGTCAGATTTGTTCTCCTCGGATAATCAAACACACACCAGTCACACAGACACAGTCATATGTAAATAAAAGCTGCGCTGTGATTCAGTCACTTCTCTCAGCTTCACGTCTTTGACAATGAATAGGCTACGTGATCTAAAGTTTGCTCTTGTCTGCAAAGGGCACATCTTCCTGTATTGTGTTTTCATGTTTTAAACGATGTGCTTTTTATTCCTGTAGAATCAAACTTTAATGTGAATATTATTTGTAGTGACAATTGAATATGAACTGCTCACAGTGGTCTTGGCTCTTTAGTCCACTGTAATTCTAACAATATTATGACCTTTTCTCTGTAAACTGATAAGCACATTTATATTCCTTAATATCTTGACATGCAAAGTGAGCAATTGTAACAAGAGGATTTCCTGTCAGGGATCAATAAAGTATTTCTGATTCTAAAACATTACTGATTTCTCCCCCAATTTTAATGTTAAACTCTGATGTCTCAGTGAATGCATGTCCAATTTTATTGATGTAATTCTCTGAAGCATCTGTAGATCTGAATTTTACTGTAGCAGTGACGTTCCGTGTAGACCACTATTGTTTGTGAAGTCAAAGTAAACTCCTTAACTTTGTTCTTCTTTCCAATTGAAGCAAAACCCATGATAGCACATATCAAGTAGCCATTATTGTATTGCTGGTAATACTAGACTTGTGATTATTTGAGATATTTTTGTTGCTTTCTGCATAGCTGTCCATTTAAAACTTTTTGTTTCTCTCTCCCTTTTCCCAGCAAGACTTTAACGTGTTGTTGGATGATCTTGATTATGACCCTGTAAATTAATCCGCAATTAAGTGAACGCTGGATGTAACTAACACGTTTTTAACTCACTCACCAATTCTGGTTTATATCATTTTAGTTTTATAGACTAATTTCATTCTTGTAAATAATATTGTTTTTATTATGTCACTGAAAATCTAAAACCCCACTTGAATGACCACTCCACAACATTTCCATGAGTAAGTAGGGAAGATTCTTTGACATTATCAGCCATACTTTTCAATTGTTTGTAAATTCACCTTCATAAAAGTGTACTGTTTTGACCAAGTCTTAAAGTTCATAGTATCTATATGGATTTTATATCATAATATCATCCATATATTGTTTTCACATTGTACGTTCATATGGGCCTTGAATGATGTTGTAGCTAAATGTTCAAGCAGCCCAGTTCACATCACTTTCAGCTACGTCATGTCACGTCACGTGCAGCTGTCTTCGATCAGAAGCGGGAAAAGGATATCAATTGGTGCCTTTTTACCAGCTTTTTACTAGATTTTGCAGAAACATGTTATCAGTCAACGGTTTTTTTCAGGGCATCACATGCTAAAGCCCCCGCAGTGAGCGCGCGCCTGTTTCCTTTTAAGAGTGGTCTCCAGGTTACAGGCAACTGTCATCATCTGGGAGGGAGAGCTGCGAACTTACACAAGTAATCAGTGCAAGGCCAAGGCCTGAACACTGTCTATATAGCTGCCATTTGGCGTTGTAGCCAGCATCACAGACATGTCTTTGTTTGACAAGATATTTCATGGAGGAGAAAAGGCGACAAAAAAGCCATGTGGACAAGAGGAGATTGAGAACCTTCCTGAGAGAGAGGAGTTGCTGATGAAGAAGAAAGACTTTCTGAAGAAAAAGATTGACCAGGAACTTCTGTTCGCCAAGAAAAACAGCATAAAAAACAGACGAGGTTAGATATTTTAAAGGAAGTTGAAATATGCCGGTATAATTATTTAATTAACATTAGATCATACAAGTAACGTTAGCCAGTAAAAGTAATATTAGTGTTAGCTGTCAACGTAGTTATCAAGCTAGCACCGCAGCTAACTTACCTCTAGTTGACCCAACATAATGCACGTCAACCCACGTGTTGGTCACAGCTCTGAAGCACATGAATGATGTTAGCCAGGAAGAGCAAGGTGCCTCATGGAAAATGATGGTTAAAAAAGTTGGGTGTTAGGATAACTCTTCTGATGATGAAAACAAAAAGCACTGCTGTGGGGAACCTTAATATGGATGAAATGATCTATCTATCTATATTAATAAATATTGCAATATAGTCCATTTATTAAAAAACTCAGTTGAGAGACTGTTTATGGATAAACATGTAGACAAATGTCCCTGAGAAATTACAGTAACCTGCAGGCAGCTGTGGTCTTAGCTACAGTCTCACTACTGTAATTTACATTAAACAGTTATTGCTGTCAACTTTCCTACAGTATTTACAGTAGAATGTGAGATTTACAGTGTAATACTGTAGCTAATAAGCTTACATTACAAAAGTGTTTCTGTTGTTATCTATGTCATGGAAATTTGTATCTTGCTGGTGAGGGATTAAGCAAAAAATTGAGTAACAACAAACCATTGTCTTTAAAAATTAATAAAAAGGAATAAACAGAAAAGAACTACAACACATACAGCTGGTCCAGAGACCTGTTGCCAGGGGCAGCTTCGGGTATCCTGCCCCGAGCAAAGATGAATAACCATTTACACAGTCGAGGTTTCTATGTTTTGGGGAACAGAGATCCTCTCTCAGCCTTGAATGCACATTCAAGGATGGAAGAGGAACAGCAAGGAAGAAAAACACTAAAACAATCTCAAAGCTCTGACCTAAACACGACATATGTGTGTAGACCAATATAATCAGTATAATAAAAAGAAAAAGTTGATAATCAGAGAAAATGTTAAGGATATATATATATATTAGAAAGATTAAATTTAGGGAGAAACAATTTTTCTGCCATTACAATCTACATTAACCAATTCTCACTGTGAGAAATGTTTTCAATATTAATAAAAACAATTGCAGACTTTGATCTTAATGGTCCGGTATTTGTTAAAAAAAGATTTTACAGTATGTAACAGTAGAACCTGTATCTTGTGATGTGGTTGTGTCTATACTTTGTCTTGCTCAGGTATCTGTCAGTAAAGCTGCAGGGGCCTCCTGCATTATCACACATTCCTAATAAAAAAATAAATTATACAGTAACAACTATAGCTGTCATTAACATAAAATCATATCCCAATATATTTGTCTTCCAGGGGCTCTGCTGGCTCTGAGAAGAAAGAAGTGGTACGAGAAGCATCTCAAGTACATTGACTGTGCTTGTAAAGCCTTGAGATCCGCTCATGAACACATGTAAGGCAAAGGAGAACATTTTTATTTATGACATGTATGAATGTCGGAAAGAAACGGAGCAGAATAAAAACAAGAATTCTTGTGTTGTTTTATGTTAACAAAAATTGTAAATAGTAGCTACCAGTTTGGATATTGGATATCAATGCTGAGTGAATGTATGCTGATGTTTTCTAGTTACATGTTATCATGTGTTTGGCTCCAGCTCACAGCAAATGTTATAACCTCCTCTTTTTTGTAACGTACTAATGTAGTTTAAAAAAGGTTTAACTGAGACAGGGACTTTCTGCTGGCTATTTTAGAGACATTGTCAACAAGGTGACTGACCTGATCAAGGACATTTCAGAGGAGAATGTGACTGAGGACGTGTCAGACACCCTCTACACATCTGTGAGTTTTGGAGTGGAATTTGATGAGGTAAGAGCCGAGGACAGACATACTTTTAGGGATTTCAGAAATTAACTTTGTTTGTTTGGACTGAATAGACATTTTGAATTTTTTTGTGTGATTCCATCCATTTATGTTAACATTAACAGTATGATGATGTTCAAGTTTGCTGTCAGCTTTGGTGTAAAACATTCTCACATTGTTGTAAATGTGTTGTTAATAACTATAATCCAATCCAATCCAACTTTATTTGCACCCCTCATCCTGGATTAAAAGCCAAGGAGTAAATATGAGTTTTAAGTTAACTTGAAGGCTGGGTGCCAGTCTGACATGAAGAGGCAGCTCATTCCACAGGCTCGGGGCTGCAACTGAGAAAGCTTGATCCCCCCCTGTTCGTGAGCCATGTTTTAGGGACAACAAGAAGTGACTGGTTTGTGGACCTTAATGACCTTGAAGGAGCATGTGTCTTCAATAGATCAGTGATATAGGCTGGAGCTAGTCCATGAGGGGCTTTGAAAACAAACTATTGCTACAGAAACACTATATATTGCTATAATAATACAGGAATACTACAAAAATTACAAAACATATGCATTTTAGTTGTAGTGTGAATATATAGCATTATTAATGTAAAACAACTTATGTGCCCTTTTTTTCTTTTATAAGCGTACGTTGTGACAAACTTTATTAGATTTACGGTGATATGAGCCAACTGCTGTGTGTGTGTGTGTGTCTGTGTGTTATCTTCAGGATGAGCTGCTGGCAGAGCTGAAGAGGCTGGAAAAGAATCTGGATGAGAGTCTCTTTGAGAAGGACAGAACAGAGGAGATAATCCCTTGTTTCAAAGTGACGTCCACTGCATCACCTTCTCGTCCTGGTAAGAACCATATGGTGCAAAACCAAAGTTGTTTAGCTTAATTGGTAAAACAGAGGTCTTGTCATTGATCCTGAGTCAAGTTAACGTTTCAGTAGATGTTTTTCGTAGTGCTGATGCTACAGCGGGCAGCTTCACATGTTAGCGGATTTAAAAGAACAGTTTTTTTTTTCTCCCCAAAAGCAAAGACGGAGGAAGACGAGGTTGAAGACGATTTAGAGTATCTGCGTCGCTGGGCGGACGAACCCTCATAAACACACCATCAGCCACAACACACTGTCATTAAAAAGACAAGAGGAAGGTGCAGGATGGAATAAATAGGCAGAAATGATGCGTTATTGTTCATAGTGTTTTATGTTTGTGTGGACATTTCTCTTCTCTCTACAGCAGTGTCAGTGAAAAACTGCATGTCAGCAAAAGCACTTAGTGAAATGCACGGGGTATTGCAGAAACTACAGAACTTAGATTGTAGTAGAATATTATGAGCTCTGCAATACGGTATTATTATAACACTATAATTACTTTATGACCTACTCTGAAGCCTTCTCACCAGTGGCTCTTATTAATTGGTGTATTCGTACAAATTGGTGTTTAGTAGTCTGTGTTGTATTAGAGAGGTTCTCTTAAGGATTTGTGAAACCCAGTTGTGGCATTCAACCTGTTGACTGGCGAGGTCCATCTTACAGGAGTTTTTGTTTCAAATTGTTGAATGTTACAAAATAAACATATATATATATAACAATAATGGCATCCAGCAGAAGGCATTGATTTGTAGACATGAGATTTGAATAGCTGACAACATGAGCATTTTAAATTAGGGCTCCAAGTACAAAGTGCTAGAACACAATAGCATATGACTGCCGTGACCTCTTGTCAAAATTATTATTCGTAACCAAGATCTCTTCAGTATCATTGATATGGTTTGACTGATCATATTCAAATGTGGCACACTGTTTCCTGGGCATCTATAGGATTAGTCAGACTGAGTAGAGAAAAGACACTGCAGTTAATTTTTAGCCCGTGTGGATACACTGTTCTCCTGAAATTAGCTTTTTCAGACTAATCTTTAGGAAAGTCCCTTTTGCTAACTCTTAATTCAGTCATGCCCAAATTTTGTATTCAGCATCAATCTACACTCATGACTAAATGAAGATTTAGCATGTTATTGACACAATAAAATGCAACTTGTAAATGCAAATTCAAGACACTTGACACAGTTGGTAATTGTATGGGTGTATTTTCCTTAGATATACTAACATAGGGTTGTAACTTTGTTCTCATATTTAAGGAAATTACACACATAAATCAATAATTAAACATACTCATAACTCTATAGTCGGCATGGCCAATATACTGTAATTATTATTATTATATTTTATTCAACCAACCAGTTACTGAAAATACCAGGATGTATCTGGAGGTTTGTTTGCAATTCCATATTTTATTCATGCAGATTAAAGCTATCACCAAGGTTATTATCCTGTAGCCTGTGCAGGCCTCTCCTTGGCTACATTAAGCCATTGCATTTGATATTGTGGATTACCAACCATTAAATTATACATTTTAAATTGAAATTGTGAGTTCATATTAATTTCAGTCAGATTAATTTGATGAGTTAAACAAGGAAAATGATTGTTTTTTTCAGTAATACTTGATATTTTATATTTTTGGATTATCTGGCATATTACACATATTTTTATTTGAGTTCAGAGGTAATAATGTGATTATCCCTGAACTGCCCACTGGCAGCAACATATACTGTACATTAATTGTTTTTTTTTCATAACAGAACACGATTTTAAACGAGTTAGTGCCTTTTAAATCCAGTCCTGTGAGCACCTGCACAGGATTAGTGTCTGTCTCCAAACAGGGCGAGTGACGGGAACAGGGAGGGAGTGGCAGAGATTGGCAAAAACAGTAGCCTCAGACATAGCACAGGCTCCTAAATACAGACTCTAAATGGGCTGTGGACATAGACTGACCAAAATGTGAGCACCGTGTGTGGACATGTAAGGACTGTACACCAGCCGACTGAAGCCCAATGGGGTCTGGAGCAAGCCAGAAGGAAGATTCAGGTAGGGATGACTTCAGTAGAAAACAGGGAATAGCCACAAAAAATGAAACATACCAATGACATTATCAACTAATAGATAATCCTGTGATTTCTACTAATTGGAAGGATTACTACTTTAGGAATAGGTTAAATTTACCCAGATTCTTAACAATATTCTATTTGTGTTTGTCCTAAAGTGCAGGGGAAGTAAATATGTATATGCACTGTAGATGAGAGTACTTTTGTGTATACTGACCTACCATCCTTTGGTAGTGGTGATTAGGGATTTGTTTTTGCGATCAGCAATAGAGAGTAAATACTTAACACTTAAGTAGGACTATTTCATTTTATATATCATTTATTAGATCATTTGACATTTAGTATCAGTCATGAGCGCTTGTATTTATTTTAGAATTAATGTTGATCTGCATTTCCTATAAACCATACCACAAAGCAGCTACACAGTTATTGGTACACAATGCCCTCTTTATGACGATTGCGCGGCTTGTACTCCTCCTCAACCCCCTCATCGTCCAAGATTTATGCAGGCTATTGTTTACATCAGTGTAAAAATGTCTGATGCCTTTTTAGATCAGTTGAAGATGTTAAGATGCCTAATTGTTGTTGATCATTGTTAACGTCATTAATAATCATTGTTCCTTCATGCGGTAGTAGGATGAGTTACACACAGTCCTAACACTCTTAAGAAATTAGCACAATCCAATTAAAAAAGTGCTGTTGATCTTCATACCAAACAGAAACACTGAGTCCACACACACACAGACACACACTGCTGAAAATCCTCCAGTCAGGAGGTTTACCTCACCTTACAGTCAGGTCAGTCCCAGGGCAGTGGCAGTCCAGCATTCACTATTATATCTGAGGAGTAAATTTAGTAGACAGGAATTATAACAGATGGTGTGTTGGTAAAACACACCTTTCATATGTTAATTGGGTTCATAACCTTTTACCCTTAACCTTCCCTAAAATAGAGAAGCTATTTTAGTGGGTTATTGGCTGTACAAAGCTACAGTCTGTGGAGTGAGGAAATGTGTGTATCTGACTAATATTTGGCTTTGGTGGGTATTTTCCAACCCTAATATTCCAGAGTAATTTCTCCCTCAGTTACAGAGATCCCCCCCACATCACAGCCCAACACTGAGGCAGATTCCGCTGAATCCTCTCCAAGTGGACCTATCATCCTCATCACAGCTCCATCGCGAGAAGACATCTACGCCTCACCATCCAAAATGACTATAGCTGATGCCATAAAAGAGCGGAGGCCTTCTTCCACACCCTTTGTAGTGGGGAAGAAGTTCATGACCAGACAGTAACTCAACTTGCCCTGCCACAGAAGGTAAACTGGGAAGAAAACTTTGGAATGTCGTATTATTATTATAGAATTATTTGTACTGATTCATTGAAGTGTGAGCAGCTTTTAATTTCTGCACCTTGTTGATATGTTTATTAGTGTATTGCTGTGTAATCCATAATAATGTATTATATTTTATGGGTACCTCTAAGGGAACCTTAGATCAGTTACTTACAACAGCTGTATGTCTTCTTATTTGATTTACAGTCTTCCAAGAAGGACTCAAATGGACTTCACCTATACTTCCCGACCCAGTTGTAGAACCACAGAAGCAATGTGTTTCCATCGTAGGCTGTGGTTTGTGCCCGCTGACACTCCGGAAAGCGCTCAGTCTCCCGACTTCCTGTTGGCAGTCCAAAACAAAACACAATGGCGGCGCCCAGCGGAGCCAGCTGCTGCTTGTAGAGTTAAAGCCATAACGGACGTTACTCCCAGCTTCTGAGGCTGAACACGACTTTATATCAAGAATGGAAACCGTAGGAGAGGACGAACCGGACCCTATAAAGCTGAAATCCATCAAGAACAATAAAGTATTCACAGTGCCTCAAAATGAAAGGGTAAGAGACTTAGCTTCGTGTGGACAGAAAGTGACCCCAAACTGTGATACACCGCTCATCAGCGACGACAGTTAACACGAATCTAGATGGCCTTGTTAGAAATCCGGCATATATCTGACAAAAGCAACATTATAATATTTTAATCTCACTAACTGTTAGCTGTCATTCGCTCAATACAATCACAGCCCTCTAGCTAGTTAATAGCAAAGGCAGCAGCAAGAGTCACTAGCTACATGTTAAAATGATGTCAACACTCATGCTTTAAGGGATGGCGCGATCTTTTTTTGGTATAGTATTCACTGATAGGTGACGTTAGTTCTTAAAATAGCTGATTTTAGGTGCTGATTTGAGGTGTTTAGCCTTTTCTCCACCCAAGAGAGTCTGTCGGTTGTTTAATTAGCTAACGTGGCCTGGGCTAATGAGTGCGCATCGTGGTAAAGTAATTAGTGAGGCGCCTTTGCTGTGTGGTTTACGTGACTTTCAAGGTAAAGTTAAGGTCTGTACACTTCAGTAACGTTACTCCTCTCCAGCAGCAGCCAATCTCATTACTGGCTTCCACCAACACATAAGCCTGCGTGCATGTTAAAGCTACCCACGTCATGTTGCGATTCCTTGCGGAATCCTCACCTTGTCCTCCTTACCTCCAGGAAACCTTTTTTAGGCCTGAGTAAACTTCTTTGCAAAAGTAATCACAATCCAGCAGTCCAAGATTGGTTGTCTAACGTGCATTGGCCCTAACTTTCTTTTCCATTGAGGCAATGGCAAATTCCCCTTAGAGCCAACTCTTCTTAGGTGACTATCTGGTTTGATAGATTAGATCCCTTTATTTATTTTCTAGTTGTTTATCATTTAATTTCAGCATCACTCAGTGTTCACTTAAGTAATTCTGGATACTTAAAACAGCCATATGACACATGGAGCTATCCAGAAAAATAGTGCAGCTTCCCAGTGTCTTTCCTTTGACCACATTTATAGTTCATGTAAGCTTTTACCCTGTTCACTGAAGTGAAGAGAGCCTCTCTGTCTGTTCACTCTTTTTCAGTTTGGGAGCTGCAGAAGTGTCAGAGAGTTTGAGAAACTCAACCGTATAGGAGAAGGAACTTACGGCATTGTGTGTGAGTCATTAATGTCGGCAGCTATATATTTTTTCGACTAGGAAATAAAAATAACAGATCAATGTTACTGCCGAGTAGAAAAACTGTTTTTTGTTCTTAATATAGACCGAGCCCGAGACACCAAGTCATATGAGATTGTAGCACTGAAGAAGGTCCGAATGGACAAGGAGAAAGATGGTAAGAGCGCTGCTGTAATGCTGAGTTGTGTGTGTGTGTGTGTGTGTGTGTTTGTCTTTGTGTTGGTCTAAAATTAGCAATTTGGTTAATATAGGAAGTATCATCGGTCTATGTCATTTACAATCTGTCCATTAAGATGTGAAATCTCTTTGCTTGTTGAACCTCCTGATGCCCTGCGCTTTCTCTCTCAGGGATCCCCATCAGTAGCCTCAGAGAGATCACACTGCTGCTGAGGCTGAGACATCCCAACATAGTGGAGCTGAAAGAAGTGGTTGTTGGCAGCCAACTGGAGAGGTACTACTCACACACACACATCATTGTGATGGTGTTACGCCGGGAATCCGCTGACTCCGTCTACGGGACGGTACGGCTGCGGCACGGTTTTGATGTGTCCATAGGCCGCCGTCAAAGTCCACTGGAGGTGTCTCAGAAGTGTCTCAGCAGCGGAGCGTGAAGCCTGCCCCACATTATTGACTTGTTATTAATTTGTCTTTTTTGTGCTTCTACTACCTTCTTCATAGCACTATGTGACCCCGTTTCGTTCCGTCAACTTCATGCTGCATTTCCCACAAGGAGCATTTCAGATTGAGAGCGTTTTGCCTGCCTGACTTTGATGATATGTTTAGACCTTGTCAATTTTGTAACCAGTGTTTGCATTTTGTGCTTCTACTATGATTCAATAGGCTACGTAGTTAAATGATTTCCTTTTGTGTCCGTTTTAACAGTGTTTATTGTTGTTTTCCGATTGGGACTCTCCACAGGGTGTTTTATTTTGAAGATTGACCGGATTCTCTCTGCCGTTCTGTTTCTGACTTCCTGCCCGGTACGATCTGCTTTGTGCTGCTTGACGCTAGCGGCAAAAATAGACCTGCTACCTATTCTCTGCGGAGCGGAGAGCCGCTTCTGAGACGCCCTGCGGCCGCAGATGGTGGACTCACGAAAATTGACTATAATGGCCGCGATTAGCTCCGGCAACCGCGGCGCAGGCGTAACGCGCCGTAGACGGAGTCAGTGGATTTTAGGAGTTAGGGTAGATCCACATCTGACCTGGAACATGAGTAATTCAAGTTGTCACCATAACCTGTTTTACTGTGGTCTATGTTTCTGTAATCCTCTGTTTCCTGTTCAGTCTGTTTCTGGTGATGAGTTACTGCGAACAGGACCTGGCCAGTCTGCTGGAAAACATGCAGACACCGTTCTCTGAGGCTCAGGTGTGTTTAACTCATATCCATTTATGAATCCAGAATGTACTGATTTGCACTTGGTTTGTCAATTTTTGATTGACCTTTTCTCTAATTTGCTATTTCTTCTTGTGAAATACGCCCACTTTCACACTTTCTGTTAGCTACGGTCTGAGAAAGAAAACTCCTTGGTTACATTTAGTGTCCACACTGAGGCTATGACTAGTGTTGAGGGGTCACAAGTACACTTTTTTTTATTTTAAGGGGTCACGAGTCTTAGATAGGTTGCGAGCCACTGCTGGTGGTGGGGCAATAACTGTTGCTTTGTGTTACATCTGTTATAGGATTACAATTGCTAATGGACATCTGAAGTAGATTAATCTGTAGTGAATAGTGATGTATGGATGAAGCCTTGTGAAGCTTCAAACTCAGCAAACACAGTGACACTCTGCTCAAGTTTTTAAAAAATACACAATGGGATGTGATGGGATATCTCTCCATTAAAACAGCCCTTTACTTTACATATAACATCAAATTTAATTGATTTGACACAAGCTCCGGTACAATGATTGAAACAGTACGCTTCACATGAGTGAAACAAACTTCAGACCTTTGGTGTCATTCATGTTTCTCTGCTGTATTAAATTATAGAGAAACAAGAATTGCTTTGTCTTTTTTCAATGAGGGCCCCTTAAAATCATCTCACGGACCGCGGCTTGTAACAGACATCCTGACAGGACATCACTCATTTGGTCTGCATGACTCATTGTTTGTGTCGTCTGTTGTGATATTTTATTTTCTTCTGTCCTTTATCAGGTAAAGTGCATCGTCCTTCAGTTGCTCAGGGGCTTAGAGTATCTCCACCACAACTTCATTATACACAGGTCAGTCCCCGACTTGACTGGAAATCCAACAACTAAGTCTCTTTTTTTTTTCTGGACTCAATTTACTATATATGAAGCGAGAGAAGCAACTGAGGCTGCCTAAATCTACAGAAGAACTGTGGGTAGATCTTCAAGATGTTTGGGACTGTTTTTTATCTCGAACGTAGACGTTAACAAGTTAGGTTGAAGGAAAAAGGTCTAATGAAAGTTTAACAGAAGATTAAGAGTTAATGATGCAGGAACCTATAAGTTTAGCTAATATGATCTCTTTTCCATCTTACAATAGGAAACTATACTTGAGATTATAAACCAAAATGTCTCTAAAGTGTAGAATATTCTCAAGTAAAGAAATAGAATCAAATGAAGGAAATGTACAGCTTTTGTGTGTTCATGTTCTTTAAGGCAACATTAACATGACAACAGCAAATTCAATTCTGTCACAGTTTACAACCGCTGAAATGAAAAGAGCTAAAGTTGCCAAAATAGAGCTAGACAACGTGTGTGTGTGTGTGTGTGTGTGTGTGTGTGTGGCGTTCACAAACGCTCCCCATCCAACTGGACCGAGCATGAAAGAATCTGCCAAGACAGAAGATGTGCTGCTGCGGGTGTGTTCAGAAAGAGTTACAGCTGAAAAGGTCTGAAGTAGTTTTGCGTTGTTGTTGAAAATACTGTATCCTCTGGCAGCTCGCTCACTGTCCTCTTCAATCTTGTTATCAGGGACCTGAAGGTGTCTAATCTGCTGATGACAGACAAAGGCTGCGTTAAGATCGGTGAGTCACCACGATTACCATGCCGCTACAGCTTTGGCTATAATCACAATATTCCTTCACAGACATACACCCCAAACTCTGCCAGCGCTGACCTTTGACCTCTCCCTCTCTCTGACAATGACTACCTTAGATTTTTGTATGGTTTTCCAGTCTGATATGGACAACTAACTGTTTTACAATAGATTTACTTGATGTAAATTCAAATTTTCTTTATATGTTAGCTCATTTCAAATGACTGAAATGTACAACATTCAACACCCTCTCTCCTTCTGATTGGGATATACACAAAACAAACTATTTTATGTCTTCCCTGATCACTCAGCCCCATTAGTTCCAATTGAAGATGTAAATCTTTAACAACAGTTCACAAATCTGTAGTTTTTTTTAAATGCTCAGTAATTTCCGTAAACACATGGTCATTGTAATTTTTAGCAAATGTCACTAAAACAGGAGGACATAGTGCATTTGTAGGGAACTGTTTTCAGCGGAGGATTTTTTTTTTCTTTGGTGCTCTAGTATTCAGCATCAGCACAGCGTATGTGGGACTAGTGTGCGTGTTCATGGTAATGAAGGAACAATGAATGAACATGTCACCCAGTGCAACAGTGCAGCTCTATGGCACAGAAGAATAAGATGTTTTAAACAAAATACATTTTATAAATTCAAGTGCAGGATCCGGATACCAGCAGTTCCTCTGAAGTGTTTTGGACTGAATAACACCCTGCCTGAAGAGCTGAGGCTGGCAAAACCAGCGTTGTATTTCTGTAAACTTAAACAGCATCCTTTATCTAGTTACTTTTTACAGTTATATATATTTTACTCTGTTATCATTTGTGGTATATTGTAATACTTTGTAGTTTCATATAGGGCTAATTTATGTGCCGTTTACTATTTATATTTTATACTTTGTCAGGTGTCAGAATATGCCAGAGATATTCCTATATATCTGAAAGTCTTTGGGTTTTGAGTCAAAACAAGCACTAATATGTCACCTGACCTCTGGGAAATTTTGATTGTGATCGATTCATTATTTGATAATGAAAGTCTGTGTTAGTTGCAGTCATAGTACGTATACATAGCGTAGCAGTGGCAGAATTTTTATGGATCTGGTTTTTGTTTCTGTTGTATACAGCTGATTTTGGGTTGGCCAGGATGTACGGCATCCCCCAGCAGCCCATGACGCCTAGAGTGGTCACACTGTGGTGAGTGTCTACTGGGTCAGGTTTACCGTAAATTCCCCTTTTACCTGATTCTTTTTATGTATATTTATGGGTGAGTGTGCTGTACTCTCCAGATAACCTTTGTGCTACTTTGTGCTTGTGCAGCCTCAGCGGAAGAAGCTCTTCTTTTTAATCTCTCTCAGTAATCCTCCTTTATTAGCTCCATTACCTTCGGCTCTGTGACGACATTGTGTACCCCCCCCCTTCAATCTGTTTGTAGGTACAGAGCTCCAGAGCTCCTCCTAGGGACCAAGACCCAGACTACAGCTCTGGACATGTGGTGAGGTTCCTACCTCTGACATTTTGAGAACATACTTTCCATGCATTCAAGTCCACGGATTGCACTTATCACATCTTAGAGCATAAGGGACTTCCATCTAGGAAGGAAAATCATTTTAAGGGAAAAACTAGAATGCAATGAACCACTATTTTTTTTATCAGACTTTCTCTCGCACTGAATAACAAGCAAATAGGACAGGAATCGCAGATAACATTGAACTTGCAAGAATGTTTCCTTTGCAGGGCTGTAGGCTGTATCTTGGCTGAGCTGCTGGCTCACAAACCTCTGCTGCCCGGAACCTCTGAGATCCAGCAGGTCGACCTGATAGTTCAACTGCTGGGAACACCCAATGAGAACATCTGGCCGGTGAGACTTCACCTCTTTATATGTCTTCAGCATAAACCTAACTCAGCGTCCTCGATGTGTGATGGTGTTAAAGAAGCATGCCTAATTGAACGCGTATGAATGTCTCAGGGTTTCTCTCAGCTGCCCCTCATCGGCCAGTACAGTCTGAGGAAGCAGCCGTACAACAACCTGAAGAATAAATTCACCTGGCTGTCTGATGCTGGACACAGACTGCTCAACCTGCTCTTCATGTACAACCCACAGCGCAGGTACACACTCACACTACGGGTTTGATTCATACTTGTGCATCATATGCGTGTCTGCCTCTTTTCTGATAAAAACAAACACGCTTACACATGTACGTGTGTGCATGTGATAGGGCCTTTTCATAGGACCACATTTTAACACGTCACTGTGAGAAAAGCGCAGGTGTAAATAATGAATGATGAGCTGAATTTCATGTTGCTCCCTCAACCTCAGGGTCCTTGTATTGTGCATGCTGGGTCACTGTCACACTGTCATGACTTACTGAGACACTTGAATAGCAGAGAGCCCTTATTATTAGTAACACCTGTGCCTTTCCTGCTGTGACAAGTCAAAAAGCCTTTTCATGTATTAACAAAATGTAACAAGTAAAAGTACTTATGCCTTCTGGATTATTAACACCAATGCCTTAATTTGTGAACATCATTTACATTACTTTAAATCATCTTGTTTAATAAAAATGTTACAGTAAAGAGCATTTGTATCATAAAACATGAGAGAATAAGACGAATATGCACATTTGCTGCAAGTACAAGTTGGTTCTCAATAAAAACAGAGTGAAATATTCCAGAGTAACTATGGCTGAGAAATAAATGTAGTGTATTAAAAAGTTATTTTTCTATGTAGTGAAGAATAAGTAGCATACAAATGAAATACTCAACTAATAGTGTTTTCAAAATTGGCCTTACTTTCCTTACTTGAGTAAATGCTGTTCACTATATGTACAGTATCAATGAAAACTTTCTTCTTTCTTTAGTTTTAGTCTTCATATCAGGAAGTGATGGTTCACCCGCTCCGTAATATAGATTCATTAAAAGAGCTGTTTAATTCAGGATAAAGCGTTTTCACAGTGACACCGTAGAGCTGTGGTGAAGGCCTTTCCTTGGACGGTAACACATTGTTACTATAAAACGAGCCGTATTTCCAAAAACTATAAAGGATTAGTAGTCGCTTACTTTTATAGTCTAGTTCAGTGGTGTTGCCATGGTTACTGCAAGGTTGGAATCAAGCTTGTGTCGGCCCCGTCCACGTGACTGAAAATAGTTACAGTAAGTTAACCGACCATATTCTGTGGTTTACATCACATAATCTGTACGTTGTTCAGCTGTGTTTTTATTATTTGAGAAATATAGCCAAGATTAAGACTTTTATTGTAACCCTTTATAAACCTGTCTCAGGCAGAAATCAATTCCTTGCCTACAGTCAGTCCAAAATGATGCAGCTCGACTTTTAACTCGCTGCAAAACAATGTGACCACATTGCTCCGGTGTTAGCAACCTGGGCTGCCTGTTTCTTTTAAGATATGATTTTGTTCAGATTCTGCTAATTACTTTTAAGGCCAGGTATGTTCTGGTAGGTTCATACATCTCTGTTTTTCCTTTAATTGTACATTGACTTTATTTTTTATTCCTTGCTAACCACTGTGTGTGGTACTGATTTTTTTTTCTACTTTTTACATTGATTGTTCTAAAATACTCCGTTAAGTGTATGGAACAGCTCTTGTTAGTACTCTGATAAATCTACACACAGGACGAAGCCTTCTTACACACCAACATGTCTGACCCTGTGTCAGGTCTCATGTCGACTTGAAACCTACAACTTGTTTATTATATTAATAAGGGACAGTGCGTTATTTCCATATCTGTAGGATTTAACAGTATTATCATATTCATCAGGCGTTCAGAACTCAAAGCTGATTGGCCTACAGAGCAACAATCAGACATGTTCAATTCTTAAGAGCTGTCAATGACTGACACTAATCCTGTTTCCCTGGTCCAGAGCTACTGCCAAAGATTGTTTGGAGAGTTCCTACTTCAAAGAGAAACCTCTACGTGAGTGCACAGACTTTGTATCAGCTGTAATCCTTGCCCTCTGATGTACTGTAGTCATTAATCTTGTCTTTCTGCGTCTCTGTGCAGCCTGTGAACCGGAGCTGATGCCAACCTTCCCCCACCATCGCAACAAGCGGGCCGCTCCTCCGTCAGAGAGCCACTCGAAACGGAGCAAAGTGTGACGAGGGTGGTAACCATGGTGAGACATTTGACACAGAGACGACCCCCGTGGCGGATACATTCTGAGGAATTTGCACTCAAAGGATGAGGGTTGGTTTCTCGTCATACTGCCTTCGTGGAACGTGGATCTGCTCATGAAGAAGTTTTACAGTGGAATTCTGAGCAAATGCAAGCCCGTTCAGTTAGGACCAGTTTCAACACGGCTCAAGCCAACAGACTCTGGCACACATCAACGCTGCTTGCAGTATAAAGCTGCAGAGATCATGTGCTAATTTAAAAAGGCTGTAACCACACATTCTGCAATGAAGATCCAGCTGTTTGCAGCATCGTGTACTGCTTATAGGCTTAGTAGAAAGCTCTCCTGTTAGCTTTCTGAAGTATTTCTTAATTTTCCTATTGCTGCCATGGTCTGACTAAAAAGGGTGAATGAGGTCAAAGTTGCCTTGACAAATATGCCGAGGCATTGTGTTGAACATTTTAGACATGCTATTATAACTGTGATCTGTTTCGAAACTGTTAGAAGGCATGACAAGTGGGAACTGAACCAACTTGCTTGAGCTCTGCCCAAAGTTACGCAGGGTCAGACCTGTTAGGAGTTTTTTTTTAAAACTGTATTGGTGAAAATTGATGAATTAGAATCACCTCACAACCATCAGTACGTGTGGATAACCAGCTGTGCGTCTTGTCAAAGTGTCCTTGAGGTGAACCCCTGTATCTGCTTGCTTATTATTAGTTGTTAAAGGAATAGTTTGACATTTTGGGAAACCCGCTCATCCGCTAGAGGTAGGTGGGAAAATTGATACTTGGAGCCAGTGTTATGCTAAGCTAACAGGCTGCTGGCTGTAGCTTCGTGTTTACTGTACATAGACAAGTCAGTATCAATACCTTTGGGGGAAAAAAGTGAATAAGCATATATCTCAACTATTCCTTTAGGAGCCTCAGCTTGAATGCCCAAAACGTACTGTAAATGAACAGTGGCCTCACTAGTACAAATCACTGAGAAGTGGTGTCAACTGGTAGAGTAATTGCCTGAGCATGTAGCTCGCTGGGATAGATACTGAAAATATTGCTGAAGAGCCTCTAAATATCTTTTAACATCAGCTATTGAACATAATAAAAATGTCAAACCAGCAACTGTGCCTTTTTTCATTTGAAATGTCAGTCTTTATTAATGCAGGTTAAATTAGTAGTCACGGTTACACGGGCCAGCGGAGGCTTAGGTCTCCTGACTGAACCAGTATGTACCTCTGCAACACACAGCACTGAGCTATCACAGGAAGTCCTATCACGGAGACACCGTTTACACGTGGTATTAACATGTGATCTGCATCCAGATACGTTACAGATCACATTTTAATACCAGGTGTAAATGGGGTGATTTATCCGGACGAGCCTGATGTGACAGCGGGAGCTCAGAGAGGTGGTGCTGAACAAACATCAAAGAGAAGTTGGATTTAAAAAGATTTAAAGCTGGCTAGCTGTGTGACCCTGCTTCTCAATAGCAAGCAGGGCTAGCTTTCCTTAGTCTGTTAGCTGACAACAGGACAAATCTAAGCATAAGAAGGAAAGCCAGCCCCGAACAGATGGTAATGAAACAGACTTCGACTTTGTGTGTGTGTGTTTGCTTCCCAAAAGAAAAGTACTTTCACTGGAGATCCATATGAAACAACAAATAATGAAATAGTTCAAGTGTAAACAAACTGTATCGCTATTATAGCCAAGTTACATCAGTCAGCTGTGATCATGTATAAATAAATAGTGTTCTTTAACACTTAAACAATGTGTGCAAGGGAAAACAAAACAAAATCTAAACGTCCAGATTTAAAGAGACGTGCTTGATTGACGTGCTCTTTAACAGGAAGTAAAAATGAGTATTTAGGTATTTAGCATCGACACACAATCAACACTGATCGGACTGCTACAGACACAAACTTCAATAAAAGAAAATCCGAGAAGTAAGCCATCACAGCACGGCTCACACTCACCAGGATCGGTCTTGCCCCTATCTCAAACATAAATAAACAATAGAAATAGATTCAGAACTGCTACTAAATGTAGGTGATATTGAATGAACGTTGTGTTTTCTCAAAATAAACTAGAGGATAAAACATCAAGTTTTTTGGATTGAAAGAAATGCAGTGTTTGGCTGCAATCAAGCACATCTCTTGTATCATAAATCTTGAAGATGAATGCCTCGCTCAGACTGCTGCTAGCAGAGGTACGGGCGGACACTGCAGAGGGACAGTGAGGCAGCGACGATCACTTAATTTAACTCTTCATCAAATAACAAAATAACAGGGTTCTTAACATTTAGACATACACATTAAAAGACACACAAGTTTAATAAAAACACTTGGATGCATTCACACACTTGCATGCCTGGCAGGAGAACTTTCTTCCTCTGTTGTTCCTTCATCAAACGTCACTGTCCTTCATTGCGATCCAAAGCAAAGTGCACAATGGCAACAAAATGTACAGTCCTTCAGTCAGATAGAATCGGCTCATAGAGGGACAAACTTGGTGCACTTAAGATTCAAATGCAGCATTCCTCACATAAATGCAGGTTAGATGAAATGTTCTTGTAGTGAATACGCTGTAGCAGCTGCTGCGTAACCAAAAGTTGTCTGAAATTGGGGAAAAGTCATGGGCTCTATTGTCCAACTACCAAATAACACCAACGCTTTCTCTATTGTAGTGTTTGGTCAACTTCCTGCAAGGACTCAAAAGTTCTGGACTGTTCGAAGTAAGAAATACAAGCTTTCTTTTCTTGGTTCGAACAGACCAGTCATTTATTTTGAAATCCACGAGAGGCAGTGAACCAAGCGCTCAGTTGAGAGATGAAAGCCTACGGGATGGTACAGCAGGGGGAGGCAGAGGGGAGGGCTGCAATTTGACCCTTCTGGTGGCCTGGGGAGAGGTAGGGCGGGGTGGGGCTCTGTCTCTCAGCCCTCCATCCCAAAGTCATCTGTGAACTTTTTGACCTTGAGCAGATCTTCAGTGTTGACTGTGGGACGGGTGGTGGATAGAGACCGCAGCATGTCCGACTGCAGAGGAGGGAGAGATACGAGTCATTTTTGTTTTTGACATTGGGTGGAATGTTGGGTTTATATATTCAGTTTCAGGGTCAGAGCTAACCACCTGTCTGATTTGAATTCTGTTACTGTGAACCAGGTTATTATATAGCAAGCAAGCAAAGTCACAAAGTGTTTCACAGACAAAGAAAATAAAACAGAATCAAATAATTAAAGATAAAACAACAGATTACACAATTAGGTATTGAGCTAAAGGACAAACTGTTCCATTAAAAAGGCTATTTTCTTGTTTAGTTACTATGTGGAAGAATAAACGTCTGAAATGGAGAGCTTGCAGCATTGTTTTAGGAAAAGATCGGCATTTCTGAGTAGTAGTCTCACCATGCAGACTATGGGCTCCAGTAGCTTATCACTAGGCACATCCATCCAGGTCATCTCTATGGCTGCAGGGTCGCCAGGGGAACAAGGGGTCAAGAGATCGTCCACCATCACCTGGTTGTTGCTTCGGGATGGCCCGCGAACCTGCAGGAGTAAAGTACCAACGGGAGAATGATGAACGGGTCTGACCTGGGCTTCTGAAGATGCATGTTTGTTTTTTTTTCCCGTGTCTCTAATGGGGTCACCTTTTTGAAGTGCGTGGCAGACTGGACCTTCCTAACAGGCTGCATGAGAGCATCGCGGACGATGATGCTGATGTCGGCGCCAGAGTAGCCGTCTGTTTTGCGGGCGAGCTGCCGCAGGTCGGCCTCACTCAGGCTGTGCGGCGTGTTGCCCAGATGGAGACGAAACATCTGAGCCCGAGCTTGCTCCTCCGGGAGAGGGATGTAGATACGCTTCTCAAATCTGACACACGACAAGATCCAATCAGTTATTTGGATGAACCCGCAAACATAAAGCATCAACATAAAGTAAAACAAATTCATGGAAAGACGAACACGTTTAACCGTGGAGTACTCTGACCTTCTGCGGATGGCAGCGTCTAGCACCCAGGGGATGTTGGTGGCTCCCAGCACCAAGATACCATCATTGTTGTTTCCCACACCTACAAAAGCAGAGAGCTTCAGTCTCTGTATATGTATCTGAGCCCTTCCTGCTTCCCTCAGTGTCCAGGCAGGGTTTTGGATTTACATATATTTAAGACCACGGATTGTTGTCATTCTGCTCACCCTGCATCTGGACCAGGAACTCTGTCTTGATGCGACGGGCGGCCTCGCTCTCGTTCTCGTTTCTGGAGCCGCACAGCGAGTCCACCTCGTCGATGAAGATGATTGATGGTTTGTGCTGGCGAGCCAGGTCAAATAAATTCTTCACCAACCTGGGAGACACAGGGAGAGACAGAGAAAATGAGACAGAGAGCGACACAAAGAGTGCGATACTTTTAAATCTAAATTAACATGACATTCGAGCCTACATGTGGGGACGTGGGGATGTGCAGTTTACTCTATTTTTATGACAATTGTTGGAATACAGTTATTGACATGCTTTTGTTATGTGCCTATATGTTTTTGTGCTGTAGCACAACTGCCACTGAGAGGACATTAAAGTTTTCCAAGTCTAAGCCCGAGGACACTATGCTGATTCAGGTAGATTATAACAACTGGTGTAGCTTTTCCTTGTTGGTGAGTGCTGAGAGCAGGGACTGAGGGCAGACACTGATGACGTTTCTGCTCTTGGACAGGTTGGTATTTGTCAAATATTTTGGGTAGGCTACGTAGCTAATGCATTTACTCTACCTAAATAATAGATTATTGTCTTGGAACTGTGAAAATGTCTCTGTACTGTTTGAGCTATTTCTGAACACGAGCCTGGGGCGAGGAAGAGACGTACTTCTCGCTCTCTCCGAGCCACTTGGACATGAGGTCTGAGGAGGAGACAGAGAAGAAGGTGGAGTTATTGGCCTCAGTGGCCACGGCCTTCGCCAGGTACGACTTCCCTGTCCCCGGAGGGCCGAACAGCAGAATGCCTCTCCACGGAGTCCGCTTGCCTGAGAACACAGAGACCGGAGGTAATGCTGCTCATATGATGTCATACTATGGCATGGTAGCGGTCCAGCGTAAACAATAACTAACACAGGCTTGGGAGTTAACATGATAACATTTACTGCTGTACCAGCTAACAGTCAACCAACAAGGATGGAAATCTTTTACTAAAAGAGGAGCCGCACAACATCCATTACAGAGGTAATGCCAAAATGACACTTGACATTTCAAAACATCTAATGTGACTTTTCAGCAAAGCAGTGATACTGAACTACGGCAGCAGTTAAGAATTTTCACTATTGATTAATCTAATCTCTACTGTCTAAACTACTGTTTTGATTGATTTGCTTGATAGGTTATGATAACTGAATACCAAAATTGTTGCCAAATAAAGTACTACTGATAGATCATCTCTATATTTACTCGTCGTTTTCACTTTATTATATTATTAACAATGTACACGTTTAGCTTCAAGAACACCTAAAAATGTAAACAGAGTTATCGATGGAAGATCCCACAGTACCTGTAAAGAGGTGAGGGAATTTGATGGGCAGGATGACAGCTTCTTTAAGAGCTTCCTTAGCTCCCTCCAGTCCAGCCACGTCGTTCCACCTGACATTGGGCTTCTCCATTATAATGGCACCTAGACACACAGGCAGAGCATGAATAAGAGTGACAAAGCCACCCTTAAAATGAAGACAGATGAAATACTTTAAAAGGTGATTGAACATCTGTAGTCCTGGCACACATAAGACCTCAAAACTGAACCCAAAGATGACTACTAATAAGAAAACAACTCAGCAAAGTTACATTGATCAAAATGTCTCTTTACAATCACTCCAGGCGAAGATGTTCCTCTTTGGAAGCAGTGTTATTCAATTAGACCCATTGTATCAGAGGACCATGTTGATCTAATATCACATAAACATATCAACTGGCTTAATTCCCCTGAGAGGACTTATTGCACCCCTGCACATTTACAGACCCATAAGTTGCTCCTGCAGTTTCTTCTTCTCCGGATTTTCCCCCTCGCTGTCGCTATCACTCCTAGACCAGACAAATACACACAGAGAGGTTGATACAAGTACAGTAAAGCCCACAGACATGTTGTTTTCTTAGAGGGCAGAAGACGGACAGCATACTTGTCATTACTCTGTGCCTCCTTGACAGGCTTCTTGCCCTGTTTGTCTTTATTTTTCAGATAGTCCTTAAGTTTCTCCGCTCGGTCCAGGTACTGCATACACTTTGCTCGTATACTCTCCTTTGCCTTGTCACTGTGGGCCTCATCTGAAGGACAGATGAAATTCCAGACAGCAATGTGAATGAAAAGCCACCAATGTCTGTACCAACAGAAGGGTCGTTCAACTACCTGTCAGACTGCAGTACTCACATTTGATGGCATGGAGGAAATACTCCACAGCATGCTGATACAGGCGCAAGGCCTCCTCATAATTCTTTGCCTTGTCTTCCTCTGTGGCTTTGGTCACAAGATCAATCGCTTTCTGCAACAGATGCAGAGGACTATAATCAGATCACAGAGGCAGAAGATGGATTTGGGGTGAAGACACAGAAATAGAGGCAGGAAATGTTAGTCATCATCATGTCAGACGGCACATGTCAACACTGGAGCTTCAACCAAAACAAAGCGCAAGTTATACACCCACCATGCTATACACTATGACCCCCATCGGTTTCTCTGATTCTGCAGCATTCACTGTGCTATCTGTATGTCAATTACTAAACATGTTCCATAACGTAAACCTTTGTTTTCTCACATTGTTACTGTCTAGAAGCTGGGGCCACAGCCGAGGCTGCTACCGTTATAACATTGTCCAGCAGCGGTATAACGTTATTTAACGTTAGCAATTCACACGTTCATAACCCACACCGCAATTGGTTAATATTATCGTTTTTATATTAAGCGGTTAGCTAACTTAGTAAAGCAATGGTGCTTTGTTATTTTCAAGACAATTGTTATGGAAGCACTGTTCGCTGGCTCAGCTCAATAAACTGGCTTGCTAACAGTGTTAGCGGGCTTTAGCGTCAGCTGTACTGCTAGCCAGTTAGCTTGCATTTAAGCTGCTGTCTAATGGGCCAAGTTATGTCCACTTGCAGCAAGCTAACGTTAGCCAGCTAATAGTAAGTTAGCCTACCTGTAATGTTGACGTTGTCATTTCATCTCACTCTTCTGCTCTCCGCCCAGATTTCTTTCCTCTGACCGTATCCAAAGGTGGATATGTGAAGAAATGAACTCGTTAACAGCCCTGTGTTGTGAGGTGACAGATTGCTCTTGACATGACAAGACAGTGGCTAACACGTTCGCTACCAAATGACAGCTCTGCCTAGCCCCAACAAAACCACAGCAACAACACTGCGTCTCCCGACAAGCTAGCTGACACAAGGATAACTTCCGGTTCAGACTTTCAAAATATAACAGCGAATGACAGCACTTTGCAATAAAACTGACAAAATGCACGCGATTCAGCAACCTAATCAAGAATATGGTATGGATAAGATCTTTGCTAAATATATAAACAAAATATATATTATTTTATATTTTCCCGTCCTATGTCACAAACTTATATCTGCACGAATGATAATAATGGCAGCGCTTCCAGGGATTGCTGACGCGCCACCTAGCGGTTATATTGGTGGTAGAAGTCCACACGTTTGAAAAAGGCACATAGGCCCATAAAAAGTCAAAACACATTTTAACAGCGCACCCCAACGGAAAAAAAGTCAATGCATAAAATAATAATAAAATTAAATATCCTATAGCCACAATCTTCACAAAAAACACACGAATTTATGTGATTTGTAACAGTTTTATTGGTAGGTATTTACATTAGAGATTACTACATTGCTATTATACACTGTTTACCATATCTTGGAAGTCTAAAATACTTTGCATATGACAGGTTGTTGCAGCAGCACATTATACCCTTGTGACAGTTCAATGATTGTGTTGGACGCAAGCTGCCACAGATATTACCTTTGGTTCAAAAACCCCTTATTTGAAGCATTGGTTTGCATAGACAGGATAGCCACAATTTCAGAACAAAGAAAGGATATGAAAAACAACAATCTGGAAGAAGAGAGGAAGTGTACATTCACAGATTTATGGGGGTTTGATAGGTTAGTGCATCAAGCTCAAAGAGGGGACGGCCTGTAGCTTGTTGAAGGTTTACTAACTTCAGACAATCAGATCTGTGCAGTGGGTTAGAGAACACAAAATGAAAAGTGTGGTGAAAAGGTAGGATGATGGAGTGCAACACTTTACTATTGCTTTAAATGTTGCAGAAGCCAGACTTTATGTCAGGCCAAAAATAACTCAAACCTCCCACATACACAATGTTTTAAGGGAAGTAAAGTTTGCTTCTCCTTTAACACAGCCACTCATTAACTATACCTACTATATGAAAAAGAGCTATACAGCCAGTGGAATATATGGTTGCACATTTTCACTTTCATAAAAAGCCAAATCATCACAAAGACATCAGAGTTTAAAACAGAAAAGAGGCCATTCAGACTGTGCTCCCTCTCTGAGGACAGAAGGGTTACCTTGTGTTCCTATGTTGCATGGTCAGTGGACACAATGCTGCATTGTTTGAGGCCCAAAAGAGCACAGAGGCTCTACTGAAGGGTCACTTTAGCAACATGTACCACGAACCAAAAAAAGGTTATGAAAATGTGTTAATTACAGTCATGTTGAACTCATTAAAGAGTCAAGTCTCAATACAGGCACTGGACTGAGCAGATGAACCGGAGGGAAGACTGTAATTGGTGTAGCTGATTTCAACTCACCTTGATTTTAGTGCCAAAACTTGACCTAATTTAGGTGTACAGACCTAAAGCTGTGTGAAATAGATAAACAAGTGGTTGTTTGGATGTCATTGATTGATAGAAAGTATAAGGTCTGCAATTGGATTTTAGTTCCAAAAAGGGTTCTTAAGCATGTGAAAGTTCATTCTTGAGCTTATTTAACAAACAACCTTAACTCTCGGACTATTCGCTAGCTTTTGAACAGAGCTTGCAACTGCATCTCAGTTGTCATCATATGACCTCACTCACACTACGTTGTTACAACAGTGAGGACTGAATGGACACTAGAAACAGACTGCAGATGTCGTTTAAGTTGGTTAAGAGTGGATTAGATGGCTGCAGAACAGAAACAGAGCAGAGCAACACCTTTTGAGACATGTTTCCTGATGAATAATATGTGTAGCAACATGTAGCAATCAGAATAGAGTTCTTTATCCTGCTATTTGCTTTTGATTTGCATATTTATTTTTGTTAATTTGTTTTTTTTCTGATGTATTTCATCTACTATGCAACATTTCTTTCCCTAAGTCTTTAGTTTCCATTGCAGCCAATTTCCTCTTATCTCATCCCTTTTAATATATTATAAATTTCTTAAATTGTTTTACATTTTTACATGTTAATTGCTACTGGAGATATGAATGTGTTCACACAAAATAAATGGAATTTTAAGATTAAAATTAAGTTTTTACAGAATACCGTACTGTATCACAGAGTTAGGAATGTTTGTAAAAGACTGAAAGGTACGGCAGATGTAAGATGAATTCTTGTCTCTGATTGGCTATGGCTGCTCTGTATTTATATGTGATAAGTCATGTGATCCCATGAGAGCTGAACTTAAAAAGTTACTCCTACACTTCACCGTAGGTAGGAGAAAGTCTCTTAATAAATGGGTCTTACTCAGCAGATAACATTTTCACTCCCCCAGTTGGCTCTTTAGAGGAATTCTGTGTGAATCTTTTTTTCTTTTTTCCACCGGGCCCTGACCAAAACCATTCACAGCATGACTGGAAATGGGTCATCGACCAGGAGTCAGTCGACGGCCGGAGAAAGGAGACCGGCGGAAGCCATCTTCAGACAGAGAAGGTGTGACCGACTCTCCCAAAATACAAACACCTATTATCATGTGAGTTAAGTTCCATACTTGGATCACAGCTGAGCCAACTCTATGACAACTGAGCATGAGAGGCGGCTGAAAGCTTCAAAAGAAAGCTAGTAAGTGGACCTTGAGGAAAGATTATTTTCTCAAACTTTCATAATCTTTCTGACACTAAAATATGAAAAAACACTCTAATAAGCTAAAGTTCAGTAATTTCTCTACTGCAGTGGTTCACAGGAGGTGAGACACCTTTGGCTGTCACAGTTCAGATTATTAAAATACATTGGTACCTCTGTCATGTGATGGGCCTCCTTGAAACAAGCCTTTTTGCTAGTCTTTCCAGAGATGTGATGCGGTAGGAATGGTAACAAGAGATGCGTAATCTCAAGCAAAGTGGAATGCGATGATACTGAGATGGAGACAATGCGGTAGTGTAGGTCAAGGATGGGACGTGACACACGGCCATGTCATACATCATCATCTGATGAGTTCAATGTCAGGAAATCATGCTATCATATACACTTAAAAAACAAACGACATAAAAACAAAGTAACGTGATTTACACTATAAGAGTAATACTATTGCTTACGCATCTCGAAAGCTTAAAATTCTCTTATTGTGTGAAATAAAAAAGGAAACATTACAAAGAGTGTCTTTGACTACATGTAAAAAGGCACAGTTGGCAATCCTGATTACAACAGTAGTTTGGGATAACGTGCTAAAAGGTGAGACAGCGGGCACACTATCAAGCCAACAGACGCGTGCAGTATAGAGACACACACACACACACACACACAAACACACACACACACAGACCTTTCTTCATTCGCACAATCTCTGCTCAATTAACTGCATTCTGACTCTAAAACAGCTTCTATCACTCACAACAAAATAAAGACAAACAAATACATTACAAAGATACACTGGAAGGCTGTCATGGAATGATAGGCATAGAGTAAAAACAGAGAGCATTTACCAATTGTCTAAAAAATCCTTCCTTTCAGTAACACTTTGCTTGAAGTGCACTGGTAATGGAATCTCATAAGCACATCACAGCATCTTAGCTTGTTTTTTTAGTTTGATCTTTTTTTTTTACATCATCATCAGAAAATCATAATGGAATTAAATACATTGTCACGTGGAATGTTATGAGATTGTTAATAGCTATTTTTTGCGTTTTGTAACTGTCTCCTAACACTTCATGACTTCAAGCAAAGTGCCACGTTGTTTTACCTGACTTTGCAATAGAAATGACTGCAAGAGGACGAGGAGAAGTTGGAAGACAAGGCACATTTTTGAGACAATCAACAATATGACTCATGGGTTAAATCTTCCTTGCAGCGCCGCCCCAGGCCTAACTTCGGTTATGAATGGAGAAACTGAAAAAATAAAATAAAATAAAAATGTAAAAATAAAAATCATCCCCCCAAGTATCGGCCTTTTGAGAGGGTCTTCACACTCCTCGCCGTACCTGGGCCCGTCCTCTCGTCCACGCTGCTGTTGTTGGTTGTTTCACGTCAGCAGGCCCATGCGAGTGAGCTTGGCTGACAAGAAGGAGTGGAGGACAAACACCACCGGCTTTGGACCTGAGTGGAGATCAAATACCTGGAGGATGGAGGGAGAGAAGGAGTGAAGTAGGAAAGGGTAAAGGAGACAAACAGCAAGGAAGATGTGACAGGGAAAAAAAACATAAGGATATAAATAAGGGTAAAACTTGGTTGTAATAATCTGTACTGAGATATCTGACCCCGGTGCATTTGCTGAAATGCAGTATATGAATGTGTATATGCAGTAAGGAAGTATATTATCTTACATTTCTGACTGCCAGAGATGGTGGAAGTCAAACTCTTCTTTGATGCGAATGTATCAGTTCAGAAAATTCTAAAGTGATGGCTATGTTGCTGCATCTAATGTTGTTTTCCAATTTTTCAAGGATAATGAAATGACACAGTATTAGTAGTATGAGAGTCAGCGGAATAAGTTATTAGTTGCACCAATATATAAGGTTAGAGGGAACATTGTTCCTGAATGCCTTGCTGTTAGCTTTTGTTTTAAACACAAGGCTGCACACATGTTAATTTATTGGTTAAAGAGGTGGTATTATGCTTTTCGGCCTTTTCCCTCTCCTTTATTGAGTCATATACCATTTTTGTGCATGTAATAGGTTTCCAAAGTGAAAAAGCCCACCCATCTCCCACAGAAAACTCTGCTCTGAACTGCCTGAAAACAGCGTGTTTGTAGTCTTTACTTCCGCTTTCTAGTGATGTCACAAGAAAATACATGTCATAATACTCGCAGAGCGACTAGTCTGACACGCCCTCAAAAACACCGGTGGAAAACACTGAGCTGCAGTACACACCTCTCCTCTCCCTTCCAAACACTAGCTACCCTCCAAGCAGTCAGTGGACATAAAGTCGTTACTGTGATGTAGAGACAGAGCTCAGTTAAAACTTCATGGATGAAAGATACTTTTGTTACAGATTAATAACTCACCACTCTGAAACTCTTGCTCCAGTCCATGTTGCCAAGCTGGTCGGCAACATGTAGCCTACAGCTGAATCAAAGCTGTTTACCGTCTTTTTCGCTGACACGCACTTCTCTGCTTCTGATTGGCTATTGGTCCTTAACTAGGAACTGCGCATGTGCAACTCCCAACAAAGATCATTTAGAGACAAGATGTATCACTCCACAGCTAAAACAAAGTCTTCAACACGGGGTGAAAAGAGGAGCTGCAGCAAAGTGCAGTATAACAAAAATTATGGTCTTTTTGAAAATTAAGCCATGTAAACCTGTTCTGGTACAACCTCAAAATAATGATTTTGAACCTGGAAATGAGCCTAATACCACCTCTTTAAATGACACAAGCTTGCAATCAAGCTTAGGAAATCATGTAATAACTCAGACATACCTCCTCAGTTACACTTATTACAAAACTATGAGCTGATTGATAAAAAAAATATTTATTCAATTAATAAGCTACTTATCAAGCTAAAACAAACAAAGCCTCAGGCTCAAAGAGAATGACTGTGTGTCACATAACAAAAACTAATCCAATTGCTCCCAGGCAGGGTTAAGAAATGGTGAAGTCATGTGACAGCCTCTGACACATTACAGTATTCAGTCTTTCCCCTCTGTTGTCTTAACTTACCATTTCTCCCTCTGGGCCCCCAAAGTCAAGATAAAGGTTGCGTATTCCATCGTCGGCAGACATTTTGAGTTTCTCATAGGGATATCTGTAGAGCACGGCGCCCCCAGCTGGATCTACTGGCTCCCTCGTCACAGTGAAGCCCTTCTCATAGTGTAGGGTCAGACGAACATCCTGTCTGTTCAACGTGCAACCTGAAAGAGGGAACAACAGACAAAAGAGCTGAAGAATAGCAGGTGTATGGGTGTACTGCTCGTCTACATTTTGGCAAAAGACAGACTTGAATAGCCCTGAAGTCATATAATGTGTTGATATCAGATGAAACTTCTCCCTCTTAGTCTGTTATTGTATGTTGTTAATTTCCTTTATTAACACAAGCCCCAACAGTGACACTTTCTGTCTCCTAATTAATAACTTCCACCAACTTCCAACTTTAACAGTGAGGTCATTTGATACGAAAGCATTTTCATGTGTATCTAACTGTAACTTGACTAGTTTGAATGTTCCTGCACAACTGTACGTTTGTGTAGCAGCAGGGCAGGGAAGTAGGAGGGGGGGGGGGGCTTTTCAATGCTGCTCCGACAGCCAACTATTGTTCTGCACAGAGTGAAAACATTCCCCTCTGCTGACTCCCACTTCTGCTTTTCCGACACAGAGCTGCTCTTTCTGGGCTGCAGCAGCCAGTTGCTCTCAGGAGCTTCCTGTCACAGCCATGTATTTTTATGTCTATTGGCATTTAAAGGCCTACATTAGAAAATGTCATATAGTGCTTAGTTTGTAAACAAATCTGTTTTCTAACTAACTTCCAACGATTTCATGCACAAAGGCGAACCCACATCCTCTGTTTGAAGGTCTGCTTACTCACTCTACTACACCTCTGCTAACCTGACTATACTGACACAAACCGCATCCACAGTGTAAAAACAAGCACATACATCCATGCAAGGTGGAGGTTGTTAGTCTGCGGTGTTGTACTGTATAATGAAGTGTTTCCTGTGGACAAAAAAACCCCATCAACACCTGAGATTATCTTAAATCTAGCCTAGATCAGTGATCACACATCCCCTTAATAAGTTCACAACATTTTAACAGGGGGGGATTTGTGTGATTAGAAATCCCTCATCAACAAATGCCAATCCATAGAAAGTGTTTTTTAAAGCATTTTTGACATCTGCCACTCACCCATCTTATAAAACATAAATATTGTAACTATTCTAACTATTGCTGTCAGATAAATACAGTGGAGTAAAATGTACAAGGTGTTTTTTCTAAACTGTAGTGGAGTAGAAGTATAAACTAGTATAAAAACAAGATACTCTGATACAATTGTGAGGTATTTGTACAGTACAGCACATTAGTAAATGTATAGGGAGGCAGGTTTTGACACCTGTTAGACAATGTTGTATAAGTTGTACATGAAAGTATGAAAGAACAGCCATACAAACATTTCTGAATGACCCTCGTACACGTTTGCCTAGAAGCATTTTAAGAAGACCAGTCTCCACAGGGAATTTTGGTACTAAACTCTTACTCCAGACAAATGACCTACCGCACACACACCCACCCATACTCACCAATGGAGACCTCTTTGATGAGCTCGGCGGCAGCGTGCGCCCCCTGCACAAGGGCTCGCGTCCACGAAGAGAGATCCCAGTGGGTCTCCACTCGGAAGACGTGGGACTCAATTCCCCCGCCCTGTGCCCGTCCGTGTGGCGAACACCAGGTCCGAACCCTGGGCGGGAGAACCCCGGGCGTTCCCCGAATGAACCAGTCTGGAGGGAGAGATACAGTATATATAAAAATAGAGATACATTTTACATCCTAAAAGGCAACTCGCATTGATATTCTGCATTGGCAAGACTCCCAGTTGAAATTGCTTTGCAATTATTTTGACAGATATTAAGATTTTTAATATGATTCATGATAAGTGGTAATGATAATTTTTGCATCACAGTTTTCATTCTCATTGAAAAAAAAACTATTAAAATCATGATGATGTGACACTTGTTCAGGTCTGATCCAAACAAACATGTCTTCTTACATCTGGAGAAGAAGATTTGTTCTGTGATTTGGACTGGGCCTTACTGTGCAACCCATGTGGAACTTTCTGCCAATCAAAAGACCATTGTCCAATCTACAATTCTGGCTGCGCTTGATTACAGTGATTCAGTATATGTGCATGCTTGTCCCTCCACCTTAAAGCCTTTTGACTCCGTGTCTCACAGTACACTGCGCTTCATCACAGGTGATACTTTTCTCACTCACCATTGCATCCTAAATGAAAATGTACGATGGTCCTCCTTAACAAACAGAAGGGAGTGGCATTGTATGTTGTTTATTTTATAAGGCTCTACTGCTGAAACTACCCAGTTACCCCTGCTCTCTGGTTACACTTAAAAACAGTACTTACAAAATCAAGTCAAAGGATGTTTTAAGATTAGCTGTACCTCTTGTTCACACTGCTTGTGTTTAATTTACTTGTAAGGCTGTACAATGTATTTGCAATAAACTACCTGTAAATGCTTTTTCTTAATTATCTGTGTACCAGTGAATGTGTATGAAAATGTATAATGTGTATCTGTGAATTATCTAGGAGTCTGTCTGTGCTTAAACTGTATATGTGCACGGGGCTTATCTGTTTAAATAAAGAATAAAAACATTTAAGTTAACTGTTAATTCAAGTTGGCAAGAGATCCTGGTCTCCAAAGTGGCTGACCTACAACACTATGTCATTTCCTGAAAAGGATGATGTGGGTAATGACATTTGTGTTGTGAAACTTCTCTCTGAACTGAACAGGTTTCACTCTCATTCTATGGGCGCAACAGTAAACTTCTAGGGACTTACCGTAAATTACAGATTGTTGAACATACATTACATTGCCAAAAGTTTTGGGTTGCCTGTCTTTATTATGCACATGCACATGGACATGACATGACATCCCATTCTTAATCCGTAGGGTTTAATATTGAGTCGGCCCACCCTTTGCAGCTATAACAGCTTCAACTCTTGCATTTGTGAGGTCAGGCACAGATGTTGGACGAGAAGGCCTGACTTGCAGTCTTCGCTCTAATTCACCCCAAACATGTTCTATCGGGGTTGGGATCAGGACTCTGTGCAGGCCAGTCAAGTCCTCCACACCAAACTCCCTCATCCATGTCTACATGGACCTTGCTTTGTGCACTGGTGCGCAGTCATGTTGGAACAGGAAGCGGATTTCCCAAAGTGTTTCCACAAAGGTTGGAGCATGAAATGGTCCAAAATGTCTTGGTATGCTGAAGCATCAACAGTCCCTTTCCCTGGAACTAAGGGGCCAAACCCAACCCCTGAAAAACAACTCCACCCCATAACCACCCTCCATCAGGCAAGTACCGTTCTCCTGGCAACCGCCAAACCCAGACTCCACCGGATTGCCAGACAGAGAAGCGTGATTTGTCACTCCAGGGAACACGCCTCCACTGTTCTCGTGCCCAGCGTGCTTTACACCACTGCATCCAATGTTTTCCATTGCACTTGGTGATGTAAGGCTTGGATGCAGCTGCTCGGCCATGGAAACCCATTCCTTGAAGCTCTCTATGCACTGTTCTTGAGCTTCTGTTAAGTTTCTGTATGCCTAGGTGCTTGATTTTATACACCTGTGGCCATGAATGTGATTGGAATGTATATTAACTAAATATAAATCATCTGTACCATGATGCAAGAAATCATAAACACATTTCACATACTGTGATGACAGGGAACTCTTGTGAGCAAAAAGTCTGTAAAGGAGTAACCTTTGATCTGTTTTCATAATGTGACCACTTCTTGAAGCAAAACATTCAGGCAAGATTTAAATATTCTGGCAGAGTGCAGCTGAGTCAGCCTGCAGTCTGTAGACTTACCTTGTGGCTAGCAGTGGGTGTGTGAGCAGAGGCATGGCCCAGGACTCTCTGCTCCACGGCACTGATTCAAACAGCAGGATGTCCTTCTCTGTCAGTGCCATGACCACTGGCTTGTACTGCTGCCGTCCACCTTCCAGCTGGACCTTAAGAATAAAGTCAGAACTATTTTTTATTACAGTAACTTTATTTACTCAGTTATTCTACCATTAGGTTTACAGCAAATCAGCAAATCAACTGACCACTAGTCACCTTGCATTAACAAGCTTTTCTCTTTCTCTAGTTTAACAGAGTGCAGGTGTACTGATGTAGATGAACAGAGTGCAGGTGTAGTGATGTAGTTTGACAGAGTACAGCTGCAGAAGAGTTAAGTAGCTCACTCTGAATTGTGACCTGAATTTGTGATAGCGTCATGGTAAAAATAGTGGTGTGTGTGTTTGTCTGAGTCACAACTGAGTGACTGGAGTGTTGGTGGAGCTACAGCAAAAAGCAAATGACATTAAACAGAGAGAGTGCTTGCGAGTGGAACTGTGGTGAGTAGGTGGCCCCTACAGGAAATAGTGCAGCGCAGCAGAAAACTCCCATTGGTGTTTCCTGTTTGAGCTGGTCAAGATAAGCAGACATTTCTACATTCAACATGACTTTAAATTAACACTTCATCATAGTGAAAAGATAGGATTCAGTCTTATTCCTGGGTGTGAACTGAGACTAGCCATGGTTCACCTTTCAAAGCACGTGTTTAAATTTAGCACTAAAGCCAATTCGAAAAACCACTTCCTGTGTGCTGCTGCAATTAGAGCAGACATGCCAATGTATATGTTTGAGGTCTGGGCATGAGCAGTGACGTAGGAGTAATGAAATACGTACTATAGCAGACTGAGCTGAAAACCCCCCAGATACCACATCGTTGTGTTTCAATTGAGTTGAGTTTCCATACTACCACTTAAGCAAGTGCTGATGAAAAAAATTATAATGTGATTATCTTGGCCAAATGTTACACGTTCCTAAAACTGAATTAAATTGTGCCACATCTTTAAATATGAATGTGAAACATATCTAAATATAGATACACTGGAATCTTCTACAAACCCAAAATCCAAAAATGTTGGGATATTTTCCAAAATGCAATCAAAACAAAAATCTGGGATTTGTAAATTTACACGAACCTTTATTCAACTGACAGAAGCACATATAATAGATTTTCAGTAGTTTTATTGACCAGCGTAACTGTATTTTTTAAATATGAACAAAGTCAGAATTACCTGCCTCTAACCCTCAACAGAGGTTGGGACAGAGGCATGTTTCCCATTGTGTTCCATCACCTTTCCTTTTAATAACACTTTCTAATCATTTGGGAAGTGAAGATACTAATTGTGTCAGTTTTGCAATTGGAATTTTTGTCAAATCTTGCTTGATAGAAAGCTTCAGCAGCTCAACAGTCTGTGGTCACCGTTGTCTGATTCTCCTCTTCATATTGTGCCATACATTTTCAATAGAGGGTATGCGCATGACATCACAGAACACAATTACGCTCACTGAGTGGCAGAAAGATGAGCAGCTGTGTTATCTTGAATCAGCTAAAACACAAACAACGCATCTAAAATGGGAAAGAGCTGGACCACTGGTGCTCACTGGTTAGTGAGCAGTAAGGATCACTGTCGAGTACGACTGCCTTTAATTTGAACAAATAATCACTTGTTTTACTCTTGGACTGTGTCCGAAATCACCCACTACTCACTATATAGTGGACTACATAGTGAGCTCGCCATTCTGTAGTGCTGTCCAAATGTATAGTGATAATTATTATACCTTATATAGTCCACTCAATGTATCCCAGAATGCATTTAGAAAAGTAGTGTACAACCGATGGTCACTAACGAAGCCATTTATACCATCATGCACTGTGCTGATAGAAAAAAACGGATTTTCCGACGGCAATGACGTAATAAACGCAGACGAAATAAAGATCAGGGTTAGTGTCCGAAAGTGTTTTGATAATGCGAGTGAGCTCACTATATAGTGCTCTACATACAACTCCCTACATAGGGGGTAGGGAGTAGTGAATGAGAGGGGATTTCGGACACAGCCTTGGTTTGCTAAAAGCAGCCATGGTAACAGATATTTTGCCACTCAGTACAGCATGTTCCGGAAGGGGAAGTGACATCAACGCATAGAAGACACGGACTGGCAGCAGTGTCTCACGGACAGGCACTCTGTGTCTACCAAGCCATGGTAGACCCTTTGTTTATATTTACAAAATACAATTACACCGGTCAGTAAAACTATTGAAAATATTTTCTTTGTAGTTTTGTCAGTTAAATAAAGGTTCTCAAGTATTAACAAATCAGATTTTTATTTTTATTGCATTTCGGAAAATAGCCCAACAAATGGGATATTTAAGATAATTAATGCTGTTGCTTTTCTGTTTTAGTTCAAGCAAATGGTTTTACAGTGAGTCCATTTATGTAGTTATTTGCTGTGGGCCTATTATTGTTACTATGTTTTAAGATTTTCCATTGGTGTTAATCTTGATTAACACCAGAATTTAATCTTGATTAAATTATTGACAGAACTCCAGTTCTGTCGTGCTGTAAAGAATCTTATAGTAAACCCTAAGCAACTGAAAAGGTTTATCACCTGTATGAGATAAAATGCAGCTGGTAAAACTAAACAAAGCTAAAAATACCTGTTCAGCCAACCAGCCAATGTGTTTGAGATGGGGGTGTGTGGAGGCAGAGGATGAGGCCCCCAGGTAAGCACTGATGTGAGCCAGGGTCTGTGGCAGCAGGGCAGCAATGTTGGTGTGGATGGCAGTGAACCAGGAGTTGGCGGAAGGGCCGTCTTTGCAGCGCAGCACCACAGTGTGCTGGCCATCTGGGGAATGGAGCTCCAACAGTCTGAAAGAGACAAAGGAAATAAAAGAACTGTATCTACAACCTCATAGTCAAGAACTAAAGGGGCCTATTAAAGACAGAATTTCTAAGACTTTTTAAGATTGATTTGAATATGCCATATTTTCCCTTCATTGTTTTGAAACTTTATCTACGTCCTTGACCAATGAAAGATATAATTATGGCATAATCAAATTTACTTGACAACTTGACAAGTTTAAGGATTATTTAGGGGCCTAAAAACAGGACAGAACATGCCAGATAAATTTTACTTAATTTTCCTGAATTTTGTCATTGCTTTTGTTTCATACGTATACCGTGCTTTACGGATAATGTTTCCATGGAGACAGTAAGCACAGTTATACTATGCCATATTTTTTATGTTATAATTAATATTTGTTTACATTTTGAATCTATGCCATGAACAGTCTTGCTGCATTAGCTTCTAACAAGTTGTGCTGATTCCAGGAGTATGTGTTAGACATCACTGTGTTCTTATTAGACTGTTTCGACACTGAGAAGACGGTGTGTTTTGTGTGAACTGCTTCAAATGCCATTTGTTATGAACTAGTACTGGCAGTCAGTACTTCACATGGGTTTTTTAAGTAACCTGAGACAACCCTTGAAGTTCAGTAGTCTGTGTTCAAGCTGCAGATGTGCCAATCAAAACCCCGCTAAAATATTTAACATGTCAACAAAACAGTTTGGAAAATGGTGACAGAAAATGAAAAACATAAACAAACTACAGTGACAAAGAGGAACAAGTTAAAACTAACCAAGAAAGTAAGCACAGACAGATGCACAGTATAATGGCTTCTGCTACTGGGCAATTCAGTACGAACCACCTGTTGCAGCAATGTTTGAAGTGGTGATTTGATTTAAAGTTAATGTTCTTTATCACATTGTGTTTATGTTATTTTGTCACTCATCTATCTCACTGGCTATTTTTTATATTGCTTGATCGTTCTCTCTTTTAGATCTATTTATTATCCACAAAGATCATTTTGTCATCATCATTATCTCTTACAGAATAAACATTCCAACCTAATGAACAGACGCTGAATACAGGAGAAAACCACACACACACACACACCCAGCAGTAAAACACACACACACACACACACACCCAACCACACCTAAACTCCCACATACTCCGGTATTTCTCTCCAACATACACACAAACATAGATGAGTCTCATACCTGTTCTCCAGATCTGGCATAGTGAGGTTCCTGCTGATGAAGCACATCTTCAGGCTTATGACCTTTCTGTCTTTTAAGGAGGGAGAGCTACTGTGTTTGGGGGACCCGGAGTCCTCGCTGCCGCTGTAGCTCGGCGACTGTGGGCGGACGCCATCCCACGGCAGGTCGGCCACCAGGGACGGCTTCTTGAAGAGCGGAGAAACCTCGCGGATGTACTTCACTGTGGAGGAACACAGAAGAGGTTATACAGCTGTGTACATCCGTTACTAGGCCATTACAAGGTGGCACTCAGGTTGGCTAATGTGATATACGGTTACAGTGTCTATGGTTTAAGTGCTATTTTTGAGGCTTTTTACCTTCCATAAAATAGAATTTCAGGGGTATTTGTTTTTTGGCATGTAGTGAAAGTGAAGACACTTCATGTTGGCATATATATTACATTTGGTGTTGTAGCTTCCAAATAAAAGCAGCAATAAATACCTTCTGATAATTTTTTGTCACTTGGAGGGAGCAGAAAAGTAAAAAATTCAACATTAACACATTATCGCCTTGCAAACCCGATCATCGCCGGAGTTACTGTTAAATGCTCCACACCATTTACCAGCATGCTGCTAACGTTGTCTGTCTGCTGCTTGGTGCTGGGCAGGTAGCACAGAGTTGCTTTATCTTTTCATCGCTCAAGCTTAGCAGTTTATCTGTTCATCTTTTTTGCAGTGGGGTCTACCAAAACAATGAGCTGAAAGATACAACCGTAAAGATGAGCAATAACCCTCTGTGGGTCCAATACTTTGAGTGACTACCTTCACATTACACAAATAATTTGATCTATTGATAGAAAAATATCTAATATAATATTACAATGAGCCAAACATTCTCTGGGTCCAGATAATCAAATGTGGAGATTTGTTGCTTTTCTGTGTTTATATCTTATTAAGTGAATATCTTTTAATTTTGGACTGTTGCTTTACCAAAACAATCAATGTTAAAATGTCGCCTAAAACTCTGTGAAATGGTGATTGCTTGCTAAGGAAAACAATCATTAGTTGCATCTCTAAATTGCAAAGAGCCAAATGTTCAACCAAATTTTTTTGTTTAAATTTTGTAAAGCTGGAAAAGAGTAAGAGTGACAGTCGAGCAGGTTTCTAATAAACACTAATATCTGAATCACTTATTGCTCCAATGACTTCTTAAAAGGTAAAATGTGTAAGAATTGAAGCTCTTTTCCACCTGTCGAATGAGGCCATGACTCCGGGGTCTATGAAGCAGAGGAGTGAGACGGAGGTTGGGCATCAAAGAGGCAGCGACTGTGTGTAGAGCTAGAATATTTTCACATCTAACTGAGTGAATTTAAGGTTTACTTTGACCAAACCAGAGCTTGGAACAGTGGGAGGCCTGAGCTATACTTAGATGCAACGTACACAGGCCAATGGCCAATAAAGCTGATTCTGATGTTTTCAAAGAAAGAAACAACAAGGGCCAAAAATCATTCCCTTAAGTTTCCCTAGGTACAAGAATCCACCTCTTAACTAGCCAAATTAAGTAATTAAGTAAACGCTGTTACAAACACAGAGGAGTATCTGTGAGATACGCAGATACTCCCTCTTATCATAATAGAATAATTTCTGTTTGCTGTAGTTGGTTAGGGTAAAGCAAACCATAGCCTGAGACGAAGCAAGACAGCTGTTGAATATCTACAAATAGTGTGTTGATAGTTTGACCATCTGTGGGATTCCACCCAATAACACCCAGTCACTCAGGATATATGGTGCGGCCAGCCATAAACCAGGCCATAAGGAAACACTCTGGGATGTTTTCTGAAAGAAGTCAGCATTTAATCTGCTTTTAAATACACTTTGGGGCCCAGTTATACTTTTCAAACATGGTTGGAGAAAGCTGTGGTTTGAATCTCAAAACAATCAACTTGTAAATTCACATGGGATGGAAAATAGATTTTCCTGTCCTGTGTTTGTCCAGCTTAAAGTTTAATCATACCTAATGATTCATACAAGTTATTCAAATGGAAAGGACACTCATGTTCCAGGCCAAGAACTTGGAACGTAAACAGTTGCTTCTATCTTCCAGCATGTCTTAAAAGGACATCATGGTCCCCTGCGTGAAATCATCTGTGAAAAACAACAGTTGACTCTGCATTGCTGTGAGCTTGGCAAGTCGGCTGTTTGTGAAGGAATGGCTTTTGCTCCGATGTGATGGATTCACTTTCCAAATTTGGTCCTGCGGCCTACTACACCTCCCGCCCCCACTGGCATACATTCACGTGCCCTTGCTTGCACTCTTTTATACTGCCTTGCATATGCCCATTTTCTCTCCTCAGTGTTTTCTCGAATGCCCGCTGTCTCTATCTGAGTGCACAATAAATGTGAGAAATGAAAGACACAAAAACTCACTGTCTGGGTATGTGTGTGTGTTGGACCGTTCGGTCGGTCTGCTCTGTATGAAACCTGAGACTAGACTCTCAAGAGGTGAGGTCATTCTTGAATGTGGATTGAGATATTAGGTTTGTGAAGGTGTGTGTATGTGTGTACTTGAGAGTTAGAGAAATATCAGATCAAGTCCACAGCAATGTGCTGGTGTATGACTAAAATGAGCTCAGCAAGAGTCGAGAAACATTTGCAGAGAAAGCTGCATAGTGCATGAGTCTCTGCATGCTTGTGTGTACATTATGCTATGTGTGACTTAAGAGTGAAGGGCGGGGCTGGTACTAATGCTGAGGCAACGAGCCAAGAAACGGAGCCTCATTTCACCGGCCCTCCTAACCTCACCACCCATACCAACAAGGTCTGGGATCATTTCTGCAAACCTAAGTGGTTTGGAGTAAGTGAGTGAGTGTGAGAGCATTCCTGAATGTCCATGTTTATGTCTGAGGAAGAGGATGTCTCTACTGCAAAGCGCTACTTTCAGCCTAATAATCAGATTTGATGCTCAGCTGAGATATTTTCCGTATGCAGATCCAGGGCTCTCTCTGTGGTTGTACATGTTTATATCTTCAAATAGTAGATAAACAGCTCACTGAGGATCACTGTGCAGTGAATTGAAGCATTCACGTCATCTGTTAGCAATTCCACAGTTATTAGTAGTTATTATACTGCTAATAACATAGCTAATAATATATAATATAATATAATATTACTACTTCCATGACCATGACCAGACTATATAAAAATAGGCTGTATATAGAGAATAAATAAGTAACCAATGACAGCAAATGTCGAAGTCAGACTTGCCCAAAAATCTAATTCCCCAAATCAACACTGCTACACAACTACCTATATTTCTTGGCTTTTAGTTTTAGAGTGAATTTGTATGATGCTCTGATGGAAATGTTGGTCTTGCAGGACAGATTGGTGAGTAGTAATTTGCTGGCTTTCTTGGCAGGCTAGGCAGTTTGGCCCTTTAAGTATTAACTATTTTACAAATTTTCCAGGAAAACCGATTCTTGTTGAGACCAAGTTTAACACAGTGGGCCCACATCCAACTGGAGATGTTAGGTAAAAAATGGCAGCAAAGTTGGGAAGAACCAGTGTCTCCCACATACAGACTTTACTTAGGCGGGCCGCACAGGTTTATTTGGAGACTGTTTAGCATTTTGCAGAGAAACACAGAGAGAGATTACGTTACAAGAAGCAGACATGGTGGATATTTTACTATAAGGGACCATGTAAAGCGACAGTGATGATGTTTATTTTCATAGGCTACGTAATAAGCCATATTCCACCTCAGGCTAAAAGCTAAAAACTGTTGTTACCCTAAAATTTGTGCAAGAGGAAAGTGCCACACACTATTGGTGTATATAAATGCCAAAAACGCTCACATTCTGAGATGTGACAAAACACACATGCTGCATCACCTACATTCTTTGGCTACTTTAATTTCAGCCACACTGATTTGAGAAAATACAATAGGACATAATTGTTTACAGAACAAGCATTTTAATCAGCGGAACAGGAAAAGAGGATATGAGAATAATTCATTTCCCAGAACTGGCAGGGAGTTTCACAGTTATGGTTGTTCACTATAAAGGGGAAAGTTAAAGCATTAATTTATCAGCAGGTTGCTATCATTCCAAGTATAAGAAACTGACGAACTTCATGTGACCGGCCTACACAAGTATTTATAGATTTCAGAAATCCTAAATATTAATCTTGTCACTGGATTTGAAGATTATACTGGTCTGCTACCTATGACCTCCAGCTAACATCAACATTAGTTACCAAAGCTGGTAGTAACAATGTGACACCATGCTAATTTATATTCTTTTACAAACTCGTCCAAAGGAGTGATTATGCAATGGTAATTGCATGTAAATTGACGGTCATTTTGTAACGCCTGTAGTAAAAATCAAAAGTCTTTTCTATTAGCATTCAACATCTAGTGAGGATTGAGCATTGTGTCATTACTCTGTCACATTGTTTTGGAATGTTTTTGGGCTGGTCACTTGACAAGCAGAGAAGGCTGCTCCCTGACAGAGGAAGGCTTAGTGTTTTAATAATAGACAGAAGGCTGTCATACTGGTAGCACTACACTTGAGACAATTAACAGAGATCTAACGAGTATTTTTTAATATATTTAGTACTCTGTAAGTGAGTAAGACATAACTAAAGGGGCAAAACTCCATGGTAAATTCTCTGTACTTCTGATACTAAAAAAAAGCATCTTTAGGACAAGACAGAGAAGAATGGATGACAAAGGAGAAGTAACCTGAAAACATGTTGAATATTATGACAAATCCTACTCTGCATTTCTGCTTTTCTGATTTTTTATTGCATACAATTAGGTTTGTGTCATATCATTCAGGTTTTATTGTTAGATAACACAACCATTGTGAAAAACCTCTGCAGCAGTGAAGGTTATGAATGATGTGTTGTGCAACTTGTTGGCAGTGTGAACCTCTGTACATCTGCTTCTATTCTTTTTCTTTGTTCGGTCTAAATGAAAGGGGCTGGGAGGAGTCGCAGTCTTTGATGTAGCCACAGAAATCAATTCCACCGTCATGGGATGTAGCCTCTTTCAACAGCAGAGATGCTACAAACACTACGGCCAGCTTTCTCTGTCGTGATGTTTCTACCTGCTATATTGTTACCTCAGCTTTTGGTTTTCGACAGTTTTGAAACTGACTCAAACGACTGAAAAGAATGAAAGACAGAAGCTACCAATCACACAGTACAAGTGAACCAACGCATCCCTCAATGATTGAGACAAAAAGACAACAATATTAAGGATCAACACTGTTCCTGTACAGCTGGGTAGGCCTCTGTTCATTATTACAATCATTAAAAAGCAGAACAGTAGGGATTTATTACATTACATTCAGTAGGAAGTTAGCTAGCGTTAGCAAACTAACATTACACTAGGAACAATCCACAACCTACATTTTTCAGGATTCATTTTAGGTTTTGGAAAGAGAATAAATCGTACTTCTCCTTTCAACCTCTCTGGGTAGCAACTGTAATTATTAACAGTGCCCCAGGAACAGCATTAGACCATATCTTGGAAAAATACGATAAAAGAAAGCTAGAAAAACACGACTTAGTCCTATACTTGCCTGTGATTGGCCAGCTGTGTATTCTGGGTGTGGCTTAGCGAAGGGTCAATAAGGTTACCTTTAGTCAGAAATGCTGGCCACATAAGCTGTCTTGGGTGTGGGGACTGTTCACACACTGACTCCAGATGGGTAGCTGGCTCTGCCTGTGTCTTTTATGCATAACAGTCACATCTACAAGAGAGACTGTGCACTGATCTTCACTCTCAGTGTGTGTTTGCTAAGGAGGTATTCTGATTGAAGAGCTGGGCGTCAACTGAACAGTGCGCTGATTCTACTTAGTTCTGTCCGTCTCTACCTGCTGGGTAGACAATGCTAACTAAACAACTTTCTGCAGATATCCAGCTTATATCAATCAACACAAACAGAGCAGATGAATTAGTATGCAGACTTCTGCTCTCTCTGTGCTGAAACCGATTAGTAAACTGGATGTCTGTCCATAGTCAATAACTGTGTGGAATAATCTGTGCATAACCATGTCAGTGGTTGTTGTGCGGGTCTTTTATTATTCTTGCTCCAGTCTTCTGCATGCAAATTATGTTTAAATCCTGAGTTTCATAGGAAAGAAAAGTTGCTGGAAATTATGAATCAACCCCAAGCTTGAATAAAACATTTTAGGATTGAAATTTTATTTTTTGGCTTGATGAAATACCAGCAGGTCTTAGGATAGGATAGGATGTTTACATTGGCATTAGAGCTTTTCCTTGTTTTCCATGTTACAGATTTTCATAGTTCTGACCTCTACAGTCTTTCTCAGATAAAATGCATTTTCCCCGTTTATCTATCCCTCCTTTGGTGCTGTTAAATGAACTCATTATTTCTGTCAGACCTGTCACTCAGCTCCACTTCTGCTTCTAATTAGGCCTGTACACAGAGGACTACCAGCTCATTGCATGTGTGTGTGTCTGTCTGTGTGTCTGTGTGTGTGTGTGTGTGTGTGTGCTTTTTTGACATATTTTGCCTCTGTGTATGCATCTACATTAACGCGTGTAAGGGAGACTCCCAAGAGATGCCAACCAACATCCCATGAGGCTCGCTCATCTGCCTCCCTTCATACATCGCTGCATGCAACAACAGAGAGAGAGATGAAAACAGGGAAGAGGATGGACAAAAGAAAAAGAAGTAGTAGAAGAAGAAGAAGAGTGCAAAAGGCAGAAGAGTCTGACTCGACACATATTTGATTGTGGCATTAGTTGTGGCGCAAAGCTACCCGTAAAACTACCCGCCTTCAAACCACCTTCTTCTCTTCTTTCTCACCACACACACACACACACACACACACACACACACACACAAGAGTAATCGTCTTATGGTATGGCCAAAATAACAAAATAATAGCTTACAGAGCAGCACGTCAGGCAGTCAGACCCCAGCCTCTGTATTTTCCCCCAAAACTGCCCAGAAATTCCCCTGTGGTTTGGCCTGCTACTCTCTCCTCACTCACTTCTCTTTCATTTCTCTCTTACTCTCCTCCCTCCTCTTTTTTCTCTCTTGCTGACCCCAGCTCCGTCCTCTTCTTCATCCGTCTCTTTCCCCTGTTCCCACACCTCTGAGAAACTCCTACCTCTGTCCTTTCCTTTATCATGTCGCCCCGAGTCTCTCTTTGTTTGCCAGAAATCTAATGAATCTAATGAGAACAATGTGTTAGAATGCAGTCCCAGTAGAGAGAGAGAGAGAGAGAGAGAGAGAGAGAAAGAGTGAGTGAGTGAGTGAGTGCGTGCGGTGGGGTGCAAATACATTCACAATAGCATTTATGAACATTTACTGTATATAGCAGGCAAGCAGGAACCTCTGGGTTAAAGTGCCTTTAACCTGCATTCTTTCTAACTGCCAGCAGGGGGCGACTCCACTGGTTGCCAAAAGAAGTCCGTTTGCATTGGAGTCAATGACAAAATACCTTGACACTCACAGGGTTTAATATGGAGTCAGCCCACACTTTGCAGCTATAACAGCTTCATCTCTTCTGGGAAGGCTGTCCACAAGGTTGAGGAATGTGTTCATGGGAATTTGTGACCATTCTTCTAGAAGCACATTTGTGAGGTCTGGCACAGATGGTGGACAAGAAGGCCTGGCTCACAGTCTCTGCTCTAATTCATACCAAAGGTGTTCTATCGGGGTTGGGGTCAGGACTCTGTGCAGGCCAGTCAAGTCCTCCACACCAAACTAGACCATCCATGTCTACATGGACCTTGCTTTGTGCACTGGTGCGCAGTCATGTTGGAACAGGAAGGGGATATCCCCAAACTGTTTCCACAAAGTTTGGAGCATGAAATTTTCCAAAATGTCTTGGTATGCTGAAGCATCGGCAGTTCCTTTCCCTGGAACTAAGGGGCCAAGCCCAACCCCTGAAAAACAACCCCATGCTATAACCCCCTCCACCAAACTTTACACTTGGCACAATGCAGTCAGGCAAGGACCGTTCTCCTGGCAACCACCAAACCCAGACTCCACCGGATTGCCAGACAGAGAAGAGTGATTCGCCACTCCAGAGAACACGTCTCCACTGCTCTAGTGTCTAGCGTGCTTTACACCACTGCATCCGATGCTTTGCTTTGCTTGAACGCAGCTGCTCGGCCATGGAAACCCATTCCATGAAGCTCTCTATGCACTGCTGTAATCTGAAGGCCACACAACGTTTGGAGGTCTGTAGCTATTGACTCTGCAGAAAGTTGGCGACTTCTGCGCATTGTGCGCCTCAGCATGCGCTGACTCCGCTCTGTGATTTTATGCGGCGAGTGAGTTTCTATTATTCCCAATCGCTTCCACTTAGATATAATACCACTGACAGTTCACCGTGGAATATTTAGTAGTGAGGACATTTCACAAATGGACTTATTGCACAGGTGGCAACCTTTCACTGTACCGCACTTGAATTCTCTGAGCTACTGAGAGCGACCCATTCTTTCACAAATGTTACTAGAAGCAGTCTGCATGCTTTTTTCTGAATTCTGAAAATTCAGAAAAAAAACATGAGTCAACCAGAGCGAAGGAGACGAGAGACGAGAACACGGCACTGTGAGTGAGAGGAGGTGGGGCTATGTGGGCACTGCAGCGGTCTGTGTCAACCAAGCGGGAAGCTTCCGGTCAGTCCCAGAAACCTGCATTCTATTGAACAGCCAGCAGGGGGGTTAGTAAACAATTTTCTGACGAGTTTATGGTCTTAATCAATAGTTTCATGTCTTCTTCAATACAAAATGATGTTGATTTAGTGAATAATGGTCACATTCATTTTAAAATAGACCATAAAGCAGAGCATGTTTCAGGGCGGGATTATCTATCGACCTGTCATTCAGTCTAGAGCCGACTTGTACACACTGCACTGTGTAAATTTAACCAGCGCCATTAAAAAATCTTATTGTTCACTTTCTCTGGTGAGTACATTTAGTTTTAAGACTATTGTTCGCCAGATAAAATTGAATTACATATGCAGAACGGCAGTCCACAAATTAACGGGTGACGTCACGATGACTACGTTCATTTCTTATATACAGTCTATGGTGTCAACTAGCTGTCGAGGAGAAGAGAAGCAAATTTTCAGTGTCGATATTGTGGAAAATGAGTATTAAAACCGTTTAAAACATTCAGATATCAATATGTATTTTTGATACAATCGATGTTTTTGACAACACTAATTGACATTGTCATAGTAGGAAAAAGCACAGGTGTCACAAATAACATTAACATTTTATTCCCTGTAACTTTCTAAGCGGCAATCTGACATTCACACACACTTCACTATGAATGCCTTCCAGGAAAGACTGTCTGAGAATGTGCGCATTCATAACAAAATGTGTGCTGATATCATGTCTCTACCTTCTCTGAGGGCCACCTTTTCTCTCTGCCTTCAAGTGTGTCCACTTTGAAAAATATAAACACTTTTGATTTCCGAGGAGGTTGAACAGAACGTCTTAAGAACTACTTCTGACTGAGCATACGGCCCTGAAATGGAGTTCAGCTCTCACTGATTTTATTATGTACACCAGATGTTTTCCTACTGACATGTCGTTAGTGAAACAGACCTATTGCACCCTGACTCAGTGCACCATTCAAACCAGAACAGGGTATAGTTTGCCATTTTGGTGTCAATATGACATACTGCTGATACCAAAAGAATAGCCTACTCTTTTGCCAACTTAGTTTTGGGAATATAAACATGTTTTAAAGGCCCTGCATGACGTGAGGTCCTTGACTCAGTCGGCGTTTATTAATGATGAAATATCATTTGTTCCATCCTCAGCTATCCGGAGAGTGAGGTACATGTCTATCAAGCATGTGGAGACACCCAGAGAGAACCTATATAAACCTTTTTTTGTCATTCATCTACTTTTGCCAAACTACTCAATGTATCAGTGTTAAATAAATAACTTTGTCAAAATAAAATACAGATTCAAGTAGAATTTAGTTTTTTTCAGTTTCTTCTACACCAATGCACCACTTTCATTTTAGGCAATGCAATAGGAAGCTACTCTTTTTATGTCTGAATAACATATTTTCATGAAAAAGGAGCTTTACACACAATCTTCTCAGAGCTAATGATAATGACCTGTAGTGTTATACATCTGACCTTCAGTACCTCATTCATGTTAGAGATGAAGAGAGGCTGTCAAATTCTCCTTGTCATAAAACAACCACACTGACTTGTCTCTTTCCACAGATATCATACAAAATGTTAGAGGACATTTGGGCAATACCACAACACACCCTGTCGAGATTTATCTCTAAAGAATAAACATGAACTTCAACGTGGGATTCTGTATTGCAAAATCATCAATATCAATTGATTCAGACAAGAATCAGGACAACAGCCTTGATCTGGATCTCTCATATTAGTCACTGATGACCCTATGCAAGAGTAAGTGCCTACATACAAAGCAAACTCGCACTCTCACAGATCATAAGAAAAAAGTATTCCCATGACCCCTCAAACACAGAGTCACACCTGCCCCCTCCTCTTTGTTGTCCTCTAACCTGGATCAGAGAAAAAACCTTTGGGAAATCATGTAGTTGAGTGTATTTATCTGTGCCAACACCACACTCCAATGTTTATGAAAATACATAAGTGAGTTTTCTAAAGGTCAGTGTATTCAGCCTGAAAGTGTACCTGAATATTATGTGCCAACTTACTACAAAAAGATAAAGCAGATTATGGCCAAAAATGATCACATTCATAATTCAGTAGTGACTGTTAAAGATTACAAATGTCTACCCATTGTGTTGGCGCTCAGGGCACAGACTGATGCTGATTTATCCACAGCAGGTCCCGGCATGGAGGAAAAGCTGGCAGCTTTCTGCTGTGGCGTAAATTAGGGCTGCCTTGCAATTAACAGTTATTTTGATTAACGACTGATCTGTTGGTTTTTCTGTTGATTAATTGTTTCGTCTATGAAATCAATGAAAATGGTATTTAATCATCATACATTACAGAAGAGGGTGTTGTCACTTATATCCCTGGATTCAACCATTACAATGACTCATGACAGGGCAGCGGGTAAAAGCAGCTCACAGAGCATGATGAATAACCATTTAACTATTTTCTAATTAGCCTTCAGCTATAAATGAACTGATTTTTGTATACTGATTTTTGAGTACAACTCCAGAACAAGCTGGCAATTAGCCTTGTTTGGCATACTATCACCTATTGAAGTTATGTGTTAAAAACAACACACATAAAGCATATACAAAGCATCAGTAGTATTCATTTTGTGTTTCTGGTAGCACAAACCTAAGTATAATATTCCATCTCCTTTAAGCTTTGATTTGGCCTCCACTTGAAAATAGCTGGCTCTGTTGCTGCTAACTACGTTCCCACTGCAGGCCTTAACACTCAATTCCAATTTATTGCCCATTTGTTTGTTAAGGTTAGGCTTAGGGATAGGGTTAGGTAAACAGAGCCAGAGGACAGGGCAGGACTCAACACATGGCTGGTGTCAAAGAGTTGTCAAAACTCTGGCAGGGTTCTGCATAACATACATTCTAGTTGTCTCGATGGAAACAGCAGCGACAGAGAGTTGTAGAACTTATATGGGCTGTACAGTGTCAGAAACAGTAAGGAAGGCAATGAAAAATGCACAAAGTTGTGAAAAATTGTCATAAATCGGGACAAATATGAGAAAACCTGGACAGGGCAATGGAAAAGGGAGACTCCGGTAAAATCAGGAGGGTTGCCAAGGATGTGTTTTGCGTTCACCACCAAGTGACGTCAGAGTCGCATGAATTCCGGTCCCATTTCAAAAAAATCCAACCTGTATCTGATTTGGAACACATATGAAAGTGGCCCAAATCCTAACTGGAAAAGATCAGATTCATTGTGACTTGGGGTGTTCACACTGTTATTTAAAAATCTGATCTGGTTTTTAATGAGCTGACAGAAGCTAAAATGCTACATAAAAAGAGGGGAATTGCAGAGTGGGTTTGGCTTTTCTTTCAAATCACACGTAGTCACTTGAGACAATATTTCTATAAAAAATATGATTAGTGCAGCTTTAAAGGTTCAGTTAATTCCAATTACAAATTAATATATTATCCAGTGTTACCCAGCCATACAGATATTTTTCTGTTTGAAACTTAGATAGAGATTTTTAGAATTTGCTTCTCCGATCAACCCCAATACGACTGAGGTTAAAGGAATTTCATTTGTGTTACTTAAAGCAATGGAAATGGCATCTAAAGTCAACTGAATCTTTTCTTTACAGAAACAATGATCTGTTTTCTCAGGATCATTCTCTGACATCACTGGTTTTCCCTAAAACTACTTTTCCTGATTCATTTTCTATGGTTTGAGCACCAATTAAATATAGATATCTGAAAACCTCAGGACGCATAATAAAAACTGTCTATATGGCTATGTATCACTAGGGCTTAATAGAAAAATATTGTATGTTTTGTCTTTGTGTAAATCGGGTGAAACTGAGCCTTTAAGTAAGATATGTATTTAAAGAGTTGCTTGAAATCATTTAAATCTTGCAGACTTCAATGACATTTCCTTCATGTGACGAAAAAAATGGCATGGGTTTTTGTTTCCATCTCCAGACAGCATTAAAATGGCTAACATTAGCTGATCCCAGAGACATATTCAGATGGATATCAAAGGCAGTGGAGTTCATACCGAGACAGTGCTGACAAACTGATGTGGCCTATTTCAGGCTGTGCAGACTCATGCTCCATGGCAGAGCTTGCCCCATGAGGGCAGCGAACGGCACAGTGAACTGACGGTTGGCTAGTTTTGGCCTCCGAACAAAAGAAAAGAACTGTTCCTCGTCAGGGTTGTCCCCATTTCATCAATAGCCTCTGTGTCTGGTATGTGTCGTTTTTATCCCTCCAATTACTCGCACAAAAGGCTCATCCTGCGTCTCCTTTCACCGATCAGCAGGCTAACCCAATACGACACAAGGGGCTGCCGCAGCAAGCTTCAACTACTCATTTGGTCATATGGGTTATTATGACTTATATCAGTCAGCTGATGCGGGTAGGGGGATTAACAGGGCCTATCATCATGTCTGGAATATGTACGTCATGTGTAAATGGTGCAAAAGCACTTTAAGAAGTTATTCATTTATTCCTATTGCTTTGGAGAATGAAATCATCCCTCGAGTTATTTTTATTGATTAAGAATAAGTAAACTGAGACCATTTCATTTGCTCCCATTATCAGTTAGTGTCAGCATCCGAAAATCAAACTAGAATGAGAATGATCACTGAACTTCATTCTCACATGCTTGAAAACTAATTAAAACAAGTTCATATTAAAGACAGGTGAGGTTATCACAATTCGGTTGCAGATTTTTGGTTTGAGGAAACAAGCTTTGAACTTTGTCTCTGGAAAGGACCGGAAAATACTGAGATTTCTGCAGACTAAAGCAACACAGGGAGAGAAGATCCCACTTGTTCCATTTGCAGGTTTACCCGTTTTCTAAACCAAGGGTGGAAATAACGCATATACACTGTAAAAAAAAAAAAACAGTGTGTGGACAAGTAACAAAAATACTTGACTAAAAATATTGATAATGCAGCTTTAAATTGTTCTGATTCTTGAAATAAGCAAAGCATTTTTTTTTTCTTTCAAGTGTTTCGGATGTTAGCGTGACAACCCTAACCAAGCCTCGAGTAACTTGATTACTAAAAAACATGCAAAGAATCTGAATGAATGCTTCATTTAATCCATATAAACTAATTACTATTTACAATTCTTACTGTTGCACAACGCGCTTACGCTGTGGACAAGTTTAGACAACGTGATTAGATGGCTCGAATTGCAAAATGGACTAAGAAAGTAGCACTGGACGAAACGAAGAGAGAGGCCAGAGAAAAAGACAGAAAGTGTCCAAGGTACGGGACCATTTCAAGTTGAAAGAAAGCAACATCTACAGCGTGTCTGCGGTAAGACAGGCTAGCCTACCACAACAGCACGACAGCTTCGGCAGCTGAGCACAAAGCATCCAGTCTACGCACGTTAACGTTGGCATTTAACATAAATCAGAATTGTTGAAAATGAATAAATGTGCATTTAATGTTATTGTTCGCCGTCTGGTTAGTTGGGTGGTAACGTTACAGTGATATGAGTTACACAGCTGATCCCGGTAGAGGGGGCGCTGAGCAAAAGTATTTTTTATGCAATTATTCGATGAATGAAAGTAATAATCTGTAGAATAGAATAAAATAATCGATCACTGCAGCCTTACATGCAACCCACTTTCCTAACTTAGTTAGTATGGACAGGATATCTTAAAACAAGATTAATGATCCAACGCACAATGTGCTTGACAAGATTATCTACAGTACCTTGGATAAAAACAAATACGATTGAATCATCCTAAACAAGATAATGCCTTTCTAGATCTGACCTTTGTGCCCTGTAGCTTTAATAGTGAATTGAGAAAACGAGACACGATTGAGACCAGTAAGTTGATTTGCTTTGTGAAAGACATTGATCTCATGCTTATACTTATACTACTATACTTATACTACTATATTTCTAGCCATGTATAGAATGGATTGACAACCAAAGAGACATGCAGCACCAGCGATAAAAATCTGCCAAAGTGTGTTGCAAGTGTGGAGCAGCATGAATCATCCAAGCCGGAGCCGCTGGTGTTGACCTTTGCCCTAAATACGCACATGCAAGCGGAGGTCAGGAATGTGGAACACCAAAGCTAATTGTGAGAATATCTGGGGGTTTATGTATTGTTTACACGGCACAGCGGTCTGGAAACTGAAGCCTCGTTCTGTCTGACTGCCGCTTCCTTCTCAGCCCGGTGGGCCCCAAGCACAGAAAGGGGGGTACTGAGAGGAGGAGCCGGTCCACAAACACAGCTCACTGCCTGTCAAACTGACAAATAGTGACAGACAGCTGACACATTCTTCCAAACAGAGGCCCATGTCTGGACTGAGGCTGTGGCAGGAGGCAGCACATCCTCCTGTCTATGCCCGAGGGCGGCTGGAAATGTTTCTTATACTGATGTGAGTTGCAATAGGTCAAATTCCACCAACTGTTTTGAAATTATTTCCCTGTTTAACGAAAGTACTTCTCCTGAGTTACATTTCCATGTGTCATTTGCCTATCCAGATAATCTCTTCTGATAAGGGGAAAATTATGACAGTTTTATGCAAACTCTCGGGTTTCATATAATCAGCACAGTGGATAGCTTAAAGAGTCTAAGACATTTTACCTTGGTTTATTTTGGGAGGCCCCAAACAGACCTCATTTTGACTTGAGTGGAAATGTGTCACACATTGATTAGTTCTTACAATTAACGCTCGTCAGTATTCAGCTGGCGCTCATTCCAAACCATTAAACACTGCATTTAACGGTTCCTGGCCTGAAGTTTCCGAACCCCAGGGGCCTCTGTGACCTCCCTCTCAATGTACTGTTTTTTTCCACTTTTCTAAAGATCAAACAGGTCTACATTAGCACAGTTTAGGTGCTGAACTCATCTCCACGGAGCCCTGCTCAGTCCCATAATGAGCCAGCACGTATCTGCTAACTGTTTAGAAGGCTTTTTGATATGTGGATAGTTTAATGGTATTCACGTCTGCACACTTAACCTCCAGCAGACCTTGTATGTCGTTCTGTGGAACTGCTGATGTGAATAATATGCACGTGTGATGCACTGATAAGCACTTGTAGACAAACCCCTTTTATGTACCTCCCATATCAAATGTAAATGTATGAAACATCAACACTTGCTAACAGACACAGAGCCACCTTGCCTTTATCAGCTTATAAAGTTATAGCTAACAGGTTGGATAATATTTGCTTCACATGCTGCAGACACAGAGCAACTTTCATTGGAAGTGGTGTTTCTGGTGATATGACAAATCCAATATTCACTCTCCGTTTAGCTCTGTTTTGGGCTCCACCTTCAGCTGCTGAATGTTCGACTCCCTCCACCAGCTAACTTTGCCTGTCTGCCATTTAGTGCTGGGCAGGGACAGGTAGCCACACTACTACTTAGGGCAGGACAATAAAACAATAACAATCATTATCGTAACAAATAACAATCATTATTTTTTAAAATAACAATATAACAAATGTTCAATAAATATTCAATAAATGTTCATTCACTTGCTTCATACACGCACTAGGACTTTATTTTTTATTAAGATGTTTATTTTCTTGAGGAAAAAGGACTGAAAAATATTTTTCTTTCTCTGTCTCTCCCCCCTGACAGTATCAGTGTCACAAAGAGACAAATCTCATCTGCTTATGTTTACAGTGACCTCTTATCTTTAGCAAACCACAGACATTCAAACACACAAAGTACAATGTCTCTAACTCTGACTGTGACCACAACTATAGTGACTTTCCTGTTGATTTTATTTAGGTCCCGCTCCTCCTCATCCTGGTCATAGATCAACTGTGACTGGGAGCCTGTTTTTGTGTGTCACCATGTCTGCTGTTCTGCATAGTAGCGTCTCACCGAAATAATTATTTGTGTGGTGGTTGTGTGGAGTATATAGAAAGTTTACCAACCTTTACTAATGGCCATGTGCATCCTACTGCTCTTATTTAAAATGGTGTGGTGCTGATGAATGAATTGTCTTGTTAGTATAACAGGAGCATAAATTCACTTACATTACTTTTAGAATACTTTCCACCCACTTCTGGGGAAACAGCAACTGGTTACTGTTGTGTGTGTGTGTGTGTGGGGGGGGGTGTTCTTGCTCCACTTTTTCAGATTACTGTAAAGCATTTTTGGTTTTAGTTTCTGTTTGACTTGATTGTACTGCAAGTTCAGTTCAGACTCACAAATATATGTGTCAACATGTGTGTAAACACAACAAAACCCAACTGAGTGGAAGTATGAAAGAGGAGCGGTGCACAGAGGTGTGTAGCTGCACCACAGCAGTCTAATCTCGGCCTTTGCAACTCCCCGCTCTCGCGTGGCCCAACTTACCCTCCAGCGTGACTTCTTTCCCTGCCTTCTTAAGCGCCTGGACCGCCAGGTCGTGTGTTGCCTCCCGGAGGTCGTTCCCGTTCACCGATAGGATCGCGTCACCCACCCGGAGAGCCCGGCTCTGGTCGGCGGCGAGCCCCGGGAAGATCTTGGAGATGAGGATGGGCATCCGGTTCTCGCGCCCCCCCTTGATACTGATCCCCAGCCCGCCAGACTCCTGTTTGACAACTCGGACTTTGCGCACAGCTTCCGAGGAGCCGTCCAGACTGACGGGAACGTCGCCTTGTCTCGACCCGAAGCTGGACCCGGGACTTCCGTAGCTGGAGCCGGGGCTTCCAAAGTCAGAGTTTGTGCCGTTATTTGGGTACTTCCCGGAGGTATTTAGACCATAGTTCCCGTCGTATTGACCCCGACTGGCACCCCCGCGCCCCGGGCTGCCGCTGCGCCCCCGACACCCGTGGTTCTGGAGTTGGTCTTGACCCGAGGAAAGTCCGCGGCTGGGGTTCCCCGGACTCGTTCCCGGGTCGTTTCCGTTCGACATGCCATTTCGCAGGCCTGCCGGAGAGTTGTTGTAGTCCCAGTGGCTGCCCCCCTGTCCTGTTACCTCCGCTTCGGCCGTTAAAGTCAGAGTTTCTCGGGACAGTTCGGCGGCCACTCGGATCCAGCGGTCGCGGAGAAGAAGGTCCAGTTGACCGTTTTTGTCCGCTCTGGTCCAAACTGCCATTCCCGGACGGTTAGCCTGCTCCGAGGCGGGCCCCTTTCACACTAAACTCATCATCAACTTTTTCCTCTTTTTCAGAGTGCGCACGAGCTGCGACTAGGCTACACTGGTCCGCATCGACACACCCACTCCCACTGTGACTGCTGGCAGAGGGCGAGAAAAAAAACAGAAGGGGGGAAAAAAAGAGGGAGAGGGAAAAGAAAAGAACAACTGGCTGTGATGGGCCAGCCGGAGAGGGCTTGTTGTCGAGTTCAGCCTCTAAAGCTGTCCCACTTCCACTGGAAAGTTAGCAAGAACAAAACAAGAGAGTATCCCTTCAAATCTTTCAACATAAAAGCCCACGGAATCTGTTTTGCGCCCGATTTTGGAGGATAAAAACGACCAAAATGAACAAAACTGCAAACGTTGTTCTCCCAGAAATGACGCAGACGCTATTAGACCAATGAAAAAGCATGTTGCTTCACTTGCATAACTTAAGTTGGCTGAAAAACAAAAAATCTTTGCCATACAGCAACACAAAACCAACACTAAAAGTGAAACAGATGACGGATTAAAATAATTCAAAAAAATAATAAAACAAAAGATTAAAGAAACAATATTCAAAAACTATGTAAAGTCTATATTACAACATCTTAGGTTGTAAAGACCAACTACAAATATCTGTGAAATTTGAATTTTAGGTAGCCTAATGGTGAGATAAGGATATGCTGGAACCCGGGACGATAAAAATTGACATAGGCTGACATACTGATATTTATCAAAAGTGGACCAGTAAGTACACATAAAGCTCATTAAAATGTTCATGAATCATTTAAATTATAATGCTTTTATTTCGAAGGTATGATCCCCTGTCTTCCCGAGGTGTTTTCTAACTATTTCCAACTTCACGCAGCTTGTCAGTCTCAAGAGTGAACTGAGAGCCGGATGACAGACAGAGGCAGCCAATAGACGTGCAGACCTGGAGATTATTAATTCATGATGGTAGAGGCGGGGCGTCCAGAGACGCATTATAGATCCACTAACTGGGGACAAAGCCTTCTTAAGTTCACTCGCTGTGTCGGCTCTATTAACGGATACTGCTGCCTACTAACCTTTGTCTCATATTCTGGAGGACTTAATGCCTGTCCCATCAGTAGAAAGTCAATAGAAATGCTCTGTTGGTGAGTTTAACTCTCGTGGAGGCAAAGTGAAGTTGAACTGTTGGTACTTCACTATATTCATTGTCCTTGAGGCCACTAATAGCTTTATGTTTACGATCATGATGACTGCACTATTATTATAGAGCTACTCTAATTCTATGCTGCATTAGTATTTAGTATCTGGTGTGATACCTCATATCTGAACCAAGTCAGTGTCCAAATTTAGAAAATAGTTTCCATTCCTAAATGGATTGTGTGTGTCACAGAACAAGGATTTGATGATCAGAGGAACATCAAGGCCCGTGATGTTAAGATGATAAAACATTTCCACAAGATAACTTCAGAGCTTATGACAAGTCATCTGTGGCCTTTTAATATCAGACTGGAAGTTAACCACAAAGCAAGAAATCCCTCAGGCCACCAATGTTTTGTTTTCTTGGGATCACAAAATAATATGAGAGAAGGAGAAAGTCTTTTGCTGAGTTCACAAAATATTAATGATGTGATCTCCAGATTGTTCTGTTAAGCTCATAAAATAATTTGCATGTGATCACAATGAGACAAATATGCCAAAAAGTGATTTATTGAAATTACAGTTGGCTAGACAGTACAGTACTTCTGAATGCTTATACATTGGGAGTTTTTGCATTGAATACAGTGACTCTACCTGGATTTTCTTCCTGCAGCCTAATGTAGATGATCCCAAAAAAAACAATAAGTGAGTAGCTTTTAACAGTAGCACCAAGCTGCAATGCAGATACACACTCTTGCACATTGACAGTTCTGCCCTCCAGTGGAGCCACAACATGGCCTCTCGCTTCATGAGCCTTTGTTCTTCACCACCAGCAGAGTTGCGGCAGTCACATCTGTGAGTATTTTACCAAGCGTTCAATTGACCTCCATTAATTTTCTATGACAAGAACTCGGCTGCTGCAACCCGCATGTGTTATACATTTAAAGACATGAAGTGCTGCACGAGACTGGCAGACATTTCCCGTCATTGTGGGCAGACAAAATATTTGAAACAGCAATCTATACAGTTCAACATCACCACAAACTACTTACTGTTATACTACACTGCGTTCATTTTAGGTGGGTGGACCTAATAACGTAAGACTGAATGTATTTAGCAGAACATTACTTGTTAAAAATAAAAAGACAACCCTATCTTGTGTAAACAAACTTGATGATTTTATTAATGGCAAATCTAACTTGTCCGTTTGCGTTTACTAAATAGCTTAATGAGCCCAGATGTGAGTCCTGCATCCCATTAGCCAGGTTACAGACCTCTGAATTGCAGGACACATCTGGTGATTCAGTGATTCAAATAGAGCTAGTGCTGAGGTTCAGAATGGGGAAAGAAAGGGGACATCATCTTCTTTCATACCTTGGTAGGCACAACCTCTGTGTCAAACATGATGCTGGTAGGATTAATGCATAACTCGCTACTGATTGGTAGAATTTGACATTAATTTCCAGGTTCTCCACTGAAAAACAGAGGAAAACAGATGGATGTAAATAATCTACATCCTACGAAAAAGTCAGCTCCCGCATATTTCTCTCTACACTGATTTATTTTTAAAAAGGGTCGACGTTTCGGTCACATAAAGTGACACAGCTTTGTGATTGATATGTCCTGCATGGTCTTTGAGACCAAAACCTAAACCTTTTTTAAATAAATTAATGCAAATTGATTCCCTGCCCCTCAAAAGAGACCGAGCAAGTGGTGCGCATGCTTGTACTTTTCTGGTAAAAGACCTGTACCCATACTGCTTCACATTAAGTAACTATATATTTTGTGTATACTAGACAACTTACCTGCTTAGTTCCTCTGTCCATTGCAGATTTTTGGGTGATTACATTTTTTTGTACATGTAAAATGCTCCGTACTTGTGTAGCCCCTTTCTAGTCTTTTCGACCACTCAAAGCACTTTTACACTACTTCTGCATTCACCATTCACACATGCATTCACTCACTGAGCCTAAGTGCTCAAACAGAAACTAACATTCACACACATTCATACACTGGCGGAACAGCCGCCAGGGGAGCCAGGGATTGAACTGCTGACCTTCCGATAAACGGCCAACCCGCTCTACCTCCTGAGCCACAGCCGCCCAGGGCTGTGATTAAAAAGGGTTTTATTTGAACCAACAAAGTGCTTTTCATTTAATCACCCTTCAAGAGTAGGTTAATTTTCTATTATTTTGCATTTTTAATATTTACAGATGGGCGTTTTCTTCTAAGAAAGAAGAAAAACTAGAACTTTATGTTGCCATTAATTTATGAGGTGCAGCGTTGTGACCACTGAAGTAGTTCAGAACAGCTGAACACAGCATGCAGAAATGAACAGTAAACCTCACAGAGGCAGCACTGGTCGTGTTTGTCATTAGATTTTATTGCAGTTGAGGTCTACTTAGTGTTTACAAAACCAGAGCAGATTGCAAGCGTCCATGGGGAGTGAGAGAGGCGGGAGTTTCATCTGCTCTCTTCACATCAGCATCATCATGCTGCATCAGTTAAAGGTGCAGTCTGCAGCTTCACCCCATTACATTCACAGTGTCGCCACCACTACACCTCGTCCAGCTGTACCTGGGACTTTACAAGCACGCCTAAAATGCAAAAGAGGCCTCATTATGCAGCAGCCACTCATTACAAATGCCTTTTTGGATGATTAAAAATAAATGTTATTATGCTGGATACAAGCTTATTTTACAATTCTGTTTCTGTGTCTCTAAGTTACATTCATGACAAAAACAAGGCAACCACAGACAGCTAAAATGCTAGGGTTACATGTTGACTCTATGCTGCAGAGTTTTGATCCTCCTAAACTACCACCACCCAACTCTCACAGTGTATACGCCCCCAACCACCAGTACTTTCATCATCTGCCTTCTCCTCCCATATGCTTGCCTTCCAGCAGCTGTGAGCATCAGGGAGTGAAGTCATGGTGCCGTAGATAAGGCAGAACTGCTCTTACTTAAACCTTAAAAAGGGATGATGTGTGTGTGTGTGTGTGTGTGTGTTGTGTGTGTGTGTGTGTGTGTGTGTGTGAGAGAGCACATCTGCTGGGTGAGATGGTGAGATATGGGATGATGGCCGTGGTGGTGATTGTTTAGATTTGATTGTTACTAAAAAGGGTTCTAAACAGTTATATTTAAAGATGGACCCTCACTGAATTATGTATTCTCACTCATTATTTATTTTTATGTGAAGCATTCTGAGGGCTCTTTGAGTCAACCCTTTAAGAACCCTACTTTTCTGTGCATGTGTGTGTGTGTGTGTGTGTGTGTGCACAGTGTAGTGCAGCACCACAGCTCATTAAGGAGCGTGTGTGTGAGCAGGAAGGGATAAAGTGTCGGCCAGTCTACTCATTCACATTGTTGATGGTCTTGTCGTGAAGCTGCGGCGAAGGAGATGACGATGACGCTTGAAGCTGCTGCTGTTGATGAGGGGACTGTGGAAGGAGCTGGGGGTGACACTGTGACTGTGGAGAAGGTGGAGGGGGACACACTTGGGGAAGATGTGGTTGAGGACAAGTCTCAAGGTGGGATTGGCGTTTCAGCTGTGGTCTCTGATTAGCAGCGGCTTTGGCCTCCCTCTTGGGAGTGTTGTTGAGGATGTCCAGGCTCCGGCGGCTGGAGGAAATGACATCAGCAACAAATTTGGTGCATTCAGCGCAGACGTCCCGCAGTGTACAGCCGTGAGCATACAGGTGGGGGAACTCCTCGTCTACTGAGCGGCGGGATAAGCTGCGCAGGGACCTGCAGAGGGACAGGCAGGATTGAATACAGTAGCGCAGGGAAAATCTACTAGTTGATGCTATAGAGTTTACGGTTACTTCTGACTGGCATCAATGTATGGAACCAATTAGGGCTGGGCGATATACCGATATAACTTCAAAAGAGATTAGACAATACCGTTTATAACAATATAGTTTGATGTTGAGTTAATTTAACATGTTTCCTTAAAGTCCTGCCAGCGTTTGCTCCTCTCTCTCCCTCACCACGCAGTTCCGTCCCTCCCTCTGCGTCTGCACACAGCCGTCTACTCACAAACTCTGTAACAACATGGAGGGAGACACAGTGCTGGTTGACGCTGAAGACCGGGCTTGTAAAAGAAAAAAAAACAATGAACAATGAACGCACCAGTCAGATGTTATTCGTTAGCTACCACGGTTTTGTTTTGATGGACTACGTCATCAACATGCGGCGCAGCTGCTGCTATAAACGAAATTACAGGTTGAAAAGTCCAGAAGACAAGTCTGATTTTTTTGGCGACTTTATACAACGAAGCCTACTACTGATGGAGGAGGTCACCGGAGCAGACATACAGGGAGAGAGACGGAAAGAAATGAGGCACACTGACGTGCAGCAGAGGTACGTTAGGTCTGTAGGTGTGAAGAGAATGCAGATTCAACAGGTGAGTGACACTTAAATAAGGTAGAGAATGAAGTATAATTAAAACGGTGAAATAAGAAAAAAGCTAAGTTACAACAAATAGGAAAAACATGGCCGCTAACCCCCGAGCAGAAAATACAGATATATATTTTATACCGGAACTCTGCCTAACAGTACCCGAATTTGAGTTTTGGGTCCATATCGCCCAGCCCTAGAAACAATTCATAGCAGATATCTCACTTCCCTTTGAGGCTAACTTTGGTGACATTTTTGGTGAAGTTGTGCTAGTGACCAAAAGCAAATCATGTGCTGACCTTTAAGGGAATGGAAAACCAGAGTCCAAAACAGAGGACACTGTCATATTGTATCAGCTGTAATACACCATCCACTTTCATTTAACGCTCCAGTTTGAACCATTCCATAAAAGACGCAAGGCTTACACACATTAATGAGACAGAAGACAACAGTATTGTACATCTATTGCATGAATTGTGTAAATTTACTGTCTGTTAGTGACCAAGCTCTAAAGTTAGCTAACTGACTGACTCATCAAATAGGCTAACTTTAAGAGCTGGTGTGACTTGTGGCTTGTTAGCGATTAGCTCACCAGCCACCATAGTTAGTTGAGTAAGTAGTGCTTACTATTTCACCAAGCTCCTAGAACAACATATTTTTGCAAGGACACATGGAGGGACTTTGCTGTGTCACTTGTCTGTGACTAGGCCTAAATGAAAAGAGACTATCGATGTCAAGTTTTGGGCTTTTAGATTTGTATTTCCTGTTTTGTTTTGAAGTTGTCTGCCTCTGATTGCCTTGTCTAGCTTTGATTGCTGTCTGTTCTGATTGCCTAATGTTTCTCACTTGTTATCACCCTTCCTGGTGTGTGTATGTGTGTGTGTGTGTATACGTGTGTGTGTGTGTGTAGTCTGTTTCCTCCCTGGTCTTTGTCAGTTTCGTCTTATTATGTTGTCAGGTGTCTCTGCCTGTTACCGGATATTTCTGTTGTGTTTCGGATTGACTTTTGGATTTCTCAGCACCTTGGATTCTGTCTGAACCTGTTCTTTGGTTTTATTTATTGCCCTGTCTGCCTCCCTCATCTGTGTTTTAAGTTGCAATCACTTAGTTTAAATAAATATCACTGTACTGTACTGTTAAGTGTTCTGCTTATATTATAAATATTATATTGGCGGAGTATCCAACTTAAAAGAAAACTCTTTTCTCAAAGCATAAATGATATTTGTTTCTATCAGTAGTAGTTTGCAATCAACATATTTTCATAGCTATCAACTCCTCCATACACATTTTAATAAAAAAAACATTTTCCAATATCTCAAAGAATCCTATGAAAAGATCCCTACCCAAACCCTTCCCTGGCCCAAACAGACCAAATTTCCACTACGGTACACCTACTTAGCAGTTATGTTACATAAGTATTGCCTTTTTTGAAGGTTAGGATTTACCCTTACCTAATATCTTATTAAGTTAGTGTAACAAAGAGGTTGTACGTGTAAACCCACCTGGGATGAGCCTTCATGATCCAAGCTTTTTCAAAAACATAGGGACAAAAAATGGCTTTTATACATGTGTAAGTAATCATAATTTTCCTGTGAGAAGGGCTCTCAGAATCTGATCAGGAAATTTAGACTGTACCCTTACTTAATGAAATTTATTACCCTTTGTACCCTCTGTGTAATTTCTTCCTTGTGTCTTATTCTTCTGTTCTCAATTAACTTTCTGTTCACAGAGTTAATTGTGTAATTTATAATATATCTTTGTTGTGTCAGCATTTTAAAAAGAGAATACAAACTGATTAATACTGAATATTCAAAAGAAACAGACACATTTCCTCACAGAAAATCCATTTAGCATCTGGAAACATTATTAAACTTGTTTTCCTTTCAAAGCTTATTTTATATAAACAAAACATGATAAAGTGTGTGAAAAGACATGCTGCAGGGGGACCATCACAGTCAATAACGAAAAGATTAAGGTCATCTTTTCTGATTAAAATAACACATTTGCTGCTATAAAACCTACTATTTCTGTCCTTAGCTGCACGGTCGGGCAGTGATGACAGGTGATGACAGCAAATCAGAAAACACCATGCCTGCATACTCTCTCTCTCTCTCTCTCTCCCCAACTCACTGTCTAGCTCTCTTGCTATGTCCGTCTTTCTGTCGATCTCTTACTCTCACTTCCATGTCTGCTTACACAGCTGGGTAATAATTACATAATGGCTGCATAGGGGCCATAGGGGCACTACGCTGATTATATAACAAAAGGATGAGGGGGGGGGGCAGATGCTGGTGACTAGATTGAGTAGGCAATCTCCGACTGGTTGAGGTAAGCACGGACTTAGGTTGGAGAAGGTTAGCAATCAGCAGCTAGAGGGTGCGGGGCAGGTTTAAATAGATTTAAAATGTGTTCTTTAACTTGTCATTGGATTGAACCAGCAAACTGTGTCACAAGCTAGCAAGTCATCTTTAACATGAGTGAAAAGGCAGAAATTAATTTCAAAGTCACTTGAAAATGACACTCAAATACAGAGCCCTGCTAGTGGGCCCTAGAGGCTCGATGCTCATTATACCTTACCCTATTACAGTAGCCCCTTTTCCACCCTGACTCTACTTGCCTTTTTTAATTTTCAATCAGGGAAAAGTTGTACCTGCACCTGCCTCCTGGTACTTTTTTTTCATATCACCTCCGTCGAGGTTCCAAGCGTGCTGAGGCAATACTAAAATGTGTTGTGAAGACACAGCAGTCTACTGATTTGGTCACAGACAATCATCACTATTCACTGCATCATCATTGCGCGCACCAGACAGAGGCCAGCAACAGAAAGTTTCATATTTAATTTTTTGTATTTTGTTTCATCACTAAATCCACTTCTGAGAAGTTTTGAGGTGAGAAATCAACTGTGTAGATTCCAGATATTGGCAGTTTTAGGAAAAATGAAGGCAGAACAAAAATGTGCTTGAACGCTTTCGGAGTTGAGGAGCTCCGCATGTGGCGTCGGGGGAAACTCGCTCCAACCCAGTGGACGCCGGCCAGCCGGCCGCCGGCTGTTACACAGACCACTGCAGCAGAGACTCCAGCAACAACGGCAGAGGAAAACTCAGCTGTAAGATTTTCATACCGCTTATCTGGCTGGTCTCGCAAAATATATTTTTTTAATGATCAAGTGTCATAGAAACTTTTTGGGCTCAATGGTTATTTATATACAAATTTGAAGTCAGCTTTAATAATTTTCTAAATTCTGAATCAAAAAACAGGCTCAGTCTGTCTCTCTGGTGGATCTATAGACAAACACACTCACTTATAGACTTGGCTTTTGTGTCCATGGCTCTTTGGAGTGCTGTGGAAGCCTACAGTGTACACAGGAATATGGGCCATCTTCTTTGAGGGAATCTTCATCTGGAGCACAGGAAGAGGCATAACAAAGGGACAACAGTGAGACAGAGACAGGGAAAAAAAGAGAACTGTCTTGTGAGGGGACACAGCAGACTTGAAGGCAAAATACTTTTCATAAAAGTATTTATACAGTCTCCAAGTACGACCAATAGATTGAAATACACAAACACAAAGGACTCCCCACGTACACACCAAATAACCATGATCATTAGCTGTCACATGAATCACACAGTCACAAATGAACATGTAACCAAAACAATAAAGAACCAATAAAGACAAACCACAATAATGTCACACAACACAAATGACTCACAGCACCCCAACAAAACAGCACTACACACTAACACACAATAAATAAAAACACAACCAATCCAACCAGCCTAAACCTCAAACCTACAGAGCACAGAACCACACATCCAACACGGCCCGGGACTGAGGCAACAAATCAAACCAGCAAAAGAACAGAAGAATTGAGTTCAACAGAAAGACCAGCCATTTCACTAGACGATGTACAAACATGAAATAATAATAATAAGTTAACAAGTGGTACAACATCCCAATTAAATAAACTCTATTGATCTAAAAAGGATTATATAGCCAAGTAAGCACAGAAACACTTTTCAACTCTGTGGTATTTAACTCACTAATTGTCATTACTTAACACATCGTTCTTAAAATTACCTTTGCACTGCAGGAGCCGCAGACAGATCTGTAAGAGAAACAAAAATAAATCAATACGCCTTTATTCCTGAATATCAAAAGGGTAAGAAGGTTTTTATTCACTTGTATGATAAATCTGTGGAGTTTAATTGGGCTGTTGATCAACACCAATAATCAGCGTGTGTACTCGTCTCCATTATCAAAATTGTTCCACCCAACAATTCAATCTGACCTAAAAATAAAGTGGTTTAGATAATCTGCCTTAATTGTCAGCAGACCTGTCTGGTTGCTCGTGTTTTGTGCCCTATTGGGAGTTTGCAGTGGTGAAGTCGCTGTGTTCCCAGATTTCAGCAATTACATTGGTGATTACGGTGTTACCAGAAGTGACAGAAATGATGGAGAACGAAAAGAATGAAAATAAGACACAAGTTGTAATAAACTGTAAGTACTGTCCATTAAGTAAATATGTATGAATTATAGCTGTTTCAAAAAATGAATTTAGCAAAACTTCATTCAAAATATTAGATTTTTTAACAGACATTTGCTCAAATCTGTAGTCTCTGAAAATTACTACATGTTTTGTTTAGTTTAAGTAATTGATTTGTTCATTTTTAAAAGGCTACAATTTTATCATGAATGCTTAACTTTGTTAAGTGATATTTAATGTAAAAAGAGAAATAATTATATTAAAAATAAAACTGCACACAAATGTGTAAGTGTGTCAATGTGAGCTTAAGATTGAAGCCGAGCAGCAGCTGAATCAATCTTTTCTCTTTCTTACACATCCACCCAGAAACATGAATTATGAAAGGCAGCAATTATGAAAGAGCATTTGTAGAAAATGCTGTTAACTTTTTCTCGAAATTTGGGGATTTTAGTAACCAGCAGTATTTTTACCTTGAATTTTGTGTACGGCCCTGGAACAAACATTAAAGATTAAAGTTTTCTTTGATACCTTTTACACAGTAAGCAGGTTGACGGCCATGAGAAGAGAGGGAATTTCACTTTGCAGCAGCAGCAAACCTGAGAAAATACCCATTCACACACACACGCACACACACACACACACAGAGTTACTTAGACAGCCCAGTGAGAAACAGTAATGAAGAAAGTTTCACTCCGTTACCTTGCCTCTCTTCAGGTTATTGTACAGCTCTTTGTTCTGAAGAAACTTCTCCATCTCTGCTTTGACCAGCACTCGCCGGACATTGATGACCTCTTCCACTGTCAAGGCGAGACTCTCCACAGGGTGGCTGAACTCCTCCTGGAAACAACCGACAGCAGAAGAAGAGAGATCAGTCTGAGCTCTTTTATTAGACGCAACTAGAGCTGATGTTCATGGCCTTGGAAAACAGCACCTGACAAAACAATCTCACCACAAGGTGTATTTAGTAGCTGTTCTGGAGTTTTCGATCATATCACATGATCATCATCAGCAGATGGAGTCTGCACAGTTGTGATGGAATTGTAGATGTTCAAATGGCCTTCCTTCAGGACTTTTATCAGTTTTGACTTAAAAGTTGAGGTGACAAAGATCATGTTGAATGACTGATTGCTCTAGAACAGTTACAGCAATTTAATCCTCAGTTTTTACTCCAACATGGACAAGAAGTCCTTACAAGGGCTCTGAAAAAAAAGAACGTACAATTCCATGACCACTAGGCAAACCTACATCTGCTGATAAAGATGACATATGACCGAAAGCACCAGAACAGCTGCTAAATGGACCTTGTGGGGAGATGAAAGATGATATAGACTATTTCCAGAAAATATTTGAAACGGGTTCATTTGTATTGGAAACACATTAATTGGAATTAATCTTACCACAATGGCAGATTTACTTGTTTCAAGAAAATTTTATTTCAAGGACTCAATAATAGATTAAGCAGACTTGATAGGATGAATATTTTTGCAGTGCACTTTCATTACAGGGACCACTGACAATTCATATGAAGCAAAGCACCAGCTCTGACGCAGACTGTGATTCTAACTCACCATCCACTGGCGCTTGTCTCCGCCTCTGGAGCACGACATCGTTTCTGATCCCTCTGTGGTCTCGTCAACTGAACTCAGAGACAGGCGGGCTGGAGAGGGCGGCTCCCAGCCATGAACTGGGAAGGAAGCTGGAGTGATGAAATAGATAAAAAGCGAAAAAGACAAGGAGGAAATAATGAGAGTTTATCAGGGGAAATAAATAAGACCGAATCAAATGAGGACAGCATCAGGGAGTGAATGAGAGAAAGCCACAAATCCCAGTCTAACAAGTCCATTAATTACACATCAGCCTCTTTCATTCAGCTCCATCTTAGATCTCAGCCCTTCAGAGGGTTTGTCGATTGAATTTAACACTGTCATGTATTATTAATCTGATTTCAGTGGAGTGATTCAGCCCATGCTGCCACATCTGTAACTTAGATCACAGTGAGAGGTCTGCTCAGCGGCTGGTCTAAAAGAGGAGCTCACAGGAGGCTCAGTTAACCGATGGTGGGAAGGGGGTTAAAAACAGACCACACACACACTGGTTGCCTGTTCGATTCTGCAAATGGAAGGTGTCAATTTGACTGTAATGGAAAGTAAACAGGCTGAGAGGAATGGCTGCAACAGGCCGGTAAACATCATCAGTTCATACAATTTGGATCAGCTGCTGATGACAGCTGGGGCTTACAGGCTTACATCCTCACATGCACACGGTTAAGGCTGGAGAGTCCCCTGTTGGCAGAGTTATGTAGTACATAATAAATCTCCATCCAACTATTATTTGGCCTTGTCTAAGGCTTCTGGCATCAGCAGCATGGATCGGCTTGCTTCTTGCAAAAGTCAGGATTGTTTTTCAAACAATTACCTCTGGATGTGGACGGCCAGGCTGCTAATGCATGAATCATGGCCATCAAACGGAGAACATCCGCTCCGTGGCTTACGCGCAACACACAATTCAAACCCATTAGCTTCAACCCGCCTTCACTCAGTTACACTTTATCAGCACATCTTTATATTTGATTACAATCCATCACAACACTCTCAACAGCTTAATGGCTGATATAATCCCTGTCAACTGCCCCATGTCAGCAAGGGCTGTAGGGACTGTACCACTGTGGACTGAAACAGTAGTCAGCTCTAATTTCAGTGAGGTAACTGTAACTTGATGAGGTTGGTGCTTGAGGTATTCCTGAGGATAGGTTGGAGGCAGTGGGGGGCGTAATGTCTCCACAGCAAGTGAATAATTTATTGCCTTGAAGGTTTAAATAAAACCCTTAAAAATTCTATATCTGGCAAGGAGTCTGTAAGTAGTTCTAGTAAGAAGCCGTTGGGTTTTGTCATGACTTTGCAGTTGATGCACTACTGCTTTCCTTCCAGGCCTCAAGGCAGAGGAGCTGGAAACTTTAAAAAGGGTGTTTAGACTGGTGGCCTCTGTATCGATGATCTTAGTGCTCTCAGTTTAACTGTTTGTGGGGGCTTGGGTTTGATGTCAGTTTGTTAAATTATCTGTAAAAATCTCCAGTTCATAAATGTGAGGATATCTACAGTCCCGCTCACCATTACTGGCACCCATGATGTTTAAGTACATAATGTGGAATATCCATCTCCAAAGACCTTGGCATCCCTGTTTCAAGAGTGCTAATGTTATTTAGAAGTTTGCCAAGCATGGAACTGTCAAGATCCTCCCTGGACATGGGGGGGAAGAGAAAAATTGATGAGAAGTCTGTGAAGGTTGGTGCGAATGGTGGACAAAACATCACGTCAAACAACCAAAGAACAGTCTGGGTTCATGGTTTCAACAAGCAACATACGCCGCACACTAAACCAAACAGGGCTTCAGGGGGCGAAGGCCAAGGAAGATACCATTGCTGAGGAAAAGACATAAAAGGAACGACCAATCTTTGCCAAAGAGTACTTGGAAAAACCACAATCCTTCTGGGAAAATGTTGGCAATGCACACCAACAGTTTGTTTACAAGGAAAAGAACACCCTACCAACAGTTAAGCATGGTGGAGGATCCATAATGCTGTGGGGCTGCTTTGCTGCATCTGGTACTGGAGGCCTTCACCGTATCACAGGAATCATGAAATCGAAGACTTATCATGAGATTTTAGAGCGAAATGTCCTACCCAGTGTAAGAAAACTTGGTTTGAATCGAAGATCATGGGTCCTCCAGCAAGACAAAGACCTAAAGCACACATCAAAAAGTACTCAGGGATGTTTGAAAAAAAGGAAAAAAAAAAGAACTGTTTTCAAATGGCCAGCAGAGAGTCCTGATCTCAATCCGAGCTGAAATCTGCCATTGGGGGAAAGAAACCTGCAAACGTTGAAGAGCTTGAACAATGTGCAAAGAAAAAGTGGGAGAAAATACCAGCTGAGAAGTGCAAGAAGCCTACAAGAAACGTTTGGAGGCTGTCATCACTGCCAACAGGTGCGCAACCAAATATCAAAGAGGGGTGCCATTATTGCTGCACATGCTGTTTTTTCTGTTTCTTCTTTGAAATTACAATATATAAGTTGAAAAAACTATTTTCTTTGTTAAATTATGTTGGACCTCCAATTTAAGGATCCTGATGATATAAATTTCGTACATTTCTATTTATTTCTGAAGATACGGTAGAGGTTATGCAAAAAAAGTGCCAGTAATGCTGAGCAGGACTGTATACAGACTGTGGAAGCCACAGACTGGACTGTGGTATAACTGGCACTGTGTCCCCTTCTGTGGGAGGAGAATTAAAAATGCAGCAAGTGGGAATCATCTGGCACTGAGGGCCAAGAGTCTGCAGGTTTTCATTGCAAGCTGCCTACAAGTTTTTAATGGCCATAACTCAGTGGTAAGTAGAGTGACTCACTGAGCCGTCATTAATGGGGCCCCCTTAAAAAAATGACAATTTATTCGTATGGTATAAAGTCTTTAGATATTCTCCAAAAATCAGTATGATCGTCTTTGGACTTCTAACACTTTGAATTAATGTAGAGTCTTGTTAGAGGTGCACACTGTAATTCTTCAAATGGTTTCCAGTATTGATGTCTGGTTTCCTCTTCTGATGAGTCAAAAACCACCATCTGATGAAGGTGTGAAGCAAATAGACTCCATTAACAATTTTGCTAATATTCCCTATTTGGAGTGCTGGAAATCTCTAATTTCTATGATATTTAAGAAAGTTCATGACCAGCTTTAACCTAAAAATGAGTGCCCTGTAAATCAGATGGTATGTTGCTTGTGAAATGCTTTATATATAGAAGTTAACCTTTAATAAACGTAAGAAGTATTACCAAGAATAATCAGTCTATATTTGCATACTGACCTCTGTGATTAGGAAGAGGGCCGGCGCCAGTTAGCGTCCTGGACCGAGGCCTATCACCCCTCAGCCTGACTGCTCCGCCCAGCCGGGCCGACTCAGAGAGGGAAGGAAAGATATCGCCACGGAGCAAGGCCAGGTCGTGCTCTGAAAAGGAGCGATCTCTTTTCAGGGGTGTGGGGGAGCTCTCTGCCCTCCGCAGCTCACCGTTGTCTGGGGACTCCTCCTCCTGCGGAGGGGATGGAAGTTGGAGAGGGTTAAGGGCGGGGAGGAAGTGTAAACAGGAAGCGAGGGGGCAAATTAGGAGGGGTTGGAGGTGGAGGAGGAAAATAAAGGAAAGGTGAAGGACAGAAGGTGACAGAATAAGAATGTATAGATAAAGAAAATGTTTAATTATTTAATTGACATATAAAGAGAAGACAAATGAGAAAAAATGTTTCTCACTATTGGGCTACAGCTATGGGTCATAGAGCCTGCCAGTGACAGGAGATAGAGGAGGCTTAAACTCATGTAAGAGACTGGGTTTTATAAGACATCTGTAAAATATTTTCACGGTAACCACAAAGATGAGAAGAAAAAGGTAGAAGAAGGTGAGCTGTATGCATGCCACCTTTTCTAACCTATATTTAGCTTACTTATAGTACATGCAAATGGTGAGATGAAAAGGAAAACAGAAGGCACTGAAAAGGCAGCAGTAAACATGCCCCTCCCCCTGAATGAAGCGGACGTTAGTTTTGACCTGCCGCTGGCTCCCTCTTTGGGCCAGTGAGGATATTTTTTTTTAAATACTGAAATCTAAGGGAGGACCCCATAAGGTAAATCTCAACTGTCTTGTTTGACATTTCTGGTCCTCTTGCAGGCCTCCTAAACCTCTTATTCCTTAGGAGCGAAGATCGAAGATTGAGGAAGGATCTCTGAGGAGCCACGAGCGAGGATACACGAGAGCAGCCTTCACAGAAGTCTTCTCTTCCTTCTTTAGATATCAGTTATTGATTGGGCGCTGCAGCGGATTGTACTGATCTGATACATCCGTACATCACTGGAGTTTCATACCACAGTAAAGGCAGATATCAGATTATCAAGTGTTTTACTCCAAAGTTTTACATTTCTTTTCTGATTCATCATCTGTTAAACATCTGTGTTCAGAATCTGTGTTGTAGGTCTGAACAACAAAAAGGTCCTCAAACAACTTTCTTCATTTATTAGAAAGAGTTACATCCCCCATTATCTTTTATTATGCATACAATTAAAGTCAGAGGCAGTCTAAGAGTCTGTCAGCAAGAAAGACTTTCAGTCACATTTGAGGCTGATAATTCCTGAATGTTGGTTTGATATGATTTCAACTTTCCCTGAAACTTAGCCTAAAAAATCCTTTCCAAATAATGAATAAATAGAAACACACTGCCAGTAGAAATGATCCTGTGCCTCTTAGCAGGGCACAGTACACAGTGTAACCACAGAATGCAGGGGATTCTTCATGTGCAGGTAAACAGTTACAGATAGAAACGCTGCTGCAGTAATAACTGTGAGCCTTTGTTCATATCAGCACAGTGCAAATGTGTGCAGACGCAAATTCAATCAAAATCTTCTCTAAAAACATATTTCCTCATTTCCTCTCTCCTCACATTTCCTAGCGTCTCTCTGTGCATCCCCCTTGGGAGGTACTAAGATGCAAGTGAGGGAAACGTGGATGAAAAGACAATTTCCCAGGTCATCCCAGTCCTTGTTTCACTTCCCTCCCTCTCTCCAATCTGAGCTAAAAACACCAGTTAGCTCTAAGAGCCCCCACTCCCGAAATATGTCAGTGTTCAAGCTCCTGTCTGGCCTCACCTCAGAGATGTTCATCTCCTCCATCTCAGCCAGAGTTGGAGCCTTGAGCAGGATGCGAGGGCGGGACGGCGGCCTGGGCCCGGGCTCTGCCACGGACAGGTCGATGCACGAAGTAGATTTGACATTACAAGGACAAGTCTGAGCCAGACAGGGCAGAGAGCCAAATGCTGAGGGAAGAGAAACCAAAAGCACGGCCAGGGAACAAATAAGTCAGAAGCATTTAGATCAGAGGGCAGGGATTCTGACATGGAGCATTTTAGCATCAATGACTCATTTTAAGACATCAGTACTGTATCAGAACTGTAGAACAACAATTTCGAACTGCACTTCCAACACTGAGAAACTGAAATACTTATATACTTGTTTTTTTTTAACTAAAAAACAGCTGGTAAGGATTCAGTGCCTTCCTCATGGACATATCAACAAGTATAGGGCTCGCTAAAATGAAGGTTGAACTCAGGTCCCACTGCTGAAGAGGTGATTCATCTTTTTCACAAATTACCCATAGCAGTTTTAAACAAAGCAAGTTTTCAACTCAGTGTGTTTGTTTAGTCTTGTTCAGATGGTGTGTTGTACGATTTCACCATCTCTCCTAAGACTCCTTCATCAACGGCACACACACTGAATGACCTCGATCTTTAAATAGCTGGACAACATTTATGAAATCCAATGTCACCTCCACATGAACTGTAGCTTTAAACAGAAGAAACACTCATTTTACACACTACAGCTGACAAACCTGAATGCAGTACATAACTGGAGTTTGACCCTCACAGGCTACAGTACAGTACAGAGTGTACAAGCTAGAGCCTCAGCCCTGAAAGTCATTATTTAGCAGAACGGTTGGTCCATTCATTTCAATAGAACATTTGGTCTCTAGACAACATGACCCACACTAAAAGCCAAGCAATGACTTTAAATAAGCAGTTTAGAGACAAACACAACACACAGTCATGGTGTGTCAAGAGGAATCATAGGACCTCTTATCTGTTACTTCACATCACCGTAGAACAATTTGTGAAAAATGTTCTTTTATCCTAATCAAATAAAACGTTGTTTAATATACTGTATACTATAATATATTTACACACACACACATGCAAAGTGTTAACATAAATCAGCATATTCATTATGTTTTGTTTAGCACTGAATGTTTTTGTCCCCTTACGCCTGGAGCTGGGAAGGACCACAGGCCTGAGCTTTCTCTCCTGCTTGATCTCAGCCAGGACCCGGTCATGGAGGGACTGCTGCTGCGGGGGAGGAGGGGGGAGGCTGCGCTCCGATACCTAATGTGGACAAATAATAAGAACACATCTATGCTTCTGAGAAATCTAAAAGTGATAGCTATTACAATAATTCAATTGTGCTTGCCTGTGTGCACCACTAGCCATAATATCTGTGGTGAACACTGCAAATCTGAAATCAAATTATTTTAAGTTAACGAGCTGATTTAAAGAGGTGGTATCATGATCATTTTCAGGTTCAAAATCCTATATAGGGGTTGTGCCAGGTTTACATTTGATTTTCAAAAATTCAATCTTTGTTGGGAGTTGCACATGCGCAGTTCCTAGTTAAGGACTACTAGCCAATCAGAAGCAGAGAAGTGCGTGTCAGCAAAAGGCGGTAAACAGCTTCGATTCAGCTGTAGGCTACATGTTGCCAACCAGCTTGGCAACATGGACTGGAGCAAGAGTTTCAGAGTGGTGAGTTATTAATCTGTAACAAAAGTAACTTTCATCCACAAAGTTTTAACTGAGCTCTGTCTCTACATCACAGTAACAACTTTATGTCCACTGACTGCCTCGAGGGTAGCCAGTGTTTGGAAGGGAGAAGAAGTGTGTGCTGCAGCTCAGTGTTTTTCCACCTGTGTTTTTGAGGGTGTGTCAGACTGGCCTCTTGGCGAGCATTATATGAGACGCATTTAGCTTTTATCCTTGTGATGTCACAGGGATGAAAGGGAAGCGGCAGGACTACAAATGAGCTGTTTTCAGGAAGATTAGAGCAGAGTTTTTTGTCAGAGATGGGAACTCCCTTTGGGCTGGACTTTGGGCTTTTTCACTTTGCAAACCTATGCATGCACAAAAAAAAGTTTATAACTCAATAAAGGAGAGAGAAAAGGCCAAAAAGCATAACACCACCTCTTTAAAACAAATCTCTGGGTGTGAAAATACATATGCAGTATATGGGTAATATGAAGGCTAGAAGTTTTAATAAGTTCAGTTATCAGCTAGAGGCTGGTGTTAATGAATATAATAAGCTGGCATCAGTAATGTATTAGTAATGGATAAACATATCAGGGAGAAGTGGATGTTAGTAATGTATCAGTCTAAACAAGTTATATAGAAATATAAACTAATGTTAGTATAATAATGTATTACCTAAAAGCGTGCTTTAACTTGTGTCAGTGTCAGCATTGATCAGTAATATATCAATTGCAGTATCCAGTCAAAGCTATTGTTAGGGGCTTCTGACATAGCGTTTATAGTTTGAGGTTAGTAGCTGTTAACTAATCAACAGTGCCAAAAAACAAGATCCCAGACTAATGCTACAGTTCATGTCACTCTGAAGTTCAAACAGGGGACAAGTGGGCTCGAGACAAAGGCTGTTCACTGTCACAATAACCTCATTAACCTTTTTTTTTTACAGACACTATGAGACATCTTTGTTTCTAAGCCCGATTATTTATTGTTTACAACATTCTCCACTGCTTCTGTATGACACACTCAGTGGTTTTCCAGGTATACTGTATATGGCCAGAAAAACAGCCCACTTCTATGCACCCGTCTGCACACTGTTGTAGTGAACTTCTATTACAAACACACTCACTGGTTTAAGTGGAGGTCTTGATCTGATGAAATCCAGTATCAGTTCATGGGCATTTCTCTTTACTCTGGTAGGAATGTCACCACCCACCTGGGTAAGACAAGAGACACCACACCAACTGTAGCACTGTGTCTGTAAAGCATACAGGAAGATGCAGCCATGCAGCAATGTTCTACAGAGAAATTAGCACAGTAGTATTATTAGTAGTAGTATTTAGTACATTGTGAGTTTACACTAGCCAGAATGTTAAAGCCGCATTAATAGATATTTGGTCACTTGGGGCCAGACAAAAACAACAAGCAGTAAACACAACAATGGCATAAAGCAAACATGTTAGCCTATTTACCTTTTAACACATTCAGCAGCAACATTAGTATGGCCACCTGAAAAATCAGGGTCCAATATCCCCTCTCCCTTTACGTCTGTTTTGGTCTCTGCCAACTCTTGAAAAAGATATTTGTCTCTTTAGAAGCTAAATGCTCCACTATGTTCACCACCCGGCTGCTAACCTTGTCTGCCATTTGTTGCTGGGCAGGTAGTGTACAATAGATTTATTGAAAACTACTACCGGCTGTGGCTGGAGACATGGCTGATAAGAATTGTGAGACTGAACCAAAACAGTTAAGTTGCAGGCAGTAAAACTAAAACAAAGAGCTGAAAGAAGCTGAAATGCTCCCCAGAGCTGAGGGGAACCGCATAGCTGGCTGAAGATTTTCTGCAAAACTGCTGCCAGAACAACAGAAGGCAGAGCGCAGTCTTCATTAATATTAGTGTTCTGAGGCTGAATTAAATATATGTGCCCGTGGAAAAGACCTCAAGGTGACTGCCACATGTATGCCTGGCCTGCTATACAAGATTTTCTTTCTGTGACATACTCTATACAGTATATGGTACAGTGGACTGCCATAGAAAGAGGAGAGTGGCTTCAAGGTCATTAAATGACAAACAGGGGTCAGTCTCATTCCCGTCTGCCCTCCAAGTCCTCGTGCTCCATTTGAACAAAGACAAGTGATGATGAGAACATTTCAGAGAAGAAGGATTTCATGATTCATCATTTCTTCCTCAAGGTCTGTGTTGGTTTGGTTAAGCTGCAGCTCACACCTCTGCTGACATTTCAACAGCTTGAAGTGCCTACCCTACAACTGACATTTGAACTGATATTTACTCTTTAACTGAAAGTTCACCTAACTCAGATGACACTTCAACTGCTCTTAGTGCTTCCAGACCAACTGACAATGCAATGATTTACAGTGCACATATTTTCATCTACACCTGAAATGTAAATTGCTTTAATTTCTTGTCAGCTGCTTGTCTTACTCCTCGAATTACAGTTTAACTGCTTTCAGTGTTTAATAATCAACTGCCAATTTCAATTTCTCTTGTCATGGCATAGACATTTCAGTTTCTTACATTTCTTCATCATAGCATATGTAATGCTTCACTATTTTTTTTTTTTGTCTCTCACCATGACTTTGCGTAGCTGGAACTTGCGAGTTCGTATGTCCTGCATCAGCATCTCAAAGGGTGTGAGGCTGAACTCTGTGGGCAGCGGGTTGAACGGCTGCTCCTGCACCTTCTTCAGCTTCACTCCCTGCCTGAGCTCCTTCATCAGCTGCACCCACAGACGTGCCTGGGATGGAAACAATAACAACAACGCAAGTCTGCATTCGTCCACACTGCCTGCTTCAGTCAAACACACAGCTGCATTGTCCTCCCTGTCACAGGGTGCCCTCGCTCGTTTGGTCTCACCCAGTCTCTGTGTTTCAGTGCGTCCAGCTCAGCTGTTGAGTCTTCCACAGCTTCACCTGTTGTGATCTTCTTCAGCATCTGTGCAACAAAGAAAAAAAAAAAAAGACACGTTTGGCTTTTTTTAAATAACTGAAAGCTTAAACACGGACACGAGTAACATTTCAAAACACTGGTCTGGCTGCCACAGAGTGCGAGATCTGAAGCTATGGCAACCAGCAGCGCTTGTTGAAGCAGCAGCCGGTAGCTCCCTTAAACTTTGCTACACTTTTTTTTTTTCCCAGCTTTGTTGCCAAAACTTGCATTAACTCTGACATACAGTCATTGGAAGATGAAGACGGGGGTTTTGGATTAAAGAGCAGCTGACCACAATCCACCCGGCCCAAACAACCAGACCAGGCGCCACGCGGCGGTTGCGGTGATCTGCTCCTAAATATCCAGTCTGGACAAAATGGGACACATGTCGACCAAGCAACGGAATTCAGAGACTGTTGTACCCACATCGTTACAGAGACCTGCCCCATCAACATCCTGGGTCAAGCACTTGGCAGGTGGTCCATGTTCCGAGCTGTCTCGAACATGGACTCGAGCAAGATGAGGGGAAGTGGACTTTGTGTTTTACATCGATGATGCTTGGGGCACAAATGCAGTCAAGATGGACCCAAATGTCAGATGAAACTTCCATACTATCATCTGGTTGCAGCTGTTTTCATTCACCCCAGATGCAAATTCAAAAAATGCAATGTATAGTGTTTGGGGTATCTGTGTATGTATACAAATAACTGTATTGTTTTATTTTATGTTACCATATTTTAAAAATAGGTCTACCCTTAATTATATGTTGTGTGTGTAGTATGAAGGAACTACAAATTTCGTTACATTATGCAGGCTCGTGCTGTTTGAGTAATAAACAACCTTGCACCTCAATAACTGCTGTATTTTCATGTTGAACCCCCTATGCGGGATTGTTTATAATTATTCTGATGTCAAAAGTTTTATATCTTGTCTATGTATTGCTTTTAGTCTGTGACCCTGACACCTGCCTGGTGGTGGGTATCAGAAGGTATTGCTGCCTGCAACAGTTTCTCTTCTAATCACACTGGCACCTGGGGGCTCCAAAGTCCAAACTAAACTAATTCTACAAAAGGTAGTTTTAACCTGGAACTTTATTTGGAGGTGAAAAAACAAAAGTGATGCCCAAAATGTTAACAATAATGTACATGAAAGAGCATGTGCACATGCACAAGTAGACTGTAAACAAGCTGACAGGTTTAGATTAATTAGCTACCACTAAAGTTAACAGGTTCAAACCAAACAGCCGGTGGAGTTTTGACCACTGGTAGTGCCATGAAGCATTAGTTTTACAAGCCATTTTTGTTTGTGTCACATGCACATAGACGCGCACGTATTACGTGGGACAGTGCAATACAAAATTCCGATGATAGTTTCATACTATTCCACTAATTGACAGTTGATGTGGTAACATGTGAAGAAACGTATCAATGCACCAGCAAAGGTAAGGGGAAAAGAAGACAGCCAGCTGGCAAACATGGATGTAAACGATGCAGAACTTTACTGCTTATCTGCTTAACTCAGATAATAACTGGACAATTAACTGAATTACTGTGGCGCAACAAGTCTTAGTTGCATCGTTGAAGGACACAGCATACACTTCAATCAAATTAACGACTCTACTGGGTGGAAATCCATCTGCTAAAGACGCAGTGCCTACCTTCTGTTTGTACCTCAACAGATCAACAAGGTTAAAACAACTGCAGTGACACAAGAGAAGTCAAGAAGCCAAGGCTGAGCACTGGAAGGAAACTGTGGAGGCGGCATCTTCAGTAGTTTAACTGTCTCTGCTCAGAAGCATGTAAACAGAAATATTAATGGAGCGGGGCTATAAGCATTTCAACTCCAAAGAGTGCGCACACAGTGGGGTGCAGGCCACTGGAGGCAGAGACACTGAAACAAATGAACAGCAGCTCATGTATCTATTTTCCTGTATTCATCCCCTAAATGTTAAAAAAAATAACAGTAAACAGGTGTTCTTTTTTTTTAAGGGTTACCTTATTATTGCCGTGACAACCTAACCCAACCTACCTCCTTGGCATCTCTGATCTTGATGAGGAAGGTCTGCAGCTCCAGAGTCTCTACAAACAGAGCCCTACAGACAGCCTGGTAGTGCTCTGGAACCAAGCTTGGGTTGGTCAGCCGAGACGCACACAGCGCCATCACCTGGCGGAACGTACACACCGGCTTTATCACTCCCTCCTGCTCCTCCTCTTCCTCCTCCTCTTCCTGGCCACTGTACCCCTCATCTGTTGTGCCGTTCCCGGCCGTGCTGTCACCCTCTTCGCCCTGGTCCCCCGCAGCCATGCGTTCGATGAGACGCTCCAGCTGCGGGCTGAGCTCCCGCTCCTCGCTGTCGTCCAGTCCCCAGTCCAGAGCTCGGTAGATGGCCACACCAAGCGAATGGACCAACTGGAGGGATGGATGATGAGGCACGAGTGAAAAGGTTGACTAATAACATTTCCCACAATAACTTTGTGTAAAATCTGGCTGAACTAACCCTCAACAATAAGCATTTCATGAGAGCTAGCTAAGACAAAAGCTTTTAATTCAGCATTAACATGAGATTTTAAGAAAAGATTTTAAGAAATGATCAAGTTTTTTTCAAATACACGGTTGGAAAATAAGGGTTAAGTGAAATGTAATTTTTCACCTGAATAAATCTTTTTGTGGAAAATAAAAAAAAGGTCTTGTAATACCTGATACTTAAAGTAAATTATACAATAAAATGCATTTTACGGTCACCATTTGAACAAGTGCTTTGTGTCGCTCTTCTTTCTTTCTCACCTGACGCTCTGTAGCAGGTGGAAGAGGAGGCGCATCAGTGTCATCTGAAGAGACAAAGGGGGAGATACACAACCAATTAGGGCCTGCGATGTGCAGAATTTTACTTACAGGATTATTGTAGGTGATTTCTTTACTTTTTTTCCCCCATTCAAATGTTTATCATGACAGTTGCTCGTCTGATATTTCTGCCAAGATTCGATTGTTAATTCACTTTTGTTTCCAAACAACATAGGAAATAACTCTGAAGACCGTTAATAAGGTTATAAACTTTAATCTACTGAAAAAATTCAATCCAATGAGGCTTTTATTTTGCCGTGTCATTTTGATCAAAAATATGCTGCTCAAGTCAATAATACATATTGTGAATAAATAAAAAAGTAGTGACATAATAGTGTTTCTCACTGTATTTTTCACATTTTGGGGAATTCTTTAAGAACATCTGTGTTCACTTCTGTTAATCTGGGCACAGAATTGCTTTATCTAGTCACATTTTACTGTGGTGACCAAAATTAATTAGTTTATCTATTTTTGTGTAAAGATGTTTGTATGTTTTGGGATACTAAACTGGTCTCATAATAGTTTCCATCTTTTTCCCAGTAGAAGTTGATTTTCTTATCTACTTAATGCAGAGTAATGACACGAGTCTTCACACATGGTTTTAAAATGTGACTGTGCATTTTGTCAGTTTTATTAGTAAGGGGATATCGTCTTAATTTCACTATCTGTCCAAGGTTTGGCTCGTTTCTGTGAACAGAATGGATTTTGTTTTCTTTTGGGGTTAGTGTCCTATTTCTCTTCATTAGTCTGCCCCAGATTTTTCTGCCATATAAAAGAATTCTTTGATATTTTTTAAAACTTTAATCCATATTTTAATCAGAAGGCTTGATTTCAATAGTTTACTGTAATGTGCTCCTCAATTATTTTTTCTTATCAGTTTCATATGAATGTGAGCATTTGTGAAAACCACAATGACAGAGAAGAGACAAAACAGGTACGGCTTATGGTTTCTGCTTCTTTTATGAGTTTCTTTCCAAAATAAAGCTTTTACCTGACAGCTGGCACTCTGCAGTTTTCAAGAAGACAGATTTATACTTCATATTAAATTTGATTTGCCACTTCCTGTGTTTGGAGATACATATAGATACAGATATTACTTTAAACATTGCCTGGGGCACTTTGAACAAAATCAGGAATGCTTCCAATAAGAACCCAATATATGTGTCACTAATAGCCATGCTGTGAACTTTATAGCAATAATAAAAAACTAAGTCAGCCTGTTTTCAATCTACTTACTAAATCAAATATGTTCCTCCATATGTCCACAGCCATAACTTGGCCATGCATTATTGTGTTGCAGCCAGGTTTGGCATGCCTAAGTGTGTGTGCGTGTGCAAGAGTAAAAAAGCTCTTTCTCCCAGCTCAGATGTCAGTAATGACACCCGAGAGGCCTGAAACTCCTCGATCAGCAGCTCTCACTGCAGAGAAACAGGAGAATGGACGGACAAGAGAGAAAGGAGACAGAGACAAAGACAGAGAGAGAGAACCCGTGGAAACATCAGGGAAGAGAGAAAGCAATGAAAGGAGCGCGAGGTCAGCAGAAAAAAACATGAGAAATGGAGCGGTGTGGACGTGGTGATTGGGGAGGGGGGCAGCCTGCCACAACATCCTTCCCTGTCAACAACAAAGTGCTGAGAGCAGGACATGTCACTGTTTCCCGTGTGAACACAGACACAGTTTCAATCTGCAACAAAAGGCAGCAACTGACCATAGAGGAGGGCGAAGAAACTCTCTATTACAGAGTGAGATGATAACATGAACCCCTGCGAACCAGTCAGACAGGTTCAAATAATATAGCCAGTGGTAGTTGCACCGGTTTCCCACAGTTACGGGTCAGTAAGCACAAAAGGGGAGAGGAATCTGCATCGGATACACTTTTTTAAGCGAGGATCTTGGAAAACACAACCCAGTTAGCCATGTGGACGGGGAAGTATGTTTTAGGCCATTGAGACGTTACAGCTCCATCACGCTGCGCTGCTTTTCTACCTGGAAGCACAGTACATCAGTTTCAACAATAAAAACAAAGCATTTGAATTTTAACGGTTTAGGTTATGAGCTTATGGAAAAGTTAATAGGACATTTCTGATCCAAAGGGTTACATTACAAGAGGGGACATCAGCAAGTCTACAGGCATGCTAGCATCTTTCTAAGGCTACTCATTGTAAAGAAAACCACACTGTAATGGATTAAAGTTGATTAAAGTTTCGGTAAACTGAAAATATGTAGTGGTTATTTAATATATTGGCACTATTAGAAAAAACAAGTTTGCCATCTACAGCAATGCTAGTGAATATGTGACGCTAAGTGCTAACATCCACATGGCAACATGCTAACAAGGACAATTTTAACACAATATTTCGCAGATATAACTAGTTCTAAAAGTAGTCTGTGTTCGACGTGACAGAGTTATCTGAGTGTACAAATTCTGTGTGGAACTTATGCATATATAGTGCACATATACAAAACCTCCTAAAATGGAACGAAACTTTTACCAAAATCTTACTGCTGCTCAATACAGAGTAGTTTTTTTAAGTAGCCGCTTACATGCAGCCACAAAGTATCGCTGAGGCTGATGGGATGGCAACTCATAAGTGTTGATAATGTTTCTAGAAGGAAAGTCAGCGGAGTCACCAAAGTTATTACAAATCATACTGCGGGGGTGTATGAAACAGGAATCTATCAAATAGCAGTACAGATATTTCAGTCTGGACCAAAGTGGTGCACCAACCGACTGACCAATCAACATGGCCGTCCGTTGAGCAATGCCACTATCACAGCTACAAACATCAGTCTGACTGGCTGACACCCCACGGTGTTGCTTCTCATTAGCACACAGTTCATACTGGCTAAAGATGGAAAATATTTCATCCTCAACCCCCAGATACCCCCACGCAAGATGGACCATCTGTTGCCATGGTAATAAGGACTGAGAAACTAAATTCAAAGAAACCACAAAGTGACAGAGAATGAAAACTGGGCTGGGGAAAGAGGGGAAAGAAATAAGAGAAGTGGAAAGGCAAGGACAGAAGATTTTCTTTTACACTTGTCACCTGAAATCACCTTTATCACTAACTACACGTCAGGTATAGCAGGGAGTAACCACCAACATGTCAGGTCAAAGTTGACCTTTGCACTTCTTAAAAATTATGAGTGCATTTATCGCAGGAGAACAATATTCAAGAAGAAGAAAAAAAAGACATCCATAAAATATATTTAGACATGATATCCTCAAAATAAATAAATAAATAAATAAATCAGGGAAGCATTCACATCTAGAGTTGCATGTTACATGCACTGACTGCATGAACCCTCCCCCCTGTGTGATGGAAATTTGGTATATTCTCTTCAAGAGCAGAGTGGCACTGTAATGGGGAACCGATTGCAAATCAGATTTTCAGTGCATTTTTTGAATCAGTGCACAGTCAGCGAGCTCAAATCTGCTTTTTGTCTTTCATCTTGTAAAAAGCAGTGATGCAAGCTTCTCATCTGACAGGAACGAAATGTACCTGGACTTTGACTTCCTGCTGAGTGCCTTACATGCTATTAACCTCACCCTTTAGCAGCCTTCAGACTGAAACTGTAATGAGCTTAATTTCAAACCGAGGAATTACTTGTGCAGTTGATGCATGAGGAAGATATCCAAAGTGCAAAAGACAAATCAGGAGCTTTTCAGAACCTCATACTGTATCAACACAGTCAAAGCGAGCACTTGGGAATATGGGACATTGCAGCCACAGTGAGCAAAACCAGGTTTTGGGAGAGATAATAGGATTTCCATTAGCCCCACTTAGTCATACATTTATTAATGAGGCTGAAGATAATGTAGTCCTGACTCACTTAAGGACAGAGCTGCACTTGGGATGAGACAGGACAAAAGTCAAAGTTCCAATCCTCAGTTTTACAAGTGTTATGTTTCCATTTGGGCTGGGTGTGGAGCTCAATACTTTTATTAGTATGGACTGAAATGTAGCACTGAGTATTGAAAACTGTCAAGTAGTGGAGGCTAACATTCAATGTCTAGAGTCTAGACAGATATTCTTATTGTTTGATTAGATAGTTCTTTTAAGCAATTACTTTTGCCAACTATAAACTAATTTATTCAGGCAAAGCTCTTTTACAGCTGATTTTGTTTTAGATACAAATTCACGTGAGAACTTTTTCTCATATATAATCAACCATAACCAACATGTTTTTCTTGTTACCAACTTTGACAGAAAGAGTCAAGGCTCTTATTTTGGTATTTAGGATGTTCTGTAATGCAGTTGAGGCCACAAAATGTTTCAAAATTGTATATCATCATTCTGTTTATATGTTAGTTCTTCAATATGCTCAAAGCTGTACTAATTAGTATTTTTAAATTGTCAATGGATGAAATGAGTAATGTGAAGCGACCAACAAGCAGGTACCCATTTTCAGCAAAAACACTTTGATAAACCCACTGTACGCTACCTGCCCGGCACCAAACAGCAGACAGTTATCAGCAAGCTGGTGAACATAGTGGATCAGTCAGCAGCTAAAAAGGATAGCGAATATTTATACTGGTTGGGTAGCCAGACACACAAGATAAGATAATATGTCAGTGTAGGCAAGTTACTTGAACACAGTGATCAAATTTTCATTACATATAACAAAAGTAACATTCCTTTACGAATTCCGGCGAATGCGTTCAGTTACTCTTTACTTTTCTTTTGTTACTCAGCCTAGCTCCATAAGATGCCTTCAAACAACTCCAAATCCATCCAGAAGAAGTTAGCTTAGCCTCAGTCTGTCCCTAAAGTCGTTCACACAGACTCTCCAACTCTGAACAATGCAGACACAGGTGCACTGGGGGCTAATGTTAGCAAGCCAGCTAAGAAATAATGCAGCTTCAGTCCCAGCTCATATTTAGATTCACATTGGGTTTCTTCTCTTTTGTTGATGGTTGTGTACAACCTGATGAGGTTTAGATTTCCAGGAAACAGAAAGTCATTTGAGACTGCCTAGGCTACCTGCTGCGAGTACTAAAACTATTCCCTGGATGGAGTAGCATGTACACCCACCGACGCTCAGTCAGACCGTCATTTTGATTGACAAAAACCAAATATATCAACTAAATGTGCCTTTTTCCAAGATTTTACCAGATTTTGATTGGCTCAGGTGAATCTAACTAAGAAGCTGAACACTTAGGTAGCATTGCTCTTGTGTCACCTGCTCATAAGGAGGCCACTGTTTGACCATGTGGTAATGAACGTTATGTGATGTGATCGAAAGCTCCAGAGCAGCTACTAAATGGGCCCTGTAGAGTGATTGTTTTCTCAGCTACGGGGTCCAAGGTCAAGTATGAACTCTGAACCTCAAGACTTTCCATGACAACTGGGTAAAAATCCACATTCCTGCTGAATAAGATCATGTGAGATGACTAAAAGTGTCAGATACTTGTAATAACAATCTGTGCCTGTCAGTGGCAAAAACAAGCACTTGAGCGGACGTACTGTGACGGGGCGCAATTGCCCACAAGGAGTAGTTGCAGCCCTGTTTTGCTGCTGCTCGCTCAGTACTGGACCAATTTCAAACAGTGTTAGACACAAAAACATGGGAAATTAGGGTACAGGTTGAGGTTAAGGACATAAACTAAAAATATTACATTTAAAATAGTACAAACAAGGGAAAAGCAGTACATTCTCACATTAAGATGCCCTTTAGGTGCAGACATTATGAGAGGAGATATTTCACTTTTAGCTACTATTTCGTTTTGTTAATATTTGGGAAAACAGTAATCTCAGACAGTGTTCTTGCCATTCTGAGAGGTCATTATTTTGTCTGGTATGGTTATGGCTGCACTGGTTTTTATGAAACAGTGTAATCAAACTCCTTTACTTGTTTTAAGGAGTGGCTCAAGGGATTGGTTGTATATCTTCTTGGAGGTGATAAGGTATTTCTCCTGACACTTGGACAGAGCACATCCGCAGACAAGGCCATTGTTTGAACAATTGCAGGTCCTATAGACGAGTAGAAGCAATACGTAAATGTATGAATGGAGATGCAATATGTGTGCTGTTACTTTCTAAGTATTTTATGCCATAACTGTTGCACATGGACAGCAGAGAGACGGGGGAATGACATGATGCAACAAAGTAATGAATGACCCAAGGGGAGTCACAGTATATGGCATGTGTCATTAGAGAATCCTCTGTGTGTTATTTCTTAGTTGCTCTTCTGTATATAGTTGTTTAATAAGTACTTTTTAAGGAAAGAAATGAATGATAACCAGGGAAAATATGAGCAACATTACAACAGCACTGCTCACAGAGACGACGTGGTGACCCCGGAGGAGGCGCAGAGGAAAAACCAGACAACGGATCAAGTTTTATGAGGTTATGTTAAAACACAGTTTTGATGTTGTATATTAATCTTTATGTTATTTTAATATATTGCACAAACATTTGAAGCCGGCATAGTAGTTATAAGTTATACTTTTATCTGTGCAAAATTAGGCCCAGCAGTAGGTTTTGGTGACCCTAAATTTGCATCTGTGAGTAGCACAAATATCAATTAAAGTGGTCAATAAAAACAAATCCATAAAACTACATTAATAAAACTACATTAATAATGAAGCTTGGACCTCAGATTATTGATCAATATTACTTGTTTCCACTCTAGGCCCGTTACCTAAAACTGGCACGATGTTTTGGGATGAAATTTGCCACTTAAAGTATGCAAATGGTCCTCTAGCCTACTAGCTGCATTAAAAATGCCGACAGACTGACTAGAATAGACTCCCTTCATGCTGGTTAAGGGATTTACACCACTGCTGCGATATGGATTGTGTTTACTCGTGGATCAGCTGCAGAGCGTAAACCAACACAGGCTACAAGGATGAACAACTCAGTTAATTAGAGCTAAACATCTCCTCAGTGAGAGCTGGGGACTAATGATCACAGCGAGGCTGTTGCAACCAGACGTGGTTCACCAGGATCTTAAGTAGTTCCAGTGTCTCCCTGTGGTCCATGAGGAGGATCCAAAGGATTTCCAACAAAATGAGGAACACTTTAAGTCATTATAGTCTGAATGAGTAGAATCTCACCAACATTACCTCTTCACCATGCAGACAGTAGTGTATTTAGTATTAAAAGTCAACTAAACTCGTGGGATCTGGGTCTCTGGGTGCAATTTTAAAGTTTAAGTCATGACTCTCACAATAACTAAATGACAAACAAATAAAAGGTTTAACACAGATGCCATCCTGTTGCCAAGCAACAAGAATAAAGCATGGCCTGAAGACAAACTGTGAAATCTTCCTGTAGATTCCTGAACAGGTGCTCAACAGCTGTTACTAGGCAAAAACAACAGCAGAAAAGGTTGTGATGATTGCTGTCAGCGCCCAAGACTGTGGAAATAAAACATTTTGTTTGAACAAGTGCCCTGGAAGGCACTGAATGTCTCAAAAGTGTGTATGTGACTTCACCATCGAACAGGAAATATACAGTGCAAATCAGATGCACAGACAGATCAAGTTTGGCCTGAAGTTGTCTCTGTGACGTCTGGAGCAGGTTTCATGGGTCGGCCGCAGTGGGGACATAAATACTTCACACACAGAAGGATATTATGCAGGTACAGGCTAAATTCAGTGGGGGGAACAAGTAGAAGACTGCGCAAAATCCTTTGGGCTTCCATCCATCCTTTGAAGTCTCCAAAACAGTCTTTGCAAGAGGAGATGCTAGGCTATGCTCTATGAATAATTAATCATTTACCGGCATAATACAAGTCATCCTTGTTGGCATCCGGAGTGCGACAAAATACTAGCTGTCCGAATCTAAATGCAGTGTCCGTTTGTGTAAGAGCAGTTCAAGGTTCTGCAAAATTATGAAATAATCCATCTGAAGGTCGATCAGCCAGATATATATTATGTTGTTTCTCTCCAGTGAACAGGATGTTCCTGTGTGCCAAACACCGTATGAAAGTCGGATAATTTCATATGGCTTGGTTTTAGTTTAATATTCTTTTTAACGTTAGATAGCCTACAACATGATTCTATATGTTTATCTCTGATAGACCCTCTTAAATTCTGCTGACACAGTCAGCTAAGCAGGGTATGGTTTAGTAAAATGTTTGAGAATGGTTCGCTCGGCTTAGTTGCCTTCTACCGGAGTAAGGTTGGATCACTAAAGAAGACGGCGGGAATCTGGCGGACCGGTAGAAAAAGTGAAGATTTTACTAAAACAGAGTGCAGATACATGGACATAACTTTAGCCGAAGTGAAAAGCGGCTCTTAATATGAAAAAAACAATGTTGTGTCAAACTGTAAATGCTAATTTACTATGCACAGGATGGACCCACTGCTAGAAATTACTTTTTCATATTTGAGTTTTGTGTCAGAGCTATTAAAAGCAAGCGACAGGGCAGTGGGGAGTTGGGGGAATCAGCGGGCAGCTGTCCTACCGTTGTGTCGGGGCTCCTGCCGTAATGACACGGTTCCGTCCCTGCGCAGGAGGATGGAGGACGGGTCCTTCACCCGGCTGACTCTCCCGGCGGGCGGGCGGGGCACCCTCAACCCGCTGCAGCACTGGTAGCACACCGCCCATGCCTGCTCCTCGTTGATGGGCTGCTCGTAGGACTTCAGCACCTCTTCCAGAGACAGTTCCCGGGGCTCGGCCAGGTCCCGCGGCTCTCCGCGGTCAGTGGGGGCGGTTACCCGAGAGTCCCCCTCCTCGGCGCTTCTGTTGGTGGATCTGGCCATGGATGCGATACCATGCAGGCCATCCTTCACTCCGTGGGCAACGAGGCCATTTATGCTGTCCGCTGTCTCTTGGTCGGCCCAGTCTCCTGTCCTCTGCTTGTCGTCTACTCAACTACCGCAGCTGCACCTCGTTATCACAACACTGTCAAACTCATTTACTAAAGGCAGCACTTCCGGTTTAAGTTTTCAAAAATAAAACCATGGTAACCAACCAGGTTACAAGGTTGTGAGCAATGTATCAAGACAAACGTGTAATTTACGGAAATTGTGTTTTTTCCCCTTTCCCCGACTACTGAGCTGCTGAAATTCCAACTACTTGAGTCCAGTGAAGATGAAATAATTTTATCATTGTTGCTGCTGTTTACATTCCCCCCCAGACACAAATTCAAAAAATACACTGCAGAATGTTCTGAGTGTATACATGTATGTAAATAACTGTATGTATTTTTTATTGACAATATATTATCATATTTACACATATACATTTAACCAGGAAGGGACTACAAACTTTATTTGCTTTATGGAATTGTCGAAAATCACTATATAGCCTAAATCTAATTTATTATCATTATTATACAACCTTGTGTGACAATGAATGATAACAATGACAAATACACAACTTTTTACCTTACCAATAAGAAGACTGTTAAGGTCTAATCATGTTTCATCTCTTTAACTTGACGTTAGACATTAGAGTCTAGATAGTTTTTTTACTATCATATGTCAATCACTTTTATTGTTCAATTTAAATTCAAATTAGCTCTATTGGCATGCATGTGTAACAATATTGCCAAAGCATCATACATACTACCTAAGAATAATCAACCCCATACATCTCATTAAACAAGAAATCAAAGCATAAAGTAATGTTTGTGTTAAAAATAAAAATAAATAATAAAAATAAAATAAATAAATAAAACAGCAAGTGTGTGTGTGCATGTGTTATAAAAAGAAAATGTACTAAAAATAAAATAAACAAAACACTAAGCATGTGCATGTGTTTGTGTGTGTGTTAAAGAATATATTAGAAATAAAATAAATAAATCAAACAGTAAGCATGTGTGTGTTTTGAAAAATTAAAATATGTAAAAAAAAACATAAAATTAAATAAATAAATGAAACAATAACGTGTGTATATATATTAATAGACAAAAAATTAAAAAATAATTAATTGATTAAAAAATAATTTTTAAAAAATCAGTATCAAATGTAAACAAAACAATTACTAAAATATCAAACGATCAAAATAATAACATGTCTACATTGCATTTTTTTTTAAATTTGCTGCATATTTCCGCATTTTCTGTGTTATCTGTTTGACACATCAGAAAATTGTGAGTAGAAAATATTCTGAAATTAGGTGCACATAGGCACGGTTTCAGAATACCTTTGGTGCTTTTATTTTGAAGGTACAGTCACCACACTTCCGATCATGGTCTAGCTAATTCTGCTCGACTTGACTTAGCTTGTTGCCATATCAGCGAATGAGAGACGATTAGCTCTGCGGGAGAACGTCAATCAGCGGCCGGTGAGGCAGAAACCGTACTCCCGGCTGTCGCATTACCCGCGCGCTAGTAGTCGAGAGGAGGGATGATTCACCTTTAACTATAATAACATATACTTGTTGTTTTACAGAAATATGGGAAGTGGGAGATGAGTGTTGACTGCAGGAATCCCAGTTCTTTCAGTTTATTCACCGGCGTCAATTACAAAGAATAAAGTAGAACATCTGAGCACTTCAAAATAAACTCGTTAAGGCATGCTGCAATGTTACAATTAAATGTGTTTAAACAATGTACATTTCAAAAGCCTCATCATTTACCACCATAGGCTAAGTAGGCTTCCAAACTATTTATTTTAAACTATTTACATATAGGGACTGTGAAGCTATAATGTGCTTGATTTATTAGAAATCACAAGTAGGCTACTCTATGCATTTTGCAGTTTCCCAATACATTTCTGGCGATTTTCCACTTGATATTTACTTTTTGTTTAATAAAAAACAACATTGGATTATGTCAAGTTGCTTTATACCATATTAGACCTTTTAGGCAACCAAATGGAAAATAATGTCATATTTTAGCTTATTTACCTCAAATTCCATTTTTTTTTTACATTTCCCTATGGTTTCCCTTAATTGCATTTTTTGGTGAATTTAATGACATTCTGACTCCACTTCAAAGTGAAAGAAATTGTGGTCAAACTGTGATGGATTACTGTTGTTATGTCAAGTAAGTTTTAGTCTCTGCAAATTTGTTTTCACTGCATTCCAAAATGAACTGTAACCAGTTTGGAAGCTTATTAAATGGTCTGTGCTTTTGGGAAGTGGTTGGCAATATAATACTATGAAGAGAACGTGTCAGTTCAGAAACGTGGGGTTGAGCTACCCTTTGTTTAGGTAGATGACAAGAATACAAAGTACGCATACAGTGCCTACAAAACATATTATCCAAGCAGCAACCACCAAAAGAGGGGGAGGAGGTGTCACTGTGTGGTCAATGTTGACTCAAAAACCTTTTTTCTGAATTATCCTCAAAATAAAGATATTTTATTCTATAATATGTTAGGTTCTCAATTTCCCAATTCATTTTTCTAGTGTGCGTCTTAGTGATTTCAAGAATTATTGTTCTCCCCTGCGTTTGACAGTTACATTTGCATATAAAGTTATGCCACAAGCACCAATGAAAATGAGCAAATCGACAGGTCTTAGAGAATGCAAACAGCTACAATGCCTGAAATCACTTTTGTGCAGCTGCCGAAGTCCCATAGAGATGCAGAATAAGAATCACAGGATGTCTCACATCATATTAAGGATTTAATCCTTCATGGACCTGTCCAAAGTGGCTTTTATTTTGAAGGCGAAATCGCCTAGTTTCCTGTTTTACTCTGGCTTCTTGTGTTATCTTGTTTTAGGAGGACGCCTGCCAACTGCACCTGCAGGAGCTTCTGTCTGCACACTGAACCTAAAGTGAAAAACGACACTTATATACTGTATTAAAGACATAAATCTGAAATATTATTAGGGGTCCAAGCAGCTATGTTTCTCTGGATTACATATTACTGCACTTACCAACAATTACTAAAGCAATATGTGCCAAAATAAAGACATTTTCACTTAACACCTTCCACATGCAGTTATACATATACACCTTATATTATTTGCAGCTATTTTTCAATTTATCAAATATCACATTATACATTAATCACTTTCTAGAATAAACCCTTCACATTATATTTCTAAAACTTAATTTTACATGACTGCCTGTGTTGATGAAAACCTTCTACCACTCCGCCAGAACTCCTGTTGTCCTTTAGAGCCCTTTTAGTTGTATTTATTTGTTATTCAGTTATGTATATCAGAACACACTGCTCTGTTATACCAGCAGATCCTCAGTTTTATTATCAACAGGTACACCAGTTCGAGTCACATGAGTCAGTCCATGCTTTCCCACCATGTGGGTGTGTTATACATATTTTAAAAGTTCTGATATTTCAATTAGGAGACACTGATAAAGCTTTGATTTGGCTGATTCTGACTGTTGGATCTTTTTGATTACTGTGGATTTTCTCCACCATCTCTTCCATTGGAAGGGATCACTTTACAGCTAGTATGGACAGAAATGATTCAAGCGACTAACAACTCAGACACTGAACATATATGCATGCACATGATCTTAATGACGTTTTTTTTAGGATTACAGCAGATTAACTGTTACAATTTACGCCAAAAACAAAAAACACAATTGAGGTAAATTACATTTTTGCAGTTGACATTGTCTGTACATGTTATCCAATAAAGATTGTTTCAAATCTCTTAGGTAGAAAAGGTATTATATTACATTGTATTATTTTACATAATATTATATTATATTACATATAGAAGGTATCTGTATTGTACATATACAACTTCTACGTCACATAACTGTAATGTAAAACAGTGGTTTGTATATGACACATACTTATTTTTCCTAATTATTATTTTGGGCATTTTTTAGATCTTAATCTGAGTAGCGTAACTACTGACTATCATTTTCAAATATTGTGGAGTATAGTGTCTTGGGGGTGCTTTTATAATGTTGTTTGTATGTATGTAAAGAATATGTTTTATTAAAGTATGGAAGGCATACATTGATATATAAGCAGTATCACATACGTCAATATTATTGTAGGATATTGGTCATACAGGTGTAATCTTACGAATTATGTTTTGAAAAGATGATTTTTGTGAAAAGGGACATTCAAAGAAGTGTGAGTGTGATTAATAAAACTTTATTTTAATATAATACAAAACTAAAAAATCGTTTCATAGTAATTATATAAAACATTTTCTTACAGAGTCCTGCAATGAGTATTGGTTTGTTAGCTCTTTTGATTCAGAATAGACATCCAATAAATATTAAGTGGCGATGTAAGACTGGACTCAGCCAATAGAGGGCGCCACAACATAAATTATGTACTGCTGAGAAATTCTCATTTTCTTACAAACATTGTGAAGGCAGGTTTCTAACCATCCTTCAGTTAAAGGCAACAAAATAAAAATAGCCAAAGGTTACATGTACATATTTATTGCAGACATTAGTGCTATATAGTTCCCGCTTCATAAGTCATCTTCAGATAAATATCAGAACAGACTGGCAGATCTGTCTGTAAGGCAATATCAACTGGCTCCTTACACAAACATAACAGCAAAGAAAGATATGGAGCAATTAAACAGTTCACTGTTTCATATCTTTCACATAGCAAATATACATGTGATAACTGTTCAGGCACTTCATGAAATCACTGACTTTCTCCAAAACATTCATTCATATCAGATCAGTATCCAAATGAATTTTGACAGATTTGACACTTGGACGAGCTCCATAATACCGAACTCCACAATATTTTAAATTATATTACAATTTATCTGGCAGCTGAAAGAGCAAGCTGATTAGAAAGTAAACAAAAACTAAACAATTATTGCCTTACAAGTAGGGAAACACATTCAAAACTCCATTCAAAAAGTATGTGATTTGTGTTCAATGGGATGAAACATGCAAAGGCGGAGTGAAAGGAGCCCTAAAATCGCTCCAGTATTTTTTTCATTTCATCATTACCACCAAGGGTAATAAAAACTGACAACTGATGATTGCTGGTTATCCATAAATGCACAACCTTTTCCAACACTACAGAGCTGAATGGATATTGATTAATGCATATTGTGGCATACCTAACAGGTCAGCATGCAGTAAAACAGGCTTTCTACTGGGAAATCTATTTCTGTACACACACACACACAGAACACTGCGTACTCAATGAACACCTTGTTCCATATGCTCCGTATGTCTCCTCTACAGCGATACTAACTCCTAATAAAGCTTACTGTAAGTTCAATCAGGAGAGTAACTTTCTTCATGTTTATTCTACTTGGTATTCGCTCTCTCTGGCTGTATTCCTGCAGAGCTCACAGCACCATAGACCCCTAAAAATACGACGTCACAACGCCAAAGACTCTTCGTCATGTTTCTTCAACTTTCCTACTGTGCACAGATTGATCTCACAAGTACCCCTGCAACACAGTAGACATGCTGTATGATGTTGAATTTGAATCTAATACTTTTATCATGTACCTGTCATCCCTTTTATCATGTACCTGTCATCCCAGTCAGCATTTCTTACGGAATATAACACAGTAGCTGCAAACTGCAGCTACTCATTGAGCGAACTCAAGAGCTGTGTCTGGTGAAGCGAAACAACAGCCAATACTTAAAAATGTCAAATGGCAATGTAACACACTAATGCTCTGGACATTGTTGTATTTTGTGATGTGATGATTAAATTAGCGCAGCTTGAAGTTTCATCATCATTTGCCAATCATCGTTGATGTCTTGTATACCGACATTGTTTGGTCATACAACATCGTACAAGGAGAAAGTGGACATGGTTTCAATCTGAACATTTGTGCTGCACATGCAAAATAAAATGAATGCTCAAGTTCATGTTTAAGAGAAACTGCTTTGATGCTTTGACATTTTTCTCTAAAATGAGGATTGATCATGTCTTAACAGAAAGCACTAAGAGAATCTCAATACTAATGAGTAAGGTCATGAATTAACATTCTACCATTGACTACATGCTTTGATCCTTAATCACTGCCAAACATACTCTATTCAAAACACTATTCATCCGGTGTATGAGTGTAATCAGTTATTAATCAACGAATAAAGAGGAACAATTCCTGTAAGCAAACATAAATACAGAAAAGTATGTAGTTTAAGTAAACGTCTTAATGCAACTCCTAAACTACAACTAGTAGTAAATGATTCAGACTTTCAGGTACTTCAATGGACCCAGAAATATAATGAGACTGAGGATCAAACAATAGTTTTTGTCACTTATTGAAGGGCATTAAGAGTCATTTACAAATACATTATAACTTTTTTTCTACTGTAAAACCCCGTTCAAAACGCTGCTTTTTTAGTCAGGCTTTCCGTGGGACAATGAGTCCTTCCTTCTGTTTTGCATAGACAGTAATTTCAAAGTTAAATATTTAAGATGGCGAGGTTAATATTTGATCGTGGAATGCCTGAATGTCTCGTCTGCTTCTCAGACCATTTGGTTATCAGCAGTTACCTGTGTGGCTCTTCAGTGACGATCAATGCAGATCATTTTAAAAGGTAAGAAGGGTATATTGTCGGGCAGACCAATACTTATGATTTAATCCAATGAATCCAGAAAACTTCTATTCACAATCATCTTGCAATGAACAAAGACAAGTCCCCACCTCTTGAAGTGACAGACAACCCAATACAGATAAAGCAAGTTTGATGCTTTTCTTTAAAAGAAGTGAGTTGGTTGATGAAAGGGCAGTAAAAATGTTCAGCGTGATGTTCAGTGGGGTTCTGGTTAAACAGAATGATTAAACAAAGCATGATTTCCATCTTAATCATAATGTGTTGCTTTTAAGTAGATGGGAATATGGTCAAAGCATGTAGATAGGAAGAGAATGGTATTCAGATACCGGAAATTTATTAGGAGAAAAAGTAAGTATCTGCATAGTCACAGTTGTAGACCCCCTTAGCGTTTACATTTTCGATCCATAACATTAACAAACATCCTGTGTCAGGGACACACCTGGCCCCTCCTTCTCGGTGGAGCGTTGTCATAGATCAGCAGTCTCTTGTTTGGATGGATTAGGCTGGCAGGCGACACTGACAAGATGCTCAGCTTAAAATAATTCAAATGCAGTGGATTCACATTAGTTCTCTGCTACATACTGACTGATGGCAGCGCAGCCACACAAACAAAGTCCTCTCCAACACACACAGATGTCCAAAATGAGCCCACAGGATTCTGTGCACACACAGTGGAGAGCTATTTAACAGTGCTGGTCAAAAAATATGTTATGTCTTCAACCAAATAATTTGCATGCGTGGCCACGCAAATTAAGAGTGGGGCTCACAAACACAATTCAACATTGTCAAATTGCAAAAATCTTTGAAAAGAGATGTAAAGACCGGGTTGTGCCGGTCCAAGTTGTATAACTGCTGCTAAATGTACCTTTTGTTTTCCAGTTTAATTCCAGATGTATAGGATACTGGACTTTCTAGCTGTTGCATCTGCCCCTCCCTCTGTAAGAAATGTATAACGTATTATACAGCTGTGGTGTCATTTTTACATTTTAATCCGCTCACTAGTGACAGTGCTGTTGTCACAGATCAATGCATCACCTTTGGACATCGTGCCAGTGTTCCCTCAGTTTATGAATCAGTCTGTGGTAGCTCCCACTGAAGGCTTACACAGCCCATAAATACATGAGCTCTAGGATTTCTCTTCTGCATGTGCGATAAGTAGTAATAAAAACACTGCACTGACACTAATAGCTTGGGTCACAGGGTGTAGCGAACAGAGGCAGTTGCCTACTGAACTGAATGTCCTGTACTAAATCGTCCGGCACATGTATCATTACCTAGTGAGGAATAAACTTCATGTGAGTATCTTGGTGTTACTGTCTTTGTCGTTCATGATTTAACTCTTACTTGGATCCTTTGTGTTGGCTGGCAACCAGCTGAACTGGTACTTCTTTCGCGGCACTAGTAAATCAAATTCAAATCTCTTCTGTTCTTTTACACTGTTAACCATCCTGTACCCAAGCAATTTCATGGCCCCTTTACACACTTCCTGGACACGTTTGACCTTGCTGTATGGCATTGTGCTTCGCCAAGCCTCAGAGACAACAGCAGCATCCCGTGAAGTGATTTTAAAGGCCTCTGCCTTGGAGCCCTTGCCTTTTCCATGGGTCACCTTGTAGATCCATTCAGACAATTGTGTTGTCATTTCCAGACCTACAAACTCATACAAGTCATTTATCTGCCCATGTGGGTCACGCACCATGTCCTCATAGCGGACCATTTTGTAGCGGTCTTTTAGAAATGGAGGAGGCTTCAGAAGGGCCCTCTCGTTGATGCGCACGTGACTACGGCAGATCTCCTGCATGACTTGATACTGCACCTCGGCTGCTGGTACGTTTCTCTGGCCCAAGACGATGGCGTTATCAACCTCAAAGGCTTTGGCTGACGCCTCTCTAGACCGCAGCACTGCCCGAGGGTCTCGGACCAGGTGGATGATGCGGAGATCTAGGCTCGGGTCCTGCAGGAGCGGGTAAAGGGATTCCAGCTCAAAGAATCGTACTTCTTTTAATACCACATGACTGTAAGTGCCACAGGCCTGCTGCACCAGCTTTAAACCCCTAGAATCACATGACTTAAAGCACTGAGTCTGGTTACTGAACTGGTTGCGTGGCGTGAGAGGACAGGCCGGTGGTGAGCACAGTGCTCGACTGTGACTCCACATAAACAAGGAGGACACATTGTGCTGCTCTGGCAGGTAGGCATCCATCACTGAAAAGTCACACTGGAATACGCTCCGTAATACATCCCTCGTGGCCATTCGGAGCACCCGCGCACTGGGTTTCTGAAGTTTGGTCCACAGATGCCAAGCGGGCTCCATGAGATAGAAGACAGACGGGTGCTGACTGAACACCTGACCCAGGAAGGACGAGCCTGATCGCCACGACGACAGCAGCAGAACGTGAACTTTGCCGTTGGAGGGGGCAGAGCCGCAGGGACCGAGACTGAGCTGGCCATACCAGCCATAGAACAGCACCACTACTGTACCCTGCAGGATCACCAGGACAATCATGGTGGCGAGGTTCAGACTGCAGCGGGGCATGATGGCTCCGGATCACAGCTGGTCTCTGGTACTTGATCAACTTGTTGACTTTAGCTCTGAACAAAGTACAGAGAGTTGAACTGAAGGAGAGAGAGACACAGAGAGAGAAAGAGAGAGAGAGAGAGAGAGAACCAGATAAGTTAAACAGGAAATGACTACAAATCTCCTTTTAGCAACTGTAATACAGTAGTATGTGGAGTAATTCAGTATAATACAGTAGATAATGAAAAAAACAGACCAATTAGGGGTTCAGTATCTGAAAGGCCTATCTGTATTTTCAGAAACTCTTTCAGTCCTATGTCTACATGAGTGCTGTTCCAGAGCCTGGGTACCACAAATCAAAATCTCTTACCAGATACCACAGACTCATGGTAGGCCAGACACTGCCTACTACTTTGTATCTGGACATCTGTACTTTTCAATCAAATTAAATGCGCAAATTTTACTGATCCGCAGGGCAATTAAAAAGTGGAAGGGACAGAGCCCTGCCTGAGTCAGGTATTAAGAGTTCCTGAATGTATGTGGGAGCCTGATGTGGAGACAAGTGATCAGTAGGATCTCAGTGAATTCAATCCTGTGCTTCACTAGCAGCAAATGAACAGTGAAGGTGTGCTGTTTGCTGGTTTTAAAAAAAAGAGGCTTGACACTGCCTTCCAACTGACAACCGCTCAACGGCGTGCCCAGCCTCTGCATCAGGAGGAGGAAATAGCTTAAAAGACAATCATGCTCTAACAGGTTAAGTCAATTAGATCATTATGCAAATACTCAGAATTGGCATCGCATCAAGAATATTCTTATTTCTGTGACATGGTTCTCTTGAAAACACACAAAAATATTTTGGGCTTCTAAGGTATTTAACAACTATCTGGCACCATTTCAATCTTTTTGTCTGTAGAGCTGGGAGCCGTAATTTTTTACACACCCTCTCTCTCCCCACACTTCCTGTTTGAACTGGACCCAAGACACAGGCCAATGGAATCTAAATACAGTTTAAGAAGATGAGTTGGTTTGATATTTAATGGGCATTGGGCCAGAGGGTGTACCAAGTGTCATGAAGAAAGGGGTGAACCATCAATGAGTGTTCTCTGGGTATTTAGCTTCGTTGTTGTTGTGTAATTTTTCTGAGTTGCTGAAATTCATTCTTTCCTTTTATGTTCTTTTTTTCTCTTTTCTTTTTTTAAATAATTGATGAACATTTTGAATTGCTTTTGGGTATAACCAAGTAGATGTGTAAATATTAATTTGGAACACAGCTAGATTATTTATAAGCATTTGATTTGTGGACATGGGGTGGGATTAAATATGTTTTTTTTCTTGTTCCCACTCCTATTCGAATGTGTAAAGAAATTGAAGAGTTTCCATTTTCATTTTCTCCTTGAGCAGGCAGTATTTGCTTTGCTGTCATGTATCAGACAGCAAACTAAAATAAAACAGCACTATCTTTAGAAGCCTTAGCCTGTCAACCATGCCCTTCTGCATTCTCTGCCATCTATCTCTGTGTGTGTCTTTTCCTTGGACGTCACCTATTTGTAACTACAGAGACTATATTTTTCTAAACAGACTCACTTCCCCAAACACACTCACAATGGCCACAGAAAAGCAATGGCATTCCTAATGTAGGCTTGGTCTATCTCTGCACATCAGCTATTTCTGACATCACATCCCAGATCGACTCAGAATTCTACTTCAGACGGAAATGTCAGTAAGGGCTGGATTTGCAGGTAGTACTTGAAAGATAAGACAAAGAAGGTAGGACAAAAGGAAGAGGTGACTATTCACCCTCTCCTTATGCAATATGTATTATAAGTAACTACTCTGGGACTGACTTTCTTCAGGTTGCAAAACCAAATACCGACATGACACCCGGATTCATTTCGCAGTATCACTATGATTCTAATAACTGGAAAGAAGCACAGCCACCTTAAAGAATACTTGTGACATCCTGCAAAGTAAACAAGTTCTTCAGTGTAAAAAAAGTTCTTCAGTGTAAATGAAAAAGCTCTTGTCATCTACAGTATTGTGTGTGACACAAGAGGCACCTTAAGTGTGCAATTCAATTAAATTTTATTTATATAACGCCAATCCATAACAGATGTTAATCATGGGGCACTTCTCATATAGAGCAGGTCTAGATCGTACACTTTATAATACTATATACACAGACCCAAAAATTCCTACCATGAGCAAACACTACAATGGAAAGGAAAAACTTCCTTTTAAGGGGCAACGTTTATGTAACAAACCTGAGAGAGCAGAGTGGAACTGGGCTTTTGGGATGTCAGACTAAACCTGACAACTCACCTTCAACTTTATCATCGAGCTCACCACCCGTTTGTGATTTGAAAATGACATTACTTTTTACATTATACCTTTTGATTTTTGAACCTTCATTATTGATCTTGAAAAAAAATGAGTACAAAGTAAAAAAAAACAGATTCAACCAGATCTCATAGTGTAATTTATTATTACTTGATAATGTAAATATATGAATATATGGCTAAATGAATGTCAGGCATATTAACATGATACATCAATGTTGGAATTTTCTTACTCAACATTTGAAATTTGATCACCTGCCTGTAGGTATCGATTATTTATGAATATAAATGCTGTTTTAAACTACATCTGTTCTCTCCATGATAAAATACACATATTTTAAAAGAATTTTCAACCAAAATTTATATTTTATGTATGAAGTATTCACTTATTATTAATAATTATTATTTTTGGAAGAATAGGTCATCCGCTGTGCATCAGTTAGAAACAGCCACTGTACAACTCCTGTCTGAAATATTGCCAAAATCAGACCCTCACTGACACCCTCTGCCGCTGAAAGACTCATTCACACCTTCATCTCCTCACGGCTGGACTATTGCAACTCACTACTCCTTGGTATCAGCTCAACCTACATAAAAAGACTCCAACTGGTTCAGAACTCAGCCGCACGACTCATCACCCGCTCCAAATCCTGGCACCACATCACTCCAGTCCTAAAACAGCTACACAGGCTTCCCATTTCTCACCGGATCACATACAAAATCCTGGTCCTTACTTACAAAGCTATACACCACCTGGCCCCTTTATATCTCACTGTCCTCCTCTCCCCCTACCAACCCTCATGGTCCCTCAGATCCACCTCAGCTGGTCTCCTCTACGTCCCCAAGTCCAAGCTCTGCAGTTTTGGGGACAGAGCCTTTTCCGGCCTTTTTTTTGTCATGTTTCTTTATCTACTCTGCAAATTCAATTTATTATTATTATTCCTACTACAACATGGTTATTTCTAGGGAATGCACTTTGCTTACCCCTAATTTGGCTATTTCTGTTAAATACAATTAAGATCGCTTTAAATATCACACTGGCTGCCTTGCCTACTATTGTTGCCTGCATCTGTTGTTATCTTGATACGGACATGTAACCAACCAGACCACTTGCTGTGATATGAAGTGTGCTGCATATAATTTGCCTTCCCAGATAGCACAGACAGCCAAAACAAAATGATCTTTCCCAAAGCATCTGTGAACTTGAACTTATTGTGGCAATAAGGGAGTGGCTCATAGTTGAATGAAGATGGGTAAGCCTACATATGGAGCAAGACCTGCGTATCATGCATTAAACCCAACAGGATTGTTCGCTCCAAAAATGATTGTTTCCTGAATAATAACAGCTGTTAGCCCGCTGAGTGAAACCTGCGATCGGCTTCGCCACAACACTCATTTCACACATGAAATCACCACCAGGCATTGCTATAAAACAAACATGTTTCTAATGTCTACTAGAGAAAAGAAAGAGGCTCATTTCCGTCAAAAAAGCCATGCTCTGCACAACGAGAGGATTCTATTAATATATCAGAATCAACCCAGTGATCACCTGATTTAGACGTTACAGTGTGGAGCCTACATTCACTCTAAATAGACTAAATACCCTTTAACTGAAACGGAAACTGTATTTCTTGTGAAAGGGTGATGCAGGCTTCTTTCCAACACAGCCACCAGTGACATAGTGACCATTTTATGGATTTGAGATACATTACTAGAACAACCAATTAAAAATTAAATTAAAAATTGATTTTCAAATTTTTTGGATCTGCCCAGCTCATTAATATCTAGCACAGAGCTTGGATGACAGCTCATTTTGCTTAATGCAGCAAAATGCAAAGCTTCTGCTTTTCTCTCTCCCCTGCCGTTAAATGGGCCTGACTGCTTCACTGTATGTAAACACATAACCCAACGTGCTGTCATGTGAGGAGGTTCTTCACCCCTGCAGTTTATGATGTGGATGCTTTCAACTTTATCACCTTACAAGTGCAGGTGAGCTGAGAAGAATGACCTGGGGGTGGGGGGGGGTAAAGGTTTCAATGTGGGAGACAGATAAAACAAGAACTTTCCACCATGGAGGAAACATAAGTCACACTAATGGAGCAACAGCAAAGACTAAAGACAATGAAATGACTCCTCGTTTTTTTCTCCTCCCCTTCCTTCTTTCTCACACATGCAAACACGAACAAGCCCCTCTCTCTTTCTTCTCACCAGTGTTCTGTTCGTAATCAAATGAAAACAAACAACATTTAGTATGACATCATTATATACGCTGACCTTCTCTCAGCACCCCCAACTGTGACTGACCTCTAGCGTCCCTGTGAAAGGAGGAATGGTTGGCACACTTTCAGTGTTTGGCAGCAGCGTCGCTACAAGTAGCGTCGTTACTAGTTTAACTTCATTTCTCAGTAGGTTGGTGGCAGCGTCGCTATTTTCAGAATCAAATAGCTTTTCAGTAACGAAGCTTTTTATTGACCGAGACCGAGCTTCCACACACGTTACATTTTCCCAAGCATTTCTGATGGATCAGTAAGTGACACCACCGCCACACACAGACCTGTATGTGCAGCCGGCAGAAGCGCTTCCCTGTGATGGTGACATCACGAACCGATCCTTGGGGTTGATGTTTGCAACTTTGCTGTAGGAGAATAAAGACACGTGCGACGGAGGGTCTCGGACATTTTCCAAGTAGCTTGTCCAACACTGCACACTTTTCACTCCGCTGTATTTCTCTGACATAATTTATGTAAAAATATTCCCAACTAGCAGCAAATGAAAGTCAAAGGTCTCAGCTACAAATGAATATGTATGTACACAAATGTACACAAATTTAGGAGAATAAATACAGGTAGGGGAACCGCACCTACTCAGCGGGCTATCCCAGCCTCTAAATGACTATGTTCACTAAACAGCGAAAAGCGAAGTGAGGGAAAAGAGCAGACACAGCAGTATGGATTGTCCTTCGAAGTTCCCAGTGGGAGACCACGATCCCTGCTGACTGAGGTGATCTATGCAAGCGTGCCATAATCTCTTGTGCTTATTGAACAAGCCCTGACATGAGCTCCTTACTTTCAGACCTTCGGGATACGAAGGTAAACACCCGACATCACGACAGACCCACAGTTCTCATCTATAGCTGGAACTGTTCACACCACATACACATACTATCCAGCTTTAATTCATACATTTGCTTTAAACCCTCAATTTTTGTTAAAGAAGGCAGTAATAAAGGTTTCATCTTATCAGATCCTATGATCTCCACATTTACATAGACAACGTTACTGGAATACACTGGAAGAATTTTGTCATGTCTCATTGGCGAATTTCACTATTTAGGTAATCATAAATTCACTGAATTCCTAACGTCCTTGACTGGTCCAGCAGAGCAGTATATTTACTCCAGTTACAGTGGTTAAAATGTACAACATCTTACATCATAGCTAGACGTGAATTACACTTCCTTGAAAGCGAGACTGTATTGGATTGTTCAATAATCTGCCCAGCATGAGGAAGTTAATGTAAATTCAAATACATCTCACGATTGAAGTGTATCATGTTTACTAACAGAGATGTTGTCCCTACATAGGGCTGGGCAATAAATCAATAATGATAATTATCGCAATATAATTTTCCTAAATAACAATATAATAAATGTCCAATATATCATCAATAAATATTTGCTTTAATTCATTTGAATAACGAACAAATTCCCACTTACTTTTTCTATTAAAATATTTATTTTGTTAAACAAAAGAGGCCTGAAAAAAGATTAACTAATCATATTTGTTGAAAAAGATAATAGTTTTGAATATTCTACCTCAGACTTGTGAAGTGATCCGCTGTTTGGCATCAAGTGTTTGTCACATTCTGACCATAAAGATAAATTTAACCACATAACTAACCATCTGATTTCTTCAATTTTCAGTCAGGAGCAAAAATCAGCCTTTAAACTTGACAGAAATAATGATTTCACATATATTGTGATAATTATCGATACCGAATAATATGAAATATTTTCATCGTTATAACATTATAACCTATGTACAAACATGAACATGACATGTCACTCTGCCTAGTGTGGCATATACCTAACTAATATGAAATGCTAACATGATGTGGAACCAACAGCATCACCGAGAATGCAGATGCACCATAACAGAAATGCTGTATGGCAGCTAACAGACCAGTGTTTAATGCAATATTTGCAGCAGGGTACTTATGACAAAGAGGAGAACAACAAGTCCTTTGCTTAAATATTATTACGTTGAGTGTGTGGATAACACACACGGACCTAATGCACAGACATCACGTGTATGAACTTATATGCTCATACAAACAAGCCACTGCATGATCAGAACCACATGCTGACCACTGTCCACGTCTGTATCGGGCCTTTAATACAGCAACACTAGCACTGGTAGTTTGGGGTGCCTCCACACAAGTGAGGTTGTAGGTTTGGAACAGCAGATACTTCTTTTCAGTCTGTGAAAAATACCAGAGAGTTGCCCCTCTGCTGTCTCCAGCTGCAAGCTTTTGTTGCTCTGCTTGTTTATGCGACAGGTCCCCAAGACCATACGCTGTAACAAGCTTTTCAGTGTTGTTTCAGAGTGTTGTGCAGCTGCATAAAACAACCATGGAAAGAGTACCGAGTCCAGAGGATAAATAAACTACACAGCACTCTTCTTCAACAACAACGTTAAACAGCTGCTCAACTGTCAACTCTTCAAGGTGAAGGTTACCTTCAATTCATTGTGCTAAACACTATACAGACATTTCACAGTGATTTAAAAATCTGTTTGGTATCACTTAAATGTAAATATTCGTGTCAATGTATTCAAGGTGGGTTAATTTCAAGGGCAACTGGATTTGGTTGAAGGTACTCAAAGACGTTTTCGCCTCTCATCCAAGACGCTTCTTCAGGTCTGACTGTCTGGCAGGACGGCTATCTTTTTACAAAAAGTATGAATAAAGATGTCAGCAGTATCATTTAACTATTCTATTAGCCTCAATAAGAAAATACAGTTAAAGTACGGTAAAGTCCAGCTATTGGCTTTTACCTTCCAGTTTAATAGAAGCATGATGACACTTATCATTAGGGCCCGAGCACGAACCATGCAAGATCCCTAATGAAACGGAACGGATTATTTTTCTTTCTGTCTTTTCTACTTTCTTTCTTTTTTCTGCAAAGTAACCTCAATTTTGGGGGCCTAAACATACTCGAAAACTCACCAAACTTTGCACAAAATGATCATTTTTGCCGATTTACACACCGGTTTGTACTTAAACAAACTCCTCCAAGGGATTTAGTCCGATCAACTTCACATTTTGGCTTTGCACTCTAAACCCATTTGGCCCATCGATTAGAAGTTATTCAAACAGTTATTACCAGTCGACCAGTTTGCCTGTAGCATGTCATCGAAAATTGATGATTCAGGAAGACAGGAAGTTGTTATAACTTTAGTACATGTAATGACATCTGCACCAAATTTGTAGTATAACAATAGTCCTGCTCTGAACACATCCATATGCCAATATTCAAGCTCAGATCTGTACCAAATTTTAAATGTTTAATAACAGTCCCGCCCTGAACTCATGTACATGCCGACATTCACCAACAGTCATAGCGTCACCTGCTGGACACAGGATTTGACCTTTTACGAAGTAGCCCCCGTGGCACGTCATAGCGCCACCTACTGGCAAAAGGAAGTGATCTTCAACGAAGTAGCCCCTGCAGCACGTTTTACCTACATGTAAGAAATTTTTGTGGCACATTATTTTTGGATTTTTTTACACACTCCATACTTTAACAAACTCCTCCTAGACATTTACTCCGACTGAAATCAGATTTTCCATGTCTTAAAGCCTTCAACGATTAAGTTGTAGCCTACAAACGGAGGTTGTACAAAAGGAAGTTGGTATATGCTCACATCTGGACCAAACTTTTCCTGCTTGATAACAGTCCTGCCCCGAACACATCTACAAGTTCATTCATAGCCTTAGTGCAAAGTGCTATGTAGCACAATAAAGAGGTCAAATTAATAATTCTGAGCAACTTGTGTAAAAACTGACTAAATGATTTAGTAAAGTTTTTTTTTCTGTTTTGTTTTTACAGTACACTAATATAATGTCAGAAAAATAATCCCATAAACATTGTGATCTTTCATTCAACTAAACTGCCCAGCTATACAGGCTATTCCCAACATAGAGACCCTGTCCTCCTCTCCTGGGTCTCTTACAAGTTAGGACACTGAGCCTCAAACTGGGACACCCCGGCAGCAGGGCTACGTGAGGGCAATTCAGAAAGGTCGCCAAATGTGTAATTTGATTTTTTATCAGTTAAATGATCGAAATCCAATAAATATATGTCAGTGATTAAAAAAGACAGAACCGCCTGGACCTGGCGCTTGCTGTAAGTTACAGAACCGGACTAATAGGCCCGGACTTGAGCCCACTGCCTATAAATGCCAAAAACAGATGTAATGTCTCTACACCGGGGTTAGCCAGGACAAAGTTTGAAAGTAGGTCCGTATCTGTATGCGTTTAGTCATCAAACAAACTGCTAATTTCCGGATGTTCCTGAATTCTGACGGACGAACGAACTTACTTGGCCGAAGATGAGGGATAAAGAGATACTTTATTTTATTCCCTCCTCACATTTAGCAGAAATGTCTTACCTTACTTTGTTTTCGGTCGTGCTGCGTGTCGACAGAGCGCTCTCTGTCCCCACACCCCGTGGTCCTCTCCTTTCCTCAGCTCCGTGCTCCGCCAGCAGCTGCTCGGCCCCCTCCACTGTCCGTTTGTGTACAAAGCGTTGTTTTGAGACGTGGCCAGAGGCTATGCTGGGCTAACTGGCAGTGGGCTTGGCGAGGGCTGGTGGTCCGAGACAGAGGAGGGTGGTGGGTGGAGTGGACCAGGCGGGACCTGAGCCAGCGAACAGTGTCCAGGAGTCGCAGGAGGAGAGAACCGCCGTGCTGCGAGATATCCCCTGAGGGTCAAAGACAGAAAAGGACTTTTATTACAGAAGCAATTCCTAAACTCGTGGTTGTGTCTTCACGTCCTACCTAGAACTGTGAACCCGAGTCCTCAATCGGCACTTGTCGTTTGTCACGCCTGTTTCTACGAGATTGCCCGTATCCATGACAACGGCCCTGGCTTCTCTGGCTAGTTAGTTTGCTGTCGGCTAACGGATAAGAAAAGACATTTTAGTTTGAGCCACGATGAGTCGGCGGCATTGGCGGAAAGGAAACGCCACATTTTAGGAAGTTCCGCGTTATTTCCCTCGGCGGGGAAAACCCCGGTGCTGAGGGATGCTTGAGTGTTGTCCAGTCTCCCTCTGCTTCCGCTAATAGCATATGCTTTCAACCTGTAGGCCTACGCAACCCCAACACTGCTACTGCAAGTAGCCTACTTATACCAACAGCACTAAATACACAGCAGTTCACTTTTACTTTATCATTATTATACTAATAAGAGCAATCAGAATAAATAGAAGGCCAAGTAAATAATAGGCTACTGACAAAGATTCATGAATTGATCTGAATTTATTAAGTGATAGTGAAATGTAACGTTACAAAATATCAGTTACAGTAACAAGGCATACAGTAGCCTAATGTAGCCTATTGCTTTTGCTGTAACGCAGTAGCCTAACATAACGTAATATTATAAGGTACCTGTTACAATCTCAGTAATGCACGTTACAACGCATTTTAAATTAAGTGTTTTGTTTTTTAATAATTCACCAACACCGAGAAACATTTCAGCACCAGCAAATGTAGTGTAAGGCATTAGAATTTAAACACACTATTATTATTACACAACAATTACTATTACTCTAAAATGATAGTAACTAGTAATCTATAATGTATTATATTTTTGAAGTCACGTGCTCAACACTGCAAAACAATTATAGTTATTCTTTGGTAGTATAGTCCTGTATAAACACAGTGCTCACCGTTTTGGAGACAAACTGTTCATTGCAACAATAGGTTACCCCCCCCAAAAAAAAATCGATATTAGCCTACTTTACCAGGCCTACTGTCCCTCAAAACCAGATCTCAGTAACTATTAAAGAGTATCCACTGAAAGTTTACTGACCATTTCATTTTAGTTAAAATTACAATTTCATCCAAGTGTGCCTGATACTAAGGCAAATGTTTGATTATTATACTGTAGTCGCAAGCAAGGGCACACATAGACATTAAAAGGGGCTCAAGCATCTGCCCTTTTTCTTCCTCAAGAGGAAGTGCCCTTTTATCTGCTGTGCTTTTTTTAAATAAATGAATTTATATATAGCATATAGTATATTTATTCCTGTTTGCACACAGCTTTCCTGTCAAACACATATATTTACTGAATAAAAAAATGTAAATATCAGGTCAGATGGGACTTTGTCGAGTTCCGATGCCCTCTCTCTCTCTATGCCTCTCTCTCACTCCGCGTCTCCCCGCAGCAGTGCACACGTACACACAGATAGGCAGCAGCCCCTCCCAGCAGTGTTTTTTTTGGCTTGTGTGGAGGTGAGTGGTGATGAACTAAAGACCAACAAAAGTAAACTACCAGTGCCTCGAGTTTACAGCTAATTCGCAAAAAGACGAAAGGCAAATATAGGCCTAAGTCTTGCTAACGTGCATGACTCATGAGCTGAGCTATATGTAGGCTAATAAGTTAGCTAAAGTCAAGCTAAGGCAATTTTCATGGTTGGCCCTTTATAGTCTATGGGTTGGCCATACAGGCTAATGTTACTGTAGCCTACTTAATGGAGACACAACAGGTGAAAACAGTAAAAAATTTGTGTCTAATAATGTATCACAATCGCCCCTTTGAAATGCAAATTAAAGCATAAAGGCGTTAAATTAAAATGCATTAATTTGCGCACATTTGACAAGTCACTGCAGGTGAATGGGATAAAGAAAATAACTAAAGCAGATCACCACAGAACTTCCCCAGTTAATGACCTACATCAAGAGTCTTTTTCCCTGAAATGTTATGTTTAAATATGCAGATTAGATTGTTTTAGTTCATTTAGAAGAAATCTACAGATGTGAACAGACAGAGGGTATAGGCTTAAAACAAACACCATCTAAAGGTGTATTTTGAAAGTTTTCTTTCCATGAGAGTAAAAGAAGACATAGAAGCAAAATAGACCCAAATCTGAAAATTGACCACTATATGAAAAAGTGTCCTGCCTTAATCAGTAACTTTATATTTATGATCGTATAGGCTCCTCATCTAATAACTATCCATTCTATTAGTCTGTTGTAGCCTATGCTGATAGATCTTTACATGATACAGACAGACCTCCCTCAAACGTGAAAACAAGTCCTAACAAAATCATGGTCCCTCTGTGAACTGATTAAACAATTGCACGAGTGTAAAGGAATTAAAATAAATTGATAAGGAAGTCAGAGTTGTGATAATATATTTAACGTTTTGTCAAAAAAAAAATCATAAATAAAAGTGAGAAGAGCTGGGGGGTTTTCACTTGAGCCCCTGCCCACCAAAATGTCTGTGCACGTCCCTGTGTAGGCCTGTTTCATTTCAAAAGGTATGAACTGCCTTTTTTTTCCGTTTCACATTCCCACTAGAATCATGTCAGGATGTGTGATTGCACAGCTAATTTTCATCTTTATATCCTATCCTCCAACTGTATTTCTTTCTAGTGTTTTGATATTATATCAGTTTTGATCCGTTACCATAAAGGTACATTAAGGGAGTTATAATAAATTTCTGTTAAATTTAGCAGTCATCCATCCAAAACTCACCAACAGGTTTATTAACTACAGAGGTAAACTTTAGGTTTACTTCCTGAACAAAGCAGACCTAGGCCTACTAAGGCTAATAAAAAACCTTTGTTTACACTGTGTTTCAGCTCAATGATGAATGTGGCTGGCTTACTTTGAAGAAGCACTGGAACGAACAGGTTATTTGCTTTGTTGTCATATTATCATGTTGGACAATCAATCGTAGGCCTACTATGCCTGATATACTATTTTGAGACCTTTGATCTAAGAGTGAAAAAACGTTGCTAAAAAACCTGAAAGCAAATTATAATAGGCTACTGTCAGAGTTTGAAGTTGAAATGAGTTACCTGAAAGGCTTAAATTAAATGCATAGCCCTGCACTGCTTTACAACTTGGAAGCTAAAATGTAAAACTGGCAGAGTTGGACTTTGACCTGCATTACCAAATAATGCTTGTGGCTGAAACCTTAACATTTATAGAAGCATTTTATGTCCTTAGCTAAATTGATGCAGGAGCAGTAGAAAATTTGTTAAGGGCAGATAGACAGAGAGACAGACAGAGAGAGGTAGATTTGAATGAGAACTTAAACAGCTCAAATTTTGAATTGATTCACAGTTAAATGAACCGAGGTTTCCAACTACTAAAAATAACATCAATAAAGTCAAAACATCTATTAGAACAGAAGAGCAAATGCTTTGATGTTTAATAAGCTAATCATCTTTATCTGGGTAAAGTGGTGCGTCATTGAGACAGAGAGAGTCCTGTATCATTTCCCATCAAAGAAGACACAGAAACACTCAAACTGTAGGTCTTATCAGTGAAAATACCTCACTGTCAGCACCAGAAGGCATTGAACATGTTGATATGTAATTTGTACGGTAGAAATGTATGTAATTGATTTTATGATATGTAATTAAACAACGTGAGCAATACAGCGGTTTAAAAACTGGCAATCGCTGCTGTCTTCTAGAAATTTTGACTCTCAGTACACAATCGAGCTGGTCTTCTCAGGAGCTCACCAAACCAAATATGTAAGTCCGAAAATTCAGAAAAGACTGAAAAAAAGCTTTTAAAAAGCTATGATAATTGTATCTGTAGTTGAAAGTATACAGAACTAGAGGCACGCAGTGGAGAAGTGGAGTAGATTCAAAGAGAATATGAAGATTGTTTTACAATCTACTTACACTGTAATTTTTTTTTACGAAGTAGAAAACAGTTGAATGCCAGCACATCTGTCCTTAAAGAGCTGAACATTTGAAATTTTATTTATATAGCGCCAATTCATAACAGGTTAAGTTATCTCCTTGCTCTTTTCATAGAGCAGGTCCAGAGTTTACTCTTTGTAGTGATATCTTTGTTTTTCCCGAATGGCTTCCGTAGCTAAAAGTATGTAGAAGTAGTAGTGAAGCAAAAAAACAACATACAGAAGAATAATAATAAAGATTTGAATAATAGTGTAAACACTGAATCATCACAATCATCTTCCAGCCTCACTTACCTTATGTTCTTGTGTGGCTTCCCTCAGATGTCACACCTCTAGCCCAAGAAAGCAATCTCTTACTGTCTACTGGCAGGCTTGCACCAGTCTTCACGTAGACTTAATCAAACAATGTGTGCATGCCATTCTAATAAACATTTATGAACTGGTGCAAAACTATGTTGCCTAATGTAGTGTAACAGGTTTGTTTAGTAATTCAGACTAAAGAAAATAAAGACATGCGATGAAGCAGAGAAACGTCCCTCCCCCCACACAAAGGTGGACACACAAGATAGCAACCACTGTGCCGGCATGATCACTGTTGCTCAAACCAGCCCTGTAATCTGTCACGGGAAAGCTCTGCTTGGTCCTGCTACCTATCGTAGGCACTGCTTCTCATGTAGAATATTGCTATTGTATAAAAAAACATACAGAGCAAAGCCACTATGAGCAACTCTGTGTCCATAGGTCAGCTTACACTACTCATCTTTATTACAGGTTGAAATTTTAAGGTTTGTCCAAACTGAAAAACTTTGTTCAGGAGTGTGACAAATAATGATATCTAGATACTTAGCATAAGGCATCACGTGGTTAAAATTCCAGGTGTGGCAGGCTTCCGTGTGAACAAACTGAATGAAGAGAAAACACTGCTAGATCACGCTGACACTAGTGGGGGAAGTACTGACATTCTTTCCTTAAGTAAAAATAGCAATACCACAATTTAAAAAATGCTCAGTGACAAGTAAAAATCTCAAATCCAAATTCCACAGGAGTAAAAGTACGTACGTATTACCAGCAAATGTACTTATTAAAGAATCAAAAGTGTAAGTACTCATTATAAGGGTGAAATATACATGATTTATATAGGGAAATAAAAAAACAACTCTTTGCTGACGGTATCGTGATGACCTGAATGATTTCTTTTATTTCAATCTAATTTAACTGGGCTCTTTTTTTATTTGTTGATCCCCCAATATTGTTAATGATTTATAAGAATTCAATCTGTTTACGTGTAGTGGGGGAGCATTAACATTTTTCAGCTTTTGAAAGGGGATCATGACAGAAGAAGTTTGAGAACCACTATAGTGTAAATTATTGAGCTCCAAAGATCAGACAGAATATAGGCTACATAATAATTCTTTAATCTTTTTGCGCAGAAGTTAGTTTTGTTGTGGGACAAGTTGCAACTTCATCTTTCTTATTAGTATATGGTAGCCTTGTGTAAATCAGACTCAGAATTTGTTCTGTTCGCCACATATGCGTACACGTACAAGGATTTGGTATACATATGACATACAATATGACAATATGAACAGCTTTGAAATGGAGAACGATGAATAAATAAATAAATGGTAAGTGATAGCCAGTAAACAGGAATTACTGCACAGGAGTTGTTCCTTACACTGTGAGTCAGAGTTAGCTATTCATCAGAGTGATGGCTTGAAAGAAACTGTTCCTGAGTCTGTTGGTTTTGGCTTACAGTGCTTTCTAGCGACTACCAGAGGGGAGTAGTTGGAACAGGTTGTGTCCAGGGTGAGATGGATCTACAGTGATGTTTCCTGCCCGTTTCCTGACTTTGGAAATGTATAAGTGTATAAATGGAGGGCAGGTTGGCACCGATGATCTTTTCTGCAGTCCTGACTGTCCGTTGTAGTCTGCTTCTGTCCTTTTTGGTGGCAGATCCAAACCAGACAGTAATGGACGTACAGTGAACAGACTGGATGATGGCTGTATAGAAGTAAATCAGCCGTTTCTCAGGCAGGTTGAGCTTCCTGAGCTGGCACAGGAATTACATCCTCTGCTGGGTCTTCTTGATGATCGTATCAGTGTTGGACTCCCACTTTAGGTCCTGAGATATAGCGGAACCCAGAAAACTAAAGGTTTCCACAGCAGAGGGGGGGCTCCTCCTGAAGTCCACAGTCATCTCCACAGTTTTGAGCGTGTAAAACTCCAGGTTCTGACCGCACCAGAGAGCCAGCTAATCAACCTCCCTTCTGTTGGCCGACTCATCACCGTCCTGGATGAGGCAGATGACCGTTGTGACGTCAGAAAACATCAGGAGTTTGACAGATGGATCTCCTGAGGTGCAGTCGTTGGTGTAGAGGGAGAAGAGCAGTGGGGAGAGCACACACCCCTGGGGGGCGCCAGTTCTAATAGTCCGGGTGCTGGATGTGATGTTCTTCAGTCTCACCTGCTGACTCCTGTCAGTCAAGAAGTCTGTGATCCACTGACAGGTGGAGGCTGGGACAGTGAGCTAGGTGAGTTTGGTGCTGAGGATGTCCGATATGATGGTGTTAAAAAAGTCCACAAACAGGATCCTTGCAAATGTCCCTGGAGAGTCGAGGTGTTGCAGGATGTAATGCAGTCCAAAATTGACTGCATCATCCACTGACCTGTTAGACCTGTAGGCAAACTGCAGGGGGTCCAACAGGGGGCCAGTAATGTCCTTCAGGTGGGCCAACACCAGTCTTCCAAAGGACGATCAGGCGACCAGGATGATTGTGGAGCATTCGAGGCAGGAGGGAACTTCTCACAGCTCCAGTGATCTGCTGAACATCTGTGTGAAGATGTGGGCCAGCTGGTCAGTGCAGATTTTCAGGCAGGATGGTGACACACCATCATGTCCAGGACCCTTCCTGATCTTCTGCCTTTGGAGGAGCTCGCGCACATCATCTGCACAGATTACAAATGCAGGTGAGGGGGTCAGAGAGGGGGGGTGAGAGCATGACAGTGGGGGAAGGTGACTGAAGTTGGTGTTGAAGTGGGAAAGTGGTGTGAGAGGTGTGACTGTGGGCTTTTCAAACGTACAGTAAAAGCTATTCAGCTCGTCAGCTAGTCTTTGAGTACTAGCAGTGTTGGGGGATGGTCTCCTGTGGTTAGTGAGTGAATGAGGCCTCTCCACGATGATGCAGGGTCGTTATTTAGCTTTTCACCTCTTTGCAGGTTTGATCTCTTTAGTCACTGTATTTCTGGCCTGGTTATACAGGACTCTGTACCCACTTCTGAAGGCTTCGGCTTTGGGCTGACGAAGCTGCCTGAGTTTTGCTTTAAACCAGGGTTTTTGTTTGTTGTATGTGCGGAAGGTTTTAGTCTGCACACACATGTCCTCACAAAAGCTGATGTGGGATGTCCCAGTGTCAGTGGCTGCAGCCTCAAAAAAGACTCCAATCAGTGCAGTCAAAGCAGGCCTGTAACTTCAGCTTTGAGTCGTTGGTCCATCTCTTTACAACAGGTTTAGCACATTTCAGTCACTGCTGGTAAGTTGGGATAAGATGAACCAGACAGTAAGCAAAGAGTCCTAAGGCTGCACGAGGAACACAGCGATAGGCGTCCTTTAATGTAGTGTAGCAGTGGCCCAGTATGTTAGTGTCACTGGTGGGACATTTAATATGCTGTCTGTACTTTGGAAGTTCGTGGCTGAGGTTTGCTCTGTTGAAGTCCCCGAGAACAATGAGCAGGGAGTCTGGATGTTTTTTCTTCTGGTCAGCCAGGTGTAGTAACACCTCTCTAACACAGGCCTGAGGTGGAATGTAAACAGCGACCTGAATAAACAAGGAAAACTCCCGCAGTGAATAAAACGCAACATAGCTTTCCACAATGCAAACATGAATAGGTCTAATCAGCCACATAATTGAAAACGCCTGTGTTGGTGTGCACAGCATTTAACCTATAATATTGCGTCATATTTTATAAGTTGATCATATGTTTTGTATGTAAAATCAAAGAAACTAGTACCTATACCTGTGAACTAAAGGTAGTGAAGTCAAAATATTTCCATCTGAAATGTAATGGAGTAGAATTACGTGTAGGCCTAACTCAAATTGCACTTAAGTACTTTACTTGAGCAAATGTACTTCGTTATATTTCACCATTACTGATACTGTTAAAGAATATTCTTAATTGATGTAACATGGAAAGGTATGACGCTTTTTAGTTTGTTTGACAGATACTTTGCCAAAGCAATGGCATTGCAAACATTGTTAGAGACCTTTTATGTTATCATGAGAAGTTTTAAGAAAGTTCTCACTTCATTATGAAACTGTGGTGAAACAGATTAGAGTTTGGCGAGCTGCACTGGGCTGGGAAAATGGGAATCACTGGACTGTATAAAGCGATATCCATATAACAGCTGGTGCTTTTAATGTGACATCAAATACATTAGCATAATTAATTTAATAACTAACATAAGCATAATTAACTATTTACCTGCATTAGCGATGTCATGAACCGATGCCGTCTTTTTGGCTGAATTGAGCGAAGCTTCTTAAACTTGGAAAACCTCTTTTACCAACTAACTGTTGTAAAAGCAGGGTGCAAACTATGGAGAAGCTTGGCTCTTCTTAATAAGACATGACATGCTATTTTTTCCATTTCATTTCTATTTTTCCATATCATCATGAATCATGCATATCTTGTTGTGCATCATCTTTAGAAGAGGCTTCCTTCTGGGACAAAAGCCATACAGATCAATTTGATGCAGTGTGCAGCGTATGGTCTGAGCACTGACAGGCTGACCCCCCCCACCCCTTCAACTTCTGCAGCAATGCTGGCAGCACTCATCCGACAACCTCTGGATATGACGCTGAGCATATGTACTCAGCTTCTTTGGGTGACCATGGCAAGGCCTGTTCTGAGTGGAACCTGTCCTGTTGAACTGCTGTATGGTCTTGGCCACCGTGCTGCAGCTCAGTGTCAGGGTCTTGGCAATCTTCGTATAGCCTAGGCCATCTTTATGTAGAGCAACGTTCTTTTTTTAGATCCTCAGAGAGATCTTTACCATAAGGAGCCATGTTGAACTTAGAGTGACCAGTATGAGGGGGTGTGAGAGCGATAACACCAAATTTAACACAGCTGCTCCCCATTCACACCTGAGACCTTGTAAAGAGTCACGTGACACCGGGGGAGGGAAAATGGCTAATTGGGTCCAATTTGGACATTTTCACTTAAGGGTGTACTCAATCAAATATAGATGGGCATACTTGCTTTTGTGAGATACTATAGATGCTTTTTTAAACTCAGTAACGGATGTGATTTAAAATGTAGCAAAGTAAAATACAAATACAACAAAGGTCAGGCAAGGTTGCGTCTTACAATAATGTTTACAAGAACTTACTGACTCCACAGATCAATGAGTACAACTCATGGATAGTAATAGATTCCAATATGATGTAGCATTGGATTCTAAATCAGATAGATTAGTTGTTCTATGTTAAAGAGGACCTAATAGGGAAACCTACAGGCACTAGGGGGAAGACAGAAACATAAAAGAGACCAAAAGATGTTATCCTTCAGATTTGGTGTCTGCATTTGACGTGGTCACATGTTGTACACAGGCACTGTATCTTCTTGGCTGGGCTCAATAAACCATGCTATGTGAAGCCTTCATCAGTCTCTGAAACTTCTTCACACCTGAACCTGGCTCACAATAATTCTTCAACAGATACTATACAGTCCCCTTTAAAAGCATTAGAACGGTAAGGCAAATTCCTTCGTTTTTGTTGTTCACTTAAGACATTTGGGTTTAAGATTGTTAAGCTGAGAAAAGAAGGAAAATCAACCAGAGCCATTGGCCAAACATTGGACAAGCACAACAATTTGGAATGTCCTGAAAAAGAAAGAAATTACTGGTGTACTGATCAACAGACGTCTGAACAGGTCGGCCAAGGAAATGACGAAACCTCCCAAAACATCAATAAGTGACATCACCAACGACTTCCACAGTGCAGCGGTGAAGGTATGACAATCCACTGTTGGAAGAAGACTCAGAGAGCAGAAATACAGAGGCCACACCACAAGATGCAAACCACTCATCAGCAGGAAGAATCAGACGGCCAGATTGAAATTTGCAAAGAAGTACAGAGATGAGCCACAAAAGTTCTGGAACAGAATCTTATGGACTGATGAGACCAAGATTAATCTCTACCAAAGTGATGGAAAGGCCAAAGTGTGGAGAAAGAAAGGAACTGCTTATGGTCCGAAGCATACAAGCTCATCTGTGAAGCATGGTGGAGGTAATGTCATGGCTTGAGCGTGCATGGCTGCTTCTGGAACAGGCTCAATAATATTTAGGATGATGTAACTGATGATGGTAGCAGCAGAATGAATTCAGAAGTGTACAGAAACATTTTGTCTGCCACAGAAATGCATTGAAACTAATAGGGAGGAAGTTTATCATGCAGCAGGACAATGAGCCAAAGCACACTGTCAACAAAACAAAGGACTTCATCAGGGGAAAAAGTGAAAGGTTTTAGACTGGCCAAGTCAATCACCTGACCTTAACCCAACAGAGCATGCATTTCACCTTCTTAAGAGGAGACTGAAGGCAGAAACACCCTGTAACAAACAAGAACTGAAAGAAGCTGCGGTAAAAGCCTGGAATAGCATCACAAGTGAAGAATGCAACAGTTTGGTGATGTTGATGTGTCGCAGGCTTGAGGCAGTTATTGCAAGCAAGGGTTATGCCACCAAATATTAAATGTTATTTACTTTAAGATTAGTTGTTCCTTTACTTTTGATCACCTAAGAATGCTGTGGTCGAATACAAACGGTGGTATGTCCTCAGTTGTTTTACACATCTAGATGTGACTACCACGAAATAAAAGCTGAAATTCTGAACTCTTGTCTCATACTCATCTTTTGATCTTAAACCCAAATGTCTTCAGTGAACAACAAAAACAAAGAAATTTGCCTTACCGTTCTAATGCTTTTGGAGGGGACTGTATATGTTAGTGTGTGTGTCTATTTGCAGGAGGTGTGTTTTCCTTTACAGGTATTATCTTCCACAAGTCCTGAGGTAGTATTTAAAACCACACCCTCAGTGTCCTACATCTTGCTTTCAGGCTGTTCTGGGAGATTCACTGTAAACAGTGTTGCACCTGTCCAGAATTACAGATTTCTTTTTCCTCATCTCTTTCATCATCTCTTTCATCCTACCTTTTCCTTAATTTAATAGGCAACACAGTGCTGTGAACAAGAACTTTTTCAGTAAACAAAGTTACATTTAAACATATTAACTGTTACACGAAAACATTACCTCAGATACCGCTATGGCAAGATAACTTAAACTGAAGTTACTCAGTGAAAACATCAATACCCATTGATGGCGTTTTCCTGTGATGTAGCTGTTAGTTACAGCTGGGGTCTGCAACTTTGGAGAAACCAGTAAGACACATCTAGACTTTTAAAATATCCAACCAAAAAAATCCCATCCCCTTCCATTCAGGCCTCCCTCAAAATAAGGAATGAGTGCACAGGAAGAGTGTGCAGGTAGGCAGATTGGCCGACCTGTCATTTCAGTGCTTATTACAGCTCTGCGACAGCCACAGATAGCAGATTTTCTTCCTTTTTGTGTGAGTGCATTTCATTTATTATGTGTCTCTGCACTATGAAGATTATTCATCTTAAGTTACATACCAGTCAGGAGGTAGAGACACATATTAATGGTCAATAAACAGTGTGTAACAATCACCACAAACCAAGCACAGGTACCCATAACTTTATTTTACTGTGGTGGGATGAACTGTAACTAAATACATTTACTCATGATATGTAGATAAGTACACATATGTGGTACCTTAAGTTTTTAAAAGTTTTGTCACTTTATAATTCTACTTCTACTAATATACTATACCACACTTTAAAGCTGAATATTGCACATTTACATAACTGAATTTATTTGACAGCTAGAGTTACTAGATATTGTACGCATTAAGAGTTTACATACAAACCACACAATGAGCTTATAAATATTTTATATAACAAAATATATATAATTAAAGATAAAATCACACAAAATGATATAAACTTATTGAAATTACTTTCACCAACTACAGCCGTAAAATACTGCAAACACATGAATACACAATCACTAACCCTTCAGTAATATGCAAACGTAAAGCAGTCACAGGGACCTTTACAGTGAGCTATTGATACTTTAATGTACAGTAAGTAAATTATGTAAATGCTTCTTCCACCACTGCTCTATGAAAATCGATTTGAGGCCAGCACGGTAATTCTCAGCTATTTTATGTCATGCATGTAAAGCTTTGTGTCGCAATGACATACAGTAAATGTAGTGATGTAAAAATTTTATATTTCTCCAAAAAGCTGTGGATTTAATTGTCATTTTATAACACAAGCTTGAATAACCAAATGTACGTTTGCAGTCCCTTTATGCTACACACAAACGCAAGCAGAGCAAAACATAACAAAAAACTAATCATTTTGATGCAGTGAGGATGATTCATTTTAAAGTCTCAGTGCTTGAGGAAAGAAGCTGCTCTAGAGGTTGAAAGGGGAAAATAAAAGAGCTGAAGACTGGCTGGGGGTGTTTATTGAAACACTGAAATTATTTGGGGAAATTTAAATTTAAGAGGGTTCAGTAAGGGTAGTATTCTTCAGCAGCATTTCTTACAATTGTTGAAGGTTGTAGGTGAACGGGGTAATGGTTTGTTCAGATTTATCACAAGATTGATCCAGAGAAAAACAATTTAACACAGACAAAAGGAAGCACCTGTTTCCTGTCAGCCAGACTCATATCCTGTCATGCTCTCTGTAGCCAAAGCCAAGTGCTTTGGTCACCAGTAAATGCATGCTGGATGAATTGAGAGGTTTGGCGTGGGTAGAGGGGTGACTTTGCCCCAGGACACTGATGTGGAATAAATTTAAAACAGCTGCAGTAAGGTGTAAAAAAAAGAATACAGTGTTTTGTCATTCAAATAATAGTCACTCAGCCTCTGTAAGAGTGTGTGAGATAACACTATTATTGATTCTAACAAATGGGTTTCAAGGCTGTTTCTTGTTTTGCATCATTGCATTGCTCCAAAACAAACACTGATAATGTTGACGGCAATGACAGCTGGTCGGTCCAGACTTAGATATCTTTCAACTATTGGATGAACTGCCGTGAAATTTTGTACACAGAGGGTATGAAATCTGCCGACTTGGCGGTCCCCTAACTTTCCTTCCAGCACAGCCATTCTCAATAAGTGGTACTGCCGAATGGCCTGGGGTCTCATTTATAAAACTGTAAGTAGAAAATACTCCTAAATGTTGTCTATGTACAAAACACAGGAAGTGTGTACACACAAAAGTATTCTGATTTATAAAACAGTGCACACACACTTTCTATGCCGATTTCCCTTTATAAATCACATTCAACTGGAAATGTGGCATATGAGCGAGCTTCTTGTCCAACCCTTCAAATGCCTGTAGATTTTCTGCAGGGCCTGTTTGATTGTGGCAGTGCTGCATCCACTGCTGCATCTGTGTTGCAGCAATTACAGTGGGCCTCTACAGTATGGACTACTTCATGGCCAGGAGCCACCCACTGGTGAGGTATGGCCTGCTGGGTCATAAGGGCTTTATTCCTCCTATCACCAAAGGGGAGGAGAAGTGCCTGCACACCTTATGATCTGCACACGCACTTTGTGCTTTCAGGAAATACCACTGACTGTTAGTCTGCTACAGCGGTCAGGTTCAGGGGTCCCTTTGTCTGTGCAGCGGCTTGCTCAGACAAAGGGGCCTAAAAGCACATTCCACTAAGGGCATCACGTCCTCAATGGCGCTTTTCAAGGGTGTCTCCGTGTAGGACATCTGTCTAGCCACCTCCTGGTCTTCCATTTCAACCTTTGTGCAGTCATGTCTCATGGACATGACCGCTGGTTCTGCATGTGTTTCCGTGCTTGGTGCACTGTTTTGGGGGGCCTCGTCTGGAGAACAAAGAAGTCTTTTTGACAACATCCAGTCATGCTTGGTTTGGGTCCAGCTGGGACAACATTTCATCCCTACAGCCTCCACGTTTAACCAATAGCAAAGCCAGTTAGAGGGCAGAACACCTATGAAATATAATTAGTAGTTACCTGGATGTAACTCCAGTTGTATTAGCATGTGCGGAGCCCTCTAACTACAAGTCCATCTGGTCCTAGTTGTTGTTGCTGACTTTCCAAGATCAGTGGATATATAGTGGGAGGGTGCTACCGCCAAACTTTGTCTCAGGTGCTGAGGCGGAGCCTAGTGATGGCAAACCAATAGTGAAGCCCCAGCTGTACTTTGTGTTTAGTGCCAATTAGCAAATGTTAGCATGATAACACACTAAGCATGTCAACATTTTCATTTACAGTATCACAAAAGAGAGTACACCCCTCACATTTTTGTAAATATGTGATTATATCTTTTCATGTGACAACACTGAAGAAATGACACTTTGCTACAATGTAAAGTAGTGAGTGTGCAGCTTGTGTAACAGTGTAAATTTGCTGTCCTCTCAAAATAACACGTCACACAGCCATTATTGTATAAACCGCTGTCAACAAACGTGAGTACACCCGTAAGTGAAAATGTCCAAAATGGGCCCAAATTGTCAATATTTTGTGTGGCCACCATTATTTTCTAGCACTGCCTTAACCCTCTTCGGCATGGAGTTCACCAGAGCTTCACAGGTTGTCACTGGAGTCCTCTTCCCCTCGTCAATGGCGACATCATGGAGATGGTGGATGTTAGAGACCTTGCACTCCTCCACCTTCCGTTTGAGGATGTCCCACAGATGCTCAATAGAGTTTAGATCTGGAGACATGCTTGGCCATCACCTTTACCCTCAGCTTCTTTAGCAAGGCAGTGGCTGTCTTGGAGGTGTGTTTGGGGTTGTTATCATGTTGGAATACTGCCCTGAGGCCCAGTCTCCGAAGGGAGGTGATCATGTTCTGCTTCAGTATGTCACAGTACAGGTTGGCATGGTTCCCTCAATGAACTGTAGCTCATGAACATGCAGCCCCAGACGACGACATTCCCACCACGTTTGACTATAGGCAAGACACACTTGTCTTTGTACTCCTTACCTGGTTGCTGCAACACACGCTTAACCCCATCTGAGACAAATAAGTTTATATTGGTCTCATCAGACCTCAGGACATGGTTCCAGTAATCGATGTCCTTAGTCTTCTTGTCTTCAGAAAACTGTTTGTAGCTTTTCTTGCGCACCATCTTTCGAATAGGCTTCCTTCTGGGACAACAGCCATACAGGCTAATTTGATGCAGTGTGCGGCAAATGGTCTGAGCACTAACAGGCTGACCCCCCACCCCTTAAACCTCTGCAGCAATGCTGGCAGCACTCATACGTCTACTTCCCAAAGACGTCCTCAGCGTCACATGACACTGGGGAGAGAAAATGGCTATTTGGGATGAATATGGCCATTTTCACTTAGGGGTGTACTCACTTTTGTTGCCTGCTGTTTAGACATTACTGGCTATGTTATGTTTTTTTGAGGAGACAGCAAATTTACACTGTATACAAGCTGTACACTCACTACTTTACATTGTAACAAAAAGTCATGAAAAGATATAAACAAATATTTACAAAAATGTGAGGGATACATTCACTTGTGTGAGATACTGTAAGTCAATGTACAGTGTCACAGAGCCATATGGCTGCAGACTCGTGTTCTACAATTTTAAAACACACTACACTTTCACTTCACCTAAGATGTTGACACAGTACTACTGAAATATAGGCTACTGTATGTCCAATTAAACAGGCTCCGCTAAAATTAGCAAGTCCTCTGGTACAAATCTACAACATTATTGCCAGATATTATAATAAACACAAAGGTTATATTTCCATCTGTCCATTCTGCTTGTCCATGTTTTAAAAACTCTGTAGGAGAACAACCTCTATCTGTTGCAGCACTTAGAGTTTAGCAAACAGGGAGTGACTAACTAAAATTCGTGATCCATCCCAATCTGGCGGGTTGAGTGACCTATATGAGCTAATACAGTGGTACTGCTCCAGAACTACACCCAGACAACAAACTTATTGTGGACATGTGCATACTAACATTTCCAAGGACAGTGAGTCAGAGGGAAAACGAAAACTATGCCTCTTGCCCTGAAGTACCCCAGACAACCTTTCTACAGCACAATTTTTCATAGACCATCATTAAATGAAAGCAGATTATATAGGACACAGTCTGATAAATAAAGTGGGTGTTATAAAGTGCCTTCATAGCCTTAATCCTATAAATCAGTCAAGCGTAAAACCAGCAAAGATTAATCAGTTTTTATGGTCAGGTGTACTCTGTTAACAGTATGTGATATGGGGTAAATAGGGAACTTAAAGTTGCATATTAACTGGGCTTAAAGAGAAATGACTGAGAACAGAAGAATGTTATTGACAGCCAATTTCAAAGTCTGCCCTTCCCCCTGTCTTGCCATTATTCTGCTATAATTGCATCATTATTTATAAAATTAAATAAGAGTATTCAAAAAAGGTTCACTGCTGTTACTCCCAAAGTATTTTTTTTTCCAAAAGATGCAAGTAAATAAAATCATTTTGCTTAAAAAAATGTTACAAATTGTTGATTATCCATCACCTGAAGCTATGCACCATAAAAGAACGGAAGAACACATTGACAAAGTATTTCTTTAATTACTGTCACAAACTGTCACACACATACAAATAGTAAAAATATAGAAAATGTATTTATGTTTTCTAGAAATTTCGATTGCTTCAAACAGCAGTAAAAGAAGAAATGCCTTTTCAACGGCAAGAACTAGTGTAGCTCCTGTAGAGCAGGGCCTGCGTAGAAACCTGGCCAAGAAAGGGTTACAATACAAATTAATTTGTGTATCTCTCAGTTGTGAATAAAATACAGGCAAATTATTAAGTGGTTCATTGGTCAAATTTTTATGTAATGAGGACAAACTAGAAAGACATCTTAAAGTGATAGAAGTAAACTGGAGTTTCAAAATGAGTACACCATAATCAATACAGTGGATATGGCTTGGTATCTTCGTTCATGATATTTGCCTCATATGGAAACAGTGCAAGTCACTGCAACTTGTAATCATTTTTCAAATTAATTCTGTGTACAGTTTAAAGTTTCTCTAAATTTAGTTTTAAAGCAGCAACAAGTTCAGACGTTAGAGATAACATTATCTATACACTACTGTTGTGTGAACGTTATACTATCAGCATGGGTAACCCTGAAGCAAATATCTACCAGAGACAGATGGTAGAATTTAATGTTTATGTTCTCATAATGCTGTTTCAAAAGTGACTAAATGCCTGTTCCCTAAAACAGCCATTGATTTGGTATTACATTTCAGTGCTGTTGAGTCATTGTGAGACACATAAGCAAACCTGGTGGTTTTTGTATACCTGGAGGAAAAGGCACTTCTACTGCATCATGACAGATGAGGTTTTCCCACTGGTATGGGTACGGTAGTTAGAACCTGGTTCTGAAAAACAAATCTCTGTATGCGTTCAAAGATCCAGAGGAAGACGAGGAGGACACTGACGTATTGAACCCAGGCAAATTTGATGGTTTCCCAGAAGCCAGGACGATAGGTGGAGGCAGATAGTTAAGGTAGAAATTATGAAGAAAACTTGCCAATCTTCTGAACTACCATTTAACATCGTTGAAGCAAAACATTTTTTTAAACCATTCATTTTAAGATTTCAGATTTCATATTCCTGATTCATATTTGAACAGCAGTGCCTAGTTTGACAGTTTGATGTAAGTTTTGTGAGCCTGGTATGTGTCAGAGTAGGACCTACAACTAACCAGAGTAACGAAACATGTGACTTTTCAGTCAAATCTGAAACGTTGACGCTTTTGTCAGTCATCAAACCAAATGCCCCCATATCAGATAAACTCTAGCGACTGGCCCAACTTGTTCCACTTCAAGTGGGAATGTTTCTGAATGGGAGCAGGGCAAGGAATCAGATGAAACTGCTGAAGTCATGTTTGATTTGGTCTGGCAGATATGTCAGATGATTCCCAGTCTAGTTTTCATGTGCGGTTTTCAGCGTGACCCTTTTCTAGCTGAACTTACTGTCTCACTGCTGATCCTAGCCCACACTCATTTCATACCTAAAGGTCAACAGACAAACAGGAAGAACACACTGTTGCCTTCAAAAATTCAGGTTCATTTCAATCTTGTATACATGAATGTATACAGTATATATGAATAAATAATGTAGCTAAAATGATAGAATTGGCAACACTTTACTTTGACCCCCATTTTAAGCCCATATTTGGCATTAATAAGTTTAAACATTTAATAAATTATTTATAACACAGTATTATGAAGAAAGAAAACAGTCTTTATTAATGTGTTTGTCAACAACTATAACTCCTCATGCGTGCAGAAGTGAAGACTGTTGTATAAACACATGAATGACAATATAATAAAACACAGCTGTAATTATATAGAATATGTTAGCATTATTTACCAATATTGTACATTATAAACACTGTTTACTATATATAGTACTTATATAAACAAAAGGGGGGAGGTTAAAGTGTTACCATTGAAGGTATGTAAAAATAATTTCTCCTATGAGTGTATCCTATGTTAAAACACACAGAAACACACAACCCTTTCCTGCATTTATTAAAGGATATCTTATGACCTCCATAGGGTACCGGATCTTAGCATTTAGCTGAAAGGGAGAACCAGCAGCTCGTCCTACAGTCCAGACTGGCATCGGACAGGACAGTACTGTGGTCACTATGGCAGAAAAAAGAAAGGAGCAAAAAGGAAAAGTGACAGAAAGTGTGACAGTTGACACATTTAACAAAATGTGAATGTAATGCTATGGATAAGCGTTGGGTTTAAATCAATCATAAGCAGTAATAAAATCAAGCAAACAAAATAAGAGCCTTTTTCAACTTACAGTTTCTGTCCTGGTAGCTTCCAATTATGTTGTCAAGGTCATAGGCACTTGCAAAGGGGCTGGAGCCATCGATCACTGACACCTAGGCGTCAACAGAGAAAAAAAAGATAGACAGATCAAATACCAGATTGATGATGGGTCATTTTAATACTGTACATTCTTTTAACACTATAATGCAGGGCTTTTCAGTCTGACACTGTGGACATCCCCAGACATAATAGAGACAGCTGCGCCTCCCTCCAACACCCCGTGTACTCGTCCCCATCACCCACCAGGTGCAATATTAAATTGTTGTGCGCAGGTTTTCAACACAAATATCTATATGTGATTGAATAGAAGAGTGTCAGTGCTCAAGAACTAGAAGAATCATGCTCAAAGTTTTGGAACTACAGTTCTCATAACTTGGAGGATTTGGGGGATGTTAACTGGAAGTATAATGTTGCAATGGATTCTTCTTGAGCCCTGTTTTTTTAGCCTATATTTGTTTACATTTAAGCAAACTGGCTCGAGATAAAAGTATACCAAATGAGCTATTCCTGTTTGCAGTGTACCCACTGATGTACAGACATCTATCTAGATTACTTTACTCTGAAGAAAACTTGATCATTCGAAGAACAAGTTCTAGATTTGTTCTGTGGATTTACGGAAGTTACTTATCCACAGTCATCAGAGATATCAGATAATTGTTGTTTTAATGCAAAGTTTATTCAATGACCTGCAGGCATCTGCTGAATCACACATTGTAGCCTAGCTACTGTTTAGTAAAACAGTATTGTCCGCTCCCAAAATATCTATCTAGCTGTTGTGCGCAGGTTTTCAACACAGGCCAAATATCTATATGTGATTGAATAGAAGAGTATCAGTGCTCAAGAACTAGAAGAATCATGTTGTCATTTTTCTTGGTTTATACTGATCTGAGGGATAATCGTGCTCAAAGTTTTGGAACTACAGTTCTCATAACTTGGAGGATTTGGGGGATGTTAACTGGAAGTATAATGTTGCAATGGATTCTTCTTGAGCCCTGTTTTTTTAGCCTATATTTGTTTACATTTAAGCAAACTGGCTCGAGATAAAAGTATACCAAATGAGCTATTCCTGTTTGCAGTGTACCCACTGATGTACAGACATCTATCTAGATTACTTTACTCTAAAGAAAACTTGATCATTCGAAGAACAAGTTCTAGATTTGTTCTGTGGATTTACGGAAGTTACTTATCCACAGTCATCAGAGATATCAGATAATTGTTGTTTTAATGCAAAGTTTATTCAATGACCTGCAGGCATCTGCTGAATCACACATTGTAGCCTAGCTCCTGTTTAGTAAAACAGTATTGTCCGCTCCCAAAATATCTATCTAGCTGACTTAGCTGCATGACTTGTTCCACTGTCGTTAATAACAAGCATGTTGCATTTAGTAACATTCTGTCTCTGTCACTAATCTAATCTATCACCCACGACCACAACCCCCAACACGGAGAGATATCTCTTGTGAGACACTCTGGAGGTTGAGCAGGAGGCTGGTGGCGAGGGCAGAGACCCTCTAGAGGCCGGCAACAAACTGGAGACCAAGACATGAGTCTAAAGGCTTGAGTACAATACCAAAGGCTGACATCAGGGCAGCTGGACTGAAGGCCAGTGACAGGGAAGCTGGGCTGGAGCCCATCCAGAGGAACCAGGTGTGGCTGCTGCGGTTCAGTGATAGAGACAGAATGTTGTTGCAACTCAGCAAGTTGTTTGAGCTGCTCAGCAGAGTAACGGGTGTGCTGTAGCAAAGGTGTTAAAATCATTTGCAGCTGAGTGACTGAAGCAGGAGGTATCTGCAGCATAGCAGTGTCAGGGTCTTGCTGGAGCTCTGTCATGACCGGATGCTACAGTAGTGCAATGGTGACAAGGATTTGCAGCAGCTCAGGGGTTGACTGGCAGGCAGGCAGGTAGCTAGCCACGGACACATAAGCAGGCTGGAGAATCAGGCAGGTAGATGCTAGCTAGCAGGTAGCTAGGAGACATAGAGTCAAGTTTAGGGCTATCGTGCTGTGAGCTAGCAGGGGTGTCCAGAAACCTCTCTCCCCTCCAGGTAACTGGTTCCACAGCCAATGAATTGTAAACAATGCTTCTGATTCCAACAGACGCACCGCAGTATGTTTCAGGAGCATCCCAGAAGTGGCTCTGCTCTGCGGAGAGCATACACAGCAAATCTATTTTTGACGAAAGCCACGTCAAGCAGAACAGAGCAGATGAACCAGGCAGAAATCTAGTCAATTTTAACGCCCTGTGAAGACTCCCAAAACTTCAAAAATGAATTTACTTGACGCATTCAAAAGTGTCCCACACATTATTCTAAATGAACTTCATAAAGCAATGAAACGAAAAATCCATTCATCTTAACAGTTTGGCTACTGAAAACTCCTGTACATAACCTGCTCTCACAACAGAAGAGGTTGGGCGGTACATGACCAGTCAGTAAGATAGCTACTAACCTGAAATAAATAGCCTACATTCATATTACATTTTATTTCAATATCCCTACCTAACTGCTTTTAATATTCAGCCTCAAAAAATGAAACCCATTTAATTAAACAGCTGCAACAGGCTGTGTGAAACAGACTCTTTAACACCACCTGCTCCGGAGCAGGTTAGCCGTTCAGCACAAGTTACCATGGCTATTAACAACAGTAAGAAGTGAACCACAGTACTGGTACTGAAAACCCAGGGTTAATCCTGAAGTTATCTTGATAAGATCAAATCCGGCTTTGTGGTACAGGCCCCAGGTAATGATGATGCAAAATCCAGATAGTAACAAGGACCACGGTTGACAGGCAGAGCTCAAACAGGATGGCAAACAGGATGGCAAACAGGATGGCAAACACGCAGATAGTGAACAGGATGAACTAATATTGTGACAGAATAGTTACTGGGTCTATGTGCTGAGTGGCTGATGAGGTAATTAGTTGCAGGTGAGGAGTGACCACAGTAGGCCAGGTAACTGCAGGGCTGATGAGGGAAGTGAGAATGGGGCTGTGGTGATTAAGTTTAAAAATTGTCCTTTCCTAACCATCCATCCATCCATCGTCAACCGCTTATCCTGCTTACAGGGTCGCAGGGGGGGACTAGAGGCTATCCCAGCTGACATTGGGCGAAATGCGGAGTACACCCTGGACAGGTCGCCAGTCCATCACAGGGCCACACATAGACGCACAACCACTCACACTCACACACCTAAGGACAATTTAGAGACACCAATTAATTGCAGTTTTAGCTACGTGGGAGCTCTGGGCATTAGCTGTAGCAGCTCCGTGTTGCAAGCACCAATCCGGCTCGTTTTTTTTTCTTCTGTAGACAGTACTCACAAAGTTATAACAATCAAGATTAACTTAAAAATTGCCCGGAGTTCTCCTTTAACGAACGCTTCAAAGGTAACGGGAGTCGGCACTTTTTTTCCTCATGTCTTGTACCATGTCGGTTACACCGGTAAATCTATATGAATCAAACTTTGGAGCTTTTGTGAACTGCTTTCTGTAAAATGAATGAACTGAATTGTGGAGAGTCTAACTGATCTAAGGATCTGTAGCATGTTCATACTGACATTTTGATCATACGTTTAAACAGTAATATTTGTATTAACGATCTGAGCAGCTTAGAAGCAGGCGACCTGGCAGGGTTTAGGAGGTTTTATACATCAAAAGAACTAATATAAAAACCAGACCAGGCGTTTAATCTAGGCCTGTGTTTATTTGTCAAAATATGTTCCCACCCCAGGCCAATAGGAGGGGGACTATTTGGGACTCGGCTATTAATTGAAGTTTTACGGTAATTCAAACTGAGCATGTCATGTTAGCGCACATACTGCATTATTCTTACTTTGATCATTTTAGAGTAGTAACATTCATAGTGCCTGTACGGGTTTCAATTCTTCAGTTCAAAAACATAAGCATATTAGCAAGTTATGGCATAGGACAGAAAAGACTTGATGGGCATGTCTGGGATGCCAGAGCGAGGGACAGAGAGCACTGCAGAGGGCCGGGTTTGAAACAGTGTGATTGAAGAGAGGAACTGAGCAGCAAACTGTGAAAATTCATGATGAAATCAACAATCTTGCAGCTTGGTGGGCAGAGAACAACCTAACGGTCAATGTCGGCCATGATTGACAAACTTAACACTCTGCAACAGGATATTGGACTTCCTCACAAACAGGACCCACTCCCTCTTGTGACGCCCATTCACACATCTACTGTTCCCTTTTAATATGTGAAATTGCAAGTTAATGAAATGTTGATGATAATACTAGTGACATGATTATATTTGCACCGTTCACTGTAGGCCAGTCTTTTCTCGCTTCTCTTACATGTACCTCCTATTTCATCTCATCGATCCTATCAACTGAGGTCCTGGCTCTCTACTGCACCTTGTCCCATTCATACATTTGCCCTTTTGCTCATTTTCTTTGGCGATTGTTTTGCATGCATCGACTTCACCTTCCTGCAGAGTGCTCTACCAGGATCTGCTGCAGCCTTGGACCATGTGAACTGTAGAGTTTCAGGGTGTGTCAAAACATTTTCCCATGTCGCTCTTGACTGCTCTACTTGAATTTGTGCAAAAACAAAAGTGAGATAACTGGTGGATAGGAGAAAGACAGTGAGTCTGTGCCCTCTCACATTGTAAATGTTGAACAGTCCTCTGTGAGGCAGGGGTGTCTTCTGCTGTAGCCTCAGGTCTCCGCTGACAAACAGCTTAGCTCCAGGGACAGAAGAAGAGTGCTGAACATAGGCCAGGCTCTGCATCACTACTGTGGACATCCTCTGGAAAAACACAAGGAAATACACACAGGAAAGGATCTGTAATCATTCAGTGAAAAGGCTACTGTATCATTGGGCTATATGTGATATTGTGCCACGAGATCTCGTGAGATTAAAACAATATTTCTTGTCAGGGGAAAACCTGCCTGGCAAGATTCCCACAACTGACTCTTTCCACACACTGTCACATCAATTTTCTCATGAACTGAAAAAACAAATGCATTACTGATAACGTCGACTTTGCAAATCATCTTCACACAACTGATGTATTACCCCATCAGCAGAGCAATAACATAACACAGCAGAGTATAGGGTTGGTTGACTTAAAAAATGTTATGAATTCTATTAAATGGATGACGTTAGTCTCGAAATATTACGAATTATTTCTGGACAGGTCAGAGAACACAGATATGTGAGAGAGATTATGAATGTGCAGAAAGTTGTGAACATAAACAGAAAACCTGACGAAACACAGGAGCACCTGAAGTTTGTGTTTCCATATTCATAAATAAAAACATTTCCACCATAAATTGATTCAGAAGAGGCAGAAATTGGTGCAGAAATTTCACACCAAAATGCAGGAAATTTGTTTCAAATTTCTCAATTTTCATATAATTTGGTATTAACTTGAAAAAAAAGTGTTAATCTCGTCTGGCCTCGTCACACCCTTAGTAAATTGGCTGTTCATAAAAAAACTGGCTAGGAGCCATATCCCTCTGGTAAAATAAAGGATAATACATATTAGTCCCTGAACTCATAAGTACACTAGTTGTGTGTGAAAACACTTGAATGTCAATTGTACCAACATGGTAAAATGGTATTTAACAAATGCGGTTTCTCAAAATATTACTACTTTATTCTCGACACAGATATGTGCATTATATTTTGAATGTTCAGAATGCTTTGAACATGAGGAGAAAATTTGCTGAAATAAAGGGCCAATTGAAATTGAAGAGTTTATAAATGAATTAAAATGAATTAATTTCTCACTGACATGAAAAGGTGCCACATGAACATTTAAAGAGTTATTTCACCAAACAAAGACACAAAAGAAGAGGGAAAAAGACTAAATCATGCTTTGAATGAGTGCTGACTCAGCAGGGATGATGCTGAGAAAAGCTGGAGAAACAGATCTGAAAGCAACACAGAATGCCTGAGAGCCTTTGTGCTTTATTTTCCATTATATTTTTTATATTTTGAATTGTCACCTCTAGCATGAATCTTGGGTTTCCCTTTGTATAAATAAAGACATTCTCATAATAAATTGCACGCATAAAAGGCAGAAATTGGTCCAGAATATTTCACCAGGATGCAGGAAATGAAGTGTTTAATGCTCAAAATTTTATGTCGGAGGACCCCGAAGCTCACACTTAATGTATCCCCTCCAATGTTGAAAAAAACTACACTCTTGCATTTCAAAAATAAAATTACCTGGCGGGAAGATTCCCAGACACCTGGTTAGGTTTGGTCTCCTGATTAAGGCTATGGTGTCTGGAGGTTGGAGGAAGTATGTAACCACAATTTTCATCAGTGACCGTGATTATAGATGACTTTTCATCTATATGTGCTTTAAAAATGTGAGTTTGGCAGTTTTAACAATTTAACTTTTAAAACTAAATTCCTGAGGATTGAAGAGTGATGTCTGACCTATTCATAAATTGCACCAACCTCAGCAATACCAAATCTCATTCTAAACTGTATTGAATAGTTGGCAGCCCTGATGTAGTAATGATTAGATCCAACACACGGTGACTTAATCACTGGCTGTAATTTTTCAGGTAATTACTAAGAAGTACAACTATCTTACTAGTGGCAAGCATCTATGTGTCATGTATATACTATGAGTATGCATAGACATGCTAAGTAGTGTAGTAGTGTAGATACATACAAAGAGCTGGTAGCTGAAGGTGAGCAGCAGTTGGACATTGTACACCTGTTCCCCAGGTTTTAGAGGTAGCTGCAGTTGAAAATTCAGAACGTCCAACTTCCCGTCCTGGTTCTGATCTTCTTCTCTCACCTGTAGAGTGTATTACAACTCAGCCATTGTATTTTTTGACAGTGTCAAAACAACATCTAACGTGATTGTTAAGTAAATGCAGGAAACGCACGGAGGCCCACGCAACAAGCCGCAGGGGACAATGGTACACATTTGAGGGAACTGTGGTGAATCTCTTACAGAGACAGCAGGTATCCGGAGGTTGGCCCCAAGCATGTTGTTAAGATGGGGAAAGGTGCTCCAAGCGACATAGTCTCCCTGAGTACTGGTTGCTGCCACCAGCAGAGTCTGGTACTGGAACCTCACAACCGGTTGTTCCTCATAGGTGCTTCTTTTAATCCAGAAACCTAAATGTGGAATATAGAAAACATGGCTTTAAAAATGAGCATGCATTTCTACTTGTTTAACATAAGCGTTGAAATATCGATGTATTTAAAACTCAACATTTAGCAATAGCGACAAAAGCAGCGACCATAATTAAGCGTTTGACGTTAAAGCTGTGTACCTTGGCTCCTGTAAGCAACCAGCAGTGGTGGGATGTAGGTGAGGCAGAGAACAACAACCAGAAACAGGGTGGCTTTCGTGCAAACACTCGTTTTGTACCGAATCAAAGCCGGATGAGAATACACTTCATAGAAAGCCATAGGTAACGCAATAAACAGTGTTGTGTATCAAGTCAGCCGGCTACCCTGTTGCTAATGCTCAAGCTAACATAACGTTAGTTGCTAACTGAGTGGATAACGGTACGCCCGGAGGACTAACGCGAGTAAACTCTCACAGACAACAAACAACAGACATTAACCCTTGTTAAGTAATGTCCATCCAACAACCTCCGAAATACAGTCGTCTTTGAGGGCGCATTAATAAGCTATTTAGCTAATGTAGTACCACGCAGCGCGCCATGTTTTAGCTTAGCTTAGCGTCTCACGGTTACCATGGCTGCCAGTAGTAGCAATCATGCTGCATTCAAGCAATGTCGGTACAATCATGGGTGTGCACCATGTGAAAGCTAAATTAGCCACTTTTGCGGCGTATTTGGATTCCTCACTAAATGAAACCAGACACAAACGAACTGTGTAACTCCTTAATAAGCTGAATTGATTGTAAGAGTGTTATAATAGGATTTTATTTATAGGTAATCAACAGCAATGATGGCTTTGCAGTTATTTTGCTTTGTTGACACTAACGTTATGTGAAAGCAGTGGCGTTGCACAAAAATCTGGGGATCCTACATATGCACCCTCAGCAATCCCCCAACGCCTTTTAATATGTCTATCGTCACACCCATACAAATATATAATTACTATGCAGTATTTCATCAAAACAAATAAGAAATATTTGAATCAGACTTTATTTGCAGACTTACAATTTACAATTAATTTCCAACTATGTGAAGGTATATGTAAAGGTACAATCTCTATACAACAATGGTAACCCCAATAATAATACTGAAATCACAAGAGGACAAGGACAACTCAACAAATAAGCAAAATCTGAACTAGTGACCAAAATCAGACAGGCAATACACTCCTCACAATACAGGCAATACACTCAGATTGTTGAGTAGGACCGTAAAAGGAGATGCATGGAGCTTGAGATTGGCAAACAGATCTGTCACACAAGGATGACAACGGAATGAATATGGAACTTCATGACTGTTTGAACTGCATGTTGGAAATGGGTCAGTTGACATTTTGTTGACACAATGAGGAAGCAGTGACGTTGCACAAAACTCTGGGGCCACTTAGCAGTCCCACAACCTCCTTTAATAAGTCAATTGTCACACCTATACAAATATATAATTACTATGCAGTATTTCATCAAAATAAATAAGACGTTACTTGAATCACACTTTATTTGCAGAATTACAATTTACAGTTGTCCAACAAGTGTGCCCAATATGTTGCAACAACTAGCGTTATAAAACTATATGAACCTAAAGGCACAATCCATACCCAACCAGGGTAGCCCCAACAATAAAACTGAAATCACAAGATTAGAACCTGCCTGTCACTCTCAAACTGATGACTGGTCTCAATACAGAGAGTAATGTTGCATGAGAATGATGATCTACAAGAGAAAACATGTTTAAAGCCCCCCTCCAGCCAGTTTTAACTGCCGTTTTTGGCGAACGTTCTTTCTCAAACAGAGAATGGGGGTGTGGTTAATAGTCACAACATTACCATGACAACCAAAAACTGACCAAAAGTAACTGTCTGGCAGGAGTAGCTATTACTTACCCATGACAGAAACTAATGTGCGCATATCAGCTGTTATCAATCACACAGTCGATGGGTCCCGACACCACTGCACACGATAACTCCCACTATGTTTTATAGTGCGCTTACTTTACGGAGGTGGGGGGTGCCTCCGCCGATGCATTGGTAAAACGGCCGTCAGCAAAATGCATGTTGCAGACTGTATATAAAACAGTGGCAGGTGAAAGTGTGACGCGTTTTTGTAAATAACATGATAAATCGGTTAGCTAGCTTACAACGATGTTTATCGGTTTGATGCCCTGACTTCACGAGTCGTGACGTTTTTTTAACGAGGCATGACAGTGCGCCTGCGCAAGCTTGGAGAATGACGTATGACTTATGGAATTTACTGTAGTCATACGTCACAACCCCGTTTTAACAACTAAGCAACTTTTGCAACTTTGAGCACAAAATTAAGCTATTTGTCAAAAAATATTTGGTGAACTATGTGGGTAATCAACATTGTAAGGAAGTGACTCGGAAAAATATGAAATATCATAGAAATGTCAAAATACACTGGAGGGGGGCTTTAAAAGCAATACAGAATGCTCAAAAGTCTTAGTGCATTATATTCCATTATATTATTATATTGAATTGTCACCTGCCGCCTGAATTTATGTTCCCTTCAGCAACTCCTTTCAGGTCCTACATGTGGTCCAGTCTTTGCTTTTGCCTGGAATATTTGTTAAATGCACATTGCAATGAAATAACTTTAAATGTGTGCAGGACAATTGATTATATACTTTTACTTAACACATTACTTAACAGTTTTGCTATATAATTTTAAAACTGATTTTATTCTGCATCCAAAATAAATGTCTTAGCAATACCCTGCATGTTCTAGTCAGCATTGTTTTATAAAGACTGAATTCATGGATGGACTTCTTCTGTCCGTGAGCACCTGAAGGTAGCATCACCACCACCACCTTTCTGTCAGACAGTGACGTCACCTCACATCCAGAAGGACAGTTGGGAGCTTCGGGCAGAGAGACATTGTTGACGTTTTGTTTTGATCGCTTTTGTCTGGATTTTTGGACGTTACGCTGACATTATCCGCTGATTTCGAAGCCCACCTTTCAGCGCTACCACCACGCCTCAGAACGGGGATCCAGCAAAGATGAAATGGATGTTTAAAGAGGACCATTCCCTCGGTAAAGGGACTTGGATTGTTATGAAACCAGAGATGTTCTTAATAATGTCGTGCACCCTCCTTTCTGTTTTGCTGTCTCCGCGTCGATTTTGCCATATCATCCCACACAGGTGCAGACATGCATGCTTGCCACAGCACCCTGTAAATTACAATGACATCCATCCATCAAGGCTAACGTTGCAGGACTAGCAACAAATGCTAACGTGTTCTTCCGACATGTCAAATGACCGCTGTCAAAACCGGGTTCACCATTTACATTGCTGATCCATCATATTAGTCAGCTGGTTTCTCCCTGAAACGTGTCTGTTTTGCATGGAGACATTTCATTGGCAAATTCCATATAAGTATCTGACAATTTAATATTTCCTTTCTTATATTACATTTTTGGTAGAAAACCATTGGTAGAAAATGCCTTCAGACGTGTTAGATTTTTGGTTAGATTAGTTAATTCGACAAAAAAAAAAAAACTCCACCAAATAGCACTTTCTCTCAGTAGTAGGCCTACCTAAACTTTTTGCATTGCTTCACTCTTCTTACCGCCTTCTAGGGTTTACTTAGCTGGCAAAGGGAAGCGATAATTTAAAGCAAAACAATTAAAACACAGCAGCACATTTGATTTCAATTACTAGTCAGTGTTTTGAATAGATGCCGAATTGAAGAGTGTTTCATTAGTATTTGTTCCTGAACTTGTAACGTGTTCCTCTAACGTGGACATTTTAAGCTCTTTGGAGGAATATTCATTTACAATAATTTTTTGCATTGAATTTGGTGTAAAGTTCTTTCCATGCTCAGATAGCTGGGGCAGGTTGTTTTGCAGCCCCATGAGGGAAATTTCAGTCACTCATCTCCTCAGCTGCTCTCAGCTTCATATTCTCGTCAGATAAGCTCAAGGGTCCTTTTTAAAGAAAGGCTGCTGCGGAATTTCTAGAGATGTTTCCAAAAGTAGGCCTCTTATCTGGGCTAATGAATGCATGCGACATGTTGAACCTAAATGGTTCCGCAACATCATTATCACCCATCACCTTCCCTTCCCCCCTCTGGCTTAGTGTCTGCCTGCCGCATCTGGTCCTGCCCACAAAGCATACTGGAAATAGATCCAGTATCACTTGGTCTTTAATAATGAGAAGTACTTAAATGGTCAACACTTAATAAAGATAATTGATTTGATTCATTACTTAAACTTAACAGTAATGACTATTAGTTGAGGATAAAATGTAACTAAGATTATCACACTTTGATTTGTCCACTGCCAGCCTTGATGCTGAACACTATATCGGACAAGGCTTGGCTGTATTTGGCAGTAAGGCACGAGAGGAGGTTCCCTAGAGGCTCCACTTATCCCTTTAATCTCTGACTTCCTGTTTGTTTCCTGTCTCTCCCTCAGAGCACCGATGTGTGGAGTCAGCCAAAATACGCAACAAATACCCTGACAGAGTACCGGTGAGTGAGGGGGAGGTGGTGTTTTTTGCAGTGGAATGGGCATTAAAGGTACAGATAGAGTGAGGGACTGAAACTCAAGAGATAAGCACTGAGTGCGAAAGAAAGAAGAGAACGAGTGACGTAAAAGTGATTTGGATGCAGCTCAGAGAACCACAGTTCCAGCTGTGACCCCAATGAAAATCCCATTTTTCCATATCTTTCCATATCCACACTACAAGTTTTTTAAGATAAGATAAAGTTGACCAATCCCAGACAGGGAAATTGATGTGTAACAGCAGCATTAAGTATGTAGCTTTACAAAGCTAGACTACTAATAGATATTACAATTATATAATACAGTACACAAATTGAAAAAGCAAAAATATATACCAAACATTACAGTTGAAGGAATGAAACTGGCAGGTGGATGAAGTGTCTTGTGTCCAGTGTGGAAAGTAATATAGTTGACGTATAGATGAAATATAGTTTCAAACAAATATACAGTAAATACAATATTTATTGATCCGCCGCACTTCCATGGCAGTGAAATGTGAAAGCTAATCAGCCCACAAGTTTTGTGTTAAACACTGATTTGCTTTTTAATGTTTTATTTAAATGTATTCTTTATAAATTGAGTATTTTCTATATATTTTTTGCTCAGTGTATGTTTATCACTAAATAATGCACTAGTGTACATACTGTATAATCCCTTCAATCAATCACATTTGCACGACTGTACATACTGTATAGTTATCCATACCGTACTGCCATATTCATAGCCTGTTCATAGACTGTACAGTAGTAATAGACATTCATTCATTTATTAGGCTGGGCAACAAAACAATGACAATAATTGTGATAATTATCGCAATATAATTTTCAATAATGTAATGTATAAAATTCAATAAAAGTTTGATTTAATTCGTCAGAATCACAAATTAACTAGCGCTTAATTTTTTTATTAAAATTATTTATTATTTTGTTGAGGAAAAAGGTACTTAGAAAAGATTTACTAATCATAGACCATAAAGTATAGTATAACCACACAATTAACCATCTGGCCCTTCAATTTTCATTAAGGGGGGAAAATGAGTCTTTAAACTTAAAAGAAATATTGATTTGACATTTATCATGATAATTATCAATATCAAATGATATGAAATGTTTTTTATCGTGATAACATTTTTGGTCATATCTCCCAGCCCTAATCATTCATACCTTACACTTTTTATAATAATGCTTTGTACCTAGTGACATGTGCAATGACAATAAAGTCAATCTTAATCTATCTAATCTAATATTCCACTGTATTTGCAAGACTGATTTCTAGCACAATAGGCCTGAGACACAATTAGAGCTTGTTAGCTAGGATTAGCTTGCAAGCTAGCACAAATGTTTTCCATCAGCAACTGCAATTAGCTTGTGATAAGGATACTTTTGGACATGTTCAAATCAAATGGACACCCCATTTGTGCTCATTTCATCTAATCATTTATTTATATGAAAATATTTTCCTGAATTGTGGCTCTAAACTTGATCCAAATGTTGTTACCTAGCTTTTGTCATGCTGTCAAATATGCTGTATACAAGAGAAACATCAAACTATTTTTATTTTGGGAAATAAAAATAACACAGTGTAATACAAATATCAGAACGACTGTATCAAAGCAACTATAGCATGAAGTCCAAAGACATGGCTTTCAAAACTCACAGTTGCTTGAAACTGTTGATATGTGATGACACATCTCACACGGGCTATCAAAACACGCCCCTCTGTAAACATGTCTGAAAAACCTTTGCTAGTGCCTGCAGGAAGGGAATATAACAGCGCTGAAAACTGACACCTCAAATCAGAGCGCATACAGAGGGAAATTGTAGACAACATAAGACTGCCTGGCCCTATATGCATACCAAGAGCCTTTTGTGTGGATGATAATCCATTTTAAACTCAATCCTTTAATTCGCTCTTTCATTCTTCACCTATTTAATGAGAGGACTGCTGGGCGAACAGGACAGTCAGTGAACAAAAAACGTTCTCCCATTGTTTGGGCTCATTGAATTGTTTCATAAAACACAATGGTTTCAACACTGGACAGTATTGTTAACACCAGCACGGTAGAACTACGCAAAAGATCAAGTGACTGAAAGTAATGCGCATAGTGACAAATCCACAGACAATGATCACCCAAGTCTGCCGTTTCCCTCACTATGCAAAGGTTTTAGGGTCTTTCAGCTCATTGATTTGGTTTTATTTGGCGACAACCGCACTGTTTTGATTCAGTCGTTGCACTTCTGACACAGCAGGCAGCTGTTTCCAGTAAAAATGCTCTTGCACAAACCCACTGCCCAGCACCAAATCCCTGACAGACACAGACAAAGTTACCAGCTAGCTGGTAAACATAGTGGAGCATTTCGCAGCTATATAATCAAAAAATGCTAATAATTCAGCTTTAAGCATTCCTGACATTTTATAACAACTGCACATTAACAAGGTCCCTGCAGTGACCATTATAGGACATGTAGGCTTGTCAGGCTCACTCCATACACTTACTGGGTACGTATGCTACTGCAATTTTATCGGCTAGAGCAGCCAATAATAGACATGTGTCACTGTTGTTAGCCTGACGAGGTTTACCTCATTGCGTTCAGCCAAGTCTGACAAACTGACACATCCTATGATAGCGGTAAAGTTTCTGTTACAGCAGTGAACTCACATTCACATTTTTTCTGTTAATGTATGTGCTCCAGGTGATAGTGGAGAAGGTTTCTGGCTCTCAGATAGTGGACATTGATAAGAGGAAGTACCTGGTGCCCTCTGACATCACAGTGGCCCAGTTCATGTGGATTATCAGAAAACGCATTCAGCTGCCTTCAGAGAAAGCCATCTTCCTCTTCGTCGACAAAACAGTCCCCCAGTCCAGGTGAGAGCAACACTACATTCTGCAGTTGTAATAGTGGAAGAAAGTTGCAGTAGCTAAATGATTTCCTGTTTTGTATTATCTATCTTTCTGTCATTTGTGGCATGAAACACTGAAGCAAATGTCTCCCCCAAAAGGTGACCAGGTGTTACAAAATGTTAAATGCAGTGCAGAGGCCACTAGAAGCTGTGGGTAATCATGGCCAGTTTTTAGAATCAATGTTGAGAGAATTTATTGATGATGAACTACTATTTGTAGCAGTTTTAAAACAGTGCAGAAAAAAGGTTAGCATAATTTTATAAAGGGGCTTTTTTGCCAACAATCTTTGAATACTTCATCCTCAGCATTGCTCCACTGAATGTAGTTTATTTCCATTTAACATTTTTATAATTGATTTTATATTACTGCATATTGTCTGCTAAGTTTGGTTTATAAATAGTTATTCGTTGGAATAAAAAGGGGGTTTTACATCATGATTGACAGCTGAGCCCCACTTGTGATTAAGTTGATCAGGTGTACCCAGGTCATATCTGTGCAGACTTTGGCTCCAAATGACGTCACTAGGCAAGATGGCAGCGCCAAAGTTTATGGCTCCAGTCAGTAGTGCGCCCAAAAGTAGTGCGTCTCCTAGACGTACTCAACACTATCCCAGAGGCCTGAAGCATCATTCTACAAAAATGTCCAAAATATGCAATGTATTATACATTATCTAGTATAGTAGTTTATATTTTCTCGCACAAAAAGCAGAATTAAGATTTCAGTTTGATTTTAACAATTGTCTCTTGAGCACCAAGGAGCGTTTATGTCACATAGCACACTGCTGCTGCACATTTTGGTAGTGAGCGATGAGTTTCTTTTATTGTTGTTATAATTATTATTTTCTACACGTTATACTCTCCATAAAATTTCAATTTAGTGTTAGTCTTGTCATGCAACTATGATATACAAACCGACAAATACACGTACACCAAGGCCAGGAATTTCATAATTTTAGGAGCAAGGCCACATGGTCTTTGGTGGTGTCAGTTTATTGAGAGCACAAAGGCTAAATGCAAGGGCAGCAGATGAGACTGTGCACTAGGTTTTTAACTGGATTTTAATCATTGTTGCATTTTAGAATAAAATGGTCTTTATCAAATAATCAAAAACAACATGTTCCCATCAAAGAGTCAGCAGTGTTTTTTTTCCTCAAGATATATATGTAGCAATGAGCAAAAAAATGCTGTCAGTATATGAAATGTTGACAAATAATATTTTATAATTGAATATGCTGTATTACCATAAATATAGATGTAGTCTGTCTTCACGCTGAAGTAGATCCTACATTCTTACAAGACAAAATGGCGCCTGTACTTCACTGCATCAGTTTACTTGTTATTGTTCTGTAATGACCATGCAGTTTGTTTGTATTCAGGGCACACAACCTTATTCCAATCAATTGTAAGCTTAATCATCTAAAGTACAGTGTGCTGATTTGCTGTACAACATATAACATTACTCTGACAATTTGCACTAGTCAAGTTAAGTCTGTTTTATTTATAAAGCCCAACATCACAAATCACAATTTGACTCAACAGGTCTTGAAATTCTGCTGTGAGAGCTGAGCCAAAGCAATGGAACGTCGTACTCCTGCTGCTTTACATTAAACACATTTGACTGTTGAAACTCCAGATGGCTTTTATTGTGAAGTAGTTACAGGAGATGCAATGTATTTGTCACAGAGGTTATCACTGACCATGATTAATGCAACTGTGAGCTTTTAGATGAAGAGACGAAGAGTGGAAAATCATATATTGCTGGTGAGGGTTTAAGCAAACAATTGAGTTACAACAAACCGTTGTGTTTGAAGAATTTATTAATAATAATAACAGAATACCAGCTGGCCCAGAGCAAAGAGATGCATAATTATTTTCGATGTTTTGGGAAACAGAGATCAGCAAGAAAGGAAAAACACAATCTCACAGTTCTGACCTAAACCCTACATATGTCAATAGACTAATATAATGAGTATAATAATTAGAAAAGCTTAAAAGTTCATTGTGTAAGATTTAGTGGCATCTGGTGGCGATTGTTGTGAACTGCAACCATCTGTCCAGTCCACCACTGCCCCCCACCTTTTCAAAGAACGTAGGACAGCTACGGTGACTGGCACAGAACAAAAGGTGTCTCTTCTGAGACAGCAGAGCGGCCCGTCAAGAAATTATGTAGATAAGTAGATATATTAAGAAATAATATTTACTTAATTATTCTGTAAAACCATATTTTATTGTGACTTGACCACTGACAGATAACATGGAAAATGTAAGCCAAGAGTGTGAAACACTGTCACTTGTCACTATTATTACTACTTCTTCTTCTTCTAACGTACATATACAACATAGTGATGAGTGTCTGCACTGCCTGAATTCTGCCAGAAGTAGAACAAGAGTTAATTCGTGGCCAGTCAAACTTTACCAGTTACATTTGTGTGAGAGCGTGTGAAAAATATCAGTTGCGTGACTCTCGTGTTCAATGCTGCTGCTCACCTAGGCCTTGTTCTGGGAGAGAAAAAAAAACTGAGCTGGCTTCACTGACAACAGAAATGTCATAGATTAAGTCAGGGCATATCTCGTGGTAATCCTAACTACATGTCCCTATCTTAACCTTATCTGTATGCAGCTTTTCAAGCCTCTGACTTCCTCTTAATCCCTTAAAGAATGCCACCTTTCTCCTTACTAAATAATGCCATGGCAAACTTACACAGATCTTTAAAAAAAGCTGCCCCTCTATTTTTCCATCTTTTTTTTTGTAGACTTCCAAGATTTGTAGATCGCCCAACTGTCTCTTTCAGTGCACCTTTTCACTAGCCCTTGGGCATTTAACTGTATTGTCCAATTTTCAAGTAGCACTTGTACTGTTTCAAGGAATGCCTTTGTGCATGAGGACCAGTGTTTAGCTAACGTAATGCTAAGCTATGGAGGGGATGTAGCAAACATGACAGTGCAGCCCAACCAATACTGGATTTTGGAGGCTGATGCTGACATTTGGGATTTTTTTCCTTGATACAGAAACCATAGATGTGTTTTTTCTCAAAGAATTTTGACCAAAATACTTTGTAACCTGGACCTTTTTATAGTGCTGAAATAAACGCTCTCTGGTGGACAAACAATATAACGGTGACATTGTTTCTAAAGTATCTCAAACCTAGTTTGTCATTTCTGTATTGCAATTTATCATAAACATAAAAGCAATTTATATGTTATTTATCAACAGACATAAACTGATACCAATATATATCTGCAATAAGCTAATATTGGCCTGACTGATTTAACTTACCTAGCTCTACTTGACAGCGCTCTCTGGGGGCAACCTATGTAATGTCAACATGGTTTCTACATATTACGAACATACAGTATATTTTAGCATTTCATTTACACTGCTAGCCAACAACATGCTAGCTAGCTAACAGCAGCAAAATTAACTGCGTAACCAGCTGTACACAGTATCTGAGATAAGCTAAAATCATCTAATAAAATCTGCCAGGCTGATTTATTGGTTGAGCTGAATGGAGGATGCCTAGAGAATCTTGGGAATTGTAAATGACATGATTAATGAATTCTTTTTTATATGTTCAATAATGAGGACAATACAACCCTTTTATAACCTCTTTCAGGCCTACAGGGAGAAAGTGTTTGGAAATTAAAAAGGTTGATTCTGGGTGGACACAGCCTTTTGTACTTTTGTTTTCGTATCTGTAGCGCTTTTGTAATTGGAATGCATATTCCTATATGTTTGCGCTTTTGCTGTTGTGTGTTCTGCCCTTAGGGATCACTGTAGGCTTTAGAACTGATTTCAAAATTCAGTCGATCAGCACAAAATAACCACTATTAGAGGCTTTAGTCTGCACAAACCCAAATTAGAGATGTAAATATAATTGATTCTAAAGTCTGGTTTCTGCTGTGTTTTGTAGTCTGACTATGGGCCAGCTGTACGACAAGGAGAAGGACGAGGACGGCTTTCTGTACGTGGCCTACAGCGGAGAAAACACCTTTGGTTACAAGGCCTTTTATACAACACGGGGTTAACACTTTACTGAAAACCAGTGTCTCTCTCTCCCTCTCTCTCTCTGTCACACACACACACACACACACACACACACACACACATATATACACTGACACAGTAGGACACAACAAATACTGGTGCACATTGGCCTTTACGTGTATTACTCAAGTAATGCATCTACACACTTGGCATAGTCATTTATGGTCTTTTTGATACAAAAAAAATACACATTCATGGTGAAAATGAACTCCACCAAAATACTACAATAAACAAACTAGTTGGTCTTTTTGTCATGATTACTGTTTAAAGGTCAGTTGTGGAGAGAAATATCTTTAACACTGCCGTAAGAATAACAATTGGCTCACGTTACACGCACGTCAGATATGATTATTTTTCCAGGTATCGACATCAGTATTAGATTTTAATAAACTCCTTTAGGCTCTGACACACACACACACACACACACACGCACATGCCAATCATCACACATTACCAAATCATTTTCTTTCAGTCCAGCTTTGTTGTCACAGATATTTGTGTTCAGCTGGAGTAAGAAAGAAACCCAATAATCATGTGACTAGAATCATTAACCACAATATGGATGTATTTGTATGGCTCATAACATTCTTTATGTAACTTTAACTCCACAGGTACACTCAGCACTATGATAGGCTATGAGAATGACCGTAAGCATTTGAAAGACGGCAGCTCATGCTGTCTGCGATGGTGAATGATCCCTGTAAGCTGTTAGGAGGCAGCCAGTGTAAAGTGTGTCCAGCTCAGGGCCAGGGACCAGCACCAGTCCCTGGGGTGTTCCTGAGTGCTTCCCTGCCTGGCTGTTATGTATTTGCACTTTATGTTGGCTGAATAGATGTCAGCACCACCCTGGATTCCGACTCATGATGCCAACAGCAAGTCATATGACCTCAGTGAACTGCTAAAGACATCCAACACTTTACTTGAAGTCAATTGTGTCAAACTGTGATATATGTTGTTTTTTTTTGTCATCACAAAGCTACAATCTGAAAATACACTCACCCTGCTACTCTCCATATGTTATCAGTCTGTGACATTACATTACACTGACATTGGCTTTCAGACCACTGTGCGAGTAACTTATGAGCCATGTTGTGTTTTGCATAAAGACTGGGTGGCTAACAAGCTACAAGCAGTAACTTAATATGTCCTTTCTCTGGAGTTTTTTTAAGGCGTTCTGGAAAATGTAAGAAATCATTGCCTCAACAGTAGAGGAAGCAGGTCATATAATAACTTTGTATGTAGCATCGGAAGGGGATCTAAATCAGGATTCTCCCCTTTAAGACTCACCACTCACCAAACCATCTGTTAACTCACCACTGTGAATACAAACAAGGAGGCGACTGCATTGCCTGCCTTTAGCTATTGTTTCACATTTGCCCAGCCTGTAGAACTGCTCTAACTTCAAGTTCAGTTTGTCTTTATGGACAACTCTTAATACACTGTGAACCATCAGAACGTTACAAACAGGTACATGATAATAGCATTTTTATGTGATGCATTATTTTTCCTCATGAAAGACCACAAGGCTTTAATCAAAATACATGTGAAAATGCTTACAATGAACCCTATGAGGACCACGTTAAGAATATACAGCACTGTTATTCACATCTCTTATACTTTATTTCTTTCTTTACACGTCTAATACTTCAAGTAAAGAGTTGCTCAGGTCTTTGGCTGCACATGGAAATCGGAACCACTTGGACATTTTGGCTGCAGGTGTAGTTTTCAGGCTTGTAGACATGGTATGTACATGTGTAATATATTGATGGAATGCTATGATATTCGGTATTGTTTTCTTTCATCAGTCTTGTATGATTGTTAAATATATCTTAAAGTCACACATTTTAGATATTTGAAAAAGGGAAGGTAGCTGGAAGACCTGACCAATAAACATGAATGTAAAATGGATTTTAAGGTGTTGTCTTATTTAAAAGGAATACAATAAGCGTCAGTACACCCACGCTTAAGAGAGGCATTTTGATATAAAAAAATAAAACATTTGTGACACACGTTTAGCATGTAACAAGAGATAAATTAGCAATCGGCACAGGATTAGAAATTGGGAAATGTGCTTTCGTTTTACTGTGATGAACAACATTAGATATTTACATATAAGCACATTTTAGATATTTTCTTACTATTGCAGGTCACCTGAGTGCCAACTCTAAATTAGCTAAAGTACGTTCTTTAAAAAAAGTGGATCTTGTGCCAATCTCAGTTCACCACTGTGCTCCAGACTGCAACATTTCAACAAATAATGGCCTGTATGTCCAAGACAAATTTCTCTAGGGACAAGTAAAGTAATCTTGAATCTTGGATGGGTTGCCATGAAATTTTGTACAGAGATTCATGTTCACTCTGTCTTCAGATGTTAGCATGATAAACCGCTAAACTAAGATGGTGTCAATGGTTGGCAATTGTACTTCCCAAACATCATCACAGAGCTGCTAGCGTGGCGGTAGTCATAGCCCTGTTTAGACTTTGGAAAGCTCCCTCCTGAGCCACAGAAGACATTATATAGTGCAAGTGTTACCACTAGCTGATCTGGATGTGTAAATCTTTGGAGGGTCTCTTCAAGCCACACAAATAATGTGAACAGGAAAAGGTTTGCATCGTTTTCTCACGTAGGGTGAAAAAACATTCAAATGAATTGAGATACTTGGGCTATTTTGCAAGGTATTTGCAGTAAATGTATGCGTACAGTACAAGGAACACTTAAGCTACTTAAAACAAGACCTGAACCTCTAAAAAGATATCTTCTGCAGAGGAATGACAATGGCATTAAAAAAAAGTGAAAAGCTTCCTGGTCATAACCTGCAACATGCTGTGCAGCATTAGCCCAGATAAATTGGGTTGTTACTTGACAGTGGAATCTGCTGAGCTTCAGCAAAAACACAACTGATCCTCAGTCCCTGCATTCATTTAGTGTCTGGACTTCGATGAAGGACCGAACTGTTGTGCAGAAATATGCCACGTCTGGAATCTATTCTAACATGCGCTGGAAACACCCTGGTCAGGTTGGCAGGTCATCGCAGACGGAATACAGACAATGTACGATCATCGCTGTGGTCAGCTTGTCTTCAGCCCATCTGAGCAGAATGCTTAAGACTGGGAGAAAACCACAACAGGACAACGTTCGAACCAGGAACTGAACACAACTCATTTTCCACTTGCCTGTGTTTTCAGAGCACGAACCCCACGCGGCTGCAGACGCAACATGTTACAACCACAGTGAAAATAAAACATTCATCTGAGGACACTGGAGAGCGGTCATCAACCTCTCTGAACCGCATGACAGAGCAGGGTGTCCTGCTGTTGCAATCAGAGACATCCTGGGCTTTGCAGCCAAACAATATGTATCCAAATTGATCAGCTGACCGAAGAGGCACTGGGAAATGAACACTGGAGCTCAGAGTAGTCAATTTTGTCCTTTAATTAGAAGTGTGACATGATGATCCAGAATATTTATTATTCAGCAGTATGTTGGTTGTCTTTGGTTTGAAATGTGACTTTCACAAGCCGTTCCACCCTGACGACGAGTCAAACTCCAGGAGAGAAACAATACTTGCAGACCTGCAGTTATTTTGACATGTGTCCTCCTAGTTCTTGATACGGCGGAGCCAAATTTATGCTTCAGAGAGAGTGGGCTTTCAGCGAAAGAGCAGGAGATCTCTGTCACTGCGTGGCCACAGAGGGAAAGCCTGGCTGTGTAGCTGCTGCCAGGCCTGCTGGTACAACTGAGAATCCCGCTTGTAGTCCCAGTAGGTCTGCAGCTCTGTTCTCCTGAACAGACACAAATAATAGAGGGAGAGCCCAGTTATTGCTCACGCTTCATGTGTTTACACGATCATTTAAATAATTGTTCCTGCTTAAAAAAGCTCTAAACACAAGTCATGTGTGTTATATCTCAGGTTAATCCACTTCAAAATCATCAATAGTAGTATATTGCACTTCCTGTGTTTATTGCACAAGGCATAAAAGTCCCTCGTTTCTTACATTTAGTTGTTTTGTTTTCACTCTAAAATGATTAAATTCCTTCAGTGCTCTCTGAAATGATATAAGTGGTCATTATGTCATGCAGGAGATTGCTTGAACAATATAGGATGCCTGTTTGTAAAGCCATTGTGGCAGAACATGTGGCCTGCTCAGCTTACAGATCTGCCTTCTGAAATACATTTTTTTCCCCTAAAACCTTTCAATTTAACACTATACAACAATATTCATTTGTTGATTTTGGTTTGTTGTAATAAGTGGATGCAGACGGTGACATTAAAGGATACGGCTAGTCATATTCTGTATTTCAAAACCCATAAAAAAAGACCAAAACAAGCAAAGAATTGACAGAAAGTATCGCTTGTGCAAAGCCTGATCTTTTTTCTCTGTACTAAGTTACATTTATTACATTTAGCTGATCATTTTATTCAAAGTGCCTTACAATTGCTATGTATGTTAGAGGTCACACGCCTCTGGAACAACAAAGGGTTAATTGTCTTGCTCAGGGGACACACTGGTGGATGCATCAAAGTGGGAAACTGAACCTGGGTCTTATCCACTGCGCCATCATGACCCCATAAAACTACTTTTTTGTCCAAACAATTATCCTGCTTTTTTGAGCCTTTTTACTCAAAAAAAGCAGCTGTTGTACACTTTGAGCACCACAGATAAGGTTGGGGAAGTCAGAAAGTATTGAGAGACGGATTAACACGGTGTTGTTTTTGGTCTTTTAATGCTGACAATCAAATATAAAAATATTGTCAGCCTTATCACATGCTACATATAGCAAGTTGAGTAAACTACGTTTATTTGGTTGTAGACTTTGTTTTCTGAGCTAACAGCGAATTGTTCCAAACATGCTCAAATGAGAGCTCTCTGTCTATAGTCTGTTTAGCTGAGTTTGCAACGCATCTGAAAATGTGGCAAATTCTTGTAAACTCAGCCGCTGGCTGAGAGAGGCGATACCTGCAGCCAGTGAATAATTGCAGCAGAGGGAGGAGGAGGAGGAGGAGGAGGACAGGAGGAAGGCCTGATTACTAACTGATGTCTGAGTTCTTCATTCTTTCTAAACTTCACTCAGTATTTTGATGGAATGTGATTTTACTGACATTTTAGTTTCCAGTGAGATCTTATTGAGTATATATGGTGACTTGCCTATTGCTGCTGTAAAAACATTTAGTTTATTATTTATTAAAATATTCAAGTCTAACCTTGTTCTGAATTTATTGTTTTTTAAATAATATATTTGTATAAAAAAAATGTAATTATTTTGTAAGGAAAAGAACTGTTAAGAGTATCGATGAGTAGTAGAATCGATAGAATCCATACGGTACCCATCCCTCCTTGTCTCTCCTCACCAGACATACCACTGCAGCTGCAGATAATGTTGTCATTGTATGCTGGGGCTTAGCGTGTTGAGAGGGTGTGTGCGTGTTCAGTTCATCCATGTGTGGGGGCGGTGCTGAACTGGGCTGGGATCAGGTTATCTGCTGAATGCTGATAAACAGAGGGACCACTGTTTTCCCTTTGGCGAGGATTTTCCGCCATCAGCACGTACACACCCACACTAAAAAAAACTAACAGGTGAAATACGAGCTCCACACAAAGAGACTCTGAAAACATTTGTTATGTAAACTCAGTATGAGCATTATGGAATAAAAGAACATGACTCAGTTTTCACTGATTTTATCCAGATAGAACTGTGACTTGAGACAAGACTCAGAGCCACACTTTAAATGAATTCTCCTTATCTGAGCCTTAAAACACAAACCTCGACATTTGCCTGAAAGCCCGTTGCACTTTGTCTTTATGCTCTTTATGCTGTTACTCGTTTGCTTATTTCTGTAGGTAATTTGCCTCACTGTCGATTCGACATGCTTCAGCAGCAGATGAGATGAGTTACCCAAACAGGCAAAATTGATAAAAGCCTCGTTTGGAGATGTTCATTCGTGTTTTGGGTTGTTCAGATTTAGTTTGAGGCTGTTTCACATCACAGTGAGATTATGAAAGAGCCTACTGTTTGTTACCTGAGAGAGTCTGGAAGTGCTGAAAGGTCAGTGGCCGATACCAGAGACAGGAAGGACCGGAAAAGCTCAAGTTTACACAGAAGAGACCTAAGGACACACAAACATGCATACTTATCACTGAAAGTTGATCTAAATAAATAGTCTGTGGTGATAAAATGCAGTCAACAGTGAATTCTCATTTATTCAAATAAATTTTATTTATATAGCCAATTCCTAACATAACATATTTTTTATGTGGTACTAATATCTGAGAGAGTGTTGGTTCAACCTGGCTTTAGCTGTGCCGAGGTCCTTCTTGGTGACTCCATGTTTGTAGCCGTTGGCAGTGACATCTAGTGGCTGCTCCGCCACATTACACCAACTGATGGCTGAAACACATGAAGACAGGATTGACCAGAGATATGAAACAAAACCTCAAATATTCAATGAGCTCCTAAAATCACAATATAAATACTTTTTTATTTTATGGCTTATGAGGCAAAAAATACATTTCCTCGATTGACCACTTAACTCCAAAAGCGAGTATATCACAGAGCTCTGATAGAGCCCCATGTTAAAATGCCCTACTTTCCAGCACAAATAAACATGTTTACAGCCTGCTACAAAAAAGGTTTTGGTCCCTATAGTTAATATCCCCGTTCATAACCTCTGCACAAGAGGTTAATTTTTATATAACTCACATGTTTAAATTATATTAAGCCTTAAAGTTAGGGATAATTAAGGTCATGGCTGCTTTGAGTGACAGGTGGAAGAGACAGAGGTGTCTAGCGGCAGCCACCAGCTTTCATTCAGCCCTGCTCTGCTGCACCGACGCTCCACCTCTTTGCCCATTTTTGGGTTAGCTGGGAGTTATGCGAGTCAGGCACATGCCAGATGGCGAAGGCTGGAGCTGCCACACTGAGCTTTAAAGTCGCTCTTCAGAAATATAAGGGTGAAGTCACAGAGACTCCACGTCTGTCCACGTTTTATTGTGTACCAGGATAAGGTACAATGAAAATGTGAAATGATCTGGCTGTGGAACGTCTAATCAATTGTCTTTGTGTGAAGTAGATATGCTGTGTATCTATCTTATAATGTTAACTTCATTAAAAGACCTTTTGAAAATATCTTGTCAGAGCCCTGAAGCGCATGTTGCATCTTGTTCATCTAGAAGTTCTACAGTTGGAACTGGTGTTCTCCCTTTGGTCAATGAGATTGGCAGACTGAAAAAATATTAAAACACGTCCTATTTTATTTTGTATTGTATGTAATTTTCCATGAAACGGCTCAACACAACCCTGAAATAATCTGGTGTACAGGTGATCAAAAATTCGAATGGTTGTTTAATTTTGATGTGTTTAAAAGTCCGTCTCAAAAGCCTGAAAAAGAAGGCTACATGGACTGTTTAACTAGTATTTATTCTGATTTCTCCAGTAATAATTTTGTCAGTGATTTATACATTTTGTAATAGACAAATATGAAGATCTGAAGGTGTGACTGCGAAAGCTGTTTCTCTATTTTTTTCACCTTTGTTTAGTACCTGAGCGTGAGCCTTGGCTACTGTTAGCGTGAGCTGTGTCTGGGGCATCAGTGTGGATGGGAAACCGCACACATTGAACATGGTGCATTCCTTCCATTCATTCGTGAATAAGTGCAAAATTTTATGGACTGTAAAATGCTCACTGCAGCACGGAAGCGCGACTGAAATATGCAAAAAGCTAGGAACCAATAAGCAGAATCAAACTGCACGTGTCTTAATGAATGTACGGCCTTTGAAAATTTGGTAAAGGTTTCAAATTCTCGTTCCCGTAATTACCTGGACACTTGAATAGAACAGAACAATTTTTAATGTTAGGTCAAAACATATCTAGGCTGGCCCGTGAAAAGTCAATGTGCTTTACTGTGACCAACCTGTTACAATGATAGTCAGTGGAAGTGTCTATAATGTGAATTCCTGGATAATAAATGTTCGTCTGCAAATTTGGTCCTTTAAAGTGTACTTAAGTAGCACGTCACATGACACGGTTAAACTACATTTGAGTCAAACTGGTCTCCAAATGAAGCTACAAGAACAAAACTTTCCACTCATATCTTGTTTGATTTAAAAAAGAAAGTAAAGTGTTTTAATTATAACGACTCTCATGATCTATCAACCCTCCCTGCTCTTTCATTTCATTTGTCTTTGGGGTGTCTCTCTCTTGTTCTACCTTCATTCCCTCATGGTCATAATGGGGCGTTGTACTGTCTGTGCCATCTATGCACATTTGATGTCCGACTTCTCATTTAGTGGGTGTGTGTTTATGTTCGTGGGTACCAGATGGAGCCAGTGCAGCATGAGCCACATCCTGTTTTACCCTTATCCCACTAGTGATAGCCTTATAGCCAAAATACACCTCCGCCGAACGGAGTGCGTCAAAATACCCAATCATTTTTTATCTACAACCCCACACTGGCGGCGGCTCAACAGCACCGCTGTGCTACTTCCTGCCTCGTCGCCCTTGACAATAGTAGTGGTGGCCCACGGACAAGCTTGTGACCGGGAGGTCGCTGGTTCAATCCCGGAACGGGCAGGCTAAAAGTAAATCAGCAGTGCTGGCCCTCCCTCAATTACCACCACTGAGGTGCCCTTGAGCAAAGCCCAACAACTCCAGTGGAGCTGCTTAGTGGCCAGCAGACCAGGCTGCGGTTGTAATGGGCAGCTTCCAGATGTGAATGTGATCAGGGCCTTCCTGCAAATCTAAGTGAAGCTCCCTGAATAAATAAAGGTTAAATACAAGGTTTCCCCAGAGAGAAGGCTGTTCTGTACTTCAGTGTTTGCCCAACTACAGATGTTATTTACCAGTATGTTGCTTGCGTGTCATTATGGATTTTAACCACTACTTTCACTTGTGCCTGTTTCCGCAAGACAAAAATAAAAAATGTAAAAAATTAAACAAACTCCACCCGCTCCCTGCTGGTAGCCTACATCTTGGCTCCCGTTACAGCTCGACTTCCTCTCCTCACCTCTTGTTGTCACTAGTGTTTGTCGATGAGCAGAGACTTAGTTGTTGACACAAACATGGAAATATCCTGTTGACATGCTGCAGTGCTTCTTATTGGTGCTCGGGTCGGCACTTGACTCACAACATATGATGAGCCATTTAGGCTTCAGAGGGCGAAGCCTATACTCAAGAATTACGTTGCAGCCCTCTAAGCTGAGGGCCCCACTGGTCCCTTTAACTAGCTGGAGAAAAAGCAGTTTTGGAAGTCAAATGAGGGCTCCACCTCCGTCACACTTTGTGTATTAATTTAGCTGAGACTCAAAGTCTTCACTGCTGCAGAGAACGAGCGTCTGTACTTAGAATATGGAGTTATGGTACGTAACTAACTTTCACACCTCTTCATTTTAAAAGAGAAATGGCCAGTGGGGAAACGCCAACACTCGACCAACCAATGGCGTCACTCACTCACTCAGTCAATCACAGACATCCTTTTTAGTATTTAGGGCTGTCGCCCGCTTTGTAGCAGTCCAGCCAAAAACTGACTTGAATTCAGTAGAATGTAATGTCTGGAAACTGACCTCCGTAGAACACGGTGAGAACGCAGCCAGTGCTGGTTTTGATTATCTCTATCTTTTAAATGGGAACGTTTTATGATGCGGTTTATGACTGCGAGTGTTCACGTCTTCAAACAGTTGGATGATTTCAGTTAAAGTTGTGAGGATTTTAAAGTCTTTGTGTTAATAAAGTGACACCATATCCAACACATTTATCTTAAAATACCCGGAGCAACGGGCGTTGGTGGATGTGGGGTTTGTTTGTTTTTCAGGCACGTTATTTTGCACGTCAGTTTTACCTTTCAGAAAGATCTGACTTTCCCCATAACAATTATGATGTGGATGTTGGCAATGTCAATGCTGTTTACAGCAGGAAACTGGTAATTACTGTGACACCTATATGACCTGAGTACGGCTTTAGTGCTCCTGTCTGGTCATTCAGACCACTGTGTGCATGCAAATTTCCTACCTGCCCCACAAGGGGAGATTCGTCCCTTTCCGGCCTGGTGTTGAAGCTCAGTCTGGGCCTTGCTGAAGGGGAACTCCAGGCTGGACTGGAGCAGCACAGGTGGACGCACAGAGAAACCAGCAGGGAGGTCCGATACGTGGGAGAACCTGGGGAGTACAGGAGGACTACATTCAAGAACGTCTGCCAAGTCCCTTACACTGAAGGGAAAATATCGCAAAAACCCTCCAACACCATAAGTAACAATGACAGATGATGTATTCTCACACAGGACTAATATCAAACAAACATTTATCGCCTCCTTCTAACTGAACATTGAAAACTCTCATCAGAAAACCAACATATTGGCCTGATTCTTCACCTCGTCACTCTTTAGTGACTTTCACGCATGATGCACACGTGCTTGTTCGCAGCAGTGCACAAACAGTTTACTAACTTTTAGCATTACAAGTGAGCCAGCGTGCAGAATACAATCCCGCTGAGACCTGTACACCTAAATATGCATATAAAGTATACCTCTTTACCTAAATATATAAATACAGCCATCATCATGTTTCATCTGTACTTTCTAAGCCAAAATGTGCTGTGGGAAAAAAAAATCGATATACAAACAAGGAAAAGATCCATTCAGAAGAAATGGAGCAGAATCTTTATCTGACTATACTGAATTCTACGAAATAATAAAGACTAATGAGCGTCTGAGTTGTAAGTGCTGACCTTCATGAGGTGAACAGTGGCGACGCGTTTAGCTCATTATTTTGTTTTTTCTGGTCAGCGAATTATTTTCTAATGTTGCTCCACGTCTGCTGGATTAGCAACACAGCCACCATGACAACCTATTTATGAGTCAAAATGTTGTGTTCAAAGCTTGTTCCAGTGTCCCCAGATCACAAATATCTATTATCTATTAGTGCAACTTAAATAATGGAGTCTTGAGAGAATTTTCTTTTATGGGGTTCAGAACTTGTAGCTATACCTCTGGTGGTTTCAGCTTTCTGAAAACGGTATCTAATTACGAGTTAAACTGTAACAGCAATTAATCGTTTGTCTGTGTCGAAAAATAAATAAGAACAGCCATAGCATCTCCCAAAGCCCCAATGATATTTATCAATTGGCTTATTGTTTCAGCATCACTCCACACCTTGTGACCAAAGCTCTCTGCATAACTTCTTGGCTGTATGGGCATTTCCCCACCACCACGGTACTGAAGTAGAGCGCCTCCTGCAGGTAATGGGACAGCAGTGCGCCCTGGAAGCCCAGCACCCCCCAGCGGGCCAGCTTGTCACTGCATGAGAGGGACAGAGTCGGCTCTCCTCGCCCAGGCTTCACCCGGAGGACGCCTGTGCTGTGGTACCCCACCCCAGGGTGCAGAGGGTCTGTCGGGCCGCTCGGGACACACTTGGCTCCCGTTCGGTGAATATCTAGGACTTGAGGATGCAGTCCAGCTCTATCAGAGGGGCCTCTGCTTTTAATCTCCAGCTGTGCGGAATCTTGTGAGAACGTTTCCACAGGTGTGTCTGCAGAGTGACTCTGCGATGGAGCTTCACTTCTGGATGAATTTGAAAGGAAGGATTGTTTTGTGTCTCCTCTGTCCTCTCGCTTTGTGTCTGCTGTCTCCTGTTCCTCCAGACGAGGCAGTTTATTTTTTTTCCTTTCATTTGCTTCTTGAGCTTTTCTTTTCAGGTCTCCTCCTCCATCTGTCCCTTCACGGCCATTATCAGATGAGACTGAAGGGCAGGGTTGAGACTGGTCAGTCATGGGAATGATGGAGGCATCACCACCTGGTAACACACAAGAAGTTCCAGACTGATTCTGGCTTGGGGACAGAGTTCAGAGTTCAGGCCGATGATGATATTTTTGCACTAAAGCTGTCTAACTAAACTAAAATAGCGTTTAGATCAACATGGAAGAGTCAAACTCTCTTCCTTGTAGGAACTGGAATAAACACAAACTGTAAAGAACAATTAAAAACGTTGAAGAATAAAACATTATCTGGGATATCCAGCAACTAAGGAATCATGGGAAAAATCATGCACTACTTCAGAGATCATATATCTTAAATAAATATATTTAAATTGCATTTCATAAATGCATGACAAAATATATAGCTTAATTTAAGTCCCATGGATCTGAGATAATTGTTGAAACAGACAGCCAGTTAGGTAGACTGGGAGCATACTGGACTCACAGGGAGTATGACTGGTAAAGAAGAGGAAGGAAACTCCCGGCTGAAGCCTCCACTTGCCCCGCTGATCTGCCTGACAGAACACGGAGCTGTCACCACCACTCACAGCCCTGTGCAGCTCCTGGATCAGGTACCTACAAATACACACACACAAAACAGTAACAGCTAGGGCTGCAAATAATGATTATCTTTAATGGCGATTATTCAAATTCAGTCAATTATTTTCTCGATTAATAGATTAGTCGTTTGGTCTATAAAATGTCAGAAAATGGTGAAAAATGTCAATCAGTTTTCCCAAAGCCCAAGATGACATCCTCAAATGTCTTGTTTTGCCCACAACCCAAAGATATTCAGTTTACTGTCATAGAGGAGGAAAGTAGCCTGAAAAAAAACTTATTTAAAAAGTGGGAATCTTTAAAAAAAACATTCACCAATTATCAAAATACCAATTAATTTTACTCCATCCTATACACACCTGATACATCCCCTTCTGGCAATGACTTCTGCATGGCTGTCGTTAAGTACATCACCTAAATGGAGGAGAGAATCAACAAAATAAAAACACACTTATGTGAAGGTTGTTTTTCAAAAAGAAGACAACCATTAATTGATTTAATGATTTTATTTTATACACTGGACTTTTACAGGTTCCTTTGGATGTCAGGTTTCCCAGACATATTTTTTTGTCATCAAATGAGAGACGACTTCAAAACAGCATTGTTTTCAAAAACTGATTCAATTTAGGGGAGATATATTACCTATACGACACTGTTATGCGCCATATCTGTGACTATTTCCATCAATCCTTAGTTTGAACTCCGCACAGACTATTGGAACACAAAAATATTTCGAGTGGTGGCAAATCTGTTTGGTTGGGCTGCAAAAATAAACTCTGACAGAGACACTGAGTATTCAGCAGGTAAAGATGACAGAAAACACCAAGTATGGTAACAAGATCAAGACCACATACCATTGGGACTCATAGCTGTCTGTCCAATACATTTTGTCCCAGTTCCCAGAGACACAACCTCCTTTTCAACTGGAAAGAAAAATAAAGCATTAAATCATGTAAGTCATCACATATTTCATCTTTATACTTCCACATTTTCATATCCCATTTTATGGATTTTGTGAGTTCAGGTCTGTTTAGCAGTGTCTAGGTGCTTCTAGCCTTTATACGGGATTTTAATTCTCAACACTCAGTTTGTGCTGAGCAGCATCATTTGGACTGGACCATGTTATGTTTTCTCTGCAAATCTAAGCTGACAAAGATGTTGGTTTAGTAGGGCTACGTTAACTGAAATATAGTATAACATAACTTCATGCTACCGTGTTTTATTAACATTATATATGGACAAAAGATGATACCAAAATGTTATAAAAAATATTACAACGTTTTGAAAATAAGTTGACTCCCGCCCAGCGACAGGAAATTGCTGACTCTAAGAGAACATGAAATAGGTTGTAGCGCAGTTCATCCAGCTGTCCAACCTGTGTCAGAGTTAGCACACCGCGTGATTTGAACCACGGCGGCCAGCAGGGTCCACTCTCTGCCCGGCTCAGGCTTCCCTCTCCGGGGAAGCTGCTTGAAACGCTCGTAGCACAACTTAGCGATTTCATCCGCGTTCACCATGTTAAACCGGGCAGGGACGTACAACTGGAGGCTGACGGGCATTAGTAATAAGATTTAAGCTAACGGTAAATATATTTTAAATAGTCACGGCGTCACATGGACATTATACGAACAATATTTGGTAGAGTTCGACCAAGTACTCTGCTTGGAGGCATCTCGAGAAAACGAAGAAGTTACTTCCGGGCCGAGCCAAGGAACACTTTACCTTCACAATAAAAGTCCTTAATTTCAGAACTGCAAATGCCATATTAATATTCAATTAATAATAATAAGGCATTAATAATTATGCTGTGTGTCACGAGACTGACTGTCATGAGAAGATTATATGGTGGAAATGTCTTTTTTATACAAAGAGAAATTCAGCAGGTAGGGGACAATTTGTAAATATAAGAATATTACACAATATAATGCAGCAATCAGAAGCTTGTTTTTATTCAGTTACTTTGTTTTGGACATTTCACATTTGTTTCTTCTATATTTAAATTGTCTTGCATGTTTTCTTATTGTGCAAATAAACCTTTCTCAAAGCACTTTCATTCGTTAGTAAACCTTTCTTAGTGCAAGCATTTTTAACAAATGCTTTCAAAAAATGATCAATTTGAAATCAGCCATTTCAAAATGTGGTGGGGACATGTCACCAGCGTCCTCAGTATAAATGACACCTATGGTCAAAACATTGATTTAAATGAGTTTTTCATCCCTCAGCTCTATCAAAACAGAAATCACCTTTTGTCATCAAATTGATGGCCTACATATCTACATGTTAACTGGACACACATCAGACATCTGTACCACAGTATGAGCTCTGTGAAACAGCAACATTTGGAGAGATTGTACCACACATCTGAACTCACTCCATGATCACTGAATATCAGTTGCAAAACTAAGCAAACTGCAGCGTTTCGGCAGAGGAGAGTTGGTAGGGGAATTGTCTAGGCACCAATTTGATGTGACTGAAGCTTCACCTCAGGTCATGATGCTTGTTCTAACCTGACCCGCAGCCATGCAGGTCAAACACTGACACTCACTGATTCTATCAGTCAAATATGTCTCACATTTAGCAAACACTGCAGGGCTGCTGTTTGACTGCAGCTACTGGTGTAATGGCCATCAGAAGAACACAGAGCCCCTTTGTGCTCATTGGCTACACTTGCATCTCTTACGTAAAAGTGGAAACTGATTTAGCTCCAAACTGTCATAATTTCTTCTACAAACACACTGAGCTCACGCTGGCCGGAGCTGCAGATCCCAGTCTATCTCTGAGGTTCATGTGGAGGGACCACTTTGAGAAAAAATAATGAGGTCAGTGTTGCAGAGGAATACCACTCCATTCAAAAGAAAGCATGAGAATATTCCAATTCTGAAAATAACATATTCAAGAAGGTTAAATGATCAATGTACTTCTCAAAATTAAACAAGTCCCATCCCTCTTGTACAATACAGGATATACCATGCTTTACTCCACAAATATATTTCACTTGCTTTCATCAGGGTGGTACAGTCATACCTCAGTGTATTTGAGGATGTTTCTTGTCACTTTATAAACAACCCACTGATAAGCTATGTGATCTGTAGCCTACTCTGTGACACCACTGTTTCACATGAAGCTGCAAACAGGACAGCTGGGGACACTGACAATGGAGATATGTGAAACACTAGTTTTTATGGTCATCTTAAAATCTATATTTTCAATTACGATCCTGCCAGTCAAACCACCTAATTGTGTCCTGGTGTGTGTGGAAAAAAGCTGCTAGTTCTGGCACGGCTTTATCCCCATTCACAATCATTCCCCTTTTATCCGTTCTTACCAATGTGTACAAATTCAGTATTAGCTTGCAGGTCCAAAGGCAGTTTAATTACGCATCACCATCCCTTAAATGATCCTAAATCCTTTCAAGACCAATATTCAATCTGCAATCTTAGCATCCTTCTTTCTGTTCACTCATCATGTACTTGTTATGCGTATAATTTTAGCATTGTTAGCTGCATGGCTGTTTAGATGGCAATGTCAGTCAGTTTGGTCCAGACAGAAACATCTCAATAACTATTTGATGGAATAGCATGCTCTTTTGTCCAACATTCACGGTCCCCAGAGGATGAATCCCAAAGACTTTGGTGATCCTCTGACTTTTCGTGTAGTGCCACGGTGAGGTTGATATTTGTGTTTGTGAAATGTCTCAACACCTATTGGATGTATTGTGTTTGGTTTTGTTACAATGCTAACATGCTAAACTGAGATGGTCAACATGGTCAAACATACTTCTTAACAACATTATGTTAACATTGCCTTTTGTGTGAATGCTAGAATGCTGACATTAGCATTTAGCTGAAAGCACCACCGTGTCTACAGTCTCAGAGCCAACACTGGAAGTGACTGGGGTTGTGATTACTGCTTAAGGCACTCACACCATCTACTGTGTTGAGCCATGACAATATGACATTTACAATGAAGTAAAACTCCAATGAAAAGTCTATGGCAGCTAACCAAATGGTTTATGAGTGAGTAATTCTTCTGACTGTATTACAAGGAAAACTTGGTATCAAGGCCTTTTCCATTGTCATTTTCTGTTTTGGTGGATGAACAAAACAAAGCTCATTAATTTAAATGGCACGACTGTTCAAACTGCATGCCTTATTCTGGTCTATAGAAACTCTGTATGTGTCACATGAACTGTCTATTTGAAAAAGCATCAACACAGCTCAAGACTGAAATCTCATTTATTTTAGTTATGTACAGGAGAAAAATGCTGAATTTCACAAATAACAGAAAAATAAAAAATAAAATCACGTCTCCTCTCTCTAGCCTCTGTAACAGAGGCGCACTAGTTTATGATAACAGCTCTCTGTTTCAGACACACATGCACTCATACACTGCCTCTCTTTCTCCCACACTCTCCGTCTCTCTCTCTCTCTCTTTCGTCACTTTAAAATGTTAAAAAATGTAGTTCTCTCTGGTAGATATGTTATACTGCATTTGTGGGTAGCTGTGCTGTTGTCGTTAGACGCTGACGACATTAAAATTATTCTGTTGTCTGGTTTTGGTGCGTTTCTAAGCAGTGAGTACAGGTGTATGTGTATGTGTGGGGGGTGGGGGTGAGACTAGTCAAATATAATTCTCTGTATGTGCCATCCTGTCCATCCCACATAAACATACACACAATTTATATGCCTATACACAATGGCATTATTGTAAGCAACCACACACACATACACACAAGTAAGCATCCACACTCTTCCTCTATGTTCTTTTGTCTCCGTCTCCTAGCTCCAATTTTATCCCATGATTCAGTTCACAAATAGGACCCTCCCACAGGCAAGGGGCTATAGATGACAGGTGATTTCTCAGCCCTGTGATTAAGAAATGGAAATTAATAACAAAAAACTATCCCATTGAATCCACTGTTCTCCTTTGGCCGTCTTGTCTCAGTTTCCCGGGTCACTCCTGCCCAAACCCCTCCGTCTCCTCGATGGCGTACAGGAGTTTCTCTCGAAGCTGCTCCAGGCTTCTGTAGGGCGGCAGATCTAGGCGATTGAAGCTGGGCGGAGGAGACAGGCCAGGTCACTATTAGTCATTCTCTCTTTGTGGATTCACAGAGTATAACAACAAGTCTGTTAGCTGTGTGAGCCTAGACTATCTAAAGTCTTCGGTGACTGCTGCTAGTTAAAAGGGGCTGGAGCTGAAAACTATATCGGCTACTCAGTGCTACTAAGACTGAAGAGCAGTGGTGGGAACATTGTGTTGTTCAGTACATTAGATTGATTCTGTCTAAAGCCTGGACTTCTCGGCTGTCTCGCAATCCTACTCACTAAAAATGAGTTTTAATTTTTAGCAACGGAGCCTGCCATTCCTGTGCTGGATTCAAATGACCTACCTACACACGAGGAATTCACAGGACATGATACAGCATGTAATCCAGTCTTACTGTTATGTCATTTTATGTCATTGATATCAGCCCTCTCTGTTTACTGTTCACTCTCCTACAGCTGTATCAAAGTTGTAGTTAAGTTACTGCTAATGCAGTGTAATGATGAGGAAACAAACAAAAAAAGCTACCAAGTTTTAAAAATGGCCAACAGTCAAACTAAATGTGTACTTTGTACTGAAGCAGGTTACATTAACCATTAACCATTACAAACAGATAAATGTTTTGAGCATTGGAATTCATCTGCGACCTAATTGTGCATTTAATTATGCACTTGCTAACTTTTGGGAGCTTTCAGTCGCATCTTTCACGTCTTCACTCAGTCAACTTGGGCCTTTGATTATTTTGCAGCACAAAGTTTACCATGTTAACAGATCAGGCATCAACTTACCATGTGTGGCTTCTTGGAAGCCAAGTCTCCTTCCCCACCTTGTCTATGCAGAACTTCTGGGGACCATTACTTCCTGCAGAGGTTAAAAAAAGAAAAACGTTGTCATTTCATCAAATATCAGCTTGATTTTGTTTCATTATAATTGTCTTAGAAATTGAAACACCTTAATGAAAATTTACTGTAAATGTTGATACAAAAAGCAGTACGTTCAGTATAATCGTTCTTTTTAACAGAAATAGCCATTTCATCCACCTGCTACTGTTAATGGAAAGTAATGTAGATTTTTCACATTAAATGCCTACAGTACAATAAAGGAAAGGCTGGGATGCTTTTAATGTGAAAAATCTGCTGTGTTGCATTCCTAGCTGACACTTATGTCACAGACATCACTTATATAAAATATTCTTATTTCACAAAAGGACAAAGGCACTGAACGGTCATCCATGTGTGTGGCGTTGTGTGAACCAGTACCTATGAGCTCAGCAAAGCCTCCGACAGGCAGCCGACAGGTTCCTGTTACAAACTGAAGAAGACGGATTCTCTTCTCGTTGTCCATCTCTTTCACCACCTGTTGGAACACAACTCCGTCACTCACTGGGCAAACTCAACTCGGTGCTCATACACATGGGGAAACACGTATACTTCATCACAGCAGATGTGGGTGTGTTTAGATCATGCCTTGTGCCCGCTGAACTACGGTGTGTCCCTACCTGCCAGAACCAGTGGATCTGCTTGCTGTTCTTGGTGTAATGTCTGTAGATAGTGTTCTTCTGCCAGTCGGCCAAATCGATCTCCTGCATCCCACACAGCATCAGCTGCAACAAACAAGATGACATTTAGACTCCAGTGAGTGCAGCTGTGTGTCCTTTATTCTTCATATTTGTGTTTGTCTGACTCATCAGTGGGCAGGGCGGTGAAAACAGTCAGTTACAATATGTCCCAGACTAATTTAATTCACCGCCTCTGTGGACTGAGTTTCTGCTGGGGCACAGACTTGTTAAGATGAAAGCTCAGCTGCAGCAGGAGTCAAGGAGAGAAGGGCAAATTGCTCTTGAAACTCATCAATCAGCATCAGGAACAATTTACAAACTAATTCCTTGGTGGGATTTACCACAGGTTACTTTCAGCAGATTTTGCCAACATTTAAATCTCAGAGAACCATTGGCTCTTGTTTGTGTGAGAGCTTAACTGACGACAAATAGGCAGGAACAGATACTCAGGACAGGTGATCTGAGTTAGCATGAACTTTCTTTCTTGGTCACCTCCTCTGTGTATTTAGTTCATACGCCCCCTGACTTTAAGTTAATTCAAGTCAATTTAAGGAGCAAGAGGAGCAATTACATTTGACTTTAGATTAATCTCCCAGTAGATTTGAGAATGTGAACTTTGCTTACAAGTTTTAAAAGAAAACTTGCTTTTATCTAGAAACGTTCACTGTATTTCTCCTCACCCATAGTTTCTAATTTACAGGTAATTTATGTCGTGGAAATTGTATCTTGCTGGTGAGGGATTGAGCAAATAATTGAGTAACAACCACCCGTTGTCTTTGAATACTTTATTAATAAAAGAGAATAAACTGAGAAGTATTAAAACACATATACAGCTGGTCCAGAGACCTGCTGCCTAGGGCGGCTTCGGGCCTCTGGCCCTGAGCAAAGATGCATAATCATCTACACAGTCGAGGTTTCTATGTTTTGGGGAACAGAGATCCTCTCTCAGCCTTGAATGAAAATTCCAGGAGAGGAGAGGAACACCAAGAAAACACCAAAACAATCTCAAGCTCTGACCTAAACCCCAGTAAATGTAGACGGACTGTCATAAAGAGTATAGAAGAAGGAAAAGTTAAGGATAAAAATACAATACATATATATCTATAATCTAAAATCTTAAAATATATCTAAGCCATAACAAAATTAGTAAAGTTAGTAATAATGATAATATTAAAAGATCATATATAAAAGGACAGTTTTCTGCCATTACAATTTAATTTTAAAATTTGTCTCTTTTAAGAAATCATTTCTGCTATGATTCCAATTGACTGCATTTGTGCTACATCTTTTTTGTATGACAGTTTTATTATTATTATTTATAGTACCAGAAGGCTAAATTTAACATTTTTTTATCATCTGGATCCAAGTATAAACAGTAGAATACAGAAACAAAGCTGACAAAATCGGTTTCTTCCTCTTTAAATACAGCAAAAGTTATTTCTGTCAGTATTAAGGAAAAATGTAAAATCACTCCATTAACCATCACCACTGGGCAACAAAACAAGACCGCTAATAACTGGATTCAGAGAATGTTAATGAAACATTACATTCATTACATTTCTTCTGATTTTCGAAAGGGCCTCGTTTTATAGGTTTTCAAACACTGACAAACCTGCTGGCACTCTCCCCCAGCCCTCCCGCTCCTTCTTACCTCCAGCTCCTTTTCGTCGAAGTAGCGAAGCCACTCCAGAGGTACCACTTCATTGAAGCCGTCCAGGAAAGCTTTGGTCTGCTCCTCCACTCCACGGGTGAACCTCCAGTCTGTCAGCAGGCTGAGGGAAAGAAGAGCAGTGTTTTTTTATGGCTTGGCCTCCGTCGCTGAAATCATTTCTCGCGATGAAGTTTCATTCTTCTCGGTCTGTTGTGGCGATCACGGTTCATGTTATCTTACAGTACCTGATGTACTCTTCTTTGTTTTCCTCGGTGACCAGCTCATTCTCTCCATCGTCTTTCAGCTGGTGAGTGGAAACCTTCCCGAGGATCTCCATGTCTTGTGCAAAATACAGCTCTACGCCACACTCCTCCAGGTTGTTCTCTCTGGACACACACACACAAACAGAACACACAAGCTAAATATAATGGAGTGGCCTTTGCTACAATTCTTGCAGGCAAAGAGTCTTTCAAATTACAAATCACTTGCTAGCCCCCCTTTTAGACAGACAATAGTGGGTTAGTGATTTGTTAACTTCTCTGGACCAGAGAAAATCAGGCTCTCACTCAGATCAAACCCTCATCTGTTTGTATTTTGGAAAGACTACATTTTAAGCTATGGATTAAGTAATTAAGTACTAAGCCACTTTAATTCTTTTTTTTTTCACATGTAATTGACTCATTTCATAATGACCTACACATCTGGGCTGTTCGTGTCCAGTTTTTTTTCAATTTAACAATGAAAACAGAGAGTTATTAATAAAAACACTGAAGAATGCCTGGAAAAATGCCCTTTCAGAATATTTTCCTCCACTTTCTACTGTTTCACGCATAAAATACTAATAACACACACATGCAGAGGTAACCCATCCTGTGTTACTTACTTGACCCACATGATGGAGTTATAAAACTCAGGGTCTATGGACTCCAGGTCTTTCAGTGTGGGTTTCTTGTCCAGCATTCGCTTGTAGAACGGCAGCGTAAAGCCGGTATCAATGAACTTTCCATGGTACAAAGCCTGCAGGGAGAATTTACTTCATTAGAAAACACAATGAGGAACGTCAGCTGGTCTTCACAAATCAAATTCAGAAAGAAACACAGTGTCGGTCCACTAAACCTAATGATATTGCAGGGTTGAGAAGTACTTTTCCCCGCTGTAATTTTGTGATATTAAAGTGTTACGGTGACATATGGTTTAAATTTATTGTTGAGAAACTACACATATATTTTTCTCAGTCGCTCAGTACTGATGATTCACCGGGGATTGTTTCATGCCCACTCAAGCGTTATAAATGTTTTAACAGCCAGCCACCTTTACAGGGAACATGAATGGACCTTTTATTTTTTGGCATCCTGATTTATTTCTTCTCCTGTCGAAATAATTTACCAGCACAAACTCCACACTTGCTTATATATATGAAGTTACAGGGACAAAACAACAACTGATAAATTATATATGTTTCACAAATACTTATTTTGTCTCTACAACTACAGCTTCAAATGATGGCATATGTATTGTTTCCGAAGGGGAAGTGACTTATTTGAATTGTAGCTGCTGCCATGTGTACATTTGACTTCAAAATTACATTCTAGTGATTCATTCTCGACCCTTTCCCTTATTCTCATGGCGAAAACTACAAGGAGTCACTGAGATCAGATCAAGATACTGAGATAAAACACCAAGCTGACTGAAGCCCATGTGTGCGCTTAGCACAAACAATAAAACTGCTTCAAACCAAGTCATAATCTTTCCTCAGGGTGTGTGTGTGTGTGTTCACAGAGAGGTAGAGTGAGTAGCCTCAGCCAGACGGAGCGGTGCAGAGAGGGCTCAGAGCTGTCATGAGCCAAGAACAACACAGGCGCCCACTGACTGACTCAGTCACAGTCTGTTCTGTCCTACTGTATCCTGACTGACCATGTGTCTGTCTCACAGCCAGCGAGACACACAAACAGGAAGATTTATAGACAGAAGAGAGGGTGTCAGTGGAAAGAGAGGGGCAAAGATGGAAAGCAAAAAAAGGTAAAGAAAAGAGAAGGAAAAGGAGACAGTAAGAGGGTTTTGGTAGCTGAGGCTTGGTAGAGACAAGCATCTTTATAAGGCAAGTCAGCAAAGTGCATTTTAGGACTTAATATAGGCAGCTGCCGGCGGGTGTGGGCTGGGTGCGGCAGTGAGGTCATGGTGTGGGTGAGGGGTGGGGTGGCAGACGGAAGGAGGGGTGGAGGGTGTCGGTTTTTGGGGCCTACAGCGTTCTGGAGTTGAGCCCAGAGAGAGAGAGACATTATAGTACATACTGTACAGCATGAATATAGTGTAGACTGAAGGTTAAAAAGTATAGAACTCTACACATTTTCAAAACAAACAAAAAAAAAAGCCCACAACGCAGTGTCCTTTAACCTTTGTCCAATGTTCCCATCAAATTCCCAACAAAAATGGCCATAAAAAGACAAACCATGTCAATGGAGCAAGTGAATAAGAGTTGGGCTTCACAAAATCCATATTTAAAAACAACTCATAAACATGTCAGCACACACATGAGGACACAATGTTTCTCTCTGTGCTGGTTATTCAAAGGAAATCATATTCTGGACCAAATACATTTACATGCACGTCTTTACTGCTTAGTATTATGTTGGTCTATTTATTATGCACAACTTGTATTGCATGTCTGTCCATCCTGAGAGAGGGATTAATCTATTCACCGAAAAAGTTGCGTTTTAAGTGTCTGACTGACTACAATTTCTTTAAACCGCTGTCCTCTTTTTTATCACAGAATGACCTTGAACAAAAGCTAATCCAATCCTAAGTATGATTTTAAAACGAGTGAAGCTCACCATGGCGATAAAGCGTCCGATGAAGCGGAAGTATGTGAGGTGGTCGGGGTTGATGGAAGAGGCCGGGTTGATCTGCAGACAGTAGTTGTTCTTGCCGGCATATTCAAACAGACAGTACATGGGGTTCAGCACCTCGTGGGACAGCAGGAAGAACCACTCCCTGCAGAGCCAGAGGACAGAAGACATTTATGCTGGAGAGGAAGATATGAGCGGCTAAGAGAGGACAGCAGAGATGTCAGGAATCAATGTGCACAATGTTGGAAGATTCTGCAATTTAACTTGTTACAATAAGTGTTGGAAGTGGAGGAGACTGTGACGTCACTGTGAGCAGAGACAATGTGGTCAGTGGGGGCAAAAACCTAAACAAACACATTTTGTGGTCCATGTGCAAAGAGCAGATAAAAACAGGTGATAAATAGATGATGGAGGAAAAAAAGGCATCTTATAACAAATACTGACAAAACAATAATCACAGTACAGTTAATCCAAGCACAGCACATGATCAACGAGCAGATTATAGGGTAGAAAATAATATAAAAAAAAAAAGAAAAAACTGACAATGAAACAGTTATTTTCCCTCTTCAGAGGAATGTATATGTTTGAATAATCCAGTCGCAGTTTGTGTCACTACATCATAATACTGGGCCGAGTCTGCAAGCTTTTCTTACTGGTTTTCTGAATTCCCCTGTTTGAGTGTTGCCCTCACTTCATATGGTATTTGATTTTTTTTTTCTATTTTGAAATAACAATCTTCTAAATGTGATGAGGTGGTCGCAGTAAAGCAACACTGAACTCCAACTAGGTAAAATCTCAATTGATTTGTTTAATATAATACTGTCAGATTACATGAAGCCAGTTTTAATGTAACAATTTTATAAAAAGGTTTCCAAATCTGAGTGAATTCAATTAAATCCTGAATGAACGAATCCTGAATGACATTAGAGCAAACAGACTGAGCTAGCCTACAGCTTGTCATTCAAGGGAGTCACTTCACCTGGCCCAGAAATACTTCTGAACGTAATCATCCCTTAGCAGTTATAGGACTAGACTGCTGTGGAACTTCCAATGACGCACTGAGCTCCTCTCTTCTCCTCTTTCTCTTCTTCTCTATGCATTCTTCTCCCATTATTGGATGTTACTAACTTGACTTTCTCCCTCTCCTGTAGTCTTGTGCTTTCTCGTCCCTCTCCTCTCTCCTCCTATCACTTCCGGTGTTTCCGGCTCCGGAGCTGTGGGGTCTGGATCTGTGGCTGCAGGGCCGACTGCTAGCCCCATGTTGCTGCTCGACGCCCGCTGCTACAATCATTATTATCAGCCCTATTATTGTCATCATCATTATTAACATTGCTATCATTATTAATTATTTTAATTAGTAATTAATTATTCATTTTCTCTCTATACCACGACCACCTTCACAGTTTTTGTATTTCTGTGTGGATATTGTGATGGGCTGCTGCTCTTTCTCGAGCCGTTGCCCTCCTCCTCTCTCTTTTGTTGAAAAAACTGGCACCATATAAATAAATCTGAACAGAATGTAAAATTGTGAATTGTCACTTTTGTACACTTTTTGTTCGGATTAAAACAAACAAGATATAATGTGTTAGTTTGTTTAGCTTTAGAAGTGATGATGTTTTTGCCTCCTCTGAACCGACCCGGCTAGCTGTTTGCCCTTGCTTCCGGTCATGCTAAGCTAAGCCTGCAACCTCAAGCTCCACATAGAGCCATGAGAGTGGTAATGATCTTCTCACCTAACTCTCAGCAAAAGAAGGGATGTGAAAATGTAGAATCACACTCTTTTCTCTTAATCCTAATTTTTTTTAAGGTAGTCTGACTTAAGACTTAAAACTGACTTTTATCGGCCTACTCCAGATGGTTGTATTAATTAGAATATACAGTACAGGGACAAATTTGCACACGTCCTAAAATCTAAATTTGACACAGAAATTACGTGAAGACAGAACATACAAAGGATAAATACAACAAGTCAGAATAAAAAAGACAGACTGTGGAAGGATGCATGTTAGACAGAATGAGGGGCCCACCAGCAGCACCACCACCACCAGCAGCACCACCAGAACCAAACGCTCCCAAGGCCCCTGCCCTCCCCCTTGGGGTTTATGGGAGGGGAGTATGGACTGACGGACGGACGCAGACACCTCCCAACATCCCGTCCGTGGTTCTACCCTGTGGTAGAACAGCATGATGTCACCTACCATAGGGTAAAACCACTGACGTGACACCGGAGACAGAGACACAATGCAAAACCAAACAGAAAAAAATGAGAACACCGCCAACAGAAAAATAACAACATATACAGAGAGGAAGACCTGGAACGCAGCAGACGCAGGGGGCAGGATGGATACACGTGATGGGTGGATGGAGGAGAGGGGTAAAGGAAGGAGGACAGAAATGCTGCAAAGGGGTAGGAGGTGTTTTATGGTTCCAGGAAGCAACATTTAAAGGGGCTTTAAGTCAATAACAATACGACCGTTGCTGGCAACCAGTGAGAATTACACCCTCACACATACATTATTCTGACACGCCAATCAACCCTGAGACAAAAAAAGTTATATAACAATAAGGACCTTGAGTCTACTGAGATCTACTGTCCCGTGTCCATTGCCTCTTTACGATCTTTGAAAATAGTTTCAATACTGCCTGGAAGTGCACACTTAAAAGCTGGTTCCAGAGGAGGAGGAAGCCAGTGCAGAGATGGAGAAGTAGCAAGGATAGGAAAAAAAAACAAACACCATCACCGTCACCAACATTAAAAACAAACGTTAAAAAACATAATTGGGTTAAGTAACGGGCCCTGAAAAAACCCTGTCACAGCACACGCAAAACATCTGAATGTGAGGAGGAGAAGGGTGCATTTGTTTCGCTGTTGGTCTCACCTGGCGATGCCGCCGTAATCCAGCCCCTCCTCTCCTCTCATAATGATGTAGAGTCTGCGGCGAAGGTCATACGGCTTCACATTCATGATCTGATGACAAGAAATATATAACATCATTAACAATTATACTACTATTTGTTAACAGCCACAGGCCACATTTGAGATGGATAGAAAACTGTAGTCACATACAAAGCGGAACAAACACTTGCTCTTTTACTGTGTGAAGCCTTTGTTGCATGTATTCTCATAAGATGTATGAATATTTTTTTTCTACTGTACATATGGACTCATGATTATGGACACTTCTGAATTTTTGGAGCAGAATTGGAATTACATACAGATATATATGTACAATATTATAATAGTTATAAGTTGATGTACCAGAATTAGACAATAACATGTTTTTGATCCAACTATCACTACTTTTGCTGTAGACTGTAAACATATTCATGTCACCTGTGACTGCCAGTATTTCTTTGTGTCAGCAAAAATGATTTTGTGAACTAAACACAAGATGGTGTTAATGTAGTTATATATAAGTGTAGGACAGATGTGTGTTTTGTCCGTGTCTGACCTGCTGAAATGAGTCCTCAAACAGCGTCTGTCTGGACACGGAGATCTTTACATGGCTGGGCAAGGCATTGGACTAGACAGAGACAAAATCAAAAAAATAAATCAAGCAGTTAGAATTATTCAACAAAAGAACGCCATCTGGAGAAAAATAAAATGTTAAACAGGTATGAGCTGTACATAAACATGGGGGAGTCCTTAACCTACAGTGATATATTCAGTACAGTTATTGGCTTTTATTAAGCTGGATCTGATCCTGTTAGTTTAGTCCACCACTGATGAATATAATACATTTTTTTTATTATAACTATTATTAATAAGATATTGCTTACAGGCAGCTTTCCGCAATCCCGAACTGGATTGCCATTACATTACAAACAATTTTTGTCTCACTAACTGTGCCTGTAGAGGTATCTAGCCAGGCAGATTTCTCTGCTGAGCTTCTATCTGCCCCTCAGATTTCTACCTGGCTAGATAGACGAGTGTGAAAATATGACATCATTACTTAGGTGATGACCCAAACACCAGTAAATACACACTAACACGCAGACCAAGGTGAGCTGTGAGACTCTAGTTAACACTTACATGGCACAGGAAACGGAACTGGTGGTATTTCCACCTGAAGCTGCGGTCGTAAGCACCGGGTGAACCGCCCTGCCGCGACCTGTGCGCGCGCACACACACACACACACATACACACATTAAGACAGAGAAGAGAGGAACTCAGTTAGTTTTGTTGGAATGACCCCAGAGTTAATAATGAAACAAACCGACGGCCTTGGTGTCTTGTGTTTTCGGCTCTTATCTGGTCGGCTGATCAACAAACACGATGGTCTCCTTTAAGACACCCTGATGTTCTAGGTTGCAGGCCAGAGACTCAAAGTAAATATTAAATTCACACGAGCCATTTTGTTCTAAATAACAACGCGGTGTGTCTGGGTCTCAAAGACAGAGGTTGAGTCCAGGTCTGCAGCTGTGTTAGTATAAGCTTCACCAACCCACTGCACACACACGCTGGATATGTGCCTTGTCAGCACCGGAGAGGCAGACACACAGAGAGAACGAAAGTTAGACAGATAATGGAAGGGAGGAGAGAGACTGAAATGGGGGAAGAGAAGAAGAAGGAGGCCTCTAATGCGTTGGGTTTGTGCTCGCCGAGCTGCCAGGCACATCTTGGTTTAGGTTAGGAAATGGAGACCGCAGCGGCAGAGCGCTGGCCACGGACACACACTCTTGCAGGATCCAGTGCAAAAGTGAAAACTCTTTCAGAAGCCCTCTGTGACCAGCGGCCTAAAGATACTTTCAAATATCAGCATGAAAAGCAGCTTGCAGATGCACTCACTCACACACACACACACACACACCACAAGCTAATGCAATCTGCATGCTGAGCATAAACACAGAAAGGCCACCACACACACACACACACACACACACACACACACACACACACACACACACCACACACACACACACACACAGCAATGCAGTCTGCAGTGGATCTGTTGTTGCACATCTGCACATTCTCCTGACTTTTGCGGTGAGATTTGAGACTGCTTCAAGGCAAGGCAAACATCCACAGGCTGCGGGGAAGAGGTGTGTGTGCCAGCATGAACATGTTGCTGTGATAAAATATGACTTTTTGTTCAAATATCTGTGACGCTAACCATCTGACCCGAAGAAGTATTTTAAAATAGGCAAAGAAATGAAAAGCAATGGATAAAACATGAGTTCAATAAAGATGCAGATTAAAAAAATTAAAAGATGATGTAGTTTAGATTCAACAGAAGATACCATTTTGACCTCTATCAGGATTTTTAAGGTTTACACAAAATAAGGGGATTGTTTAAATTAATATGTGCAATTCAGTTATGTCAGACCTAGGCAAAATCATTAAATCATTTTCAAAATTTTAAAAGAAGTAGTTCACTTTATAATTGTTTTTTCATTGACCTGAATGACAGTGAAGAATGTCTTTGCCTCGGTCTGCGACATACTAATTTTTAAAAAAAGCAGGCTTGGGAGGAAGGGCTGAGAGAATATTTACCCTGACTCAAACCCGGGTCGGGGGTCTTTAAAGGTGGTGGTGCGTGAGTTGTGGTCCACAAAATATCGGACTCCCTCAGCGGTGTACTTCATCTCCCAGCCCGGGGGCAGGGGGTGCTCCTTGATCATCCTGCAACAGGGAGAGGGCAGTGAGCACGGTCCCAGCCGAAGGGGCCCCGTCCTGGGGATGAAACTAACACACCTCCCTGCCAACTTGTGGATCTAAAGCCCGGGATTCTAAAACAGAACCCACGCTCAGGTGAAGTTTATTTCTACTGAGGAACCCAAAGGCATGGCTGACTTACTCGGACTGCTTTTAACCACTTAAGATGAACACAGAATAAAGTCTAAAGGGCCATCATTAGTGGGGCCAACCGCAGGAGAGGCCCGCATAAAAATTTTATTTTATCATAAAAAGTAGTGACTCAGCAATATTTTTAATGTGGCCATGAAGTCCCTGTTCCACCCTAGCTGCAGTTTGTGACTCATGTATTATCATTACGTTTGAATCACAGCGCATTAGTAAAATAAATACCCAGCGATCTTTGACAAACACAGAAGGTCATTTAACAAAACTTACAGCTGTTCTGAAGGTACTTCCAACTATTTGGAAGAAAAAATACCCAGTCTGCTTTTTAACCCGTATTACAAGTTGGGACTCAAGTTGTGCCTACTATCAAGATTGATGGACACAAGAAAAATATAAAGATTTTCATGGACATGAACGGAGAATTACACTAATAGTTTACATTTTAGTTCATGTCATTCAGATTAGGCAATATGCATTTTTTTTTGGAAACAGTTTAAAAATCTTTGTCTTGGAAGATTGTGGAAACACTTTCAGAACAGCAGTAATTGTTTTTAAAAGTCTTCAGGTTTTTCAAAGGTTGCGGTGCTTGGATCTGTGACTTTTTTATTTAACCTTTATTTAACAAGGACAGTCGAGTTTTGCAAGGGTGACCTGGCCAAGAAAGGCATCAGCAATGTAATGCTAATAAATGAGAGACACAATCTAGAACTACTAACCACATGTCCAGCTCGCTCTTATGAAGTCATATAGACAGGAACATGCCCTGCACGTTCAAGAGCCTGACCGTAAAAAAACGGACTAAAAAATCTGTAATGTGTAAAGTTTACTTCATCCAACCAAGTGGCTGACAGAGAGTCAGAGGATCAATTAGAATGAGTGAGGTGAGAGGAAAATAATTTAAAGCACTCAACAAGTGTTTAAATGTCAAAAAAACAGAGGGTGATGCCAGAAAAATGATTAAATAAACAGCAGATAGATCAGGAGATATCAGCCTAAACCCCCAAAACTTTCCAAATCCATCTCTGGTTGTTCAGAGGGGAGGAGTGAGATGGACTGCAGTACAACTAGGGGTCCCACACGTGTAGAAGTTTTACCAATGCTGTTTTTCAGCTCAGCACAGTCAATTTGTAAACTGAATTCAACTCTGCCATGTTCCCGTAAACTCACAAATGTTTCAAATTCCCTGGACTGCCTCAGAGAATTTGTCAAATCTTCCTCTCTTGGGAACACGCCTCTTTGAATTCCAAAATATTCCAGGACAGCCCTGATCAGTGTAAGTATATATCATAAAGCAGATGACTCCCTCTGCCGTCATACTAAACTGTGTATGATGTGTGTCTTCATCAGTACGAGCAAACACCCAAAGCAACCATCTAACAAACACACACACACACACACACACACACACAATAAAACACACACACACATATTTGTACGTTTTCTAGGTCTCACCCTTGGGTCCGAGGATCGTCCCACTGTGTTGTTCGTGTGTTGTGGTTAACAAAGTACACTCTGCCATTGTCCTGACGCTTCTCTGTGGGCACAAACAGAACGGGACAATAAGATTAGATATGTTTAAGAAGATTTTTGAAAAACCTAATAGACGGGGATCAGAGGGATCACCTGAGTGCCTCTGTCAGAAACAACTGTGCTCACTCTCTTATTTGGGAGGAAGAGAAAAAAAAATGTCACCACCATGATAGAAAACCATCAAGTCTGTGTGATATTTCACTGTGGCTTGATCAGAATACCTCACCAGGGTAAACCTAAGTGTGTGTGTGTGTGTGTGTGTGTGTGTGTGTGTGTGTGTGTGTGTGTGTGTATGTACAGAGTTAAGGTTGTGGCGGGTGTTTGAAAGAGAGCACAATGTTGGGAGCAAGTATAAAACATGGTGCCAGTATTTCAATTCAAAAAGACAACAAATAGTTGAACAACTACATTTAAAGAACAGACAATAACATTTTATGGCGGTGTGTAAAATGTGTGTGTGTGTGTGTGTGTACGGTAGGCCACAGGTCTCATGAGAGAGTAGCTGGTGCCCCATCCTCCTCCCTCCGTCGCTCAGACATCTTTTTCTCATTAACAGGAGTGTGTGGAGAGCCCAGAAACAGTAGTGCTCACATTGCAACTCTTAGTAGCTTTCTCCTTCACTCACTCCACCCCCTCTTCACTATGCTGTTTGAAATTAACCCCCCCATTTCTACTTTCTTTCATTTGCTCCTGTCTCTTTTCCTTCTCCTCCATCGTTCCCTCTTTTCTCCCATCTCTCTTTTTTTTTTAAAAATCTGAGCCTGAAAAGAGAAGAAAAAAAAAAAAGCGAGGAAAGCAACCGCAGATGAAAAAGAGCTCGCCAGAGAAGCGAAGCCGAGCCAGTGATATAATTGAGGTTTTCGTCTTGAGGTACCGCAACATGTTGAAAAGGCATCATGGGCAGGGAGTGAGAGTTTTTGGAGAGAACATGGCTGTGTGATGAAGTCTGTGAAAATGTTGGTGGGACAGGATCTGCCAGCCGCGTTCGTTTATGAATGAATAAATGAATGTGTGTGACATGATCCCGCGTGGATCCGATTACATTACTCATTTGGGAAAATGTTGGATGATGAAGAGCCCCATCAATAACGCGGCCTCTGTAATTTGGGGACTTTAGAGCAAAGGGAGTGCGTACAGTGATAAATTGGTATAACATGACCAGAGTATTGAAAAGAAACCAAGAGACATTTTATCCACAATGGATCCAAAAAATCCAGATCAGGAGCGGAGACATAAATCAATCATTAAATAACTGATCTGCTCACTGGGCACTACAAGATGACAAAATCCAGCATTGTTTCTGATGTTGCATAAAGGTTTAAAAATCATCAAAAATGCGCTCCGGGTTCTGTGAGGAGAGAGAACACTGCCGCGCTGCAAACATTTTGTAACCTCACTCCCTCACAGCTGCCCGCAGAAATGAAAAGCACATTTTGAATGATTTGAACCTAAATGGAGAACCCACTGTTCATATCTTAACAAATTGCATTGCTTCACTGTTGACTACTGGCAAGATCCGTCAAAAATACCTACACAAGGCGTGCGAGGGTGGCAGGTTTTGACTTAAAACCGCTCAGCCTTAAGAATGCAGTGCACCAGACACCTCTAGCAGGTACGGACGACTTTCAGACTGATCAATATCTAGCTTGTTGACAGAAGCCAAACCTCAAGACCTTTTTATAACAGTTAAGCACTCCTTACTGAGAGTAACTTTGTCTGGAGAGTGTGTATAAGGAGTGTGTTAGGCAAACTTACCCCATCCAGGAGGCAGCGGGCCCAGAGGATCATTTTCCACCGGAGCACCGGACGGCTGAGGGAGAAACAGAGAGAGAGACAAAACAAATCCTGTTAGGACACCTTTCTGTCTCTCTCCTCTCTTCTTCCGCCTCTGTGTGAGGCGTTCTCCAGCTTTCTCTCAGCGTTTGTCCTCGTACGGCACGGTGTGACATTCTTCTGTCTGTCCACGCGGTTTCTCACCGCCGCATGAGGGTGACGAAGAGGGGGAAAAAAAAAACAACCCAAAAAATACAGAGATTTCAGTCGAGCAAGAAAAAATACGACATTTTAAAAACGCCGGTAAAACTCACTCAGTAAAGCTGTCCCAAACTTGGACAATCAACTCTTCGCCCGACCTCGCTAACTCACGAAACCGGGGATGATACCTGTGTGTAAGTCAAGTGTGTGTATGTGTGTCTGTGTAAGTGTGGAGGGCAGAAAGGGGTGGGGGTAGCTCCTCTCTGCTGCAGAGGTAAGGGGCGACTGAGGGAGCTGGATGGCCGGCGGGTCGTATGCTTTCCAAAAACTACATGCTCGGTAGGAGGATAAAACAACAACGCTGTTCCAATGAGCTCACTGGCTGGATGCAAGCCCCACCCCCACCCCCGGCTTCCCGCTCACCTCCTCAAATACAGCCCACCTCCTCCTCCTCCTCCTCCACCCTGGCACCCCTTCCTACCCCACCCTGAGGTCCTCCTCCTCTTTTCTCTTGCTCTCTTCTAACGCTGCTGTGAAAGTAGGCAGGGAAGTGTGATGTCTGCGGGAACTGAGGGAACATTCATGCTTGTTCCAGACTGGACACCCCCGCCCCACCCACCCCACCTCCTCACCGGCCGCCCCAACCCACCCGGGCCTGACAAAAGGCACCTTTATTCACCCTGGGCCTGGAAACCACTGTGGGGTTTACTCAGCCTGCACTCCTATACATACACACACACACACATATGCACAGAAGAGAAAAAAAGTGTGTGGGTGTGTGTGTGTGCCACTGTGTGGAAAGTTTGTCTGTGGCAAACAGTTCATGTGTACGTTCTTATGTTGGAATACACACACGCAAACCCACATGAATATATTAGCTTGAGTGGAAAAGTAGCTGAAAAGACGCTTGTTTAGGAGTAAGCGGCTGCTGATGGGTTTTCATGGTAAAAGATGTTTATCAAACTGGTCTAGGTGTGTCGCAAACAACTTCAAAATCATTACCGGTACCACCAAGCGCAGGCCCTTCTAATGACAGCATGTTATGCTGATTATAGTTGTAGTGGTGCTGTAAATAAAAATGGTGGGTACAGCGTGAGCTCTACAGTGTATTGTGATTGTAAGAAGGCAAACAACACTCAATATTATAAAGTCAGAAACTCATCAGAAAAATGTGGGAAAATTCTGTTGTGGTGGCTTCACCTTCTATTAAATGGCAGCTTTTGGCAGCACAGGTAGCGCTTGTTTTCTTTTATTGGCTACACTGAGGTGAAAAAAAAAAAACTAAACCACCATTTTCCAAATGAAAACTGGTAGACCTTCAAAGGTTTTTTTTTTCTGAGACATGTTGCACCACAAAAGTGATGATTATTTCCTGAGAAGCCATAAAGTAGAGCATTATCCACCGAATGTCAACGTCACTTTACACAGCATTTCCCCAACAGAAATGTGACTGTGCCCATTTAAAATGGCTCTGTCATGGAAACTCTGAGGGAGTCGAGGTGGAAAGGACGGGGCCTGCTGGTGGAGCAAGAGTGGGCACACAACAGGGTTAAAGGGTGTGTGTGTGTGTGTGTGTGTGTGTGTGTGTGTCGCTCCCATCGACAGCCAATCTGTGCCCCGGCGCCCCACCCTTATGGGTTTTCTGTGACTAAAAAAGGTAAAAGGAGAATATAATGATATAAAGACATGATGACTTCATCCTGGCTCTGACCATTCAGCTCCTCAGCAGCTTCCAGACAGAGCGAGGCTGGAGCGAGCAAAAGAAAGAGAGGCTGAGAAAACAAGGGAAGGAGAGGAAGAGAGGGAAAAGCAGCATGTTGGCAGTAACGTGTGAAATAATGGCTGGGTGTTATGGATCTGGAAGGAATATGCCATGAAGGCCTGATTCAAGGCCAGGCACCACAGGTGAAAATGGCAATTTCAGCTAGTCGCTTTTGACATGTTAACACTTTTACCACCACTGTGGCTTCAGAAGATGTGCAAACCTATTAGTGAAACTAAAACTATTACTACAACTACTCTTGCAAAGACAACCTGCCACTCGTTTTCCACATCAGCAGAGGCAAAAGAGAGAGAGACAGAGAAAGAGAGAGAGAGAAAGTGAACATGAGGAATCCAGTAAACTTCAGGAGGTCAGTGGGTTCACCAGCCGTTTAGACACTTTAAAAACATTTACAAACACAAACACACTTTACCCGTCTGTGTTTCAAACTGATTTAGCCAAGAAGTTTGAAACTTTGGTTTGCGTATTTAAATCTTTTTTTTAGAAAATAGTTTTGCTGGTGAAATTTTGCATCTTTCTGCTTTGCTCTCTCAAATAATTTGACATTGATGTAAGTATTCTGAACAGAGGGGGTTTAAGGTGGAGATCCACATACTAAATTTGACCCGGTGATTCTTCAATACAATTGCGGTTAACAAACAGAGCTGTTTTTGAATAAACTAGACAATTGTGCAACAAAATATCCACTTACAAAGTCCACTTACTTTCCAGGGCTTTTAACTGCATTTGGCATAAATGGGCTGTCACCAACATTTATTTTCATTACCAGTTAATCTGCAGAATATTTTGTGACTTGTTGATTGAGATTACAAAATGCATAAAAATAGTGCATTTTCCCCCAATCAATCAAAATACATTCACTTTATCATCGCAAGAAACAAAGGAAAGCAGCAAAACCCCACAATAAAGAATCTGGGCGGCAGGCATTTCTGCTTACAAACATGACAAACAATTCATAACAGAACCAGTCACCAACAAATTTTCCTCTGGCTTGATTAAGCAACTACTCATTTCAGTTTAAGGTGAAAGTGCTGAAAAATCTAGAAAGTGAAGTGAGTTGAAATCTTGTAAATGACCATGTAGCTTTATATTAATCAGAAAATAACTCAAGCAATATTAAGAAGAGAAAGTATTTTTTTAAACAAAAGCAGCTAATTTAAACATATTAATGAGAAAACAAGTCACCATTATCCAATGTATGGGACGTTTTTTTAAAAAAAGGGGGGCACAAGAGAGTTGAAGGGCATGTAGTGAAAGAGACGCATGTCGGGCTCTAAAAACAGCTGGAAGTTAGCTGAATTGGTACCCCTTCTCTGAGTCAGAGCTCAGTCAACACACAGATATACTGTATTGTTCGATTCAGTGTGACTTCCCATGCATTAGCATTCTTTCCAATGTCCGTTGCAAATAAACATCCGTAAAGTGGCTTAGGCAAGTTCTGAAAAGTCAAAGTAATCCACTGGTAGTTGTCTGTTCATTCATGGGTACATTGGAAACAGGAACTTCTACTGTGTAATTTTGATTATGTTTAACTTTTACCTTTTGCCAAAATGTAAGAAAAAAATATAGGCTAAATAAAGAAAAGCAGGGCTGAGGTTATAGGCCACAGCAAAGTCACTGACTGCACAGGGACATTATTCTTCCTGTTTACATCCCCAAAAGCCCCCAAAATATGAACTATAGTTCCAAAATACTCTGACAGTACACTGGAGTGTCCATTCATCATAGTTCTTCTATTCCTGCTACACTGACACTCTCCTCTATCAATTCATATACAGGTAATTGTCCTGGATTAAAAAAAGTGGGGGTTGGGTGTGTAAAGTTGCTCTTAATGAGTAAAAAGTAAACAAAGTGGCATTCTTTGGCCTCTTAGTGCAGTATGGAAAATGCCAGAATGCAGCTTTAAGACACGTGAATACAAATGCATACATCTAAAATATAAGATTATCATGTGCAGAAAAAAACAACATGCAGTTTCTTTTATTCATTAACATTACATTACATTAATTCATTTAGCTGACGCTTTTATCCAAAGCGACTTACAATTGGTATATATGTCAGAGGTCGCACGCCTCTGGAGCAAGTAGGGGTTAAGTGTCTTGCTCAGGACACAGTGGGGATTGAACCTGGGTCTCTCACACCAAAGGCGGGCGTCTTAACCATTGCGCCATCCCACCCCTGGGTAACATAATGTGAACAAAACCAGCATCAGTGCACTTTGAGCAACTGTTCCTTGTCCTTTCATGGCATTAACCAATTACAAACATGCTTTATGGACACATGAGCACTGACGGGTTGTGCGTAAACATGAATGAACGTGACATTCAGCCGTGTGGACGTGTGTGTTTTCTGTTCAGCGGTGGAAGTGATAAAACACAGGGCTGATTCAGGTGCAGCTGTTAAGGGTCCTTGTTCCAGCGAGAATGGACAGAGAGTCAGAGAGGGGAGGGAGGAAGAAGGAGGCAACTGAGGGAAGGTGAGCGGAGGGAACGAAAGAGTGATTTGACTGCAGAGGATGAAGGGTGGTAAAAACAGAAAACAGAAAAGAGAAAGAGGGAGAGGTTATCTTAAATGAGCCAAGATAAATCTAAGGACATTTTGGTGCAGAGAAGGGGGATTTTCAGAGGGAAATGGAGATTGGGGGGATTTTGGTAAAGGGACAGAACGATGGGGAGGTGGGGTTAAAGCAAAGGATAGTAAAAAGAAGGGGGGAAGAGAGAGGGGAGAGCCGGAAAGAGCAGTTAATGACTCTGAGGCCGTTCTCTCTGGGGCTCCTAACGAGCTGCAATTACTCTGCGCGCACACACACATACACACACACACACACACTGCGGACCAGCATGTATCAGTGTGTAACTAATGTATAAAAACTCACAATGCATGCACGCTTTGGTGCTTGTGTTTATGAGTTTGCCCAGACACAAGTTTGCACTGTGTGTGTGTGTGTGTGTGTGTGTGTGTGTGTGTGTGTGTGTGTGTTGGCATACAGGGACCCATTACACAGCCAAGGTCCATTTAGGAGGAGGACCGGCCCCTTGACCCTTTTTGGTTGTCATGTGCTACAGAAAAGAAATGTGGCACCTGACCTCGACATTACAGCCCAGTGAGCACATCTGCTCACACACACACACACACACCCAGCACGTGATTTAATAGCAGAGACCTCCACACATCATCCACATTACCACACACACACACACACACACACATAAATACATTATCCTGAACGCCTTTGTAAATTAAACGTTTAAGTTGAGACGTCTGCTGATTTTTAATGGCAAGATAAATGATTGTTCCAGAGAAGTTTTTTAGTAAGTATTTTTGAGCACTTTTTACAATCCGTCCACACACCGTGAGTGTGTCAGTCGGACAGAAGAACACGTGGTTGTGTTCACAGTTAAACTATGAGCTCTTTTGTGTGTGTGTGTTTCCTTGTTCACACACACTGGGGCCATAAATAGTTGCTGCTATCAGGAGTGAGGACATTCCAAGACAGCACAGTGTACTATCAGCAAGGAGGGCAGACCTGCCTATTGGCTTTTCTCACACAAGGCTAAGGGAGGAGGGAGGGAGGGAACAAGGGCAGAGCAGGAGGAAGGAAGCAGGCAAAGTTTCCAGCCCACAACGAAACCTTAATGTGGACAGAGCGCTTGTGATGTCACCTTTGGTGAAATGATAACCTGAATTAATCCTGACACTGCTGAGAACTGTGTTTTTGTTTGTTCAATCATCTGTACATCACACATGAAATCTGACATCACATGACATGCTTACATACAGGGCAACCTGGCCATTAGTCAGGCTATGGGTAGTGTTCCTCAGGCTAAGAACCTTTTCATATTCATACTAAATATCTCCCTCTCTGCATGAACAATATTAACTTGCTTCTAATACAAGGTTAAAATATTTAATACTTATCTCTGCTATAAGACATAATTAAAATGCATCATAATGCTGTGCATGAATGAGTCAGGGAGATACTTAAGATGACTGTAAATCAAAACACTCTGTACAGTTCAGGAAGTTTTAAACCAAAGGTTAAAAGGTATTCAGCGGCCGTAAAGGCAAGGAACAAATGGGTTGGGTTTAATTTAAAAATGTTTAAAGGCCTACCTGCCTGCCTACCTTCGTGCACTTACTGCACATGAAAATATGTTTGGAGTGAGGGGGGGTGAATTTTTTAAGTTGAACACTTTTAGTATTTAACTGCCTCTTGCCGGTTATTCAAAGTTGCAAGCTTTCACACAAGCAATTGTGCAGAAACCCTGCTGAAATAAGACTTAAACTAGCAAATGACGAAGAAGCTGGCAAAGTATTTAATGCCAGCTTTGGTACTTTCAATACTTGGTGCTATGGACACCCTAGAAGAGAAGAAATTACATCTTACTGCACTTTTATTTATGTGACCCGAGTCTTAGAGAGCTGTACTTTCCATGCTAAAAGGGCAGCATTAACAGAAGGCTATTGTTGTTACAGTAATAACACTGGTGTTCCAATCAATTAAGTAAACAGAGAAATACTATTACCACGGTCTAAAATAATCAGCTACTGTAAATGCCAGGTGACAATAAATCAGTAGAAGCTAGCAGCTCCACCACCTGTTCACAGCTCTGTCTCTCTGCTGCTTGTTTGTTCAACTGTCCAGATTGATAAAGGTTAGTAATAATGAGTAATAAACAATATCCAACCTTTGATCTTCAGCACTGACCACAGACACCACAAGCAGAAATATCAGACAGCGATACGGTATGATGGGGGGATAGAGAGAGTAAAAAGAGGAACACTTGGGTGTGAGATTGTCAATGTGTGGAAAAATGGGTTACAAAAAGGGAGGGACATGAATCAATGACGGTGGATGGCTAAAAGGACAGACAGATCATGAGAGGGCTAGACGGATGGATGCAGTGAAACAGCTGAAGGTTATTTCAAAGAGGAAAAACACATAACAAAACTCAAGCACAGGAACAAACACACACACACACACACACACACACAAACAGCCACAGTGGACACAGAAAGACAAACTTTATTGTATTGACTGAGATAAATGCACACACAAATTTCATAAAAATCACACACACACACACACACACAATGCAGGGCAGGGTGTTTTTTATGGAAGCCTATAAGAGTTTTAAGGCTGGTTTTACTAATGGTCCATTGAGAAAGCTCTGTTGTTTTAGTCCCATAAGTCTTTACTGTCTGGCTGCAGTATGACCTTGGCTGCTTCACTGAGAGGACGCCGACTGTCAGAGACATGGCCGAACCTCCACTGACTCCACTGGAAAAACACTGCAAACAACTCTCAAATAACATCCTTAATCCCCCCTATAGCCAACGTCTTCTGACAGTTAGCCAACAAGTAAACCGCACTGTGTCACATACAGGGCCGATCTTACTCAAAACATGTACTGATCCTGTTTGGTCCTGTGGTGCCTGTGTGGGCATGACATGCAAATCTAAACACAGATCCATTATGCGACAGTTTCATGAAAAGTATTTCCCTGTGTTTCTAAATCTCACGAGGTGAGCTGAAGCAGAAAACCTCTAAACCCAGCGGTAATGTGTGACGCCGCAGGGCTTTATATCCAACAACCAGCAAGACGTGACAAAACTGGAAAAATACAAAATTTATGAGCATCTTAAAAATATAAGGTATCAATTTACCTAGAAGGGAATGTATGCTTTTCTTGTATTTTGTATGTGTTAAGCAATTTTTTTTCAAATTTCAAACCAGCCAAAATAGTAAATATGTATTGTATCATTATATGTATTATATATATATATTATATGTATATATATGTATTCTGCTACAGTGTAACTTTAATTTTACCCAACACAAATCCAAAAGGATGAAAAACAAATAAGAACAAGGTAAATTACTTTATTACCAACAGGATTGCGGTCTCAAGAACTACAACAGTAGGTATGGGTACTTTCTTTCAACCCAAGCTAATTTCACTAAAAGGTTAAATGGCAGTGGTGCTCACTCCTCACTGTCATAGAAACTAGTGTTGTAGTCAAGACCGCCAAAACAGACACCAAGTCAAGACCAAGACCAAAGTTTGTCGAGACTGAGACAAGACCAAGACCTTTAGGGGCTGAGACCAAGTCGAGACCAAGACCACTTCTCCACGTTACATGACACACAACAAAATGTGGAACGAGATCATAGGTACTTCTCAAATTGATCTGAAAGATCCACATTCCCATTAAAACACCCACAAACAAACACTAAGAGCTGAAATCAACATAAGCACCTTTAAACAACACACTTTCTATGCTTTACATTGCGGGGAGGGGTGACAGATGTTAGCGGTAACGACACATTTTTAATTAGGGTTATTGGTTGCATTTGAAGCAATACGTTTTACATCCGAAGATGTTAACAAATAAATCAGACAGTGCAAAAGCAATTTATTGATATTCCCAAAGTTATAGTCTTGACTGGTCTTGGAATAAAATCCCCAGTCTACAATGTCCGAGACCAAGACAAGACAGAACACAAATGCGGTCGAGTCCGAGACAAGACCAAGACCATCAAAAAGTGGTCTTAAGACCGGACTCGAAACCAAGACCAAGCCTCGAGCACTACAACACTAGTAGAAACACAGAGTCTACATATAGTATGACTCATAAGTGACCAAGGAAGATTCTGCTTAGTTGTGATCGTAGTAGTAAAATGTGGATCCAATGATTGTGGTTTTGTCAATCGGGTTGAGAAACAGCTATTGACAGAAATTTCTGTCACATATAATTGGCTGTTAGCCAAATCTGACACACACCATTACCTCACTGGTGTTTTTCAGTAAAGCTGTACAAGTTTTAGCATTTAGTTTATTGATGTTGTGGTTGATCATTTTATAAGGGTGCATACTGCTGCTCCTGGGGGACAAACCTGCTGAAAATCAAAGAACTGATTCCTTGTTACCTTTGTGAGCTGTGTATGAGCATACTGTGTGCATGTAAACTTGGTCAGTGCTAGAGTACCTGGTAGAGGAAGCGCTGGCTGAACTGGTGCATGGCGCCCTGCAGCTGGCTGCGCTGGCTCTGCCACTGCTGGTAGTTGCGCACGGACTCGGCCGTGGGTCTCTGCCACGTGGTGGTTCTGGTGTTGTGGTCCACGTAGTAGTATCTGCCCCGCTGGTCCACGCGCTTCTCCCAGCTGGAAGTGGGGGCAGAGAGGGGATGAGACGGGATGTTGCTATCAACAACATCTTTACTAAGCGGAGAGTGGGTGGTTGCACCAGAAAGCTGCGCTGCTAATAGTAACAACACTGATTTATAGATGGACAAGGGGAAATTATACAAAGGCAAGAATAGGAAAGAAAACAGTAACAGGAGGGAGCAATGAATGGGAGGGAGGAAGAAGGACAGGGGAAAGAAGGGGGCCTAGGGAATGAAGAGCGGATAAAGAGTAAAGACGGAAAGATGCTGGGGATACAGCAGGAAAGACAGGGAGGAGGAAATGATAGATTGTGCTGCGAAGATGTTAAATCACAGAACATATTTCTTAAAGTTGTGGATTACTGAGGTGTTGACCAGAATAAAACAGATACCAACACTCTTTTTGTCTCTAAATGTAACCAGTAGCCATTTGCACAGGATCAGTGCCCCACAGACTATATCTCCTAAAAAAATCACCGTTCCAGAGAGCGGGAAAAAAGGCTGATATTCACATGGCCTCCCTAGTTTTTGCGGTATTATGACCCTCGGACGTCAAACAGTTTTTTCACTTTAAAGACAATGCCAGCCTTCAATTACGATGATGAAGGAAAACAATGGGAGACGCCAGGTTTGTGTGTGACACTAACCATGTGCTGTGAGGTGTGTGTTTGTGTGTCAGTGCCTGCCAGTGGCATTACTCAGGTCTATGTATATCCAGTGTTTCCCCTGAGATGGGGGGTCTGGACATGGACTGAGATATAGACAGTCCGAAGAAACACACACAAACATGGCTCCACACGCACAGACCCGTTCCCTGGGCCCGGCAGGACTGACTGCTGCTATTCTCATATCTCTGACTTCAGCGCTGCAGAATTTGGAAGAGAAAACAGCATCGACTTCCGTATGCTAACAAAAGCACACAGTGTAGATACCAACAGGCTTGAGAAGCATGCACACACGCACAAAAAGGAATAATGCTCATGCAACACCACGACAGAGCTTCCATGTAGCCCTAATGTTAAAACTCCATGATGTTTTTTTTTAACGTTTAACTAGAGGAGGGCTGCATGTCTGTGACCTTTGTCATATCTGGTTTGTTCAATGTTTTTACTAAAGTTTCCACTGTAGTCAGGATGAAAAACACCAGCTTCTGCAATGACTGAGTGAGACGAGCTGATTAAGGTTCACTGCCAAGAATCAGAGCAGAATTTATTTAATGGTTCGCATCTTAGATATTCTGTACTCCCTGACCTGCTTCGGGAGTACTTCTCAAAGCGCTATGATTTTGGATTCTACATAGAGCATGAGATTTCATGGCTGGGGGGAATCTGAACAAAACACACAGTTCTACTATCTCCTCCACCCACTCGCAGCTTAATCAGAATGGCTGTGAAGCTACTGACTTTTAGTTTGCTGGGTCCTCCCAGTGGTCCAAAACCTCTAAACAGACCCACTTTTGTTGCAGCGAAGCTATTAATGCAAACTCACACACTCATTCATTGTGTAGTCAGTGTGCAGGGGAGCTGCATGAAATATCAACCACAGTACGTGGGGGTAGGGTGTACCTGCTCAGTCAACTTTGTATGGGTGAACACATTTTAAAAGATTTTCAATATCAAAGCCCATTCATTGAGTGTTTTAGGGGCAATCAATATGTTACCAAGGTGACAATAGAGATGACAGAAAATTATATGACAGAGAGATGGGAAATGACATGCAACAAAGTCACCCACACCTTGATAATGCAAACCAAACGTTTCCTCCTGCTGCTGCTTCAGATTAAAAAGGTTCATTGCAAAGCAGCCACAGTTAACACAACGCATTGGTCACTGAGATTAGCGGTACTATTGTACACTAAAGTTAGCCTACACAATAAGGTATGAACAATGTCAGCACTTTTTGTCAGTGGATGACTTTTAAATTTTGCAGGGAAGAAACAGAAGAAGATGGAACAGCCACAGTGAGCTATTACATGAAATGGTGCAGACGACAGGCTGTTACTGAGGTTTGTGATCACCAACACATCTCCAACACGTAACCGAGGTAAAGATCCTCTTTTACTTTGCCCTGCTGTTGTGCTTGTTGCGCTGGCAACAGCTGGACCCTGTAAAGTTACTTAAACAGGAGGAAAAGTGTATTTGTTGGGACTATTTCAGCAGCAGGGCAATGTATGTGGGATTGAGTCAAAATAAACAACAGTGAGAGTCATTGGTAATGGAGGAACGTGTCAGCCAGTGCAACAGTGTGGTTTTTTGGGGGGGGACAAAAAACCAATGGAGCTCTATGGCACAGAGGAATAATAAAAGATATCAGCCTTTAGACACACACACACAACACCTGTAAGTAGGATTAATTAATCAATTCCAAATTTGTGTTGACAATAAGAAAAATTTCACCAAAATGATCCTGTAAAACACACTACATCAGTAACCACAGGTATCTCATCTATCACAGGTATTTGAGTGGCATCAAGCAATGTTATTATGGACAATACTTTCATTTTATTATTACATTACATTTTTGTTTTTTTACAAATAAAGTGAACTAACTCCAACATCTCTAAACGCCTAAAAACATGCAAAGAGGCTCCTCTGGCACTAATGTATATATTATTTAATCTAGTACTAATGAGGTGGCAGCTGTAATGTATTAATATCACATGTATTCACAGTTACAGAGCAACTGATAGCTCTTTTACTGGCCATGATAAAACTGTATTGTCGTTATTGTCAAGTAAAGATGACTTTTTTTAATTTTTTTTTTATAAAAGATCATTTTCTGGTCTGGGAAACATTCTGACAAACCATAGAAACTGTAATGCTCTTGTACAGATGTCCTCTAAATGGCATTTCCAGGGTCGGTCTAAAACTCCTCTTTGCTTTTTAACATAGTGCCTAGATATTTAGCATTGGCGTCTCCAGGGGGAACTGTGCCCACATGGTTTACATTATCACCCTGAAGATTTTAGTTCAGAAAGGACAGTTAACTTGATTAGCTGATGTAAGGTTTTGAACAAAGAACTTTGTTGTCTTCTGGAGGGAAAATCTCTTTTCTCTTGTGGTCGGAAGTCAGGCTCAGCTCTACGGCAGCACCCCATGAGCTGGCAGCTTTCAATATCTTTCTTAAGGACCCTTCAGCAGAGTGGATGGTTGCAAACCCAGGAAGTTATCTGGTTGAGGGATAGTCCTTCTGACCACTATGTCTCTGAGCTTCCTTAAAAAAGGCAGGAAAAACACAGTTCCCTCTCTGATATTAGCACTAGCTAGTTATTTACTGGAGCCAGGGAAAGTCCTGGAGCCCACAGCAGCCTGTCTGAGAGTCTCTACTTAGTTCTGCTTTGTACCAGTCATGTCATTACCCATCTACTCCATGTACTGCTTGGAACTACAAGTTTACGGTCTCCTCACCACAAACTGTCCAGATAAAGATCTGGAGAAAAGTGCCCTGCAACACGCTCAGCAACACAGTCATATAAACACACACTTCTCTGCAAGAAGCCATTAGTAACTGGACAGGATGCAGAGATTGCAGTCCCGATGGAAAAAGTATTGATCACAGATCTACAGCTAGACTAAAGGTGTTTGTTCTAGTACCCTACAACTTACCAGAGTTGCATCAATACTTCCAAACTCTACAGTATGTCTGATAAAGAGCAGTGGGACTCAGAAGCTCTCCGCAAACTAGCTACGGATGGCTTTCATTATTTTAGCTTCCAAACCTCGATTGCCTAACCCCCACCCCCCCTCCCAAACTTGACTGCCCCCAACCTCTAAACAGTTCCTGGTGTGTACATCTGGAGCACTAGCCTCGCATTAGCTTGCTAATTGATCCTCTGAAGGGCCACAGCAGCCAGCAGCCAACACAGTGGTGGATGGAAGTACATGTGGCTCTAAGAAAGGACTTTTGTTCTCCGGGCCCCCACGCTCTCGTTCCTTCAACGGAAAAACTGAGATGGGGGGTGGAGGTTTGGGGAGAAGGGGGAGGTGGGGGTGACCTTTTCCTAAAAACAGCCTCTGTTTCTCTCTGTCACCGAGTCACACACTCTGCGAAAATCAATAAATAACTGGTGCAAGTAAAAATGTCATTGGGCTGGACTCAGGCAGAAGTAGTCTGCTCTTGTAATGCTCCACACAAAGAGGGAGGATACTGTGTTCTCATTATGGTGGCTTAACACACTAACGCTAAAATCAAACTGGGTGATTTAGGTGTCTGCAATTGTAACAGAGAACGTAAAACACAAGAAGGCTTGCTCGGGCAGCTGACAAGACTGTGGCTGAATATGATGAACATTCCTCTGGACACACTTCTGTACTTTATATCTGATGTGAACACTTGGTCACCCCAGCTCTTAAAATGGCAAAATGCTGTAGCAATTTCAATTTATTAGAATGGAGTCGCCACAATTAGAGGATCTTCTCGCTGGGGTGAAGTTAATCTGCAATTTTTTTTTACATTGAGTTGAGCTTTGATGAACATTGTCATTATAGAACCAATGGCTAAACGCTTGACCTTTGAGAGAGAGCTGTAGAGTCAAAAAATGGAGGAACCTACTGCAGCTTATTATTGGCTGTCTTGCACCATACTCTCATTGGCTGGCATGTTTACCAAGGAGCACTGTGAGTAGTCCCTGAATCACCATGTTTCACACAGAGATGTAAATGAACCGGTCTTACTGTATTGCACAGCTGTATTCATTTCTGAACATACTGTATATTCCCGCCTCTGTATGTCTCATGAACAAGTTAGTTCTCATTATTCCCAGGTGAAGTGCATGCTTAACATTCATTCTTTTATCCGCAGACATTTTCTGAAACACAACAAAACATAATCTCAAAGACAATTAATAACTAAAGAACAGACAGAAAGTACTCTGACATTTTTGTAGGCTGCTACGTGAGCGCTAACAGGTGTTTATTTGATAGTCTGTTGTTTCCCATTGCAAATGCTACAGACTGGATGTTGACATGGACTGTAACAATTACGTTATCGTTTACTACATTAAATTGACTTCACCGGCCTTTCTGCTGCTGAAATTACTGTTAATTAATTTATGCATTTAATAAACTCATTTTTGTAGAGGTTGTTATTGTATTAACTGCCTAGTGTTTTATATTTCTTCTAGGGGTAAAGGTTTGTGGCTGGCAGACGGCAATCAGCATTTAGTTATTCTTGGCACACAACACTCTCTACTGAAACTAATAATGGCTTTTTTTGCAATAATAGTTAGCAGCTGCTTTGGGCAGTCACCCTTCAAACGTATTTACTGCAGTAGTTGGTAACCATTACATTTAAATCCACTGACTCACCTCAGCAATGTGCAGCCAGTAAATTAAAAGCACTGATCAGTTGTCCTTATTGTCTCTAATAAGTTGTTTTTACAATGTACCACAGATTTGTTTGGAAACTATTTGAGAGAGTTTGTTTTCTGCACCTGTGTTGACGCAGCAACTTCCATAATGTTAGAGGTGGAAGATGTGGCTGATATCTGATTTTTTAAGCCCAGTGTTAAACATATCAGTCAGCCTAACCTTTTCTGACCCTAATGTGTGTCAAACAATTAATGCATCAACACAGAAAACACATGTAGAAAATATAACATGCATACCCTGGTGGCAGCGGTCTCTCCCAGGTTGTGGTTTTGGTGTTGTGGTCCACATAGTACACCCTGCCATGAGGCAACACCCTCTGCTCCCAGCTACACAGAGAAAGGGGGAGAAAGAGACAAGTGAAGCACTTGCTTCTAAAAATTCACACATAACAAAAACATTATTTTCTAAGATTTAATCACTAATGCAATTACAACAAACAAACCTTATTTAGAGAGGAAAGGGAGTGTCCCATACTACCTGCTATGTAACAGTATGTGCAGCTCTCTAAATATATCTTAATGACTTAATCATCACAGCAATCATTAACCTTTAAGTTCTTTACTGCCATTAATTCCCTTGCAATTATTTTCCAAATATATCTATCTTTGGAACTATGTTTTCTTGTGTTTTCATGTCAATAAAGATCATCTAACCTCAACTGACAGAGAGAACGAGAGGAGACAGTAAGGAAAGCAACAACAAATCAGTGGATGTATTTAAATCTACTGCTGGTTATAGCGACTTTAAAACCACTCTGCATATCCACAAATACTATCGGTTAACCCATGTAATGATTCAACATAGTATTAAGAGAGTAAAATTACTATTTCAATCTCACAAGTCATCTTACGCTGAGGCCGTTCTGCTGACAAGTGTTTTTATTGATATTTTGGCCAGTCACAGCAGGGAAAGCACAGTGTATGTGTACGTATATGTGTCTGTGCTGAGAAACTTACATGCAACAGTGCTATCAGAGTACAGAGTAACGTTACAAAGCACTCCACTTGCGCTTTTCCTACTATGACAAGTCAAAGTCAAATAATTTGTCTGGGAGAATGTATTTACATGATTTAAACTGACACTAATAAATAATTAACACTATTTATTTAATCATGATCATTGATTGATTTGTTTTTTTTTATGACTTTTCAAAGTTAAACATGATGCTGAGCATTATTCTGGGAAAATTTTGTATCAATAAAAACATATGAAGAAGCAATAAGTGAAGCCATTTAGAGCTGCAAGCAGCAATATAGCAAATAGGCTCCGTTTTATTACTGTATGTAGTCATGAGGAATGCAAAGGAAATTAAAAGTTTAAGTGTGGGTGGATGCTCATATTTCTCAAACTAAAAGCAACTTGTCTTACAAAAACATCATGAAAGAGCGCCACGTAATTTAGTATGGGTAATTCTGAATGAGACAGGACTATTCTGCAAAGTTTGGTAAAGTTTCATAGACATTAAATAATCATAATGAAAAAGTCCTAATGATGTATCTTAAAAATGTTAATTAAGAGAAAATATTCTTAAAGAAATGTTTTGAAAGTTAGTAAGAGGTCCGTGAGTTGAGATATTTGTCAGATTAGCTTTGTCTGTGTGAGTATAGTGAGTTTAAATAACTCACTAGTAACTAATAATGAGTATTTTCATTATAAATCTACCAAATTGTCTTGTCTACTGTCTCACGTGTACATTTTGTGCATATTAAGTCACTGTCTTATATTTTTCAAAAAAAAAAGAAGATCTATCCAGGTTCTAAGACTGTACACAACAGTGGAGGAATGGAGGAACATCTTTTGTAGAGCTGTCTCTTTGCAACAACTACAGCACCACCTACCCGCATTGGTAATGACTTTTTTTTTTAAGAGCCCACTAACTGAAAATGTGAAAATGGGTAAAAGACTGAAAATCAACAACTATGATCAGATATTGAGGTGTTTCTGTTCTTTTAAATACTAGTTCTGACTGCTGTGCACATATTCATGTACTTAACATCATAACATTTTCTCTTGTTTCAGTTCCTGTTCAGTTTCACATAGTGGTGGTGGTATGAGAAGTGCTTTACAGAGGCAACCTGCCTCACCTGAAAAAAAAAACTAACGTCCAAAGAAATGATTACTGTATGTACTGTGAGAGCCACATCAAGGATAAACGTCCATTGCCTCGCGATGGAAAATAACATTTCCCTAATTTAAAACTTTTATGAAATCAAACAGATATATTAAGCTTTAAGCAAAGCAATCAGTGGCTCTAAAACTATTTAGTGCTTTCCATCCAAGCAGGAACCTCCAGGTCTGAAAAGTGAAGCCAATGCGTATCTGATACACTACAACTATGCATGCTCTTAGACACTCTTACCCTGCTGGGAGCGAGTCTGTAGTGGGCTCTGTGGTGCTGTTGCTGGCCGGCTCGGTGCCAGAGGTGGTGTTGGGGCCGGGCTCGGAAGGCGGGGTCAGACCCAGGGCGTCCTGACCTGGAGAGGGGCTACTGCAGCTGGCGGCTGGGGATCTTCCCAACGGAGAGGATGGAGGAGGAGTGTGATGGGCCACGCCCCCACGATTATTCTCCAGCCCGTTAGACGTCAACTCAACTTTGTCTGAGTAAAGACGCAGAGGGGATGAAGGATGAGAGAGAGAAAAGAAGGATTTTAAAAAGTTACTTATTGTTAAGTGTTTGCGACATAGCTTAAATGTTACAAACCAGAATTTAAGGATCAGTTAATTTTAGTTTGGGGTGATGTGGAACTAGGATTATCACAAATTCCATTTTTAATCCATAAGTCCATTGCCTTTATGCCACTGAGAAGGTGTGACATCTGGGACGTCTTAAGTCCCTTTTCCACTGGATGGTACCAGCTCAACCTGCCTCGACTCTGTTGGGTTTCCTTTAAGCAAAATTCTGTCTAGAGTCTAGTAGAGGGGAGTTGAGCTGGTACCAGCAACGGGAAAGTCCCATAAGATGGTTGCTAAACATGGCGAAGTTCAAGTAAGCTGTAAGAAATAAGCCCACAGGACAATGGAGTAAGCAACAAGCTGTTACAGAAGCCTCCGCTTTGCGAGCTAAAGAACACTTGTTGGCAGAGGTCTGCAAAAGTCACATACTGATATTTGTTAATATAGGAAAGCAGATATTAGCATCCCACTCTACCACTGTAGATATTGTATAGTTTGCATGAATACAGTTGGTATGAATTCAGCTTTTATAATCAAGGGTAATAATTGGGTTCTGATACCCAGGACCCTTTAAGATCTGCTTCCTGTTAAATACACAGATTTGCTGTCGGAGGTTAACAAATCTTTGATCAAACCTTTTTTCCTTGGGCAACAATGAAACCGTTGGCTGTAGTCTGGTTAATAAGCTCACAGAAAGCTTTTTAGTCAACAGCAAACTAATTTATCAGTGGATGGCCAAAGAAACGGTCTGTTTTTACACCAACAGAGTGATGAGTTCTCTCTTGCGAAACAATCTAGTTGATTGATTCTTTCTTGTTTCTGTTGCCAGAATTTCCCAGCTGAACATTCATATCATCAGATCAATATTAGAGGGTTTATCAACTTAGGTGTTTGAACTAAGAACCTCAAGTTTTTGGAGCACGTAGCTGGTGAAATATAAAGTGTAAATGTAAGTAGGCTTGACCTGTTATTTCAACTTCAAATGGCGAATATTTAAATCAAACAATCTACTACCGCTCATCTCCCTTTCAGGCTGTAGCTACAAGTTGTGAAGATAACGTTTTTATTTGAAACTCTAGTAACTTGCCAAGACTTGAAAAGGGATTCAAAATGATGTATATACTGACTTACTAATGCAAGACAAATTACAAACTAGACATTGTGTGTACAAAACAATCACAAAAGTTAAATCCCACTGCAATGACAAAAGGGGCGGTAGAGCTGTATGAGAGTAATCATCCACAGACATCAATTGCACGCCCTGACACGGATGGTTTTCACTATGCTGCAGTCCAAACCTCTTTTAGTGCCACTTTAAAATATGAAATTACTACCAGCACTTTATTTGACATCAGAATCAGCTCAAACAAACAGCTCTGAGTTAAACTCTAGTTTGTGTACATACATGTTTAAATCCTGTTAAAGCCATGTAAGGTGAGCAGACTTCGTATACCTGCGCTGGTTCCAGGGCTGCCGTGACTCTTGGAAGACCGACGGCGACCAGATGAGCCTGACGCGGAGATCTGCTCCTCATTCAGCTCGCCGTTAGTCAGAGAGCCTCCTCTGGAGCATCCTGGGGAGCCTGAATGCCTGTTACTTCTGCGAAAAGAAAGACACACACACACACAGAGAATGGTATGTGGAGCAGATGACGAGAGAAAGTGAAAGAAAAGGAGATGAGGAGGAAAGGCATGAGGAAGAGAGGGCGAGAGGGAGGGAGGTGCGATGAGAGCGGTGACAAAGAAACATCATCATTTGGGGGGAAAATGACTGTTATGTCTTACTCGTTTTTTTGACTGAGCCGCTTCCTGTGGATCACCACACAGCTTTGACTTGACAACTTATAATTAGACCCATTGTTGTTCCTGACTCGGTGGAACAGACCTGGCACATGCGCGAGTGTGTACGCGGCCAAAGCCAGCACACAAGAAACGCACGCAGAGGTGTCGGCTACTTTTCCTCTCTGAACACCCTCATATTTTCCTAAAGCTAAAAATAACTTTGCTTTTCCGACAAGAACTTTTATACAAAGAAAAAACAAGTTGGCTTTCCCTCCCCAGGACCGAAGGAATGCTGAGGCCGAGTTTGGACCGACTGAGGGCTGCGCTGGGCTGTTTATTCGCCACAATAAGGAGAAGCAGCAGAGGAAGGAAGCAAGCATTTGACCTTAACACTTGGCACTGTAGACCCATATGAATGCGTTTGTGTGAGGGCCCTGAGCTGCTCGTTATGGGAGCCCGACAGAAATCACCTCTCCTCTCCTTTTTCTCTGCAGCGTCTGTTTGGACACAACTGGATGGAGATTGACTGCCTCTTTATGGCTGCGGCGGTTTGGGCACTTGGCTGAACTGTGTTTAATGCCCCCCTGCAATGTTTAGAGGGAAATACCATCTGACCCCATGCACCCCCGCCACAAAGCTTTGAAATAAATGCAGTCTGCTCCACTATTTATTATCCCACTACCATTCTAGCCAGGGAGCGCAGCATCTCAAACCACATTCAGGGGGGGAATAACATGCTGGCACTGTGCTTAAGTGCTTCAGTCGACCATGCTGGCACAGGCTCCCTTCACTCGTTCCTTTTCTTTTCTTTCTTCCATTTATTTTGATTACAATTATGCCTGGGGTTTATGATTACGCAAGATTATTATTGTGCTATTATTCTTATTATTATACCACAACGTCTGCAGAGATTTGAAACCAACAGTGTAGTGAACTGCGCACTTAGATGCCTAAAAAGCTGTTTTTCTATGTATGTGTGTGTGTGTTAGCGGTTTAAGACAAAGCCATAAAGTTGGTTAAGGCCTAAACTCCATGTCACCCCCAGCCTCCGCCTATATATCTTGTTACGTGATCATGTTATGATTGAAAAAGCTCATGAGCCTGAATGTGACTGTGAAGCTGGTGCAGAAAACAACTTCCACTATGCTTTAAAATCCAGGCTGTCTTTTAAATGGCTTTGTTTAGATAAACTGGGCTCAATATTAGAAATCAGTATGTTCTTTCATCTCTCTATAAAAATCACCACAAACCTACCCAAGTAGCTAAAAACTTTACTGACACTTTTTTATCGAAAACCTCATAAACTCATTGTCTTGTGCAGATTGTATGCAAAACCAGGGAAACACACTTACACATGTACACTTACAGCTAATCAACAACAACTTGTATGTTTTTTTCTCTAAAGCAGACAGTCCTAAACCACAAACAATCTTTGGGGGTTTTTTCCCTCACACATCTCTACCTGACTGGGACTAATTATGCCCTTTGTCTGTACAAACCCTAACAACTACTTTTCAAATCTCAGAAGGTTTTCTTTTCCCCCTACATTGCAAAGTGCTGCTCTAATTAATTACCACAAAGCAAATGTATTACATGACTGCTTAATCAGTCAGTCACCCACTGAGCTGAATTTGACTGATCCTGATGCGAGGGCTGCTCGATTATGGCAAAAATCATTATTCACAGGATTACTGACTGACTTAGAAAACATCATGCATTTTTCATCTTGAATTTGAATGCATCATTAAAAAGAAAAAAAATCATTATCCCCAAAAAGCCCATTTAATGAGATTTAGTAATCGAATAATATTAACTTTACACAGCATGTTAGAAAGCAGCACAGGGTTGACAGGATTCCGTGTGTTTGCGGAGCAGAGCAGGTGACAGGTTAAGTAAGAGTGGTGTTCGTTCAGGAGATGCAGTTACTTAAACTAACGGTGAGAAAAGTATAAACCTGGTAATACATACAGGGACACAGTGTATATTTTACAAGCACGGTTTGGTATAAGCATAAATTATTATGTAGGGGAGAGTGTAGGGGTAAGTTGAGATGGGTTTTAATTGAGGTGTCTTTAAACTGAGGACATGACAGTAAGATCTCTAACTAAAATGTGTACATGTATTTTAGGATGCGGTGCATCCCTGGGAATAATCCATGTGGATCTTAAATAAACTGTTTTCAAAATTTGGCTTTCCTAAAAAAAGTGGACTCTTGGCTCAACTTGCCCCATATGAAGGGTAAGCTGAGTCGAAGGAAAGGATAAGTTGAGCTACATGGGGGATACACGGGGACATCAAGTCATTTCATTGTGCAAACTCAAACCCCAGGTCCCAACATTCAATTGCACTTAGATAGTGAAACATTGCAGCTAGTTGTTTCATATCAAAGTATCGCTTTAAAGCCATCCTGTTTATCGTCATGTCCCGTGCCACCTGATGAATGGACTTCCCATTTTGTACCTCTCCCACCGCTCTGTCCAAACCCACAATAGGAGCTGAAGCCTGTCTGTCTTCCATTTATAGATGCATGATGGTTTCTCGTCTAAAATGCATAATGTCACATCATTTCGGTGATGGTTAAGAATGCAATGTAATGTACAGTAAAATAGTTGGCTCAACTTCCCCCAGGTCTTTTGGCTCAAATTACCCCATCGCTGCCATTTCAACAAAATTGTCATCCAGCAGTTTAAGGGTAACGTCATGATAACAGTATAGCCTCATATTGTAACTTCCTAAAGCACTAACACGTGCTTAAGATTTTCTCAAACCTGTCTGTAAATGTTCAGACAAAAGAATCAGGACTCTTTACATATAATATATATATATATAACATATAAAAAATCACTTTGAACAGCAAAAAACTGTTTTTTGATCTTAAATGTGCTTAGCACTCATTCCATGGGCCTCTCTCCATCACAGGGTGAGTAAAATAGATGACTCTTGTGTGACAATTTTGAAAGACAATTTTGTCTATGGTTGATGAGAAACAAGGGGTGGCTCAACTTCCCCCACGGGCTCAAATCACCCCGCTCTCCCCTAATTTGTGAAGCTATGAGTAGAGGAAAAGTCCAATAGCCACTAGGCTAATTTATGATGTGTAAAATGATATAGGCTGGCTGAGAAGGAGTTTGGGCTTTTAGGAAGGGGAAGGGGGCGGTGCTGTAAAGGAAATGGTGCGCTGGATGTAAAACACAAGACTAGCAAGTGTCATTGCGAAACAGCGTGCACATAATAATCATTTCAATACGATTAACTTGTTTTTATAATCGTTGGAAGCCAAAATCGAAATCATGATTGGAATTTGATTAATTGCACAGCCTACCCAATATATCTTGCCAATATATTAACAGTTGCCCCATTAAATACATATTCTTTGCTGTGTAATGGTAATTCTTTGCTTTTACTCTGTGAAGGTTATTACTTCATAAAAATTAAATTTCTTCTCCTGATATGAATGATTTCATGGAATGCACTCATTCACTATAATACATTAGGTAACTGTTTAATGTGGACGGCTATTTAAGACAAATGCCATGTGATTCCAATCAAGATATGGATAAAACTTAGGCTTCCTATTACATATGTTGATCTCTCTTTTTTCAGTTTGTATTTATTTCCCACATTCGATGTGGGAGCTCTTGAATTCTGTCATACAGGAAGTCATTCATATTTCCTTCTGTTGCCACATGAAGAAACACAATATGCACCTCAAGAAAATCTAGTAAAAAAAACAAGAGAGCTGGCTTTGACGAGCTCCTATAAAGGAAAGCTGCTTTCATTATGCCAAAACTATCAATGTTGCCTTTGTAAGATGGAAAAATAGTCAAGATGTGAGGAGACGTTGAGGTGCTATGCACATGTGGCCTTTTCATTGAAACTACAGGGCTATCATTTCTTAGACATGATCAGCTACTTTTCTACAGTGCTGCTCCTCACATAATTAACTGTGCCAACTCCTGCAGGCTTCCTGAAAAAAAATGTTGGTATTCGTCAACAAAAGGACACTCAATAATGGCAGCAGCACACAGTGAATGGGATCTAAAATGTAGAATAGAAATAAAAATACTACTACTACTACTGTAGGACTGAATATGGAACCTGAGTATTGAATTGTCCCATAAACAGTGTAAAAACTGCCACTACTGAAAGGTTTATTAATTATCTGATTAGACATGCTGATTTAAAAGGCATGTTTTGTCTTGATTAAAAATAAAAAATGTTGATGGTGGTGCCAACTTCCTTTTTAGATAATTATTTGTTCATCCTCTTTTCCTCATAAGTAATCTTGCCACATTGCTTGTACTACTGTTCAGATGTTCTTCCATCAGACAGACAGATGGAATAGTCTATAGGCTACAATTTAATGTTTACCCAGATTAATATGGACATAATATGGTTAGGGTCTCACCTCTCATATTTAGGGCTGGGTATCGTGTTCAATACTTTTTAGGCACCGACTGAACTGCTTCAATACCACCGAGTATCAAAAAATGCCTTGTCTTTCGGTACCAAAGTTCGATACCTAAAGGTTCTTGTAAACGCCAATGAGCCAATCAGCATGCAGCATTCTTGATGTGCCCACATCTAAAAGTGATTGTAATTGGCTGTGGTGATGTAAACGCTAGCTCATGCCGGTTACGCACAGAGACGTGGCTCGTGGATGTAAAAGACGTGGAGAAAATCAAAAGTGTGGCTTGATGCAACAGCGCGCGATGCAATATTTGCGACATAAGATAATTGCTGCTAAGAGCGGCGACAGGACAAACCTGGTGAAGCCCTTGACTGTGTGTGAAATAAACTTTAGAGCAGAAAGTCGCTCCGTCTTTGCTGCAACAAGACAGAGCCGGTGCATCATCGTCTCAGCGCTCTGCTGCCACCGAGCTGCTTCAACACGCCCACTGTACGAGCAGCGTTGGGCAGCAGCGTCGCTACAAGTAGCACCGTTACTAGTTTAACAACATTTCTCAGTAGCTTGGTGGCAGCGTCGCTGTTTTCTGAATCAAATCAAAGCTCTTTATTGGCAGAGTAGCGCGGTAGCTTCCACACACGCTACATTTTTCCAAGTGTTTCTGAAATATTAGTTAAGTGACGCCACCGCCGCACACTGACCTGTATGTGCAGCCGGCGGAAGCGCTTCCGTGTGATAGGGACATCACGTACCGATATTTTGACTGATGTCTGCGACTTTGCTGCAGATGGAGTGAAGACGCGCGGCTGAGTTTCCTTTCTATTGTGATAGTTGTCCACCTCTTCCTCTAGTGAGGAAACTTTGATATGTAGTGGCAGAAACTTGTTTCCATGAGAGATCTCTCTCTCTCTCTCTCTCTCTCTCTCTCTCTCAGGCCTCTTGCCATGAATGTTTAGGCTGCAATGGTGCCAGAGCACAAATTCACATATAAACAATAAAAAATATATAGTTAACAAACAATGAAATGACATTATAAAAACTAAAGAAAGAGGAATAAAAACACAATATAGGCCGATGTTACATTGAAAATATGTCTTGGTTCTGACAAGCAGCAGCATTTTTCAAAGGAACAATTATTAAAATAAACTATTAATGATAGTAATGTGATAATTAAGTTACTTTATACAAACAACAATGGTTCTCCGTATGTTGGGAAAATATACAAATTTTATACCAATAAAATTGGTATCTAAAAAGGTATCGTTCGGGAACCGGTATCGATATCGAAAATCTTTGAACGATACCCAGCCCTACTCATATTACATCCAATCTCTGTATCTCTGACTGTATCTGAATTTCAAACAGTGTTTAGTGTGTGTGTGTGTGTGTGTGTGTGTGTGTGTGTGTGTGTGTGTTCTTGTTTTTCTATCCCGGTGGGGACCATGACCTGAAATATCACTCACGCCGTGGGGACCAATTTTCCCCGTGGGGACCGATGCCTGGTCCCCACAGGCACAAGCATTGCAATCAATAGAAAACAGCTTCCTGATATGCCTGGTGAAGTTTTTTTGAGAAAAAAAAATTGGTCCCCACAGAGTTGATTTTCATGACTTTGTGTGTGCCCTAGTGGTCGTAGATGGTATTACAGTGTGTGAATTTGCACTGGTGGGGACCTTTTTCCTGACAAAGTGTGTAAAAGTGTGTAAGTGTGTGTACCATATAAACTTCATATTTTAGGAATAGTATTACATTCTGTGCACTTAATTGTGATTAGACTTTTATGTTATCAAATTAGTTTCACTAAACTCAATTACGGAACGCATTTCATCATTAAACTTTCTTTCAAAGTACTTTTTTCTTTGGAAGAAACAGACAATATTTTTGTTGGCCTAAAAAAAGCAGATATCAATATAAATTGATAAGTTTGAGTATAAAAATTGATTTGTAAATAAATAAAACAGCTATTTATGTGATGGTAATATGACCTCAAGTAACAAATCCACAATACTAAGGAAGAAAGAAGACATGTGAGGAACCCATCAGTAAATACTAATTTTAGCTATCATAAACTTTAGTTTTATGTCATGATACACCAATATTGACTAAACATTCCTGTGTCAAAAAAGTTAAACCCAGCTTATATTAACAGCTGGCCTGTGGTCCTGACTACCATTGTCATGAAAGGCTCGTCTCAATGCCAATCTAAATTCCCTACAGTTTGCATTCAGAGCCAATTAATACAGATATACAATATCAACCACAGCCACCCTCACTTTGAGATTCCTGGAAAAGAAGAATACCTACACCAGAATCCTCGTCATCAACGTCAGCTCGCCATTTTACCATCATACCACAACAGCTGGTGGAGAAGCTGAGGTTGCTAAATGTGGACCAGTAGCAACCTGCAACTGGGTCCGTGACTACCTTACCAGAGTCAGAGGCATACAGTTAACGCTAACCCCCAAGCTGCATCCTGAGCCCCTTGTTGGTCTTCCTGCTATCCCATGATGTACTGCCAGATCTAACACCAACCACATCATCAAGTTTGCCTATGATACCACAGTAATATAGAAGTTATACTTAGACTACACTTTGTTATATTTATACAAACTGGAGCAAGTCTTTGCCATGGATTACAGTCAGGCAGTGTTCACATATTTATACAAACTTAGGGCACAGATAGCAGTGTTCTGATATTTATTTAAACTGAGGCTACAAGTTAGTCAGTGTTCTGATACATGAGAATAAAGTTAGCTAGTGTTCGGATAAACAAGGCTACATTTAATCAGTGTTATACAAACTGGAGCTATAGTTAGTTCTAAAACATGAGACTACAGTTAGCCAGTGTACTAATATTTAAACAAACTGACGTTACCCTTATCCAGTGTTCTGATATGTAAACTAACTGGAGCTACAGTTAGTCAGTGTTCTAAAAGATGAGACTACTGGTAGCCAGCGTACTAATATTTAAACAAACTAAGGCTACACTTATCCAGTGTTCGGATACATGAAGCTACATTTAATCAGTGTTCTAATATAGAAACTGGAGCTACACTTATCCAGTGTTCTAAAACATGAGACTACAGGTAGCCAGTGAACTAATATTTAAACAAACTAAGTCTACTTAGCCAGTGTTCTGATACATGAGGCTACAAGCAGTCACTGTTCAAATAAATTAGATTACAGTTAGCCAGCATTCTGATATGTAAAATCCTGGAGCTACAGTTAGCAGTGTTCTGATACATGAGGCTGCAGTTAGCCAGTGCTCTGATACACAGGGCTACATTAAGTTAGTGTTCTGATATTTATACAAACTGGAGCTACAGTTACCAGTGTTGATATAAGAGGCTGCAGTAACCAGTGTTCTGATACACAGGGCTACATTAAGTTAGTGTTCTGATATTTATACAAACTGGAGCTACAGTTACCAGTGTTGATATAAGAGGCTGCAGTAACCAGTGCTCTGATACACAGGGCTACATTAAGTTAGTGTTCTGATATTTATACAAACTGGAGCTACAGTTACCAGTGTTGATATAAGAGGCTGCAGTAACCAGTGTTCTGATACATAAGGCTACAGTTAGACAGTGTTCTAAATTGGAGCTACAGTTACTCAGTGTTCTGATACATGAGGCTGCAGTTAGCAGTGCTCTAATACATGAGGCTACATAGCCACTGCTCTGAGACATGAGGCTACATTTAGCCACTGCGCTGATACACGAGGCTATACACAGTCACTGTTCAAATAAATGAGATTACAGTTAGCCAGTGTCCCGATATGTAAACACACTGATGATACAGTTAGCAATTTGTTCTGATATGTAAACAAAACAGCTACAGTTACTCAGTGTTCTGATACATGAGGCTGCAGTGTATCAGATCACTGTTCAAAAAATTAAGTTTACAGTTAGCCAGTGTCCCGATATATAAACAAACTGATGATACAGTTAGCTATTTGTTCTGATATGTAAACAAACTGGAGCTACAGTTACTCAGTGTTCTGATACATGAGGTTGCAGTTAGTCAGTGATCTAATATTTATACAAACTGGAGCTACAGTTAGCAGTGTTCTGATACATGAGGCTACACTTAGCCAGGGTCCCGATATGGTACCAGACTGGAGCTACAGTTAACCAGAGTTCTGATACAAGTGGTTGCAGTAAACAGTGTTCTGATACATGAGGCTACAGTTAGCCAGTGTTCTGATGCATGAGGCTACACTTAGACAGTGTTCTGATACACAAGGCTACAGTTAGCAGTGTTCTGATATTTATACAAACTAAGACTACAGTTAGCCAGTGTTCTAATACATGAGGCTACAGACAGTCACTGTTCAAATAAATTAGACTACAGTTAGCCAGCATTCTGATATGTAAAAACCTGAAGCTACAGTTAGCAATTGTTCTGATACATGATACTACAGTTAGCCAGTGTTGTAATATTTATACAAACTGGAGCTACAGTTAGCAGTGTTCTGATACATGAGGCTGCAGTTAGCCAGTGCTCTCATACACAGGGCTAAATTAAGTTAGTGTTCTGACATTTATACAAACTGGAGCTACAGTTACCAGTGTTCTGATACACAAGGCTACAGTTAGCCAGTGTCCCAAAATGTTAACAGACTGGAGCTAAAGTTAGCCAGTGTTCTGATACAAGAGGCTGCAGTAACCAGTGTTCTGATACATGAGGCTACATTTAGCCACTGCTCTGATATATGAGGCAACACACAGTCACTGTTCAAAAAATTAAGTTTACAGTTAGCCAGTGTCCCGATATATAAACAAACTGATGATACAGTTAGCTATTTGTTCTGATATGTAAACAAACTGGAGCTACAGTTAGTCAGTGTTCTGATACATGAGGTTGCAGTTAGTCAGTGATCTAATATTTATACAAACTGGAGCTACAGTTAGCAGTGTCCTGATATTTATACAAACTGAGACTACAGTTAGCCAGTGTTCTGATACATGAGGCTACAGACAGTCATTGTTCAAATAAATTAGATTACAGTTAGCCAGCATTCTGATATGTAAAAAACTGGAGCTACATTAGCCAGTGTTCTGATCTATAAGGGTACAGTAGCCAGTGTTTAAAAAGTGTATTAACACATGCATAGCATTGCATTCAAATTACTACATTTTTTACAGATAACATCAGAACTACTTTATTATTATTTAAAATTTAAACAATTTGGGTACTCTAATATTATTGGTGAAATCCTATTCTAGCAATGTAATGATAAAATTTCTTCTGATTGGTAGTGGAGGTACCTTTGGGAGGAACACACATTTCGTGACATTTGTGGTCCCCACTTTACCTATGAAAACTCCTTTTGTTACATTTGCGGTCTCCACTTTACCTGTGAACACACATTTCCTGACATTTGGGGTCCCCACTTTACCTATGCCCATCCCCCACCAGCCTCATGGTCATGGAGTTTCAGCTGCTGGCAGTCAGTAGCAACAAGTGGCAGCACAGACAGTTAGTTAGTCAGTGTTCTGATACACAAGGCAGACAGTGTTCTGTGATAATACAATCTAAGGCTACAGGTTTCAATGTTCTATTACATGAGCATGCAGTTAGCCAGTGTATACAATGCTAAATTAACACATGCACAACGTGGTATTTAATTTACTATATTTTTACAGATAACATCAGCACGACTTCATAATGATTTAGCATTTAGCATATTAAAGACATAATTTTTTCTTGGATGCACTGCTATTTTTGGTGACACTATTTCAGCAATGCAATGATAAAATTTCCACTGAATGGTGAGAGAGGTAACTTTGGGAGGAACACACATTTCCTGACATTTGCGGTCCCCACTTTACCTATGAAAACTCCTTTTGTTACATTTGCGGTCTCCACTTTACATGTGAACACACATTTCCTGACATTTGCGGTCCCCACTCTACCTATGCCCATCCCCACCGGCCTCATGGTCACCAAGTTTCAGCAGAGCAGCACAGACAGCAGCACGGAGCTCAGCACAGATGGCAGCTCGGAGCTCAGCACAGACTGAAGGAGATAACAGACGGCTGATGGCCGAAGAAAGGAGAACAAATGAAAACCAAGTAAGTACATTAACTATTTTAGTAATTATTAATTAGATAAGCACTGATGCTGAGCTGTTTGCAGCCAAAAGCTCACTCATTGTTATTTTAGCATGATTTTCTAATGCTAACATGATTTTTCTACAATATTGTTAGCAAACTGGACAATTTTTAACTGGAGTTTCAGCATGAGGAATTTTTATTGAACTTTTTTTCCTGCAACTGACGTCAGTAGCTAGTGTTAGCTTCCAATGTTGAGTAACTTAATAGAGTAAGTTATTAATTTTAACTTCAGGCCGAAGGATTTACCCTGTTTTAGCAATGCAATGATACTGATTGGCAAGGGAGGTACCTTTGGGAGGAACACACATTTCCTGACATTTGCGGTCCCCACTTTACCTATGAAAACTCCTTTTGTTACATTTGCGGTCTCCACTTTACATGTGAACACACATTTCCTGACATTTGCGGTCCCCACTTTACCTATGCCCATCCCCCACCAGCCTCACAAACATAGGTATTTTTAATTTATTTTAATAAATAAAATTATTAACTACTATTATTTTGAGAATTAATTCATGTAAAAAGCACGTTAGTACTAGTTGAACTAATACTAGCTCAGCAATGCAATGATAACATTTCCATTTAATAGTGAGGGAAGAACCCTAGGGCACAACCCTAGGGAGGAACACACATTTCCTGACATTTGCGGTCCCCACTTAGCCTATGCCCATTCCCAACCTGCCTCACGAACATAGGTATTTTTTATTTATTTTAATAAATAAAATAATTAACTACTCCTCCTGTTCACCTTAGTAATCAAGTTTCTGTAAATCCCTGTTTAAGGTACATGCTGTAAATCAGTAACAGATTCTCTTTTTGGAATTGTTTTTAGCATTAAGATTATTGCATGTAAAAAGCAGATTAGAAACCTCGTTACACATGGCAGAGTTGTCCAGGAGAAATCTACCTGTGGGAATCTGTAATTGTTAAGGTTTTATCAGTAGAGTAACTGTTATTGTTAGTGTTTCTTTATGATTACTAAATAATTACTTTTAAAAAATCTATTAAAAAAGAATACATGCAGAAGAGGATTCTAAATCAGCAACAGTAATGTTTACAACAGTTCTTTATAAACTCAATATCTCACTGGAAACAAATCGGTCAGTAAAAAAAAGAAATTCCTCAAAATACTGAGTTTATAATGAAGATGTGCCTGCAGGTACTGCTGTGAGAAGAAGTGTGGAGGTTTGGAAGGGAGGGCTACCTCAGTCAGTAGCTAAATTTACAAGAATTACAAGACTATTTGTAAGAAACTAAGTTAAAAGTTCCGTTACACACAGGAAGATTTGTTTGAGCCCTTTTTTAAAACACTTAGCCTAATCAGCAAACATGGTTGTGGAAAACATACTGGTAGTGGATGGAAAAATATTGCTTTCCTCATGTTTATGCTTGTTGAACAGGTATTTTGGTAAAGTACTCTAATTGGCTTTTTATTTCTTAACCTGGTCTCTGCACCTTGCTGTGCTGTATGTTGTGCGTGTGGAAAGCTGAACTCTATCCTAGGTCAAACCGAGACAGGACAAAGAGGAGAAGCTACAGAGCAATCATACCATTACACCTAAACATGAAACTACAGATAAAAGAATTCAGAGCTGGGTTTGGGGGTCTTTCCTAATGTTGACACATATATTCTATGTTAAACTAGATAGTGCTAAAGTAAAGCAATCTGCTTTTATGTATGGCACAATATAGTTGTCTGTCTTTTCTTAATTACATATGCACTGCATTCAAGATCCATGATTTTGAATTGGAATTTGCTGGATCGTTATAGGTAACAACACCACATGTTCTTCATGAAGCTCATGTGTTGGAGAAATTGTAATACATGGGTCCTCTTTCTGTGTTTTAGAACTCAGAACGTCCAAACCAAGACGGGGAAACCTCATCAGACCTTTCGTCTGGGCTGCTTGGAACTTCCAAAAATTTGGTAAGTGTCAAACAAGCACAACATTCTTCCTTATGACAGGCCTAATAAAATGTAATTTAGCTAATAGCTAATTACTTCACCCTGTTATTGTTACTAGCCAGTTACAATGCAAATATCCTCCCAGGTAATGAAGCTCCTCACATTTTTCTTTGCTTTTGTTACCAATAGGAAAATGTACTGCATTTGAAACTATAAAAACATATTTACCTTTGATTGTCTGCAGCTGCAGTTTTTCCATAATGTTCAGGGTTTTGAGTTGAGTGAGCTGCCATTGATCCAACACACCAGCAGACATGATCCCAATCATAAATTCATGACTGTTTCGTTAGCATGTATCTATTCTATATGTAGGCTAATCTAAATATCATAGGGGTGAGAATCTCAGGACACCTCACAATTCTATTCAATTACGATTCAGAGGGCTGTGATTCGATTATAAAACAATTATCGATGCATCTTAATGCATCATTTTCTTCTACAGGATCCTTGACTAAGCATTTAACTTGCACATGAAAATCCAAAAGAAACATCTCTTAATTAGCTTAAAACAACTAGTTTGCCTCCCTAATTTACTTTATTAATCTAAGCTCAATGGTCCTTACTACTAAGATATTTCACCGCTAACTTTCATTGTCACATTCTGCCACTCTCTCTCACTCGGAGCTGCGGAGAGTCGAGTGTTACCATGCTCGCAGTGAACGAGTTAAAATAATTATTTGCTATTAATAAATAATCAAACATTGCTATTAATGACTGTTTGACATTTGGGGGTGGTTATTCATTCCACAGCGGTGGCGAATACAGGGGAACACTGGTCTCTCTGTTGTGTGCACTCTGCAGACAGTCTGGGTGCTGCGCAGGTTTCGCCTTTTGCGTTCCGTCAACATTCCATTATCAATTAACTAAAAATCGATTAAATAATTGATTAAATAATCGATTAACTAATCAATTTTTAGACATTTGTCAATCGATTCATAATCTTCCACATCCTCAATGCGATGCATCTAAGAATCGATTATTTCTCCCACCCCTAATACATTACTGTGCAAATGTTTAAGCAGGTTTCAAAATTAGACATGTTAATAGAGTATATTGATAAATTAACAAAATGCAAAGTGAATGAGGAGAAGGAAATCAAATCACTATTTGGTGTGACCACCCTTTCCTTTGAAATAGGGCTGCAACTAATGATTTTTCTTTTCAAATAGATTAATCTAAAAAAAAATTTTGATTAGTCGATTAATTCAACAACTAATTTTGAAATGATTATGCTTTATCAGTTGATTAATGACAACAGTTTATCTGGTGCTGACTTGCTGCCATCTTGACAAAGTGTTCCAGGTGCTTTCGCTTCACGTGTGTAGCAGTTGTGCTGCAGTGAAGTCACTTTCAATTCACAGAGCTCACGGAGCACCACGTTGTTGGTCAATGTTTAAAATAAGTTAAAACTTTAGATCAGTGGTTCTCAACCTTTTTTGGGCCAGCGCCCCCCTAACCACTATCCAGATCCCTTAACTCCCAACCAAAAAACCAAAAAAGATGTTGACTACTTGCCCTGAATATATTTTGATTTTTTTATTGTAACCATTGTTATTAAAAACATGGAAAAGGTAACAAAAAAGCCAGGTGAAAAGTTATTATATTTAACTAATAAGTGAATGTTCCTCCCAGAAACTGTGTATGAAGCAAAATACTGTTTTCTCATGGGGCACTTAAGTGGGGGTCTGGGGTCCTCCCCCAGAAGATTATGAGCATTAAAGACTGAATTTCCTGCATTCTGGTGAAGATTTCTTCCCTAATTTCTGCCTTTTCTGCACCAATTTAGGGTGGAAATGTCTGAAAACTCAGGTGACAATTCAAAATATATAATTATAATAGAATACAATGTAGTGAGGCTCTCAGGCATTTTTCTTGCTTTTAAATATTTTTCTCCTGTAGATCAACTTATTTAATATCATCCCTGCTGAGTCAACACACATGATTAAGTCTTACCTCCTCTTTTGTGGGGAAGTAACTTATTTGAATGTGTTTATGGCCCCTTTTCATCTCAGTGATAAATGAATCCGTTTTAATTCAGTTACTGACCGACTTTAGCTCCTGTCAGTGTTTCCCACAGAATGACAGTGTAACTGTGCTGCAGCTGTACAGCTAACCTCAAAAACCCAGCTTTATTTTAACATTAACTCAGCTCTCTTCATTAGCTAGGCTCCTTACATGCTTACTAATAACTTCTATTAGCTGTGTCTCCGACATTGGCTGCGTTGTGCACCTGTGTTCCACGAGGGAGAGAGAGAGAGAGGACGAGCGAGAGGATGAGCTCAGCGGCGACTCAGCGCTGCCTGCAGCTCTGCAGTCAAATACGATTTTAAATAGGCCTGGTGAATAAAATAAAAATAAAAAATAAATATGTCGCGGTCAGCGTTGATATTGTGGCGGACCGCCACAAATAACTGAACGTATGGGAAATACTTTAACTTATCTGCTCATGTTCAAAACTTTCTGCACATTCAGAATCTCTCCCACAGGTCTGTGTTCTCTGACATGTAAAGAAAAAAAAGACGTTATAGGAGACTAACGTCATTTAAAGCCTATTTAAAGAGAATTCATAATATTTTACTGCATTATGTTACTGATTCGCTTCCCTCGCCTCTGACAGACAAAACTGAATGAAAGCGAAACTAACCGACACACCTGTGATCACACAGGAAGCTCACGATTAATTCAACACAGCTTAACTTCAGCACCTCTGATAAAGTGCTGCTAACAGTCCCCAACAGAGCGAGACAGGGCTTCAGTTTTTAACGTTACATTTTTATAGCTGACTGAAACTACCTACATGTCCGCTTTGGCACAAACTGCCTGCAACTCACAGCGGAGGAGGGTCGACAACAGTCGCTGGTGTCGCAACGAAGATGCTTTCAGGGTGAGTCCGACAGCGGAATATCCCTCATGTAAATGTGTAACAACTCGCGATAACAAGATGTTCAGTATGAATTCTCGTAATTTAAAGTTTAATCTCATATTGTTGTGAGTCTTAAGTGTAAACTCACCTTAGAATTTCCAACCAACAAACGCCCCCAAAAGCAGCTCAGCCCCTTTCTAAAATATTGCTTTCAGCTCCCCATCGTCCTTGAACGCCTCTGGGTGACGGTCACCGCTGAGAAACACTGCTTTAGATGGTTGAAGGCGAGGTCTTGTAATTGCAGCTTGTTGTCGGGAGAATCCCTGCTTACCTCGAGTGCAGCGATGCAATGACGCACATTTTGAGAGTCAACGTATGTTCATAATCAATGACATTGACTAAGTCGATTTATTGCCCCAGCCCTACTTTGAAAGCATTCTTAATTAACAGCATTTTTCCACACCTGCCTAAAACCTTTGTACAGTACTGTGTCTAGATATGTAGACTTTTATGCACTTTGCACTTGCACAGATTTAAGAACAGCCTGTGCTTATGAATCCTTGTGGTATGGAATAAAGGTTCATGCTAACAACACAGAGGTGATTGTACGATTGTGATTATGTCTGCTGTTTTTTCTGTATGTTGGAACATAAGTTTGGATGTATCTTTCTGTCAATTATTTCCTTAAACTGTAATGAGACTATGCTATACAAAAATAATTTGTTTAAAACTTTTCAAATTAATTATTTACTTGTAGTAAAGTGTAGTTGTTGAAAACGAAAAAAATAGTGCTTGACAAAGTACTTGTTTAATAAACTAAGGAAATAAGTCCTCTTTGGACAAATTTTCTGTAAGCTACAAATTGTAGTGATTGATTTCCCTTTTCAGTGTATCACAGTAAATACTACTGTCAATGCTTTATATTGTTTAGGAACAAATAGGAACTAAGCCTAGATGGCAATAAGAGCAACACAGAGATATGCACCCCTGAAAGTTCTCATTCCAGTGCTGGTGTTGATCCAGATGTGCCACCCCTGCTAAGAACGGACAGCATATTTGTAAGTTTGCATATTGAAAACTAGCGGGGCAGAAAATAAACATTAACAATATCTCTAGTAATTTTCTACATTTTTCTTCTTGATGACAAATGTCATGTTTGGTACCAAACCAACAATAAACTGATCCACTAAAGTATTTTCAGTGTAGCAAAGCCTGACATATTTTGTTCATCTGTGCAGTACAATTCTGTTGTTCAAAAACACAACATTATAAACATATTGAAATTTGTTTACAAGAAGAAACATTTATAACATTTCCAGCCAAGTTCATTGCCATTCATTCTAAATAATCCTTTGATAGCCCTCTATTAACCATAGCCTTACAAAAACCCTGTATGGCACACAAAGGTTAAGTCAATTTCAGTTGCGATTCAGGTTATAAGGGGATCTCATAGACAATGTACAATTTTCATGCCTGGTTAATGTTTCTTGCAGATAGAATAGCTATTATTGTTATTAGCATCTTGTTTATTTTATTTCCAGCTTACCAAAGAATACCTGGAATCGATCTCCAGGGTGTCTAAGGTAGCAGAAGACTCTGTGAGCTGCATTGAAAGCAGTGGTGATGAATGTATTCCACCAAAAGAACCAAGTCATGGAAGCAGTTCGGAGGAATCTATAACATATACTACGAGTAAGTAACACTAGATGTGCCTACTGTACATCCACATGTGTAAGCACTTTGGATAAAAGCAACTGCCAAACATATAAATGTAATTGTATAACAAAACTGTACTGATAAAATGATCTTGTCTTGTTATAGATGTCTTTCATTCAAACAGTGAAGGTGTGTTGCCAGTTAGCTATTAATTTATGCTATTGATATACTCATCATTTGTTTTCAACAGGATCCTCCAGATCTAAGGAAAGAAACCTACCTGAGGCTGACAATGACCCTAAACCAGGTATTTCACACAGTAAGTGCACTCCTGCTACTTACCTGTTTTTACAAATAAGGTGGAATGAAATAATAGTGTACTACAATTCTGATATTTTTTCCATGTTTTGTTTATGTCTTTATTATTAGTCTTTAAAGCCCCCCTCCAGTGTATTTTGACATTTCTATGATATTTCATATTTTTCATTTCCTTACAATGTTGATTAACCACATAGTTCGTCAAATATTTTTTGACAAATAGCTTAATTTTGTGCTCAAAGTTGCAAAAGTTGCTTAGTTGTTAAAACGGGGTGGTGACGTATGACTGTAGTAAATTCCATAAGTCATACGTCATTCTCCAAGCTTGCGCAGGCGCACTGTCGTGCCTCGATAAAAAAATCTGTCACGCCGTCACGCCTCGCTAAGCCAGAGCATCAAACCTATAAATATCGCTGTGAGCTAGCTAACCAATTTATCATGTAATGTACTTAGAACTTACAGCAGGTATGTTCATTATGGCATCTATGCGTGCGGTGTTGGAGGACAGAAAACGCGTAGCACTTTCACCTGCCACTGTCTTATATACAGTCTGCAACATGCATTTTACTAACGGCTGTTTTACCAATGCATCGGCAGAGACATACACCCCCCCCTTTTCTCCTGCCTACCATATATGGTTATTTTCAGCCAAGCACAGTGGATTTAAGTCACAATGCTATTTTCATGTTTGTAAATGCTGCCATTTTAGAAGCACTGTCCTGCCAGAGTTTATGAACAGCAGCACAGGTTTTTGCTAAACAGCTGAATTCGATATGTTCAGCTATGAAGCCTTATTATTACATCTACTGTAATGTGCCATCCTCAAGCATTGTGCTGTTAGTTCGTAAACTCTGATAAGACAATGTCCTACTCTTAAAGTGACCACAGCTATACAGCCAAATGTATTCAGTTTAATTCACCTCAAAAAAGTGCAGATCTGAAAATAAGCATATATGGTAACAGGTTACTGACCAACTGCAGATAACATCGGCTTTTACTCTCAGTAAGAGATAACACATCTGTAGTCATAGCAGGAGGTAACCTAGTTACTACAGCACTGTGTAAAAATAGTTGTTGTGCCTGGCTTACCAAGCTGTAGGTAAGGCTTTGACTTGGTGTCAGAATATCAGCTTTCAGGACATTGCTTGATAAAATTACAATTTCATCAAATTAATAAGGCTGATTAGTTGCTGAATAATCTTATACATAATTCATCTACACCCTTGATTGTGTTTTTTCTCCTGACACTTTCTTTCTTACTTTCTTAGAAACCTCAAAGAGGAGGAGTTAGTCATTTGTGGAGGTCCAAGCTGTGGAAAAGACACTAAGGGCCTTCATGGAATCTGGTAAAGTACCATGAAAGTCAGATTGTGTTGCCTGTATCAAAGCATCACCTGAAGCTCTGAAGACACCACAATCTCACACCCACCTGTCAGAGTAAAGGGTGCATTGTCGGTAATGTAGGCTTAGGTTTTGAAAAGAATAAAAAGAATTCTCTGGTTCAGCAGCATCAATTTTGATTCTTTCTTCTGATCTTCTTTTGATTCTGTATTCTAACTATCATAAGTGAGACAATTTTACAGAGTTGCAATACTAAATCTGTGTAACTATTGTAGAAAAACTCATGCAAAACATTAAAATATAGAAAACATCACATTCCCTAAGATGCAGCGCAACAAAAACAAGACTGTTCTTTCTTTTTCAGGTTTCAAAGTAGCACTTCTCATGAAGTAAAGTTTAAAAAATGAACAATCATAATTATCAACTGCTTTCTCGTATGTTTGCCTAACAAATCTAATTTAGAATCACAATCGCATCTGTTTTTGAAGAATCTAGTGGTCTGGATTATTAGATCCAGTGTTTCTCCAATGTAATAATAAGGTTTTAACTAAATATTAGTTAGATTAAATGCTTGTCATGCATTGTGCAGTGACTAACAGCGGTGTTTATTGTATGCCTATATACGTAACATGACTGTTCCCCATCAAAATTCGGGTTTACTATTTTTTATTGACACTTTAAGTCATTTTCACTGTTCATATATCTTTAAAATGTATTTAACAGTTAAAATGATGTCTCTGGACCATTTAGAAAGGGTGGACCCCACCGGGCTGCTGCCAGTCAAATGGTCCCCAGTGGGAGCAAAAATTCAGGTTTACAATTTTTGAAAGAGTTATTGATATTTCAAGTCATTTTTGTGTTAACAAAAAATTATAATGATTTTAGCAGTTAAAATTATCTCTCTAGACCCTTCAGAAAGGGTGGATCCCACCAGGCACCTGCCAGTCTGGTCCTGAAATTGGTCCCCACGATGTAATAAAAACGGGTATGTGTGTGTGTGTGTGTGTGTGTGTGTGTGTGTGCGTTTTTCTTTTAGTTTTCTCAACAAAAGCATCTCATATCTTTAGCTGTGGGCACAGCTCCGTGTATGTGTGTGTCCTTGTTATCAGCATCAGCCTTGATTAGTGGTTAGTGACAGAGACAGGAGTAATTAGCAGTGTTTGTGTTGCAGCACATCAACAAAGCGAGGCAAACGGAGTTAGATAAGTCTAAATGAAGCACAGGTGGAGATAATACAGCTGACCTTTAGAAAGTAATGAGTACGGGAGAGTTTTACAAGGTGCAACTAAAGTTGCACTTATTGGGAAACATTATGTCTGACAGGGACGCACCACGGCGAGCTGGGAGTGCTTTGTGTGTCAGACCACCACTGCACACATTTGCCCCATGGGGATCAATTAACTCTTATCTTATCTTGGACAGGCCCACAGCACCTTCTGCACATGCGAGGACAGTTTAGACCTGCCCTGGTGTTGCTCATGCTGGTGTCAGTGAGCTTCTGAGAGAGAACACATATGGATTTGTTTATAAAACAAATTTTGAGGTTGGACTTTTTTTACTAGGTGACGTTCTGAGATTTGTTCAGCTGGCAAGCTGTTTTATAATTATTTACCCTCCAGTTTCCCCCAAATATTCTTAAAATGAGACCAGGTTTGTATGTAGTACCACTGAAAGCTTGTGGATTTGTAGATAAAAACCATAAAAAAAAGACCATAATTTAAGATTGTCCTTAAAGTCTGATTTAAGGTTTCCTTAAAATACATTTGGGGCCCGATTTATTAACATCCCAAATAAAGAGTCCTAATTTGCGTGTGCATTCTAAAATATGCACATGCAATTTTAGTACCTGTTATGGGTGATTTACTAAGAATTATTGCTTGGATCACAACAGAATGGAGGTGGCAGTATTTAAATGAGGGTTTTGCGTGTTTTATTGGTTCCTTGGTTTGTTTCGTTCAGTGGGTCCCGAGGAGGCCTATGTGGAATCAATGATAATAATGACTCAGACGCGAGGAAACGCCAGCAAATCGTGCTTCAACCAGCCAGAGGGAACAATCACCGACCGTCCGCACCATACCCGGTCGCTTCGCAATCTCCTGTCCTTGGCCCTGTACACCCCAACGCCCCATTCCCTCTCTGATACCAACAACGGGTTGTGTCGCTGTTGCCACCGGCGCGCTGTTTAAAGTTGATCGTTCACTCTGGCTGGATGAATTTTAGGCGTGATCTGTGCACTATTGTAGTGGGGGCTCTCTGCAGCTCCACGCCACTTTCTAAATTCTTCCATCTCACAGCGCAAAGAAGTCAGGTTGAAATCAAATTTGCTATATGCTTAAATTCATATAGTTCATTGAATACATTCAATAAAATAATTTTATTTCTATACATTGCATATAGAATAATATTATCTAATATTTTTCATTTCTCTAGGCTATTTTTTTCCACAGCATATCTTTACAATACTCCTTGAATTAATTTTCTAAGCGATTTCCTCCCCCATTTGTTGTTTTCTGTTTGCAGTTACTTGCAGATAAAATTAATTTTAATATGTGCTTTCTCCCCCCCCCCATCAGTATGAAATTTTCCTTTGACCACTTTGGTTATCTTGTCCTCTTTTCTTTCCAACTTTGTAACAATTTAAAAGGTATACTTTGCGATTTTAATCCAATACACTTTTTGTTAAATTCAGCGAATATTTCCTTGTGGGTAGGTAGCTCTCTGTTTTTTATGTGCTCTGAAAAAAATCCGGTTTTCCTACACAGCCCCTGGGTTCTATAAATTGAGCACAAACAAAGCTGCTCGGAGCGAGCAGCAGGTGGCGGTGGCGAGCTCGAAACAGTCGGAGAGAGGGAATGTAAACAAACAGCGGAACGTTCGAACATGCCAGTGTTTTGGTTTAACGAGTGGCCCTGTTAACCGGTGGCCATTAGCCGAACGCGTCTGTCGTTGTCGTAGATACAGCAGCTGTTGAAAACAGGAAGAGAATACGTACAGTGAGGAAAATAAGTATTTGAACACCCTGCTATTTTGCAAGTTCTCCCACTTAGAAATTATGGAGGGGTCTGAAATTGTCATCGTAGGTGCATGTCCACTGTGAGAGACATAATCCAAAAAAAAATTAAAAAAAATCCAGAAATCACAATGTATGATTTTTTAACTATTTGTATGATACAGCTGCAAATAAGTATTTGAACACCTGAGAAAATCAATGTTAATATTTGGTACAGTAGCCTTTGTTTGCAATTACAGAGGTCAAACGTTTCCTGTAGTTTTTCACCAGGTTTGCACACACTGCAGGAGGGATCTTGGCCCACTCCTCCACCCATATCTTCTCTAGATCAGTCAGGTTTCTGGGCTGTCGCTGAGAAACACAGAGTTTGAGCTCCCTCCAAAGATTCTCTATTGGGTTTAGGTCTGGAGACTGGCTAGGCCACGCCAGAACCTTGATATGCTTCTTACAGAGCCACTCCTTGGTTATCCTGGCTGTGTGCTTCGGGTCATCGTCATGTTGGAAGACCCAGCCTCGACCCATCTTCAATGCTCTAACTGAGGGAAGGAGGTTGTTCCCCAAAATCTCGCAGTACATGGCCCCGGTCATCCTCTCCTTAATACAGTGCAGTTGCCCTGTCCCATGTGCAGAAAAAACACCCCAAAGCATGATGCTACCACCCCATGCTTCACAGTAGGGATGGTGGTCTTGGGATGGTACTCATCATTCTTCTTCCTCCAAACACGGTTAGTGGAATTATGACCAAAAAGTTCTATTTTGGTCTCATCTGACCACATGACTTTCTCCCATGACTCCTCTGGATCATCCAAATGGTCATTGGCAAACTTAAGACGGGCCTTGACATGTGCTGGTTTAAGCAGGGGAACCTTCCGTGCCATGATTTCAAACCATGACGTCTTAGTGTATTACCAACAGCAACCTTGGAAACGGTGGTTCCAGCTCTTTTCAGGTCATTGACCAGCTCCTCCTGTGTAGTTCTGGGCTGATTTCTCACCTTTCTTAGGATCATTGAGACCCCATGAGGTGAGATCTTGCGTGGAGCCCCAGTCCGAGGGAGACCGACAGTCATGTTTAGCTTCTTCCATTTTCTAATGATTGCTGCAACAGTGGACCTTTTTTCACCAAGCTGCTTGGCAATTTCCCCGTAGCCCTTTCCAACCTTGTGGAGGTGTACAATTTTGTCTCTAGTGTCTTTGGACAGCTCTTTGGTCTTGGCCATGTTAGTAGTTGGATTCTTACTGATTGTATGGGATGGACAGGTGTCTTTATGCAGCTAACGACATCAAACAGGTGCATCTAATTTAGGATAATAAATGGAGTGGAGGTGGACATTTTGAGGGTCAGAATTCTAGCTGATAGACAGGTGTTCAAATACTTATTTGCAGCTGTATCATACAAATAAATAGTTAAAAAAAAATCATATATTGTGATTTCTGGATTTTTTTTTTTTTTAGATTATGTCTCTCACAGTGGACATGCACCTACGATGACAATTTCAGACCCCTCCATGATTTCTAAGTGGGAGAACTTGCAAAATAGCAGGGTGTTCAAATACTTATTTTCCTCACTGTAGCTGTCCGCGGCAACGCCTCTTTGTTTAGTTTGTCATTACAACGTCAAAAACATACCTGATGATCATCTTTAGAGTATCATTTGAGTAAACGTGTCAAGTATTAAACCTCAGGCGCATCTGGAACGTTGCTTGACGTTACGGTATATGTTCGTAACAGGAAGAGAGCAAAGTGCCCTTCCTGTGAACGTCTGACTAAATGCAATAAAATGTATAAACAGGTAATTTCGTCATTTCAGTCAGTTTGAGTAAAGATGTGGTACTTACAACTATTCAACCCTTGTAACGGTAGAAAGGGGGAAAACAATTGGTTTGTGAGGAATTCGAACTCCCTTTTGAGGGAGCAACACAGATGGTCAAACGAAAGTCATTTTATTCTGGACACACACAGGAACAAACAGGACGAACATAAACCAGAAATGGGTTCCATTGCTAAGTAACATTAATTTACATATGAGCTCCAAGGAATTTGCTTTGGTGAACATACATAAGTATAAACTGGACAAGTTAAGGAAATCAATATGCGCTGTGTGGGACTGATGTCATGTGCAATTTGAGGTTAAAAGTAGACAGAAGTTCCCTAATTAAAATGTGTGTCTGGGTTGTATTAAAAGCTGATGAGAAATCTACAAATAAAAGATTTGCAAGAATTTTCCTGTCTTCAAGATGACTTAAAAAACAATTAAGTAAAGCTGTGGTAGCATCATCTAGGCCTACTCCTGTTTACCTATGGAAATTGCATTTAGTCAAGCAAGCTCTGCTAGGTTCAGTGTATTACGCTGTAGGCACGACATAAAAATCTCAAATAGCATACACGCAGCCATCAATCTTAAAGACAGGAGGCCTGATAAACTTGACCGTGTCCACACTGGTCATGCAAATATATGGTACTCATTTCTAACACAAATAAGCTGCTGTGTACCATTTATGTTAGTAACCTTAAGGCTATGTTAGAGGCTAATTGAAAAGTGTAAATATGAGAAACACACTAGATTATAGAATTTCAGTTATTAAACTCAAAAGATCATATAATTATTAAAGGGTATAGGCCTGAAGCAGGTGCAGACTGGTTGACCTGATCAGTCAAGTCATGTCTGTAGACAATCACTTCATTAACACCAATTGAGAAAAACCTATAAAAAGGTTGGGCAAAAGTTAGAACAGTGTTGGAAGTAGGGAGAAAGATCAAGAAGACAAAGAACAAACAAAAACAAAGAAAAGGAACAATGGAAGCCAACCTGGTAAAAGAAATTATGGACTTTAAAGTCCATAACCGCTAGCCAGAGGGCCTCGATAAACACGAGATACATCATTAAAAGGACAGCTTCAAATTTTGTACTTCGCGGTAAGTATTAATGTTATATAGCCTACAATCAATCATACAAGTAATATTATTCAGTTATGTCAAAATTAAATTGAGCTTTTTTGACCAGATGGAGTTCTTCACTATATTTGCCGAAGGAGAAAGGACAGACGGGAGCATTTGGCCAAGGTTGTATTATCAGCCGCAGAGGCCAACCAAATTTTTGATGAACTGCACTGCAGTAGCCTTGGTGCTCACTGTGGCATCGAAAAGACGCACCATGCGGTGATCAGCCGCTACCACTGGCCAGGCATGGAAGCTGACATCCGCAAATGCGTAAGTTTTAAGGGTCCCCTAAATTGACCTTAGGTTTGTACATGATAGTTTAGACTTCTACAAAATTTCAAATCGAAGCAATAATTAAATTAATTTGAACAAAACATGATATCTTTCAGCTACTTTTTATTTTTGACCAAAGGCATATGTACATTACTTTAAAATTAAATGGCTTCAGGTTGCTCAGTGTCCAGATTGCCAGGCAAAGCGGACCAGTCTGAAGGAAAAGACCCAATACAACCCAATAGAGGTGAGTTTATTTGTAAGTTAATGTCCCATGCAGTTGAATGTGCTTACAGACAAACCCCTTCCAGTACAGATGACTAATAATCGTTCAATGTTTTCATGTAACAGAGCCATTTGAGCTGGTTGGTATGGACTTAATAAAGCTAACCGTAACTGAGGGTGGTAATCAATACTTTTGTGTAATGGTTGATTATTTCACAAAGTGGGCAGAGGCCTACCCTCTGAAAAATAAGTCTGCAGAGGAGGTGACCAATTGTATTCTTGACTTTGTATACAAATTTGGTGCACCTCGGAGACTGCTTACAGACCAGGGGCCAGAGTTTAAAAACATTCATGAGAAACATGACTCATTTCTTAGTAAGCTGTACTGTAAATGCTAACTTGTGTTCCACAAAATTGAATTTAAGGTGAATGCTAGACTCTGTGAAGCCCTTGGTATCCACAGAAGCTTTTGTACACCATACCACCCTCAAACCAATGGCTTGGTTGAGAAACTCAATGGCACCATTCAGAGGTCAGTTAAATTTTGTTAAACTGGCATAAATAATACAAACATTATTATATTAGATGGTAATGTTGTCTAATGTGTTTTCAGATCTCTCAACAAAGTCGCCAGACGACACCCCAAACAATGGGATAAGCACCTCCAGCCTACAATGTTTGGACTGCGAACAAAAAAGCAACTTACAACTCAACGCAGCCCATACTAAATGTTTGGCAGGGAGGCAGGGTACCCCTCAGAGGTGCCAGAGGAGTATGAGGTAAGTGGCTCTATTTGTTTGGGAGTCACAGGGTTGAGGTCAAAATACCTAAGATAAATGGCTTGGAATAACACTACTTGGTATATTGTAATATAGGTGACAACCACAAAAGTGGACCGCTTGATGCTGAGGGAGGAGGTGTTTGCGGGACTGAAAATACAGGAGCAGGTCTACGAAACGGTCCAAACGAATGCAAAAAGATCCCACGAGAAAATAAGAAAGCGTAAGTTGGAAAAGGTCTATGTAAGGAGTTACCAACTTGAACTTGCATTTTTTTGTGAGGTGGAGATGTGCGTGTTGCAGCGAGGATATTACTCCACTTTCTCCGGTCCCCAAGATTTGTTTGTTCGTCCACTAATAGCCATAATCACTCTTGTTTCAAGACCTGCATCAGAGAGTATTTTTATTTTAGTCCATTCTCATCTCTTTTGATGATGAACGATGTGGGTTTTAGCTGCCAATTGCCGTCATTTCCCCTGCGCGCCCGAAGTGTAGCTGAACATTAAACCATACTTTGTTTACTAACCCCTCCACAGTCTTGGATACAGTACTTTCTTGGCTTCTAACTCATCTTCTGATATTGTTGTGTGATGCACCGTAGTGTCGAGTCTTTGTCGTCTCAGTGTTTTCATAACAATAGTGAAAATATTGTTGCTCGTCGTAAAATCTCTGAGGAGGCACAAGGACAGACTAAGTGGCGGGTTGTTTTTGTAGCGGTTGATGCCAGACCAATGTAGCTGCTCAGGCTGTATAGTTCGCCTTTACTTTTTCTGACAGTGGCATAGAAATCTTGCAAAATGTAATTGAAACTGTCCTTTTATGTGGTTGCAAAGTGTTACAACATATTACACCTTCATCCTTACACCACTCTTAAAGACATGTAACTGCCCACTTGGTTTGCTTCACAGTGTTCTGTTCATTCCGGTTCATTTCGAGTTGGTCGATGTCCTTTTTAGCATGTCTCACAGGTGTTTTTTTTTTTTTTTTTAAGCGAAGTTTCCTCAAGCCACTCCTCCATGGGAAGGCCTCCCGGCAGGTCAGTTTATCTTTTGAGTTTCCCTCTCCATTAGTTTCCAGCCAGGCGGAAATCTAACGTTACTTGTCCCAGAGTGATACAATCTGTGCAAAGGTATTTAAAGCCCCTCCAGCCAGTTTTAACTGCCGTTTTTTGGTGAACTTTCTTTCCTTCTCAGAGAATGGGGGTGTGGTTAATAGTCGGACGTAATACATTACCATGACAACCAAAAACTGGCCGCTGGAGTGTTCACTAATGATATGCTGTGTTAACATCACTACACTGTAAAGTTTGAGTACAGCTTTACTGTCTGGCAGGAGCAGCTGTTACTTATCCATGATAGGAACTTTGCAACTGTGAACATATATCGAGCTGTTACTCAATCACACATGTCGATGGTCCGTGATCAACACTGCACACATTACTCAGCAACATGTGTATTTATAGATGTCACTTACACTGGGGGCTTTAATGCAGGACTTTGATCCGTCATTATACCACTACTGAACCAATCAGATTGCTTTATTTGAGCTAACTATTTTATAAAGGGGCAGCATTTCACATTTCAGGTCATAACTGCTGCTAACTACTAGTTAGCTCAGTTAACCGTGCAGTTTAATTAGTATCGTCTGAGTCTGGAATGGGCACCAGAACGTGAGCTGGGCGAGCAGGCAACAGTACCGAGGTCAGCAGCCTCCCAGTGATCACGGCCAGAACACAGCTTTCAAGACCGACGGAGGTTTGACGAATACAGTACCGAGGTCATTTACATCGGCTCTGACCAGGACAACACAGCGGGGATAGGAGAGGCATCAAGTGAGAGGGGAGGCGAGGGGTCTATCAGAGACAGCGTATAGAGCCCAGAATTATTTCACTATTACTTCATTATCTAACTCTGTGAATTAAGGGTTTATTTCCACTGATAGCTTATCGTAAAACACCAACTAACAAGACCATTTGTTCAATGAAAGAGGGGAACTTGAATTCAGAAGGTGAATGGTTTATTTATTTTTTTCTGTTTGGTAAGGAAATTAAGTGAATTTCCTGTCTTGACATATTGAGAGTTTAGTGTTTTTATTAGACTAAGAACTTTTACTCTACTATTAGAGAACTATTACTCTAAGAGAACTTGTGTAACGTAGAACGTGAACTTGCCGCTCACGCACATCTCCCAGCTGAAACTACTACTGCTGATTGTTACGGGGGTGGGGTGGTGTGTTGTGGGGACAGAGAGGACCCAAACGCAGCACTCTGAGGGAAGGAGGTTTATTGAGGGGAGAAAAAAAAAGGGTAGAGGGACTGGAGTGGAAGGAGAGGTGGATGTCGGGGAAACCCAGGCACGGGGAACAAAGGAGACTGGGGACCCCTGGGGACCAGGGAGCCGGAGGACACTGGGGCCGAGGAAGCGAGGAGGCGAGGGAGGATAGGGAGAACGCCGTGGGGGAAGTCAGAGAAGGAGAGGACCGGTGGATGAGCCCAGCTGACTGAATGGAGGACGAGTGTAGCTGGAAGGAAACAGAGAGACAGGGTTAGAGATAACAGAGACAAAGCACAGGGAAAATGAAAAAACAAGAAACATGAGAGCCTGAACGTAGAGGTGGCACCGGGTATGGAGCAACGACGACCAAGCAAGAATGGTGTGGAGAACCGGGGTTGAAATACAGGCAGGGATGAGGTTGACTACTGGCAGGTGTGGCAGGCTGACGAGGTGGCTGATGAGGTACAGGTGCAGGTCGTTGGCTGGGCTCAGGAGCGGAGGGAGAGAGAACACACAGGGGAGGAGACACAGGGAGGAAAGCAGACAAGAGAAAACCAAGGAAAAAACAGAATAACTTATGAAAAGGAGAAAAACCCAGGACACTCGCCGTCAGCCGGGCTGCCGCCACAACACTGATTATATTTCATATTTATTAAACTCGATCTACAAAGTAACTAGTAACTAAACCTAGAACATAAATGTAGTGGCTTAAAACGAATATTTGCCTCGGAGAGGAGAGCAGAAGTATGAAGTAGCCCAAAATGCAAGTGCAATAGGTTATGTGTGTACTACGTCACCTCTCTGTTTGCTTGTATGTGTTAGTCAGATATGTGAGAAGTCTGTTGGACATATTGCCCATACATTAGATGTTAGTGATGATGATAGAAATATCTTGGATTACTAAATCTAACAGGCTTCACCAGACACCAGATGTGTTACAGCCACAATTTTCAGTCCTGTCTGTTGGAACAGATATGCTTCCATTTTAATCAGTACTCACATGTCTCTCCATATAAACATCTTTTTAGACATCAAGTCTTTTTTTCTTCCAACTTACGTACATAACTAGAGTGATTGGGCAGTGAGCACTGCCAAAATGCGTTTGTGTACACAGCAGTACTTTGCCCGAAGGCAGCCTGTGTGACAGTGACGGAGGACTGAAACTGCAGCACGGCTGACGTGGCGCTCTGAGTACATGACCAGTGTAATCCAATTGGTAGTCAGATACATTTCCAAGGAAACCAGGTTACTCAGAGAAACCAGAAACCATTTGTGAACCTCTTTATGTGCACTGTTGTAACCATGCTACTCTAAATCCTCGTACACATGCAGCAGGTCAGGATTAGAAAAAACAGCCACATTTCTCCGGTACAATGCAAATTTCTCTCCCACATATACGGGAAACCTGCATTCCCTTTATTTATTTTTTTTATGTGCGCATGTGCATGGCAAAAGACTGGAGGCAGGGAAAATAACAGCTGAGCAGCTGGATTAAAAAAAAGAACCTTACACGCTGCAATGCACTTATTTAGAATCATTTCCTTCCAAGTCTGACTGAAACTGAAACTACCACAAAGTAGCTTCTAGAAGTGATTTGTTTGTTTCCATCGTCTAACTGCTGCTTAAATTCAGACACGTTTGCGCCGTGAGGAAAGGCTCTGCTCTGTCTGCATGTCAGCATGATGCTAAGCTTCAGAGAGACCAATCTGCTCTAAATGCACATGCATTGACTAGCAACTTTTTCAGTGGAAGAAGCATGAAACCACCAGGTGTGAAAGTGTCTCTTTCCCTCTTTCATGCCAGTGTTGTGGTCTGGATACGTGTTGCTAGGAAGATCTGACTTCTATGCTTTTCAAGTCAGCCGAAAATCCAACACGAGAGATGAAATGAACATCAACATTTAAAAATAACTTCTTAATGAAGACATGTTTAGCAAAGGTGTTATTTGTGTAACATAACAAAGCACCAGTCTAAATAGTTGTAAATTAAAAAAAAATACAATTAAGTTGATGAATGTCTTTAAATCTATTAAAAAGTTTTTCACACCTTCATTAACAGCTGACTTTAGATGCAGCCCATGAATCCCTCACCACCAAACTTTACGTCTACTGTTGTCCTGGCTATCCAGTGAACATTTCCAGCAATCTGGATACTACTGGCCGGGTAACTGCTAAAATGTAGAATCAGGTAGTATTGTAGATTGGCTCAGCCTGTGGATGGACTCCTCCCTCTCCATTTAAACCATTTAAACAGAGCCCAACCAGTCCACTGCTGCTTCTCTCATGCCGTGGCAGCAGTTGGAGAAGCAGAGATGCTGCATGAGAGAAACTACACCCCCTGGCGAGACATGACATCGCTGTGAAACTACAAATGCCCTCACCTCAGCACTGTCAGCAGCTGGCATCTGGGGTAGGAAAAATGCTGCTGGGAAAAATCCTCTTATCTGGACTGCGCTGAGGCCAGCAGCACGGCAGCGGCAGGGATTTGGACGAGGACTGCAGCCAGAGGGGGGACCGCGGCTCTCACACAGACGATTGGGCTTACGTCCGGTGGACAGAGCAGCCAGCGCAGGATGGGAGAGGATACACCCAGCGGCCTCCAATGGCCTAGAGGATTTAAAGACAGGAAGGTGGATGGGCTCCAACTTGATGGCCTCCTCCAGCAGCTCTTGATCCGCTGGGCCCTCTTCCACGGATGACACTTGATCAATGTCCCCCCTGTGTGGAGGTGCTGCAGTGGGAGGTGGAGGCAGCAGGAGGGCGACAGGAGGGGTTCTGGCTCTGCTGATGGCAGTGGCAGCAAAAAGCAGTTCTCTTGTCAGAATGTGTCCTTGCTGGCATTCACCGAAAGTGGAAAAAGCCTTGCTGTCCTTACTGTAATGGAGTCCTGTTTGATGGCAGTAATTCTATATTCACTTAAAGAAGCATTATGTAATCTATGACTTTAATCAACCTATATCAGGCACCAAGGGAAAGCAGACATTGACACGAGTCTGGCATAGATTCCGCTGGTCCGTAATTGACACAAATACTGTCCTCTTTTTACAATAGAGAGCAGGAAGCTGGGTAATTACAGCAGAGACAGAGAAACATCTAGTGAGGCGGTAAGATCAACATGGAAAATGTAATTATACAAACTGCTCTGGTAGATGGTTTTTTTTCCCGTTTTGGCATTTTGCCTTGAGAACAATTTAAGCAAAATAACAGTTCTGAAAAGGCAAAAGGATATTCTAGTAGTTTCTCTTCTGACACTGACCAGCTGTGTTCTAATACCTGTTCTCATATGTAAATGACACACCGTTGAGACAAAGAAGGTCTTTCCATAACACAGACGGGTTAGATATATACAGTATGTAAATGCCAACACAAACTCAAAGTGCCCATTTTATGAATGCAAAGAAACGACCTTTAGACTTTCCCTCTAGCTTCATCAGAGTGAATCTGTGATTCAGAGGGAAATATCTTGACAGCTGTTGGATATATTGCTATGACATTTGCTTCATATTTTCGACATCCTTAGAAGATACATTTTAATGACTTTTGCGGTCATCTGACTTTTCCTCTAGCGTCACCAGCAAGGTCAAAGTTTCCGCTTATTTCCGCTTATGTTGGGTCGATATCTGGAAGTTTGGTAAAGACAGTCATGACCCCCGGACGAAAAAATTTGAGTAACTTTGGTCGTCTCCTGAAATTTTTAATTTACAGCCTCACATGGCCACTAGCATGGCTGTCTGTGAAGATTCTCAGTCATCCAGGTCATAGTTTTCCAAGGTGGATTAAAATCAGGGGGTCTGGTCTTATTGAAGCTACTTGAAGGCATTTCGCCTCTCATCCAGAAGGCTTCTTCAGTTCTGACTGACTTGCAGGGAATACCTGCTTGGTTTGTTAGCGCTCCTGGCTGCTGCGATGATCGTTGGAGACACCTGAGGCATGACTGTAGACTCGAGTCTTTGTACCCCTTGATGGTTTAAGATGAAAGATTGTATGTGCTAGATAATCTTGTAAAAAGGTTATATATTTTTTATTTCTTTGTATCTCTTGTAATTTGTGTATCTGCTGAGATTATATGGTATTTTGTAAATAGTGCTTTTTTAAGAAAAGGAGGATGTTAATGTTTTGTATGCTTTACTAGTTACATGATTGATCCATGGGGCATATATAAGGAAACAGGAAATGGCCTCAGTCAACCCCCTGGTGATGATAACATAAGATAACATTTGGTGAATAATGCATGGTGTACAGGAGGAGTCGTGCAGCATGTTTTAAATTTGATGAATCCAGTGTTTCTATGGCGGCCCGCCACAGTCTAATTTGTTCCGCCACAGTTTCAAAATGAACCAAAAATATATAACCATTAAAGACTTCTAACGTTGTGTTTTGCGCCGCTCCTCCCCGCTGCGGTAAACTCAGGCGCTCACACACGTTGGCATCCAACTCGAGACAACCTCTTTTCTTTTGAGGTAATTGCAGAAACATTAACTAAGGGTTTGAACAGCGTTGCATGTTTCCACTGTCACTCGTTTGTGACAGAGCCTGGCTCGTGAGGACACGATTAAGCTAGCCGCTAAATTTGGAGTGCACATGTATTAGATCCTTTATGGTAAATGCACTTGGTTAGCACCTTTTCATTTTCTCACTTTGTAACAAGACTTAGAGTGTGAGAGTCCTACCTGAAGAGAGGCTATTAAGTCTTGATTGTACGCAATACGAGCCCAGCATACAATATAATTTATCAAATGGAGGATACACACGTGACAAAGTCTGGTTTTCAAAATAAGAAAGTAGACAGGATGGAAATAAGGAAATAAATATGGAAATAAATAGAATTATATTCACAGGAAGTATTACACATGTTACATGTGTCCATTAAAAGTAAAATAGGGAAATTACTTACAAATTATTCTTTGATTTAGGGTTGCTGAAACATTAAATAAATTAGTTGACTTTTTTTGTGTTTCATCACCATTTATATCTAAGCAGAGTGTTTATGATCTAATTGTTTACTAGGGCACAACATCTTTACCAGGAGTGCAAAGTTCTTTATAGATAAAGCCTCTTTATTTTGCTTTTAAAGTGCACCAAATTAAAGCACTTAACTTTAAAATGTACAAATTTTTCTTCCCAGGGTTGGGAGTGGGGATGGAGGGTCGATTGTCCACCCAACCATAGTGGGAAACACAGAAATCACATTGAGCACGGAAGCTCACAGCGGCCTGCACCTTGCTGTGTATGCATTCTCAAAGTTAGTGGTGGTAAATGAGATTAGGAAGTACACACTGTAGTAAGTTGCAGGTCATTTTGTCCAGTGCAGTCTAATAAAGCTTTTCAGGCCTGTAGAATGTAGCTTAATGAAGGCAACAGCCAAAACATGTCGGTTAACAGTCCAGTGGTACCTACTTTCTAGTTTGCTCACTCTTGCTTTGCTTTTCTCTGTCCCTGTGTCCCCATGTAACCCCTGCCTCTGCCTCCCCCCTCTCCATCTCCCTCGTTAGGATGGCTTGCAACAGCCTCAGCCCTCTTTCTCTCTCCGTTAAGCATATCAGGCGCTTAAACCCCTTACGTTGGAAAAGCATTTATAGGCAACAATTATGTAAAGTAAGTTAAGCCCCAGCCAATTGTGCTTTGCTCGTCTATCCCCTTATTTCCTGCAGGTTTCCACGGAAAAATAACACCGAAACGCACACTTTAGACGCCCTCACACACACAACCACGTAAAGCGAGTGAAAAAAGTTTACACAGTGGAAGTGAGTGCAAAAAGATGAAGAGAATGAGACTGCAAAAGAGATGATGTTGAGTTTGACGGGAGAGGAGGGAGGAAAGTGTGGAGTAAAGAAAACTGTGAAGGAAGGTGATAGAGACAGAGATGGAGAAAGTTACCGAACCCCCGAGAAGACACAAACAACATATTGTGACCTCACCAACTCACCTCTAAAGCACTAAAACCAGATTCTGGGTAGCTGTGACCTTGGACACTCAACAGAGACTGAAAATCCTTGGAAGGCCTTATCTGCCTGAGACACGACTAGATGAGCCGGCCTTGGCCCGTGTGACAGAATTATTACTAGGCCACTTGCTTTTTGTCTGTCATTGGTTTGTTGATGGCAGGGAGTAAGAAATCCTCCAAAAATTCTTCATTTGCCGTTCTGCAGAACACAGAGTATATGAGAAGAGCGGCAGGGAAGAGTGCAGAAGGGCAAGTCGAAGTGGCAAACTATTGCATTGATAAAAAGCGGCTGTCCATTTGCATCATATCGCTTTATTCTACACTTTGCTTCGTTAGACAAAAAATGTAAATCATTTATGACGGAAATGAAGGAATCAGACATCTGATCTTCAAAGAAATTGAAATGAATGCTCTTTTAGTACTCCCTAAATTACCGCTTCCAACAAAATGTTGCATTTATTGAACTAAAATATGAAATGACAGTGGAGAAGCTGATGGTGTCTTTATGATCGGGGAGATTTTGTTGTATTCTCACTCAGTCTACTGCTGTATGTTATCCCCAATTAATCTTTAGCCATCAGATACAGTGTGGTATATTACATTTAAAGTTAGAATAATTAAGATTTTCAAGAAATCAAAGCCCATTTCTGACACTACTTATGGAATTTTTATTGCAACAGCCTCTCAGTGTTTTTATATTAAAGAAATAATGTCTCTAAAGTACTAATTATTGAAGGGGTGTCTTCCTAAACATGAGGGATTCACAGGAAATGATGTGGAATTTGAACTCATTGTTGTCAGAGCTGTTTTTAAATTACAACTGGTAAAACACAGCGGAGATTTTTTTGTGCCACAGGATAAGCAATATACTTATATCACTTATATCACTGTGGTCAGCGCAGATGATGATGTGCCTAATTAACAAGATAACAGTCATTTTCTGCATTGTTTTTAAAAGAGGATAAGTGTTCATTTTTGTAATTGAGTAAGAGACCAGTCAGGAGCAGCCACAGCGAGCTCTTTGGATGAAGAGCTGCAGGCAACAGGCTGCACACCTTCCAACTCCTCAGCAAGCTAATGTGTAACTACTTTGCAACCATGGCACGCAACCATTGCAATTATTTTGACCGACTTCTTTATTGAAATATTGTATCTGATGTATATGTTTGTGGCAACACAAGAGAAAATCAAATCAGACAAGAAAATGATATTTAAGGCCCCAGGGAGACATTCTGAGTAGGCTATCTTTCCTTAAGCACTTCTCCTTTAGCCTTGTTGCTTGTAAAGAATTGGTCAAACAGTAGACTTTTAGATTTAGTAATTGAACTAGTCTTAATGGAGCTATTCATAGTTTTTCAATGCAATCAATCATTAATGTATCACATTTTTACTTCCTTTTTGTCAAAGGGTTGTAACCTCACTTGAAAATGAACCGCATACCTGTTTTCTCTGCTGCTTGAAACAGCCACTACGCTCCCGAGCCTATGACAACACCGCAGTTAACGAAATGCTCAGCACAACACAGACTCCAACACAATCTCCATCATAAACTCTAAGTAAAGACAAAAAAGACAACAACAAAGATTTATGTGCTGAAATCTGTCAGGCCAAATGAGAAAATGTAGAAGCCCGACAGTTGTGGGTTTTTGGGGGCCGATGGCAATATTATAGTGAGAAAGAGCCGATTTATGAGCTGATATTTAGATTTTGAGAATGATTTGGATAGTAGACTCCTTTACTGTGTAAAGTACACTTAGAACAAGCCAGTATTTGAAAGCTGTTCTGTATGTGGGCTATAAAAACTTTTCCTAAGCAGACAGGTAAAGCTGATGTATCACATCAGCTGATTGCAGGCAATGTAAACATGAATGAGTTCAATCTCAAGCTGATAAAAATATTAGTGTAACGTTGCAGTGGGAGTTTACCAGCACGTTGTATTAAGCTGTCTTCCAGCGAGTCTTTCACACTGTCTTTTTCCCCCGGAGTGTTGTGCTGGTATTGTGAAAGTGGGTTATGGCAAAAAAAAATTGTGTCCTTACATTTAATCTTTTATCTATGATCTTTTAATATTATTATTATTACTATTGATATTACTATTATTGTTGTTTTATAGCTATATATGTATTGTGTTTTAATCCTCAACCTTTCCTTCTTCTATACTCTTTATGTTAGTCTGTCCACATTTACTAGGGTTTAGGTCAGAGCTGTGAGATTGTTTTGGTGTTTTCCTCTGTTTTTGTTCCTCTCTTCTGGAATTTTCGTTCCCTGTGTAAATGATAATGAATCCCTTTGCTTGAGGCCAGACACCCCGAAGCTGCCCTAGGCAGCAGGTCTCTGGACCACCTGTATGTGTTTTAGTACTTCTCTATTTATTCGCTTTTTGTAAATAAATTTTTCAAAGACAACGGCTGGTTGTTACTCAATTATTTGCTTAATCCCTCACCGGTAAGATACAATTTCCATGACAGTTTGATGTCATGATTTGTTCCCACTGCAAATTAAAGAAGCTAACCCTGAATAAGGCTGCCAAAATGTGCCTCATTCTTTCTGGAATTCCTATTCATCCTGTCCATTAGACAACAAATGTTGAGGATGACCAATGTTAACTCCTGCCGCCTAAAACGAGGCAAAAATTGTCTGATAATGGCAATATTCCTACTTGATGACGTAATGACGTCATATCGTTACTGTTAATACACGGTACTTATGATTATGTCTTCATAATTTTCTGTATTTTCTCCTCTCTTCTTATCCCACTAATGTGCTGATTAGTTTACCCTTAAAACTTTCAAAACTGCCAAACTGAATGAAGCACCAGTCTTATATATTCTTCATTTGGCACAAACTCCAGCCAAATGTACTGAAACAGTGCTCTGTAGACGTTTGGTCTTAATCATCCGCTTATCTCTAGTAGTGAGCTAACTGCTGCAACATATTTTGGGTTAGTCACCTTACCACCTCCCTGCGTATTGACACATGAAACCTTCAGTTCACTGGCTGCTGCTGCTTCTCGAGCCACTTTCTGTAGATGGTGGCTTAAATTTACTCCTTGTGAAAAACGTATTTCCGTAACCTTGATGCTAGCTAGCTAACAAGCTTCCTTAATGAGGTGACATGAGTGAATGAAACAGACACACACAAGACAACAACTCCCTATTACAATGTTAAGGCAGACCTAAAGTGGTCAGTCTCTACAAACCCAGTCCACCATTATTTTACTCAAGAAGTACTTCCCAGTTTTAAGGCACTGACAAACTCACATAAAGAGGTTTATATACTTTTATGTGTGTGCGTGTTTGTGTGTGTGTGTGTGTGTGTGATGCTCATTTATATCTCAGCAGGAAATATTTGAATGGACTTGGGTATCCCTTGTTGGATCCTTTTCCTCTCAGCAGGACACACAGAAACACACACACACACACACACACAAGAAAGGAAAAGGGAAACAGAATTCAGTTTAAAAGACAAGTAATTACTTTGAAGGGAAAACATTGCTGTTGTTTCAGTCTGAGTAGTTGATGTCAATGTCATGATATGACGCATGTTTTGTAACTTGTTCACCTTCCTCTGGCAGCTGCTGTTTTGGGAAATTGGCCACCTCACTAAGCTCTTTTACCTCTGTCTTTCTATTCAGCTGTCAGTCAGTCAGGCTATTATTTAGTACACCCATCTGTGACACATTGGGTTTGCTTCCACACATCTTTTACACTTGCTGTCTTAAATCGCCAGCGTGTAGTAGGGTTTCGCTAGGAATAATCCTCTGAAACAAAAAAATAACTCACTTTGTTTGCAAGAAATATGCTAGAGGTCTTGTTTGATTGACAGGTGATTGGTGAAAACTTCACTGGTAAATCAATACAGCAACATCAAGCACTCTCATGCATGAGGTCACACAAGAGTTCTTTTTTTTTTTTTTTTACTAAATACCCAGAGCCGGCCTTGACAATGTTGGAGCCCTAGGGAAATTTTAAATTGCGCCCCCCCCTCGCCAATATTGGGAGACCAAACCTCTATAAACTGTGTGTCAACCCAGAGACTGTTTTCTTGCATTAGGCTTAGCTTTCTTGAAATGCAACAGCATCGGTCTAGGTTCAATGGTGGACGGGACAGGAATGAAGACGAGGGTCTGGTGTCCTCCCCCCAGAAAATGTTAAGCATTGAAGACTTCATTTCCTGCATTCTGGTGAAACTTTCTGCCCTTTCTGCCTCAATTTATGGTGGAAAAGTCTTCATTTATGTAAACGGAAACAAATTTGAGGCAGCAGGTGACAAACCAAAATCTAAAATATTAATAGAATAGAATGCAGTAAGGCTTTCAGGCATTCTGTAGCTATGGCTTTTAAATGTTTCTCCTGTAGATCAACCTTTCTAATGTAATAAAACCCCTGCTGAGTCAGCACGCATACAGGCATGATTCAGTCTCCACATTTGTGTCTTTTATTTGGGGAAGTGCATGTGAACATGGGCACCTGTTCACCTCAAATAGGTTGATTTTAATTAAAGTTATAAATTCATGGACTTTATTGGCTCTGTTGTTTCAGCAGGTTTTCTGCTCATGTTCAAGATTTTCTGCACATTCAGAAACTCCACATAATTCATAGGAAAAGCCATGCTTTTACGACACCGTCATTATTTAATTAGAATTCAAGACCTGTCCTATACTCTGTGCATTACTTATTGCTCTGCTGGAAATATCCCCTTTAGACCGTTTCACCGACACAGTTTGGGACTGCATGTTGCACGTGAAACCGAAACCACCTGGAAATCCACAAATTGATACACACGTGAACTTCAGCAGCTCCGGTAAAGTGTAGCTCACAGTCCCAAACAGGACAAGACTGCGCCTCAGGTTTTAGATGTTTTTTGCAAAACTACACAACGGCATGACTCATCAGAACTGTCTGGACACACAGCTCAAGGTGAGCTTAATAACTATCACGGCGTACGCTGGTGTCGCAGGAGCTGGAGGGAGTTGATTCACGCTCGCGCCAAATCGAATCCTTCTCTTGCGGCGCCCCCATATATTTTGCACCCTAGGCGACCACCTATGTCGCCTATGCCACAGGCCGGCCCTGCATATATCTGTTAAAAAAACCTTTAAGATTTGAAGCTGCACTTATACATATGACACATATTTTAATTGACAAAGCTTCAAATGTAATGTGAAATGTGTTATCATCCAACTCCGTAGTTCCCTCAGTACTACAAAGAGTAATATCTTTCATCTCATTGTTTTGGTTTTACAGCCAGCAAATTTATGTTTTTACTTTTTAATTTATTTGACCTTTATCGTCAACCTTGTCTCCAGCCACAGTTGGCAGCTATTTTCTTGGTTTTGTGAGACCACAAGGGATCACAAGTTAGCCATGCCTTAAAGCACACCCTGCTTTCTCGTCTGTTCTACTCTAAATGGTACCATGATTTACAAAATGACCATCATACTGTATTGAAGGAGATTTGAACCTACTGTTTGAGATCACAGACTTATTACGAAAGTGTTTACTGAGGTCAGAAATCAAATGAGAAGTAGGATAATTTTGTCAGACTTTTATACAATCTGACTTACGTACTTTTGCAACAACCATAGCTGCTTACCGGAAGCTATGGTAAGCAGTAAGCGGCTTGGGGTGCTGTAGCCCATATGCACGCACTTCCCTTCAACACAGAGTTGTCGTATGAGGTCACCGAGGTCCAGACCTAAGGGTTAGAGAGAGAGAGATGTTAGAGAGATGTTAGAGAGGATGTGCTGCGTGAATGCTCCACAGCGCTCTGCAATCAAATACGATTGATATAAAATTGAAAATCAATCTGTGGCGTCAGTGTTGATATTGTGGCGGGCCACAATATCAAATAAATGAACGCATGGGAAACACTGCTGACAGCAGCCTTTCTAATCATAAAAGTAAACCCTTAGACAAAACATTAATACATCAACACAATAATGAAATCACCTGGAAAGTTATAAGGGCCGGTAAAGGTGGGATAAATCTGAGAAAATCATTAGTTGGGTTGAGTGCGGGTGGATGATTTATGCCTACGTGATTTTTCAGATAGGCTATTGTCAGATCTGATCCGTGCATCACTCACACAAAATAAAAATAAATAGTGTGTGCAGTTTTGTAAAACTGTGCACAGTTTACCAATCTGTCCACATGGATGTAAATTGACAATCTGTACCCACAGTTTAAAATCCTTCCCAGCGGATTTTAAAACCGTGCACACAGTTTATTTATTTTTCTCTTCCTGGAACCTAGGGGGGGCTCCGTAGAAAAAGTCACTTGTTTTGGGCTTGTTTTCACAGGCCTGGTTGCTTATTTGTCTCACGAGATCTGGCAACACTGGTGTGCACACAGTCAGCTACGCAATGACGATTTTTATTCAATCCGAGCACAGATATTGACTCGTATTGCTCGTATAATACTCGTACTCGACAAAAATGCTTTATCTGTACCGGATACTCGTTTCAGCCGAGTATCCGGCTCAACCCTACTCGACTGTATCCTATAAAACAAGAAAAAAAGGTTATGGTCATATAGCAAAATTCCTGCATCATCAGTATCATTAGAAAACATGACTACCGCTTCCAGTGTTGTCGCCCCATGATGGCCAACTAAGACATCAACTTGCTTTGTCTGCTGCTGCTTCTCTTCCATGACTGTTGCATGACTTTAGGACCAGTTGATTAATCCACACTGACGTGATATTATGTTAGCCAGCTCAAAACAGCCTGTAGAGTATTCATTTTGGATAATGTAAGCACACTGCCTTTTTAAATTATACACAACCTATAAATAAAAAACAGGTCATTTCTGTGACCCGACCAAATTTGAGGACATTGCTTTAGTAATAAAACATTCAATAAGTATTTTTAACTTTAAGAACCCTGTATTAACAAGCTAATGTCTAAACAGAAATTTTCAAGACACCGATTATTCAAATTACCAATACAGAGGGAGAATATGTAGTAACATGGGCCAAAGAATGTTGGCTCGTAAATTGAAAAACAAAATTGCTTGGGGGCTTCTTGAAATGCCACTTCAACACAGAGGGGAACATGAGCTGCCTGTGCATTTCTTTGCCTTTTTACACAGTTTTCCTTTTTAGCCATGCCAAAGAATTTGCCAAAGTCCACCATTTCAGATAAGACTACTTCTTTCAGATATTCTTCTGCTGCCATTTTGCCAGTGCAGTAGTCCAGTGAGCGATGTGTTCGCAATAGCTTAATTAAGCGATACTGATTGCACTCCAACTCCCACTTCACCTTATGCACATGACCCCAGGTTTTTTTCTGGACATGTACTGGGACAGAAAAGCCACGACATGCTTTTTGGACTGCAGATAGTCCATTTCTAGAATCCACACAGATACCCCTTAAATGGTCACTTTAAGGGGTTTTACAGTGTTTCCTCTGGATATGTGTCATAATGTTCTTCTTAAAACACTTAAGATTGCAGTAAGGACATTTTACCCTTTCCAGGCTCAGTCTTATTGCCTTATTCTTCTTGGCAGTAGGAGAGATCAAAACAGTTGAACTTGCAACCATTGGTACAGTTGTTAAAGTATCAAGGTTAAAATGGGCCACTGTGGATTTTGCATCTTCTGTGCAAGGGATGGATGACTTTATACTTAATTGTGAGGAGGGAACAACAAGTGTGGTTGGAGGAGCAGCCAAGTCTGGAGAGGGGGAGCCAGTCTTTGGTGGACGTAAAGAAGAGGGCATTGCTGGTATAGATGCTGATTGGTCAAATTGGGCAGCAGCTGAAGTGGATGACTGCGTGACAATTTAGCAAGTCTTCAGATGTCCTTCCATGTCTCGTTTTTTCAGAATAGTTTTGTCACACATAGGACAATGAAAATGTCTCCCATCCCTGCAGTTTAAGTTACAACTGCAAATCTTCTTATCTAAGCAATTAAGAAAAGAAAAAAAAGTCAGTGATAAATGAAACACACATTTACACACACGCTTTACCTGTATAATTTATTGAATTTTTTATGTGCACTTGTAGGTGCTGTTGAAGCTTGGAGGGCAGTGGTACCGCTTTCAGCATGTAGTGCAGCGTTGGATTGCATGCTTCTCACCGGATGACACAATGGAATTGTGCATCTACAAAAGACATGTGTCAAATGTTATAGTCAAAGTATGTGAATTTCAATTAAACCAAACTTTCAGAGGCATATGTTTATAAGATGGAAAATCATTATCCCAAACCAATGTGTGTCAGAATCAGCTGAGTACCAAAGCAGGAGAGCAGAGTTAGGGCCCAAACGCAAGAGTCCCCGATACAGTTTGTCAGGTTTCTTGTAGTACAACAGTAAAATGGCTTACACATGTTGGTGCCAGGGAATGTCCAAACAAAGACAAAATCCATAATGTGAAACATCAATCCAAACCAAAGCCAGATCCAAATATCCAGGAGAATATAGTGACCAACTCGTCACAAACAATAATGACATGACATTGAAATGAGTTGAAATGAGGATTTTATATACTGACACACACCCCACACAGGCAGGCAGGGTGATTAACAACAGATGTGGCACATTAAAGTAGTCAGGGCAGACAGAAAGCTAAGCTAGACACGGACACCAAGCACAGACAATACCAAACTAAAACAGGAACAAACATTGAAACACAGACCAGAACTGACCCAAGACAAAGTAACCATCATATCTTCTCACATATTTACATCACTACAACATCTAATGTACTGTACCTATACTTATTTATTGTCATTGAAACTGACATGTAAATATCACCTCATTCCCACATATTCAATTCAATTCAATTTTATTTATATAGCGCCAAATCACAACAACAGTTATCTCACAGCGCTTTTCATAAAGAGCAGGTCTAGACCGTACTCTGAAGTTATTTACAGAAGCCCAACAATTCCCACCAAGAGCAAGCACTAGGCTGACAGAGGCAAGGAAAAACTTCCTTTAAGAGGCAGAAACCTCGAAGCAGAACCATGGCTCAGGGTGGGCGGCCATCTGCCTCGACCGGGTTGGGGTGAGGGGAGAGAGAGGGAGAGAGCAAGAGAGAGAGAGAGCAGGAGAGAGAGAGCAGAGGGAGGCAACCTACACAGTATACACATAGAGGTACAGACAATAAAGGTAATGGTGCTATAGACTGAATGAAAAATGGTACAGATATTTGTAGTAATGTTTAGTGATATTAATTATAACAGTAATAATAGCAATAGGACTAGTAATAGCAGTTGCAACTGCAGCAGAGGGCGCGAGCAGGAACACGGGGCAGCAGGAGACTCCCAACAACAGGTCCAGACTCCACAGCTCCAGAGCCAGCAACACCCGCAGGAAGTGAGGGGAGGGGGAGGACAGGAGGGGGAAGCACACCACCACGGGAGAGGGAGAAAAATCGAAGTTAGTAACATGCATTAATGGGATGAGGTTGCACTCAGAGAGAAAGAGAGAAGAGGAGAGAGGAGCTCAGTGCATCATGGGAAATCCCCCGGCAGTCTAGCCTATAGCAGCATAACTAAGGGATGGTTCAGGACTCACCCGAGCCAGCCCTAACTATAAGCTTTATCAAAAAGGAAAGTCTTAAGCCTACTCTTAAATGTAGAGACGGTGTCTGCCTCCCGAACCCAAACTGGAACCTGGTTCCACAGGAGAGGAGCCTGATAACTGAACGCTCTGGCTCCCATTCTACTTTTGGAGACTCTAGGAACCACAAGTAATCCTGCATTCTGGGAGCGCAGTGCTCTGGTGGGGTAGTAAGGTACTATGAGCTCTTTAAGATAAGATGGTGCCTGACCATTAAGTGCTTTGTATGTGAGAAGAAGGATTTTAAAATCTATTCTGGATTTTACAGGAAGCCAATGCAGAGAAGCTAAGACAGGAGAGATATGATCTCTTTACTGGTTCCTGTCAGAACACGTGCTGCAGCATTCTGGATCAGCTGAAGAGTCTTAATGGACTTTTTCAAGAGCCTGATAATAGGGAATTGCAGTAATCCAGTCTAGAAGTAACAAATGCATGGACTAGTTTTTCTGCATCATTTTTAGACAGGATGTTCCTGATTTTGCAATATTACGTAGGTGAAAAAAGCTGTCCTTGAAATTTGCTTAATGTGAGAATTAAACGACATGTCCTGATCAAAGATAACTCCAAGATTTCTCACAGTGGTGCTGGAGGCCAGGCGATGCCATCCAGGGAAACTATATCTTTAGATAATGCGTCACCTAAGGTGCCTAGGGCCTAGAACAACAACTTCCGCTTTATCTGAGTTTAACATTAGAAAATTGCAGGTCATCCAGGTTTTAACATCCTGAAGACACATTTGAAGCTTAGCTAACTGATGGGTTTCATCTGGCTTGATCGATAGATATAACTGAGTATCATCTGCATAACAATGAAAGTTTATGGAGTGTTTCCTGATAATATTGCCTAAGGGAAGCATATATAAAGTGAAGAGGATTGGTCCGAGCACAGATCCTTGTGGAACTCCATGACTAACTTTGGTATGCATGGAGGACTCATCGTTAACATGTACAAACTGAAATCGATCTGATAAATAGGACTTAAACCAGCTTAGAGCGGTTCCTTTGATGCCAATGAAATGTTCCAGTCTCTGTAATAGGATCTGATGGTCAATGGTATCAAATGCAGCACTAAGATCTAATAAAACCAATACAGAGACAAGTCCTTTGTCTGATGCAGTCAGGAGATCACTAGTAATTTTCACCAGTGCTGTCTCTGTGCTATGATGAGCTCGAAATCCTGACTGAAAATCCTCAAATAAACTATTGCTATGTAGAAAGTCACACAGCTGTTTAGCGACTGCTTTCTCCAGGACCTTAGAGATAAATGGAAGGTTAGATATAGGTCTATAGTTGGCTAAAACATCTGGATCCAGGTTGGGCTTTTTCAGAAGAGGTTTAATTACAGCTACTTTAAAGTACTGTGGCACGTAGCCTGTTGATAAAGACAAATTGATCACATCCAGCAGAGAAGTGCCAACCAAGGGCAAAACTTCTTTAGCAGCCTAGTCGGGATGGGGTCTAAGAGGCAGGTAGATGGTTTAGATGAAGAAATTATTGAAGTTAGTTGATAAAGATTGAGGGAAGCAAAGCAGTCCAAACATATAACTGGTTCTACAGCTGTTCCCAAAGTTCCTGAGTATAGACTTAAGTCGGTGCCAGTTGAGGGTAGGTCTTGGTGGATTTTGTTTCTAATAGCTAGGATTTTATCATTAAAGAAGCTCATGAAGTCATAACTACTGAGAGCTATGGGAATACTTTGCTCAATAGAGCTGTGACTTTCTGTCAGCCTGGCTACAGTGCTGAAAAGAAACCTGGGTTGTTCCTATTTTCCTCTATTAATGACGCAGTAGTACGCTGTTTTGGCATTACGGAGGGCCTTCCTATAAGTTTTAAGACTATCTTGCCAAATTAAACGAGAATTTTCCAGTTTGGTGGAACGCCAATTCCTCTCGAAGTTTCTGTGATATTTTCTTTAATTTGCGAAGTTTCAGTATTATACCATGGAGCTAACCGCCTTTGTTTTAGTATTTTCTTTTGTAGAGGGGCTACAGAGTCGAAGTGTTGTTCGCAGCGAGCCTGCAGCACTATCAACAAGATGATCGACTTGGGAGGGACTGAAATTGCAGAAGAGTCCCTCTGTTAATTTGATACCTGATAGTGAACTTAGAGCCGATGGGATCGCGATCCTTAAATTTAGCTATAGCACTATCAGACAGACATCTTGTATAGAAATTTTTGCCCAATGGAGGGTAGTTCAGCAGTACAAGCTCAAAAGTTATCAAACAGTGGTCAGATAAAGAGGGATTCTGTGGGAACACTATTAATTGTTCAATTCTCGATACCATATACCAGAACAAGGTCGAGGGTGTGATTAAAACAGTGAGTCGGTTCATGAACACTCTGAGAGAAGCCAATTGAATCTAATACAGAGATAAATGCAGTACTAAAGCTGTCATTCTCAACGTCCACATGAATATTAAAATCCCCTACAATAATAACTTTGTCCGCTTTAAGGACTAAAGTTGACAAAAACTCTGCAAATTCAGATAAGAATTCAGAGTACGGCCCAGGTGCTCGGGTACACTACAACAAATAGAATTGGTTGCAGTGATTTCCAGCTTGGGTGTGAAAGACTCAGGACAAGGCTTTCAAATGAGTTACAATTTAGTTTAGGTTTAGAGCTGATTACTAGGCTAGAGTCAAAGATAGTCGCGAACTCCACCTCCTCGCCTGTGCTTCGAGGAATGTGAGTATTCATATGACTGGGAGGGTGGATTCATTTAGGCTTACATATTCTCCATCACCCAGCCAGGTTTCAGTAAGACAGAATAAATCAATTTCATAATCTGATATTAATTCATTTACTAGTACACCTTTAGAAGAGAGAGATCTGATGTTTAAGAGTCCACATTTTACTCTCCCATTCGTTTGCACTATTGCTCTTGTGGTTTTAATTTTTATGAGGTTTTTATGCACAGCTCCTCTTCTGTTTACCTTTGATTTAAATAATTTCAATGGTCGGGGACAGACACCGCCACTATAGGGTTTTCACTAAGTAACTCCTGGAACGGAGGAGCAGAGAAGTGTGTTAAACTGCTGACTCCGCGTAGGGTTTTGGGTGGGTAACTGCTGAATTAGAAGGGCAGAGAAGTGTGTTAGACTGCGACTCTGCCTCCTGGTCTCAACTCTGGGTTGTCATGGATTTGGTCTGCTAATAAAGTTGGCCAGATTTCTAGAAATGAGAGCTGCTCCTTCCCAAGAGGGATGGATGCCGCTCTCCTAATCAGACCAGGTCTTCCCAGAAAGTCTGCCAATGATCTACAAAGCCCACATCGCTGGCTGGACACCACCTCGATAACCAGCGGCGGAATGACGACATACGCGGCTATACATGTCATCACTGGTCAGATTGGGCAGGGTCCAGAGAAAACTACGGTGTCCGACATTGTTTTTGGCGTATGAACACACCGACTCAACATTAATCTTAGTGACCTCCGATATGCGTAACCGGAGTCATTACCACGACGTGAATAACAATCTTACTGTATTTACGCTTATCCTTAGCCAGCAGTTTCAAATAGGACTCGATGTCGCCCGCTCTGGCCCCTGGGATGCATTTGACTATGGTCGCTGGTTTCGCTTAACTTCACGCTTCGCAAAATGGAGCTGCCAATTATCAGAGTTGGTTTCTCAGCTGGTGTGTCGCTGAGTGGGGAAAATCTATTAGAAACGGGAAGCTTAATGGTGATGTCCTGAGGGCTTTGAATGCTTACTGACTATTTCTTCCTCGACAGTCACCCAGCCACCCTTTCCTGGCTGCTCAGGAAATGCCGGGAACGGCTACCAGAGGCTAACTCAGGTCGGGTCCGCGACCGACCACCGGGACTGGCTAGCTACAGTAGGCTGAGCTACCAAGGTGCGGAGCCGACTTCTAACTCACTGAGCCTCGCTCCATGTCTAAAAAAATAAACTACACTTGTTACACGCACTCATTACCGCTAAAGGAGGCAGAGGAGTAACTGAACATCTGACACACCGAGCAGGAGAAAGCAGGAGAGAGAGATGGAGAAGGAGAAGCCATCGTTAGCTGCTATGCTAAAGTCGCTAACGGCTAGTTAAAGTACGGTAGCGCTGGCTACCAAAACTTTTGAAAACAACTATGAGATCGAACAGCAGTCACTAAAGATGGAAAGAACTGTGAGTGCTTAGGTAAACTTACTGTAAGAATAAGTGTTTAGCGGACAATTGGCCGCTGTAATGATAATCTAACAATTTTATCTGGTATTTAGCGAGAGCAGCAAACAGGCTACCAACACACAAGCACCGGAAACGGAAATGAGTCAACACGCTTACCGCAGTACGTCAGCACGTCCAATCCACATATGCATGCATGTGGTGCATATTCAGTCATTCAGGGTCAATTCATGGTCAAATTATTTGTATAGGCTACACATTCTACCTATCGAATAAAATAAATTCTAACATATCTTTGCTTAGGCTCATTCAACAGAATGCTTATTAAAGCCAAACGCACGGTTAAAAGTTTACATTATCCACAGAAAAAAAAAATGCAATTTCAATTTCAAAAACTAGCCAATGTTACCTTTAACACTTAAACTTGTGTTAGCATTCCATATGTGTAATGTTAATTTGCCGTATTTATATATTGACACCGGAAGCTAATTTAATGATGAACAAATGCAAAAATTGTGCGTTTAAAGTTTTTGGAAGAAAGCAAATCACCCACCTTTGCGAAGTGACATCAGGTTGCTCTCGCCGTGCTGCAAACATTACGAAGGTAGGTTTGTTGTTGCCTGAAAAAGGTAAATAGCAGTGTGCAGGTGAGAGGAGCGTAATGTGTTTAGAGTGATGATCGGAGCTCACAGGTGAAGAAGACATGGTTCGCGGAATTCAGAACGGCACAAATGCGAACCATTTCTTCTTCACTTTTGAGCAACTCCGATGCTATTTACCTTTTTCCGGGAGCAACAAACGGAGTTCCCACGGGACTTCAACACGAGACTACAGCTAGCCATATAAAACATTATTTAGGTGAATTTACACAATGGCTAAGTTGCTAAACGCATCATGTTGTCATGTAAGAGCCCTGTTCATGTTGGACAGACATTTTAATTGCATTTTGTATCTGTTAAGAGGCACAAAGACACTCTTTAAGTAATGCCCCCATAATTGCCGTTTTAGGTAAGTGGGAGCTCTGGGCATTTAGCTGTAGTAGCTCCGTGTTGCAAGCACCAATCCGGCTTGTTTTTTTTTCTATAGACAGTACTCACAAAGGTATAATGATCAAGATTAACTTAAAAATTGCCCGGAGTTCTCCTTTAAGAAGAGACCACTCCCCTATTGGCAAAAACAAATTCCTGCACACCATCCTCCTCTCCCCATCAACTTTTAAAAAGAAAACAAAAGTCGATGACCTTCTTGAATATCCAGACCCCCTTCTCCTCTTTACTGGGGTGACATCCACCAAACCACGCACTTAGTCCTTTCTTATCCCAGTTTATGTTCCCCCAAAAGCTTTTAAATCTTCTCCCTGTCTGCCTCTCCAATTTTACTGCAGAAGTGCTTGGTGGATTTCTCACAAGCAGCTGACTTGCATCTTGGCTCCTTGGTGACTTCTTCATTCTTGCTGTCCCATCATTTGTCTTTTTTTCTGCACACACTTCTTCTAATTACTTTCATTCTTCCTCCCGCTGTGTCACCCTCAGCCCCATCACGAGAATCTTAAAAAATAACAAAAAACAAAAGTGTGAGTGTACTATCGACTGTGGCTACTACTGTACAATGTGATTTATTCACTCATTTTAATATTACTTATGAATAAAAATAAACTCATCAATTATTATTCACTCTACCTGCGTCCACTTCATGTTCCTTTCTCTTCACTCTCCAGTGCTGTATCCCTATCCTATCTTTCTGAACAGGTATCACCTCTCCCTATCTCTGCTTCTTCCTCTCTGTCGCTCTCTCCATCTGTGCTCTCACTGTCTGTGTCTATAACTGGCCTTAGCTTGTTAGCCTTCTCATTTTACACGTTCACCATAGCACACATTTCCGTGAAGGACAAAGATATTTACACTGTCAAACAATCAGCTTCATTAGATTTCACAGTTTACAGTAGCATCAAACTGGTTATAATTAGACAAGGCATCTGTAATCTGTAAAACTGATATTACATAACATTATGACAAATACTCCTTGGCATTCAACAATGGATTGAGTTTAAAAGAGTTTAATAAGTATTACTTTCGATTAAATAGGGATCTAGCTAGCTAGCGAGAGAAAGGCTACAAACAATGGGGTAATTTCTTCTCACATAGCTAGCTACACTGGTCTCCTTGGCAAAAATTTCTGTCTATATTATTCACCTTATTTTCTACGATAACAAGGGAGACGCCATTGCGTTCGTTTTGTCATCCAACTTCCGGCGGAGCAGGATCATTACTTCCGGTTGAATGGGACCTAAGCTAGCTGTAAGCAGTAACGTTAGACGAAAACCGAGAAAAGATAAGTATTATATTTTCAGTTTCAAGAGGTGAGAACAATTGCACACACAACATTACGAGCATAACGTGACGAGGTCGGCGTGTTGTCATGCACTTTACAACTTACACCTGCCACCTAACACTTGAGGCTAACTTTTGGCTGACGGCGCTAAACGTATAGCTCACTGTGCCCGTGTGTTCATACCTCTGAATCATACCATTTCATGGATGGGAAGCCAACTGATGAAGTCCTCGGCTAAGATGCTCTGGTAAAGAAGCTACGTCTGGTGCTGAACAGGTTGTCAGATTCAGGTAAGTTAGTTATACATGTGTTCTACTGCATAACGTTACCTTTGTTAAGTTCATTATATATATATATATATATATATATATATATATATATATATATATATGTGTGTGTATATATATATATATATATATATATATATGTGTGTATATGTATATGTAAAGATCAGTAATGTTAACTAAAGTTAACTAAATAAGGTTACAATGCATTTTTCATGATTAACGTTTCCATTGCCTAACGTTATCTACCGCTATGTATTTCATATTTGACATTAAGGTGATAGAAGATATTATGATTTCCTCCATTACAGTCTAACAATAGCTCACGTTATTCCTGTTTGCATTTATTGCAGATGTTAGCTGACCACTTAGTTAGCTATATCTCTCATTCAGATATGGATATTGACTTAAGTATTAACAAAATAATTAGAGATGTGTATACTGTCTCGATTTTAATACACCTCTCTAACACACACACTCCATTATATAATTGTGATGGCCATGATATATTAAACTCATGATGTCCTAATGTAAAAATGTTTTTATGGTTATATTATTTCCACAGATGCAGTAGAGATCTGTGAGAATGATCACATCCACATGCCTCCACACTGTGATGCAGAAATAAAATGGGTGGATCCATCTTTCTCTGACCACAGCTACCTTCAAAATCATCACTCAACCTGAAGTCACATCTGATATATAAACACAAAGTGTTGAGTCGGCTATGTTGTACATATAATTCTGAAGAATAACACTGGAACAACTGCCATTTCATTATTTTTGTTCTTTATAATAAACCTTGGTGTGACCTGATGTTACATGTCATTTAATATTTCTTTATAAACCTTTGCAATGTGACCACATGTTAACTGTCAGTAAATAATTATTTTTTATAAACCTTAACAAGGTGCGCTTTGTAGATTCCCCTTAAACCATAAAGGAATGAACTCTTGCGATTTGAAGGATTAAGTCACATCTACAAGTTTGTAAGTTCATTTCATCTTGGTTTATTACATGTGAGGGTTCAATGGTGAAACATAATCTATACATGAAAGCCAGAAAATGCTGTTTCTAACTCCCTGAAAACATTTACTTTCTACAACATTTAATATGGTGAGTCTATATACTTAAAGGGGCTGTATGGAGTTTCCAGCGGCCACTAGCGGTGTGGTTTTAAAATTGCAACCAGGTGTGTGCTCGTACGCGTGCTCGCCTGAACTGTGTTTCAATCCGAAACACAACCGCTTTCATACAGAAATCCTGCAATAAACGCAGGAACAGCGGCATGCAGGCTGTGGCTTTTCACTCAGACATGTTCAGGCTCTGTTACTTCCAACATGTTCAGGCTCTGTTACTTCCAACATTCCCGTCTCAGAGGCGGATCAACACCGGCGCCGTAACGTTACTTCTTTCAGCGCAGCGAGACACACCAGCATATCGGCACAGTACTCCGGAAAAAAGTCAGAGTGACACCGGCTGTAGTGAGACAGAGCTGGAAACTCAGGTACTCCCACTGCAACGTTACAGTAATAGTTTTATCAACTGCAGGTTGAATCCCAGATAGCAGAGGACTGTGGGGCGGATCCGCCTACAAGCCGGCACATCCGCCGTACGCTCTCCCCCGTTTTGGCCACGCGTACCGGATCCGGTCCGCCTCCAGACAGCGATCTGTCAAACAGCGGACTCGCTACGGACACCGGGCGGATTCGCGCATCGAGCACGCCTGTTTTCAAAATTCTTAACCGTCGCTGACCGTTATTCTCACAGACAGCAGCTTCGCAGTGGGAAAAGGCAGCTCTCACGGAGGACACGGACACACGGTAAGGAACGTTAAACTCTGCTGTCAAAACCTGATTTGTTTGTACACTTGCCTAACCGGTAAAATTAATAACTTCACCGGTCATAGATAATGTTGCTTTGGTTGCCGCTTTAATTCAGACAATATCCGATATGGCAAGCTAAGTTAGCTAACTACAGCAGCCTAGCATTAATGTTAAGCTAGCTAACTAACCTATGAGTTAAAAGTTAACAAAGCCCGATTTGGATGAGATGTTTCTGTCTGTGAGAGGAGTGATTTTAACTTTACCTGCAGTGGTCAGTCATTTGAAGCCTGTCATGAGGGCATATTTATAAGTTAACGTAACAAGCTAAGCTAATCTGATAGCCTAATTTAGATAGCAGCTTCTAGTAACGTTATAACTTAACCATTACCGTTACTCGTTTGAGTCCGTTTTTAGCTGATATTTGATAATATTTTGTTATATTGATGCCATTAAAAGTATGCCGAAAAAGCCAATGTTATTAACTTAGCTAGCAGTTACCTTACAGTTTGCAATGGAAAGGTGGTTGTACAGACATACAGATCGCCTGAGGACTTTTACTGAAGAAAACTTGAAATGTGATTATTTCTCAGGCAGGTTAACGTTAAGTTAACTAACGTAACAGTTAACCTTAACTTCAGTGTTTTTTCTGCGACCTTTAAGAGGATTTATGGACATAAGTTGGCAGTTTTACATTGGAAATTTCATCCGCGGGAAGATTAACGTTACTCACATTGAGAGAAACACTGTGCATCTGCAATCTTTCAGATTATTAAATCAACATTTAGGCAAAAATCCCTAAACACTAAGTAATGTTAGCAGCTTTGATATCAGTTCCTTTTTTTTTTCATTTGGCATTTTTCTTTTCTTCAACTTTGGTTATTGTAAAATTGGCCTTCAATTTAATTCCAAGTGGCGTCTAACGTCTAACCTGTTTGCATTATACTGTGCTTTGCTGCAGCATCCAGCTCATTCACAAGTGGCGCCAGTCTGATTTGGGGACTGCCTGCTTCTCACCCTTTCCTGCGCCCGATGTAAAGTAAGTAACGTTAATACAGAATTAGATTTAGCTGACTAAATTAGTATTTTGTCAAATACTGACAATGGTCCACGTTTATTGATTTTAATAAAATGAATATTTTTTTCTTTGATGTAAGAAAGGAAATAACCACAGGGCTCTAAAATATAAGCATTTTAAGTGCATGCGTGAGTGAGCATAATTCTTTATTGTGAAAAACTGTTTCGGTGCACTGAGCGACTTTGAGTTTTGAAAGCCATGATAGCCCAGTCAATGTCCTTATAAGCTCTAAACATCTCTGGCTCAGTGTATCGTTACAAAACATTCAGATAGCGCCGTCCCCCTTTTAGCCGACCGTGTCGCTGTTTTAAATGAGTAAGATCAAGTCATATCAGTTTTTGCTAACAAATGATTTAATTTGACCAACTCAGTGGACTGAGTGTTAATGTAGCTCCAACAACTCCAACAGAATGAGGCTTTCTCTATTTTTTCTTTTTCTCTACTATTCTTTGTGGGGTTCATCAATAGTGATAACTGATCAGCATATTTTATGAACTTTAAGAATCGTTAACTTATTATTACACTTCGTAAAAGTGGGCTACCGTTTCTTGAAATTCAGCAAAAACGTGGCGTTAACCACGTTCAAACAACGTGAACAGCAAAGTGTCTGACACGGACCTTAATAAGTGAATGCATAATTCGGCAACACGGATGTTGTAGGCTAACGTTACCTGCCGAGATTTGCATCCACCTCTTTTCTCAGTATAAATGAGCGTTACCTCCCGTGAGGTGAATGCAATTCACGGCAGGCAGGCAGAATTCAGCACAACACCTGCGCTGCAAAACGTCACTAGACCTTCTAGGAGCAAGTCCTGCTCACGCAGTCTACCAGAGGCAGATTGTGTCTGACATGACGCTGCTGTTTTATTCCCCTATCCATGCAGTCGGCGAAAGTCAGCCAGTTATCTCAAACACACCTGTTGACTAGCACTTATAGCATGCTAACTTCGACAGCTGTTTTCCAAAGTTAACATAGCATAGGGGGAGAGAGAGAGCGAGCGAGTGAGAGGATGTGCGGAGCGAATCTGCGCTGCGCAGCTGCTATCAAAAAGCGATTTTAAAATGGGTGACCAAATTTACTTTGACGGCTGTTAATCTACCTGGGCCTATGTGTGGGAAACCGTGTATAATATATATTTTGTTAGTATTTTATTTATTTTCTACTGAAACTGTGGATCAGCTGATGGTTTTAGTAGAGGATGTCTCATTCTGTTGAAGTTGTTGGACTATATACATACATGAATACATACATATTTCTTTTGCCTAGGTTTAGGCTGATTTAAAATTGGTTACCAAGGTCTTGGGAATAAAAAATCTAATTAACACAGTATTTACACCTGGTTACATGATAAAAAATGATATTTTTTGTACTTTTTCATTTTCATTTTAGATTTTCTTCCTGGAAGCCAGAGGGGCCACAACAGGAAACGTGGTACATCCTTGCCCACGTGTTCCATGATGATGTTGGGAAGAGGATAAATTGGAAAGGGATCACTATGCAACACTCTATGCCAGATGGCATTGGAGATGTTGCTCCTGTGTAAGTAATTGTAATATATATTTAAAACAATCTGAAGTCACACAGCAGTCTTAGGAAGTGTTCAGTGGCATTAGCACTACTTTTAAAAAACACAACCATGCTTATTAATCCACGCAGAGGATTGGGAGTCAACGCAGGGGGTTTCAGAAAACATTGCAGGGTCTGTTGGCTAAAAAATTGACAACACAGCACAGCATCTGTCAAAGCACTGAATTGCCAAGATACACATTACTACTACTAATACACATTTCTGGTAGACTCTGAAACTTGACTGTTAAATTATGATTGTTGTTGTCATGCAAGATAAAATAATTTTTGGTGCACTACTTTCCACAGTTGTTATATAGTTTCTCATAATATTATAAACAGTTATACAGTATTTTGACATCTTACAAGCGTATAAAACGTATAGATCTTTCACTCCAACCAGCCTTCCTGGGTGATATTTCATGGTCTAATCGGCACAGGACATGCCTCCACCAAGTTTTTTGAACATGATGCTGTTTTCGGTCTGAACACTGTCTTAATCTCCAGAAAATGCCATGTTTGTTTAATGTTACAAAAGCTGAAGTGCTTTCCTGATGTCTCTGCTGGTTCCAGGTCGTGGCCTATATAAAGTTAATTACACAACTTGTTATTATTTGTTTTTTTCGTTTAGATTAAACTACTGTGAATAACATATAAAGTGTTGATTAGTGATCTTTAGAAATACAGTGAAGTGGGTTTTATTACATGTGGACAGAGCCAGGCTGTCCCCCGTCTTATCCCCCCCCACCAGCTTTGCCCCCTACTCTGCCTCTGATTGGCTAATCCTAAACCTCAGCCATCCTACCCAACGGAGACAACGAGTACCAGCCAATCGCAGGGAGTGCTGTGCAAAACTGGTGATGAAGAAATATTAGGTGCTTTCGAGAGGACTGCAGCCGACTTTCGCCGACTAGATCAAGTCGAGTCGGACACATTCTGCCTGTGTGAGCTGAGATCAATGACTGATCTCGCGCCATTTGCAAAGGATAATACCAGAAGATCAGACAAAAGTGGTTTCAACTTTAAGCAGCCGGAGAAAAGCAACTACAGCCGCCGGACTCTGCGCCTGCAGCTGCCATCTCCCGCGAGGTTTAAATGTCATGTGACATGGTGCCGTTTTGCAGAAAATTTCTAACCATCCTGCCTTATTTTATGTCCAGCATGTATCTCGTTACGTCAGCGCTGCGCAGCGCTGCATGAAGTCAAACGCACCTAATGCATTTCCACCTGTTTCAAGTCTTTACACTGTTCTAACCTTAGCTAGGCTCCTTGCATGCTTATAACTTTTTTAAGGTGGGTCTCTGCGTTGTGCTGGACTCATTTGTACAGCGGTGTTCATGTGAGAGAGACGAGCGAGAGAGAGAGAGGATGTGCCGTGTGACGGCGCTCTGCAATCAAATGCTATTTTAAATAGGCCTAGTAAAAAAAAAAATCAATGTGTGGTGTTCAGCGTGTATCCTTTTGTAAAAACTGTTAATTCCAATTGGAGTTCATGAAATTTTGTATGAAAATCTCCTTTTGTGATTACAGATGCTGTGAGAAAGAGTCATCTCTCCAGTGCTGCTACAGACGATATCCTATAGAAGAAATATGGTGTTTCAACCTGGCAGCAGAGAGAAGAAGCTCCAGGTGTGCCGCTATCAGCATCGTTATGGAAGATCAGCCCACTGTTAATTCACCTTAAAAAGTATTTTGGTATGTAGGGTTTCTACCTGTCTTGAAACATGTTAAAGTTATAATCCTTGAGGTTTTCATTAAATAAAAAACATTTTTGATAATTTTTATGGTTGCATTTCATTTGTCCAGTAATACATAGTATTCAATGTATTTACAATCTGTAAAGACGTTTTTTGACTGATAGAGAATTTAGTTTTACTGGCAGTCCACCTTTGGATAAAAACTGTGTAACAGTGAAACGCATTTAGTTATTTTATCTGACAGTAGCATCGCTGATAACTGATGGCTCTCTCACGTAGCAGAGCTGTATTAAGTTGCTAATACAAAGTCTGTTTTCCTATTTTCTGCTTCTTCACGGTAAAAGCATTTAACTAACGAACCGCAGGGTGGCTTAAAGGTTATAAAAGTATTTTAGCTTTTATACAGAACAGTATGATGATGATGATTGATGTTGGTCAGCTAGATTTTATATATTTCTGTAGCCAGTTTTGGCCAGATGAGCCACTTTATGAACGGATCCAAATCGGATCCGGGCCGGATGAGCCAATTAATTAACGGATCGGATCCGGGCCGAATGAGCCTTTATGAACGGGTCTGGATCGGATCCGGGCCGGATAAGCCACTCTGGGAACGGGTCCGGATCGGATCCGGGCCGGATAAGCCACTTCCTGAACGGGTCTGGATCGGATCCGGCCGGATGTACCTCTTTGTGAGCGGGTCCGGATCGGATCCGGGTAGGGTATGGGCCAGATCTGTTCCGGATCCGAAATCCTTATCCGTTTCGGATCCGTTCCGCTAGTGCAAGTGGACTCCGATACGGACCCGTTTTGCGGATCCGTTCCGGACCCTGGGATACCTCCGGTGCGGATCCGGTGCGGAGTCAGTTTGCTATCTGGGATTAATCCACGCTCATTATGATCACGGTACATTTACTGCATTTAGCCGACATGCTACATCGTTAGCTCGCCTGCTGCTGTCAGTGGCTATCTTTAGTATCTGTGAATCTGCCACCAGAGGCTCAGCAATGTCAGCACAGCTACATGTATTGGATGATAATGAAACGGGTAGCGAGCTGGACTGAATATTATAAGATTGTGTTATAACAGTCAGACCACAGTAAGTAAATTTACTGTAACTAGTGGATGGCTCTTCTTCCTCTGGGTTGTATATTATATGGGTCATGTTAGTTACAGTGACTGAGAGGTGGAGAAGCTGTGTATCCATCAGTAAAAGGCAATAAATCAAAATTGAACGTTACGAAGCAAACAGCGGCGGGTACGAGCTACTGTAGCGTTAGCTAGCTGCTCGTGGCTACATAACTATGGGATAGTAAACAAACCGCTCCACATTAGCTTTTTATCGTTACATCATTTTTTGCAGGCTTTGACACTTTGACAATGTGGTACAGAGGAAAGTAACATGGGTCGCACTGGTTGGTGAAGTTACGTTAATGTGAAAGCTATAACTTTGCATCAGACAACATTAGCAACTGCTCGGCGTTAGCCAGCGAGCTAACGCTATCTAACTTGAGCCAACTGAAGCACAAAATCAAAATATCTGATTCACATTTGGCCCGACGAGCTTCACCAGATAAAACTATTTTGTTTTTAATCCTTATGTTGAGTTTATGTTAGAGTCTGTGTTGTGCTGGGAGCAGGTCTTTCTTAGTGTTAGCAGGCTCCATGTCGTAAGTTGCAGTGTCATCACTGCTGAGTGCGAAGTCTCGGGAGTAGGGATGAGCGAGTACAGCATTATCTGTATCTGTTAACCATATGAATTATCTGTATCCATATCCGTACTCGGATTGGGCGGGGCCTAGCCCGGAAGTGGGTGGGATTTAACCCGGAAGTGAGTCGGGTTGTCAAATGGGCGGGGCTTTAACAGTATGTTATTTTAAGCATGCAATTTATATGAGTTGATCAGAAATTGTTATATTTATTGCTGATTAGAAAACTATTTACATGACAGCATCAGCATTGAGCTTCAGATCAATGGTTTTGATCACGATAACAAACAAACTATATACAGAACAAGTTTTGCAACAATGAATACAAAACATGTGGTTGCAATTATGAAGTAAAATGTAATGAACAAGAGTTTTCATACTCAACATAACTTTCTTTTTTAACTTTAAATTAAATTATTCATAAAAAAAATATTTTTTTTTATGAATGGCTAACCTGCTCCCAGCAGGTTATGTTCCAGAAAAGAGATTAACTCTGTAAACACTGTCTACTGACCAATCAGCTCTCTGACATCACCATCTGTAGGAAATCCCACAGACTGTTTTAGCTTTATGTTTGCAGTGGTGATGTGGAGAAACTCTTGACTATGGCGATCCTACAGAGACTGATTAAAAGCCTCAGGCTAATGTTGCCTACAGGTTTTTACCGGACAGCAGGATCAGCCTACTTACTGCCTTTAAATGTGTTTAATATTTTTTATTTGCTCCCAGTCCGTTTCACACAGCCTCACGCTGAGCTAACTCGGTCATGTCCAACTAGGCGGGTGGGGTTTCACCTCAGCTCCACTCACTACCAGCCTATGTACCCAGTTTTGGTTAACTGCCAAGATGACGAGGGCCAGCTCGGCCGAAAAAGAGCTTAAAAACGGCTGTTCAGAAACATGTGGTTTACATCACAGACACTATGTCCATTGTTTTATACAGTCTATGGTTGAGAGCCTCATACAATCTGGACAGGTCACCAGTTCATAACAGGGCACGCAGAAACAAACCACTCACACACATTAACAACTAAGGGCAGTCTCCACACAGAAAGGCATTGGAGACCGAGGTTCGAACCCTGGACCTTCCCACTTCACCACCAGGCTGCCCTGTCTTTATTTTTTTTCGTTCCACACCAAAGAGGGGAGAAAATGCAACTCCATATAAAAAGAGTTGGGCCAAGGATTTTAACCAGCACCTTTTTGTGTGAGGTCTCAGTTTCATCCATACCCTTTGACCCCTGGAAAAAAAACATGGCACCAAAGCATTGAATGTTAGCTTCCCATTTACCTTCAGGAGCAGTTGAGGTCTTGAATTTCTTGCTGCAGTGACTTTATGTTTACTTTGGAGTATGTCATAGAGCTCCTGAACCTCGAGTTGTAATGTGTAGTTTTGTCAAAACTTGTTCCTTAACAAGCCTTTTCTCCACATACTGAATTTTTTTCCCCAGGATGTTATTTTCGTGAGCTAGATTCTTTTTCTCTGCTTTCAATGATTTATAAATTGCCTTTAACACTGTTTTGTTTTTTAACTCCTCGCTCCACTGTTGGATTTCTTGATGGACTTCATAGCTGCGTTGTCGCAAGGCTCCCATCTTGTCTTCATAGTCTTTTATACTTAGAAGCTTAGAGTGAAGCTCTTTTTTTTCTCTAATGCTTTATATTTTTCTTCATGGCTTTTTTATTCTGGATCCTTCTGGTAAGGTGCTGTATCTATTTGGATATCTTCATTTTCTGTGAGCATAAATCCCATGTCGTACTTTTTCTTCCTAGACATGACTCACAAATTTTTTTTGTTTATCATAATCTTTGTAGAGCTTCTGGAATTCTTTCAGTGCCGCATTTTGTTGGCTTATGGTCACTTTTGACACTTCCTTTGGCGTATTAATTTCTAGCCATCCCTTTTCACTACGGAGATCTTTGGATCTCCTGAAGCTCTTGTCTCAGATCTTCGTTTTGCTGGCTAACTGCCTCTTTCTCTGCTTTCAGTGCATCATAGATTTCATCCAAAACATTGATATTTACACACTTTTGCTTGCGTTTCTGGATTTCCTCTCGCATGCTGTCATTTTAAAGCCTCATGGCCTCCATATTTCCTCCTTTATGACAGTACAAATTTACTCCAAAGCTGGTTCATTTCCTGAATTTCTTGTTGAACTGCCTCATTTTACTGGTTAGCTACTAATTGTTCTGCTTTTGTATTATTATACATACTTCTCATCCAAGGCTTTGTCAGTCTGGATATTCTGTAGTTCTTGATTTTCTTCTCCCAAAGCTCGTTGGCTTTCAAAACAGCTGCTTTTACCTCTTTCATAACATTGCGCATTGCGTTCGATCTTTCTTTCTGATGTTGTCTCACATACCTTTGCATTTGGAGAAAAAAGCTTTCAAGTTGTTGAATGACTGCATCTAAATCCACGTCCATTTCATTTTCTTGGTCAGCTATATCGGTCTGTCCCAGATTATCAAAGAACGTTTCAGAAGGGAATGTCTCTGCACAATTCAAAGTTAAGTTCTTATAGTGATTTTTCATGGGGACGGCGCGGTGGTGCAGTGGTGGGCAGAAAAGGCAGACTGAGCGTTGTAGTGCCATTAGTGTGGGAGCATATGACCATATATGGAACACCAGCTCCATCTGGCTCGGTATTACGTAGAAAGGAGCCCTAGAAAAAGCAGTTCAAAACAGAGCGTTCCGCTCTGCTCCGAGCATTGCTCTCCCTACGCCGCCTCTTTGACGCGGTCAAGTAGCATGACATGAGCCTACGGTTACGACAACACCGTCTTGTGCGAACAACTCACTCACACTTGCCATGCTCAGAGGAAGTGGAAAGCTTCCGGTCAGATAACTGAGGTGAACACGGAAGTCCCTGCATTCTATCGAATGGCCAGCAGGGGCGACTCGTTATGTTGCAAAAAAAGTCCAGCTCCATTACAGATAATGGTATAATGACCCTAATTCTCACCTGATTAATTACCTGATTATTAGCCCCACATTCATGTGACAATAGCCAACGGACACCAATCGGAAGAACGCTGTCTGAAGCAGAGCAAGGCAGGGAGGGACCAATGAAAATGAAATCAAGTTTTAATACATATACATTATTACATATTAAATGCAATTTAGGAAGATGCAATAACATTTGTTTGAACAGTTCTTTTTGTTCACCAACAGCCTAATTTCAAGTCACCACTGATGGCGGCAACAAGCGGGAAGCTTCCGGTCCACAATATGAAGTCCATGCAGAAATCCAGCAGGGGGCGACTCTTCTGGTTGCAAAAAGCAGCTCCAATAGAAATAATGGAAAAATGATCCTAGTTCTCAACTGAATTATTACCTCAGTACACACTTTCATAATAAGTTTATGGTCTTATGCTGGGCTTACACCAAAGGATTTTGAAAAGATTTAGAAAAGACTTTATAAGATTATCAGCTCACATCTAAAGACTGTGGGTTCACAGTTTTTAGTCTCAGACTAAAGATTTTACAAACACTGAATCTTGTAGTGACACTATTTACAAGACTACAACTAGATTATTTTCTTCCTTCATCATCCTTTAAATGATACTACATGTACTAACCAGGGCTGGATGCTACCAGGAAAGTAGTATTACTGGCTTCATGTAGTAAAAGCAAGCAGGATCCTCCGGCAGCCAGCAGGGGGCGACTCCACCGGCTGCAGAAAGAAAATGTTTCTCCTTCTCAGCTGATTTATTCCCCAGTAAACACTTTCCTGATGGTCTCAGTCGCTAGTTTCAAGTCTTCTTCAACACAGCATGATGTTCATTTAGTAAATTATGGTCCCATTTAAAGGAACATAGAGCAGGAAGCAGGGGAGGCTTTAGGGCGGGGCTACATGCTGATTTACAGGTCTCCACCATGGCGACCTGTCAAACAGGACAGAGGATGCTCTGTGTACCTCTTTTTCCACTGTCCATTTTCGCCTGCTTGACGCTTGTTGGGTTTCCACGTCCGTCGACATGGTTCTGTGTTGTGACTGATGGCTTCCGGTTTTCGGAGAACGCATTTTATTGGTTGTTGATTGTTTTACGTCACTAGGACTACGCTAGGACTTGCGATAATATCAAACATGTTTGATATGAAAGACTAGAGAAAGACTGGCATAAATCGGGTTGCCGACTACAGATTATCACCTCACATTTAACGATTGAGACGACGGGAGCGCGCCGAGATTTCAGTAAAGATTCCTAAAGACTGCCGGTCTTTAGTCTGGGACTGTGAAAATCCTTTGGTGTAAGCCCAGCTTTAGTTGCTAGTTTCAAGTCTTCTTCATTACAAAATGATGGTGATTTAATTAATTATGGTCCCATTTATTTTAAAATAGACCATAAAGCAGTGAATGTTTCAAGAATGGGATTATCTATGATTGATAAGTTGTTACCATGGCGACCTGTCAGTCAGGGTAGAGTGACTCGTACCAACGGCACTGTGTCAATTTAACCAGCACCATTGAAAAAGCATATTAGGAGTCGGCTGTTCATTATCTCTGGTCTGTACATTTAGTTTTAAAATGAGGAAGCTGCATCCCATCTCCTCTGTCCAGTGCGAGTACTGTCATGTTATGTTGCGCACACGGCTAGCTGGCGTCGTGTCAGCGCCTATTGTGCAATACAGAGAAAAGTCGCTGAGTCGTCTTCTGTCAGCACAGCGCCTGACTTGTTGGCTGTGTTATTCAGCTGCAGGGGTACCTTCTCTGTCCCCAGCCCTAGAGGGCTGCGCCTATACTCACAGAATCTGGAGTTCTGGGACGAAACTAACGTTGGTCTTGATGAGCCAACCCTCCCAAGATCTAACAAAATGCATGATCACAGTAAAACAATGCATTAAAGGAGAATGCCACATCTTGTAGCACTTCATTTCTTGATGTTGCTGTTGTTTGATGAACAATAAACAATAATATTTGCGATTATTAGGGTGGCGCGGTGGTTAGCACTGTCGCCTCACAGCAAGAAGGTTGTGGGTTTGCATGTTCTCCCCGTGTCTGCGTGGGTTCTCTCCGGGTGCTCCGGCTTCCTCCCACCATCCAAAGACATGCAAGCTAGGTTAATTATCTCTAAATTGTCCTTAGGTGTGAATGTGAGTGTGAGTGGTTGTCTGTCTCTGTGTGGCCCTGCGATGGACTGGCAACCTGTCCAGGGTGTACCCTGCCTTTTGCCCAATGTTAGCTGGGATAGGCTCCAGCCCCCCCACGACCCTGTACACGGGATAAGCGGTTGACGATGGATGGATGGATTTGCTATTATATAGTTTTACTGAAAAATTTAGTAAGTATTATTTTTTAATATATCTATCTAAAGTAGGGGTATTCAATTAGAATTCAAAGAGGTCCAGTTAGAGAACATTTCCCGAAGCAAAGGTCCGGAACATAATACAACTATACCATAATGTATAGTTGTATTATGTTTTTAGTCAACAACGGACTGTCAAATCAAATAACATTTCAAGAATATTTCAGTTTTCACATCAAACTGGAGGGATAATAATAACTAATATAGTGCCTAATACTTAGATAAGGAAATAAAAAGTGTAGCTTGAAGTGATTAAGTGAAGAATAAACACTCAACAAAGCTTAACAACTGAACAGCT